>CM055657.1:2036767-3319971 GCA_029378335.1 Agrilus mali | reverse complement strand
CTTAATTACATGAGGTAAATAAAGAAGCTGTTTATAAACGGGAAACAAAATTCGATTACCTCCTGATGAAGTCAACAGATTTTCAACTCATGAGTTCAGTTAATGCTCTAATATGAACTTTTTTCAGTAAAAGGGACGTCCATTGGTTTATGTGAGGGTGTTTTTTTTGGACCCTTTACTACCTCTTGTGAGATTTGATAACATTTATTGGGACGTTCCTCCCCCCCCACCTTAAGTGAGATTTAATCTGGAATGAGTGTTTATGTAGAAAGAAAATGATGAAAATCCTTTGAATGAGAAAGTTCACGGTAAGTTTTCAACGATCCCTTTCTTTAAATGAGATATTCCTGAATTTCGCCCCTAGTTTTCACTTTAAATATGTGATGAATAACCCTAGGGCAGGGATGGCGAACCTTTTTTGATGTCCGTGCCACAAAGTCATAAAAATTCTTTTTTAAATAGGTAACGTGCCACAATAAAATTTCATTCGAAATGTTAGGGTGGTGAAACTATACGTAAGTATAATGAAAAAAACAAACAAAAGCAATTCATCTTTAAACAATTTTTTATTAATCAATGTTTTACAAAAAGCAATATGCTATTAGAAACAAAATTCACGTTAAAAAAAATTGTTTTTAATGTGATTTTTGTTGCTGTACACAATATGATAAACATTTAATATCTGGTTCATATTTAGTTAATTTCAACAGTACGCATGCAGAGCTCGACTCATCCGTCATTCTAGTCCTATATTTATTTTTTATAAAATTTAATTCTGAAAATAGAGATTCACATGCCCACGTCGATGAAAATATTGATAAAATTGCCTTTGCTAATATTTTTAAAGTTTTAAACAATTAAACGTGTCAGGAACTGAATTCCATGTATAGTTAGAATTTCATCTTCTGCAATTTTATTTATTTTATCCAATAATCGATTACTTTCAATCATTTCTAAATCATTTCTTAAATCAACAAATTTTTGGTTCTATATGGTACTTGACTGAAATTCAACTAATTCCATTTCTAATTCATTAAAATTTAACCACTCAAGGGCTTTTAAATTAAATTTTTCAAATGGTATTGTATCAGGATATAAAATAAATTTTGATTCGAGCGCTGCGACAGCAACAAAATTCAAATACCTTAATAAGAAGGCGAAACTGGATACGCAAATTTTTTTATCTAATGCGCATCTGTATATACTTCGAAAGAATTCATGCGATATTTTAATAATATAATAGTTAAGTTAAGTTAGTTCTAGGTATTCAGTACTACAAATTTATATAATAAACTATAAATTCAGTGTAGATTAATAATTTTTAATTCATTTCTATTAAAAAAGATAACTTAAAAAAAAATTTTGTTTTTGCGCGTGCCATCAAAATTTTCAAACGTGCCACTTGTAACACGAGTGCCAATAGTTCGCCATCCCTGCCCTAGGGTATTTGTTTACAATTTACAAATAGTGAAGATCCCAAAGAATAATTAAGAATCAGGTTCACTCTCACCCTTGAACGATATCTGCAAGAATTAGAACTCTTGTAATCATTAAATTAATATAGTGATCCAAAAATCAAAAAATTATGTATTGTGATACCCTTTTGCAAATGTTAACGAAAAGGATTGTTGTGGTATCAAATTTTTCTTGTTGTTTCAAAAAAGTTCACAACGGGGACATATTTCTTTCAATTCACCGATTTCTCGGAAACCATCCCTTATATCTGTATTAGTAGAAGTTTGCCATGTCTTTTCAGGGACTTGTGGGGAGGGGCAATAGGATGGGGAAGGTGTAGGTATAGTTGCAATAGCGTCGGAAACAACGACGTCGCAACGCTAAGGGTAAAATACGGGTGGCAGCGTCATCGCTAAGACACGGGATTAGGAAAGATATAGGACTTCTTTGTCTAGGAAGTATAAACAATGATTCAAGCCGGGGATTACGGTGTCAACGCGTAATAGATAAATGGACAATAATTATTATGAATTGCCTTCGAGCGAAGGGAGGCACCGATAAATTGCACCGGCTGGTGACAGACAGTTATCTTGTTTATTTTCCCACTATTCCTAGTATATCTTCCCAACATCCCGGTACGCCGGTGTAAATGCTGTCGCTAATAATAATATCTACCCGATCCTTCGTAACCTCCACCTGAATATACATATTTAATGTCACACGAATCACAAATTGTCTCGAATATTTTTTTCAAACTTTGAACTGTTGTTAAATCTAACTTTTGATTTCACTTAAGTGCTGAGTATTCAAGGAATAATTAATAGAACATAATAAAACAAATTAAAGAATAATAAGTAAACAGGTTGTAATTACTATTTAGCAATTGTAACTAATTGTAACACTATTTTTTGTGTTGTCATAATTATTTTCACACAATGGACTAATTTTGTTAGTTATTATACATAATATTTGTCAAAAGTTCTCATTCCATTCAGTTTCCTCCCTCATGAAAAGGGTAGGTATAGGTACATACTTAGATTTGGAAAAGAAAACCTAGAATTTAAAGGCTACTTATTTACTTTTTTACTGCAAAATCAGGCAAGTATGAAGGGGAGTTGAAATTATTTTTATTTATTTCTTCTTCAATGAATGGGTTCAAATTTTTTGTAGTGAATTAAATACCAAATATTTTACATAAAAAAACTCAGAAAGAAAGTTTTCCTTCGCCAATAACGACAAAAAATATTACTTTCTGTTGCCTTTGTTTTTTTCCAAACTGAAAAAATAGTTCTAAAGAAAAATAAATCCGATTTGATTCTCAGCAATAGAAAGTAAAAGTCTTTTATTGATTTTATTGATGACAACATAAGGAGATAAGTATTTTTAACGCTTCAGTTCTTATTCCTGTAGAATGTACCCCCATCAGGATGCTTCTAAATTTTTTTCAGTTAAAGGATGTATCTATATGTTCCAAAGCAAATTTTGTGTAGGTAGCAAATTCCATGAAAATTCACTCCTGGTCTAATGAAGTAATAGGAAGATGGTCCGTTTCTAATTTGAAAAGTCAACTTAATTTCATATTTCATTTGTGAAGGTTTGTAAAGTTGTTAAAATGTAAAGTCCTATTTCGGCTAATAGCATTTTGACGGACGGCATAATAAGAGGGAGTTTAAATGGGATCGTCACTTCTCCTCCCTTAACGTCAGCAATTCAGTATGATTGAGTTGAGTTTTGTGCTCAGACTTAAACTAAACTCAAGGAGTAAACGGATCAAAAACGGAAATTTTTAAAACTGCTCGAGGTAACGAATAGAACAGAATTTTCTTTCCACTTTTAATCTTTACGTGCGACGAAATAACTTTAAATAGTTTACAAAGTATGGTGCAATCTCTTATGAAAATGCAAATTGCAACCACCTTTTTGAAGTAAAACGTAGTTACACTGAGCCAACAGTTTAAGATTGTAAACTAAACACTGCTTTCATCTCCAAACTAAAAAACATTTTAAAATCTCATGGAGTCTTCTTTATCAGTGATACTTTCAGCTATAACAACATTATATGGTAAAAGAAACATTCAAACGTGAACAAAAGGATTAATAAAAATGTACACGCTAATTAATAAAGACATTAAAGTGGATGGACGTTTCGTTTCGTTACTATGTGTTGATGGGGTTGACGGAAAGATATTAAATTATTAGCTATCTGAAGTGTCTGCAAAGGGGAGGTCTGTAAAACGTGAAATATTCAAGAAAGAGCATTTTTAGTAAGCAAAATCACGGAAAGGACACGGATCCGAAACGGCGCAGTGTGAACCAACCTTTAAACATAAAATTTTGTAAGTCATGTTTATTTTTTTAGAAGAAGTTCATCGTAAATCACAGGAGATGCCTTTGCTTTTAACTTAACTTTAAGCTTATTAAATAAATTGTAGAATGGACAAGTGTGTATGGAAATGAACATGCTGAATGGTTTGAAACAGTAGCAAGTTGTGGATTGTGGAATCAACCATGCGTCTATCTGACAATGTGTTTGTGACTGCTCATTCGAACGTTGGGGATGAGAGGGTGGCTTGGTTGGCAGAGAGGGAGAGAAAATGGAGTGTTGATTCCGTTAAGTGCAAAGCAAACTAATATCGCCGACAGGATGTATTACCAGGCACACAACATTAACTTACTTTATTTGCTCACATACTTAGTCGAAGCCGATACCGCTGTTCGCCCTGAAAATAATAGAACAAGCTCGGTGTGTTCCAACCGACAACGACGCGACGCCGACGCCGACTACGACGTATTATTAAATTTACATTACGTTGACTTTCGCGTAATTGTTTGTTTATGAGGAGATGGGGAATTCCGTGGGTGACGGGCGCGCGAACGCGATGGTGACCCGGAAAGATTTATTGTCTCCGATGGAGCGAAAGACGATGGCAAACACACCAAAAGCTGACCTCCGCGTTGACAAACATCACCTTATGTCACGTTATTTACTGCCGGAATGGCCTCCGGCGTTCGCTCTATACGTAAATACGTATATAAGTAAGGCAAATAATAACGAAGGGGGTTAATCAAGGACATCGTCGCAATATAAAAGGACGACCCAGCCGCCGAAAACGTAAATGAAGGTTTTCTCGTCAAGGTCGGGCCGGGATGCCACAAAAATTATTTGAAATCTGAGGCAGCGCTTCGTTTTATCGTTATAGGGGATATTTTATATAAAAAGTTGAATTTTCACCCTCTAGCGCGTGCTGCAGGATTTGTGCGGTGATTTCGGATAACTATTTCAGCATAAAATATATAATACGTATCTATATATTTTACTTAATTTTTTAGATGATGTGACTGCAATGGTATCTGCAAAAAAATGTGAGCTGTCACGGGACGCCTGGCAGATGTGAAACATCGAGTTTGCACAAGTAATATGCATGAAAGACAATATTACGACAGGAACTAAATATGGCATAATGAAAAAATCAAATATTACGAATTTGTTCCACACAATGATTACTATTTATTTAATAAACATTTAGTTTTATTAAATACAAAAATTGCAAATTCAAAAATTTATTTCAAGTTGCGACAACTCAATTTTGTAATTAGTGACTTCAGTAATAGTTATATTCGATGTTGGCTCTGACAGCATGTAATAATTGGTCGAGGATAACTGAAGTATGTTACAAAAGTATCGGACATAACATTATCAAGACATCTAATAAATACAGCATCTATTGTTGTTGGATATCTGGTAGTAGGTTCTCTTGGATTGTTGTTAATTTGCAATTGAAATTATTTTTGGAGGAACGTAATTAATGGCATTGACTCATCTTTTGCAAAATTTACATTGAAATCTCCAGCTAAAATCAATGGTAGTTTATCTTTATTGATTTTAAAAATTATTGAACCTCTGTGACTGTACCGAAATAATTTCTCATGTAAAAATGAAATATCATTAATTTTTTTATTAGGTGAAACGTACACAACAATCATAATTAATTCACTTCCATCTTCTACGTAATTTACTATAGTGAACGATACCGTCGAACCGAGTGGGAAGCGCATGGCGAGCGTCGCCACGGCATGAGTGGCCACGGTCGCCACGCCAACAATACGGTTCACTCGCGGCTATAGATGTTTCACATCAAAATTCGTTTATACGTTTTACCAATATAGGTACCGGCGACTTACTGTATATACTTCGCTGTGCAAGCGCCGCGGGATAGAATCAGTGGCGGCGCATTAGTGCTTCTATACGCATATATGACCTTTAAAAGTTAAAGTTACATGTGTATGAAGTAATCAAAGAGCTATCTATCTGAGGGCACGGGAGTGCCTCCGCCAAGACGAGCCAAGCGGAGCGCAAGGGCACTACCAACTTTTTCTCGATACGTTTGGTCATTTTTTTAAACTCTCATAACTTTCATTTGGATGATGCTAAATAGTTAAAAATTTAAAGATATAATGACACCAGTACAGTCATTAAACATACAAAGTTTAAATGTCGTAGCTATTATACTTTAGATTTTATTAATGTCTAAAAACCCCCGATTTCGTCACTGATTCACTCACTGATCATCCAAATTTTTAAGGTACTTCCTGAAGTCCTAGAACGCTGAAATTTGGTATGTAAGCTAATATGACTACAAAGACAACAAAAAAATTAAAAAACCAAACCTAACCTAACCTATCCCCTCGGAATAGGAGGTGGAAGTTTGTATGAGACTTGCCCTACATTTGCACTAACTACATAATCATGCAGTAATAACTATTGAAAAGCAAGATATATGAAAACAATAATAAAATACTCATAACAAATAAAAAATATGAACGTCATATTTTTTTGAAAATCATCCCCTAACTCTTAAAAACGGGGTGAAAGTTTAAACATCAGACATCAGCCGACGTCACGTCACTAGATGGCGCTGACTGTATTTTGAATTGCGCTTTCGACATTTTTCGACTGCGAATGATAATCGATTGTTAGAAAATATTTGCATTTCATATTCGTAATTTGGTAGTCGTATCGTATCGTCGTAATAATTCTATAATTCGTTCGTATTATTTGTTACTTTAGTTACTGGTCCAAATTACACAAAAAAGTCCATGAAATCCCACCAAAACCATTTTCATGTAAAAATATTGCCAAGACGAGTCTACATAGCTTACCCTGTGAAAAAGTTATCAGATCTCGTATAAAGCCAAGCTCTAAAGACTACACGCTCTAAACCTACAAGCTCTACACTACACCTTAATCAAAATCTATGAAAAAGTGGTCAGATCTCATGTAGAACCAAGATTCTTGATCTGTGCGCCCTTACTTTACCAAGCCTAACTTCACATACTTTACATTTCAGTCAAAACGTGATACTTGGCCGTTACTAAGATTTCATAGGCATTCGTTCATCGTGTGTGAAATAAAACGGCGAAGCCACACGTTTTGACTAAAATGTAGAGTATGTGAAGTTTAGCTTGGTAAAGTAAGGGCGCATAGATCAAGAATCTTGGCTCTACATGAGATCTGACCACTTTTTCATAGATTTCGATTAAGGTGTAGTGTAGAGCTTGTAGGTTTAGAGCGTGCAGTTTTTAGAGCTTGGCTTTATACGAGATCTGATAACTTTTTCACAGGGTAACCTATGTAGACTCGTCTTGGCAACATTTTTACATGAAAATGTTTTTAGTGGGATCCATTATTCACTTTAGCAAATAAGGAAAGGCTAGAACCAACAAATTATGTGATGTGTAACTGAGTCTGTTGTTTGCCATATATGCCTAACAACAGAAACATTTTGTAAACAGTTTTACACTTTTGTTTAAAATGAACATAGCAATGGTTTGAATCAATCCCCTTAAACATAACTTATGTCATTTGGTCTGATATTTCGTGGAGCTTTGGAGGGTGTCAACTACATGCATTTAAGAATCGTATGGTGATAATAATAGCAGCGTGTTTAAGGAACACCATTGTATCAACAACGACTTATTGTTCTACACTAATACACTGACCTAGTGCTAATGATTTATAGTGTTAATAAACAGTTAATTACCTGCGGCGTTGCCGTTGTCGTATTTTTCTAAGCGATTTACCAGGGCCGGACTGGCTCTTACCTATACTTTTAAATACGTTTTTGTCGAAAACGGTAAACTTCCGGACCTGCAAACGTTTACTTAATTTTCTTTTTTAAGCTCGGCACTTATTTCAGAAACAAGTTTAAAGTTTAGCGTTAATATTCAATGTCTTATATAATAAAAAGCTTAAATGTTTTTGATTGATTCATGCAGTTTAGAATTATGATCGCATGAAATATTAAATTTTTGGGGTAGGTATGTGTTCCTTAAAGGACCTGGATCGAAAATCCTGGATCATTATATAAATAGAGGACGAATACAAAAAGAATTAGACAGTCAGTAGAATATAAGACCGACTATATAAATAAATGTTTGCTATTGCAATAACATAATGTTATTTTTCGCTTCTTATTTTTATTATATTTATTTTGCAGAAAAGGTGTTTGCAGTTTTGGAAATAAGAATTAAAATTGAATTTTCAAAGAAAAAAATATAATATTGTTTACTTTCTTGGAAAGCAAAGTTTACAAAGTATTTTGGCCCTGATATTATTAATTTCAGAGAAACATATTATATTTGCACTCAGATTTTGAATTTCCAAGTATATTAAAATTAAAATCAATTTATTGGAAATTTGTTGTAATTTTGAGGATATTTACTTTTAATATTAATGCAATAATATGATCCGTATTTCCGAAATTAATGTTTATTTATAACTTATTGGTTTTAAAGGCATTTCTATTGTTAGATATAAATGAAAATATTTTCGTAAATGCCTCCATCGAGTAGGTAGGTAGTAGAGTAGATAAATTTGCACTGGGGGGTTGAAGCGGTGTTCAATGCGGGTTGGAGTAAAGTCGATTCGAAACTGGGACTGGGAACCGATGCGACGCGCATTGCTATCGAATAACTGAAGAATCTAAATTTTAATAAACTCGATATCATCTATCTGTTCCCGCGGTAATTTATTCGAAAAGTTATAGCTCGAAGCTGAAAGGCAGACAAGAGAGAGAATCGAAGCGGGCTGCGTTTCTACTTTTATGTCCGATATCAGTTTGCGGTAATTACAGGGATTCCCTTATAATTCCAGATTCCCTTCCCGATAATAAAACGGGCGAATCGCAGAAACCGTGCACGAACCATGCCATCCTGAGTCAATTTTCCATCTTCCGCGAAAAAATTTATCGTTCTTCTGGGACACGGTAAGGGCCGTAAAACAAAATAGGCTTGTTGTTTATTACATCCTGCTACTGTTTTCACGTTAGAAAATAAAAGACTCAAGGAAAAGCGGTATACGTTTCACATACACATACACACTCTTTTTCTCCCACACACACTTATGTATACCTACTCTTTCTCACATCAGACACACCAACCCTTCTGTGTATGTAAGTATACTTCCACGTACGTACGTCTCACATACACGTTAGTTTGTACGTATATATCAGTCAACTGTCCGCCCAGAACAGAGTGGTATTTTATTGAACTTAAACACGTCCGCTGCTTATTACGTTGTCATAGAGAAGCAGTTCTCCAAAGAAAAACAAACTATTTACAAAATTATCAACAATCCAGAATCCAGTGGTAGTACCTAATATGTAGTAGCTGCAACAGCGAGAAAATGCTACCATAAAATATCGGGTAGGTAATTGGGGTTGTAGTTGCTGGGTCGTAAAAATAAAACTTCGTAACTATCATAAATATATCTACCATAGCAGCTGATAATTATTAGATAGAAAACAGTGAAAATTGTAACAAAGAGTTTTTGAAAACACCTGCAGAATCTAAAATAACAAATAGCAACAATATAACGAGTCATTTTTTGATCTTTCTGTCTTGATTAAATTAGTTTTGCGTGGTTAAGATTTTAATGTGGTCTTCGCCTTCCAAAGTGTTCAATTTTATATTAGAAATGAATATTATTTATTTAGTATTAAACAAAATAGTATGAACATACAAAAGGCAAAGACCAAGATTTAAACCATTGCAAAATATCAAGGCTAAGACCAGGATCTGTTTAAAAAGGTTTTAATTAATTATTATATTAATCAAGTTTAAAAATTTTCAGTTTCAAATTAATATGTTCCTCTAAGTCTAAAGTATCACTGATCTTTAAAACCTAGGACTTTTTGGAACCTTCGGGTCCAAATTCACCAACTGTAATATAGTCTCCTATTGTTATGTCAAAATTATCACTGATCTTCAACAAGAATAGCACAATTCTAGTTCATGTAGGAGCTTCGGAATAAAAGAAGACCTGCCGATCTAAATTCATTTGAGCAAAGTCCTTTTGGAATGAAGGAAGGACTTCTGGTTCAAATTCTGGGGACAGTCTGAAAATCACCAGTTTCAACTTACTCTGTCTGTTTGCCTTTTCGTCAAAGATATCATTGTTCTTCAAAATTTATAAGGAACGCGAGTTGAGTTGAGTTGAGCTACGATCCCTTGGAAAAAGACCTTATAATCCAAATTCTGGGAAAAATCAGAAAATAATCAGTTTCATTGTCTTTCTGACCAAAAGTAGGACTAATCTTCAAAACCTAATAGCATTATTCTAGGTGACCTAGTAATCTCAGAATGACGAAGACATTATGCTCCAAATTTAAGGAAAAGGTCTGAACATAACCAGGTTCAAATTAATTTTCTGATCTGATTGTTAAAAGTACCACTGTTCTTCAAAACTTTTACTTGAGTTAAATCTCTTCGGAACAAAGGAAGGTTTTATAGTAAAAATTTAGGGGAATGTCTGAAGATCATATTTAAAATAACTTTGTGTCTGTCTGTCCAAAGTATCACTGATCTTTAAAAACTATTGCACACTTTTAGTTGAGCTAGGACCTCTTGGAAGGAAGGACGACAATTTTGCTTTAGAAATAAATAATCTCCAAGATTTTCTTGATGTTTTAAATTCACGTTTCCCTTCGGTCAAATTTACTGTTGAATTGGAGAAAGATGGGAAGCTACCATTTTTAGATGCGCTGGTTATAAGAAATGGGAATTCTTTAGAATTTGATATCTATAGAAAACCCACTAATACCTCAAAGATTTATAACCAACGACTCTTATCATTGCTTTCCCGACATAAAATGGCTAGTTTTAATTTCCTTGTACAATAGATTGCTTAGTTTTCCTCTTAGTAAAAGTAGATATCATAAGGAACTCTGTACAATTAAGAAAATTGCGATTGACAATGGTTACAATAGAAAGCATCATTGAAAAACTTAGTTAATAAGTTTAAAATTTTAAAGAATTCTGTTTTAAGATCTTCGACTTTTCAAACAGACACCAGTAAGACCAAGTTTATTACTATGCCATACGAGCCAAGATTTACTCAAGGATTCGAAGGCATTTTTCGTAAACTTGGTTTTCGCATTGCCTACAGTTCAAGTGGTAACTTCCTTCAAACTCTCCTCGGTAACCCCAAGGATAAAATTCCTTTCTTAGAAAAGTCGGGGATATATGAAATTACCTGTAATTATTGTAGTAAAAAATATATTGGACAAACTAGACGCTCGATACAAACTAGGTTCAAGGAGCATTTAGCTCATGCACGGTTTGGTAGAGCCGAAAAATCTAGTGTTGCCCAACATATTCTTACTGAAGAACATAATATTAATATTAATAATCTTAAATTAGTTAAGGAAGTTAGGAATAATTGTCTACTAGATAGTTTTGAAAGTTTATACATTTGTAAAAATAACCAAATTTTACATAACAATGACAAGGGTCATATCCCTGAATCTTCGCTATTTAGTCTAGTTTAATTATTATTTTTTGTTGTTGTCAAGGTCCATTGAACATCATCACAATTGCTGCTGAACCATGTTCACTGAACCTTAACAACTTTCAGTATATATTAGGATTAGTTCTCTTTTAGGTTTAGTTTACTTCAGTCCCTGAAGAAGGTAACTCTGTTACCGAAAAGTGCTTCGGACAACTAAAGTGTCATGTTTTGGCGTTGGGGTTTGA
This sequence comes from Agrilus mali, assembly GCA_029378335.1. NCBI lineage: Eukaryota > Metazoa > Arthropoda > Insecta > Coleoptera > Buprestidae > Agrilus > Agrilus mali. The sequence goes on along the minus strand of CM055657.1, from coordinate 3,308,484 downwards.
GCTATTTTGTTCGTTCTATTAGAAATAAATGTTTCATTTAAAAACAAAACCTGATGCAGAAGACTAAAACCAAGATTTAGACAATGAGAAAATACAACTATTCACTTTAGAAATTTGGTCATTAAATAAAATACATTAAAATAATTCTTTAGAGGTGCTCCCACCTATTTATTTTTTATTTGGATGTACCAATAGTAATTAAAACAAACTAAAGGCCCTTCCAAAATCCGTAATTTGACGAGAGGGATAATTGTTTATTGTAAATTGGTATTTTACTTGTTGAAGTGTCTGTAGAGAGCTACTTCTACCTACGTTGCAACTCTAATACCTGCTCTGAATCAAATTTGCGAGAAAGAAGAAAAGTTATCGCTTATTATTGTATCCCTGGGCTCTCAACTGCGTCCGTATGATAAATCTCCTGAGTATTCAACGTTTAAATTGACATGCAAAAATGACAAAGGGCAATAAATTTGAAGACTTAATCTTAGCCCTTCCGGCGTTCCTTAGAAACACAGTCGTGACTTCTGTATTTTTTCCTCAGGGGATACAGACGTTATTTATTACCCTGGGGGAGATTTCTATCGCGGAAGAAAGCAGGACAACGATAATTTTCACATTAGACGTACTCGTTTTGAATGCAAATTGTCTCCTAGATGATGATAAAAACTTTTTCAAATACATAGTTACATGATACCAATCATACGTTTTATATACTTACATCCCTAAAATCCATACAAAGTAATATCAAACAGACATTTTTGGTATAGAGTAACAAACAACCTATTGGATAATCTTTTGCCATTTTATACTTGAGAGGGTTGGTCTTTCGATAATTAAGACTTTGGGAACTTACAGTAAGGGGGCTTCAAATGGGCTCTAATTGCTCTATTTTTTGAAATAGTCTTCAGACAGTTAATTGGACATTGAACTACTTGAGAATGTGAGCACCTCCAGATGGGTTCAGACTTCCTTATATTTAGGGACACTCTTGAAGCACTTAGTTGAGGTCTGAAGTTACTAAATGATAATATAAGATAAAAGACTTTGGACATTCAGCTAATTAAGAATCTGAAGATCCATAGACGTACTGAGGTTTTCCTATTTTTGGGGACACCCTTGGGGAATTTAGGTGGTCTTAAGCTACTAAATGATAATGAGAGATAAAGAACCAATTGGACATTGAACTAATTAATAAGAATTTGAGGATCAATAGACGAACTGAGGTCGTCCTATTTTTTGAGGCAAATTTTGGGGAATTTGGCACCAGTGGTAATGAATGATGACGAATGATTTAGATATTGATCCAATTAAGTATTTGAGGGTCTCCAGATGATGGCGCAGACTGTCCTATATTTGTGGACACCCTTGAAGCATTTAGTTGAGGTTTTAAGTTAACAAATGATAATGAAAGATAAAGGATCAATTGGAAAAATTGAATCGGGGTTAAGAATTTGGGAAGACGTTTCAGATGGGGCTGAAAACTTTGTCTTAAGTTTTGAGGTCCCCTTGGGGGAGACTCTTTTGGGGCTTAAATGCACTTAAATTACTAAGTGGTAAATGGTCATTTGGATATTGAACCAATTAAGAGCCATATACATCACGTGATCAAGTCCAGTCTACCACACACTCACCCCGCTTCACGGAGCCGGCAAAGTCAGTTTTCGGCAACAATAATAGACGGACGTTTCTAATCTCGTCGCGTGGCTCTATACGGAAATGATTGCCAAAGCACATGCATTCTCGTCTTTGAATTGTTACTTTAGATAGTCTCCGCAAACGCAGCAGCACTTCCTTTATAGTAAATTGCTTTTGCATATACTTATTTACTACAATTACACAGTTACAAACTATATACATATAAAATGCATAAGAATTGTCGTACAATCGTGGATATATTTGCAACTCAAAAACAATTAATTAATTATAGATTTTTTGGTACTTTTTCCATTTTTTTTTAGTTTAACTTATCATCCACTCTGCAGGCATTTATATCCCATACACTGGAGCAATCTGTCATTGCTAACTTTCTTTCAACATAAGTTCTGTGCAAAATTGTATATTCAGGGGTGAAGAGCGCTCTTAAGGATTTGAGGACTTCTTGATGACTTGAAATCGTCTTGTTCTTGGGGACGCTTTTGGGGGCATTTAACTGAAGTTTTAAGTTACCAAATTAAAAAGAAAATAATGTATAATTTGCATTTCAAATCAATTATGAGAATTTTATAGTGTTTAGGTGAGGAGACATAGTAGAAGAAAAGTACTCATGTATTTATTTTAGTTTTGCTCACTTTTTGTAATATATAAAAGTATCTTGATATATTTTTGTTAGTTTTGGTAGTTGATATTTTAGTTTATTCGATAATTCCGTTATTTGATTCAAACTCAACCTGTAGTAGGTTTGAGTGAAAGAATACGACGTGAAATATTGCAGTTAACCTTACGTAATATCAAGTAATAAAAATTGTATGAAAGTAATAACGGACTAATTCTAGAAACGGCTTATCTAGAGCTGAAGCTTCTGGCCTTTAACAGAGATTTCCTTCTCTATAATGGAACGTATTTCCTTTTGGCTCAGCTTAAGATGGTTGAAGTATTTATGTATGTACCAGAGAAGGACTTTATTTAAGACCATTTCCGCAAATGTTGAGAAATATATAAACCTCAGAAGGAGCCATAACATACATAGACGTCTCTAAGAATAATCTTTAAATAACCACTTATTTTCAAAAATTTTAAAAATCCATTAATAGGTACATCTTTTAAATGAATATTAGGTGTGTAATTTTGAGCACATTAATTTCTAAAGAATATTTTCGCATTTATTCTCGTAACATTAATAGTAATCATAATGAGAATATTTAATTGAGTTATTTTTGAAAATCAAAAAAGAATTATAAAAAATGCTTTGTACAGGGCGGATCAAGTATAAACGAGCCTTTTTAAATTGAGCGCCGGATAGTTGTTCAAGGCGCATACGGGCGTTAGCAACTTGAAGTGGGGATATTTGGTGACACGGAAACGACTCGTCGTATTGTTGCGTTTGCTTGGTTAGTAGCTATCACAATGAGTGAGAAAGGGATGCATAGCAGCGTTGCGCAACGGATTATTATTAAGTTTCTTACACGTGAAAACGTGAAATCAGCTGAAATTTTGGGCAGATTGCTAGCACAGTTCGGAAATGAAACGCTTTCGTGGCAATGGGTAAAAGTTTGGTGCAAAGAATTTAACGAAGGGCGTAATCGTGTCGAAAATGTAAATCATCCTCGTCGTTCGCGCACCAGCACATCGCCGGTTAACATTGCACGCGTTAGAAACCTTATTAAAGGGGACCACCACGCCACTGTGCTTCAGATTTCTGTTGAACTTGGCATCAGCTATGGGAGTGTCCACACAATCATAACGAAAAACTGGGGATTCCAAAAAATTTGAGCTCGTTGGGTCCCAAAGTTGCTGAGTGAATATCAAAAAGCTGCTCGAGTTCGCATCGCAGCTTTAACGCAGGCCCAAATCAGTGAAATGCACTAGACTCAGTCGGAGCACCATCCATATAGCCCAAACTTATCCCCTTATGATTTCCACATGTTTGGGCCCCTCAAAGAATCACTAGAAGGCGAGCGATTTCAGACTGATGAACATGTGGAGGCGTTTGTGCGCAACTTGATAGACTCCCGCCCTGCTTCTTTTTATGAAAACGAGATGAAAAACTACCACACCGTTGGGAAAAATTTATAATCAAACAAGGGGATATGTCGAAAAATAGACAAATTTTCAAAATAAATGTTTTATGAACAAAGGCTCGTTTATATTTCATCCATCCTCGATTTAAAAATTTTGATGGAGGTGCCAGGAAAATTTAATTTTCCATACTTTACATTGACTACGATAAATTAATTAATTATCACACATTACAATTTCCTCTTGAATTTTTGATGATTTGATTGAATAATTTTCAACAACCCTTAAACACCTTTTAAATAAAATAATTTCCAGGTTCATTAATTATTTGTTAATTAAAAACAAACCGTCTGTATTCATGTTTTCAGACTCTCCTTGGTTTTTTGTACTTGTGTAGTTATTACTGTGGATTATATAGAAGAATACCTGCTAAAACGTAAAGATGGCATTCTCCTCTGTTTTAAATTGCGCCGTCAAGTGTCCACAAAAGAGGTGTGTCAAACGCTATAATGGCCTAGGTTTGCTACAGGCGGGGCTTATGTTGAAACATTTAGTGAACGATAGGCGGAGTAGCGTTTCTGCGCATCTCAATTCCTGCACATCTTCAGCCATCAGGAAACTAAAAAACCGGTTATGTCGTTTATGACGTACTTTATGATTCTAAATTTAAATGTGATTATTCAAAAAATGAAACAGGAAGAAAATTTTACATATCCTAACTCCAAAATGCAACAAATCAAGAAAGTCTGGGTCCTGGTGTGGTGAAGCAATTGAACTGAAACAAAATTGGAGCTTGGTACTAAAAGGCAAGTCGCAAATGACTCAGTTCCTGGTTTCTGTTCTTTTAGTACTACTTGGAAATCTTAATTTACTGGGGAAATTTAATTGTATTTTATTCTAAGAAAAAACATATTTCAATAATTATTTATTTTGTACTACTCTACTCCAAATATTATTTCCTACATGTGGGATGAAAAGTAAAAAGGAAAAAATGTAGTAATATAAATGATGGAAAAGAGTAGGTGTTGTTTGGGTGGAGTTTGGTTAGTCAGCGCCCGGAAATCCTTACATTGAGTCTAAATTCGCATTACTTATTCTTTGGAAGAGTGTAGAATTTATGGAGACAGTTTTGCCGATACTATTTTTACGCTTTCGTAAAGGCTTTCTGCGGTGGGTGTGCGGGAAAGTTTATGGCACCGCGTCTTTACTTTTACTTGGGTGAGAGAGGGCGGTCGTCGGCTTGGGGTTGTGGCGATGGCTGGCGTAAAGTAAGCAATAAAATTTGCAGAAGCGAACGAAACTCTGTGGATTAACTGTTTTTCTTTCTTCGAGATTTATGTTTGTACAAATTGTATCAGGAAGATCTAAGGTAATTCGGAATGGGACATAAATTCAAGACTCACACGCACGAGCTATAAATGCTAAATTCAATACAGTGTAAGTGAAACAAGAGGTGACGCGGAGGGTGACATAATTCAGAGGCGTGCGGCGTTTGGTGGCGCAAAACCGGATTTTCCATCTAAATCATTTACAGTCGGCTTTCCTTCAAAACCATTGTCCGCGATTCGGGTCGAAAGCGTTAAGTTTTATTTCAGACGGCTGTCGATGTTTAATGGCTTGGAATATTGAAAGGGCTCTTTTTAGACCTTCTCTCTAATGCCTTCTTTTGTCTAATTCAGCGCTGTTATTGTATGAAAACTAACTTATAAAACCTTCCGCCATTGTATATTGAAAAGGCAACCTTTTATTCTTAGCAGCTAATGAACAATAACGAAACTTTCTCAGGCTACGATCCAATAAAAACTTTTATTATATTGCTCTTATTAGGTACAGAAAAAAATATTTTGATAGAAGTTCAAGTTCAAATTTAATAGCTAATAAACTAACTATCCTCTTCCTATTCCTTTTCGTTGATTTATCATTTTCAATTGGCGCCAGCCTTTGTTCTTTAATAGATAAACGTCCTCGTCATTTTTAAACCTTTTATTGTCTTATCTTCAATATAAAAGTTTTGCGATTGTTTATGTCTCGTTAAAGTGCGCACATTATATCTATAGTCAACCATAGTTTCACTTACCTTTTCGAGTTCTTCAACTTTCATCATTCCATTTTATCATGTTTCTTGAAAAGAGAAAAAAGGGAATATAGGGGAGATCAAGAAACGTTAAAGACGTAAAAGTAATCATTTATTAATTAATAAACAATTTCTGTGGCAATACTTCCACTTGAAGCATTTATCAACATCCTACAATAATTGCAAGCTCCGCTCATGGTTAAGCGTTTTTCTCTTTTTGTGTTTTTACAAAGGAGCACAAAAATTATGGCTATATTCTGCTATAATTCCTGAAGGATATGGTAAATTTATTTTTTCTTTGGTTCATTGCAGACATTTATCAATTTTTTTGTAGCCAATTGCATAGTATACAATCGTGACAATATATTTAATACAAAATTACTATCTTTGAAATAATTCCTCGTATCATATTTATGTAGATATGTTGTAATGATATGCTTCCTTACAAAAAATTAATTAATTATCAAATGCATCGTTTGTAAAATAATCAAGCAATGGAAGACGTTGAAAAATATTATATAGAGGGTAGTGGAAGAAAAGTAAAGTAACTTTGTACCCTAAAGTAACATTTCTTATTGGCTTTAAATTTTTTTTGATAAATATCTGCAAGGACAAACATTTTCAGGATATGCCATAAAAAAGGTACGTAAAATAATTCACTGATCCTACTTTGTACATATTTAATATATTAATCATTGCCTAATAGTCTTTTTCACGTGACCGTTCCATTAGGTGGGTATTTTCTGGTTTATTTTATATTTTTTTTAACCGTTAAATTAATTACTTTCATTAATTCTCTTAGTCATTTACAAAGTGATATGTTTGATTTTTCCACCGTTCGAACTTATTAGAAACACTCACTAGAGTCCGACGCAATTATAATAACCGATTAACGTCTCTGACTTTTCTCGTCCTCCTTCCTCAGTGCTGCCTCCAACTGTTGGCTTTGTAGTGAACGTCTTTGTACATACTGGGGCACTGCTTTCCATTCTGCAATAAACAGGAACAATCAGAAAACTTTTACAATTCAAATGGTCCACAATGAAGGCGGAGCTTACAGATGTCGTACTCGTCTCGTTATTGCTCCACCTATTGGTAACCATATGTAAGCTCCGCCTCCAGCGAGTCACGAGCATTTCATAATGCGATACTTGATCCGCCTTCTTTGTGGACATTTGACAGTATAAATAATTTCCTTGCAGTTTAGTATTATTATTTTATGTTATTTTTGTTAATTAGAAGACAAATTGAGTTAGCGCTGCCATTAACCATCGCCTTTTACTTTTGATGATTTCATTGCGCTCGCTAGAGGTGGAGATTGTATTTTTTCAAAATAGATAGGTAGTTAGTTGAACGTTAAATTCTAAACAATGCAGAACGATCAAACAGGCCGTGAATAGTGACGGCTGTGTGTGTGTGTGTGTGTTTGTGTGCGTGAATTTAACACATTGACAAATAGCGTTTGAACAATCTACAGTAAACACGTACCAGTACCGAATTATGGGGATGTATTTGTTGTGCTAATACCTGTTTAAACAGTTGGTTTGGTCTGATTTGTGGCAATTAATTCTATACAACGTTAATTGCACACATTATTTTACGAATGGGGACCAATTTATGTCTGACGTATACAACAATGGAACCGGTACATTGGACAGTCATCTTTGACAAAAATTATTTGACTGTATAACCGTCTTTTGTCGATTATACGTAAACTTTATTAACCTAAATTTATTATTTAATTAATTAAGGGTGGAATAAGGCAACAGAAGCATTTTAATATTTAAAAAAACCAGGGGAGAAATGAAAGAGTTTGTTTCTTCTTATTGACGCTTAATCAATGGCTCTTCGTACAGAGCTACATGGCCTAGTTGTTTACGTCGCTGCTTAACACTCCGGAGGTTGCCGGTTCGATTCCGAGGCCGGATGTTCTTGAAAAAAAAAAGTGTGTGTTTTCTCGGGTTATTTAGGCAAATGCGTCTAATAAAAGATAATGTTTCGTTAACTTCTATGTGATAACTTCAGTTAGCAAGCTGAATAAAAGTATCTGAAGAGGAATTTTCATCATCCTATTTTCCAACTTTATGCCAGAGTGTAAGTCGGTTACCGTTGATGGTAACAAAACAGCTAAAGGATTGTTTTCTGACTCTCCACAAATACTTCATTAAATATTAGTGTGTAATAGATTTTTAATTATTGTTACAAGATTTATCGGGAACACGTGCGTTTAATAAGTATATACGTAGGTAGGTACTTAACTTTTTTTACGTCAATAGTAGACAGCGTGTGTACTAGAAGTGCAAGTAATGGTTCATCATGTTGTGGCGTGTTTCTGTTAGGATGGATAACAAAAAGGGAGAGCTGTAGGTAGGTCGGTAGGTAGGTATGTAATATCTTCAAAAGGATATAAGTAATAAAAATAGAAATAGCTTACCACTCCTGGATGTTTGACGTTAAAGTCTATGTTGGTTCTGACAGGCCGATGGTGAAGGGGCTGCGGCGGTCGGAAGTTGTTTCCCAGGGGGGCTTTCGGATGCTTCGCATCGCCTTGCATTAACCTCCTCAGCGCATGCATCTGGAAAATACGTTCGTATAACAGATGCACGGGTATCTGAACTAAAACCGACTCATCTTCTCCTGCGATCATCCCTTTTAACAAACTAATGTAAAGTTTATTACCGCAGGGACTTAATAAATTGTTTGTTTAATTTTTCTTTAATTTCCTGAATTGCAGTACCTACATTTGATCCTTTGATAAATTGTTTAATGTATTCCTCTTTTACATAAATTTCTATTACCATTATTTAAATATAGAGCAAGAAAGAGAAGTTGTTTTGTGTACAGTACGATTTTTAACCATTCAAAGTACATATTGTTAAAGTAGATTAACAATGCATAAAATTTTAATAAGAAGGTAGTAGACAAAGTCCACCGTTTTCCCTAATTAAAGTTCTTTCCAAACTCTTCTAATAGAAACCGCAGAACTCTTGGTTGAATTTAAAATTCCTACGAAATACGAGAACACGATGTTCGTTCTTATCCTTTAAAACGAGTTCGGGAAGTACACACAATCCCCTGGGGAGGTGACGTTTCAGTTCCGACTTGAAAAACTTACGAACCATGGTCTGCTATTGAGAAGTCTATCTAAGGTGAATTAGAAAAATATGGACCGCTCATGTCGATATTTAATGTCATCCATCCGTCTACCATTTGAGTTGAGTTGTAAAGGTATTTCAATATCTTATGAACCAAAAATGGGCGACAGGTGGACTTTCATATTGTAAATATATTAAAAAAATATTGACTCCTCTGTTATAAGCTTTTAATAATCTTTAAGCTCCAAAGAAACAGTTCACAATGACGACCACTGTTTTTAAAAAGTATAAATGCTAGAAACTCATGATTTTTCCTTTTTATCCCTGTACAAATGAAGCACCAGCTCACGCGATACTGAACTACTCTTACCCAATATCTCTTAAATTATAGTTTTCTAAACTACATGCTTCCCAAGCTTAATATACTAGAAAGCATGTGTCGTGTGTGAGTCTGAAAGTTTCTGGAATTCGAGAACGATGGTCTACTGTAAGAGAGGTGTAACGTACGACAAGAGAAACGTGGCACTGGGGCACAGGATATTAACAAACGGTTTTCCAGTTCGTTTTCTTCTCACATTTGCCCTTAATTAAGTCGTTACTTATTCCGCCACGTAGTTAGGAGATGTTCCGCTAACCGAAAACAATCTAACAAACAACAGACCCTGAAATAGAGGGATGAAACCGCCACAAATGAAGCGCCCTAACAACAACACGGAGCAACTAAATTAGTCAGAGGTTGGAAATTACAACTGGAATTCCTACGGGGCCTTAACAAGCAATAACAGATAAGACAATACAACATTAATTCCGACGTCGTTTTAACTCTACCTATGCTAGTCCTTAGTCTCCTCTACTTTAAACCACACGTTAAGTTTCTTGAGCCTTCCGGGAAAATTTATATAAATTACATCCACCCACGTCTTAAGGTTTGAATGATTTAATTACGTTAGAATTTTAATCACAAGTAAGTGGAAGCAGTTGTATTATTAAATGATAGATACTAATTCTACTTAACATACGAATGCTTTTAGAACGAGTAGTATACTGCAGTCACTACTAATCATTCTGAAAACATTGCCTCAATGTTTTTAGAATGTGAAGTACCATGGATAGTGATTGTTTCTTTAGTTTACTGTACTTGACAGTTACCAGAAACTATTCTGAAAACACTGTCTCTGTACTTTTTACTACAATACAAAAGATTAAAAACAATGCAAACAACATATTATGGGGAATTACTTTTAGTTAAAAACATTAAATTTTATTCGCATATTTGTGGTATCAGTACGTCTGTTTTACTGATTGCATTTGCAAATATATTTCTTGAAGTGGCAAGATTATCTTAAAAAAATTAAAAAAGAATGTCGAGCTTATCGAAACTGCACTTCCGATCACGAAAACCTCTCAAATTATTAAATGATTTCACGATTACATAATGTTTTTGATACACATTTAACACATAAATCTCAGCATATTTAACAACAATTTCCTCCTCTTATCAATTAACACAGATAGTGCTTCTGGAAATGTTCTTTTAGCTAAATGTAAAAGTTGAATGAATTCTACCAACCTGTTGCTTCGTGATATAGATAGGCTTGTTCAGGATGAGCCACGTAGCCGTCTCATAACAGGCGGGCATAGTCGTCGAACCGTCGTATGTCATGTAGTAGTCTGTTTCCGGAAGGAGACCCCGGACTGAGAGCCTTTTCACCTCAACTTCTTCACCTTTCAACAAACCATACGTCAAAACATTAAACGCTGTCTATCTCCCTATCGTAATTAAGCTTTTTATCTTGACTCCAATAAGAAACGTTCTTTATTATAAATAAAATCTTCTTATTATACAATTTTGATAATATCTACATACAAACATCTGTCTGCAAAAAAATAAACGTAAAGGAAAACAATCAAAAAAATAGAAAATGGTTATTTAAGTATCTGTATATAAAAATTGTGAGATAACGGTGAATAGTTTTACCAGGAATGCGAAGGTGGATCTGGAGGAGTTAATTCTTTGAATTCTTTTCTTATACATGAAAATTTCTTAAGACTTAATTCCTAGAGGGTTGGTAAAGTAGAAAAAACAAAGAATTTCTATGAACAAATAAATTTTCATCAGAAAAATAAATAACACAGACACCTTTAGGCAGTGCCGGTTTTAGCACTAGGGCGAGATTTCTACGGCGCTCCCTAATTGCAATTCAAACTCATACAAAAAATGGCAAAGGATATAATGAAATTTAGTAAAAGAAATAACTATTTATTGAAATCAAAAAAACTAATAAAATTTTATTTTTCTGCTCTTTTATTAGGTTATCAAGGTCGATGTTTTCAGCAATTTCACTTTCGATTGATTCAAGTTTGTCAATATAGATTGAGATATTATCGATCGCAGATAGATTTTTATCAGCTTACGCTTAGAAAACTCTTTTTAACTAATAACGTGTTAACAAGAGATAATGATAGATAATGTGTTTCTCTATGGTCGGGGATTTCCCGTAAAATGACTGCATGCAGTGCTGCGATCAAACGGATTGAACACTGCGTTCCGTTTGCCAATGTTGCCATCATAACAATTTTTTCGCCTCTTAATATCCGGCGCCCAGGGCGGTCGCCCAACCGCGTCCTACCCTAACGCCGCTACTGCCTTTAGGGCAGTGTTTATTTTTGTTCTTAAGTTTTCTGTGACAGACAATAACACTTATGAATAAAAAGCGGCCAAGTGCGAGTTGGATTCGCCCATGAAGTGTTCCGTAGCAGCAAGTAACATAATATAAACGTTTTTGTAGTTCGTTGTAACTTTGATCGATGTTTTAATAATAGTGTATTTTTTTTATTAAGTTATTGATAAGTAAACATTATAATTAGGTACCTAAATGATAATGGGATTTACATCCCATATAGGCTTGTGATAGCTAAACAAGCTAATATTATATGTTCCAGTTTGACAAGAAATATTTCCAAAAATATTATCAATTTGTGTGCTGGGGTAAGCGCAGTCGGGAACCTGCCCCCGCGCGCTCCGCACCCACTACCGACCAAGCCACCCCGGGCAAATTATAATTAGTTTTAACTTAGGCAGCTTTTACAGATTTAGTATTAGAAAATAAAAATTCACGGTTTATGCATAAGGTTTATGTTTATGAAATTAAATATTTTTTTTATATTATTTTAATATTTGAGTTGATTGAATGAAAGGTAAATTACGGTTTACGATTAATGACGTATTAAAGAAAAAACTACTTACTAAATCTCGTTCAAACCAATTTTCGGTGGAAGTTTGCATGGTAATGTACATCATATATTTTTTTTAGTTTTATCATTCTCTTATTTAAGAAGTTACAGGGGGGACACACATTTTACCACTTTGGAAGTGCCTCTCGCGCAAACTATTCAGTTTAAAAAAAAATGATATTAGAAACCCCAATATAATTTTTGAGGACCTATCCATAGATACCCCACACGTATGGGTTTGATAAAAAAAAAATTTTGAGTTTCAGTTCTAAGTATGGGAACCCCCAAAATTTATTGTTTTTTTTATATTTTTGTGTGAAAATCTTAATGCGGTTCACAAAATACATCTACTTACCAAGTTTCAACAGTATAGATCTTATAGTTTCGGAAAAAAGTGGCTGTGACATACGGACGGACAGACAGACAGACAGACAGACATGACGAATCTATAATAAGGGTTCCGTTTTTTGCCATTTGGCTACGGAACCCTAAAAATGCCGTGTAATTTTCGTTACCTAACATTTATTTATGACTGATAAAAATAAAACTTCTAAAGATTATAATTAATAAGTAGATACTATTTTGTTCACATTAAATCTAAATGGAAAAAATTTGTGGATTTACTTTGCTCATAAATTATTTTGAGATAGTAATTTTTATTGTAGGAATTAAAATTGTCTGGAAACTCGCCATTTTCAATTTCAAAATCTCATGAGCTGAGCCTTGGAATTCGTACCTATTGCACAGAATAGAAAACTGAATGCCTCCACCTATTTGTTTTAATATTTTTGAGATTTTGAATTCTCTCTAAATTTTGTTCAATAAATTCTTACCTTTCTTGGCATTGTAAACATTCTGTATAAAAGATTTGAAATGTATTTATTTATTATGTATAAGTGAATGTATTACAAAGGTGAAAATTAATCTAATCGCAAGTGCGAGTTTCTTTTTATGTAGATTCCATATTCGTATATTACATAAATCAGTTTCTTTTATATTTGTTCTTTTCTCGATAAAACAGGAACAAACTCTCGAAAAGAAGTTTATACTTAATCAAATTAAACTGTTTAGTTATGTTATAATAACGATTGAAAAAAAGTACGACTGACGTATCCTCATGTCTTTAGAACGACACGTAGCATTTGTTAGGTTAAATACGTTCTACCTAAATGTATCGTGTGGGTTTTTACGAACGGTCCTAAAAACATCAGCATTTTTGTGATGTGAGTAACTTCAGCAGAATGAACTATGTGATATATAAAATTCGTAAATATGATGTTACTATTAATCTTAATAAGCGCGGGTTTTCTATAAACGAAATCAAAAAAAGTTATCTTTTAAAGTTTCTTAAATATAAATAAAAGTTATACACGTGTCACTCCAGCGAGTACCTAGGTCCTCAGGATAATGATGTTTTCTATAATAATTAACCATTGTATTGTAATTGCCAAACGAAACACATATTGTGATAAAACACTTCAAAAATGTTATTAAGAAAAAATTTTATGAACAAAAAAAAAAAGATTTAATTGCAACGTAATAGAAAGTAAAAATAAAACTTTTAAAATTCGATTACGACGTTACATTTTAAGATATGATTTAGTTAAATTTTGTAAGTTGTTTAGGTAATAAAATTCTATTTAATATTATTTCACCCTCTGACCATTATCGATTTTAAGGGTGGATTTGTTCCTAGGCATGCGTTCCTTTATAATAAGAAATAAAAAGTATTGTATTTTGCTTATTCTTCTGCATTTGTTTTCAGAATAATTTAATCTTTCCTATGTGGTAAAAATTCAGCAATAAAACTTACCTCCATATCTTATCCTGTCTAATTTATCAGTTAGTAATCTCAGTTCAGCATTCGAAAGATCTCCCAACTGTAAAATAAATCAATATGTTTAAATCTTATACCAATTAATAATAATTAATACAATATCATAAAATGTAGTAAAATAAAATTGAAGCTATGATTGATTGAAATATTCTGTTGTTGTTAAATTCTATAAATAGTACTATTTGTAATTTGTATTGATTACTGTAGGTACGTAATTGGGCCTGTTTGAAATTTGAACGAAATGTGTGAAGGTCACGGTTTAGGTAATTATTGCAACGAAATAAAAGAAAAAGTGCAAAAACTTTATAAAATACAGGTAATAAGTATCTGCATATCAGAAATAGACTATGTAATAAATAATTGTTGATACATAATGGCTTCATAACTAACTATTATCTTAACGGAATGGAACATGTGGAAAAGTACAAACAATTGTGCACTTTTTCGTACCTACACAATGCAAAAAATGACATGGTATTTTTCTTTACCTTTAGTTTTTACCAATGGCTAAAATCAGCATGGAAACCGCAAGTGGAATAAGAACTTTTAACTGTTGGATTTGTTCGACTATGAAAACTGACGCAAAACATGCGGTGATATGCATTTTATTACGGTCTAAATTCATCCAAATCGAATCAGCTATTTCCTCATACTTTTAGAAAACTTTTTTTCGAGTTTTCCTCTATTTTACCATTGTTGATACTTTTTGTTTGTCGCTTTACAATTAAGTTGTAAATTTGAAATAATTTATATTTGCATTTATAAATTTAATTTATTTCACATTATACTTTGTTTGTTGTTTATCTTAACGTTTTTTTAAAATTTTAAATCAAAGAGATTGAAGGAATTTTTTCAAAACTAAGCATCATAGATATTTATTAGGTTCAATTTCAGAATTCGAGAGAAAACAATTACGAAAATATTGCTAGAATTCTAGCAAACATTAAAAAATTTGTCAATTATATGGACGACCAGACGCTCAAGGAGATTTTACTAGAAATGCCTACGTAGTCAATCTACGTTCGGTGTTGAGACTGAATTCTAGTAAAATTGACTTGATTAGAAAACGTTTGTTACATTTTTTATGACTAATTTTACAAAACTATTCTCATTCTAGTACTTTTTTCTTTACGACACGATAAAATAATCGAGAAGTAAAAAAAAAAAAGTCTAGACTTATTTAGCTTGATTATTAATAATAATAAGCAATAAAGTCATGATTATTTTTCTCCGTGTATACTCGAATTATCTAAAGTGTCGGCTTAGGTAATAAAATTGCCGTCAAGTGTCCGCCTTTATTAACGCCTAGCTCGAATTTAAACGAAACACGTTTTGGATTGAGTTTAGTTTAAAAGCTTTTACAGGTCTGTTTTCAAATAAGTAATGAACGGTTATAAATCTTGGAGACAATTATCGTAATAACGTCTCATCTACCCGAAACTCACTCAATAAGGATTATTGTCCTTGAATGAGGTTCGGAGCGTTCTCTTTTGAGTACCAATGTCAATCACTTGACCAAATAAGGTTATAATTCTCTGGAAGATTTTGTGTCTTGAGACGCCACTTTAAAAAAATTAGACAATAGCTTAAATATACGTAAAAATTAGACAAAGTTTACAGGTGTATGGTAAATTGATGATTTGTTGTAGGTTAGTATCTATAGGATTTTTTTTAATACTTCACACATATTGTTATGGTTGGGGAAGCTAACTAAAATTTACCAAATAATGATACTTATAATTCGAAACTGATACAAATTAAAAACAACATTTATCAAAAGTTGTCTCATCAATCAAAATCTTCTCACTGAATACAACAGATGATAAAAATCTATTTTTATGATTCACATCATGAAGCTTCATACGTGAGTAGGTATGAATGATCTTTATGACTTCTCCAAGCCGTACTGAAGATTGCAATTTATTATTTGATTGTTACATAATAAATACGATGATATATTAAGAGAAATCAATAAACAAGTTACCTGTAGTAAAAGTGATATCACCACTATTCCTTGCGCTTTGTGAAGGGCTTCCGTAAAATTGGAATAGAGTTGAGAATTGAAGCCAAAAATCTGTAACTAAAAGACAGCGTCTTTAAAACTGTATTTTAAAAGTCATCACAATAAAAATGGTACTTCATCTGTGCTTCGCACTTTAACATAATATTCCTATACCATTTAGTATTTATCAAAAGATCATGCGATGTCATAAAACATAATGTTCCTATGTTTGGTTGGTAAGTTACCAGATCTGTATATGTTTGTGCTCTTGTGTTCCTTGCACATTTTAATATATAATGTGAGCCTACAATTCTTTCTATTCTTCCATTTCTGTGGCATGCAACCAGATTATTGCTCCATAACCACTGGAACAATAAAGTGCGAGGTGTGGCCTTATACCTACCTTTAACTCATCCATAACCAAATCAATTAAAGAAAACTAGCCGCGAGGTCGAGATTTAATTTTGAACGTAATTTGATGGCGTAATAAAAATTAACCAACATTATTTGTTTTGCAATGAATACTTTTTTTTATCGAAAATTTTGCAACAACCTCCGCAGGCTACGTGACCAGAGACAAGAAAATAATAATTAAGCAGAATTAATGAAAATTCATAAATGAAGGAAAAGGGGTCATAAAACCGACACAAAATTAACCACAATAAGACCAACAAGGTTAAGACTTACTATGGAAGACCAAGATGGAAGAAACTACACCTTATAGAGAACTTTTACCTCCAGGTGTCCTTAAAGAAGAGCTTTCGTAGCTTAAGCTTAATAACAATTAAGTAAGTGAAGTTACTGAAAATTTCTAAGCGAAGACAATATGGCACATTATCGTCATTTATGAAGTAACTATAAGAAGACAAAAATGGTTAAATCTTAATATGGAAGACCAAGATCGAAGAGACCATATGTTCTACAGGGCGAGCTTTTATCTTTATTCTTAAAGACGAGAATAATAATTGAGTGGGGTTGAATATTATTTTTAAGAAAGACAGGTTGACAAAAAAAATCATTAATGTGTATCAACAAAAATAACCACAATAAGACCAACAAGGTTTTAAAACTTATTATGGAAGATCAAAAATAGAAGAGATTACATTTTATGGTCCAGGTGTCTTTCAAGACGAACTTTCACAGCTTAAGGGACCAAAGAGAAGAATAACAATTAAGTTAAGCTATTGAAAATTTTTAATTGAAGATGGAAGAGACTGCACCTTTTACCTCCAGATTAAATCCCATAGTATACATGACCAAAGATAAAAATAACAATTTAGTAGTTACCTATTAAAAATTTCTTAAGAAGACAAATTAGTAAATAATCGATCTGTATGTATCCACAGAAGTAACCACAAAAAAGACCAAATCTGTTAAAATTAAATTTGGAATAATAAGGCCGAAGAGACTACATTTCAAAGATAGCTTTTAACCCAAGGTGTCCTTAAAGATGAGTTCATACACTCTACATAAACAAAGACAAAATAACAATTGGATACAATTAATGAAAAATTAAAAAATCGACATTTTTGTAGTTACTGAACTAACCATAGTAAGCCCAAGAATATTAAGATTGATATGGAGCTTTTACCCTCATGTGATCTTTAAAACGAATTTGAATAAATACCATACTAATATAAAAAAATGGGCCATCTGTCGTAAAAATTGTGGTGATATCTGAAGAGTATTGAAACTCAGAAGCTCTCATACTAATTTGGTAACAATATAAATTCAATGAAACGCAGTTGTACCTATGTAGAATATTTATGATATTTAACTAAATTACTAAATATAAAAATTGTTTTATTGATTAGTCAACTGTCGTTGAAATGTCTTCGTTTTTTGCCAATTTCCGGAACTCTTCATCCCGAATGTTTATTTTTGCTTGGATGATTGCAAGTCCGGACGGAAATTTTTCGTTTCATCAGTTTTCGCGTTGAACAAATATTGCGATTGCTTTAACCCTACCTGACTGTTCGATATTCGATTCAATATTTGAGGACTTCGCATTTGGCCTAATAATGTCTTGGCGTCAACGAAAGAGAACGCTCCAGCGGACTTCTGATTGGCTGGTAAACACCTCGCTCCGTTTGTAACCATTCAATGCCGATGCTTTGATTCGCAACCGAGCGGCAAAAAAGCCGAAGAACTGCCGAAACAGTTGGCATCACTGCTCTTATTCTTCCAACTACCCTACAATATGAAACAATTTTACTTTATCCCAAAAAGTACTTAAACTCAAACTTTGTACATATGTACATATAACAAATTTTCTCTTTTTCATTTGCTTAGTTTGATCATAATTTTGTTTTGTTTTTGTTATTATTCTAATATTAATTAGTCATATTTTGTTGTTCTATCGACTGTGATGATATAGAAAAGAAAAAACAATTAAAAGAAATTGTTATTAAGGTGCAGTGTTTGTTTATTAAAGGGAATTTATAGTTTGAAAAAAAGTATTCATATAACAGGTACAACATTGTCTTTATTAACAAACACTTATTTTTCACTGATATTTATCGTGCATCTAAAGTAAATAAGAAAATGGAGGAGATTAAATGATAAAAACTTGTAAATACAAAGTACATACTTGTAAAACCATTTTATAACACTTGATTTGGTAATGTAAACAATCAAATCTCATACTGAAATAGTTCATCTTATAAAAAGAATCTGTTTATCAGTATTTTAAAAATTAAATTTTGAAATTGGCATAACAGGGGGGGCTATTCACAAATTATTGCAAAACCTATAAAGTAAATGTTGAGTGTCTACGCTCATCATTTTCTGCATACATTTGTTTCCTGGGTTTCCTGTAATCATATTTAAAATTTTCGCTTTATTTAAATAGGTACCTCTCGCATTTTATTAGATAATTATTTATTTACAATCGATATCCGGCATTTATTGATGGTTTATCCCAACTTAAAATATTTCAAACATTTTTATTATCAATATAATTTCACTGTGCACCTTTGTTTGTATGTCCTTTTCCTTTCTTACCGAATCACACCCTCTTGTAGTCCCACCTTCTTCTCATGAACCAATCAACTTATTTCTTCAGTTGATAAGCGAATTAACTGTCCAAAATTCTTACTAACCCCACCTACGCTCTTTCTTCATCTGGTTTAGATTTAGTTTATAAAAAGGTAAAATAGGAAGAAATACGGGAGTCAGAGGTCAAAATCATATCAGTATGATTACCACACATTATTTTTTGCTAGCAGTTAAGTAGTATAGTTTGCTTTCTACGTGTTATGTTTTGTTAATTATTTAATAAATGTTAAAGACAATCTACAGTCTTTTAAGTTCGTCAAACTAGGCGTAACAGTATGGCCTGATGGTAAACTATCAGTACCTAACTAGACAATATTAAAAAGAAATATTTTAAATATCAGATATACGGTAATATGTACGTTACGTAGGATAAAAAAGCAAGAATTGGGTAATTATAATCCGGAGATTCCTCAGGAAAAACTTAATGGAAAAGCAGATCTGAAATACTGACAATGGAATGGTTGGTTTTTTATACTTGATAACTTTGTCTGGCTTTCAAATAAATTACAATATTTATAGCTGACAAGACTAAAAAACTATTTATTTGATTTATTAAATAAGTAATTATCACACTAATATTATAAAGGCGAAAGTTTGTGAGTGTGTGAGTGTGTATGGTTGTTACTTCCTCACGTCTAAACGGCTGGAGCGATTTTAATAAAATTTGGTATGGAGTTAGCTGACACCCTGGATTAACACATAGACTACGTTTTACTGCGGGAGAATATCTTAGTCCCATGGGAAAATCGATGAAAATTAATTCGCGGAATATTATATAAAATGCGAAAGTAACTCTGTCTGTATGCTACACAATCTCGCCTAAAATTTACTGAACCCATTTAAATGAAATTTGGTACAGAGATAGTCTAGAGCCTGAAAAAGGACATAGGCTACTTTTTAATGCGAAAAAAGGGTTGTTAGGGGTTGAAATAGGAAAGTTTGTGCGGAAATTCCGTAATTTTTAAATATAGAAGCTTGAAACCTATTTTTTAGGCTTTTGATTAGATATATAAATAAATACGATACTGAATGTTTGTAAAAATTTTACCCTAAAGGGGATAAAATTAGCCGATGAAAGCTTTTGTGTAATGACGTCGTCCAAAAAGCTTACGGCCCAGAAAATTAAAATATTAAATGTAAAAAGTTATAGAGGTTTTGTTTATTTGGATCAATAAAAGTAGTTGAATACTAAGCTATATAAACTATTTTAAACTATAATTAAACTATATTAATCTATAATATTATAAATGCGAAAGTAACTCTGTCTGTCTGTCTGTGTGTTACGCAATCACGCCCAAACTACTGAACCGATTTAAATGAGAATTTGGTACAGAGATAGATAAGTAGATATAAGCTAGAAGCTCGAAACTTAGTTTGTAGGCTTCTGATTAGATATAAATACGACATTTAAAGTTAGTAAAAATTTTACCCCAAAGGGGGCAAAAATAAGGAATGACAGTTTTTGTGTAATGACGTCGGCAAAAAGGCTTACGGCCCAGAAAATAAAAATATAGAAGAAAAAAATTTTAAATGCTGCTGAAAGTCACTATTCCACGCGGACGAAGTCGCGGGCATTGCTAGTGTTACTTATAAAGTAGCCACTACAATAAGTATTTTATTATTGAAACTTACTTAATTAAAATGAAAGACATTTTTTGTGTTTTCCAATTTAATTAAATATTTTATTCATACCTAACTCAACAATTTTAACGAAATTGACTTGTGGCTTGGCTCTTGGTGGAACATGTTGAATATTAAGAAAATCAAAACACTTGGTATTTTTGTTCCACAATTTTTATTAACATTGACAATATTGTTTCGGCAGTTATGCCATTCTCAAAGATTCTCATAGATTGTAATAGTGTAAAACTTATACATAATTGTAATAAAAGTAAACGTTTAAATCTCTTGGAAATTTTAGAAATATCAAAATCCGTAACACAACAAAAGCAGGTAACAAATGACCAAACCGAATTTGGGATTTCCCCGTTATTAAAGTTAGCAGTGGTGACAGACCGGTAACATACTCTGTAATTTTATGTTAGTATTTAAGTTGTAGAATTATAATAGTCTTCAACCCCTTATAAATACTTTTGTAATACCTTAATATACATTCACTTTGAGAATGGCATAACTGCCGAAACAATATTGTCAGTGTTAATAAAAATTGTGGAACAAAAATACCAAGTGTTTTGATTTTCTTAATATTCAACAATTTTATCATAAATTACTTGCATAATCACTGATTTATGATCATTTTACCATATAATAGCATGTACTAACAATTTATTCATATTTCATTTGCATTTCATGAGCAACAAGGGCATTTCTTTAGAACTGTTCATTACTTTTATTTATTACATATCATCTTTAATGTCAATGATCAAATCTCAAAAGTATCCACCAATATGGTTTGATTATCCAAATTAAATTAAAATCTACTTAATATTAATACAATTGCTTTTAATTACAATTATTTAAAATAAGTAAATTGAATATTGATTTCAGTTATATATTTTTGTTTACCCTTTTTAAAATTTTTGACGTATTTGTTGAAATTCTTGATGGAATATAATCTTAGGACCTCCATAAAATTAAAGTCCAGAAATTTTCCGTAAAGTAAAAGTTCTTTTCTTATTAACAATTATATATTTAATAACAATCATTATTATTGAACGTTGTAAAGATTATTGCAAGTGTATTGATTAAAGTCAGTGGAAAAGTAAGGGAGTAAAAGAAATAGTGTAATAAAATGATTTTTTATCTGAGTTGAAAAGACAATTGTGAGCCAGTAGAATAAAACAATCGAATACAATATATGGTAAAATTTTGGTTTTATGGCATTTATGGTAGCTCATTGTTTACAAATTATTATTAGATATAACTTACATACTTGATGATTAATTGTGAATTTGTAACCATTAATGGGAAAAAAGTTAAAGAAGACAATTGATATATTGAGTGTCTACACCAAGATGGTAGCACAATTAAAGGAATTCGAATAGCTATACCCTATAAAATTTAAGAAACCAAATTGAATCAATCAAGGACTTTGGAGTCAAATTAAGTTTCGTTTCAATTTCTACCTGAAAAATTTTAATTTCATTTATGAATAATAGTGAGAAGGAACTTATTTATGAAGATAAATATTTTATCTTACTTTTAAAACTGTAACAGTTGAAAGAAGGATTTTTTTACTAATGGCAGTAGATTTTGAAAAAACAATGACGTTTCAAATAGGACAGGAAACCTGCAGGAAACGTCATAATGGGTGACATTCGTTAGTTTGATGTGAATTCAAATTATTCCTATTTCAATTTTAAACAAATGTTAAGATTCTCGTTATGGATAAATATGGTAAATGGATAAACGGCAGATTGCTCCTGTTGTCCTGCTGTCATTGATTACTTCATACACTTAATGTATTCTTAAACTTTATAGGCTACATTTCCTATTTTTTTTACATATTTTTTTAATTCTCTAGCAACTATACTGATAACTACGCACAATTCCATAATAATAATAATTGGTTTGAAGCAGAGGTATTTGGTGCAATTGAATTACCTATCTCGAATTCTTTTTTTTTTATAGTGACCAGTAATTTAAAGCCTCATTGTTAGGCTTACCTACTATATTAGGTATTTACATGGCCTTATTTGTGAAAACACAATGAATTCGTTATTGGTATTTTATACACATGGCTAGATATCATAAAACGCTATAAAAGTATGAAAAACAATGAATACACTGGAATCCCACGGATTTTATTATTACTATACTACTCATTAGGAATGTTCAACATAACACATTTAAAAAAAAAAACAGAAAAACTAATGCTACATTTCATTTTCCTTTTCTTTCTAAATATTTTCAGAACTAGAACCTAAAACGTTGACTTTATTCGAATCCTTGTAGATCTTACAAACTGTACCTAACAATAAATTTTGAATATCTCGTCAGGGAGGTAACTGGTCGAAAAATAATCTCTACAAAAGTTGCAAGGTTCGAAGGGGATGTAAGATAGTGACGTACAATTTGACTGAACGTAATCGTTAAGGTTATTTGAAAGTCTGCAGGTTTTTTTAAATAGAAACCCCTATTTTTGATCTCGGACTCGGAAAGAGGGCACAATTTTACATACGAGGCTATTTTGAAGATAAAGCATTTCAAACTATACAACTGAATATCTTATCAAGGAAGCCACCAAGCCAAAAGTAACTTCTACATAAGTGATTAATTTGGAGAAGAGGAGATCATGACCTTCCCCATAAAGGTCGTGTAAAAGTTAAACGTATTTTGGCCCCATTTTGGTCCAGCTCATGAAAGACTAAAATTCAATAAACCCCAGCAATAATAACCCCTTGGTTGCGGATAAAACCCGATAGAAAATATTTTAAACTTAACAGATTTTGAGATTTGCAACCATAGAAAATATGATGCTAACTTTGAACTAAGGAATACAGCTTTGCATTAATAATAATGATATAGTAGGTAATAACGAAGAATAAAATTGCTTTTAAATGTTTCAAATTTTATTGAGTATCACTCTACATATGTTTCGGGTGATTAGCCCTTTTTCAAGAGTAATGTATTACTAAATATTACAAACAAAAACAGGTCTTATATACAAACAGATCTATATGTAGTTGTTAACATGTGTGTAATTATGTGTGTAACTATAAATGTGTGCGAACAATATTATTAATACCTAAATATTGGTTGATAACAAAAGTTTCTTTGAATTCTAATTGGTCATTGGTAATATTACAGTTTTTTGACAAAGCTCTTTTTATTTCAAGTTGTTCTAATAACGTTAATCTTCTCCCTTTATTTTCAAAATATAGTAGGTACCTGTTTGAAAATTTAATAAGACAAGCCCTAATAAACCCTGAAAAATAAAGAATCTGATTTTTACAGGGCGGATAGCAAATCTATTGCTGGAGTACATTGCGTTTTTGTTTTCCATGAGATGGACTAAAATGGGGTCCTAATATTCACCCAAAATAGATTTGTTCTTCAAGGGCAAGGTTATGATCCCTTCTCCAAATTTAACCACATTTGTAGAAGTTACTTTCGGGTTGGAGGCTTCCCTAACAAAAATATTCAGATGTATAATTTGAAATGCTTTGTCTTCGAAATAACCTCCACAAGACCCACCCGAACGTAAAATTGTACGCTTTTTCCGAATCCGGGGTCACAAATAGGGGTTTCCATTTAACAAAACCGATGTCCCCCCTCTGAACCCTGCAACTTTAATAAAAATTATTTTTGAATTGGTAACTTCCTTGATGAAATATTCAAGTGATTAGTTTAAAATGGAACACCCGGTATATTATGTTTCATATTTTTGTCGTCTAAAAATTTTCTGATGAAGTTGTAAATTTATTTAGTAGTAGGTTAGTTCTCAAGTAGAAAGAAACCGTCTAACATTAGATACTTTTTCTTTGGGTGATAAAAACACTTTCAATGGTTCTTTGGGGCCGTAATGACATAGAAATAGGCAAATGTAAAAGAAATCACTTTTAAATTTAAAAAAGGATCCCTAAAATTAGTTACCTGTCTACCTATTCAGCTCCCAATTTCTTTTAATGCAAAAAAAATTTTCGTTCGTTGATAGATATTTTACTCAAAAGAAAAACTAGTTTCGTATAGATAAAAAGAGATCTTAGAAAATTCTTTTGATTAGAGTTCAACAGCCTTTAAACGCAATTTAAACTTTTGTGTTTAAAATAAAAAAAGTCCTTGGTGTGAGTTTTTTTTATTTTAATTTTATAACTATACGGAGAAAAATAATCATCATTTTATTACTTGATGAGTCAAGCAAAATTTTTTTAGTAAATAATAGGTACTAGAATTCTCATAAAATGTACCTGGTGGTATAAAACAATTTTTCATTCTTTCTAATAATTAGTATTAGAATAATCTAGCTAAATAAGTCTAGACTTTCTTTCTCTACGTTTTGATTATTTTATCGTGTCGTAAAGAAAAAAATACTAGAATGAGACTAGTTTAGTAAAATTAGTGATAAGAAGTGTAAAAAATGTTTTCTAATCAAGTCAATTTTACTAGAATTCAGTCTCAACACCGAACGTAGATTGACTACGTAGACATTTCTAGTAAAATCTCCTTGAGCGTCTGGTCGTCCATATAATTTTTTTACATAGATTTTTTAGCAATATTTTCATGATTGTTTTCGGAAACGGAATATGTTAATATTTACCAAAGAAAATGTACCTATAATCATATTTCAAATTAGTTTCTTTTCAAAAAAAATCGCGAAAACCTAAACATTCTTTAATTTTTTTGTTATTTAAAAGTGCTGTAGGTAATAAGTAACCAATCTTTTTAACGTCAAGCTACCGTTATCTCGGTCTGTCAATAAGGAATGATTAATTATAATGATTAAATAAATACGCGATTATATTGATACCTTTATAATAGAAACTGAAATCAGAAGTCGATAAATGATCTGGAGTATGTAAAAGTCCCCGTGTACATTCACTTTCCATTATTATTAAAAAGTGCTAAAAAGAGTTGGCTTTCGGACTAAGGAGGGTGGGTATTTGATGCCTTGTGTTTCGATATGATGTACTTGCAGTTAATATTATTGTTTGTTTGTAGCATGATCGGTGAATGAATTAACCACCACTAATTGTTTTTCTGTTATTATTATTGATAATCAATAGATAAAAGTAAAGCATTGTGTGTGTACATATAATTGTTTGTGTGTGTGTACGTGTTAAAATAGTTTAGTAGACTGGCATTGGCATAAAAACCTCACTTAGTCAGGTGGTTTGAAATGCTCTGCAATTATCGTACTTACAATTACAATTAGTTGCCGGTGACAGCGGTTTAGTGTTTAACGTGGATTTCCGACGTACCACCAAAAATTATAATAAGTAAGTTAGAAAGTTGCTGTGGGCGGATAAAACCAAAAAGAGGAAAACTTAATTTAATCCTCATGTAAAACAATTTTCTTTTTTGAGTGATCTGGTGAAGCACCAAATATGAATATATTTATTCAGTGGCAGTGAAATAATTTGAATTTTTATTTATGTGATTTGACTGGAAAGGGGTGGTAGTTTAGTTTGGGGATGCGTACACACCACCAATTAAACTAAACAAATGACAACATCATTTTTTTTCTTAAAAAGTATTGAATGTACCTAAATATATCAAGTAGACAATATAATTGGAAAAGCTCCTGAAGTAATTTTTACTATTGTCATTCTGTGTATGAAAGAATATTTTCTTTTTGAGTGATCTTGTAAAGTAAAATATTTATTTGGTGGCATTAAATAATTTTTACTTTTTGGATGGGGTGTTTTAATTTTGGGGTAAAAAACATAATATCAATTAAACCAAAATGTAAAAAAAATTCCCAAATTTTGTACTTTTCACTGTCGTTTTATTTATTGATGAGCCAAAAAAAGAAAACCCTCTCAGGGGTATTACTTGAAAAGCAGACCTTTGACTATCTATAGCGACAAATGTTTTAATTAATTGTAGAAAAATTTTAAACTGCATGCAAAACTATCATCTATAAGGCTAATTAAAAGTTTTTATGGTTTCGAAGATTTCTCCAATAATAAACTTTTATGTCCAATTCGAAAATACTTTAAGAAAATGTGAAAATATTTAGTCTACAACTTTTTGTTTTGAGTAATAATGGCAACACTAAATTTTACTCACTGAACTTAATTTTAGATAGTATAATACGTACTCATAGCAGTTTAAATCATACAACTGCTTTTTTTACAAAGCTTACCTATTATTATGTATCAATTAATCTCAAGGATTTTGAGTTTTTTTTTTTGTAAAAATTAAAACCAATTACTCAACATGTACCTATCTACCTAGTAAGTTATTTGTTTTTCGTAGTCAGTTCGTAATATTTTATTTTCACATTTTTATTGTTAAAAAAGAACCTATTAAGTGTTGATATTAGTAAAAAAATATTTTTTATCCTCTTGATTAGAACGATTGGTTCAAAAAGAATGCCCTACGGTTGTTTAACAACAATACAGCTTAACAATGGTTGGATTTTATGAGAAAAAGGAAGCTGAAGCAGACAGGACGAGCACAGTCAGTGCTAATAATGTCAGCCATGATCCTATGCCAGAAATTGACTGTAAGTAATTCTAAAATTGATTTTTTAATACAACATAAAATTTGATTCTGTTTCTTGTACCTAACGTTGTTTCAGATTTTAACAAAACTTTCCTTGTACTTAATCAAAACGTTGAACTTTTAATTGTAATCACCAAGTGCATTTTGAGAAACTAAGCAAATAGTTTCCTTAGAAAATTAAATTGCATTTGCCAAGTATTTCAATAGGATCCTTTTCAATTTTTAAGTCGCAAAGTTTCTACGAGAATTCCCTTTTCACTTAATTAATTAGAAAAACGATTAAATATTTGTACATCCAATTGTTAATAAGTATGTATTTGAATTTACTTCAACAAAGAATAGAATGATTGGGAACATATTGTATGGACTTAAAAAATTGAATAAACAGCTTAACCGATAAGTGAAAGATTTGATTTATCGATAAAACTGTTCCAATCAAGTACCAGGCATTTTGTAACAGTCCCAAGGTGTTGCATGTAGCGAATATTTTTTTATTTTGCACCTACTTCAATAATTATTATCTCGAATAAAATATAAAAAATACGAAGATTTATACAAATACGTCATAGGCACTTGATATTTATTTTTATAAATAGGGAATTTACTTAGCTACTGTTATCAGCGTTGTTATTATTTATAAATTTATCTACAAAACGTTTTATACTGACAGTTTCTTTAGAAGCTTGTCATAAGTTAGTAGCATTTAGTATGATAAGAAATTTGATTAGTTTTGAATATCGAAAATTGTTTTTAAATGATAAATTTTATAGTAACTGGATACAACTTTTTCTACTTTTTATTTTAGATACTAATTCGAACGAAAAACAATGGGACTACGAGTATTATAATGTTATATGTTACTACGTTCAAAAATATGTTAGGATTTTATCATGTAAAATTTCAGCTCACTCAGTTCATGACAATTGTTATTATCATAAAAGGTAACAATAATGTACAAATGTTCAAATTCCAGATGATGCATAGTGCCTGTTTGCGAAACAATACGAAAAGTGAATAAACTGTATCAACATTGTGACCAGGCGCCTTGAAAACAACAATGTTTAACAACAATAGCAATCAAAACATCTTTTTAATGATTTAGATAAAAGGACACATTACAATTACAATAACATAAAGCAAAAATTTTACACCTGTTGGTCAAACAAGTAGAGTACCTATTCATAACTAGAACGTTTTAAAAAAGTTTAATAAGTTATTTTTAACAATAAATATAAATTAAAAACGTTATTATTTCAAAGTAAAAAATTGTAGGAAATAATACTGCAAGGAAAAAAGTTTAATTTAGGTACTACGAAGGTAGATAGGTACCTACGATACATCTGTTTCTTGGTAGTACGTGTATCTATAAAATTAATTTTGAGGTTGCGAATTTATATTGCAATTAATTTGTATAATCAGTGTGGAGGTAAAATAAGAGAGCGCTGATGAAAAGTAAAAAACGCCTAATAGGCCTTGAAGATAAAGCCGATATGCGAGTGAAGTGAGCACTTGACACATAAAGTAAGGGATATTGATTAAATACGATTCTAGTTTACGCAGCTATTTATAGACAGATAAAAAAAATATTGGACAAAAAAATAAAATTAAAAAATATATACATACATAATTCATAAATATGTGAGGCAAATACAATCAGGTTGTATATATTAAGAGTCCGGTTATAATGAACAATTTTCTGAAGTAGGGATTAGTTTTTGAATAATACGAATTCGGATATAGTAGGATCTCCTGTTTGAAATCAGGTTCGCTTATAGCAAATCGCCTTTATATAGAGAGTCCGCTTATAGCCAACAATTTTCAGAAATACGAATAACTCTTCGAATAATACGAATTCGGATATAGTAGGATCTCCTGTTTGAAATCAGGTTCGCTTATAGCAAATCGCCTTTATATAGAGAATCCGCTTACAGCCAACAATTTTCAGAAATACCAATAACTCTTCGAATAAAACGATTTCTGATATAGTAGGATCTCCTGTTTGAAATCAGGTTTGTTTATAGCAAATCGCCTTTATATAGAGAGTCCGGTTATAGCCAACAATTTTCAGAAATACGAATAACTTCGAATAATACGAATTCGGATATAGTAGGATCTCCTGTTTGAAATCGGGTTCGCTTATAGCAAATCGCCTTTATATAGAGTCCGCTTATAGCCAACAATTTTCAGAAATACGAATAACTCTTCGAATAATACGAATTCGGATATAGTAGGATCTCCTGTTTGAAATCAGGTTCGCTTATAGCAAATCGCCTTTATATAGAGAATCCGCTTACAGCCAACAATTTTCAGAAATACCAATAACTCTTCGAATAAAACGATTTCGGATATAGTAGGATCTCCTGTTTGAAATCAGGTTTGTTTATAGCAAATCGCCTTTATATAGAGAGTCCGGTTATAGCCAACAATTTTCAGAAATACGAATAACTTCAAATAATACGAATTCGGATATAGTAGGATCTCCTGTTTGAAATCAGGTTCGCTTATAGCAAATCGCCTTTATATAGAGAGTCCGGTTACAGTCAACAATTTTCAGAAATACAAATAACTCTTCGAATAATACGAATTCGGATATAGTAGGATCTCCTGTTTAAAATCAGGTTCGCTAATAGCAAATTGCCTTCATATAGAGAGTCCGCTTATAGCCAACAATTTTTAGAAATACGAATAACTCTTCGGATAAAACGAATTCGGATATAGTAGGACCACCTGTTTGAAATCAGGTTCGCTTATAGCAAACCGCATTTATATCGAGAGTCCGGTTATAGCCAACAATTTTCAGAAATACGAATAACTGCTCGAATAATAAAATTCGGATATAGTAAAGACTGCTGTTTATGCGAACACTTACATATATATTACTACTTTCTGTATAAAGAGCAAACACAAAATATGCTAGTACGTTTATAAAGAGAAGTATACAATTGATTTTCGAACCATTATCAGCTTTGTACATAAATAAGCAAAAATCAATAAAGAAGAAAATATAACTGGACTTGATGTAGTGAACATTTTCTTGATAAACTCATACTCATTATAACAGTATTAACCTGTATCAAAGTTTCCTTGTTTTAAGGCGATACATTCGCTTATAGTGACAATTCAATGTCCTGTTAATGCGTGCGCTGTGAGGACAATGCTATGGCTATTAATTACCTATACATATCTATACTGCTATTACATAAAATTACCAGGATTCGCTTTGATTAATCATTTTTAATAAAGTGGTGTGAATGATAAAGGTACACACTTGTTCACGATTTGATTTATTACATCCTGTTTAATCTAAGAGCAGTAAATTGTACCTGGTAATTACATTTGTTCTTAACCTTGTGAATAACCATTAAATAAATAATTTGAAACCATGTCGCGCCTTTACGGATATTATGTTCAAAATGCAATTTTTCGAAATGTTCACGTTTTCCAATTGTTTGTTTTTCCAATTATTTATACTTAATTGGGTTTATAAATAAGCATGAGCACTCATAAATGTAAATAAAAATAACAATAAGGTTGAATTATATTCACAAATTCATATGAACTCCTAAAGTGTCATCCTCAGTTAGTGATTAATTGTCTACCTAATTTGGCATTCATTATTTATTTTAATCTTACATCACTTACAGGAACTAATCTTTTATAAGTGATATTTATAAATTGGTGATTTTCTTTAGTTAATTGTGATTGTTTGTGATTAAAGGTGTGAGAGTTCAACCAGCAGTTATTAAGAAAAACAGTTTGGCTATTTCCATTTCATCAGAGTACAGTAGACTGTCAAAAGGACCTGTAGCTGTTATCCGGCAAGAGAGCATTTATCAAACCATATGGCAAATATCACTGCCATTTTTTATCGCCAGTTTAGGAAGCATAGGGGCTGGGGTGGTACTCCAATCAGTGGAGGTAAGCAAAAATGATTGAAACAATCTATCTATGAACACTTGACTTTTGTTGAAATCGTTTGTTTTTCTGGACTTCTTTCAATAAGAATCAGATCCTTACATAAAATATTTGTATTTTACTTAATAAAACATTTTGCTGAATTAAATTAAGGAAATGTGCATTAATATAAAGTTTTCATTTGACTGTTAAGTCACAATTCAATTGAATTGAATTGAAAGTATTCGATCAAAAATTTATGAAACAATCTATCGTATATTCAATACGACGTTTTGACCTCCCTTACTTTTATTAGTTACTAAAAATAGCCACGTAACAAAACGTTTTATAAATTATTTTACACGTAAAAATATATTACAGTCTTCTGGAACGATTTTTAATGGAATAATGACAAACGCATATTTTCCATGTCCATGTCTTCTACTAATTAATGGCCAGTTATTGCAATTAATTAAAAAATACTTGATAAGGGCGATTTTTTACATTTTGTTGCACTAAAAGAGGTGTATGTATGAATTTTATTAGCTGAAACAACATGGTGTATTAGATAGAATATGATATGAGACTTCGTAAATATTTCGACTAACATAAAACCAAATTTATAGTTGTTAGGGCCTTGTATAACCACTATTTTATAGACGAATCTTTCTAGGGCGCAGGATACAACTTCTGCTAGTTATCTAAAAGCACGAGCATAAGCTGCGCCCCTCTAGGTTTTTGCGCATTACGAGATTTAGGAGATTTTAAAATACTTTATCGTATGTTTACCTTCTTAATCATTATTCGGAAAATTAACGATTAAAGTACCTAATGTTTGGCTCATGCCCGTAATCATGAGCCAAATACGCAGTATAAAAAATATCGTAATTATCTACAACTAATAATATTTACTACCTATCGCATAAATTTTTAGGTATAATTTATAATTCTTTTTTCAAGTTCAGTAAAAGTTTTGAGCCATTTTTTAATCAGTTTGTACGTACTTAGGATCATTCTTGACAGTGTGCGTAAATAGATAATTCCCACATATATTTCTACGTTTGTAACTTACTAGTTAGATAAATCACATAAATCTTCAAATCACTCTGTATAAATGAATGATAGGCGATTAACTCGTATTACAAATGTAACATTTTTATAAATAACATATTACAAAATGTTGCCGAATGTTTCTGAAACGTCAAACGTTGAGCATTAAGGACGATAAACTGTGCATGTGGTAATATTCCATGAATGACAACAGTTTCCTTTCTTCATATCGCCAACAACAATTCATAATAGATTATCGTCAGTAAGTGCAAGTTCAAGATAGTTTAGGCAATTAGGAATCTAGAACATAACAAAATACTTATCTTCTAAAAGTACCTATATATATAGTCCGAGTCATGTAAAGTGGCGGCTTAGATAATAAAATTGCAAACAAGTGATCGCTTCTGTCAACGCCTAATGGCTGGAATTGTCTTTTACTATGGTACCTACTTTTTAAAACCGAAACAAGTTTTTAATTCTGTTAACTACTTGTGCCTGCTTGCCTGTCTCACAGGATGGTTTCAAATAAGTAATAAAAGGTTGTAAATCTTGGGGGTAATTAATAATCAAGTTTCAGGAATGTGAGAGGTTCTGTAAAACTTGTTGAATCTCAGCTGTAAAGTAGATTGAATAAGGATCATTGTCCTTTAACACTGTCACTGTCTAAGGTTTGGACTGTTCTCCATTTGAGTGCCGATGACAGTCATTTGACCAAATAAGATAATAAATCAGTTTTATTGCCTAAGCTGCCACTTTAAAAAAATTAGACAATAGCTTAAAGCACCCAATAAGGACTATAATCTCTAATTAAAGATTGGATCGTCCTCTTTTTGGGTGCTGATGAAAGTCATTCGACCTGATACTAAATTAGTTAACAATTCAGTCAAAGTTTTGCTCCCCAAAAGCCACTTTAAAAGAATTAGACGATAGTTTGAAGCACACAATAAGGACTATCATCTCTAATTAAAGATTGGATCGTCCTCTTTTTGAGTGCTGATGTTAGTCATTCGACCAGAACTAAATAAGCTAACAATTCACTGAAAGTTTTATTGCAAGAACCATCACATTAAAAGAATTAGACAATAGTTTGAAGCACTCAATAAGGACTATAATCCCTAATTAAAAATTGGATCTTCCTCTTTTTGAGTGCTGATGTCACTCATTCGACCTGATACTAAATTAGTTAACAATTCACTCAAAGTTTTATTGCCAGAACCATCACATCTAAAGAATAAGACAATAGTTTAAAGCACTCAAAAAAGACTATCACCTCTAATATAATTAAAAATTTGATCGTCCTCTTTTTGAGTGCTGATGTCAGTCATTCGACCTGATTCTAAATTAGTTAACAATTCACTCAAAGTTTTGCTGCCAGAAACGCCACTTTAAAAGAATTAGACGATAGTTTGAAGCACTTAATAAGGACTATAATCTCTGACCAAAAATTGGATTGTCCTCTTTTTGAGTGCTGATGTCAGTCATTCGACCGACGCCTAAATAAACTAATAATTCTCTGGAATGTTTTATTACTGCAGCTTCCACTTAAAAAAATTAGGCAATAGTTAGAGATACTCAATGGGGATATTTTTTAAATTTAAGTAAAGTTCGGACAGCGATTTGATAAAATAAGCATACAAGTCTCTTGAATTTTTTATTGCTACAGCATCCACATTACATAAATCATACTATAGTGCATAATATACAAACAAGTTTGTCTTGGTCGTTTTCAAAATTTTGTTTGATTTATATTTTGACTTTGATTACATAATTCATTATAAAAAGAAAATACCGTTGGGGTATGGTTTAGCTGGATTAGGCAAATAACTTTGCATTGCTTTATTAAGGTGCGGCGAATACCTTCCTGTTTGTAAATAAAATTCACTGATCTTGTGGAAGAAGTTACTACGGATACTGAGTGGAAAAGGCCATAAAAAGGATATAAATACTATCAGAAAACGGAGAAATTCCATGAAGGAAGTAACTTCCAATATCCTTCTACCCGGTTAAAAATATTTTTAAAGCATAAGTGCAAGACATAAAATTTATTTTGTTTAACGGGGCAGTTTTCTAACACCCAACACAAAATGGGAAATTTACGGTCATTTTTTTTAATAGATAGTTTTCAGAACAGCAATACAAACCAAAATAATCTGAATCTATTAGTTAAGGATCTTTTAAACAAGCCTAATTTTAATTATATTATATTTAAATATATGTTAAAGTAATATTGCTGCAAATAATTCGATTGGTTTGATCCTACAGGAAGAAGAAGTGTTTAAAACTAACGATGCTCTCTACGTTTGTGTACCTGCAATTATGGGACTTAAAGGAAACTTGGACATGTGTTTAGCCTCAAGATTATCAACTCAAGCAAACTTAGGTCATATGGAAAACAAAAAGGATGTGGTACTTATGGCCATAGGGAATATGGCGATAGTACAGGTAACTAACTATACAACTAAATATTTTACGTCGAGAGCAGTTTTCCCTGTAGGGGTCAACTTTTACGCCAAAGAAATTGACATAAAATTTCCTTTCCAGGTTCAAGCAATTGCAGCTGCTATTTTTGTAACAGGGTATGCACTATTAATGACCTTATGGATTTATAATGTACCCCTCACAGTAAATGCAATGCTCTTGGTGGCAAGTTCAGCGTGTTTAACAGCATCTCTTTCTTGCTTTATCTTGGGTAAGATGTAATACAATTTAATAAAATTAATATTGCTATCAATACTATTGTTTATTTAAAAAAAATATAAATAAATTAGTTATGCTCAACAATTGTCATAGTTGAAATTTGTTATCAATATTATTGGTAAACATCATAAGTAAATTAGTTATACTCAGCTTCTGTCATAGTTGAAGTACACTTATGTTCGACTGAAGTTTCCTGTTAGCTCTCAAAAGTTATCAGCAAAAAAAAATTCTAGCAGTATTATTGTATTTTGAAGAATTACTTAGTTAATATAATCTAGTTCTGTTACAGATTTCCTGATAGTGATGGTTATCTACTTCAGCTACAAGTACAAAGTTAACCCTGACAATATTTGCTCGCCAATTATAGCAAGTATTGGAGATGTGGTGTCGGTGGGATTCCTAGCGTTGTTTGCGAAATTTTTCCACGAAATGCTACGTAAGTTTTCAAAAGTTATCAAAGCACAGCTCATTCTTTATAAACACAAGAAATTTAAGATTAAAGTTCACGATGAATGCCCTAGAACATGCAATAGAAAATATATTTCTTTAGGTGCAAGTCATTATTGGATTCCTATAACCGTCATTTCCGTTTGGATAGTTGTACTTTTTCCTTTTTGGCTCATAATTGTTAAAAAAAATCGTTTTACAAAAGGTGTTCTTCTTCAGGGGTGGATACCGGTGTTTTCAGCTGTTATAATCAGTGGGTGAGTAACGCATTTAATTAACAGGGTGTTTCAATAATAAGATTATGAAAACTAATCCCTGCAGTTCTTCTAAACTCATCGTCATCTTCCTCATTCTCATCCTCATCATCATCCTCATCCTCATCCTCATCCCTTCATCCTCATCCTCATCCTCATCCCCTCCCCTCCTCGTCCTCGCCTCTCCTTTTCCCCCAACCTCCTCATCCTACCTCTTTCCCATCCCCCATCCCACCTAATCCTCATCCTCCCTTTTCCCTTTTTTCCCCATTTTTCCAAACTCATCCTCATTTCCCCATCCTCATCCTCATCTTCATCTTCATCCTCATCCTCATCCTCAACCTCATCCTCATCCTCATCTTCATCTTCATCCTCATCCTCATCCTCAACCTCATCCTCATCCTCATCCTTCGCCAACTCCATTTTCACCCCAACCTCCTTATCCTACCTCTTTTCCATCCCTATCTCCACCTGAAACTCATTCTCCTTCTCTGTTTCCTGCAGTTCTTCTAAACTCATCGTCATCTTCCTCATTCTCATCCCCCCATCAACATCATCCTCATCCTCATCCTCATCCTCATCCTCATCCTCATCCTCATCCTCATCTTCATCCTCATCCCCGTCCTCGTATTCGTCCTCGTCCTCGTCCTCGTCCTCATCCTCATCCTAATCCTCATCCTCATCCTCATCCTCATCCTAATCCTCATACTCATCCTTATCCTCATCCACATCCTCATCCTCATACTCATCCTCATCCTCATCCTCATCTTCATCCTCATCCTCATCCTCAACCTCATCCTCATCCTCATCCTTCGCCAACTCCATTTTCACCCCAACCTCCTTATCCTACCTCTTTTCCATCCCTATCTCCACCTGAAACTCATTCTCCTTCTCTGTTTCCTGCAGTTCTTCTAAACTCATCGTCATCTTCCTCATTCTCATTCTCATCTTGATCCTCAACCTCATCCTCATCCTCATCCTCATCCTCGTCCTCGTCCTCGTCCTCGTCGTCCTCGTCCTCGTCCTCATCCTCATCCTAATCCTAAGCCTCATACTCATCCTCATCCTCATCCTCACCCTCATCCTTATCCTCATCCTCATCGTCATCCTCATCCTCATCATCATCATCATCCTCATCCTCCTCCTCCTCCTCGTCCTCGTCCTCGTCCTCGTCCTCGTCCTCGTCCTCGTCCTCGTCCTCGTCCTCGTCCTCGTCCTCATCCTCATCCTCATCCTCATCCTCATCCTCATCCTCATCCTCATCCTCATCCTCATCCTCATCCTCATCCTCATCCTCATCTTCATCCTCATCCTCAACCTCATCCTCATCCTCATCCTTCGCCAACTCCATTTTCACCCCAACTTCCTTATCCTACCTCTTTTCCATCCCTATCTCCACCTGAAACTCATTCTCCTTCTCTGTTTCCTTGCCTTACTTATCCTCCCTTACTTTTTCAATTATTTTTCAATTTCATTTCAACAGAATTTGAAAGATGTTTGATGATCAATGGTTAAATGTAAAATCTTGAGAAAGAAACCATTTCTTGAGGTAAGTGTGAAATAAAATTTTTTTCTTACAGAGCTGGAGGTCTAATCCTGAATCACGCTGTTGCAACTCATGCTGGGTTTTCTTCATTTCAACCTGTAGTGAACGGAAAGGGTGGGGACATCGTGTCAATCCACGCGAGTAGAATTGCAACCCTGCTCCATCAAACGGCTATTAAGGGACAACTACCCCCAATGACCGCCTTGTGGGTTACACCATGGGCAGCGTTATGCCATGGCAGTAAGTTAAAGTCATTAGAGGTGTTTTATAGTCTCATGAGCAATAGAATGTTTAAGAACGACGACTCATGAGATTGTGAAATTCAGAAACTTAAATACCCCAAAAAACAGCTGGGTATCAATTTTTTTGTTTATTTTAGTGTCACAAAGACAGAAACTTTAATACTATCGAGTTTTCCGAACAGTTGGCTAATGTGGTTGATTAATTATAATTTTTCTTTTTGTTTCTTAGCTTTCTCAGCAAAAACCGCGCGTTTATTGATCCCGATCTCCCTTGTGGGTCATGCCATATTCGTTGTCGTGGTTGACGTCATCCAGAACTTAGGCCAAACAAGAATTACAGTCGTCTTTTTCTTCGCGTACATCGTCGCAGTGTTCATCCAAATATTCCTGTTACTCTACATTGCCCATTTCCTGACCCATTTGCTCTGGCGTTTTAAACTTGATCCTGACACATCGGCCATTCCTTATCTAACAGCGATGGGTGACCTGTTCGGAACGTCTCTCTTATTTGCTGCATTCAGTTTTTGTGTGTACGTTGGTTATCCTTATACACCGGTATCGTCTGATGTTACGAACACTACAGATGCTTTCCTTTAATTACTTACCATGGTACGTATTTATATCCGGATTGGTTGGTCTCAGAGCACCTGGGTGGTCAGTCGCTTGGTTTAAGATGACGAATGAGTAATAAGTTGATCACAAGCGAATTAAAAAGTGGCAGGTTTCATGTACAAAAAAGTGTGTTATAAATAGACCACAATAGCTACTCGATTTAATTTCTAGATTTAAGTATAACGTATTATTAAGAAACTGATGATAAGAAATAATTTTGATAATAAAGGACAATAATATAGGAAGGAAATGAGCGCTAATGGAAGCGAAACCTTCGTGAATTCGTGCGGATCGTTCGTAAAAAGGTTTCACTTCAAATTGTACTTAAGTATAATTTGTACTATTTTATTTTTATATTTAAAAAAAAACGATGTTTTGAATTTATAAATAAAGACGTTCTATAAGAACTGAGCATAGTGTCAGATTATGGTTTAATTTATTATGTATGTAGTAGTCTACGGTAATTTATTTTTTTACAATAAATACTTCAAAGCTAAAGAACTAATGAACCAGTAGGTTCTTATATTTATTCCCATAAACTTTGAAGTTTGCAAATACTTTTTTAATATTTTCAAAACCGATTAAGGCACTTCTAGTTGAGATATAACCTTCAAATTTGGACTGAATAAATGTTCTGTGCTTCAAAATCAGAAGAAATATGCAAATCGTGAATAAATAGTTTTAATGCGCTTGGGGAGTGCCGAAGTCCCGTTCGATTAGTACTTTTTTATTAATTTTTTTAAAAAGCTTTCTATTCAAAAATGTATTTGATAAAGCACGTAACTCTGGTCCGACTAATTATTATTTTTATACAAACATAACGACCCAATTTTAACCATGGTGCATTTTATCTGTCATATGTTGCAGACTCTTTGTATTTTAGTCTTTGGTACGATACGAGTGAACGTCAGTCGTCAGGAATGAGTGGCACGTATATTTTGTAATGTCTGCATTGCGTCACGTTTTCCGCTTTGTCCTAATGGAGTTTTATTTACATGGGCGTAAGAGCCTTCAATTTCTTGGCAATTTGTTTTCTTGGATCGGCCGCAATTGGTAGAGTTCGTGCATGCAGTATTGGATCCAAAAGCGGACGTGCAGAACGGGAAAGCAGCTGAAACTAAGGGCGATGCGGCCGTTTCGGTACTGCAAGCATCCCCAGAGCATCGGGATTTATCCGTCATCCCCTTCACGTACACTTTCGAATCCAATTCTGCAAATTAAGGCGTCCAGAAAGATGAGATTAAAGCCGGAAGGAAATTGCAAATGAAATTCACATTTTCAGCCAACCGCACAAAACTCTATGCAATTTTTTTCAGCTATTTTTAGAATAAGTCAGCGATAGCTTTACGTGGTTTACATAGATAAATGACACTCAAGCTAAAGAAGATATCCCACCAGATTCAATGGTCCATAGTGCAACAATTGTTGAAGACTTTGTTGATCTATCGCTTTACGTTTTGCTGAGTCAGACAGAGATTAGGGGAGTGAGACGGGTGACCGTAATGCTAAATTAATAAATATAAAATGAAGCAATAATTATTTTTTATTGTATTGTTGATTAATTTAATTATTTAGTGAACAAATAAATTGTAACTTTTGTACGGTAATGCTGATAAAGACGCCCCGTGGCAGTATTATTAAATGCGACGAAAAGAGTGTACAACAAAAACTATTCCATATTTGCTTCATTAATTTTAAAGGGCAAATCCAACAAAAAACTGCAGTTTTCATTAATTTTAATGAGCGGCTTAAGCTCGTTTCGTTTTGACCTTTTTTTGGACGTTATCCAAAATAAACAGACGGATTCTCTCATGGATGTGACTGTTTTCAACGGACACACTTGAGAGAGTATATCCACTGGTGTGTATTCTCCTTTAGTATCTATTAAGAAGAACCCGAACAAGATCAAACAAGCGACCGTTGATTATGCGACCTATCAGATGCTTTACACAAGAATGATTAGTCTATAGTAAGGGGCTCATTATCTAAATTGAATGCTACAAGACGTCTTTAATGACTTCTCTTGAACTGCACTCTCCCGAAGGAAAGCGACCTACCGTTCGATCGTAGAAAAGTTAACAATAACATTCAACACTTAATGAAATCTGTAATTGCATCGGGAGTAATTTGTATCCATTATTTACCTTTTTATAAGAATTGAGACACCCCCAAAAGAAATAAAAGAATGTCGACATCTACACCAATTACTGGAAAATTTCTTGACGGTTTCCAGTTACAGACATAATAAGACAAATTTTAACCCTACATGATGGGATTTCGCAGACCAATTAAAGTGAAATAAAAACAGTCTCGATAATGAGATTACCATAGGATGGGCAGTGGTTCCTTGGGGTGGAAGAATTTTTTGTTTTTTTAATAAATGTATTTAGGTAATTGAGTTAGCTCCTTTCAAAAAATTACACTGAAGAAAATTTTTATGTTACAAACTGAAGAAATTTTAATAAGTTTAAATAAATTTGTCCACCAATCGTCCAAAGGTCGAGGATCTCAAAATTTTGATTGAAGCAAGTTGTTGTAGTGGATAAAAATTGAGACAAAGGTTTGAAAATCATAACTCAATTTTTTTTTAAGAGTTTTCCAGCTAAAACGATAATGTGAAGTATTTTGTTTGCTGAATATTTTCATGTTTCTGTACATCTCCATGTTCATTTGAATGCGTGGAGTGTTGAAATCGATTTATTGCCAATAAGGCTAGTAGAGCCATTCTTTTTAGCTAAAATTAGTAGCTCTTGAGCTGGTATTGAATTCAACAGCTTTTCGAATGGTGGGTCAAGCGTATACGGACCACTCATGGCGCTTTCGCCATTAATTGGTATGATACGTACCGCATCAGTCCAACCGTTTGACCAACGTTGGAATCTTGCAGATAATCCCGTTTAATTGGTTTGTTCGCCTATCATGCACAATACGATGACTTTGAAGTAGCGTCATCGCCTATCGTTGACGTCTGTCCCCAACAGACAGCTTTATGTCTCCTATCATATCGCCTTCTAACAGTGGAAGTGGAAGTGTTTCGAGCTCTTAATGATTTCTGGGTGAATGGAAGTTCCGCAGATATTTCAAACTGCTATGAGTGATAGGAAGTTCCAGATCGTCAAATGGGATGAGAGAAAAATGTACATCGTGAACATTAAGTAACATTTTACTAGGGATGGAGACAGCAAGATGATGGGGTCACTGGTGGTCACAGGGCCGGAATTGCATAAAATCGGCTTTTTGACTGTTAAACCCGGCCAATGAATTAGGTACCTAAATTGAAATGATAGTGTAAATTTAAAATTTCCCTAAAAAGTTACCCTGTATATCCTCGTTGGGTGATTGTATCAATGTCTCCACACAAGAAAGAGAGATGAAAATAGAGATGGGAAAACACACCGACACCCGTTCAACAGTTTAAAGATTCGTTGCTTCTGAGAAGTTAATCCGATTATTTTCTAAAGTGCACATCTTTGTTTCGTTAACGACGCTGTTCTGAGCCGCTAAGCTAACGATAAGGGGTTGAAAAGGGATCCGGCTTCTCCAACGTAAGCTTATTTGAATGCTCTTTCACTGTATCTACTTAAAGGGGGTTTTAGACAACAGAACCCTTTCATTAAATTACCAGCCAACACTCGACTGAAGTGAATAATAAAAACTAGGAACTTGTCGCAGCTTCTTACTCTCAAAATGTATCGAAGTGGTGTCGCTTTAAAAAAAATATATCGTTGAAGTTAAGAGCCCAAAGCTAAAGTACCTAGTTGTTCTTTTAATACAATACTTTGGGTAATCGATGTGGAAGTATCTAGCAATTTTATTTTGTGGTGAACGTTGAACGAAAGTTTAAGAGTCTTTTGACCACTTAACTTCGACTCTAACAGAATCGGATTAGCGGCAACAGAATACAAAAGAAACAAACATACCTACTACTTCCTACTTCCAGACGTTTCCCCCCCAGACCTCCGTATAAGGCAAGGTAGGTGGGTAGATACCTAGTGAGAAAAGTTTTCCGGCTGAAAGGAACATCAGGAATCCGATTGTTAAGGAGAGCTTTGGGGCAAGAGAACGTTGTCGCACCATTAGACTGGCTGACCAGGACCAGGGCAAAGCTTCCCTTACATATAAGCGTTTACCGTTTCCAACCCCTCTCTCAGTCCGTGTGTCTACAATATAGTGTTCAAAGTTTAAAAAGCTTTCCGTAGAACTCGTTAAGTTACCGGATCACAACGACAAAGTATTTAACGATACCGTTGGCGAACAAAGTTTAAACTCGCACGAGACGAGAATAGATCAGCAGGTCTCGACCACCACCACCATCATGATTCCTTCGGGAAATGCCGTTCCTTTCCAGTCTTTAACCTGCAACTCGCTGAAACTAATTAGCAAACGGGGAAATAAATCTTCCTTTGCAGACAGTCGAGGACCGATCTCCGAACTTCCGCTGAATATTTAACGGCTACTTAAATTAACGGTGATGAATTTGATAAGAGAGACTCCAACTGACCCGAAAAACATCACCAAATTGTAATGCACACAACATTGAAACTTCAACTGATGTAAGCCCTTCAAAGATTCAATTTACAAAATTAAAAACTAACTTTTTAATACTGAAACAACTTTTATTTTAAATATGGAATCGTATGAGAGCTTTTCAAGAATTTCAATGTAAAATGTCTCAAAGAAGTTGGAGATAAATAACTATTTTCTTTGGCATATTATTACGATCCTACAACGTGTAGTTTTATATTAGTTGCAATATATAAGGAGTCTTCTACCATATTATTTCTAAACAAATAACATTGAATTTCTGACATAAAATTCGTTTGATTTCACAGGGCGAAATTAATAAGTTCGAAATTTAAATATATAACAATAGTACTTACTTTTTAACGAAAATGATAAAAAAAATCCCATCGATTTTATAAGAAAAGGATTTGATGTATTTACAACAATTTTTTAAATGTATTAGAACAGAAACATCCAAGCATTGATAATAATTTAGAAATAGTACATGTAGTGAGAAAAGGTTTTAAATTGGATATTTGAGAATCATTAAAAATTTTTAAGTCAAAAACTGTTTTAGAAAAGCAATTACTAAACGACCAAATAGATACATATTTTTCACAATTGCTCAGCGAGCGACATAGTCTAGTCGTCTAGACCATTGCTTAGCATTCGGGAGGTCACCGTTTCAATTTCGGGGCCGGCTACTCTGGTCCAAGTTTTTCTGTGGTTTTCTTGGATCATTTAGGCAAATGCCGGGGTAGTAATAATATTCCACAGAGAGTATTTCACTTCTCTTCTGTCTTTATTCGTCCGTCCCATCTTTCTTCCCCCAACTATCACCCACCCATTCCCACTACTCCTAAAGGAGGCTGAAGAAGTTCCGCCCTACCTTCCGACCAATAGTGGTGGGGATGAAACATCTAAAGTTTACACAACTGTTTAACACTTTTAAATGACTGGTTTTTCCAAATAACCCGAAGCTGTAAACTTCCTACATTCCACCTAGCCTACAGATATAGAAAAAAACTTTTGGGTTATTCATTCCCACCGATATTGGTGGGCGGGCTGTCCCTTCGACCTACAGTCTTGTGCAAAGTCGAAAGGTAGGGCAAAATTCCCTCTTCAGCCTCCTTTAGGAATCGTGAGAATGGATGGGTGATCTTTGGGGGAAGAAAGATGGGACGGACGAAATGAAGGCAGAAGAGAATTGAAAGAATATCTGTGGAATATTACTACCCCAGCATTTGCCTAAATGATCAAAGGGAAACCAAAGAAAAACTTGGACCATAGTGGCACGTTTGAAAATTTTGATGGCACGCACAAAAACAAAATTTTGTTTAGTTATTTTTTTTTAATAGAAATGAATTAAAAATTATTAATCTACACTTAATTTATAGTTTATGATATAAATTTGTAGTACTGAATACCTGTCTTAGTATGTTAACTAGAACCGTCAAATTATACATTTTATTATTAAAATATCGCATGAATTCTTTCGAAGTATATACAGATGCCCATTAGATAAAAAATTTTGCGTATCCAGTTTCGCCTTCTTAAGGTATTTGAATGTTGTTGCTGTCGCAGCGCTCGAATCAAAATTTATTTTATATCCTGATACAATACTATTTGAAAAATTAAATTTAAAAGTCCTTGAGTGGTTAAATTTTAATGAATTAGAAATCGAATTAGTTGAATTTCAGTCAAGTACCATATAGAACCAAAAATTTGTTGATTTAAGAAATGATTTAGAAATTATTGAAAGTAATCGATTATTGGATAAAATAAATAAAATTGCAGAAGATGAAATTCTAACTATACATGGAATTCAGTT
The DNA here is from genome assembly GCA_029378335.1 of Agrilus mali. NCBI lineage: Eukaryota > Metazoa > Arthropoda > Insecta > Coleoptera > Buprestidae > Agrilus > Agrilus mali. Next base: position 3,264,304 of record CM055657.1, on the reverse strand, counting down.
CCTGACACGTTTAATTGTTTAAAACTTTAATAATATTAGCAAAGGCAATTTTATCAATATTTTCATCGACGTGGGCATGTGAATCTCTATTTTCAGAATTAAATTTTATAAAAAATAAATATAGGAATAGAATGACGGATGAGTCGAGCTCTGCATGCGTACCTACTGTTTAAGTTAACTAAATATGAACCAGATATTAAATCTTTATCATCTTGTGTAAGTACAGCAACAAAAATCACATTAAAAACAATTTTTTTAACGTGAATTTTGTTTCTAGCATATTGCTTTTTGTAAAACATTGATTAATAAAGAATTGTTTAAAGATGAATTGCTTTTGTTTGTTTGTTTAATTATACTTACTTATAGTTTCACCACGCTAAAATTTCGAATGAAATTTTATTGTAGCACGTTACCTATTTAAAAAAAAAATTTTTATGACTTGTGGCACGGACATCAAAAAAGGTTCGCCATCCCTGGTCTAGACGACTATACCATGCCGCTCGGTCTACAGATGTATATATATATATATATACCTGTACATTTACTTGTTTATGTATTCAATTCAAATCGCTTGAAAATGGCAATGTTTTAGCGAAATTATAGTCGCAAATTTTGCGTAGAAAATAAAGTGGTAAAAAAATAAAGTTAAGTCTTGTTTATTAAATCGTTAATTTTTTGTACTCTGTCATTGAGATTGATTATTATTTGGTAATTGGGAAACACATTTATTTTCCCTAAACAAACATCCATGATTGTATAAACTACATTAAGATATTAAATCATTTACCCATTAATGCGAGAGAATAAATGGGACGCACTGTGGATGTGAAAATGTGATAAAGTTTTCCGTCCGTTTTCTCGCACAAGTACGAACAAAGAAGGGGAAGATTATTATTATTATTATTAGAAGTAACGGGGGCATATTTTAAGTTGGTAACAATTCGGTGCCGCGGGGCGAAAAATTCGCGTAGCAGAGCAGTCAGCGACCATATTCACTTTTTCATACGAAAGATAATAAAAGTGCGATGGCACTTACTTCGGCGGGAAAAGCGTATCCATTTATGGAATGCTCGGAGCCGAACTGGTCGTGAAGGCCGTAGTGAATGTGAATCTCCTGGAATTGGTATTTGTACGAGAGCGGTCCACCCGTTACGTTTATATGATGTCGAGTGTCGTTATCTACAGTGAATATCACGCTATGGCCGGTATTCATGATGGCTCCATTGACCTGAAACGGAAGAAAAATAACCCTCTGTACTCTTGTTATGCACACACTACACTATGCTATTATCAAACTAGAATACATTTTCTTCTTCAACAACAACAACTTCTTACTATCAACAACAACTATTATGCACCCCTGTGGGTAATAGAAGAGGTCGTTATTTGTTGGAGCTTCGAATAACTGAGCAACCAACACTCATACATCTTACTTATTGGGAATGTCGTGAATGTCGACAGTTTGGATTCAGTAATATTTTATTATGAAGCACCTAATCAAAAGACAAAAATTTGCAACTAATACGAAAGGCAACTGTCACATATGTTCATAATTTTCTAAATTTTTAATCTCCATAAGTAACTGTTTAAAATTTTTTTGTTATATTAGATACATTTGTTTCAATTTCAATATCTAACGTGTTGAATTTGCGAAACACGGAACTTCGGCATAGTTGCAAACTCCCGTTTGAGGGTAACTAAAAAAGGCCCTATGTTGGTCAGTATAAAATAATCAGTTTTGGTAGGCAGTGGGAGAGAAGTGAAGTTAGTTAATAAATCAAATAATACTTTGATAATTTTGTAATTAGTTTAAGTGTTATTTATTATGTAGATCATTATTAAATTTATTAAACACCATACAGAATTTTGTTTTCTTTATGATATTACGTAATGTTAGAGGTACTTCAAAAACTCATGAGCATTCATCTTGAGATTATTGCTTATGAGAGCCTAAAAACCACCAATTGATTATTCAATTTTGAAAAATTATTTGGCCCCACATTTGTATAAACAACCAATAAAATGAATAATAAGAGGATCATGTAATGTCATGTCATGTCAATTTAGTGACTTTTTGTACAGAATTTCTGCATCAATGGTTTCCAAATTGTCCATTTGTGCGTGAAGAGGAATTACCTGATAATTATGCAAATACAAGTAGGTACATAGGTAGGTATAAAAATCAATTTGAAATTTTTCCTTTATTTGCTGTACAAATAGACATTTAATGTTACGATTAAAACTGCGTTAATTTTATCCGTTTAATCCGTAGCTTTGCTAAATAGCAACGGCATACAAAAACAAATTTGAACAAGCAAAACTATGGCAATTCATTTAGATGCTGTGCTCTGCCACACCAAATGAACAATTTAAATAATCAAAATATTTCGTGTTCATGTGCCGATGTACACATGAATAACAGCGGTGCATTGTTTGATAGAATCCGACGTAATTGTGAAGCGGAAATTATAATATTGAACACGGACGAAAATAGCTGATTTCGCGTTACATGCTAATTAACCATAAAATTATTTCTGTACTGGATAACTTGTATACGTATGAAGTATTATTAGGATTAGGAAATACCATTAATGGATACGTGCCTAAAAACTGATTGACAACAACTGATTGGCAACAAAACAACATGCAATCTATTGTACTCCAGAATAAGGTATTACGTATAACAGATTGATGGTCACGTTAATTATGGCAGCTACTTCATTTTAGCTTATAGCATAGGTACTGGTATTGGTAAGTACACTTTTGAATCTTCCTAAAAGTACCTACCTGAACCATAATTCATAACATGAGCAAAACTAGGGCTTTTGTGTTGATCTAGCTCATTATTAAATGTTTTTGATCTTGCTTTGACCCGTTATGAATATATTTTGATTATGGTCTAGCTCATTATGAGTTGGTTTTAATCTTGGTTTAGCCAATTTTTAATTGGTTTCGGTCTTATGGTAGCCCATTATGAATTAGTTTGGGTTTTCATTATGAATTGATTTTGGTTTCGACCTAGCTCATTATGAATTGGATTTGGTCTTGATCTGCCTTGTTTTGACTTCATTTTGATCATGGTCTAGCTCATTATGATTTGGTTTTGATATATGTTTAGTCAAATATTAATTGGTTTCGGTCTTATGGTAGCCAATTATGAATTAGTTTCGATCTTCATTATAAATTGACTTTGGTCTTCTTGTAGCTCTTTATGAATTAGCTTTGATCTTGCTCTGGATTGTTATGACTTTATTTTGATCATGGCCTAGCTCATGATGATTTGGTTTTGATCTTGGTTTAGCCAATTTTTAATTGGTTTCGGTCTTATGGTAGCCCATTATGAATTAGTTTCGGTCTTCATTATGAATTGACTTTGGTCTTGACCTAGCTCATTATGAATTGGCTGTGATCTTTCCCTGGCTTGTTATGATTTCATGTAGATCATGGATTAGCTCATGTTGATTTGGTTTTGATCTTGGTTGAGCCATTTTTAAATTGGTTTCGGTCCTATGGTGGTCCATTATGAATTAGTTGCGGTCTTCATTATGGATTGACTTTGGTCTTGACCTAGCCCACTATGAATTGTTTTTGATCTTGCTCTGGCTTGTTATGAATTCATAATGATCATGGTTTAGCTCATTGTGATTTGGTTTAGACCTTGGTTTAGCCAATTACTAATTGGTTTCCGTCCTATGGTAGCTAATTATGAATTAGTTTCGATCTCCATTATAAATTGACTTTGGTCTTCTTGTAACTCTTTATGAATTAGCTTTGATCTTGCTCTGGATTGTTATGACTTCATTTTGATCATGGCCTAGCTCATGTTGATTTGGTTTTGATCTTGGTTTAGCCAATTTTTAATTGGTTTCGGTCTTATGTTAGCCCATTATGAATTAGTTTCGGTCTTCATTATGAATTGACTTTGGTCTTGACCTAGCTCATTATGAATTGGCTGTGATCTTTCCCTGGCTTGTTATGACTTCATGTAGATCATGGGTTAGCTCATTATGAGTTGGTTTTGATCTTGGTTGAGCCATTTTTAAATTGGTTTCGGTCCTATGGTGGTCCATTATGAATTAGTTGCGGTCTTCATTATGGATTGACTTTGGTCTTGACCTAGCCCACTATGAATTGTTTTTGATCTTGCTCTTGCTTGTTATGAATTCATAATGATCATGGTTTAGCTCATTGTGATTTGGTTTAGACCTTGGTTTAGCCAATTACTAATTGGTTTCCGTCCTATGGTAGCTAATTATGAATTAGTTTCGATCTTCATTATAAATTGACTTTGGTCTTCTTGTAGCTCTTTATGAATTAACTTTGATCTTGCTCTGGATTGTTATGACTTTATTTTGATCATGGCCTAGCTCATGATGATTTGGTTTTGATCTTGGTTTAGCCAATTTTTAATTGGTTTCGGTCTAATGGTAGCCCATTATGAATTAGTTTCGGTCTTCATTATGAATTGACTTTGGTCTTGACCTAGCTCATTATGAATTGGCTGTGATCTTTCCCTGGCTTGTTAAGACTTCATTTAGATCATGGTTTAGTTCATTATGAGTTGGTTTTGATCTTGGTTGAGCCAACTTTTAATTGGTTGCGGTCCTATGGTGGTCCATTATAAATTAGTTTCGGTCTTCATTATAAATTGACTTTGGTCTTCTACTAGCTTTTTATGAATTGGCTTTGATCTTGCTCTGGATTGTTATGACTTCATTTTGATCATGGTCTAGTTCATTAAGATTTGGTTTTGATCTTGGTTTAGCCAATTTTTAATTGGTTTCGGCTTTATGGTAGCCCATTATGAATTAGCTTCGGTCTTCATTATGAATTGACTTTGGTCTTGACCTAGCTCATTGTGAATTGGCTGTGATCTTTCCCTAACTTGTTATGACTTCATTTAGATCATGGTTTAGCACATTATGAGTTGGTTTTGATCTTGGTTGAGCCAACTTTTTATTGGTTTCGGTCCTATGGTGGTCCATTATGAATTAGTTCGGTCTTCATTATAAATTGACTTTGGTCTTCTTGTAACTCTTTATGAATTGGCTTTGATCTTGCTATGGATTGTTATGACGTCATTTTGATCATGGTCTAGCTCATTATGATTTGGTTTTGATATATGTTTAGCCAAATATTAATTGGTTTCGATCGTATGGTAGCCCATTATAAATTAATTTCGGTCTTCATTATAAATTGACTTTGGTCTTCTTCTAGCTCATTATGAATTGGCTTTGATCTTGCTATGGATTGTTATGACGTCATTTTGATCATGGTCTAGCTCATTATAATTTGGTTTTGATCTTGGTTTAGCCAATGTTTAATTGGTTTCGGTCTTATGGTAGCCCATTCTGAATTAGTTTTGGTGTTAGAATTGATTTTAGTTTTGGTGTAGCTCTATATAAATTTGATTTGGTTTTGGTCTAGCTAATGATTGGTGATTTGATTTTGCTATTCTGCATTAAGTAGTCTTGGCTTCCATTTTGGTATTGTAATTATGCAACACCAAGACATGACTAACATGTTGTCTTGGTTTTGGCCTATTTACATTAACATATTACATTGGTTTCGCCTAGTATATATTGGTCTTGCGAAGTCAGTTCTTGTTTAGTTGTTGAACGTACTCTTGGTCTTGATAATTAATTCATTCTCATGGTCTTGGTCTTGGTACGTTTTGACATTTGCTTTGATCTTGAAAATGAATAAAAAAAATTATGTAGTCTTCGGTTATGTTTTGCAGGATAGGTTATTGATTTGTTCTTGGTCTCGATTTTCGTCTTGATAATTTACTCCTGGTCTTAATTTTGCGATCATGACTCCCTCTTCCTCTTCATTTTGGTTTTGTAAATGTGCAAGAGCAAGACAATACTAATTGATATATAGTCTTGGTTTTGGTCTTGATCCATCACATTTAGTACGTATTGTTCTTACTTTCTAACATTACCTAGATACGTCTGGATCTTGGGGGATCGATCCTTAGTTTGCCTTTAGTCTTGGCTTTGGTCTTGATAGTTTATTCATGATTATGAACTTGGTCTCTGCGTGTTGGTCTTCTTTTTTACCATGTAACTGAACAATACGATTAATGATATACGTAGTCTTGGGTTTGATTTTACCAGAATTTTGGTTTTTGGTCTTGGTCTTCATTTTGGCCTTGTAAAAATGCAAGACCAAGACAAATTTAATCATGGTTAGACTTATAATTAGTCATGGTCAGTGTCGGTCTGATAATATAGTTTTGGTCTTGATCTTGCAAGCATATCTGTCGTGGTATTAGTCTTGGTCTTACTAAATGTGCAAAGCCATGATAAGGCAGGGCAAAATAGCAAAACTGTCGTCACTTAAGGGATTAAAGGATTCATTGATATTTAATTATGTTTTCCAAGCGTTTCTCTATTTGGTGCCCTTTTATTGTATTTATTTCCGTATTTTCTATCATTGAAGCTGGTAATTGTACAACTTAATTATTGTTATAGATAATAATTATCTAATACTGTTTTTACGTAATATTAATTTCCTTCAAAAACTGTATCTTGTTCTGTTTCCTTTTCTGTCCATTTCTCTTTTGACGTGTCCTCGTATATATGATGTTTAACGTTTTATCTAAGTTTTCTTCTACAACAAACGTGTTTGTTTAAAGTTATTTTTGTCAAGAGGTCGCCTACAGTATCAGTTTACGAAATATTTTTATCTAATAGGTAAGAGTGGGCGACTATCGGTTAAGCAACGTACGCGAGGACAAAAAATTAAAAAAAAAAAAAGCTCGATTCTTTGACGATAACGTGCGAGACTGAAGCAGTATCGTGTGTGCGAATTTAAAGATGAATAAGTACAGTTACTTATCGTTGTATTTGTTGTGAAAATTGTTTTAAAATAACGAAAAGAATATTCGGGCCAGTGTTACAAAAAGATTGAGACAAATGTGATAATATTTAAAGTTAAAGGATATACTTAAATGAACAAAAACTGTAGTGAGGAATTTTATGGAATAACACGTTTTATCAAGAAGAAGGAAGATCAAGGTTAGTAATTTCTATAGCTAAATTTATTGTGTTAAAACTATATAGGTATATTTTGAGCAAATTAAATTTATTTGTTGCTTTGAAATTAACCTATATAGCAACAGAATAATGTGAAGGTACATATAAATATTAGAAAAGAGACAATATTTATACGATACATTAAATATACTTAAAGAGAAAAAGATTAATATTATAGTAAGACTAAAATACCCAAATCGAGACAATATCAATTATACAGGGTTACAGGTTAAGCCGACTTAGATTCTTTAAGAGGTTGTAGTTTCCCTCATTTCTGATTTATTTGACTATGAAAGACCGTATCCCAAACTTAACCGTTTTCAAATTATTGGACTTTTAAGTTTTTTACAAAAATTGCCGATTTTTCGTCTAATGTCCCATTTTTATTTGCGTTTTGTGCCTCTAATTTACTTGTTTTTGCTATTTTTCTGTAGTACATCCGTTGCTTTATTATTCTCAACACTAAAATTACAGGTAACTGAACCAACTGGGTCGCAGTAGATGATTGATAGTTAAAAAAGGTAATAAATTCGTAAAAAATATTTTCTTTCCTTTTTAAACATTAAAATAAAGTCTATGACAGTTATGCTGCAGATGTGTTTAAAAAATATCTATGGATCTTTAGTTATCCAACAAGGTATAACAAGCTAGGGTATTATCATAAATCTTACAAAAAATCTTTGATAGAATGCTTCCAGATAGTAGTAAAAAATAACGGTATTTAAGCGTCAAATTTATCACTTGAGTCAGAAAACAAAATAAAACAATCCAAATAGGTACAAAATAACGTTTATAATTCTTTTCAAAGAAAGTTTACAATGTATGTTCCACATGTCCGCCTCTGTTTCGCACACATACTCTCATTCTGTGTCTTAAGCCACTTTTCACTACACCAGTTGTTAATCCTTTTCTTATTTCGTTTGCCACATCGATAATTTTCTGCCTCAAAACATCAACAGACTTAATTGCATTAAAAAAATAGCAAAAACAAATAAATTAGAGGCACAAAACACAAAAAAAATGGGAGAATAGACAAAAAATACCGGCCAAGTGCGAGTCGAACTTGCGTACCGAGGGTTCCGTACAAACCTGTGTATATGTGATGTAACTAAAAATTTAAGGTTTTCGGAAATTTTCCTTTATATGTGCTATAAAACATTGCTTCATGCCAAATTTCAAGATTCTAAATCGACTGGAAGTACCCTTTAGGTTTTGATTTTCTTGCGAGTAGTTGCGAGTTTGAAAATATGCGGCTTAAATTGCTGTTTCTTTTGATTGCGTTGATATAGAAGTTTGATTTTAATACATCTTAAAGGTATTATAGACCTGAGTATTTGATATGAATTTCAATTTAATACCTCTACGCGTTCATGAGGAAAGGGGTAGTAACTTTAAAATTATTAAAAATATTTTTATTATATGATGTAACTAAAAATTTACGGTTTTCGCAATTTTTCCTTTATCTGTGCTATAAGACGTTGCTTCGTACCAAATTTCAAGATTCTGAGTTCACGCGAAGTACCCTGTAGATTTTGATTCGAAAATTTGTGGAAATTTGCGGCATAAACGGCTGTATCTTTTTATTGCGTTGGCTTAGAAGTTTGATTTTTGCACAGCTCCAAGGGACAATAGACCTGAGTATTTGGTATAAATTTTAGCTTGATACCTCGACGCGTTCCTGAGAAAAAGGGTCTTGACAGACGGACGGACGGACGGATGGACGGACAGACAACGAAGTGATCCTATAAGGGTTCCGCTTTTTCCTTTTGAGGTGCGGAACCCTAAAAATCGGCATTTTTTATAAAAAAAAACTTAAAACCTCTTAAAGGATCTGGGTCGACTTAACCTCTAACCCTGTATATATATTGGAGCAGTAATTAGGTATCTACAGACATAACGATGAATTTTATTTTTTTATTACTTTTAAATAACAAGACCATTTTGTATTGCGTCGTTCTGTAGTTTAGCCTAGTAGATATCCATGCTGAGTAATTTTGTCCCACTGTCGTAACTGTTCTGCAGGATTCCAAGTGTTCAGCATTTTTTCAACTACGTACATATTTCTTTGTTGTATTTTTTATACTGAAACAATTAGATCATCCTCTAAGCAAAGTACACCTAGTTAATTAAAATTCCTTCTTCATGAAGGTACGTTGAAATAACAATACCTTGGGATTTTCTCATTGGCAGAAACAAAACTAACCCAGGAAGCATCCTATTCACTCACTAGTCCTTTTTGAGATTTTAATTAAATAGTTTTAATGAACATACATATTTACACTTAGGTATTTATTTTGTAGTGCTTCTTGTCTGATGTCTAATATTTATCTAGCGGTGAGGTATTTTATTTGAGTAAACTATAAAGCTGCCCCTACAAATACTAAATTCTAATAGCAGTAGTCACATTCTTTGATTATATTTTATTTAATGCTTTATTCGTCTTTCGTGATCCATAAAATGTATGTAGATTACGTCTATTGAAATAAAACTCCTCAAAGGGGTGCTAATGTTATGGAACAGAAATCTACCTGTTCGGTTGTTACTTTTTTTTAGTCCCTTGGTTAAGTAGCTGAAAAAATTATTAATGACTTTCTTATTACTCCATACGGAAATTTATCATGCTCTGCAATGTTTTTGAATAATATGTACATACATACCTACGTGGCTTCTCTTTTTATTGAGAATGCACTTTTCGTTCTTTAGACTTATGTGAAAATATGAAAAAATACTGGCCAGCAAAGGGGACTTACATCTATTGTATTTATTATTAGTCATTTATTATTGCCATGACAATACCTGTAAAGGGGGGGTTGAGTTGTAGTGCTGTAGGTGTATGTGAAAATTTTCAATTTACTTTTAATTGTGATTCAAACTCAACGTGCATTCCTCAACGCTATGGTATACAAATGATACTCGTTGTATTTATCAGGTTACAGATATGCTGGGTTAAATGTGTCAGAGTGTGCAAATAATTAGCAATTTAGCCACACACTTGTGCTGCTCACAAAATTAAAATAATTAGCCGCCACTCATTTGATCCAACTACTTATACTTAAGGACGTTCCCAAAAAAATCAATTTTGTTACGATTCTTTTGAAACTTAAAATACACATCGTACTTATAAGTGTCGTTTATACGTAGGGATTTTTTTCAATCGTTCTTGCGGTAGTAAATTTCTAAATATTGACTATTAAAATTTGCATATTTAACATGGGAACCCTATCCCGATCGATGTTAAAGCGAATGTTTTATTAAATAACAATAGTAATTTTCTTACAATTGTTTTAAAAAACTGAGAACTATTAATTAAAGATATAACGAATATCTCTCTGTAAAAATCACTATGACAAGCGGTATTGCTTATAAAATGAGCCAATTTTAATAACAAGTAAAATATTTATTCGTATTTAATATAAATAAGTAGCATATTAACATCATAAACTTTGAATTAACATAAAATACTAGTAACATACTTTTTTTCTCTACATAAACAACACGTCTCTCAAGCACAGTAAAATACAATGCTGCCAGATGCATAAAACGACGCAATGGAATCATTTTTGTAGTTCTGTGAATGTTAGCAGAGGCGAAAGAATGTACTGTATCTCAACTATTTTTTATTGTAATCATGGTAGTTTACATAGTGGGAATTTTTTAACAAGTTTAGCACAACTGCTCTTTGGGAACGTCCTTAATAAAGCCTGATATGGGCGTAGCGTAATTTTGGCTTTATCACTGAGGTGATATGTTGATGATGATGCGAGGATATGGAAATGGCCTTACGTCTAATGAGGGGTCCAGGAATTAAAAAATATTTTTTTACCTGCGGGCATCATGTCGGGCAGTGCAGGAAATTCAACTTTTTGCCCTTGTGGTGTAATATACTATTGCTTTAAATTGGTAGTTTCTTAATTTTTTCAAATTAGTTTATGTGCCCTAACAACTATATATCTGTATATACGTCAGAGCCAAACTGTCTCAAGTCACATTTAACAAATTTTACACGGGAGCAGATCAAATGTTACCTAAACAAAGCGCTATAACCTAGAAACATCAATAAAAATTTTTAATTTTTTTAACACAAGTAAAATTATCATTAACTTACTTTGTAAAAATGAAATTATGTAATTTATATCGTTCCTTTAATAGAAAAAAAATAAATTGGACTTGCTACTCTTTGGTTTTGATGATGGACTTGATATGTTAGTGACTTAATATGAAAAATTGCTAGCATACGTTGACTAAATTCTCTTTGGCCCAAAACTTTGTTTTATTTCATTAAGACTTAATATCCACGAGTCTGGACTTAATATCGTACGCAGTTCACCAATTCAGAGCCAAAGAGTACTATGTGACTTAATACCAAAATAATGGTTACAATTTTAATATTTGTCACAAGTGGAAAATATTAACAGCCCATCACACAGTCTACTACAGAATAAGATGTGGACTTAATATGGTTTTGTAAGTACTTTCTCAGAAACGAAGCAAGTTAGGACATAATATCCTTTACCATAACAAAGAACATAAAATTATAGGCGGGAAACTTGAAAAATACAATTTTTAGCAACAGTCTGGTTCTAAGGTACAGATATATGTTTGAGCACTTTATGGTTTTATATTAGTCAAGACATTTATTGCCATTGTTCAACCCAGAAAATTGATGCAATAAAATATAAAAAATCGCCCTTATCAGTAATTTTTTAAATAGTTGCAATAATTGGCCATTAATTAGTAGAAGAAATTTGTTCCAGACTTGAAATATTTTTACTTGTAAGTACATTAATGTATATGATAAACAAAAATACATAACTATTGATAGTACATAATAAAAGTAAAAGAGATCAAAACGTCGTATTGAATATATGCAGTTTATTGTTTCTTAATTTTTTTGTCAAAAACTTTTAATTCAATTGTGACGTTAATATTTTTTTAATGCCCATTTCCTTATGTAATTTAATGTAAATCCACAGTAAAGTGTTCACAGTACATGTTAATACCTAATAAGTAATAAGTAAAATAAAAATACTTTTTTAAGAATCATATTCTCATTAAAAGAAACTCAGAATAACAACAAATTTCTACAAAACTGGAGTGTTCAAACATTTAGTGTTTGTTAGGGCTTTTACCCCCAAAATGCTGGGGTGGCAGAATATTCGATAAAGCCTCGTAATTTAAATTTGCCTGTAAATCGACCAATTTACTAAATGTAAGAAATAATTATAGTAAGCAGTGGGTAGTATTAGTTTCGACAATGTTTTATAATCTAATTTTGTAGGAAAATTAATATTACATAATATGAGATGATGGATTATGAAGCGAGACAGTTTGGAGGCTGATGGCCCGCGGGCGCGTGCATTATAGGGCATAATAGTAAATGCCGGCCACGTAAGACTGGAGCCTTACCCTGTGCTTATCGATGTGCAAAGTTCTAAGGTTGGGATCAAAAAGCAGCTTACTGGGCTCGAGGTTTACTGGCGATTGCCTCCTGCCCTTGTTGCACAGCGACCATTCCGGGTTAATTAGACCCCAGAATGCAGGCCCTGTAACCAAACAGAAACAAGGGTTAGACTCAAACTAGAGGAAATTATTAACAACATCTTATTATCTATGTACCTATAACATTGAAATTTGATGGTGAAGCACTGAAAAGTAAAAATTACTAATTAGAAGTATTTTAGAAAATTAATTTAAGTAATCATAAAAAAAAACAACAAAATTGGAAGGAGTTTTTGTCGTAGTTCGTGGGATATGGAACTACCTTTACAATTAGTTTCTGGTGGAACATTTAGTTTATCCTGACTGATTGCAATTGTGTTTTCGAAAAGTATGTGATGTGGTTGTGCAAAGCAACCTAATGGATCTGAGCATTAGATCGAGCATGTTTAAATTAATTTGATCGTTGTGGCCGTACGTCTGGCCATTTCTCAGGCTTCGCGAAGCGGTCACGAAATTTATGCCTTCTAAAGGACGATATTAAATTTCGTAAGCAATTGCATTAGACCGCTAACGATGGACGGTGGACGTTGACTCCTCATTGTTTCTCTACACAATGTTGCCAATTTCGTAGTTTCACGAGTTCGAATTATGCAAATTAGACAAACTTGCTTGCTTGATGGTTTCTTCAACAGAATGATACAAATTCTCTCATGTTTACTACTATATTAACTTGTAACGGTGACACTTTAATCAAATATCTATGATTTTTCGAAACAGAATTTGATTTGAAATAAAAACGATATATGTGTAATTAAGTACAGTAACTTGTAATACCCAAAACTTCATGAGGTATTTAAAAAGTTTATTACCCAAAAACCACTTTTACTGCTTATAACAATTGCAATTTTGAAATGACGATCCGTTTATGAAGTGGGATGCCCTGCTGTTCCTTGTTCTTCATTTTACAATTTACTGTCACTTCCATCACCATAACTTTAACGGTTAGTACGACTATAAAGTTTTTATTATCAAACAAGATATTTTGTGTTATCCCCTTAGGAACTACAAAAACAAATTAGTTATCTACCTTAGAGTCTTCATATAAACTTTTCTGCCTTATTAGGAGTCTAAGTATATTAACGTTATCCGTTGCTTGTGGTTTGCAGATAACCTTAACGATTTTTTAATGAAAGCTGCTTTACTTGCCCGTTTTCCCCCCTCTTAAAAAAACCTTTATATTGACTTGGGAAGTTTACGATCCATAAACTGAGGTTATCAGCAAAGACAGCTCTGGTTTTTAAAGCCTTCGTACACGCGTTTACTAAAATCTACATAAATTGCAAGTCTAGAAGCCACGAAACTTCAAGATAGTCGAAGATAACATAGATAAATTAGCCCAACCCATTTAAGCGTATTGTTAAGCTAACGGTGACCTTCCATGTAGTTAATTTGCAAACAACCCATTCTCACACGAATGATATTGTTAGACTTTCCGGGCTTTTAAATTAATAGGTTATATTTAGAAACTTGGAACTATGCGGGACAGGCAACCACAACCCCTAAAATATTCCTTTTCTCGATTTATTGACAATTAAAATTTCATTCTATTTAATTATAAAATCAAAAGGGTAATTAATTACCTAATACGGATGATATTATTACAGCAAGGCGTGAGTAGACTTTTTTTAATAGTATAAGGCTTGATTTTTGTCTTATTCAAAAAAAGTTATTATATAATAATCGAGACAGGTCAAAGAATCACGTCGACAACTTTCGACAACAAGAAATATTGTCATGTGTCGTCATCTTTATACAAAAAAATTACTTTCTGTAAGTCAGGACAAGATTTGGACGTCCCTAATAGTATTTCTTAGGTGTTAACGAATTCTTATTTGTAGAGCTCTACTGGTTTACGGGTTTGCCCAATATACATTCGATAACAGTTGTATGTGCATGCATATTTGTGTAACCAAATGGTCCAATATTTATTCTAATTGTACATAAGTAAGAGATTTTGTGAACTTTTTTCTCATAATAGAATGTGACACAAACGTTTCTTGTCCATTTAGCCTTAACTAAATATTTGCGGAACAGTGGCTACGGAAGCGTATTTGAAGTTACAATCCGCTTGTATACATAATTTCATAAAAGGTGAGAGTCATGACAGGTAACACTTCATTGTAACACGATAATATTCGCGGCACTCGGCTATAACCCCACACGTCACGAGTGCTCGGGCCGGCGGTTGCGACGGTGGCGAGGACAGGTAATCAGCTAAGACTTGCTGGGGGGCGTTGAAATCGTCCGAAACACGCGATCCGGTCGTAACCTGTCACGCCGCACCCAGCCTACTGAGGACGTTGCTGAGTTACGGTCAACTTAGTTTATTACCGTGGTGTTGGAGCTCAGTCTATTTCGAAGGGGTCAAGGTTCTGCTTTTCTTTCCCCCTTTTTCCTTTCCTTACCCTCATTTTCCTAAGAACGTTAACATCTTATCATCACACTTAAATTATTATTAGTTGTACTTATTAGAAAGTAGAACTGGCTGCAAATAATTCGTCTAGCTGAACTTATTTCTATTCATGGCCCTTCTGGGGGGACAGTGTAAACAGTAATGGAATGATAAAAACGTTTCTATGAACGTAAAGTTAGAAATAGTTTCGAGTTTCGCTGTAGGAATATAACTGAGTCTGAATTGATCCTTGGACAGAAATAAAACTGGTAAAGTCTTCAATATGGCCGCACTGGGTTGCATTTCAATTCGTGAAGCATCTCATTAGAGAATAGGTCGTCACTCGTAGTGCCCTACGACCGACGTCAATGCCTGGCACCCTTGTGTGTATGTATTAAGAAGGGAACACAAACTGACTCACCAAAAATCAACAAACGATTTTCAAATTGGATCTCCAGTGAGTGAGACAAAATTTAGTTTTCACCTTATTAAGTTTAACGTTCAAGTTTTTGCTCTACATTTGGAGGAGTTTAACTTTAACCACTAAGTGGCAAGAACATCTCTAGCTATTAATTTCTGATTATTGTTGAGGATTCACTGAATCTAGTAACGAAGTGGACGTGTCAATTTTGGAATGCAAAATACTTCCGGCGAATACTTTGCTAACAAACCGACTTGTTTCGAACTTGTACAAAAGTTAATTTTGCTAAAATGTAATTTATGGCCCAAGTTCTGGTGCAGTTTGACAGGGGAAATACACGACAATGACTTTGGAATAATAATGACCCGAAACGGCACACTGCAAGGCTTCTAACTTTAAAGACCACCTACTTTCACTCTCTAAGTTTGCAGACTTCTTCAGATTTATTGCTAATTTCTTTCTCAAACAACTTTACATTTGAGATTAAGTTGAATTTAGGGAAATATTAAAAGAAAATGTAATGAATCGGTCTGTAGCCTTATGGCAATTTTAGAAGTAATATTAAAAAAAAAATGTCAACTGAATTCTCTAAAAATATAATTTATAAATGGACACTTGAGTCTAAGAGGTAAATATAATGTTTTAGGGACGGGTCTGTATGTTTTTAGGATAATCGATATACTTTAAGGACGATTAAATATGTTTTTAGGATGAGTTGATATGTTTTAGGTAAAGTCGGTATGTTTTTTGAATGAGTAGGTATGTTTTCAGGACGATTTGGTACGTTTTAGGACGATTCGATATATTTGTAAGACGATTCAATGTGTTTTTAGCACTAGTCGGTATGTTTTGGAACAAGTGGGTATGTTTTTTGGACTATTTGGTTTGTTCTAAGGCGATCAATATGTTTTTAGCCCGATTCCATATGTTTTTAGGACGAGTCGAGTTGGTATGTTTTTAGAACTAGTAGGTATGTTTTTTGAACGGGGTAGGTATGTTTTCAGGACGATTTGGTATGTTACTAGGACGATTCGATATATTTGTTAGGATGATTCAATGTTTTTTTAGCTTGGTTGTACCTGAAACAAGGGGGATACTCGTAAAGTGAGCACCCAGAACAGTCTGTTGTGGCCGCAGGTTGCCTAATTTATTTAAAATTTTCTTGATAAAAAGTTAGTTTTTACATAAATCATATCGTTCCAAAAACATTTGTCCAAAAATTAATTAAAAGATAATTACTTTGGTAGTAGTTATAATTAAACTATTTTGTGTTTGTACGATAAGTAGATTAATTTGGGGTGGTTACGTAGTGATTTATTTTTGAATAAAGACTTAAAAGTAAATAAAATGGTTAATAAAAGATCAAGAATGAAATAGAAGCCTTCGAGGTAGAGGAGGAGAAAGGAATCACAAAGTTTTGATTGAGCTAGCTCATTACGGCAAAAGTCGGATTACATTCTTTCACAGTTCATCTATTCTTCGAAACGTTCGATAAGGAATATATCAGCAAGGGATCGAATAAAAAGGTCGTAAGCCGAAAGCCCCTCGATATTGATGGCCCGGCATAAAAACCACAATCAAAGCAAATCCCCGCCGATAGACAGAGGCAAACGCCTTGCCGCCATTTTAATGACGCGAACGCAACGTTTCGGCCCAGGATAATAGTCGAAAGCACTCTCTCTCTATCCCTGTGTGTGAGGCGCTCTCTCACACGGGGCGAAAGTGAAATTGTCGTCACGAGATCGTCAATTTTTTAAAGCGCGACCCGAGAGAGACTTGCAAACAATACGCGCTAACACTAGCTCGCACTTTACTTTTGTGTGTCTGTTTACCCTCGTAAATCCGGGGTTAAAGAGGGTGACGTATTGTAGCAATATCAGAGCAGCCGTGCTTCGGTTGTTCCGCGCGTCGACTAATGGATGTACACAGATTTCCGCTCGTTTATATTGTCGGCGCATTTCGAAATTCCCAGCATTTCGCAACCCCTGCTCGACGTCCTCACGGACGGATGACTTTAAGAAAAATAATTGGGCACAATTAAAATGGAGACGGAACCAGCACAATCTGACTTCGCTCGTACTACAATGTTTTTGCGCACTTGTCGGAAACCCCGGCGATTTATTACACTTCTTTACAACTTTTTAATGTTTCAGTTCATGGTCGAATTAAACCATTGAGAAATTACTTAAGTAGGTAAAACCGCACAACTCTCTCTATAATTAAACTACTTAACTACAAAAAGTAGTAAAAACAGTCCTACTAAATCCTAAGCCCAAAGGCTTTAGTTAAAGTGCTTTGAAGTCCTAAACATATTTTCAAATTATCGATTAAATCTAAAAGTAATTAAACTTAAAGCCCTAAGCGCTTGTGAAAGGGGCTTCGTGCACACTGTAGAGGCTTTAATAACATCAGAGGGCTTTAAGTACATCAAAATGCTTGGAGCACTTGTAAAAAGGCTTTGGGCACACTATACAGACTTAATTTAATATTATTCAAATAGGGTTAAAGGCCCTTTCAATGTTTTTACTTTGGTTTCAATCGGTTTGAAGGATCTTCAAGCACTTTAGAACGACTTGTAAACTTTAAAAGAGCTGTAATAGTCCTGTAAATAAGCCGGAAAATAGTGTAAAAAATGTGGAAAAGGTGACAAACAGCACCGATTTCAAAAATTCTTGTTGGTACGTGTTCCTTAGACCCTCAGGAACATTCATTACCACTAACCTCAGTCTCCCCATGAAAAATTAATTAATTAGGGTGGTTTTACCACCCCCAAAACTAGTGGTGATGAAGAAATTTTAAAAATTTAAAATTTTGGCTCGGAAATCGTCTCTCGGGGGTTTTCGAGGTCGCTAATCATCGCGAATCCGAGGTCCATTTGTGTGTTTGGGTGGTTTCAACCCCTAAAAATTACCCTGTGTTGTCAAATTTTCCAGATTTTCCGGCTTATTTACTGGACTATAAGCACTTGGAATGTATTCGATGTCCGCTTTTAAATTGCAAACCAAGAATTTTTATTATGTATTATGCTTCATGGTGAATAGTTCGTGACAATTTTTGTTTAATTTTGTATTCTGTCTCATCAAAATAAAATATTTTTATTGACGAATTTATTTATGATCTATTATGCTACAGCTTACCCCTTTTAGATTCACTGGCAATAAATGACCTTTTCATGTAGGATTAGTGACAAAGCTTTGGAGCATATAAAATATATTTTTGAAACCTATACGTTAATTTAATTCGGATTACAATATTTTATTTATTGGAGTTATTTTTCTCTTGACCTAGTAATTCGAGCTTTCAAGGTCTTTACGTTAAAGTACATTATCAACATCATCATTTAGTGGTGGATGTTAAAAATTAAAAGATACAAAATATTAAAATTGTAACCCCTGTATTCGTCCACGCTACATTCTTAAGTAATCCATCTCTAAAGACAGTTGTATTTAGAGTGATTATTTTAATTTTTTTGTCAATGTATTTTTCAATTGTGAGAATAAAATGCACCCTGTATGAATCTAGAGTCTAGATAATTTTGATGCATAGATTGTTTCTGAAGATGAGTAACAGCATGTTTGCTGAATTTTCAGTTACCACGTTTCTGTGGTCAATTTTGGTCCTGTAAATTTGCGCAGTTCATCTAAAACCAACCGGATAGGGAACAATGCACGCCAACGTGTTTAATTATTGTTCTTCTCGTCGCTATTTTTAATTGTTTCCCTGCAAGACCACTCGTTAAATTTCGCTGCAGCTAGCCGCAAATTACTGCGGTGCTGTTAAAGCTAAAAGCCGCTAGAGTTCCTAGTCCTTCCCGTCGTCTCGTCCTGGCCCTTCCGCAGACGTACTCCGAAATCAGTTCATGCTTTTGTAGTGGCTTTAACTACCTTATTAAGCTTTAATACATTACGTAAAATGCCAACAATTCCCGTCTTTATTCCCGAAAGCTTACCGGGCAAAGCTCACGGAAAAATGCCTTACAGAGACTTTTTAACTACCTACAGGAACAGCGTGCGGTCGACGGGATAACTACTTTCAGCATGACATTTACTAAACAGGCAAAGACTCCCGACATTTTAAATACAACCGCACAATTTAGTTTTCGAACTTTTAATGCGATCCCAACATTCCGGAGCTTCGCGAATAAATTGCTACCTACCTACCCACTCCCTACCAACCAAATGCTTTGCTACACACTTTAATCTGGAACCTATTAAGTTATTAAATAACTTGAAATTAACTTCTTTCTATAGCATATTCAAAGTTAAACGCAAAACAACCCACTTCTTAAGAGAAAATTAATGTTTAGTTTGAAGAAGAAGAAAATCCCTGTTTAGAAAACTTAAAATTAGTAGCAGTGAGTGACAACTGATGACTGAGGTCACAAGGGCACCCTTACTATCCATATATTCTAAGAAAATAATTTCCCAAAAGACCTGGCTCAAAAAAAAAAAAACAGCAAGAGCGTAGCAGTCGATTCCCGAAGAACTTCAAGGTGCCGCCGAAATCGATCGCCACGTGGAAAATTATTTATTAAATAATTCACATTTTTTTTCAAAATTTCTTCAAATAAATGCTATCTAAAAATTAAAAGCAAATACTCATTGAAAATGTGACAATATGGGAGGTAGGAGTGCCCCTGACGCTTACAAATACCTATCTGCAAAGATTTATTTATTTGAAAGGTGAAATTTATATTTCAAGGGATTTAAAATCTGTTCTTCGATTAGGTAAGCGAATCAAGGGATGGATAAACAGACGTGGCAAGAATTATTTGGAAACCTTTTGTTTCGAAAAATTGCGAACGTGTGTAGGTATTACGTATTATACGGAAGAAAAGAGATCGACCAATTTCATCCGGTGATTGGTCGGTGAATCGGTACGGGCGGCGGTGTTTACGAAGTCCGCGAAGGATCGGTCCCAGGGCTGTCTTCAGAAGAGTAGAAACTTGGATGGTCAATTCCTCCGGGTTGCCTTAGCCCCAATCGTCCGGGGACCTCACCGCCATGACCATCTTCGTTAGTTCACGTTCTGTCCAGGGAATAATTTATCGTAACAACCACTCAATATAAATTTGTTCGCGGCCACTGCTCGATACCCACTTCATCAACTCAATATTGTTCACGCGCTTCTCACGAAAACTTTACCAAGATAGTGTAATCCATCTTTATTATTAGATAAATGTGTACAGAAAATAATATCAGAAAAAAAATTATCTGTTTCACTGAAATTGGTTTTTTATGTTGAGTAATGATTCAAAGTAAAATGTGAAACTAGAAAACTTTAAATAATGATACTGATTAGTCTGGGAATTACTGAAATCTTGAGTAAATCTTCATTACATTCAGGGTTTTGCCAAGACAAGAGTCTTGATCTTGACCTCCAACTTAAAAATCAAGATTCAGAAAATATGTTTGCTTGACTTCAATTAAGACAAGATCAATACAAGTATTCTCGAAATCCTCCTCCTCTAAATCATAGAAAGGCTATCTAGAATTTCCATTTCTTCCCCTAAATTAATATCTTGAAGAAGAGGGACAGCGAAACGTTCATCGAGGTTTTCACCAATAAAGATTTTACAACACCGTCTCTTAGATTAAAAGGTATTTAATTTTGATATGTTTGCGTATTCTTGTAGTCTTTGGCAGTAGGTAATTAATAATAAAGTTCCTGTTGGAAAATTCATAAAACAGGCCTACTTGCAAATTGTTTTCATGTTGTTTGGACAATTTAATTCCATTCAATTAAGTTATGTAATCAAATAAACGCAAATGACTTAAGTGAATTAATTAAACTTTATTAAGCCTTTTAACATTGATATATACTGATCCTTTTTATATAAAACTTAAATGAACGTTAAAG
Organism: Agrilus mali; assembly: GCA_029378335.1. Taxonomy (NCBI): domain Eukaryota; kingdom Metazoa; phylum Arthropoda; class Insecta; order Coleoptera; family Buprestidae; genus Agrilus; species Agrilus mali. Next base: position 3,243,093 of record CM055657.1, on the reverse strand, counting down.
TGAAATAGTATGTTTAGCGATCTTGCAACATCGAGTTCTTTTGATGTTTTCTATGAAACAGAAAAAAGTTGGTTTATTGGTTTAAGTCGAAGCTTCTGCGATTCCTGAGGCTTGCTTTTAATCAGTCTATGAGTCCTTAATATCAGATAAGTGATGCGTCTAAGTCGTTATTTACCAGAAGAGTTTGCGAACTAATCAAAGTAGAACGAAACTTTATCGCTTTGCTTTTAATAGGGAAAAGTTAGCCTACGGGTGAGTTGAAATCGTTTCCGAGTCGAAGTTGTGAAGTAACGCTAAGATAAATAACACCTCTGCAGTTGGAATCCTTTTTAGACGTTCGGTGCCTTTATTTTATTCATATATAAACTACTTACTATAAACTTAAACTGACTTTTACAAACACGAGTTGTCTTCGTTATTAATTATGCGAGCACTGCACACTGCACGTCAAAGTACCGGCAAACTAATACAAAACTTTAAATTCTGACGTTAGACCTAATTGAGAGCAACACATTTTGCTATCTTTAAGATAATTGATGGTTTTTCCATCATCATCTATATTATAACCTTTAGAGATACGAAACTGACTGTCCCAGAAGAATTAACAGACTTTTGTTCATTTTCGAGACAGGAAAACGAATTGAATAATTTTCAATTTACATTGTCACCGTATTAAAGGTTCCGATTTTTTCCAGGACACTTTCTTGTATACGCATGGACATGTACGGTCTAATTAATAAACTTTCGACGGACACTACCACTGGTTACAGCCCGCGGCGCTTACACAGCGAGCCACGCTAGAGAACCGTCGGTAATTTTTATTGATTTAATTCTGATTGTTACTGATTTCATTCTGACATTTTTGCACAAAAAAGAGAAAGAGTTTCTGCGAATTTCTGAAGGATCATGACGTGTTTACTGTAGAAGTGGCTTCCCTGCATTTGTACACTTTTAAGAGAGCATTGCTTTGGAGAAGCGCGTCTAAGTGGAATTCCAATGGTCGAGTAATTTGACCCACAATCAGGGAAAGGTAGTCCATTAAGTGTTTTTACGCCGCCAGAACATCTAAAAGCCTTTGCGCGAATAAAAACCGCCCCTTAGAAAACGGACCTGCATCATCTGACGTATTTCCCATATCGCTCTTCTTCTCTTCTCTCCTTTCTAACACGCTCGCCCTACAAACTATTCAATAATATAGTAACAACAACAACACAAACATGGCAACCAACATCTTATCGGTTATTACATGAGGGGATGTTTTCACGTTATGCATTGTTGCGAGGGAGCCTGGGCAAGTAAGTGGTTCAGTGTTGGGAGGTGTTATAAGTGGTTATAGCCAAGCCATTATTCGAAGGTAAGGATGATTTATGATCAGCCTTGTCCGATGTAATGTAAAGTGGAGCAAAGCGTGTGTCTTTCACGTAAATCAAACGGACTCCGCTTCCTACGAATGCTTTTATTCCACTTCCATCTATAGCGGAAACTTAACAGTGGATGTCTTTTGAAATCTACCTACCTTTATACAATTCCGGACACCGGGAAAGTCCGGGGGATGTGTGTAATGCAATTTTTTAACACGAATTTAACAATACGGTCCGCTCTACCTTCAGGAATCCTTTAAATAAATAACAAATTTTGACACAATGGAGGGAAGGCTGTCCCATTAGAGAGGGACTACTTACTGGAGACAATTATGAAAACTGGGGATTGGAAGTGCTCTGGCCTACCCAAGACGTGAACCTTTTAGAAGTCTATGGATTACATATGAGAACAAATGATCATTTCGTGTGTTTGATTTGTAAAGAAAATGGTGAACCATTATTAGGAAAGTGCCTGGATAAATTAAACAATATAAATTACTTTATAACTTTGAGAAAATTGTGACGAACAAATTGAAGCCCTTGGTGGAACCAATCCTGGCCAACGAACAGCATGGTTTCAGATCTGTAAGGTCCACTTCTACCAACCTGGTTCTCCTGAATAATTACGTCTTCCGACATCTTGACGCAAATACACAGGTAGATGTGATCTACACGGATTTTGCCAAGGCCTTTGACAGGGTGAATCATTGTGTTCTTCTGCACAAGCTGGAGTCAACTGGATTCAGATTCAGGTCACTTCTGTCTTGGATTGCGTCTTACTTCGCAGACCGCAGATATTCCATCGGTATTGACGGTTCAGCTACTACCACCTACTCAGCCTCTTCTGGGGTACCTCAAGGCTCTCACCTGGGTCCAATACTTTTCAACGGGTTCATCAACGATCTACTATCTGTTTTCACGTTCAGTTACTCGTTGCTTTATGCGGATGACGCAAAAATTTTTCACTGTGTAAAATCCATCGACGATGCAACACTGCTCCAACATGACTTGAACCGGATGGTAGACTGGTGTTCGGAGAACATGCTTAAATTGAATGTGTCGAAGTGCAAAGTGGTGCACTTCACCCGCAAGCGTACCACCATCAACTGTCTCTATACCATCCATGAGGTTGCCATATCAGGCTGCGACGATCTGGGAGTCAAGTATTCCTCTAGTGGATCCTTTAACTCTCATATTGACGAGATCGTTTCCAAAAACAGCAGACATTTTAGGTCTCCCAACACTGTGAGGTCACTCTTCGTATCGCTAGTCAGACCAAAACTTGAATATGCGTCTATGGTGTGGTCACCTTCCACAGATTAGGCAATCTCTGCAATCGAATCCGTCCAACACATATTTCTCAGACTGTTTATGCTCAAAAGTAACCTTCGAATGTCTCCGTTAAACCATGACTACACTCTTGCACTGAATCTCTTAAATCTTACCACTCTTGTCTCTCGTCGTAGCATAAATGATCTTTTATTTTTATACTCTGTTATTAACAGTCGCATGCTCTGCATAGATTTGTATAATCTCTTTCGTGTCAATGGACCAAACAGAGTTGTTAGACGTTCATTAATTTTTGATATTGATTTTTATAGAACATCATATGCCTATTCTAGCTCTATTCCGCGTTTAATAAGATCAGCCAATAACCTTTTATCGTCAGGAGATGATTTTTCTTTATCGTACCTAGCTTTTAAACGTCTAGTCAGTAGTCACTTATGATTATATATAGTTTGTATTCTTTTAATTAGTGTTCATTATACTTATTTTACTATCTTCTATTGTACTAGTCAATTCTGCGGTGTTTGGAATATGTTTATCTGTATGTAATATGCTTTATATTTTCTTGTGCAATATTTCATTTTTTCCTGTATATTTTGTATATTTTTGTATAAAGGGTGCATACCCGTTTGAGTCAATAAATAAATAAATAAATAATACTGGAAGAATGTTGGGTTGAAGGAAATGCAAAAAATGTCGTTACAATTTTTGATTTAATCAAATTTAAAAGGGGTGTCGTGTATTTTTTTTTGCAATGGATTTTTACCCCAAGGAAGTATTTAATAGAAATTATTCATATTGGCGTCGTTAAAAGTAGACTACGGTGGTATATTCTAGGGCTGTTATTTTCGTACGTTGCACCAGAACGTTATAATACACGTCGCCCTCCACCGCCGCCGTTAATTTAAAGAACAACGTTTTAATAATAATAGCATCGTCCGTGACTTGCTTTCCTCGAGGGTCGATCGTATCGCACATTTTCCGTTACATTATTACGACATTATTAACTCGGCCTGTCAAAGGTCACAAATAGACTGTGGTAGCGAGGTGTATGCTGACTGGGGTGGCAATGTAGTGGTGGTGGTGGTGGTGGCGGCGGCGGTGGGAAGGATTCGAATAGATCGAATGAGTGAGATGGAACAAGTGGAGGCGAGTGCCAATCCATAATGTTGATGGTAAAAATGAGTCCAATTTCGGGAATGATTCGGCTCCGGTTTACGTGGTGGTTGAGTCTTCGCTATCGTCGTTACTGACGCTCCTGTTACTCTACCAAGCACAGTGCTATCAAAGTCAAAAACCAAATTACTCATACGTAGGTTAAATGAAACTAAACAAATAGCAAAGGCATGACGAGCTTTTTAATATACACAAAATATGATAAAAGAGTAGTACAAAATTTTCAAACGTTCAAACATACCGTTAGGTAGAAATTACAAATAGTATTGTGACGTGTAAGTAGGCAACCCATCATACCTGAGGTTTAAGAGTATAGTGGGTTGCCGATAGTCCTTCACAATTGCAGAACAGACCTGAATTATTTAGAGCTGACACTTGAGAACTTCGATACAGTGGTTTCTTACAGGCCGTTTGGCCGTCGTCCATGGAAACTTCTTCTTCTAGACGTTTCGCCATTCTTAGCTGACGGCATCTTCAGTGGTGACTTTGCTGAGTCTTGACTGATGAAAGCCAGCAAAGTCACCACTGAAGGTGCAGTCAGCTAAGAATGGCGAAACGTCTGAAAGAAGATATTTCCATGGACCACCACAAAACAGTCCGGAAGAAACCACTGTATCGAAGGACACCGGCCGTGAAAGCCTAAAAGCTACATTTGAGGACTCGTCAGGTTAATTGTATTGATGTTAATATATCAATAAAATATTAGTAGGTAAATTGATTTGTGGGCACTGTGTGTCGAACTGGTGCAGTCGATGTCAGTGAGGCATCGTTTTTGCGATATGGACTTGCGTTTCCTAACTTTATGCTCCGCTTTGTAATTTTTATGATGACATTTCTCATCACTTTTTCCGTCGGTGCAATAAATTTTGCGAATACCGCCGGGAAAACAGCTGGAGTCGTAATACCAGTCACAGTCAGCAAAAATCTCGTTTGCGTCCAGGGCGTTTTTTATGAACGATCAAGAAATTATTCGCAAGGCCCAGGTCAATGGAAATATTTCCTATACATAAAAATCCTATCTATATAAGGGTTGAGACATAATGGTCCCAATAACATCCCAGAAATCATTAAGCAAACAGCCCTTATACAATCACTTTTATAACCAAAATTATTTTAATCATTGGTTACTACGAACATCAATTTTTAGGTTATTAAAATTTTTAGGACATCTAAAGGCTTATTTAAAGGCCCGAGGAATTTGTGTGATACAATTTTTTAACACGAATTTAACAATAGTGGTCATTTAAGAGGGGGGAAGGGGTCAACAAAGTGTGACATTGTGTGACAAGGGGCAGGGAGGGTCAAATGCTTTGTCACATGCCAAAATCTAGTTATTTATTGATTTACATCTCGATTATTATGAAAAAATCCAAAATTATTATTAAAGGATGCGCTCTTAGACGACTATCAGATTGATTATTTTACGTTAGGTTTATTTTAATAAATTCATATCAGGTGTAAAGACCTTGTGAAGCAATAGATGGCGTTATCTATGCTGTTCGCACATATTTCCTGAACGCTGTATTATGAATGACAAGCAGTGACGTGCTGATGAGAAGCAATAGTTCAAAACTACGATCCAGGACTTCTGACAGTTTATTTAGATAAAGCTAGTACTAAAAATTGTTACTTGTTTTATTTGATAATAATATTAGTTATTACTTTAATGTGCGTCTGGTTTTGCATTCGGATCTACATAACCTGGTTGATCTTCGGGGTCGTGAGGCCAAAACGTCGGTTTATTAATTGGATCAAGCGCAATATCAGGATAATAATCTTTAAAATCTTCCATAGTCATTTCTTCAAACGGTGGCATCGAGTTCAAAACGTGTAGACGTTTTTTTTAAATTTTATTTATACTTTCTTCAGATTCCTTCTTCAGATGATCTACGTTTGCTTTAACTTGTTGTTCTTGTTGATCAATTATTTCCGTAAAAGTGTCTTGTGGATACGGAATCTCGATTTGTTCATATTGCTTTTTAAAATCTGCCACCATGCCGGGAATTTTCACCATCTTCTCGTATTTGTCCCACTCGATGGCAGGTTTTTCTTCAGGAAGATTCGTCACCGAGTTGATGTAGCCTTCTGTTTTCAATTTAAATTGGTTGAATTTCGAGGTTTGGTGCGGGGGGCACAAAGAAGCCAGTTTTTCAAAGTTCACCTTTTTAAATTTAATTCTTTTTAGGGACATTTTTTAGAATAAAATACCATAAAAAATTAATATGCACAGAAATATAAGGTATAATGCAAAATAAGTGTATAAATTAATAGAAAAATGTTCTGAAAAACTGACAATAAAGTGGAATAAATGACATAAAAATGATATAACAACACAAACAGCTTTGATTGATTTTTTGTAAAAAATTGCTAGAAATATTTCAATCTCGTGAGCACTGAAATGCGCGAGATCGGCCAGAGGCGGAGTTTATGCACAAGGATGGAGTTATGTCTCTGATCGCCCCAAGATCATAGCTCATGGAATGCAGCAATTAAAATGATAATTTAATTGAATGTAACTGTACTAATTACTTCATTCCTGATGGGTAGCTACATTTATTAGAAAATGTTTAATGGCTAGTTATTCACCGTTCATTTAAGAAGAAAAAGGATAAAGAGTAATATTTTTTTGTCGCAATAACTCTTCATATTTCTTTATTTATGTATATGCCACAGTATACAATAATTGTTCATCCAGTAACACATTCTATAAACAAAAAAGGAAAAAAAACGAATAAGATGGAGAGACGGTGTAACGAGCAGAAGTTTGTAGTTTTTATTATAACTTCTTTCTACTTTTGAAAACTTACATTTTTATTGTCTCGCAGTTGGTTGTTTCACCGAGGAGCGAGTCTCTTAGTTTAGAGAAAAAAATGTGACGGAGCGTGATAAGAAAAGCAAATGAGCGTTATCGAGGTAATCAACAAGTTTACGTTTGTGACATCTGCGTTGTCCTGGGACGTGCTCGTACCGCAAAAGATGTCAAGTCGGGGTTGTAGGTTACTGTGGTACTGGAAATCATAAATAAACTTCAAAAGAATAGTTTTTCTTCACTGGTAAACGATGTTTACTTAAATTTAAAAGGATATTCTGAAATACTGAAGGCATTCATTTCTTATTTTATTTTTCAATTTAACGATATTTTTTAGGACAATGTGAATTTTTATAAACTCAAATAGCTAGTAAAGTGTGGGTAACTAAATATTTCTCCATTTATTTGTTACGAGCGTTTGTTCGGTTGGTTCTATTTTGGTCTAAGTAATTAATTTCTGTCTGATAAAGCTCCGTTCGAAACAGGAACGGATATTTGGAAGAATTTTTAAATAACACCCGGCCATTAGGTACATTTCACGTTAGAATTCGGACATGGATTGACATTTGCAATATTAAAACGGATTTGGGAACGCACATTGATACCCCGACGGTATCAACGTGGATTCGATTTGCGTCCGTTCGTCAAATAATTCAGTTTCGGTCGGTCGATCGGTTGGTGCATCCGTCTGTCAGTAGATGGTGGTAGTGAAGGACGGTAGGGGTAGGCGCAGACCGTGGCGGTGCAGCGAGAGGACTAAAAGGTACTAATCAGCCGTTCCATTTCGTTAATATCGGTGCCGGTTATTCTGCGAACAATAGGAGCAGAACATGAAAATCGACCGTGAGTATCAGTCTGGCTTTTCGAGCCGGGAAAATTAATCAACGTAATGAGGCCGAAAAGGTTAGGTTGCTACAAAAGAGTCAAATAAACTACTGGACGAGATGAACAGCTGCTTCTGCCGCCTCTTTCAGATCCCTACACATACACGTACCTACATATGTACGTACCGAACTCGATGTCATCTCTGATGACATTTATTTTGCATCACGAATATTATTCAAACGGCAAATTGGGTGGGTAGGTAGGTACTTCTAAAAAAACCCTTTGACAACATTGCAAGCTTCCTCTTCTTCCTTCCCAGATCAAAGCAAACAACTAACATCGTCAGGATTGAAATTGAAACTGAAATCGTTAATCAATAATTGTTAAATTTAATAAAATTATTAACAATAAAAAGATATGCTACTTAATTACTTTTGATGGTAAGAAAATAAAGGACATTTAGATACTATTTATTATTTAGAAAAGATACTAGGTAGTAAGGACAATAAATATAATCAAAGTATTCCAGGTGTTATTACGTACTAAATCATTCTAGAAATGTGGATGTATCCAGTTAATAAAATATGAGCCCGAAGTATTTTCGTTTTAACACTTGTGGCCTGTTTTTACGACAGGCAATGATCAATTTTTCAAAAGAACATATGTGGTGACAATAAAATTGTTTGTTCTTTTAGAGAGACCATTTCCGGTGTCATTAAACGACTATGTTAGAATTCTATCCATAATCCATAGCCACGAAAATTTTTTTTAGTAACGACTATTGAGCCAAATTGGGGCCCCTAGGGTTTTGTATCCTTCTATTATTCTTATTATAGGGTTAAATGGATTAGGTACTACTTTTTCTAAACTTCAAGAATCTGCAATATATGCTACAGATTTTGATATTTAATCTAATTATATGGTAAAATAAGAAATGTTTCTTAAGACCATTTAATGTTATTTAAAAAATTAAGATTCTGTACAGGATCATTGACCCATATCAATTTTAATTTGGTAACTCCAGTTATTCTTGAGATTCTTAACAAAAAGGATAATGGCCGATATTTAAGCTACAAAGAAATCCTTCAAGGGTTTTTTGTATTTCATTAAGAGGATAAGAGGACTGGAGTTTTATGGTTATTATATTGGTCTAATCCTTTCAAAGGAGGAGGGTTAAATTCTTAGTAAATTTCGCCCATCATAGTGTCACATAGTGCTCATATTTTTCCAAAATTATATTTCTTTTTAATTGTTTTTTATTTCATTAATTACATTTGTTCTAATTTGAAAATGCAACGTAATGGTTTTACGCAACAAGGAACCGCCACACGGAAATGCGACATGATTGCACGGCAAAAGTGTGCCATGACCAACTTGCAAATTTTCCCTGTTTGGGGGTAAAAGAGCACTATGTGGGTCAGTATAAAAGAATTAGTTTTTGAAGAACACGGGAGGTCAGAAGTGAGTAAGATCGAGCCAGCGAGTAAGAGGGGTTAGGGGGGTGTAGCGGGTTGTCGCTATCACTCACTCTAATGCCCGATTAAGAGTCTATGCCATTATCAACGCCCCTAGTTGAAAATTATTTAGGCAAGTAGTTTTAAGATATATTTTTATAATTAGTTTATAAGTGTTATTTGCTTTGTAAGGCATTATTAAATCATTAAAACCATATAAAATTCGCTCTTCTACGTTACAATAGTCCTGAAATTTCAAAATTTTTATTAAAGCTATTTTATTTTTTATTTATTTGTAAGAAATTCTAGTATTCACCTTTATATTTAGATTAAGGTGATAAGAGAAGAAGTAGCAAGTCGTATCTATGAAAATACAAAAAACATCAAACTTGCGATATTTCATGAGTTTTTACGGTTATTGAAAAAAATATATATATCTATTACACCCTCCATGAACCAAAATAATAAACGTTAGTTTATAAGGCTGTAAATTCTAATGTTCGAGAGATGAAAAATATTGTAGTGCATAAAGCGCCTAATATTTCTTTTAATAAAAGGTCGAAAAAACGCACAAGTTTAAGAAGTATCTTAAGTTTAATATTTTTTTTAATGCCATTTTCCATTGTCCTTCTTATCAATTTAATCGAAATATAAAGATAAATACATAAACTTCTTATAAAAATAATAAAAACGTTTTAATTAAAATTAGGAATTTTCATAACTATAATGGGCGAAAATGGCTAGGAATTTACCCACCTCCTTTGGAAGAGTAGTATCGTTATCGATATTCTCGTTATTATATACCATTACTTAATTTATTTAAGGTGTTAAAGTACATCCACTAACTATTCCCTTTCTCTGATTGTAAAGAAGATTGACGAACACTCATACGGAGAAAATAATCATAAAAATATTGCTAGAATTCTAGCAAACATGACTAAAAAATCTGTCAATTATATGGACGACCAGACGCTCAAGGAGATTTTACTAGAAATGTTTAGTCAATCTACGTTCGGTGCTGAGACTGAATTCTAGTAAAATTGACTTTTTTACACTTCTTATCACTAACTTTACCAAACTATTCTCATTCTAGTATTTTTTTCTTTACGACACGATAAAATAATCGAGAGGTAGAGAAAAAAAGTTTAGACTTATTTAGCTTGATTATTCTAATACTAATTATTATTAGAAAGAATGAAAAATTGTTTTATACCAACCACCAAGTACATTTTATGAGAATTCTAGTATTATTTACTAGAAAAATTTTGCTTGACTCATCAAGTAATAAAATCATGGTTATTTTTCTCCGTGCATTAATAAAAATTTGTAATTAAACGACACCAGCTCCACATTATTATTGAAGTGTTAGGACCAATATTTGCCCTTTAGAATTAATTTTATGTACCTCATGCAATTCCAGATATTAAATTTCTAATTTTTTGAGGTGAATATTGATGAAGTTGTTTCGTGTACCTGCCGATGGAATTAATTAGGTGAGCGTTGCATGGCGTCATGAAAAGATGGTGGAAATTGTCTGTTGTCGGCGTTGGAAATCTACATTCGTAAAACGGACAAATTTCGCGATTAATGTTGATATTAAACTGAGTAATGGACGGGCGAACAAAAAGTTTTCACATACAGCTGACATCCGACCCACGCGCATAAAAGCCGGACAATAAAACAATAAATCACGAACGTACTGATTCGATTTTCATTGTATAGACGGATGTCATAGGCGTTTTGAAATATTAGTCGGACGAGCTGATATGTGAAAATGGCAAATTTCGGTGTCCGTCATTTTGACGGACTTAACGGACTAACTGATGTCTTTTTGTTTAGGAGACTAGTTAAATATACGAGGTGCACCACCATAAACTGTAACCTCCGTCCCCACTTACAATTTAGATAAAGATTTAACTGTTTTAGTCCGGTCAAATTAGACCAAAAAATAAGAGTAAAGCTACATAAATTCCCACCAAGCTGAAAATCAGTGAGATTGTTTAAAATATGATTAAAAATAAAATTTGAAAGTTCCCCATCTTTACCCTGTATGGAAAAAAATTTATTCAAGGTTAAACGTCAAAAAAATGAGTTTCAGCAAAACGGTAAGTTTTATCATAAAATTACCCCAGACAAAAATTGTAGTTCATAAAATTATCTATAAAAGATGTATCTCTAAAATACCCCAAAATAAGCTATGTGACAAATAAATCCCCAAGAACTAGAAAATATTTAGTGCAAATAGAAAAAAGATTGTGGAGGAAAATTTTTCCCCAGAAGAATTTCCCTGAAAAATATATCCTTAAAAAACCCCAAAGGAAAAAAAATCCCCTATTTTTTGGGGAAATTCCCCTAATCTGGCAACCCTGAGACTAACAGTATTTCATTTATTAGGCACACTGACATAAAGCAGGTATAAGACCCTAGCCATGCATACAATTGAACAAGAGACAGATGTTGTCTCGAGGTTACACTGGCGTATAAAATAAGGAACTGGGTTTCATTTAACCTGATATCTCAGAAACGGTGGCTCTTAGGAAAAAAATATATATATATAGATAATTTTATGATCTACAATTTTTGTCTGAAGTATTCTTATGATAAAACTTACCGTTTTGCTGAAAATCGCGAAAAACTCATTTTTTTTACCTTTGACTGAATAAAAATTTTTCCATACAGGGGAAAGATGGGGAACTTTAAAATTTTATTTTTAATCATATTTTAAACGATTTTACTGATTTTCAGCTTGGTGGGAATTTATGTAGCTTCGAATGTCTAAATTTACCGGACTATTGCCGGGTTTGTAACTTGTTTCCATTAAACCAAAGCTGCTACACTGAAAAAAATAATCATGATTTTATTACTTGTTGAGTTAAGCAAAATTTTTCTAGAAAATAATACTAGAATTCTCATAAAATGTACTTGGTGGTATAAAACAATTTTTCATTCATTCGAATATATGAATATATGTAGTATTAGAAAAATCAAGCTAAATAAGTCTAGACTTTTATCGTGTCGTAAAGAAAAAAATACTAGAATGAAAATAGTTTAGTAAAATAAGTCAAAAGAACTATAAAAAATGTTTTCTAATCAAATCAATTTTACTAGAATTCAGTCTCAACACCGAACGTAGATTGACTACGTAGACATTTCTAGTAAAATCTCCTTGAGCGTCTGGTCGTCCATATAATTGACAGATTTTTTAGTCATGTTTACTAGAATTCTAGTAAGATTTTCATTATTGTTTTTTCCGTTTAGTAATGAGTAACAACCTTATTAATAGTCAACGGTTTAGTAGGACGCTAGTAGTCTAGTAAGTAGTACATAGCTACTATGGTAAGACGTCGGTTAAAATGCTACTAGCTAATAGAATGGTCTGTGCCTAGATGGGTCTGTGTATAAACGATTTGACAACAGTGATCGGTATTTTTGACGTTTAACGACTTAACCTTATTTTTTAAGTTAAATTATTGACCATTATTATTAAAGCAGTGAAGGAAGGAGTTGTTGGTGTTTTCTCTTTTACCTATTTTTGTAGTGGTGTAGCAGTTATTTACGTTCAACATTCCGATAACAATAATTAAAATCGAAAATATTAGCAATTTATGAAGTTACAATAAAAAAAAGACTTCGAATTGGCAGTACTTATTTAACGCATGTACACCTAATGAAAAAGAACCACCCCATAATGTACAAAATGCAACACCAAATCATTTCAAACAGTGGGACATATAATAATTAACTGCCCAAGACTAAATACCCAAAAAAGAATACATAATAACCTTTTCCTATTGCTAATGGAAAATTTAAACAACTGTATTAAAATGTAAATAAGTTCCTGAAATAAATCAAACTCTAATATTAACCACCCTTAGTTTGTCCGGTCTACACAAAGGGATTCATTTCCCTCAGTGGAATGTACTTACTGGCAAATAAATAAATAAATTAATATTTTTAGAAATGACTTATTTACCTAGTCTAAATAAATAAATAAATTCATTAATTTTTCATTTACTAATCATTATTATTTTAAGAATGAAATTTTACTTATTCAAACAATTAACTTTAAATTATACAAACAAGATGTTAATTCAATAAAATTAGTAATTATTTTAGATTACTAACCAATATATTTAAAAAAATTGCAGACATTTTAAAGGATAACTACCCATTGAAATAAATTAAAAAGTCATTTACTAGTTTGATTTTTAATTTTTTAATTCAATTTTAAACTTCCTTTCCTTTTTCCACCCTATTCTTGTGGTATTCTTTTTAATTTTGTATAACTCTCTTCTTAAAAACCATATTAGTAGTAGTACAAGTTAATGTTTATCATTTTTGTACCGCTTAAACACGGACTACCACGCTATTAACTTTTTAGTTGGCTTAGTCTATGGTTGGCTACTAAGCTCAGTAGCTCATTGTGATTATTATTTATACGGTTTTCTTAGTAGGCTCTTAGTAGCTCATTAGTAGACACCAGTAACTGATCATTAATAAGGCTGTAAGTTAATAATCAGGCCTATTCTGTAACTCAATAGAAATGTAGGCATCGAATCGAGATGTGGAGAGATCGTAATGTACCCACTTCTACTGCGTCTTTCAACGTCGATTTTTGGTATTCTGTAACTAAAGTAGACGACGCGACAATCGAAATTTATGATTTCTACAAGACGTTAGGTGAAAAACGTGGCAACACTGCATTTTTCATGCGAATATGGGCCTTAGTAACCATCTGACAGTTGGTTATTTTAACCTAACCGAACTAATAAAGCAAATTTGTGTTGAATACCGAGAATTGAGAGTGACGTACCCAAGGGTAAACCAGATATCCAGTGAAACCCTTAGCAGGTAGTGAAATTCACACTGCCTTAAGAACCACTTTAAGCAGTAGGCGCATATGCGAAGAGCTTTCTACCATCGAAATAACGATTTCGACAGCTTGCATGCAGTCGAAATGTCATATTTCGATGGTCCACTTTACATTTCGATTCGAGGAGTTACAGAATACCGATTCCGACCATCGAAATATGACATTTCGACTGCATGGAAGCTGTCGAAATCGTTATTTCGATGATAGAAAGCTCTTCGCACATGCGCCTACTGCTTAAAGTGTTTATTAAGGCAGTGTGAATTTCTCTACCTGCTAAGGGTTTCACTGGACATCTGGTTTACCCTTGGGTACGTCACTCTCAATTCCCGGTCTTCAACACAAATTTGCTTTATTGGTTCGGTTAGCTTAAAATAACCAACTGTCAGATGGTTACTAAGACCCATATTCGCATGAAAAATGCAGTGTTGCCGCGTTTTTCACCTAACGTCTTGTAGAAATCATAAATTTCGATTGTCGCGTCGTCTACTTTAGTTACAGAATACCAGAAATCGACGTTGAAAGACGCAGTAGAAGTGGGTACATTACGATCTCTCCACATCTCGATTCGATGCCTACATTTCTATTGAGTTACAGAATAGGCCTGAATATTAACCTACAGGTATTGCATCGCCATCTTTTGGGCATTTGATGCTACAGAAGTGTTTTAAGCGTTACAAAAAGCACATCAACTTAACCAAGTGTACCGACCAATTACGTAAATCATTTTTTATGACAACGAACTCCATGTAAGTATGTGGATGTAATATAAACGTGTATAAACAAGTAAAATAAATATTGTGCTGTGGTTGTGTCGGTTTTACCTTGATTTGGTAAAAGTGGAGTTTCGACGTTAGTTTTGATTTTCGCTATTGTATGTGTTATAAAATTGAATTGAATTTTCTTCGTTCCTTTCCTTTTCCGATTCAATAGACGGCCGAAAATCGTTTTTAAATTGCATTTTAAAATATACATTTCGGCCATATGTGTGTCTCCAATATAAAAGGAGGCACATGCTACAATGAGTTCACGTCATATAAGGATATTTCGGCCGTTTTTGCAATATAGCAATCTCCGCCTCGATATTATATGTCATAAGGTCACAGTTGTTGGCATCAATTCCTTTAATACGTATTCTTGTATTATTTTTTTTTATTAAATCGCTTGCTACGACAGCTGGTTTTCTTATTTCGCGTGTGTAATTTGCAGCAAATTAGTTCGTTGAATCGTTTAACTCCTCCACGTAATATTTTGTATAAGATCCGTAAGAGACGTAGCTTGAAACAAAAAAACTCTTCTGTTAAATTAGAAATCTGACGTTGATTTATAAAGAAATCTAAAATAAAAAGTATCTATAGTCTGGGTCATATAAAGTAGCGACTGTGGTAGTAAAATATTCAGTTGTCAGTTTGTCGATACTCAGACTATAGCTGAAATATTTATGAATACAACTTATTTACTTAAAAAACTAAATATTTAACTAACTTACTGCTTATTTTCGAAAGCGCTGAAACGTATTGACAAAAAGCATTATTTTCTATCTTTATCTATATAATCGTCGGGTGTTATGTGTTTAGCTATAATTTACTGATTATCAGTAAACCACCCACTGATAATCGAATATTCATAATTTGCTTTTTAAATAAAAGATGTACTTACAGTAAACTATATAATGGCATATGAATAAAAAATGTTGTTTATATACCTTAATTATATGGTAGAAAAGCTACCTTTTTGTGATTTAAGTATTAAGTTTGTAAGCAAATGGAAAAGTACTTACATGAAACCAGATATCGTTTGTAGAGATATGTACTTATTAAATTATAAATAAAAGTTATATCTTTAATTCCTACCCTGATAGTAATTTAGTACATTGCGTTTGATATAACAATACAAATAAAAATAAAGGCTAATTATTATTAGTTATCATAATTTAAACATTTTTATGCAAAAATGTAAATGCAAATTATAAAAATAATAGAATTAAGTTACTTAATTAACTAATTGCTTCCCCCATGTCGTGCAGCCACATTTACCTTTACTTTATTAATTTTTATTGTCATATTTGGGTAGTTTGAGAGTGTTTTTAAAACTAAAAGAAATACTTATTGACATATCTGTTAAATAAATGTAAGACTATCTGTTTTCTCTTCTCAGTTATATACCTACACCCCTTAGCAATATGATCTGCTGGTTAAGTGTTTGTATATGCGTTGTATAGGGGTTCATGTAGGTTACTTGTTTTTCAGTGAGGTTGAGGTTATTATTTTTACCAAGATCAAGTAAGTTTTCGTAGTGCGATTACTGTTTTTCTTGTATTTGCGTTTCAAATTACAAAGCATCGGTTTCTGTTCCAGTGGAGAAATAACAGCCATTATTCCGGCACTGTCAGAATGGGCTAGGTTCAGATTTTAATGGCGAGTGGGCACGCGAACCTGTAAATATTTTACAAATAGTAATTACGGTAACATCAAACCACCATCCATTCCATTTTTCTCTATCTCTCTCCCTCTATATCTCTCCTACCTCGATCCCTTGTCGATAAGAGTTAACGTTTGGAGAACATGTTGAAACTAAATTAAATTTCGGCACCCCCGTTCAGGTCACACACGAATTGACGAACAAGTTTAGTATTGAATTTAAGGGAGCGTTTAGGTTGTATGCCGTCACCCTAAACTTATTGTTATGAACTGTTTGTGTCCAATTTTGTAGTTAATGCGATGTATTACTTTTGTCCCTTATTGTAATAGTTTACGATACAATAATAACACTCCTTCTACACCAACTTACTTGAATAATACTCCACCTATTTACATAAAAAAGTAATGTACAAGTTGCCTCAAGATACCACTTAGTGTTAATGCTGGTGAAGGAATGAATCTGCACTTTACGCATTAGTACAAAGTTGATGAATGGAGAGAAATGCTCTCTTGAGCCTGCGGAAATTGGTGCGTGGGAAAGAAGGAGAAGCTTACCTTTGAAATACAATAATTGACTGTCCTCCTGAAAGTTAGGTAAGACTCAGTGGCGAGTAGTGGACAACAAACAAAATTCAAAATGAGCAGATTTACGAAGGGTGACTATTTTGTTAAGAAATTAACTAGGCAAGATGTCGATTCCCTTTACAAACTTCCTTGGTCCTGAAAATTCTTGTCGAGGTTCTCTTGATTTTGTCTCAATTTTGACAGTTTAAAGGTTCTCTCGTTTTGAGCTTGTCTTTAAGAAATTAATTAGGCAAGATGTTGAGAGTGTTAACAAAGTTCCTTGAACTTCAACGTTCTCATCGACATTATCTTGATCTTGTCTCAATTTTTACATCGTTGCATCTTATTTTGATTTCAGTCTTTGCTTGATCTTGTCTTTAAAAAATTTTCGGCAAGATATCTGGACTCTTACCAAGTTTTGAATCTTGAAGATTCTCATCAGATTCTCTTGATCTTGTCTTAATTTTTACAACGGCGCCTTTGTCTTAATCATGTCTTTAAGAAATTAATTAGGCAGGACTACGAGACTCTTGAAACGTTCCTTGAACTTGAATGGTCTCATCGAGACCTCTTATCTTACAATGTTTACATCGTTGCCTTGTCTTGATCTTGTCTTTAAAAAATAATTGGGCAAGATATTGAGACTTCAGAACGTATCTTGATCTTGAAAATTTTCATCAGATTCTGTTGATCTTGTCTTAATTTTTACATGGCGCCCTTGTCTTAATCGTGTCTTTAAGAAATTAATACGGCAAGATATTGAGACTCTTCAGAACGTATCTTGATCTTGAAAATTTTCATCAGATTCTGTTGATCTTGTCTTAATTTTTACATTGGCGCCCTTGTCTTAATCTTGTCTTTAAGAAATTAATTCGGCAAGATATTGAGACTTCAGAACGTATCTTGATCTTGAAAGTTTTCATCAGATTCTGTTGATCTTGTCTTAATTTTTACATTGGCGCCCTTGTCTTAATCTTGTCTTTAAAAAATTTAAATTTACGGCAAGATATTGAGACTCTTCAGAACGTATCTTGATCTTGAAAATTTTCATCAGATTCTGTTGATCTTGTCTTAATTTTTACATTGGCGCCCTTGTCTTAATCTTGTCTTTAAGAAATTAATACGGCAAGATATTGAGACTCTTCAGAACGTATCTTGATCTTGAAAATTTTCATCAGATTCTGTTGATCTTGTCTTAATTTTTACATTGGCGCCCTTGTCTTAATCTTGTCTTTAAGAAATTAATACGGCAAGATATTGAGACTCTTCAGAACGTATCTTGATCTTGAAAATTTTCATCAGATTCTGTTGATCTTGTCTTAATTTTTACATTGGCGCCCTTGTATTAATCTTGTATTTAAGAAATTAATTCGGCAAGATATTGAGACTCTTGACAAACTTTCTTGATCTTGAAAGTTTTCATCAGATTCTGTTGATCTTGTCTCAATGTTTACATCGTTGTCTAGGTCTTATCTTTACAAAATGAATTAAGCAAGATATCGAGACTCTTGACAAACTTTCTTGATCTTGAAAGTTTTCATCAGATTCTGTTGATCTTGTCTCAATGTTTACATCGTTGTCTAGGTCTTATCTTTACAAAATGAATTAAGCAAGATATCGAGACTCTTGACCAAGTTTCTTAATCGTGAAGGTTCTCATCAGAGACTCTTGATCTTGATATTTACATCGGCGCCTTTGTCTTAATCTTGTCTTTAAAAAATTAATTCGGCAAGATATTGAGACTCTTCAGAACGTATCTTGGTCTTGAAAATTTTCATTAGATTCTGTTGATCTTGTCTTAATTTTTACATTGGCGCCCTTGTCTGAATCTTGTCTTTAAGAAATTAATTGGGCAAGATATTGAGACTTTTGACAAACCTACTTGATCTTGAAAGTTTTCATCAGATTCTGTTGATCTTGTCTCAATGTTTACATCGTTGTCCTTGTCCAGGTTTTATCTTTACAAAATGAATTAAGCAAGATATCGAGACTCTTGACAAATTTTCTTGATCTTGAAACTTCTCATATTCTCTTGATATTTTCTTGATTTTTACATCGGTGCTGTTGTTTTTTACAAATCAATTAAGCAGGATGTAGAAACTCTTCCTAACTTTTCTTAATCACGAAAATTCTCGTTGAGATTCTTTTCATGTTGGGTTAATTTTTACATCGGTGCTCTTTTTTTGATCTTGTCTTGAATCAGACTTCTTTAAAGCCGAAAAGTCTCGTGAAACCCTCTGTACAACAGCATTTAAAGTGAATAATTCACAAAATATAATGCGTTTGATTCTAAATGGGGTATATTTAAGGAGAGGAGATATTAATTTGATTTTGCATTGAATAAGAGTCGTGGACATGAGATATTGTTGTGTCGAGTTTCACACGGTATAAAGTCCCAGGTTTTCGCATGGATCACTCACAAAGCTCGTAACGGCCATGTACGTATGTGTGGATTTCGAATGCGCGTATCTCTGGTAACGGTGGTAATTAATCAGAATACGATTGCAGAGGAATGCGTGCAAATACGCGGGCACGTTCGCTCTACATAAAGCAACCAACTTGTACCGTACATACACTACGTACGAGAAGGTGCACTATAATAGTAGTGCACACTATACGTATGTATATAGAGACACAGAGACGTCCCGACGTCCCTATAATACTATACTATAATATCGTATGTATACGGGAACGTTAAGTTGTGCCGTTGTAAATCAAAGGGACGCCCGCGCCCAAGCTCATAACAAAGCATATTATTATCGCGGCAAAGATTCACTGCCTGTCAAGAACAGGCTGACGGACGAGACAGAGTGACGTGGTAGACTTCAAACAGACGCACACGGAATGAGATCATTCCAAGATACATACATATCGTACATACAGACGTAGTACATACTCACATTTATACAGATATAATTTATGGTAAAATAATAGGAAAGCCCGCATCGTTTTCTAAAACCCGCAATTATACACTAAACGAGCAAAGACGATGATTATCTGCAAAGCCAGACCAACTTTGCTAATGTGCTTTCTTTTGATATTACCCAAAAGGTTCACGTAATTGGGAACTCTCTTTATTTTTATATTGAACTGTAAGCTTGCCTTGAAGATTAAAAAAAAATTAATAGAATTACGAGGTCCAGTTAAAAAAATGTAGGATTTTATTATAAATCTATACTAATATTATAAATGCGAAAGTATTTCTGTCTGTATGCTACACAATCAGGCCTAAACTGCTGAACCGATTTAAATGAAATTTGGTGCAGATATAGTCTAAAGCATAAGAAAGGACATAGGCTATTTTTTATGCGAACAAAGAGCTATAAGGGGTTGAAATAGGGAATGAAAGTTTGATGGAAGTTACGCCATTTTTAAAGGTAGCAGCTTGAAACTTATTTTTTAGGCTTTTGATTAGATATAAATACGACATTTAAAGTTTGTAAAAATTTTACTTTAAAGGGGGTAAAAATAGGGATTGAAATTTTGTTGTTTGATGACGGCACAGCTAGTATTGTATACATCTACTAATGAACCACAAGAAGTTATTTTTGCACTAGAACTTGTAGATTAACACTAGGGCAATGCAAGAAAAGCAAGTTTTTGTGAAATACCATTCAGGTGTCGTAATTGAGATGTGAAAAATGTGTTTGGGGTGTTGAATAGTGTACCAGTGTCAATAAACTAAATTTAATAAGTGTATGGCATGTAAGTCGAGTTTCCCGAACTTCCTTAGTTGCTTAGTGTCTTTTCATAAGTAATTATCCAGTTAAACAGTTTCATATTTTATTTCATAAATAAACAATACAATTCGATTTCAGATCATTCTATTGATAAGAATTTAGTACAACTTATGGTTCTAGTTCGATATTTTGCCTTACCAGTGTAAAGTCTGCCTTCTTGGCTTCATTTTAGTTTCACCCTATTTCTATTTTAGTTTGTCTATAATAATAATCAAGTCTCCGCACGGAGAAAACTAATCATGATTTTATTACTTGATGAGTCAAGCAAAATTTTTCTAGTAAATAATACTAGAATTCTCATAAAATGTACTTGGTGGTATAAAACAATTTTTCATTCATTCTAATAATAATTAGTATTACAATAATCAAGCTAAATAAGTCTAGACTATTTTCTCTGCCTCTCGATTATATTATCGTGTCGTAAAGAAAAAAATACTAGAATGAGAATAGTTTAGTAAAATTAGTGATAAGAACTGTAAAAAATGTTTTCTAATCAAATCAATTTTACTAGAATTCAGTCTCAACACCGAACGTAGATTGACTACGTAGACATTTCTAGTAAAATCTCCTTGAGCGTCTGGTCGTCCATATAATTGACAGATTTTTTAGTCATGTTTACTAGAATTCTAGAAATATTTTCATGATTGTTTTCTGCGTGTGCTTTAAACACTTGAGTATTATAAACCATTTTATCATTCTGCATTTATTTTAATGAGAATAAGATCCTTCTAGAAATTCTAAACAATGCATTTTTATTGATATTTTTTAAAGTAGAACCAATCATCTCTGTCTTATCACATCATTTCTTATCGGATACATGGGTTATTGGTCAAACATCCGGAACCGATACCTTAATTAACGAGCCGATCACCTATTCTGTTAGTACTGGTTAGAGCTCTGAAACTACTATTCTATACTTCACGTTAACAATTTTCTTCCATAAATTTTGTTTAGGTCCTAATAGTAGTTGCATATCTGATGTTATTTTCGTAGGCAATTTTGCTAAAACATTTTACGATAAAATTCAACTCCTTTATGATTTATTCAAATAATGAGACCGACATTACGGCGTTCTTTGACAAAAGACCCGTCTCATACGTTTTCGTTGTTTTGTCACGACTGACTTTTCATTGAGGATGTCGCAATTTATAACCGCGGTGGCACGTCAGCTTACGGTAATTTAAATTTAATTGAAAATGCTGTCAAACATAATTAAATTTTCTAAAACTTTTCCCCAAAACCCCCAACGTACTGATGAGCTCTCCAAACGACTCTGTCGATGACTTAATAGTTTCCTTTCGCGGAAATTTCTTCAAGACAACAAATTGATAAAATCAAAATAGAGCATGAATCTTAAATTGTCCTGTTTTAAGTTGTAAGGACAATAACAGTAAAATTAATGAGTTTAAGTACTTGGTTGTAAATAAGGAATGAGTTTGCAAATTATTTTAACGAGAATGGCAATGTGAATTGATATGGTACCAACAGGTGTCGAGTGTGGGTGTCCTGGAGCGACAAGACTCCTTTGTTTGGATAAAAAGAAGGTTGGCTGGCAGCCTTATTCATGTCAATCAATAGAGCAAGTAAATAAAAATGTTTCCCGAAGAAAAGGAAGCAACAAATTGAAACATGCCATTATATTCAAGTTGTTCACGAAGGAAAACCCTAACAAAAATTATAGCCTTCAATTATCTAACAATGAAATAATTAATATTTTTTATTGATCTGACCGACAGAAGTTTCGCTTTAAAAGTAGGTATTCAAATATTCAAATAATTTCCTATTTGAAATACGTAGAAGCAATACAGATTAGTTCATAATAACGTACTGGTTGGAGTATCGAGTCTGCTTTGCTGCACCTCACCGCACCGAAGCGAATTGTGAGAAAGGGGCATTTGCAAAGGTTGATCTATTGTTTGAGCTTGACGTCTAGAGCATTGTTTAGGGTCATCCTAATAATGTCATCCATTGCAATTTCATTACTGCTATCCATCGACTCTGACGATCTGAATGTGACTTCTGCAACTATGTGCTAAAGGGAAAACACAAAACATTTAATATAAACACTAAACTAAAATAGATAGTACATACGTGCCTAAAGAACAAAAGCTTTGACCTAAATAAACTCCAGTATTAATTATTGCATGCCTCTAAGTTTAAGATATCGTAAAATGAGTCGCAACATTAATGAAGTTCATCGACATCACGGTTCAATAGGTACATAAATCGTTTATTAATTATGTAGTGATAAATTGTCGTGCCACGGGCTATTTAGTAAGTAACCCTTTGTAGTAGTCGCTTAGGTACGATTCCCGAGGGTGCAGGGGGTTACATCTATTAATACTCACTATCCTGTCACCGCGCCCGTTGCACCAGACACATTTGTATTCATTTCCACTTCCCGCAGTTGTGTGAGCAAATTAAAACTGCCTAGGAGCAAGTACAAGCTTCTCCCTTATTATAAACTTCCTTTGCACTCCACCGGGAATCGTTGGGAGAGAGCAAGTCCGACGACATGTTCCAGAGAAAATAATGTACTAAAACTACTGTTAGATTGACTCGTTGCTCGTCAAAAAAAAAAAAGAAATAGTGCAAATAATGAAGTCTAATGAAGTTTGTTTTACATTAGCTATCTTACATGTTATAAAATATACTTCTCTCTAAATTGAAGAAGACGTATTACTTAATAGTTCTTATGTAAACGTGATGTATGTGGGGGCATTTCCAATTTATACTCGTACAGGATTTTTATTCGAAAACTAAACACAGAGTTCAACAAGAATTTAAAATACCTATTACGATTTTTAATGGTTAAAAAATAACTTCAAATATAAGCTTTAAATAGAGTTAATTGAGATTTAAATTAAAATAATTTTCAAGCACATCTTAAAGATTTCAAAATGAAAAAAGAGAAATATTTTGTGACTTATAATGAGGTTAACTTGCTCCTTTTTCATTTTATTTTGATAAACTGATAGTTAGGTACTTATATAAATGAAGAAGTAAAGTAATAAATTGGTGGATGCGTAGGGTAGTAACGTAACTAATTAATACTCATATGGGATTTTCGTTCGAGAATTGAACATTCGAACTTTAAATGTCCTGCAAGGACTCCTAAGATTACCATATGGACGTTTAATAAAAATTGCAATTACATGTTTTAATGGGAGTTACTGGAGTCTCCAGAAAAAATATCAAGAATTTTTAGCAATTCTATAATGTTTTAAACAGATTTTTCCCATTTTTAGAACAATAAAGAGTTTCACTTGCTCCTTCTTCATTAGTTTTTGATAAACTGATAAGTTACTTATATAAATGAAGAAGTAAAGTAATAAATGGGTGTAATGTGTAAAACATTTATTTATACTCGTAAGGATTTTCATTCGCGAACTGAACACACAGCCTTTAAATGTCCTCCAAGGACTCATAACATTACGATATGTGCATTAAAATAAAATTTACACTTACAAGTTTTAAAACGCATTATTTTAGCATAACGAAATAAATTGTTAAGGATTATTTAAGGGCTTCAAAACTTTTTTGAAAATTTGTCTTTTGGTTATTCTTAATGTACTCCTTGCCGGTTGCTTTGTTATAAACTGATATATTACTTATATAAACATAGAAATAAGGTAATAAATGGGTAGATGTAGATGTGGATTGTTATAAGTTCTCTAATATATAACTACTTTCTCTTTTTCAGGGTTATATTTTGATAAAATGAGAACAGAATTATGGGCAATAAAAGTAAATAAAAGCCCATGGGATTGCATACAGAGGAGCGTTAGTTTAATCTAATGATAACGATACATACAGTCAAAGGATTAGTCCTGGTTTGCATACATATCCATGTAAACATAAATTACCGACGTTGAAAGTAGTTTAACATGTTGTGGTTGGTAAATCGGTATAGCATGTAGTCTAGTCGGTTGTAAACAGAGAAGCAAAAGCGAGGCAAAGCTTCTTGAGCGATTTCCTCGAATGGCTTTTCATAAGAGCCGTTTTCACCTGCGTTCTTGGTAATCTCGGCGCTTACATTTGAAGCTGCTGTTTCATTAAGTAATAGCCAGTTAACTAGCAGTTCGGTAGAATTATGTGTATAATTACGGGGATTATGCGTGCTGTTGCTGGAAACGGATCCGCGAGCTGTAGCAAACAAAGCTTTGCTCTCGGTCTTAATTCTCCTGTAATTACGTTAATACGGATCTCCGTGCGAACAGTAATCAGATTTGTAGCGTTCCTGCAGTCGATGCCAGAGCCACCTCGGCAATATCCCTTCCCTGTCCGCAGGACTTAGCCCATCTAACCTTAACCATATCTACCGTTGATAAATCTATGTATGTACTAACCAGTGACGTTCTCTGAATAAAGTCAACACGTATCTTAAAAAGAAAATCATTTGTGTTCCTATAAAACGATATCAGATAAGCCACTGAACATGAATAAATCAAGTCGATATACTACCTACTACGTAGGTATTTAATATTAGATAATACATGTCACGAGCCGCCACTGGTATTCATATATCTATCTCGGCTTGTGTAGCAATAATTACGTCTTAGCCGTTTGCAACTCTACTGCAACATTATAAACTGTTTACAATAAGCGGAGCCCCCGGCACCATCAGCTTTATGTCGTACATATGTACGTTGTCTATCTGTCTGTTTGTTTGTTATCTGAACACATTTACATTTACCCGTACGATTGTCACGTGAATACATCCGAATTACGGATGCGGAAATTTTAATCTCTGACGTAGTAGGTACACGTTCCTGGAGGAAGGGGATTTTGTTTCAGGCCCTTTCAAAATTCTGCATTAGGTAGGTACTTATATTGTAACAGACTTACGTTGATATAATAATTTCGTATGTATGTGTATTAGATATTATTGTTAGGTACGAATAATCGAAATAAGTTAAGTACGTAAACAAAACGTTCAGTGCTGTACCAAATTAAGACTTAATCTTTTAATCCTGATGTAAAGGAATATCCAAGTCGGGCAAAGTCAATGATAGCATGCCATAATACGGAACGTTGTACTAATACAGTTTATTTGTAATCCGATTTACTGTAATGTAGTTCAGCTTTGGACCGAATAATCTTAATTATGAGGAAAATAGAATTATTTACTCTTAGGATTTAAAAAAAAAAAATCAAGTCTTCGATAAAATTTAGGGCCGCCTTAAACAAATCAAACATTTATCTAGTATCAGTACTACTACAGCAAAGTGTCTGGATTTTTTGAGAATTACGAGATCTTTAAGTGATGGTAAATGTACAGGATGTTTCTGAAATAAGTGCGGAGCTTCAAAGAGGTGATGGGGTACTACAAAAGAAGAAAATTAATCAAATGATTGCAGGTCCGGAAGTTTAACGTTAAAAAAAGAAAAACTTAATTTAAAGTACATGCAAGAGCCAGTCCGGCCCTGGTAAATCATTTAGAGAAATACGTCAACGTATTCATTAGCAGTATCAATTAATGCCAGTAGATCAGTGTATCACTGTATGCCAGTAAGTCGTTGTTAAAATGGTGTTTATTCCTGAAGAAATGTGTAACATGATCTTTGTGTAAGTAGATGAATTCAATATCATGTAGCCACCAACATCCCCAACGAAGATTCCTAAGCCTGAGAATCATCTCAAATACACTATAGACATTGTGGAAAACGCAGCATGTTACTACTGTTCAAGATGAAACATTCGATTTCATAAAACACTACCCCCAATAAAATATCTAGTATGGAACGCTGGCTTCTCTCATGTAACAGTGTGACGAATTTTAAAGAAATTAATTATTAGGGGTGTGTAAAATAAGCACTCATTAATTAAAGATTCTTGAGATTCTCTAGATACCTCAGAAATATTTCCCTACATGTCTTTATCTTAACTAGTCTCTTCTTTTAGTTATTAGACAAATTTAAACGTTGCAAAAGTTTCAAAAATATTACAGAATAAGGAAAGGATTTTAAAAATATTTTGCAATTTTCTTTTTGCAGTCTAGGTCTTCCAAAATAATATTAACAAATATCCTTCTCCTGGTATTTATTCCCAAAAACTAACAAAACCAAAATTATTATGAAGAAGAAAATTGAGTTGAATAGAAGTTCTTCCTTTAAACATTATAAGAGAATTTCATCGGAGTCTCCACACATATCACAGTTTTCACAAAATTCTTATAATAGTACCTACTGATATCTTTCAATTTAGTCTCTTTGATAAGTACTACAAACAGGTAGCACCTAATGTAACGTACAGAGCGTTTGGTTGATATACAATGCCAAACTCATGGCAAACTTCCTCATACAATCCTAACTATGTGGTCTGCCGTAGTTTTCACACTTCCCTGTTGTCTACGTCAATTAGTTGACAATTGCCTAAGGATAGTAAGCAGCTGAATTTGAAGAGACCAGACACCAAAGCGCTTCGTGTCTGGGGACTCTATCTAGGAACGTGATAATGATGACAGAGGAACATTTGGGATTCGAATTTCAATAAATCAACATTCGCACATTACTTATTACTTATTAGTACTACATTTATTAGCATGTCGTGAGTTTTATTTACACAGGGTGTTTCCGAAATATGTGCGGAGCTTGAAACAGATCATAGGGCACAATAAAAACAGAAAACGTTATACTTCTGGACGTCAATACAATATCGATTATCGATGCAACGATTGAATTATGTATCCACCAACATCCCCAACGAAGATTCCTAAACATGACAATCATCTCAAATGCACTACAAACATTGTGGGAAACTGGTAACGCAGCATGTTACCACTGTTGAAGATGAAACATTCGATTTCATAAAACACTACCCCCAATTATACATATATCTAGTATGGAACGCTGGCTCCTCTCATGTAACAGTGTGACGAATTTTAAAGAAATAGTTGTTGCATACTTATCAGTTGCGGCAAGTTCAACGCTTGCAGGAATTTTATTTTCTATCATGGGTGGATTTGTATCAGTGGTTTCGACAGAACTTTTTGCCGTGTATGTAAGCTGTTAACTCATCTGTTATAAGACGAAATGCAATAAGCGATAATTAGTTGTTTATGTTTATTTTAACGGTGAACAATTGGCACTGTTTAATTTACTTTCATTATACTACACCTACATTGCCGTATCACATCCAGGACCGGCTTCAAATTATAATTTACTGCGTTTTTTCAAAAGAATCTTTTCGTCCCGTAAACACGCTGTTATTATCACCATGCGATTCGCTAATGCATGTAGTTGACACCCTCTAAAAGTCCGCATTTATTTCAGAAACATCCTGTGTATCTACAGACTTCTATTGTTCAAGGCTTTTTCTTGACTGTTCCAGAATTATTTGTACTAAAGTTGATCCCACTATATATATGCACACTTGGTATAGTATCTACAAGTTTTTTTATTGACTAAATTACATTTAGGGATTCTTTATTGTACACCTACACTTAGATACTTATAGATAAATTGATCTGTAAACGTATCTATTCTTATTGAATTTGTTTCATACTCAAGTGTTTTGCAATATCCACATCCTGGGTTAAACGTTCTATAAATGTGGGTTTATGTGGCGTTATTATTGCATTTCTATTTTTAAAAGTTTCAAAGTTTCATATTGTAACATGGAAACTTTCAGTGCAGTTTCTTTATTTAAAAAAAGTTGACAGTATTCCTTCATGAATTTTTTGAACTATTCGTGGTTTATATCCAATTAAATATCTTTAAACTTAAATACGCCCTAACCTACCCTATCCATTATGAATTTAATTTATGATATATTAGCTACGCGGCAGCATTAGGGGATTATACACCAAGACATTCCGATTTTCAAAAATTTAATTGAAAATGTTTGTTGTTAGACTATTATTTTGTACCCCATACGTTGGTTTTACCTACGTTGTCAAATCACATCCAGGACCGGCTTCAAATTGTAATTTGCTGCGTTTAAAAAAAATCGTTTTAATCGTGTAACCTGCTGCTATTACTTGACACCCTTCAAAGCTTTACTCTATTTAGAGCATACTTACATAAGAGGTGAGGTTATATTTGAGGTTCTATTCTAATTAGTACAAGTTTAGTCTCCTTTTGAGAAGAAAATCTCTTAGTAAACAACCCCTATGCTAAGATGGCATCACATTGTACAATTAATTGAATATTATTTGACTGCATGCGGTGCTTCGTAATATAGGTAGATGTTAATCTTAACGTTTATATATCAGGCTCATTTGATTAGCTACTGGCTGTGTTTGCATTCCTTGAACGCAAAATTAATTTTCGATCTCGTGCAGTTCCTTTGATAATGCTCCTTCTGCCTTCAAGGCGCTTGCATATCCTTTGATAGTTTTTCTCCTCTTCTTCCTCCTTCTTCTTGATGTAGGTAAAGGAAATGACATAGTCGGACTTGTCGATGAAATGTAAACTTGTGAAGGTAATGAACGTTACCATCAAAGGGAACATTCTCGACTACGTCGAAGTACTTACTTGGCTGCAATGTCTACGTATTTGCGGAAATGGGAAAATCGTGACTGTTTTATCTCTTCTTAAAATTGTGAACTTTTATCATACATGCACGTCTACAAGGAGTTCAAAAATACACAGTTTTTACACTCTATGATGAGTTATGTTTAAGTTTAATATAATTTTTTTTTAACTAATAAAATAAAGGCTCGCAAATAATAAAATAATGTAAAACTTTGCTTAATAAGCTTTTGTAATGGAATCTGTTCTTTAATACAAATTTTTTAGGAGGAATATATATCAAACGTGTAATGTCATAACGGCGACAAAGAAAGGAAAAAACGTTGATGGAGATCAGGAGTGGAGGAAAGAAATAGAAGAAAATTAAATTTCAGTGGTTTTTCCGTTCGCCTCTTCGTCTTTTTTTATACATTTATTGACGAGAGCTTTTAATAAGCTTCAGATTATGAGATTTTCTCGGCAATATGGCCTTATGCAAATATTTTTCACTGAAGACGCTCCTTCGACGGATTACGGATTGACGGGAAATCAATTTTCTGATATTAGGGTAGCGACAACGGCTAAAAGCTTGTACAATTTTTCCAGAAAAATGAAAGATCACTTCAACGCGACGTAACGCACAGTTGGGGGAGAAATCTCGTTTCGTTCAGCTACAAGCGCTTTTTTTCTCTTAAAATTTTCATCTTTCTTATATGTAGCGGTAATCGTTGGGATTTTTATTCAATCTCGTTTTAGTCTTTCTCAAATCTTTTTGTAGAACTTCCTATAAATAAACTTATTTCTGTTACGTGGGCCATTTGTAATTAATTTACTATTAAATATTGATATATTCTCACACACAATAATAGTCTAACAGCAAACATTTTCAATTAAATTTTTAAATATCGGAATGTCTTGGTGTATAATCCCTAAATGCTGCCGCGTAGCTAATCTATCATAAATTAAATTCATAATGTATGGGGTAGGTTAGGGCGTATTTAAGTTTAAAGATATTCAACTGTAACTATTCGTAGTTTATATAGTTCAAAAACTTCAGGGAAAGCAATACTGTCAATTATTTTTAAATAAAGAAACTGTACTGAAGGTTTCAATGTTGGAAAATAAAACTTTGAAACTTTTAAAAATAGAAATTGAATAATAACGGAATATAAACCTACATTCATAGAATGTTTAGCACAGAATGTGGATATCTATCGCAAAACACTTGAGTATGAAAACAATTAAATAAAAATAGATACGTCTACAAATCAATTTATCTGTAAGTATCTAAGTGTAGGTGTACAATAAAGAATCCCTAAATAAAATTTAGTCAATAAAAATACTTGTATATATTTTGCCTAGTGTGCATATGTGTTTGTAGTGGAATCAACTTTAGTACAAATAATTCTGGAATAGTCAAGAAAAAGCCTTGAACAATAGAAGTCTGTAGATACACAGGATGTTTCTGAAATAAATGCGGACTTTTAGAGGGTGTCAACTACATGCATTAGCGAATCGCATGGTGATAATAACAGCGTGTTTACGGGACGAAAATATTCTTTTGAAAAAACGCAGCAAATTATAATTTGAAGCCGGTCCTGGATGTGATATGGCAACGTAGGTGTAGTAGAATGAAAGTAAATTAAACAGTGCCAATTGTCCACCGGTTAAAATAAACATAAACAACTAATTATCGCTTATTGCATTTCGTCTTATAACAGATGAGTTAACAGTTTACATAAACCACTGACACAAATCCACCCATGATACAAAATAAATTTTCTGCAAGGGTTGCACTTGCCGCAAATGATAAGGATGCAACAACTATTTCTTTAAAATTCGTCACACTGTTTTATGAGAGGAGCCAGCGTTCCATACTAGATATTTTATTGGGGGAAGTGTTTTATGAAATCAAATGTTTCATCTTCAATAGTAGTAACATGCTGCATTATCAGTTACTCACAATGTCTGTAGTGCATTTGAGATGATTCTCAGGTTTAGGAATCTTCGTTGGGGATGTTGGTGGATACATAATTCAATCGTTGCATCGATAATCGATATTGTATTGACGTCCAGAAGTATAACGTTTTCTGTTTTTATTGTGCCCTATGACCTGTTTCAAGCTCCGCACATATTTCGGAAACACCCTGTGTAAATAAAAGACACGACATACTAATAAAGGTAGTAGTAATAAGTAATAAGTAATGTGCGATTGTTGATTTATTGAAATTCGAATCCCAAATGTTCCTCTGTCATCATTATCACGTTCCTAGATAGAGTCCCCAGACACGAAGCGCTTTGGTGTCTGGTCTCTTCAAATTCAGCTGCTTACTATCCTTAGGCAATTGTCAACTAATTGACGTAGACAACAGGGAAGT
Source organism: Agrilus mali (assembly GCA_029378335.1). Classification (NCBI taxonomy): domain Eukaryota; kingdom Metazoa; phylum Arthropoda; class Insecta; order Coleoptera; family Buprestidae; genus Agrilus; species Agrilus mali. The sequence goes on along the minus strand of CM055657.1, from coordinate 3,211,756 downwards.
GTGAAAACTACGGCAGACCACATAGTTAGGATTGTATGAGGAAGTTTGCCATGAGTTTGGCATTGTATATCAACCAAACGCTCTGTACGTTACATTAGGTGCTATCTGTTTGTAGTACTTATCAAAGAGACTAAATTGAAAGATATCAGTAGGTACTATTATAAGAATTTTGTGAAAGCTGTGATATGTGTGGAGACTCCGATGAAATTCTCTTATAATGTTTAAAGGAAGAACTTCTATTCAACTCAATTTTCTTCTTCATAATAATTTTGGTTTTGTTAGTTTTTGGGAATAAATACCAGGAGAAGGATATTTGTTAATATTATTTTGGAAGACCTAGACTGCAAAAAGAAAATTGTAAATAGGTTCGGAGCAACTTTATTAAAGTATTTTTAAAATCCTTTCCTTATTCTTTAACATTTTTGAAACTTTTGCAAAATTGAAAGATAGGTATCTTATAGTATTTGAAAAGAGCCCAGTTAAGATAAAGACATGTAGGGAAATATTTCTGAGGTATCTAGAAAATCTTAAGAATCTCTAATTAATGAGTGCTTAATTTACACACCCCTAACAATTAAAAATTGAACAAATTAATGTGTATCCTTGTTTGATATCCAATCGTTTCTAAATATCAACTCCTTCTGATTCGTATATGTATATACTATAGGCGTAAGAGAAACATATAAATAGGTAAAAAACAGAGAAGTCATACGGATGGAATTTATTTTGAAAAAGCTCAATTTCAAGTGAAGCGAGGTGTCGGCATTATGAAGGCGATGCCATCGTCAGCGCCTGAAACTCGAAGGATTTTTTTCTGTTGAACGAGAAAAAAAAACAAAATAAAAGGATCAAAGAGATTGGATATTGGGAGTTTTAGAGTCCCACCACTTTCTCGGGTTCTTTGCGAGATGCGACTGACACACGTCACTACTAGTAATACTTCCACTTCCCTAAAAGCGAAACAGACTACAGAGTGGCTCAATTCCCTGCAAAACCACTTGTTTATGTAAACATCGGCTGTCAGGTTGGCTGGAACTGAACCGAACCGAACTGAACAAATCGACCGAGGTTCTTCAATTAACTCCCTTCCCTGTCAACTTCCATTCCGAAACAGGATAACTGTTTTCTTTTTTTCTTATGTCGAATGCGTTCCCTCTTTAAAAAAAAAGAGCACCGGACGATAAACAAGTTTCTTGACATTTGTGAAACGTCCTAAACGAGAACGCAGCAGGACTATAAAAACAAAAAGATTATTAAATTCAGAACTGAGATATTTCAGAGAACACGTCGAGGGTGCAGCTTGATAAGTCAATGCCAAAGCCGCCGGTGGCATTTTATTTTTAGGGGTACTTGGAAATGTTAATATAATAATATTAGGACACTTTAGAAGCGTTTATTTTATTTTGGGTTGGTAATTTTGATTTTGAGAGTGCTTAGCATCTTCTAGTGCTTCATTATCTACGTCTATGTCAGTTAATTTTTTTTTTGTAGATACCCAACCGATTTGTTTTTTCATTAAATAACATTTTTCTGTTCAGTTCCCTAGTTAGCGGCTGAAAACCCCCACAGTTCCTTCTAGCTATTGACGTGCCAGATAAAAATAGACAGCATTTCGTTCTTTTTGTACATTATTTCACCGTTGCTCTGCAAGGTCTTCTTTATTTATTGATTAGATTGTAGCCAGAGAAATAAATAACTTAAATAATCAAGGGAGCGTCTAGCAAATGCTAACATCGCGTGCTGTGATCTTTAATTTTTCACCATATTTTATACCAACAGAACGAAGACCATTCGGAATAGGGCAGAGTTAGTTGGTCAAGTGAATTTATAGGACCAACAGAACAGTTTAGGGTTAGTCCAGACTGAAGAGTATTACGCGCGCGTCATCGCTTCACATTTATTTATACAATATTATGAGCAGTGAATTTCGCAAATTTAAGAAAATACTCGTGGATAAATTGTGACTGGAACGCTGGGACCTTGTCAAAGTCATCAAAATTGGGCCAGAAAATAAAATAAAGATGGAAAGAGTCTATCAAAAAACAAAAAAGATGTGGGAGATGCCTAAATTATATTGATTGCTCGTTCTGTACATTCTGAATACGTCAATAAGATGTGATTCACCTTATTTTTAATTAAATTTCATGTTCAATTGTCTAATTCTTATATCCATGGTCTAGATAGGAAATTAAATTAGAACTTTTTTGCTTCCCTTACTCAGCAATCGCTTTCTGAAACATTTCTACAATTTTTTGTATGAGCTGTGACCTGCTTGAGGGATGCGAAAGGCGAAGCTAATGGCAGTTAAAGGGAAGAAATGTGTCTCTACGTATCCCATTGTAAAAGCTCATAATTTTTTAATGTACCTTGACAAACATAAGATTCATTTGAGAAAAGATGGGTTGGAAAATTGAGACAGCAAAGCTGGAATTTTGTCAACATCATTAATATAATAAAAAAGAGAGGATTCAATCTTATCGTTTATAGTGACATTTTATGCTTTTACGCTTTGTTATTATATCTACGATTTAGAAGGAAAATGTAATAAATCAATAAGAATTTCTTGCCATCTCTCATGCAGCAATCGCTTTTGTGTGTACAGTTTAATGTTTTTTGTCGCGCGTTAAAAGCACATCCACGTCCGTCTGAACTGAGCCTTAGGTTCGAAATTATAAACGCATATATCAGACGTTCATTCCTTTTAAAATTTGATATAGCACAAATTATATCTATAATTTTGGCCCAAATTAATGTAATAACTACCACGAAGTTTCATAAAATAATATATAAAGTTATAAAAAAACCATTTCGATTATTTTCTTTTTTCTGCACTGCTTTTGGACTAGATCTATTAGAAGGGTTGGCTTTTAAATTAGTAATCGAAAGATTAAATCAACATTATGTGCCTGTCCAACTCCGTTTCCAATATCTCCGGCATTGTAATAAATGATGGTCTGTTATTGACATTTTCGCTGGTTTTCAGCCAAAATGTACTTTTGAACGTTCGTTAGGTACACCGCACTGGCGAAATATTGAAAGTTGGGGCTGTAATATGTTGAGAGCAATAAAAACTTATAACACCAGAAATACCTATCTACAGAGAAACAACCCTTACAAATATATTTTGTAAAACTGTTACGTTTCCACAAAAGTATAACTATAATAACAAACGTAGAAAATATTATTACTCTACTGCACTCACTGCCAGTATTGTAAGGATTTAATGAAACTTTTTCTGATGTTGTATTATCCATTAAGTTAAATTAAATAGTTTAGTTATTAAATTCTTAGGAATGGACAGTTTCTTAAACTTTTTTAATTATACTTGCAAACATTCTTATCTAATAAAAGTTAATCAACAAAATAAGATGAAAATAAATATAGATTTAGAGTTACATAAAAAAATATATCTAATACCAACCTGTGCGGGATTAATGAGAACTTCACCGAAAATAGAATTTAAATGCCTAAATTTAAATTTCATTAAGGTTCATTTGAATAGACAATAATTGGTGATCTAAAATTCAGACTAATAGAGGATAAAATTCAGACTTTCCCATTTATTAATTTTCATTGCTTGATTTTTCGATTCTTAAATTGACTCCTGAAAAAAGTTATTGATTGGTTCTTTCAAAATAAAACGCTGGCATATGTTGGAATTGGATTTGGTTGTACGTTGTTGTACCATTGGCGTCCGAACAAAATTGTTCTCTTGGACAATTTTCACGGCGACACGTTCGAAGCGCTCCCATTACAATAGAATTCGGTCGTGTACCTTTGACAGCATGTGACATCGTCGGGAACGAATGCATTTCGCTATTCAGTCTGGAAATTGCCCATGGGTGAACGGGGACACAGCAGCGTTCCTATATCCACCTATGTAGACGTAAACGTATCTTTCCTACCTGCCGTCGTAACTGATAAGGATTTAATTCGGACAAGCAATCGGTTTCGAAACGACGACGACGCCGAGGATGCGACGACCGTGATGCCACGCTACGTAGCTACCTTGATCGACTTTATCACTTAATGTAATTGAGACAGATATTTCATTAGTCGAAAATGCAGTTTACGTGTCCACCCTAAATTATAATCGAGTTCGAATCGAACCATGAATTTCTCTGGCTGCGGTACATTAAACTAGTTTTCAATTAATTGGCTTTCATACGGATTTAACCGGAATTGTGCCCTTTGTTACTTATTTTATTAGTCCATTGACATAATTCTGTCATAATCCGCCTCATATCATTAAAATTACTGAAACTCATAATCGAATGTAAGTCCTTCTTACGTCCTTATTTTGAAGTGCCTACTCATTTTATTTTTTATGACATTTATGAAAAGTCTATTTCCTCATACAAGAAATCCTTCAAGACAGGACGTGCGATTACGAGAGGAAGATTAAGTTATTGAGGTTAAATATATTATATGGCTGAACACGATATTTTAGAACTAGCAGAAGCCTTAAAAGAAGTATGACATTCTTAGGGTAATTTAAGTAAATTTTATCAAGCCACACAATCTTTTATCGACTGCTTCTAACGGGGTTGTTGTCGTTCCTTCTTTCTTAAACGAGAACAAGAGGCAATTTTATATTTTACAAAAAGAAAAAACAGATTCAAATTGCAATCATGTTTTAAAGTACCAAAATCTTACGAGCAATTAGTCAGAACTCATCCTTATAACATGCTCTTTGTCATATACTATCTTCCTGGAGCTTAAGTAGCTTTAACTTTTGAAAAACTGCTTTTCGAAACTTGTAGATCTAATACAAATAAAGTGAAGGGCTTTTGGTACAACCTACATCAGTTTTTCAAATTTATAGGAAGATTCCTTACACTAGACTACAATTGAGTATAAATCCCCCTCACAACTCAGCCGACTTTATACCTAGAATTGTTGCGTTATGGCGGCGCTGTGAGTTCGACAAAATTTATATCTCGAGGCATGGAAATTGTTGGCCGCATCCGCGCACCTGAGAAACGTTACATTTTCGCTAAACAAACATCTTTTGTGGCTCAGAATGGATTTTATATTGCATTAGTTGCATTTACGTTTGCCTTTACGTTTACAAATGGAAGAAGGGGGCGATTTCGAAGGCAACTTGCTGCCAGAAATACGACTTTCGTAATGAAACGGAAACGTAAACGCAAACATGCAAAGGTACGATTAGGCAGATGAGATAGAATGATGGGATGAGTATGAGTACAAGAGAGCAAAAACATATTATGACTTAAAGGCAGGCAACCCACTATATGTAAATCACTTGTGTATAGTGGGTTGCCGACATAATTATCTAAAGCTTACATTCAGGAACGTTTTAGAACCGGTCTGGCCCCTATAAATACGCCGAGACGATGCTACACGGGACAGTACAGTTCTAGCGTCAAAGACGATCAGATCGAAGTAAAATAGAGAGAACAATCAGTGAGCAATATAGCAGTGTCTAAACGAACGATTAATAATAATTGTGTAGGTGTATTAGAAGCTTGGTTAATTTGAACGGAAATGTATATACTCTTATCTATAATCCCTTAAACAATTCAAAAATTAGTTTTAATGAAATCAAAAATCAAAATCTCCTTAAACGGAGTACGTTTACATACCTACAATAAATAAATCTAAAGCATGTAAAGCATTGTGTGGTGTATGTATTAGGTATGTTGTCGGCTGTATTCAACAGAATACTTATATGGAGTACCTAGACTCCGGGAGGAGGACAATAAGTTGTTTTATCGCTATCGTTATCCTGTCCCCTTCGCGTTAATTCTATTCAAATCGGCCAACAATACTTTTCGTAGAGAATCCAACAACAACATACCTACACATATGTATCTATATATGTACCATATGTATTGGGTAGTGCTTGATTCGAGTGATCATTCATGTCATGCTTTAAACTGCGACATAGAACATGATGGTTAGTTGTGTTCGGCGAGGCGAGATAACGCCCATCAAAAAGTAAGAGGCATTTCCGTACGCCAGTGTGGCCGCGATGTCGTTGAATGTGTAAAATTGGAACGGGCAAAAGCAAAAGCGACCAACGACAACCACCCAACGACCGACGGACGACGGCAACAGCAACGCGACACAACGTGACTGTTCCATGTCCCGTAATTTATTTCGCTCATAAACAACGAACGCATTTGAATGAAATCCAAGAGGGCGCGCGGGCGACGCTCTAAACAAATGACGTCGCGTGCCCCTGGCACTCGTGACAGAATGAAAAGCAGATTCTTTTCATTGCTACAACAGCACCACCACACCGCGTGGATCAACGTAGGCCGCGGCGGCAACAGCGACGCTTGTGGTGGTGGTTGAGTTTGGAATGGAAGGGTGAAGGCGGAAACGACATACGTCTGTCCGGCTTTAAAGCGAGGCAATCAATTTTACATGCCGACATCCACAAAGGGATCACTACCAGCAAACGCAATCTCTCGCCCCACTTGTCACCGATTTTTCATATGCAGCCGGTCGGTCGGCAAAGAAAATTACTTTTTGCTTGAGGCAGCGGAAAGGGTGGGTGACTACCTAATAGTTAGCCAGCGAAAATATTCGTGGGGTGTAGAACGTTGATGTATGCCTTTGCTAGAGAGGCGACGGTCGTGGTCAAGCAGTTTTGTTGACAAAGCAAATGGAGCAAGGGATCTACACTGAGCAGCCCACTTCTCTTAGGCAGATCGTGAGCTATGTTTTGCATCAAAGGATCTGGGCTATTACATGAGCTGCGCTGCAAAAATGTCCGGATATATGAAAAATTGCCAAAGCGTGTTTTAACCTCGTCTATAAACTATTTTTAAAGCGGACCTTATGTGTAATTATTTTTTCAAAGCAGCAAACTTTTAAACTATTAATGATAAATTCATCCAAACTATTCTTTAAATAAGAAAGCACTCTTTAAAGAAAGGAGATGGATGGGCCATCTAAAAGTAGTAGAGTAGAGACGATTTTCAATTCTACCAAAAGAAGAGGGAAACCCATTTGGCTTTGGAACTTTTGGTCAAAGAATTTCAAAATCAATGAGCTGTACCTACTCAGTTTTTCGATAAAATATCGATTATCAATGTAACGATCAAATTATGTAGCCACCAACATCCCCAACGAAGATTTCTAAATCTGCGAATCATCCCAAATACAGCACACAGATTGTGAGAAACCGGTAATGTACCATATCACGAATGTTAAAGAAGAAACCTTTGATTTCACAAAAAACAACCGCATAGTATCTAGTATGGAACTCTGGCGCCTCTCACATAACAGTGTAACGAATTAAAAAAAAAATGGTGGTTGCATCCTTGTTATTTGCAGCAAGTGCAACCCTTGCAGGAAATTTACTTTCAGTCAAGGGTAGATTTGTGTCGATAGTTTCGACAAAAGAGTGTTGCAGACATTTTACCGTTTGTACATTATGTATATGAGGGTGTCGTGTTTTTTCTGGTGTTCTAGGAACCAATAACTCGTCTGTTATACGATTGTACGTTTGCATGAGAGCGATTTTTGCTCTTTTTTTCTTAAATTTTGATGGACCAGGAATCAACGTTTAAAAAACTTTGTATAGATAGCAATCCGCTTTACGACGAAACACTTTCCACATTTTGTAGTACACAAAGTACTTTGTGTTTTGAATAATTTTAACTTTACATCAGCAATCTCCCTTGTCGTAAACACAAAAGATAATAATATACATAGGTAGAGGTACCACGATATGCTTCTGAGAATCTTTCAAAAGCTATTCGAAAATATTTGCACCGGATAACCGTGAAGGAATATTTCATGCATGACATGGAATATTATCACAGTTCGTGACAAGAAAAGGACCGAATGAAACCCTTTTTCTCTGCAATCATATAACTCGAGGATCTCTCGAGCAAACTTCTGTCACTGTATATGTTCATAAATGCATAGAAGTGCTCTTAAAACTTTTCCTACTTCGAAAGCAGTTCTTTAACGCTTCAAAACTGATATATGATGCTCGTTTGTAATCTACACACTTATAATTTAGCAAAAGGTGGTGTCATGTTTACCCACGTCGAAGAAAACTTAACGACTTTTTCATTACTATATAAATGTAGGAATGTTTCCAGTGTTTTAATAAATAAACTACAAAAATCACTGTCATCATATACCTAATAGTAAAATGGTTTCCGTATCCAAATGTAACCTGAATTAATTAGTTTGTCTTGTGAGTAGTAAAATAAACCAAGAAACAAAATCATTTCTTAATTATGCGCTGTTCATCTAGTTTTCACCTTTGTGGAAATCCTTCAGTCGGTAAAAACAAATGTAGTACAAGCTCGCAGACGCCCCTTTTAACAAGCAATAAAGGAGAACAGAACAGATAGACGACGAAGAGTCGGTGGCTCGTAAAGTTTCACCCCTGGGCTCGCGCGCACCCTCTCTCGCCCCCACATTCTCGGAAAATTAGTCTGACGCGATCTCGCAACCTTTAGCTCGGTGGAAACGTAAACATTCAAGTTGGCGATGCAGACGAGTCGTATAATGCCGTCCGAAATAAACGAAGCCACGGATTCATTTCCGAGGTCTCTGTTTACCCTCTTCTGCAATTAATGCCGCTTCGCAACTGCTTTCTCTCCCTTTGACTTTACTCACTGTTTGCCGTTTATATACCTTCGTAGCATGTTGTGTTGTTTCGTAACTTCCGGAGAATACATGTTGATAAAACGGAAGTAGCGATTTTCTTCTTCGAAGGTTCTCAGGCGACACGAACTCGATGTTTACAAATATTCAAGAAGATACAGATAATCGTAAATAAACATGTATCAATCTGAAAGCTAGAATACAGTACGATAACCTATCCTGAGGTCTTGAGAGATTAGTGCATAGCTCTTCTCATTATGGTGTAGAGCTCTTTGGATATGCCATTCAGAAAAACATAAATTCCACCATAACATCCCACCTTGACTTTTGAGTGAGTTTCTAGGACAGAACATTTAACACTTGTGTATAACTGTTCACATTTTGGTGAATATCTCGCCATAATCCCATTTGAATTTTTGGTTTATCTTGGTGCAGAGAACTTGATACTTTCGTTCACACCTCTATATATTTTGGTCTATAGCTCTTCACACTTTGGTGCATATCTCTTCGCAGTTTGGTGTAGAGCTTTTCAGATATGCCAGTCAAAAGAGACCTAAATCCAGTCTTTACTAGACCTTAGTAGGTCTAGAGCAGAACATTTAACACTTTTGTTCATAACTGTTCACACTTTGATGCATTGCTCTTCACATTTTGGTGAATATCTCCTTACATTTTCGTAATTGTCTCTTCATATTTTGGTACACAGCTCATCACATATTGGTACATGGTTCTTTACACTTTTCTGTATGGGTCTTCACATATTCTATTGTGGGGAAAACATACCTTGCCATATCCTCATCTAAGTTTTTGGTTTGTCTTGGTGCAGAGAACTTGACAATTTCGTTCACAGCTCTGTATATTTTGGTTTATAGCTCTTTACACTTTGGTGCATATCTCTTCGCAGTTTGATGTAGAGCTTTTCAGATATGCCAGTCAAAAGAGACCTAAATCCAGTCTTTACTAGACCTTAGTAGGTCTAGAGCAGAACATTTAACACTTTTGTTCATAACTGTTCACACTTTGATGCATTGCTCTTCACATTTTGGTGAATATCTCCTTACACTTTCGTAATTGTCTCTTCATATTTTGGTATACAGCTCATCACATATTGGTACATGGTTCTTTACACTTTTCTGTATAGGTCTTCACATATTCTATTGTGAGGAAAACATACCTTGCCATATCCTCATCTGAGTTTTTGGTTTGTCTTGGTGCAGAGAACTTGACAATTTCGTTCACAGCTCTGTATATTTTGGTTAATAGCTCTTCATACTTTGGTGCATATCTCTTCGCAGTTTAATGTAAAGCTTTTCAGATATGCTAGTCAAAAGAGACCTAAATCCAGTCTTTACTAGACCTTAGTAGGTCTAGAGCAGAACATTTAACACTTTTGTTCATAACTGTTCACACTTTGATGCATTGCTCTTCACATTTTGGTGAATATCTCCTTACATTTTCGTAATTGTCTCTTCATATTTTGGTATACAGCTCATCACATATTGGTACATGGTTCTTCACACTTTTCTGTATGGGTCTTCACATATTCTATTGTGAGGAAAACATACCTTGCCATAACCTCATCTGAGTTTTTGGCCTGTTTTGGTAAAAAGAATTTGATACTTTCGTTAACAGCTCTATATATTTTGGTTTATAGCTCTTCACACTTTGGTGCATATTTCTTTGTAGTTTGGTGTAGTGTTTTTCAGATATGCCTGTCAAAAGAAACCTAAATCCTGTCATAACTTGACCTTAGTGGGTCTCTAGAGCAGAACATTTAACACTTTGGTGCATTGCTTTTCGCATATTCTAGCCAGAGAAACATACCTCACCGTAATCTAACCAAAGTTCTGGTTCGTCTTTGTAGAGTGATCTTAATGTTTTGTTTCATAGCTCTTCATCTTTTGGTGCATAGCTCTCCACACTTTGGTGAATATCTCCTTACAAATTGCTGTTTAGCTTTTCACATTTTTGTGCACAGCACTTTGGTGAACGGCTCTTCATACATTAGTGCATAGATTCCAGTAACCTATCCTATCTGAGTTTTTAGTGCGTTTTAATCCAGAGGACTTCACAATTTATACATCACATCTGTTCACACCTTGCTCTTAAGTTCTTGACACTTTGGTGAATACCTCTTAACATTTCACATGATAACCTAAACATACTTCTTGGGGTGTCCATGGTCCAGAGCACTTAACACATTGGTGTGCAGCTCTTCACAAATTCCAATTAGGGCACTTACGTATGCGTAGATAGGAGTGGTAGGTTATTTTTTGTAAAGACATCTGGCAACATTTTTCTATTCCTACGGTATTCTACTTTACACCTACAATGGATAATAATAAGTAAAAAGTGAAGGGTCTTATGAAAAGTTTGGTACGTTTCCTTATTCCGGGATAATGTATTCTGTCGTAATAAAGGAGATGCAAATGCTGTCAGTGCGATTTTTACATAGTTTTTCCGTTGTAAGTAAAATATTAGTCGCGCCCTCACAATGCCAACAGTCGAGTTCCGCCTTGATAATCTAAAAGAGACCGTAATAAAACGAGTGGCAAGTTGGAACTTTCATCTATTGTACGAACACAAAGAATTGATCTAAGAAAGAAGCTTGTCGTCCTATCCTTTCAACAGCATCAGCAACAACTACGTACAACAACCGAAGCGACAAAACGAAAAATACGAATACGACTTGAGACGTGCCAACATCGTCCAGATAAATCTTTTCGACTCGAAGTGTGTTAAGAGGAATTGAAAAGTTGGTCAAAAATACAACACTTCAAAAATTTGTTTTCAAATAAACTGTACCCCTCTCAAAACGTAGTCATATTAAACAAAATAAAATAAAATAAAAAGAAGATGTACTTATGTAAAGCAGAGACATTTCCGTCGATTTTCATTTTACCACTCGTGAATTTCAAGAGTCTTCAAGACCATTCTTCTTCTAACAATTTGACTTCTTCAGCTATAGACTGTCCATAATGGATAAGCTCTTGAATTGTTGTAAACGTTTTGCTGATCTTGAATTTAATAAACTTGAAGAATTTCATTTCTCACCAGGGTTTCGTGTTTTCTAGAAACCGCACATCAATTTCTTTAAATTTATCCATTTGTCGCCTTCGGTGAATGTACGGTCGTAACGGAAAGTTGTCTTTGCCTTACCTCGAAGAGTTATGTTATATGCAGGACGAACGAAAAGGATAAGGAAACAATTTTTCGAAGTAATTTCTGTGAACTTTCATCCACGATTCGCATTGTGTTTACAAAAGGGACCGTAAACGGCATGTCTTGACATACTGAAAAAGATGATGGGACCTACGACGTTACGTTGCGGTGCGTGACTACAAAGAAACACTTTTAATCCGGAGTCGTTGTAAACAATTTTCTTTCCTGTGTCGTGGCTGCGTGCCAAAGGAAACCACACCTTTTCGCAACGAAAACATTCCTTAATTTTTCGTACTGTGTAATATTACTTTTATGTGAATTATTTATGAAGGCAATATTTATGGACACTCCTCGTAACTATTCATACCATCAACTGTCCTAAATATATTACGTACAGAAACGATGATTTAAGGAAATAGATTTTCCTACTTAGTCCTTGTTATATCTTGCTTAGGAATGTCAGGTATGGTAAGTGAAGGATGTAATGAAAGCAAAAAAGAGGTGTAAGATTATTTGCGAAATACAACTGTCCCAGCTTTTGTCTAAACAAAACAAAAAAAATACAATAATATGTGGACCAGGGCATCTGGATCTTCAATGGAAACCTAAAAAATCTGAAAAATCAAAGAAACTCAATGGATATCACAAAAATGTTCGGATTAAAGTAGCTGGATCGTCAATTTAATCCAGAGAAAGTTACCAAAATACTTGTATTAGGGATCTGAATCCTCAACGGAGGCTATAAGAAATCATGAGAAAACTTGAAGCAGCTGGATCTTCAATGGTACACTAAGAAAGTCTTAGGAATATTTAAGGAAATCACAAGGATTCGTAGACACGGGAGTTGAAATCTTAATTAAGATCCTCAGAAAGCATCATAATGCTTGAACCAGCGGATCTTCTGTGGAATCCCAAGAAAATCACATAAATATTTGAACTAAGGCAATTGTATTTTCATTCAAAGCTGTAAGAAATCGCAAGAATACTTTAACAAGATGGGTCCTCAATGAAACCACAAAAAAATCATAAGAATACTTGCACCAGCTGCATCTTCAGCAGAGCTTCAAAAAAATCTCAAGAATATCTACACCAGCTTATCATAAAGAGAAAGAGATTAGGGCAGCTGCATTTAAATATTCTTGACATTACCTTGGAGTTCCTTTGAGGATCCAGCTGGTCCAAATATACTTAAGATTTCCCTTAGGTATCATCGATGTTCTAGTTGGTTCAGTGTTTCTATGATATCCTAGAGCTGCCATTGAGGATCCAGCTCCTTAGTTCAACTATTACAATTTCCTTGGGATTCCATTAAAGATCCAGCTGGTTCAAATATTCTTACGATTTCCTGGAATTTTCATTACGGATTCAATTCCCTGGTCCAAAGATTCTTGTGATATCCTTGTGGTATCATTGAAGGTCCAGCTAGTTCAAGTATTCTTCTGATTTCTTAGAGCTCCCATTGAGGGTTAAACACCCTCGTCCATGTATCCTTGTAACTTGCTCTAGATTAAATTCAAGATCCAACTGCCTTAGGTCAAGTATGTTTGTGATTGTCTTTTGGGTTTCATTAAGAATCCAGTTGGTCTAAACACTTTTTTCAATTTTCTTTGGAATTCCATTAAGGATCCAGCTCCCTAGTTAAAGTATATTTCTGATTTTCTCTGGATTACATTGACGACCTACATGGTTCAAGTGTTTCAATATTTCCTTGCACTTCTAATGAGGATCCAGCTTCTTAGTCAAAATATTCTTGTTATTTCCTTTGAGTTCTATTAAGGATCCAGTCGGTCCAAGTATTCTTATCATTTCCTTGGAGTTACATTAGGAATACAGCTCCTTAGTCCTGGTATCTTTGAATACCAAAAGACCTGGCCAGTTTTTATTTAGTTGATGTTTTCGTTTTGTTATTTCATAAAAAATACTTTCTGCGCCCATCTTTCGTTACATTTTATTGTAATGAATCCTATCTGAGAAATTTATAAAAGGGTTTTGTGTAAATTTATGAGTAGAGATTTCCGTTGTTTTCAGTGGAGCACGCTGAGAGATCTCAATCCTAATTTGAACGTTCGTACGTTTATCTAACATACGTTCAGGTCGATAGGTGGACGGTAACTTTGTTTTAGTGTCAGTTGGGTTGCGGTTACTTGCAGTATATTTGCCGGTAGCACCTTGACGATAATTTAAAAGTTGGTAACAACCAAGCAACCTCCGGACGAACGACCGACCAAACCATGCAATGAGTCTGTGTAGTTTGGATGGACGGTGACATGATGGCACTTCGTTTCTCTTCCGTCTAATGCTGTTCAGCGGTAAATGTCTTTCAGTTTGGAAAGTAAGCGCGCACCGTACTGCATATAACGGCGGATGGGGTCTTCGAGCTCGGCCCCGAGCACATCAATCAACTCCCGTGAAAGATAGGAAATGAACAAACTTGGCCTCTCCGCGTTTTACATCCTTTCTTCGTGCAAGACGCTACGCGATGCGAAACGCCATACTTTTGTTGTTCCGTCAGTTCACCATGATTGACTTAACATGCTAGTGAACGGTTAATGTTTTGCATGCTCGAACGTTTCAATTTCATCCACTTAATGTGCTTCGTTTTGTTACAATACATTTGTTTACTAAATACCCATGAGCTTGCCTTTCGAACTTTAATTATTTATAGATGTAATGGCACCAACTATTTGGTGCCATAGTAAACTTTTTAAGTAAATGTAAGTTGAAGATTTTCTAACAATAGTCGTTTGCGGGGATAATGGGTAGTTAGAAAGATCAAACTAAAGGATTTATAAAAACATCAATATCAGAAAAAGAAGTATCTATGTATATCGTTTTGGAGAGGCGTCTCGAGTTTTATTAAACAAATGTAAGATGATTTTCATCAAACCATTCTACGTTTCTTATTTTGGTCTCACAAATTTCATTTTCCTGGAAAGGTTCAAATAATCCTTTATGATAGATACTGATATTTCTCAGCCGATGTTAAAAGAAATAGGCTTTTTTTTTCGTATAGCTATCTATCCATAAAGTTTCTCTATAGATACTCCTCAACCTTCAACAAGAATGTTTTTCTGCTAAGTTATTTTGACTGTGAATCATAATATCGTCTGCTCAAATACATGAATAGGTATATGTTGATGTAATGAAACAATTCGTGTAATATATGTCAGGTAATACGAAGTTATGAATTACTTCTGGGTTTGTTCGGTCGGTATTATGGCGAGAGGCGCTGTAAATCATAGAGCATACCGGGTAAAAATAATATATGGTGGGAATATTGTCTCGAAACGGATTTTCGCTTGTTTGTTGGTTTTAGTCGGTGCAGTAGTGCTTAAGCAGAGCCGAAGCTATTGTCTCCAGGCTTAACTAGACCGCATGGGAAACGCAATTTGTTAAAATAAAACTCTCTAATTGTCAGATTTATGGTAATTATGCGGCTTCCGGGCGTACGCTCGTAGGAGCTTTCCCACTTTTTGCCGCTTTTATTCATAAAGTCTTAAAGCGGAACTTCGCATTGCATTGCCTCCGAAATCCACGCGACTGCTACGCCACTTCCCCGCGCATATACACGAGTGAGTGCATCTTGTTGTATTAAAATGCATAGGAACGTACTCTTGACTATAATATATTGAAATAGACAACTACAAATACAACAACATTTATTCATTTAATATTCACTTATCTTCGAGGAGTTTACTGAAGGCTTTCATAATTCTTCCATGACTTATTGAAATAAAGATATTGTAACGAATAAGCTGAATTTTTATGGTTGATTTTATAACGATTTAATAAATTTTGACGGAAAAAATAATACGTCTGAAACAAAAAACATTAAATAAATTTTTTAAATAACAAATTCTTAAAATATATTGTCATAAACGAATTATGAATTAGGGTTGTTGGTTTAATGGCAGGGACTCTTAACATGGCATAGGGTGAAATGATATATGGTAAATTGCTAACACGGATCGCCTTTTTTCGGTTTTAGCTGGTCGATCTTAAGCGACCTAAACTTTGTCTCCTTGGTTCTCCCAAAACCTATTTTTTAAAAAACAAAAAACCCAATTGTCATTTTATGCCCAAACGGAATTGGGGCGTAGTTGGTAGGGCTCCCCACTTTTGCCGTTCTTTTCATGTCCCCTTTTCCTTTGTTGGCCCGGACTGCTACGTTGCGTATATACCAGTGATTTGCATTTTCAATTTAAAGAACAAAACGAAACTCTTGAAAATAAAAAACAAAAAAATTAAAAAGAAATTTTTTAATAATTTTTGGGAAAAAAAATTCCCAGATTTATTAAAAAAAATATCGTAGACTTCTACAACTAGGGTTTTTTACTTACGGTCGTTTACTCAACTCGAATTCCAACCAAGGATTCACTAAAGATGCAGTCAATGAAGAAGATTCTATAACCCACAGTAGACAAGAATAATACAGTCAGCAATATATTGAGATGTTATCACTCTTGAGCTTCAAGAGTGTCTTTCAACTGAATTCTTCAGTCGAGGGAATTAAAACACACCCCCATTTAAGCAATGCCAGAAGGGACACCAATAAGATATTCGTCACGACCTCACCACTCTCTTCAATTTTACTCTTCAGCTGAAGAACTTTAACATCATCCCACATTGAATAATTCCACAAATGACATCATTTCATACGGTGGTTACTATATTTCAGCTTCAAGGGTGGCCTTTAATTTTGCACATTATTTGAAGAAATGAAACCATACTCTTTTCTGAACAATGCCAATAGGGACACGATTACTTATAGAAGCCCTATTGGTCAACATTTTGCAACCCTTTAACCTTAACCTTAACCTTAACTCTTTTTGAATAATAAAGAAAATCAGCTAAGAAACTTGGAGCACTCTTGATGCTCAAGAGTAGTATGGCCGTTATGTAATGGTGTTCCTTTCAGGATTATTAAATGAAGAGTGACGTTTAACTCCTTCAGTTGAAGAATGCATTTGAAAAAGGGCCTTGAAGGTGACAAATAGTAAGATCTTAATGGACAAGTCATCTACAAATAATTGCTCTCTTCTGGTATTGTTCAAATAGGGTGTGACCTAATCCTTTCAGCTGAAAAATGAAGCTAAACAGTCTTAAAGCTCAAGAGTGGCAAGTTCTTAAGGAGTTTCGGTATGTAATGATGTTCCTTTTAGTAGTGTTCAAAAAGATTGAAAACGCAATTGAGAGACACCCATGAAGACGAGAAATGGTAAGACCTTAATGGATAACCTATCTTAATATAAGAGGTCTCTTCTGGTATTGTTGAAAGAGAAGGTGTGACTTAACTTCTTCAGCTGAAGAATGAAATTAAAGGACGCTCTTGAAGCTCAAGAGTGGTAAACTCCTAATGCAGAGACTATCGATATGTAATGAAGTTTCTTCTGATAGTATTAAAGAAGGTTTGAGTTTGAGAATGTAATTGAAAGACACTCTTGTAAATGATGATAAATGGAAAGATCTTTATGGAGAGGCAGTCTAAGTATACAGACTATCTTCTGGTAGTATGGGGGGTGTAACTTCTGCTGAAGAATGGAACTGAAAAACACTTTTGAAGCACAAGAGGAGTAAGATCCTGATGAACAAATTAATTGTTATACACCGATGTTCCGCTAGGCATGGCACTTTCTTCTACCGTGGTCTTTAGAATCTATGTAAATAAATCTTCATTCTTTTCCATTTTTTCCTCCCCTAGTGTTAGTGGCCAAACAAAAAGACCACTTCAGATAAGAATTCGTAAACACAAAAATGACCACAACAAACAAATTGTGGCAACCCCTCAATACAAAACTGCCCTTTTAAAACACTACGTGGAAACTGGCCATAAGCCAAACTTTGATAATACTAACATATTATATGTTGAAAATAATTACTTCAAACGACTTTTTCTAGAAGCCTCATTTATTTTAATACATAATGAAAAATCAGTGAATTCTCGATCGGATTTGGAGGATAACCTTATTGTTAACAACTACTTTAACCTATACAACAAATTTAAAATAAATAAAAACAAACAGCTTAAAATTACATAACTTACTAATACTATTAAACCTACTATATATCCTAAAACTACTTATTTGTTATACACTTACTCCTACTTTTCACTAATACTGTACATTATTTTAAATTTTTCTAACAAAAAATTATCGTGTTTTTTAGTTAGTTTTTATTATAGCGAGTCTTATAACGTTTAATTGTAATTATGTCCTGTTAGTGTTACCACGTGGTTCTGTAAACGTTTTTAACATAACTTATTTATTTATTATTTTATTTATACAAGTTTTTAGTAGTAATAATATTTATTGTTTTATCGTTTTAAATGTTGTTTGGGGTTAATCGTACTATTACACCAAATATACAGCTTATGTTTCTTAAAATATAACACAAAAAACCAGTAAGTTACTTAATGTATACTGTAAAATTCTGCTGTATAACAACTAATATTTTTTTTTTTTAGCCTTGATAAAGGTTCACATCAGAACCGAAACGTTGGTGTCGTTTTTATAATAAATGAACTCTTTACCCCTTAAGCTCTGAGTTTTTATTATAAATCTTCATTCTTCATGTATTGCATCCTCAAGTAGTTATGGAAGGAAATAAAGGATTCCACGGATTAAGAAACACGTTTCCACATTTTGCTTCTTTTGTAAAAAATTTGTTATTGACTACAATTTATTATAACGATGGAAATGTATCTGTTGGAGCCCTTTCAGTAGGTATCCTCAACTTTGGTTGCTCTGTAGTCTATGTACGCCCACAGGGAGTAGTAAAATCGATCCAATTTCCAATTTACACTCACAACAAATGTTATTTGTTCTAGTTAAGGAATAAGCAACAGCCCCAAACGTCAGACGATTGTCGACAATAAGACAAACGTTTACATTACCTCTGGCTGGTAATTGCGTTTCATAACTAATTAGCAAATGTTTATCAGAAACATAATAATTCACGTTAGTTTATACAAACACATTTCGTCACGCAAATATAAATATATAGATAGGTATTTGTAAATAATTAATTCCCAAGTGATTTACGTCAATTTAGAAGACCTACAGGGATGTTTAGATTTCATTTTCAGTAATTATTTTAATACGTAATATCCAATATTAATAACTGATAAATTCAATTACGTAAAATAAAATTAATTTTATTTGCATTTCTGTAGAAATTTTTAGAACACTCTGTAAGTTGTTCTTCAATAAAATTGTGATTTTAATTATAGTTAGACGTTTATAATACGAAAACGAGGGAAAATCTGTTAGATATATGGGGCACTATGGCGTATGGCACGGAACAATAAATTCAAATTTATCAAAGGACAGAGGTGAAGTATATCTTGGTTACGAAGGCTAATTACTTCACATAACTCAGCTGTAATGATTTAATTAAAAAATATGAATTGCGCAAGCAGTTTTGGGGTAGTTTTTTGTAAAGGTCTTCTACATATGACCTACTGAATAGTTGACCTATTTTGGGGTCACAATCTCATGTGACGTCTCAATTTTCTTTACAATTATTTTAATTTTTGAAAATAGTTTAGTGCCACCGTATTTATTATTTAAACATTAATACATATTGTCCATTACATTTTTGTCTTTTGTGTGAGTTTGTTATGCGGTTAGATAAAGTATGTGGTTGGAATTGGGTTGGGGTTGGGGGTGGTTGACAGAAATTTGTTTGGTAATCAATTGTCCCCGCCGTTTATTCACATTTATTACCGTCACGTCACGTCGTCGATGTGCTAAAGAGATGATGGACACGTACACGGGGAGAATGCCGGATAAAATTCAAAAGATTCCCTTTCCCGCTCCTCACCGTTCGATCGAAGATTCATATCCTACGACGTATTAATTTTCTTGTCAAACACCTTTTACGCCATTGCCGAGAATATTGGATAATGTTTATCTTTGAAAGTTTTCCTAGGTGGATGAGACATCGTAAATCATTTTCCCAATACAGGAGCGGGCTCACAACATTTAACCGGAAAGGAGCAAACTTAACAATAACAAAAAATATACTGAGATATTTTAGGCGTTAATTAAACAAAATACTTATGTATCTCTAAGAGCCATGTACAACATAAGATTTGGTAAGAAACAGAATTATTTGTTTAGATACTAAAGTTTAGTGTATTCCCTAAGGAATTTATAAGCTACATAAAGAAGCCGAGACTCTTGACAAAATTTCTCGATCTCAAAAATACTCAACATCGAGACTTGACAAATTTCGATCTCGAAAATACTCAACATCGAGCTCTTTAAATTTCTCGATCTCAAAAATACTCAACATCGAGACTTGACAAAACTTCTCGATCTCGAAAATACTCAACATCGAGACTCTTGATAAAATTTCTCGATCTCAAAAATACTCAACATCGAGACTGTGACCAAAACTTTCCTTCCGATCTCGAAAATACTCAACATCGAGACTCTTGATAAAATTTCTCGATCTCAAAAATACTCAACATCGAGACTTGACAAAACTTCTCGATCTCGAAAATACTCAACATCGAGACTCTTGATAAAATTTCTCGATCTCAAAAATACTCAACATCGAGACTTGACAAAACTTCTCGATCTCGAAAATACTCAACATCGAGACTCTTGATAAAATTTCTCGATCTCAAAAATACTCAACATCGAGACTTGACAAAACTTCTCGATCTCGAAAATACTCAACATCGAGACTCTTGATAAAATTTCTCGATCTCAAAAATACTCAACATCGAGACTTGACAAAACTTCTCGATCTCGAAAATACTCAACATCGAGACTCTTGATAAAATTTCTCGATCTCAAAAATACTCAACATCGAGACTTGACAAAACTTCTCGATCTCGAAAATACTCAACATCGAGACTCTTGATAAAATTTCTCGATCTCAAAAATACTCAACATCGAGACTTGACAAAACTTCTCGATCTCGAAAATACTCAACATCGAGACTCTTGATAAAATTTCTCGATCTCAAAAATACTCAACATCGAGACTTGACAAAACTTCTCGATCTCGAAAATACTCAACATCGAGACTCTTGATAAAATTTCTCGATCTCAAAAATACTCAACATCGAGACTGGACAAAACTTCTCGATCTCGAAAATACTCAACATCGAGACTCTTGATAAAATTTCTCGATCTCAAAAATACTCAACATCGAGACTTGACAAAACTTCTCGATCTGGAAAATACTCAACATCGAGACTCTTGATAAAATTTCTCGATCTCAAAAATACTCAACATCGAGACTTGACAAATTTTTTCGATCTCGAAAATACTCAACATCGAGACTCTTGATAAAATTTCTCGATCTCAAAAATACTCACTATCGAGACTTGACAAACTTTTTCGATCTCGAAAATACTCAACATCGAGACTCTTGCCAAATTTGTCGATCTCAAAAATACTCAATGTGATTCTCTTGACAAATCTCGATTTATTTACTGATGTTTTTGTCTTGATCTTATCTTGATTCAAGACAAGATCGAGACAAGGTTTCATGAAAGTCAAGAGTCTCGTTAAAGAAAAATTCAACAAAACATCATGTCAGGATTTATTGAATGGTTATCAATGTTTGTAACCTACTTAAGGCTTCCTTGTAGTATGGCCTTTTATCCTTAAAATACATGCATACTTTAGATACCACCTGGAGATTTGCTTTTAGTTAACATTTTTTTGAAAATTTTTCAGTAAAAGCACATTTTTGACCAGAGAGTATTAGACAATGTATATCTTTGAAAGTTTTTCAAGGTGGATGAGATATCCTATATCATTTTCCTAATACAGGGGCGGACTCACAATATTTAATCGGAAAGGAGCAAACAAACATAACAAAAAATGTACTAATATTATAAATTGAGTTTGATCAACACAAGAATCTTGATCTCAACGTTTGCACTTGAAAATTAAAATCAAGAAAATAATTTTTTTGTGTTGTACAATTTCCTGTTCATAATTTTTTCTCTCGATTAAAGAGATTGGAACGTTTATTAATCTAAAAGTTGACGCAGATTATTGAATTGGGCCTGTCAAGACTATAATTGAAATTTGATTCATATTTAAGGTGTTAATTAAAAAAAAATATCTGTAAGAGCCATGTACCACATAAGGTATTTATAAGCATAAAGATGTCGAGACTTTTGATAAAATTTCGATGGAGATCTAGAAAAATGGTTCTCTTGACCTTGTCTTTATCGATGCTCTTGTCATTATTTAAGACAAAACTTCATGAAAGCCAAGAGTCTCGTTAAAAGAAAAGTACAACAAAACTTCAAACTGTCAGGATTTATTATGTTAAATGGTTATCAAATTCTGTGACCTACTCAAAGCGTCCTTGTAGTACCGTTTTCTACCCTTAAAGTACATTCGCACTTTATTATCTCGAGGTTTGTTTTTGGTTAAAAATTGTTTTCTGAAAATTGTTCGATCATCAAAACACATTTTTGGTCAGCAGTCGGGTAGTCCTCACGAGTAATTTGTGTAAATTCTTTTGCCCGACTGGAATTTCAAATATTTTCAACTAGAAATTATTTCGGCGAAATTCCTTTGTGGAACCATAAATGTGAAAAATCAATAGATAATTTTAGCAAAAATGCTTGTTGGCCTTACTTATCGGGTTAGTTCAGTTTGTTTAGTGCACTATAAAATCTATTTTCATTAATTTATAACTCTCCTTCGATTTGAATTGTCTTTACGATAATTTTGTTAGTCCAAGAAAATGAAAATGTCATTATTCTACTTTTTTATTTCATTTTATTTCGATATTGAGCTTCCAATTGGATGCAAGAATTGCATCGAAGTTATTTATTCCTTCTAGGCAGGCACTTTTGTAAAATTGGTTTCATTTCATTCTTCAGTTACTTCCGGTTGGTTGAATTATTAAAAATTTATGCTAACTGCTTCGAAATAACATCGCGGTTGATCGAAATAAAACATTAATATAATTTCTACGTTTAGTGCAATTTAATAATAGGTTTCTGTTTATGTTCTCATATTATCAAATGAAACCAAACGGAACGATAAATAATGTAAAAATAGCGTGTTGTCGTTTGTACCTAATGATTTTTTTTATGAATAATATTTTAAAAGTAGTTAGAAGAATTCAATTCTTGAGAATAAAAAAAAATATTGATTGGATTGATAGTTTTAAGGAAAGGGAGCTGGCAATTTTACAAAGAAAAATTCAATTTACTTATTGATGAAATTAAATGTGATCTGTCGTCAATAAGCAAAATTACCATAAAAGTTGATTAAACTGAATAAATTACTTACCAGATATTCCGTCATAAGTCCACCATTCTTCCCAACTAACCGCAGCGATAACTGAAACAAAAAACTTATTTAAAAATACAGTCTCGGAAATTAAGAAATTATTAAATAAAATTCCCTTTTAGGCAAAATTTCAAAATTTCGTGAACTGCTTCTTGTCTGAATAACCAAACATAAGTTCCACCTCTCGCTGCTGTTGCGCATTTTGCAGTTCAGGAAATTTGAAATGCATCTTATAGTAACATTTTGACTGATTTTGAGTAGGTATTATGTCTAATTATTCAGCCATTTGCCTAGATTTCTGCTGTTATGCCCCAGATTCATTAATTATTTCAGTGGGGCTTTCAATTTTAAGGAAATTAGCACAATTATTACGTAGAAATAAATGGAAGTTGAAAATTTAGTTAAAACCAGGAATATGACTAAACATGTTCAAGAGGAGGGCCTTTTATACCCTAATTCCTGTTAGTTTTGATGTAAACTTTTATCTTCCCTTTCGTTAATCTTCTCATGTTTCTTGTTCATTCTTGTACTCGGCTGTGTTGATATAATAAGCTTACTTCCTGTAGTAGATGTAGCTGGAGTTTAGAGCGAAAACGAGACTGATTGGGTATAATAATTCAGA
The DNA here is from genome assembly GCA_029378335.1 of Agrilus mali. Taxonomy (NCBI): domain Eukaryota; kingdom Metazoa; phylum Arthropoda; class Insecta; order Coleoptera; family Buprestidae; genus Agrilus; species Agrilus mali. Next base: position 3,188,099 of record CM055657.1, on the reverse strand, counting down.
AATGTGCGCGGGAAACGATCCTCGCATATTTCGCAGGATTTGCGCGGATTACACGCCGAGCGTCGTCGTCGTCATCGGCGGCGTCGTTCCGTCCCCGGTCTTCTTCATGTTCTACTGCCGTTGGACGCGAGACTCATTTTTAATCTGGATTAGTACGAAAGCAGCTCGTTTGCTTTTTCGAACGTGTCTCACGTTTTGTAACGTAAGTCTTGCCATTTATCAGCCGTGACCGCAACCGGGTACACGACTCCGATGGCTTACGACTCCAAGACAACCAAATTTTTCCAAACGACAATTGGATCCTCTCTAAATTGTCAACGATCTCGATAAGCACAACCTTTATAACCGTACCATTTTTCAACCAACATAGACCATGAAATACCCCATCAGTTAATTTATTGTAAACAAATACAGAGAGAATGCAGGTCCAATGTACTTTTTTCCCTTATCTTGTGGTTAAAATTTGTATATTGACGCCCTAGTGCCAGTCAGAGCCCTTTGAAGCTTTGATGGCTTCCGTCAAAGTCGAAATTCGTGATGTACCTACGTCATTTTTTAATTAAAATATCACGGAGACATGTGACCCATAAGATGGGTGCATAAATTCGATCTGAAATGATGTCTTACGGGTCAAAGTACAAAACATGATGGACGACGCTCCATGTATGTGCTTCCGGAATCGATTTAACGTCGTGTATCCCATTACAAAGTCCGTCACATAAATCTAATCCGCATGAAGTCGTTACTTTCCATTTTGCTGGGCCATGATGATGAAATATCGTCCTACCTGAGATCAGGCTCTACTGGCACGTCAATGTTAAAGAGAGCTCTTTGGGGATATCGCTATCGTCAACGCAGCCTCCCCACGCACGCCTCACCCTATAAACCGCAACTATAAAATTTTTCGCGTCACGTACGTATTATATCCGGTCCTAAAGTTACATATAGTTACATACATATATGATCAAACACACTCACATACGTACGTATACGCACATTTGTGAGGTTACATAAATTCTTGTTAGGGCGGCGACTGTTTCTCCACAACGTAACGCGCCGAAAGAAAAGAAAAAAGGTCTCGTTTCTGTTGATTTTTATGCCTCCTGACGGCTCCTAAACAAATCTGTTTCTTATGTGACAAGAAATGGGAGGGAAATTTTATGATTATGAAATTTTCCTGCAGCTGGATGATAGGGAGAGGCATAAGCTGGATATCCGTTACGAGAGCGAAACAATAAGAGGAGGAATAGATCCACCAGTCGATGGAAGATAAATGGTTAACGGATTTTTTCTGTGTGTGAAACTTTTAGCAAATATTTCTCAGTTAAGGCTTGTAGCTTCTTTCAGATAAAACTTTTAACTTTTAAAAGTGATAAAACGTTTTCCCGTTTTTATCATCCCCTTTTTCGAGCAAAAAGAAACGCTGTTAAATCCAAATTATTTGCTCTTTAGGTTCCTAAATAAATATAAATTTTAACAATACTAAAGGCATTTTCAGAAAAGCTAACTATTGCCAAAATATGAAAGTCCCTGCAGGTAGCATGAGCATTACTGTTACTTTTGGAGATGGGGGAGCAATATTTATCTAATATATAAAATTCTCGTGTCACAATGTTAGTTTCCATACTCCTCCGAAACGGCTTGACCTATTTTAATGATATTTTATATGCATATTCAGTGGGTCTGAGAATCGGCTACTATCTATTATTCATACCCCTAAGTGATAATTGTTGTTAACCCCTAACTTTTTTATTTCTTTTTCAGACAATTTTTTTTATGATTTGGCATTAAAAAATACATATAACCCTTAATTTTCATCCTTCTACCACCAACCCCCATTTTTTAATAGCGATATTAGTACTGTAATAATCTTCAACTCTCAGTGGTCGATAACTGATCAATTATTATCTATCGATTAGTCAACCCCGCCAGGCGTCTACTGATGTCACTACTCACCCAGCAAACAGCACGGAGTGGGGATGAGAATGAAGCAGATTTTTTTAGAATGTTACAGGGAGTTCAAATATGTTCTAAGAAGTAAAATAATGTTTTATTACAAGAACATTTCAGAATGTTTTGGCAATGTTCAAGAATGTTCCAGAATCTTGAAGTACATTCAAGAATGTTTCAGAATATTAAAAAAAGTTAGAAAATGTTTTGAAACATTATGGGATGTTCTGGATAGTTCTAAATGTAATATAAGTCAATTACCATAATAGTAATGCAAACCTGATTTAAGTTTTACTTTATCTGTCCGCAAGTCGGGAACTGGAGAAAAGCAATTTAAATTTAAACAGTTCCGTAAAAATGCATAATGCGACTACAACTTTCTTAATATTTGCGTTTGAAACCGACACAACTGTACAGTTTTGATGTAATTACAAATTCAGCTTCAGGGCATCTTCACCCTGCGATTTCAAACAGCAAGAATTTTTATCTAAACGCTATTAATTTGTATGAAACTGAGAATTTAATAACTGTGACCTTGGATTATTTCCCATAAGGAAATGTTTTCAATACCTTTTCTCCTAGTCATGCGGAAAATTTCATTATAATATTGACAATATGTAGGACTTTAGGGGTTTACCAAAATTTGGTCGATAAAGACTCACTCACTTTAATAGTATTCTAACGTCGCACAAACTTTATGAAGGATACAGCGAGCGGTTAAGAAAAGAGGATGTTATTAAAAGGTACATAAAAGTTACATTGTCCATTATTAAGTTACAGTGAAGAAGATTTTAAGAGGTAAATGCAAATATAATATTTAAATGTTCAATAGGTTGCAGGACCTACAGGCTGGAAGAGTCCTGAATTTAATAATGGTGAATGCTTTCGATGAAATATCAGTAAAACTAATTAAAGTTTTTCTGACTTGTTTTTGTAATCTGCTATAGAAATAGCTATAACTCAATATTATGTTTCTGTAATTTAACATTATCAGCTCAAAATCTTTTTGATAAAAGGCAACACTTAAAATCCTCCGAAATGGCTCGACCGATTTTCGTGAAATTTTGTGTGCATATCGTTAGGTCTGCGAATGGGACAACATCTATTTTTCATTCCCCTAAGTGATAAGGTTGTCCACCCCTAACTTTTTTATTGTTTGGATAAATTTTTTTATTTTAATTTTTTTATGATTTGGCATTAAAAGATACATATAACCCTTAATTTTCATCCTTCTACCACCAACCCCCATTTTTTAATAGCGATATTACTCTCAGTGGTCGATAACTGATCAATTATTATCAATCGATTAGTCATCCCGCCAGGCGTCTACTGATGTCACTACCTACTCACCCAGCAACGGCACGGAGTGGGGATGAGAATGAAGCAAATTTTTTTAGAATGTTACAGGGAGTTCAAATATGTTCTAAGAAGTAAAATAATGTTTTATTATAACATTTCAGAATGATTTGGCAATGTTCAAGAATGTTCCAGAATCTTGAAGATCATTCAAGGATGTTTCAGAATGTTAAAAAAAGTTAGAGAATGTTTTGAATCATTATGGGACGTTCTGGAGAGTTCTAAATTCGCGAATATTCTAGAATGTTCCATCAAACGTGTAATATATTCTTACCCGGGCAACGCTGGGTATTGCTGCTAATAGTTTATATAATAATTGACACGAGCTTTAGTTTGCTCACGACCATTAGCGACATAGCACATTGTCGCAATTAGGATTGTGTGTCTTTATTATACGTACCTACTTCAGTTTTAGAACATTACAAATTTGAGCTTTTTCAGCAAATAACTTTTTCAGCAAATAAAGCAGTCCATTTACATCACATTATATTTTTTGTGGGTAATATTTTCACAACGAATAAAAGCCTTGTTCCTTTCGGTATTACTATTCATATTTTTGGGCCACATTTTGTTTGAACTTTTAGGTAGTCCCATTGAAAACTGTTCGAGTTCTATTCATACGAAAAACATTTTTGGGGCTACGTTACCTGTAATAAGTTCCTTTGATATTAAACAGAAAATTAAAATGAAAAAAATATTTAAAAACTCACTAGACGTATTCTGATAAAACATATTTAAATATGAATAAAGAAAACAGTATAAATGTTTTAACCGATTCTAATTGCCTTCTAGTACTCTTGATAATGATTGCTTAGTCGAAACAATTATTGAGATTTTGTAATCAAAATTGGTTGAAACATTCGTACTGTTTTCTTTATTCGAAAAAAACATTGGTGAAGTTAATTAGATGGTGGACAAATTCATATTTAAAAATTGTAAATTAGGTAAACAACAATTGTACAGGTAGGTACTAGAATTTAAACTAATCCATTACAGATTCTCGTAGAAATTTTTATATAATTTTAATTTTCTTTTACTTGGTCGCCTTTCTCCATTTTCTTTCAACTTCTTGCTAGAATTGTAAAAAATAATAAGGAAATAAATCTCATTATATGCGGTGGAAGAAATGGGACCCAAAGATATGAAAAAGAGGCAGTTTCAACCTACCCCACGTTTACTTAACAAACTACCGATCACCGGTAAAATTCGTTCCGAGTTCCTTTTCAAGAAAATGTAATTTTGCTAATTCATTGGGGTACCGGCGCATGAAATTTGAATTCCTGAAGCAGGCTGTTCCTTTCTTTGCCGGGATAAAGATCAATTTTTTCAATTAAAATGAAACACAACGTCCTCAGGCTCCGACTTTGCGATAGCTGGTCCGCTCGAATTAAAACTTCAAAATAATTTATCGTATAATGGGTTGACAGTGCGCGGCAGAGAGGGCAGAGGGTGAACGCAAGTGGCAAGGGTGGCTCTCGAGGATCGCCAAAGTACTCGACTTCATCGAATGAAATCTAATTAGAAAACGAAGTTTATAACAATTGCGGACGGTAAGGCTCGTAAATTCCGAAACTTTGCGAGTGGAGTTCTTAATTTTCCAAATAGCTAATTAAGCCACAGTTATGAAAAGATTAATAAAGCTAATGGGAAACTGAATAAACGACGAGGGTCGCTAGAAGTCTGGATTCTATCAGGCAAGCGGTCGCGGCCTAATAAAAGACAAGAGAGAATAACAGAGAAAGAGGGCGCAATGCGATCACCAACTCACCAAACTTCTCGGAAAATACCGCACGATGATCTTGCGTGTAAAAAGTAAGTTTGATTAGCCGTTGGAAGCAAAAAAAAACCGATCGATCCCAACGCCTAGAAAATTCATTTCAAATTAAATACTAGACCAGAAATCAACCCTTGTGTCGTTTAAACTATAACTGTAAGTGAAATTTTAACTTTTGCACGCAAATATGTTTCACAACCTTTGCCTCTTACTTGCCTTCTTATACCTATTGTTAGATTTTCCTTCATAAATTGAATTCTTACATGCATCTAGGAACTGATAGCATAAATTAGAATTTACAGTTACAAACAGCTTAGTATTTTTACGTATTTATGTACGAGTAACACAAAAAATACGTAAACTAAAGCGTCAGAGGAAAATTGGTCGTAAGAGTTCGTAGTAGATAATTGATGGAGAGGGATGTGGCAAAGTAGGAGGGGATGCAGGCCTTATAAAAGTAACGTGTTTTGCAGATACATTGAGTGTTATGAGTGTCTAGCTCTAGATCATTGCTTAGCATTCGGGAGGTCACCGATACGATTCCGGAGCCCCAGAGCTACTTTGGTCCAAGTTTTTTTGTGGTTTCCTTGGATCATTTAGGCAAATGCTGGGGCAGTAATATTGCACAGATAGTCTTTCACTTCTCTTCTATTTTCATTTCGTCTGTCTCATCTTTCTTCCCCCAACCACCATCCACCGATTTCCACCATTCCTAAAAGAGACTGAAGAGGGCATACCGCCTTACCCTCCGGCTTTACACTAGAATGTAGGCCGTAGGGACAGCCCGCCCAGCAACATTGGTGGGAATTTTTTTCTTTGCAACCGCGAATCGCGACTAGAAGGATCCTTTGCATCATACATATGAATAAGCAACATTCTAATTACTGTGACCGATTTATTTATTTGTATGTATGTATTCTATTTTGATATTTTTAAGCAAACACAACAGAATGATGAAACCTGCTAGATGTAAGGGGAGACTAGTGTTATGAAAACCTTTATTAACTCAACTAACGTACACTATTAAAAATTTTCGTAAAATTACAATTGTTTTACAAAACAAAAGATACAAATCATGGTATAGCAATACAAAAATAAAATAAAATTTAAGTAATCTTCTAAGATACATGAAGAAATCTACTAATACCGGTTGTAATTTTACAATCTTCATGTATAAATTCTACACACATTGTGATTTTACTGAACCGTTTATCAGCTTGCAATAGAAAGCATTTTGAATTTACAAAAATTGTTTGTAATTTGATTTATTACAATTTTAGGAAAAATTACAAAAAAAATGTAATTGAAATTACAATGAAGTCAATAAAAGTTTAAAAATCTTTTTCTTGTTTTTATACTTTTAATTATAGGATTCCATAGTGTATTGTAATTTTACTAAAAATAAATCTGCTGTAGCAAAACTAAATCATCAAAAATTGTTTTTACACATTCTGGAAATGTGATGAATTTTTGAGACACACAATAAAAATAATCTATAGAAAAAAAAAATTATAATAATAGAAATTCAAAACCAGATAATACATCCATTGAACCACTCTTTCTATGATTATCTATTCACATCATAAACGAAGTTATTAGAAACGCTCGTGTTGTTATTTCTTGTCTTTTTGCATAAAACATTAGTTTGATCAGTGGCCGCCAGATGGTGCTGACGTTCATGTTAGCAGGACATTTGTATTCCTATATTTATGAAGCCAAAGATATCAACCCCGGGTAGTTAGTAAATAAAAGCAATTCAACTGTGAGTGTTGATACATCATGCTTAACTTTTTAGGAATATTTTTCTATACTTTCTTAACATAACTATTAGGTGTATCAATTACAACGTTTTTTCTTGGTGGTCCAAAAATGCCGTTTTTTTCTTTGATTTTGACACTCGCGTTTTCTCGACTTCTAAACATACTGAAATTACGAAGTATTTATAGTATAACTTTATTAACATTACAATATTTGTATTTTTATATTACTAACTAGATCATAGGTAACTCTAGTAAAATTACTACAAACGGTTTTTTAATTTTCCCAAATTTAATTGGAATTAATTGTGTAGTAAATTTACAAAACTGGATTTTACTTTTACTATATCATGGTGCGTAAAAACTTCCAACAATTGTCTTGAAAAATTACCATAGAAATTTCTAACAGTGTACCAAATGGGATTTGTACAGATGTTAGTCATAAAAATGTAAGTTTATATTCACTTGAAGTAAAATCAAACGAACTACGTAAGTACCGTCTACACTGTCAAACAGAGATAATATTTAATTCAATTTAAATCAATTCTTTAAGCAATAAATAAAGTCAGAGTGGGCTTTTCATATTGAAATCCTTTTCTCTGTAGGTGCTTATGTATCTAAGAGGAGAGTAGGTTTTATTTACCTTTCATGTTTTTAATTTTTTATGGTTAGCATTTCTAGGTGTCTTCTTTGTATTATTATACCCACTTTTCCCGTTCTTAATAAAATTAATGATGTTCGAAATAAAATTAAATAATCAATATTTGACGTAAAAGGCGTAGGACTCCTTTCTTAGAAAGTAATGAGTAGATACAGGTTTGGACAGTAAATAAGTATGCCAGTGGGTTTAGTTAATGCCCTCGGGTGATTTATTAAGCAAACAAGTTAAAAGAAAACAGAAATTTGTTTATCTCTAATTTACATGTTCATTCTAAGATTTTATTGTTTAGTAGGTAGATTCAATCTAAGTATCTACTAAAAAAAAAAAAAAATGTTTGTGACATTTTTATTCGTGCCACAAGTACATCGTCGAATATGTGAAAGGATTTGATCAAAAGAGGAACGTCTCGCATTTCGATAGATTCCAATTTTTCGATACAAAGGTTGCCATCCACTCAAATTATCCCTTTCTTTCCGCAGGCCATCAAATACAGCGGTTCGATTACATCTAAGAGGGCCAATACGGTCGTTGCACACAAACTTTGTACTGGCCATGTCACTTTATGCGGTTAGTTCGTGACAAAGCGCGTCTTCGACTTCGAGAATAAACGAAAAATCAACGACGACCAACACTCCGTAAACTGCTTCTTTTTTTTTTTTCTTTTATTAAAACAAACTTACAAGAGTGTCCTTGTACCTACAATTCTCAAAAGGTTACGACTTTTTAGCTAATGTTTTTTTTTTTTTGTTCGTCTCTTTTTTTGATGTTTCAGACGTTTATGACGTCTATGACTGATCTTACGTCGTTGTTTAGATCATTGTCGCATTAAATTTGCGCATTCGTTTCTGTATTTAATGTCGCTGTTCGCCAGCTTGTTTATCATCTTCAATCTGGCCTGCTTCGCTTTTTCTAATGGATGTGTAAGCTTCAGATCATTTCTTAATTCTTCGCTACTGATATAATATGGAGCCCCGGTTATTAGTCTCATGCTCTTTCTTTGCACTGCACATATTTTTGACGCGTTGACTTGATTGTCTTCTGCCCATACTTCTTCTCCATAACATGCCTGCTTCTCTATTATTGCTCGGACCACTAGCCTTTTTGTATCCAAATTTAGGGTGCTGTTCTCATTAAGTACGTAGTGCAGCTTCCTCATCGTTGTCTTTGCAATACCTGTCCTCTTATCGATGTGAGCGTTCCACTTTAGGTTCGAAGTTATCTTGATGCCCAGATAGATCATCTTTCTTTTAATTGGTACACGTTTATTGTTGAACATTATGCTCGGTTCTCTTGGTAGTCCTCTTCCTATTTTGACTATACTCGTCTTCTTCTCGTTAATTTTGATGCGCCACTGTTGGCAAAACTCCGTTACTTTAATTAATGCTTTTTGCATCTTAAAGACCGTGTTCTCCCATGTTCTTGCCACCGAGAGGATGGCCGTGTCATCCGCATATTCAAACACTTTGATCCCTTTCATATTTTCTAAGTCTTTGGCTAAATCTCCTACTAGCACGTTATAAAGTATTGGTGATGTTGGTGCCCCTTGTGGAACCCCTTTGTTGGCCTTTCTTATTGTCGATAGTTCGGTGCCCTCTTTGACACAGAAGTATCGTTCGCTTAGGATGCTATGAAATAACTCGGTTATACATTTGCTAACTTTCGCTCTCTTAAGTTTGTGCACTATGCCGTTGCCCCACGCTTTATCGTATGCTTTTTCTATGTCAATACAAACCACTAACATCTTCAGCTTCTTTTTATTCTTTTCTCTTATGTTTGCGACTAGATTGGCTGCTTGATGCACTGCTCCTACTCCTTCTGTGAATCCAAATTGGTTGGGTAGTATTAACTGTTTTTCCTCTACTTCCGTCTTTATTCGTTGTAGAATTATTTTGTCAAAAACTTTGGCTACAATATTAATCAGACTGATGGGTCTGCGATTTTCTGGTCTTGTACTGTCTTTTCCTGGCTTTGGAATTGTAATAATAGTTGCTGTTCTCCAATTATTTGGATAAACTTTTTGTTCGATTATCATGTTGAAAAGCATGGTTAGCTTCTTGATCATAGACCGAGGGTAGAGTTTAAGTGCCTTTCCCGGTATTCCGTCGTATCCACTAGCTTTGTTAATGTTGATTTGGCTGAGTGTGTGTTCTACTTCTGATTCTTCTATTGCATCGATTTTATTGCCATCTTGTTGTTTTAGTTCTGGTAGCCGGGTCATAGGCATCTCATTTGTAAATTGTGCCTCAAGATTGTCAGCGATTAGGTTCGCTTTTTCAGCATCCTGAAATTCCCATTCTCCATTTTCTTTCCTTATTGGTGTCTTCGGGTCTTTATTTTTCCGTATTTTCCTTGATAATCTCCATACGTCTCCATTCATTGAGTTTTCGCATTTTGTTAGTAATTCCCTCCATTCATTTGTTTTCTTTTCTTGCAGCATTTCGTTCACTTCTTTTTGTAGTTCCTGTAGCTCAATCTTGTCCATTTGCCGATTATATCTTTTCCATTTAGTTTTAACGTTGTTCTTTTTATTTATTTGTAATCATATACCTACGTATATAACAGCGGTTTAAACTTTAAATTCAAGTGAGCGAATAATGCCATCTGTTGGATAATTAATTTATCCTGACTCTATTACAGTTTAAATCGACATTATTTATAAACGAGCCCAAATCGCAGCTTTATAAAAAGGCAACGCATCGACATTATTAAAATTATGGAATGTTTATTCTTGTAGTGTTTATTTACACTTAGTTGCGACCTAGTAAGAGGTGTTGCAGCCTTTGATCGTCAAATCTGTTGCTATATATAATAAAATAATATTGCATAATTCTTCCCCTGATTGGAATTAACAAAATAATCAAAACTAAACAGTAGTAGTACCGAAAAGTTTTTCATTTTAAAAACGAAACCAACGTTTCGCCTCAAATAATAGGAAGAAAAACGTTGGGTTCGTTTTTGAATGTTTTATTGATCTTTGTATTGCTTTTTATTGGTTTCTTAAATCTCAGAATAATTCAGAACAACCATTCATTTTAATACAGGTACATACTTAGTATAAAGACTTAAGTTTCCCCATTAGTAATTCATTCCATAACGTTTTTACGAATGTAGAACAGCGCTGAATCTGAAATCGTCTGAAGATATCAACTTAATTGCTTTAAACAACTTAATTCTTTTATAATTATCGTTAATTGAGAAGTTAATTCGCAGTCTGAATGAGATAACTCGGTTGGGGTTTTATTACGCCTGCTTGCTGAGCAATCTAAAGCTGCACTAGCTGCTGCTACTACTACTACTACTACTACTACTATTACTAGGACAGCAGTGGTGGTTGTTATCGTAAGAAACTTTATCTGCCTTAGCAGATTCCCTTAAAAGTTGGCAGATCGGTGCTGACGCAATCCTCTTCCCCAGAATGCAATATACTGTTACATTACAACTTGCTTGTACTTACGGTAATTAGAAACAGCCGGGTAATGTGGATGTTCGGATGTTCTTCGTTTCGTTTACTACTTCCGTTTGTCATTATAAGTAATTAGTCTCCTAACTGACGTTGATTCCCCTAGCGAGCAGCCAAGGAGCAAGTTTCGCCCCGATACGTGATAGAGCAATGTGCATGCCGGTTCTCTAGACTCGAATATTGGCGGATTACTCGAACAATTACAATTGTCTGCTACTAACGAAAACTAATTAATAGCTATCTATGAAAAAAGAAATAAAGGTACCTTCCCCTAAAAAGTAAGACAGGAACTACTAGGGAAAGATAATGTATTTTCCTTTTTTGTTGTTGATAGGCAGCGAGAATTTGTATCTTGTTCCTGCATTAAATAAAAAATAAAATGGTTGGTGGGCGGACTATCCCTCCGGCCTACACTCTAGTGCAAAGTAGGAGGAGGGTAGAGCGGAAGGATCCCTTCGGAATAGTGGGAATGGGTGGATGGTGGTTGGGGGAAGTAATACGAGACTGACGCAATGAAGACAGAAGAGAAAAGAACTCTGCTGTCCGTGTATTTTACTGCTAATCTCGGGAACCAAATGAGTTTTTCACTATTTCATAAAGAATCGTTTTAGGGAGGTTTTAGTGTATACGTACACTAATATTTATTATCAGAAAGTTGAATAATTAGCGAAAACCTCATATGGAAAGTATACGTTCAATAATGAGTCACACGTATTCCCGCAGTACAAAAAACTTTTGGTTGCTCCATTCCCACAAATATTAGTGGGCGGGTTGTCCCCCCCCCCCCGACCTACACTCTTGTGCAAAGTCGGAGATGTAGGTCGGAAGGCCCTCTTCAGCCTCCTTCAGGAATCGTGCAAATGGTTGGGTGGTGGTGTAGGGGAAGAAAGATTAGACGGACGAAATGAAGACAGAAGAGAAGTGAGACTATCTGTGGAATATTACTACCCCAGCATATTCCTAAACGATCCAAGGAAACCACAGAAAAACTTCAACCAGAGTAACCGGCCCCGGAATCGAACCGGTGACCTCTCGAACCCTAAGCAAATATCTAGACGACTAGACCATGTTGCTCGGTCCGCAGTAAAAAAAAAAAACTTTTGGCTGTTTCATTCCCACCAATATTGGTGAGCGGGCTGTCCGCCCCGACCTACACTGTCGTGCAAAGTCGAAGATCTAGGGCGGAAGGCCCTCTTCAGCCTCCTTCAGGAATCGTGCCAACGGGTGAGTGGTGGTGTGGAGGAAGAAAGATGTGACGGACTAAATGAAGACAGAAGAGCAGTGACAGACTATCTGTGGAATATTACTACCCCGGCATTTGCCTAAATGATCCAAGGAAGCCACAGAAAAACTTGGACCAGGGTAGCCGGCCCCGGAATGGAACCGATCACCTCCCGAATGCTAAGCAAAGATCCAGACGACCAGACCATGCTGCTCGGTCCGCAGTAAAAAAAACTTTAAGGCGTTTCATTCCCATCAATATTGTTGAGCGGGCTGTCCGCCCCGACCTACACTCTCGTGCAAAGTCGAAGATGTAGGGCGGAAGGCCCTCTTCAGCCTCCTTCAGGAATCGTGCAAATGGTTGAGTGGTGGTGTGGAGGAAGAAAGATGTGACGGACTAAATGAAGACAGAAGAGCAGTGACAGACTATCTGTGGAATATTACTACCCCGGCATTTGCCTAAATGATCCAAGGAAGCCACAGAAAAACTTGGACCAGGGTAGCCGGCCCCGGAATGGAACCGATCACCTCCCGAATGCTAAGCAAAGATCCAGACGACCAGACCATGCTGCTCGGTCCGCAGTAAAAAAAACTTTAAGGCGTTTCATTCCCATCAATATTGTTGAGCGGGCTGTCCGCCCCGACCTACACTCTCGTGCAAAGTCGAAGATGTAGGGCGGAAGGCCCTCTTCAGCCTCCTTCAGGAATCGTGCAAATGGTTGGGTGGTGGTGTGGGGGAAGAAAGATGAGACGGACAAAATGAAGACAGAAGAGAAGTGAAAGACTATCTGTGGAATATTACTACCCCAGCATTTGCCTAAATGATCCAAGGAAACCACAGAGTAATCGGCCCCGGAATCGAACCGGTGACCTCCCGAATTTTTTCAACTATTATTATACGCTGGTAGGGGCATCTGAAGTGGAAATGTTCGAAGATCAAGTCGTCCGGACAGCTACTATATATATATATATCCGAAATCGTGACAGGCAACCTACTACATAACAGGCCTAGATGTACGGTGGTTGACCTACATATGACAAAATGTAGAACAAACCACTATTTTCATTTACATGTTCATTCAAAGTACTATAACTAAGTACCTACAGTACCTAAATATATTGTTTTCACATCACTAGTGTGGATTATGGTTCTAAACGTACATAAGCATATACATACCTATATACATATACTCTTGGAGTTTTAATTGATTTACGTGATGCGCAAAGTTGTAATTTGTTTTTAACACGCTGACAGGGATTTTATCAGCAAGCATTTTATTACGTGTTGATTATCGGAAATAAGAAATAAACGACGTGTCTATGTTACCAGTTTGCACGGCAATTAAATTCGGTAATGAAAGTAGGTACCTAACCCACGTACGTAGATGGATGAGGCGATTCAGTCATCCGTATTTTCAATCCATATTTCCTCATCAAATCTGTTTAATGTTTAACGAGGAAAGTCGTTGTTTTAATAGGTAGGTGCACGGTGCAAGATGAGATTGATGGTGAGGTCTCTACATATTGTGGGTAGGTACTAGTTATGTGACTTATGGGGTTGATCAATCGTTTTTTGGAAGGAAACTTGTAATTTTAACATGTTCAGCCAAAATTAGAAAAGTAGTTTAATTGAAAACTTAAATAAATGTCTAAATTTTGATGGATTGTTAGTGTCGGGAGCTTTTTTTCTCTAAAGCCGTAAGGTTTGTCTCAATCTGCAACTATTTTGGGTTTGTTTATTTGGAATATTAAATCTCATTCGACTTAAACGTTTTTTGCAAAATTGGTTTCATTATTTATTGCAGGGTGTCTGTAAAGTTCCTCGGTAATATTTTATTTTTAATTATTTTGTGTTTGAGCAAAACCCATTATAAGTATTTTGAGTTAATGCGTATTTTAAGAACTCCACTCCGCAATGCCGACTTTCGTTAACGAACTACGTTACATAACACAGGTTCGTACCACGTTTTCGCAATTATTTCAGTTTTACAAATTCATTACAACTGTGCTTCACGCTTCAAATAAACGTCAGTATGTTAAAACTTTGCTGAAAGTGCTCCACACCCGGAAATCAATAATTAACCACATTAAAAGTTCATTTAAAACATGGGGGTGCAACCGACCTAGATGCAGCATGCACTCTGCCTTTACCAAAAACACTTTGGCATAATTACCTTTTAAACAAAATCCGATTCAACAAATTTCTTTCCCAAAAGCCCTAAACTCTCTTTTAATACACTTTCCTGATGGCTGCTCTTCCAATTATATTTTATTTTGCTCGCAATTATAAGGGACGTGACTTAAAAAACTTCATATGTGTAGGTACTATTCAACAGCTATAGTACTTACTGAAAGAAAACTGAGAATGTGAATAAACTAACAGATAATTATTTTTTACTTAGCATTAATAGGTATATTTTTTTTAATGGAAGTCAGCGATTTTCCTAAAAAATTGAAAACTGGGTAACGTAAGGAGCGTAGTATTTATTTATCTTTACCTGTACTGCCCTAAAGCATTAATAATTAATAATAAATTAATATGGCCAATTCTGAGTCTTTTTGTATTGTAACTTCTTAAATTGCTGTTGACTATTAATAAGGCTGTTGTTCTTAAAGTTTTAAAATTCCTCCATTGGATTATTTGAAAATAGGGGTGGATAGTCCAGATCCTAACAAAAATTAGTTGATCTGCATGAAAACTGAAAATAAACAATGTATTTGTCGGTTTACTTGTTGCTGTAATTCCAGGTTAACTTTTATTTCCTTCCCCTAAGGGGACAGTTAGTAGATCATTAACTGATTGACTTTTAATATGTAGGATGTCAACACGGGCGATTAGGATTAAAACGTGAATTGGTGAAGTACGATCGATTCGCATGTGCCAAGTTTAATGCGGACTAAGCCTGTCGGTCGCTTAAAATCAATTGAACGCGCTAATCCTGGACGTCCGATTATCTCCATTTGCGATCTTTTATGGACGGTCACTTTACCTACTGACGGAACTCGAATTTCTGAACATTAAAATTGAAAAGAATCAGCAAGTGCAACAGCACAACTTTATGACAAGAGATTTGATATAATCTCAAAGGAAGAATATTTTAAGGAAATCAATATACCAATATAGATGATATTTAGTACAGTTACACGAATGGCGCTGTGTAAACGCCGTGCGTCAAAAAATCAATAAACGGTGTTTTTGTATTTTCACCGGTAGGAATGGATTTTAAAAGCCTACCAGTAAAATAAAGACTTCATCTGATCATCGACGACAGCAAGTAACACAAACAGGATATGTAGAGTGATTAAATTTCTTGTGCTGAAAATTTTGAAACGGTTGCAAACAATTAATGCCGTATTGTTTATCGGTGCTGGTGAAAGTCGTAACTGATGAAGTAGAAATCTTGATTGAGTATTGTTCCATTTCTTTAATAAGAGACACGAGTGGCTTTTAATTAGTTTGCTTTGAGAGATGCGGTTCGGAAGTACCGAGCGTGAAAATTGCAACCAGACAAATTTCAGAAAATCGTTATTTCGCGGGCTGAATACGATTGTTCTCGGAGGTGACGTAAGGATTGTCTCATGATAGTTTATTGCCTGGTGCAGTGCGGCGCCGCGTCGCGCGAACTTGGAACACAATCGCAGAAATGACGGCATGTTTTCATATGTAAATCGTGGAAACGGTTCTTTGGTATAATTTGCAATCTGATTACCTGGTGAAACCCTCCTACTCTTCCACAAACCAAAATCGCCAAATCCATTTCTTTTTACAGCTACAGAAATATCCGGAATTGAAGAACGTAGTTGTAGAGAGCAGCGGAGGTAAAGAAACAAAACTCCTAGTGCAGAACTCATCTTAAGTCGGGTCGTAATGAAACATCATTTTGGTGTAGCGATCGTGGCGATTGCATGCCGTGGCGACGATCGCCATGCGCAAGAGTCTGTGCGATCTCTTCCACTCGGTTCGACGGTGTCATTTACTATAGTAAACTAGAAACTTCACGATACATGCCTCCTGGTTTCAATATACTGCTGACCAACAATTTAAATGAAGGAGAACAATTGTTACATTGTTATAGGCATCCTTAACTCACTTAACACTTTATAGTGTCCTACTTGGGGTAAAACTTTTTGTTTTTAATTATTAGTGATGTACAAAATCTGTATCTTTTGTAAACGTCTCATTGAAGAACGCCTCTTGACTTTTTCATTCTTTTTCGAAGGCTACTTTTTGTGAGCGAGTTCCTTGGGTTAATTTACAATTTGATTATTCGTTGCAGCAGCACGCGGCCTTCATTCACGTCTTTGCCCAAGCGGAATGGCAAACGTTTTTCACTGAGACAGTGGAAATAAAGTAATCTTGCGAGCAGAAGTGGCGCCCCGTTTTGCCGTGTTAATAATAAATGGGTTAATTTTTCCGACGCTTTTCAAACAAAGAATTTTATAACGCTCGCGCCCGTTCGTCCCTCCCTTAATTTGTAGGATAGAAAGCGGCGCGGTGCGATGCGATGCGATGGTAGGGGTTGACGCGACGTGACGCGATACGACGCGTGAGAAATTTTATCTCTAACGATAAGCCAAGCTAAGCTGGCGACCGCGCTGACATTTCGCTGTAATGCTACTCCACGTCTACTTGTACTTACCGTAATTGGCACTAAGCTAGTTACGTAGATTTTATTTCATCTTAGCTGTAAATTGGACGCGTTACGTGCTTAAAGGTAATTGGGTTGGGCGCCGCTGGATACAACTTTTACACCAGATAACCTTACGTCCAACAATAATAAATGTTATAGTCAATTGCAATCACAATTGCCATAATTTACAAATTTACTAACACATTTTGAAAATAATTAATAGAAATCCACATTATGTCACGGTTTTATTGCTTTAAATAACTGGAAAGTTAAAAAAACTGTAGGCAATACTTTTCGATCAAAACCCTGTACATATTGAAGCTTTTAAAATTAATTCAGGCTAATAGGACACCTCCTAAAATGAAAAGGTTAAAACAACATTTTCGTTTAATTATAAGTGAAGGTTTTTCTATTTTTACTTTTAATATATGAAGTGGAAGTTTTTTTGTGTACACATAAAAATATCATTTTACAATTTTATAAACAATTAAATTTCTTATTGAAGTCCAAGAGAGGAAAAAAGAAACAAAACTGCATTGGTTCATAAGGTTTTTGCTACCCCATCAGATATTTCGACAGAGAATTATTAAAGATTTTCTGTATTATCTACGTTTTTTTCAAAAGCTTTCACCTTTCTCCAACTCCTTGTAAATCCTACAGGAATTAGACAGAGAAAAAGAGATTTCGAATGTATAAAACTGGATGATTACGGAGTAATGGGCTGCCTGTCAGCACATGTGCACTTTTGGGATGACACATCTGTCATTAAAAAACTATTCGCTCCCTTTGTCTGTTACAGTAACATTAAACAAACTTCATTAAGTTCATTGCAACTTACAAAAAACATAATTATATATTTTTTTGCCTTAGTGCTTAATGTATAAAACCTGTGGTTGCACGCTAATTACGAGCCCCATCAACACCCCTTAATTAAAACGATGGCTAAACTTAGGTAAACTTTCAGAACCGATGCTATCTTGAAAATTGCTTGTCGAATCAAAACTTTTTGGGTATGTTAATGAATTTCGAATCAGTAACGATGTTTGCTTCGTGTTCTTCTCGAACTGAAAACTCCCTTGTGCCCTTCCTCGTTCCATTCAACTAATTAGTCCGTACCGGAGGGTTGGAAAACTTGTCGGTAACATTATCTTATCGGAAAATTCACCGCCAACCATAAAACAACTATTCCATTAACAACTCCCTCTGAAAAAAGCAGATTTTATTTTCCTTAGTGGTTTGTACGTTACTATATCATGTGATTAATTTACCTACCAATGATTAAGGGTAGTTTATACGAAACTAAGAATATTTTATGGTACGAAACTTAAAAATGTTGTTGAATAAATATTCCAATCAACTATTATGGTTTAATTAAGCAGAGTTCAAGAAATAGTTACAAATAGCATAGTGAACGCCATCTGTTGAGATTTGCCTCTTATTTCTTACAGTAGCAGCTTTCAGGCTCTGTTAACTTAAAATAGAATTCTGTTACACGTAAACTAATTCATAATATGTGGCAAGCTCCCTTAGATGGTGTTCATGATCGTTTGTAAAGTTCTTTAATGGCGTTAGTGTTTGTAAAATTATTTTACATTACGTTACAAGGCTTGGGGATTACGGGGAAGACCCTAACCGTATTGATTTATGATCGAGGAACAATATGAATATGAAATATTTTTATTGATGATTATTTTGGTGGCGGTGTTGGACGGATCGTGTAAATCACCCCTTAGTGTATGGTAAACTGTGAGCAAAGTCCGTTGAGTACAGTCCCCAAAAGGTGCGGACTTAATTAATTATAAGCCTCGGTTGACCGCGTCAAGAACGACACGAAAACGTAACGCTTGTGGTGGTGCATAGCCAACGAACGATATAGTCGACGTTGAACTGACGGACAGGGCGATAATTTCCGACAAGCTGCGGTTCACGTTGGTTAAATGCTAGATCTTGTTATGGTATCGGTCACGAAGAAAATTGTGAACAAATAATAATAATATGCTCTACGAAAATATCGAACAAGGCTATCTGCTATTTTATCTTCTACACGCTACACATTTTTAATCAGAAATAATTTTACATACTTATATAGGTAGTAGGGATAAGCACGAAAGTGAGAAGCTTGAATTAAAATGGAAATTATTTTGAGATCCAGATATTTGTGTTCTGTTGAGACAGTCAATCAGTTTCAATTACCTATAATATTTGCTTAATAATTATTTCGGGGGTTCTACTGACAGTTCATCGACCAGTCCATCCCTCCTCAAAACCTTTAATAGGCCACTTAACTTAAATAGCCCTCCCTATAGTTATAGGCATTAGTGGGAGTGATAGCTATTGAAACAGAAAACGCAAACTCCAATTTCCTTGCCGTGACTATTATAATGTTTTTCATGACTTGGCAAAAAACTGTAAGTTAAAGCGAGAGCGCCATAAAATGCCACGGGTTTGCCTATTTTATTTCAGACAACGATCCAAGTCTTCCAGACTGTTAATTAATTTTTATTGCCCGTGCTCCCATAAAGAAGGCATTTCTTTTAAAATACGGATACATTTTTATGCGTTCTGCCATTCGTGCCCAGATATATCGGGTCGTAAGGAAATTATACACCATGCCCTACTTAGTACCTGATTTCTTTATATTTCAAAAGAAAAGGGAGGAGTCTCTTGTTGTCCATTCCTTCACCACGTTAAATTTAAAATTATTCCTGGAGAGGTCACAATTGTGTTGATACGGATTCCTTAAAATTTTTGGATCTGTTTGTTCCTGTGGATGAAACGTTGATGCATCATTGTGCCCAAGAGACTAAAGGCCACTGGAAAGACTGGAAGGTGTTTGGATTTCCATGGCAAAATTTTATTGGCTAGGATCATTCTTGGAGTTTCTTGGGCAATAGTGGGATAATTCTGGCAAATTCCATGAATGGGAGTAATTTTACAATAGATTATGTTGTACTCAGTTTCTAAATGGAATTGGTGAATTATTTCGATTTGCTTGTTATTGCTGATGAAGCATTTGTCTATCATAATGTTCAAGAAACTAAGGAACACTTGCAAAACTAGAAACTGTTGATTTCCTTGGCTAAAAAAATTGCGTCATCAAAAATTTACTGGCTACGTTAATTTTTCAAATTTCTTGGGCAATAATGGGATGATTCTGACAAATTTCATGGAACAGGTGGGAGTAATTTTGGATTATGTGGTACTCAGTTTGTAGGCGGAGAATGATTGGTGAATTATTTCCACCTATTTGTTATTGTGGACGAAAGTTTGAGAGACTTGAAGCTGTTTGGATTTCCATGGCCAAAAGTTTTGCATAATTAATAATTGCCTGGCAAAATGCGTGCTTCGTATTTAAAGGACAATTATGGGATCTTCTGGCAAATTTCAGAGAGCTGATGGAAGTACTGTTGAATTATGTTGCACTCAGTTCTTAACTGTAAAATTGTTGTTGGTAAATTCTTTGGATCTGTTTATAAGTGTAGACGAAACTGTGTTCCGTCATTGTGCTCAACAAATTAAAAAGCATTAGAAAGACTGGAAGCTGTTTGGATTTCCATGGTCAAAAAGTTTGCATCAACAAAATTGATTGGTTAATTAATGCTTTCAGTCTCTTGGACAATGATGGAATCAGTCTAGCAAATTCTATGGAGGAGGTGGAAGTAATATTGTACTCAATTCGTAATTGGAAAAAAAATTGAATTAGGTATTTGGATCGGTTTGCTATTTATGACAAAACTGATCCATCATGTTATATCCAAGAGACCTAACAATACTCGAAATTGTGGAAGCTGCTTAAATTTCCATGATCAAAGAATTGATTGATCTCATTAATGCTTCTGGATTCCAGGATAAATATTGGATAATTCTGCAAATTTCTTGGAACAGATGGAACTTATTTTGGAGAATACTATATTCAGTTTCTAAATGAAAAAAATGAATAGGTAAGCTTTTCAAAACTGTGCATCTATTTTACCCTCCTAGGTCTCCAGATTCAGCTATTGTTTGTTCCAAAAACCCAAAAAGCTTTCTTTAGACTTAGATGTACTTCTCTTGCCCAATATGAATCCTATTTTGGTTCCACTTCAACCATGAAGAGTAAATCCTCTTCGTTTCCTCTTGATCCATAAGTAGCGGAATGGTCAGCTGTTGCTACCACTTCACCTTCCTGTTTGTTGGTTGAAAATAGATGATTACGAGTAGGCAAATATGTTAGATAAGCAAACTTCTGATGATAACAAACACAATGATGACGTTGGGGCAAATCAACTATGTGTTTGGACAGGACTACGGCGAGATTATACGACTGGATGGTTTCGGTGAGCAGTGACCGTGATGAAACAGGTCTCTGGCTCTGGGGCAAAATGTAAAACAGTTTTGCAACAGCATTAGAACATTCCTGTAGAAAATAAGTGCTCGTTATTAGCCGCTGTGCGTTGTCGTTCTACATAGATACATTCCAACTTATTATGAGCGGAAATCAACACGCATACCGATCTAGATACGTTCAGTAAATAGGGCAGAATGAAAGGACGAAATCAATAGTCATTCGACAGATCTAATAGGAAAATTTTTTTGCTGGCAATATTTCTCAATTTAACCTGGACAGAAAGAGTCTTAAATTAAATCTTCAAAGTAGATTTAAAGTAAAAATTAATATTGTTTGTTTTATGTCAGGAAGCCCTTTTCCCCGATATTTTTAACTTCGTTCCTTTACATTTCCATTTTAAATAAGTTAGTACTGTTCCAATCCCGCCGACAAACGAAAACCTCTTTCTGTTTACTCCCCATCTCTGCAATCTTAGTACATAAATTTCGTTCGGGTAATCTACTTGACGGTCTGAGTTGGCCTTTGTTTCACAGTCGGATGTCTTAAGTGCAAAAGAGGTATCTGCTGTTTGCGGTCGACTTAGATAGCCCAGGTCGCAGTCTTCACTTTAATAAAGAGCCGAAAGTTAATTGAATTGTTTGGACTAAATTCTGCTGGCTGCGAAAAGTTTCTCTTGCTTCGCTCGCATGAACAGATTCTCAAACGTGCTTACGACTTCCTACCTACTCCAAATAAAACGAAACAGAAAAATAAACAGTGTTGTTCCTCTTTACTGAAAAAAGGACAATTTGTCCTTGATCTTCTTTGAAAGAGACACATTTACAAATAGACATATTCCTTTAGTCTTTTAGATTATATTGAAAATTTGGAAGAGTAGTCCCATTGCATTTCATTCATTTACATCTTCATTATGTCTTGTCACGAATAGCGTCGTACTCGAAGTGAACTCGTCTGTGGCTCGCCACGTAATGATTAATTAAGGTGTGACTTGAAACGTACTGGTCTTAGAAATCTCCACATGAAGGGTAATGAATTTTTATTGATTTACTCAAAATATGCTTGTATACCTACCATACTAAATCTCGCCACATTAGAATCGTTGATTAAAATTTATTATAAACTCAATCATTAAATGTTATACCTCATCTTTCTGGTTCTCATTCGAATGCAAATTATTCTAAACTAAGACATCCTCATTCGTTTCGCCATATGAAATCATAAGATTTATTGGTTAATACTTGATGTATGTAGGCTTGATATTTATAAGACGGACTTATTTTTTTTCCGTGCTCAATCAATGCTCGTGTACATCTCGCCACATGAAGATTTATTAAAATTCTACGATTAAAGTTTCGTATAAATTCAGTTTTTATATATGATGCCTTGTCTTTTTGGCAAATAGTTTGAACTCATAAAGTGCTCGCCTACGCCTCTCAACATGAAGATTTATTAAGATTCATTGATTAAAATCTAGGTCGGCTTACTATTTATATGCCAGACATAATTTTTCTCTCACTTAAATGTAAATAGTTTGAACCAAAAATGGGCTTGCGTACATCTTGCCACATCAAGATTCATTAAGATTTTTTGGTTAATATTCAGTAAAAGCTCAATTGTTATATCGTTTTGACTTTCACCCGAATACAAATAAAAGATAGGGACTCAAAATGTGCTCTCGTACGTCTCGCCACATGAAGATTTATTAAAATTCGTTGATCTAAATTTAGTATAAGCACACTATTTATATGTTGCGCCTTATCTTTATCGCTTTTATTTGAATGCAAACAATTTGCCCACGCCTCACGTCATGAAAATTTATTAAGATTCGTTGATGAAAACTTAGTGTCGGTTTATTATTTATATACCAGACTTTATATTCCTAACTTTTATCTCCACGCTAACAATTCGAACATAAAACGTGCTGAAATTCGTCTCGCCACATGAAGATTTATTAATATTTTTTGATTAATATTATTTAGTAACAGCTCAATCGTTATATCTTTTTGGTTTTCATCTGAATACAAATAACAGATAAGGACTCAAAATGTGCTCGCTTACGTCTCATCCTATGAAGATTTATTAAGATTTGTTGATCTAAATTTAGTATAAGCTTGGTATTTATATGTTGCACCTTATCTTTATGGCTTTCATTTGAATTCAAATAATTCGCCCACGTCTCATCTCATGAAAATTTATTAAGATTCACTGAAGAAAACTTAGTGTCGGAAGAACTTATTTGAATGTAGTTAATTTCGAACTTAATGCGTGCTCGTGTACGTCTCGCCATATGAAGATCTATTAAAATTCGTGTGTTGATTAAAATTTATAGGGAGCCTCTTTATACAATATATTCCACTATTTTGCTCTAATCTGAATGTAAATTATTCGAAGCCAATGACTGCTCATGTGAGTCTCACCGCATTAAGATTTATTAAGATTCACTGTAGGCCAGATCCCATTTTGTTTATTCTCATCTGAATGTAAATTATTTAGCCTTTTCCTTTACATTTTTGGATGTGTTCTCAGCCATCATTTATTTTTAATAATTTATTATTATCTTATACTCGTTCATTTATGACTCGCCTCACAATAGAAACCAATCGAGGCTCATTGTTTTGAGAGAAGCAAGGATAATGTAAAGATTATACGTTAACCTATAACCGATAAATTCGTATTCAATTTAAATATGCTCACCAGCGACTCGCCATATGAAGATTACTTAACATTTTAAACAGCTTAAAGTACCTATAAATGTAAATTCTGGAAATGTGTCTTTATAAAGGGCCAAACCGTTGAATTAATATAAAACATCGTAAAATATAGAAAACTTAAGAGAAATTGGATTGTTGTTATGTATGCAGCATTTTCTTATACAAACGAGTCTTGATTTGCGTCCACCTGGTGGCAAAGGACAGAGTGCAGACGGGGGTTGTTGGAAAGGGTTATATAGACGAACGTTTTGCGATGCGAAGCAACAAAAGCCCTGATCAGTCAGTAATTTTTCAAAACATACACATCAATGTTTGCTTTTAATCTGCCCACGTTATGCTGCATCGAAACAAAAGCTCATTTGCCGTCCTGGCCGTTCTGATGAGTTTGCCGTTTCCAAAACAAGTTCAAATTGCACGACGCCAGCATAATGTGTATACATAAACATACGCCATCGCAGGAAATTAACAATACCCTGCTGAAGGAAAAATAACTGGTAGGGCACACCTGCTTATATTACGGCTGCCAACAGTTCAACACACGAAAACATGTAAACTTGCAAACTACATAGATATCGAGTATAAGCATACAACCTGAAGTTTCTAGGGCCTCAAAATCTATCATCAGTGTGAATTTGCAAAATCCTTGATAAAAAAAGTATAATTAGCCACGGATTAAGATCTGAAAAAATTACCTTGACAAATACCTGCTCTGCTTTCATAAATCTCGTTGTGCACAATAAGTTTCTGCGTTTCTTCAGAAAAGGACTAGGTACTAAACCGGCTTTGTAATACATAAACTTTTTAGGCCTGTAGGAAGAAGGATGTTAGAGTTACGCGTAAAACTCTTTTACGACGTTATAAATTTTGAAGTTCCTTTAACACGTGAAGATTCAGACATTTAAAAGTTTCTAAAACTCGGGAGTGTTATTCCATTCTAATAAAACTTTCCTCTTGCGGACGTGAAATTTGCCAGAAGGGAAATGGTACCGAGTTCCTGTCGCAAATCAGATAAATTAAGCAAAAATTTTAGAATTATAAACACCCAAAGTTGATGTTTAATTATAAAAGGAAATGAAGAAACTTTTGCAATAATTTAAAATTACATCATTGTGTACCACGAAATCAATATGTTGGAAGTTGTCACATTTACACGCAATATACAGGTAAGTACGTGTTGGAGGCCACACTTTAAATACTATTTTGAAAATAGTAATTACCTTCATAGAAAATTTATGGGGATGAATCAGTTTTCTAGGTAACATATTTCACTAGATTGAAGCAACTACAAGAGGGTTGGTGAATCATTGATTAATAATATGTTCAGTTTGAAAGTAACTGTAGTAGTCACAAGTTTGTTACCAGAAAACCTCAATTAAGCCTTCATCAATAATTAAACGTCGTCTTCGTCGTTGCCGAGAAAACGGAACGAAGAGAGGGAAGAAATGCGGTGAATTGTTGCCGCAAATCAGATTAATTAAGCAAAAATTTCGGAAGTTTAAATATCCAAACTTGATGTTTAATTATAGGGGGATGATCGTGGAAATGAACAAAGTTATATTGAGTGGAGCGCGGGGCGAAATGGGGAGACGAGGGAAAAGGGGCCTAGGGGGTGGAAAAGAGGAGAAAATAGCGGCGCACAGTTGAAACGGACCGTTAAAATCGAGGACGACAAACGTTTATCAGTAGGAGCAGCAAGTTATTAGTAGGTAATCATCTTGCGTTAATTTGGCGTGCAACACCTGGATATCATTCGTTTCCTTCAAGGCTTGTCGCTTAAGGATGAAGGAACGAATGGCGCGTTATAGGGGAAAACTCGTCCAACTGGAAGTGACAGCTATTACTTCGAAATATTAACGTCGCATGATTGGGATGTTAAGGGAGCGGAAAATTATTTTTGTTTATACGTTATTGAAAATATTTTGTGTGATATTGTCGGAAATTGGGCGTAAATAATAAATTGATTGCTCAATTTTATTTGCCATTAGATTTCAGGTGAGATTTTTGGAAAAACCGAGATCAAAGGTCTAAATTAAACGTTGAAAATTGTAAGCTTATTGTAACACTTACCACCACCAATTAGCGAGCAATAACAGGAAGCGTAGAACATTAGGGTAAGTGACAATAGTCACCCGCTTCACAACCTTAACCTAAATTTCTTGTCGTAAGTTTTTGTAATTATAGTAATCAGACTGCACTCAAATTCAATAGATCAAAGATGCGCATTGAAAGGTTTAAGGCGGTACAACGGCTCACCCTAATGCTCTAAATTCCTTTTTATAATTTGTACGTTACCCAATTTGTTTAAAATGAATAGAAAATCTCTTCTCCTTGTGACAGTAAAATCAGCAAATATATAAGTACTTATATAAAAATAGAAATGAAATGGAATGTAAAAAAAAAGTTTATAGGGAATGTAACAATTTAAAAAATATCTACGTGATGGGCTTTATCGTAAAACAGCAATATGTTGTTCAATAAGAGAATTGAAACGCATTAAAATACACCTGTAAATAATCATCGGCTAAAACAAACGTTGAATATTTCATAAAAAGGGCTCCTCGTTGACGACTCTTTTACGACAAAATAAACTTTCAATATGTTTTAATAGATGAATAAATTATTATTGGTGTCTGCGGCCCACTAGACTCCCATCAGTTGCCACCAGCCAATATTTGTTTTACGATGATGCAGTAAAACAACAAAAAACGTTTTAGCCGAATGATATGCCTTACATTAGAATTTACGATTTCAAATGTCGGTGTTTTTCCGCGGACTGTCGTAAACATTCGTTTATGAGGCCCTTTTTATACGCTTTTCGTGAATATCGGGGCATAAATAAAATGCAACACATTGCCGTTCGGAAATGCCCTTAAGCCATATCAATTCTAATTTCAACGGCTTTTACTAAACAACGGAAAAAATGATCGTATCATTTGCACCTCTCACCATTCAGAGAATTTACCTATTTATTACCAACGCCAGATTTAGCTTATGGGGGTAAATAAATAAATGGTGGCCCTATCTTCCAGATAGAAAATATGCTCCCAAATATTTTAGTTGTTATTATAAAGGTGTGAATATTCTGGAAATATGAGTCTTATTTTGGAATTTATTCCCTGGAGGGATCAAATTTGTATGTGGGTAATGTTAAACATAAAACGTCCCACATACATTCGTTGTTATCCTGAAACTTTTATTTCTGTACCAAATTCCCACGCTCGTTTTTGTATTTTAATACATACAATCAAAAACCCATTTTTACAATGCTTTCATCCCACTAACGAGTTAGGGCAAAAATATATTTGTATAAGGGATGTAGCAAATCTGTGGGTTAAAAAATATCGGCCAAGTGCGAGTCGAACTCGCGCACCGAGGGTTCCGTACAAACCTGTATATATGTGATGTAACTAAAAATTTAAGGTTTTCGGAATTTTTCCTTTTAATGTGCTATAAAACATTGCTTCATGCCAAATTTCAAGATTCTAAATCGACTGGAAGTACCCTTTAGGTTTTGATTCCCTTGCGAGTAGTTGCGAGTTTGAAAATATGCGGCTTAAATTGCTGTTCATTTTGATTGCGTTGACATAGAAGTTTGATTTTGTTACAGCTTAAAGGTATTATAGACCTGAGTATTTGATATGAATTTCAATTTAATACCTCTACGCGTTCATGAGGAAAGGGGTAGTAACTTTAAAATTATTAAAAATATTTTTATTATATGATGTAACTAAAAATTTACGGTTTTCGCAATTTTTCCTTTATCTGTGCTATAAGACGTTGCTTCGTACCAAATTTCAAGATTCTGAGTTCACGGAAAGTACCCTGTAGGTTTTGATTCGAAAATTTGCGGAAATTTGCGGCATAAACGGCTGTATCTTTTGATTGCGTTGACTTAGAAGTTTGATTTTTTCACAGCTCCAAAGGACAATAGACCTGAGTATTTGGTATAAATTTTAGCTTGATACCTCCACGCGTTCCTGAGAAAAAGGTCTTGACAGACGGACGGACGGACAACGAAGTGATCCTATAAGGGTTCCTCTTTTTTATTTTGAGGTGCGGAACCCTAAAAACTACAAACAGGTGCGTTTTCACATTACCTCCGTTATCATAACCTTCACATCCGTTGTATCATAAGTACCAAATCGTGCGTAAATATCGGCACGATCACATCAGATGGCCGTTAATATTCGTTCTGAATGTGATTCCGAATGGAGGTTTTCCCAGCTTCATTCGTTAGTATTTAATCTAAAGGTTTATCAAACAGATAATTCCGGCGTTTTGTTCAAGAGAGTCGAACTTTCGAAAATTAGGGTACGCTGTCGCTTGTTCGCGTGTGTATTGCCCGAATTACATTACGGACCCGTAAATTCCGCTTGATTATCTGAAATTGGTCTATAAATGCGACCGCGTAGTCGTGCAAAACCAATTTTAATGCCGCTCGGAAATCGGAAATTGTGTTATGAAGAAACTTTTGATCTCCGAATGCTTATTGTGGCTTTCCCCTTTCTATCTATATAATATATATACATATATGCATATATATCTACACATAGATATTTAGACTACCTACCAGCCAAGTGGGTATCCGACTCAAAACTCCGTGAATCCTTCCCCAACTTTTATAATGAACGATGCGCAAAGTATATTTTTAAACATCCGCGAATTTCGAGCAATCAGAATTTTAAAACTGCAAGGTAAATGCAACAATACGAGCCTTATTTACGTTTCTATTTTGACCCTACCTTTGATGATGTTTATAATTCAATTTTGTAAATAATTGAAGGATATCAAATAACATAAAGCTTTGGAAATTCGGTATTATAGGGTTTAATAGCTACTAGAAACACCGAGTCAACAGAAGCAACTTTTCAAGAAGCTTTCATGATAGTTTCAAAATAGTTATCGGCATCTGACAATTTATTGAAAGAAGAATAATTTTTTCTTCCTAACCATACAGGGTGTTTCTGAAATAAGTGTGAAGCTTTGTGGGTTGCTAACTACATACAATAAGGAATTACATAGTGATTATAGCAGGGCACAGGGACAAAAATTCTTTTTGAAAAAACAGCGAATTATATTTCGAAGCCGATCCTTGATGTGGTTTGGTAACGTAGGGGTGGTAGAAAAAAACCTTAATTAAATAGTGGCGAGTGTCCAACGCCTACAGTAAAAATCAACAATTTGCTATCGCTTATTAAGTACGTACCATTTTATAACAGACGAGTTACTGGTTCCGGAATACCAACAACCCATTACCACGACTGAAACTAAATTTACTACCAGGGTTGCACTAGCTGGAAATGGTAAGGGTACAATAACTTTTTGTTTAAAGTTTGTTACACTTGTTGACAGTGGCGGTTTTACTGTAGGTGCTATTGTTCGGTGAACCCCCTTAAAAATTGAACTAATTACACCATATAATTTTATCCTTTTAATATTTATTATATTATTGATGATTATCGTATAATATACATCTCTTTTACCATTTCATAGTTCATAGTTAGAAAACACCAACCCGTAACCCATAGAAAATATTTAAATTTTTGTTGTGTCGCTGACGACTTCACCTAACTTTTTTGGTTCAAGTTTTGATTCTGAGCATATCACGTGAGCGATACTCCGTTTGATGTCCATGCGTTAGAGAGAGAGGCGTCGGACGCGTGAAATGGAACATAAAATACACTCAACATATAGCGTTTAGGTGCACTGCACGAGAAGCCGGAATCAGCCGGAATAATGTCGTGCTACATCGGCACGGCTACCCGACCCGACACTCTGCCAGGGTTTTGCAACTTCGGTTAGCCTGCCAGCCTGCCACCTGGTGAAAATGTCCAGTACGAGTCATTTTTAAAGGCTCTGGAAGCTAGTGTTGGTAGGAACCGATAGTAAAAAAATTATGTTCAGATTTCAGAGTTCAAAGTCCACTAATTGTAAATGACGCACAATTTATTGCACAATACGTGTTAATTAAAATATTAAGTAAATGATGGAGTCGTGTTCGGTAAAATATATTAAAGAAAAGTCAAATAATTTTCAAAATCGTTTCGAAATAAAGAAAAGGGGTCCACCTCGCCCAAAACTACAGCTGACACAAGAGTGCACCTTAAAAAATAAAAAGTTCAAACGTGTGTTTAAAGTAGAACAGTATAAAAAAACTTCCTGGTTGTGTGGGTGTAATAAATTAAACGCATTATTTTGCTTTCCGTGCCTGATTTTTGCCGGTAATCCTGTTGAGTGTGCTTGCTAATTCAAAACATAGACGAATGGATTTCCTGTATAAGTAAACGTAAAGTTTTTATTTATTGTGTTATTAAATGCCATAAGTATTTGTTTCTCCTAAAAATATTAAAAATCTTCGCCTGCGGTGCATTTACAACATCGTGAAATACGCTTCATGTTCTGATATTACCTACATGTTATTAACTTTGTGAACCCCCTTCGTATTCGATTCGACCACGAGCCGCCACTGCTTGTTGAACTTTGTACATTTTTACTTACTTAAAATACAGTGTATTTCATTTATAACGACTTCGGTTGTAACCACCTTTTGGTTATAACGACATAACACATAAGTCCCTTGAATTTAAGAAGAAAATTTGGCTGTAACGACTTCGGATGTAACGTCTGTCGATTTCGGTTTTAGCGACTAATTTTATTGAACTATTAATTACAAGATGTTAGAAATCTCATACTGACTCATATTGCGACCGAGTCTAAACACAAAACTTTTTGATCTTTTGTTTACATTCACAGATCAGATAGTCAGCAGTTGTACTTAGTAATTGTTTATAAATGTTAAGGTTGATAAAGTTAAATCTAAGAAACAGTTACTGGGTGGGTACTTTTCTTGCCTAATTTCCTTCTTTCATTCTTTCTCTCTTTCTTTTTATATGGCGACTTCCGGATATAGCGACGAAATTTAATGGTCCTTTCATCGTCGTTATAAACGAAATATAGGTACTGTATTTATTTATCAAAATTTCAAATTTGCTGAAATTAAGGAGCACACAAAAGTGATTTACCAGGATCGAACTGGCTCTTACTTGCATTTTTAAATGCGTTTCTCTCGAAAACGATAAACTTCCGGATCTTCTTCAAACTCCGCACATATTTAAGAAACACCCTGTATGTTTGAAGATTTTATGCTTTTATATTAGTCGTAAGAAAGAAATTCATAATGACTATACAAATTTCTACAAAACTTTATTGTAGGTAATAAATGCCTTCTACTTCAACTCATTTTGATTGATATCAATAAAATCCAGTGGTAGGTACAATCATGAATGTTCCTTGGTCAAAACAAGGTCGTAAGTACGTCATATCGTCAAAGATACGGATTTAAGTAATAAAATTTATAAATTCACACTGGTCTAACGTTTCAAGCGAACAGCAATGTAATGCCAACGCACGTTAATTATATTCTTCGACGTAATTTAGTTTCAGCTGAAAAGCTCGAAGCTCGCGGTGGATGACTTGACGACTGGTTCGCGTGTCTACAGCTTTAATGCGTTTTTAGGATTGTAAACCAAGTTAGTGGGCTTTAATAAGTACATTAGTGGATTATCGATAGCGACACGAATCAATTAAAAACCACTTACGTTTTCCAATAAATGAATTTACAAAAAACTGAGGTTATTCATGTTTAGTTGACACGAAAGTTCGAATAAAAGCTTTTTCGGATTCACAATTTCACTTAGTTAACTCGAACAGCTTCAGAAAATCTTTATAATTTTAGTAGAAATAAATGTTCAGTTTTGTTTCCATCCTTCGTTCATCAGATTGAAATTAATTTCTGTCCATGCCAATATCCCAATTGTAAACAATCGAATGATGCATTTTTGGTATGTCCGTACACGTTCCGTTTTGTATTTAGAGGCATGTGTAAACATTTTCTATGACCAAAACGAACCAATCATAAAACAGCTCGAAGCAGTGCGCCATCAGATTGCATATGAAAGCGGTTCAATTTAAAATCAAATAATGAACCTAATATGAAATTCTCTGCAGTTAAGGGGATGGAAATCGTTTGAAAAAAGGCATCGAGAATTGTTGCTATAAAGTGGTTACTAAAAATATATTTACAATTTTTGGCAATCGGAAATACAGGGTTTGGCATTTATAATGATTAAAAAAAAAAACATGGCTTCATGGTACATAATACAACAAAAAAGTTTCAGTCTAATGAAAATTGAACACGCAAGTTGTCTTCATAAATTGGAACCTAAAATGATTGAATACGGCCCTGTAAGGTAACTTTAACTAACCCACCTGTTATTGTGACCCGGTGGATCGACTTTACTCATATTCTACCCGTTTAAAAGCTGCAACTGTTTGCAAATCGCCAGGGCCGGCGTCAAAACTATCGTAATTGAAAAAAACTTGTTTGCATCAAAAGTCAAAAGTGGTATAACATTTTATGTTCCAAATGCTACCGAGAACCCATGGTTTCAATATTGTTCATTATAAGTGTCACACCCTGTATACTTTCTATCAAATATATTCTAATAATAGTAGAGATTTATTAAAACAAAAAGTTATGTTTATATTTCTACATACACAAGGAAAAGAAAGAAACGTATTAGATTCTCCAACTTACAAAAATTTAAATATTTATACTAAGTACTTCCCTCGCCACCTTTCCACACCTCTTCTTTTTAAAATTTGCTACAATAGGGCCAGACTACTACCATCCGCATTTATTATCCTTCCAAGTTCCTCCCTCTCATTCTTCCCAGTTACTTCTTCTAATACATGCTGCATTGATTCACTCTTCCCTCCACATACTCTACACAATCTCTTACCTTCTTCCATCCAAAACTTATTCTCATTACACTCATTCCCCATTCTGAATCTAGCTATCATCTCTATACTTTTCCTTCTCTTAGATATCCTTGCACCTCATGCCCTTGCCATTCTACCCATATAAACTCCCTCATACCTTTCGCGTATCTGGATTCCCAAACTTTTCCCAAATCTTCACCTCTTACTATTTCATTACATCTTTTCCCCACCATCCTACTCACATTCAATCCCTTTTCTCTCCACTCTTCCATTTGTTTTTTACTTATTGCAATTTCTGTTAAGGCTTTATCCCTTTCCACATCATATTTATTTTTTGTCCCGATCCCCAATACCTTTTTCCTCCATATCTCCTTTCTTATATCCCTTTCCGGTAATTCTCCCAATGTTTCTTCATATTTTACAACCCTTTTTCTTGTATCTTCCACCATTTTGTTTCCCTTCTTAAAATGTAGTCTGGGCACTTCTTTCTATGCGCAACACCCATTTTATATGTCTTTTATAAATATTATCTACTGTTCTATAAGTACTCTTTCCATCCCCATATCTCGACTCCATAAAAGATTATACTTTTTACTAACGTTTTAAAAAGTACTACCCTTCTTTCCCAGTTATTTCTGCACAATTTTTGTCCTATTCCCCATATTCTCCCCAGCAATGCATTGACTTTGGCTGCTTGGTTACTTATGTGCACATAGTCTTTGTTATTTTCTGTCAGCATGTAGATACCCCAAGTAGTTGCATTTTTTAACTCTTTCTATCACTTTTCCCTTCCATCTCAATTCCTCTTTCTCTATTTTTTCCTACCCCTTACTTCACCGAAAACTATTATTTTGGTTTTATCACCATTCAACTGCAAGCATTTTTTCTCCAAGTATTTTTTCAATTTTTTTGTCATTTCCCTCATTGCACCCCAATTAAGAGCCATATACATCACGTGATCAAGTCCAGTCTACCACACACTCACCCCGCTTCACGGAGCCGGCAAAGTAAGTTTTCGGCAACAATAATAGACGGACGTTTCTAATCTCGTCGCGTGGCTCTACACGGAAATGATTGCCAAAGCACATGCATTCTCGTCTTTGAATTGTTACTTTAGATAGTCTCCGCAAACGCAGCAGCACTTCCTTTATAGTAAAATGCTTTTGCATATACTTATTTACTACAATTACACAGTTACAAACTATATACATATAAAATGCATAAGAATTGTCGTACAATCGTGTATATATTTGCAACTCAAAAACAATTAATTAATTATAGATTTTTTGGTACTTTTTCCATTTTTTTTTAGTTTAACTTATCATCCACTCTGCAGGCATTTATATCCCATACACTGGAGCAATCTGTCATTGCTAACTTTCTTTCAACATAAGTTCTGTGCAAAATTGTATATTCAGGGGTGAAGAGGGCTCTTAAGGCTATATCATCCGCGTACGCTATTGCCCTATCTTTTTTCTTCCTATCACTATTCCCCCCTAATTTACTTTAATTATTGTTTCTTCTATGGTTAATCACTTATAATATATGTTAAATATCTGTGTACTTATCTTGCATCCGTGTCTTACCATTTTTTCCATCCATATTTCCTTGCTCTCCCTGTTTTATATTATAATAATCATCGTATATTTTGTTAATGAGGTATCACATAAAGGGGCTACATATTTATCTCATCAACATGCCTTAGACTAACTGATTTACGTATTTAAATACGTTAACTAATTGAGTATAAAGAGTACGAGGAACGCCATCTGTAGAATTGTGTTGCCTGTTATGGGATTCAGTGACGTTCAGAAAGTTCCTCTTCCACTTAAACTCCTTGTCTACATCATATGCACTAGATATTGTAAAATGAGTTAGTAGCATCGTTGTTGTATTTATAAGTAAGTCAATTTTCTATTTATTTCCTCAGTACGTCACATAACAGTTTAGAAAGTCCCTAATAGATGGTTTATAAGACATAATACATTCATACAGTGTAGTGTACGTACAGTGTCCTAGTTTTATATACTTGCACTAAAATCGTTCCTCAGGTAGATATTCCACGGCTGTCAAAGAAAATGTTTATGAGAAAAGCGCCGTAGAAGCTTTTTAAACTCGTGCATAATGTATCAAGTCTCGGCCCCATTATATTGCTTTCCTCTAAACTGTAGACGTTTTACGGCCCCAGATGATTTTACGGCGGTTACTTCGGAGACAGTAACTTTGCCGTTTGCGTTGCAACAACAACTTCGTGGCGCACTTGAACGCCTTATCCTCTACATCTTTATCTCCATCTTTCTTTCTCGGCTTGCTCATTCCAATAAAACAAAAGCTACTTTCGACCCACCGAAGAGCTTTCCTTCTGGAAATCCACTCTCCAGAGAACGAGAGAGACGGAAAGACGAAACGATGTCTAAATCGTGCGTAAACAAATATTCAATCCGCTCTCTCTCGGAGGGTCATGAATTTCCTGCATTTGTACTCGGCAGGAGTGGCTTTCGTATATACTTAAATAAAAATTCAAAACGTTTCCGTTTGAACGCGAACATCTTCTTGTAACAACAATGTAAAGCTGGTAAACACAATCGGAAATTTAAATTTTATTCCTCTACATGCAAGGTGACTGAAAATACGAAAACATTTATCTAGTTGTTTTTATTAGAACAAAATTTAGGGCACCATAGTCAAATTTGCGTTAATAAAGAACACGAAACATGTACCTACTCGCTTTTCACAAATTTAGCGATGTCATGCCATAACAGATTTAAGGTGGTGAAGCGGGTACTTAATACGATCTCCCACTCTCATTATTGTAATTAATTTTCTACATACAATCCCCCAATTTAAGAATTGATTTATGTTATTACGCTTTCAATCGCCTCGTTCTTTGCAGTTACCACTTCGTTAAAAACATAAAATAAAGCTGAAAGAGTAATAATCACGTTGCAATTGTATGACACATGACTACTCGCTCTAATTGAGTCCGACCAGTTCCGTTGCGCAATTTTTCGAAAAAGAAATTCCTCTATTAATCCGCATAAAAAATTCACGCCTCCTTTACGCTAACGAACGTGGATTAATGGGGCTAACACACACATGTCATGAATATAAACGACCACGTATACTATATACATGTATGTATGTTGTATGCAGTATGCAATTATAACATGCACGTTGCGTTCGAAAAATGGCACGCATCTTCTGCCGTCAGCGACCAGGCGTATCACATAACATACCAAATGAAATGGCAATGTAACAATGGAATGTACAACGTGTGTCAATGATTTTGACGTGAAAAAATTCTACGATCATCTCCACGTTTCATAACATGTACAAATGTACCTATATACAGTCACAAACACTCTAATAATGAAATATAAAAAATATTGAATTCTTGGTAATTTATTGAAACTAGGCTTCATCCATTAGTTTTCATCAGCTTGTGTTTCATTCAAACAAGATGCCCGATATCAAGTTTCAGTATTTCGTATTATGGGAAGCTAAATACATGTGAAACGCCAAATATTACCTACTCTTTTAACTTTCTTATAAAAGTGCATTCTCATTTGTTTGACAGGGTATTCAGAAGGAATTCAATGGTAAAAAACTGCTATCTTCATCTACTTCGCCTTGCCTTTAAGGCACTTTCCTCACAATTCCTGGAAGAGGAGTTCTGTCCAGTCCACTACCACCCAGCCTCCCTAAAATTACTGGAAAGGGATACCCCACAGTCTACTATCACGTCCTGCCTAGTCTACTACCACCCATCGTTTCTCAAAGTCCCTGAAAAAGAACTACCACCTAGTGTACCACAACAATTTATTATTCTCCACAAGCCACCCGGTCCACCACTACCCATTATTTCCTACAATTTCTGAAGAAAAACTTCCACTCAAGTTCACATTCACATCCATATTCCTGAAACAGAACTTTCATCATTCCACCACCACTCATCTTTCCCCACTATTCCTGGAAGGAAAGCTTCATCCGTCCATTACTACAACTCTTTTTCAGAAAATTCCGCCCAGTTCACTACCAATCATCCCGCCCCAAATTTCCTGGAAGGGGAGTTCCGCCCAGTCTATGATTCGTAGAAATTTTCTGAAAGGGGATTTCCGCACAATCTAACACACATTTGGTCAGAATGGAGACCGATGGGACACCTCGCCCAGCACTACCAATTGGTGCAGATAATTTCTAGTAAAGTCTGTTTAGTTTATTGCACCTATTTCTGTAACAACCCTTACAAGTCGCCACTGCCTTGAACTACAGAAATAGTTTTGTTTACGAGCTTTTTTTATTTATGAAAATCAGCATAGGGCTGTAGGTACTTTAACTATGGACTCTTGTTTATGCAAAAACTTGTGCTTTCAATATTTCGATTTGAAAATAACGAGTCTGGCATGGCATTTCATGAATGTAATTATTTCATTTTATAAAGCATATAGGTCAAATGTATTTTCAAAGACTAACCGCCTTCGTACAAAATAACAATCCCGCAATGGAAAGCTACGTTATTAGGTACTACCGATTTTTTTAAGAAGAATATACAATTAAAAATGCGAAATGGTTTTGGACTCTCTTTCATACATAATAAAGTCTATTTCTATATAAGGGCCATTCAAAAATTAAAGACATAAATTGATCCTGAAGGAACAAGCTGGTAGAAGGCCGGGATAAATTACATATTACTGTCACTGGAATAAACTCTGATTAAAGTATTGTTCCCCCTTATCATATCGAACTGTTTCCAATCTTAAGCTTCAAGACCATTATTAACTGAGGAAATTATACCAGAAGCTGGTGTTCCCCACCATTTGTGTTAAGACTCTGTCCCTCTTTCAGCGTCTACTTCAAGATCTTTGCTCCTCCTTCAGGTCTTTTGCTCCTAAAGCCCCTAAATCTGGTGTGCTTCACTGCCCCTGTTACTCCTGTGGCCCACACCCTCAGCTACTGCCGAACAGAATTTAGGTCTGAAATATAATTTTTAAGCTCAACAAGTAATTAACTAATTGGATTTAATAATTCCCAGTTTAATATTCTATGTTTTCTTTTTATTGCTCCAAAATCAATTTCAACTATGGTAAATATCAACAAATCAGTGTTTGACTTTCAGTCCTCATGCCACAATTAGGTCAAAACTGTGCACTTGGCGAACTCAAAAGCTCCCCCGATTATAAAGTATCTAATAAAGCCGCGGTTGGGTTGTGTTCTAAATTTAACAAGTTTTGATATATAATGATGAAAGCGACATTCCGAAACTTCGTTCAATAGAAAATGAACTGGTGTCTTTTCAAAGGATGCCAGTGTAATAGAGTATTCGTCGACGTAAATTGAACAAATACAGTAATGTATATAGCTGTACAATGTTCTGAAAGCGTTCACTGCGGCAAGTAACTAAATCAGGCATTCAGATGAATCACGTATTTTTGAAGTGCACTACTACGAACGTATAGTATGTATCTATAATAGAAAAAGACGAAATATTTGCTCAAATTGGGACGGCAAGTATTTACCTTATTTTAAGAAAGGGCCCAACTAAAACACATTGCACAAATAGTTTTTCAAAAAATGAGAAAGTAACGACTCGTAAACAAATAATAGCTCGCTGTATAAGAGCCGTGGGCAGTAAATCAATAAATGGTGCATTTGTACTTGCTATAACGGGTCGTGGGACATGCAGAAGCACATAAATGCCATATAATTTCGAACGCTTTTCCGAAGTATGAAGACTTCATCTGCAAAATTCGATTGTTATATAAATAAACAGCTGACCCCTAAGGTAACAATAAACAGTACACAAGAATATTGGTTACATCTATCATGTAAATTGAGTTAGACTTTGTCGAGGCAATATAGGTTCTTGTGGTTGCTATTTCGTTAAAGTAATATCTGTAAGGGTTGAAGCTAACTGCTTGTCTCGTCGACGACTCAATAAAAATAAGCATTGTGTCAACCGCGAGCGGATCGAGTAC
Source organism: Agrilus mali (assembly GCA_029378335.1). Classification (NCBI taxonomy): domain Eukaryota; kingdom Metazoa; phylum Arthropoda; class Insecta; order Coleoptera; family Buprestidae; genus Agrilus; species Agrilus mali. The sequence goes on along the minus strand of CM055657.1, from coordinate 3,149,495 downwards.
TCTAGGGTAGACAGCGGGTATTTCCTCGAGACGCGTAAAGCCCGAAAAGCCCCCGCGCAGCTTAGAAGCCAATCTCATCTGTGTCAGAGGCAAACTCCTCGCTCTTCTACTTCAACTTTTGCAAAGACACTGGGGCATTAGCTTAGCGTTATATTTAAGTAAGGGGAAATACTCTTTTGCTTCGTGGAATTGCTTCCTTCTTCTTTCAGCCGGGGATTATTATTTAGTATGACTGATGTAAACATCTCTATTCGTACTATATTTAAATTTAAACGGGCCCGAAGAGATTTATCTCTTCATTTCATCCAATTCCATTTCCATTATATAAATGTCGACGGCTTTCTCGGCTAATCAAACGAGGGAAGAATTGGTTAACTCGTCAGAGTAAAAGTTTTAAAGGCAGAAACAGACGTCCTGAGTAGATAAGGTGTATATAGTCCCTGGATTATCTACCAATTTAGTGAAATCTTCTGGGGCTACTTAAAGACGTCTGGAATCAGTATAATGTGATATAGAGCACTAGGTGTTAGTTTATAGCCCTTAAATGAGACCAAAACAGGGTAATTGCTTGAGAAAGTTTTGTCAGAAAGAAGTCTGAAGGTGACTGACTCGTCATTTAAAACTCTACAAAGGTGCAAATCCTTGAACCGTAGTACACCCCTACTCAAACGATAACTGAAATTGACGTACATGAAAATTCTTATTAAGTAAAAGTAATTGTGGAAGATGATTTTGCAAATTGTGTCTGTTGTTTCGATACCAGACAGCAGAGGGGAAATTAATTATTGTATTTCAGAAGTTTATGAGGTTGTTGCTGTTAGCACAGGAAGTATGAGAAAACAATATGGGATCGATCGCGGTAAAACGGGTCTTTGAAAAACATAGAGAGTCGGTTAGTTCCCTTTCCTGACAGTCTAATAAGTGTCCTACCGAGCCCGCGCGCGTTTTACACAAGGGTGACTTATTAATCGAAAACGGATTTTGTCGGGAAGCCATCGACAAAATGCTGCACAGTTAATTATCAAGGAAAGGTAATTAAGTTTTTAAAGGGAAACCGTGGCACTGTCAGAAAGGACGGGAGGGTGGAATTAATACAAAGGTACGCTTGTACGGTCGCATTCTTTGACATAGTAAAAGATTCTCGCCAATCCAGGCTATGACACAAAAGGGAATAATTAGCTTCCCTGAATAATAAAAGAAAAAATACGGGAGAGAGAGTCGATTACAACGGATATTAATGGAAGCGCAGCTCTCAGCGAGGTCAAAGCAATGTTAAGATTAACATAAAAAAACTCCTTTAGCTACCTCAACCAAAATTTACACCAAACGATGTTTAAACAAAATTATTCTGCCTTTGTGCACCATAAGCACCAACAAGGGGACGTGGGGACATCCATTATTTAAGTGTTTTTTTTTTTTTTCAATTTGAAGATTTGGACCGTGGACTCCTTTCCCATTAGTGAAATTTGAAAAGATATGGTAAGATATGCTTCTCATCCCCTCACGTAAAATTTGTCCCCGTAATATTTTTTAATTAAATTCCTGGAATTGAAATGTTGATATGACCCTTCCCATTTTGAGCTCCTGTAATTTCTAGTGGCAAAGTAAAATTCGTACAAATATCTTTTCATATTAGTTACTAGCAGCAGTACCCAGGTAAGAATATATTACACGTTTGATTGAACATTCTAGAATATTCGCGAATTTAGAACTATCCAGAACATCCCATAATGATTCAAAACATTTTCTAACTTTTTTTAACATTCTGAAACATTATTGAATGATCTTCAAGATTCTGGAACATTCTTGAACATTGCCAAATCATTCTGAAATGTTATAACAAAACATTCTTTTACTTCTTAGAACATATTTGAACTCCCTGTAACATTCTAAAAAAATCTGCTTCATTCTCATCCCCACTCCGTGCTGTTTGCTGGGTGAGTAGTGACATCAGTAGACGCCTGGCGAAGATGACTAATCGATTGATAATAAATAATTGATCAGTTATCGACCACTGAGAGTTGAAGATTATGACAATACTAATATAGCTATTAAAAATGGGGGTTGGTGGTAGAAGGATAAAAATTAAGGGTTATATGTATTTTTTAATGCCAAATCATAAAAAAATTAAAATAAAAAAATTTATCCAAACAATAAAAAAGTTAGGGGTGGACAACCTATCATTTAGGGGGATGAAAAATAGATGTTGTCCCATTGGCAGACGTAACGATATGCACACAAAATTTCACGAAAATCGGTCGAACCTTTTCGGAGGAGTTTAAGTGTTGCCTTTTATCAAAAAGATTTTGAGCTGATAATGTTAAATTACAGAAACATTATATTTAGTTATAGCAATTTCTATAGCAGATTACAAAAACAAGTCAGAAAAACTTTTATTAGTTTTACTGATATTTCATCGAAAGCATTCACCATTATTGACTATAGGACTTCCAGTCTGTAGGCCCTGCAACCTATTGAACATTTAAATATTATATTTGCATTTCCCTCTTAAAATCTTCTTCACTGTAACTTAATAATGGGCATTGTAACTTTTATGTACCTTTTAATAACATCCTCTTTTCTTAACCGCTCGCTGTATCCTTCATAAAGTTTGTGCGACGTTAGAATACTATTAAAGTGAGTGAGTCTTTATCGACCAAATTTTGGTAAACCCCTGAAATCCTACATATTGTCAATATTATAATGAAATTTTCCGCATGACTAGGAGAAAAGGTATTGAAAACATTTTCTTATGGGAAATAATGCAGGGTCAGAGTTATTAAATTCTCAGTTTCATACATATTAATAGCGTTTAGATTAAAATTCTTGCTGTTTGAAATCGCAGGGTGAAGATGCCCTGAAGCTGAATTTGTAATTACATCAAAACTGTACAGTTGTGTCGGTTTCAAACGCAAATATTAAGAAAGTTGTAGTCGCATTATGCATTTTTACGGAACTTTTTAAATTTAAATTGCTTTTCCCCAGTTCCCGACTTGCGGAGAGATAAAGTAAAACTTAAATCAGGTTTGCATTACCATTATGGTAATTGACTTATATTACATTTAGGAAATGTTTATATTAAAACCATTACCTCTTTTAAAGCTCAATGCGGACAAACTTCTTAGAAACTTTTTGCGGTAGCGAGATAAAAATTCATTCGTGCGACGGTACCAACTTTAATCGAAACACCAACTGTAAAAGATGTGCTTGCTTTCGGATTAAAAGCTACAAATCGTTTCTCAAATCGTATACCAAATTTCTCTTCTAAAACGCTCAGTTTATGATTATCTTCGTAATCAATGAGTAGGTACCTAAACGAATTAAAGACGTGCTTATAACTTAAAAACTGGAAAGCAATTCAGTTAAGACCTGCACGGCCGTTCCTTGATAGTAAAAATATTCTGTTGGAGATTTTAATAAAATTCCCTTATTTGTACCAGTTTAATGTTTTTTATTAATCTCGCTTTACGTAATCTGCGAAAGCATAAACTGGTCTCTGCTTACTTGAATTATTTGTGAATTGTTTTTGTCCTGATCTCTTTAATTTTCACACCACACAAACGTTTGTTGGATGCTGTCAGAAACAGAATTTCTCTAAAATTAGTTTGACTAGGTATACGAATGCAAGTTCCCTATTAATACCTATTAGCTTCGACATACTACGCAAAAGTAACTGCGTTATTGTTTTTGTTTACTGTAATGCAGTGTCCTCGGCTAATTATTCCGCTGCGAAAGAGCGTTCACACGCCAGGAGCTTTGAGAGTACATAGTTAACAACGTGATGTAAAGTGCAGGAAAGTATGTATACAGATCTACTATATAGTCTACACATTCGTACTTAACCAGTTACCTATTTAAGTACTTGACGTCGAGGGTGTATACGTACGTATATGTGCAAGTATTGTACGTTTGTGTGCCACGGCAGTCAGAGTAGTTGACTGAACGACAAGTACCTACCCCCCCATATGCATTCATTGGGCTTTCGGTGGATGATACCGTTCGCATTGACGGGCACACGGCTCTGCAGCGAATTAAAAACAGATCAGCGGCGCGAAAACCGAACCGCGGTGAGCTTTTGCCGCTTTTACTATGTTTTTTTTTTTGTTGTTTTTAGTAACGAACGCGGCCGGGGTGTAAATTGATAATTTTAACTTTTCGAACAAAACCAGCGGCCTGTGCACCACCGACCGACAAGTACGCTTAACCGGAATTGTGTACGAGCATTGCCAACAATTCAGTATCAACTCTAACTCTTTTTATTTTAATTGGCAACAAAATTTAGAACGTCCAAACTAAAAGCTACGTATTGAGAATTATAAATATTTTCAACTGCGAGTCATAGCGCATAGTTAAAATAAAAAAATATATAGTGTATGGAGTCCCTCCGCGCGGAAGAAGTGAAACTTCGTAATATGGAAATGAAAATATCAAGGGATAGAAATTGATTTTTAGTGAACTCATATTGTTTCTTTAAGACAAACTTTATTAACATTGCTTACAATTCATAATTGATCGCATCTTTTAAGTATCATTTCAGCTAATTTCACGACGCTCACACTGTTTACTTCGCTGCATAGCAAGAGTACCACGCGCATGTGCTGATCTACCGACTCACTCTCTCTCTCTCTCTCCTACTTTCTACCTTTGTGTATCTTTCTTTCTCTCTCCCTCTTGCGTTGGAATATTGGACGCTACTCGTTGCTAACGCTCACACTGGCCTGTAACAGGTATACTACGCGCATGCGTTTGAGTGCCACGCATTCACTCTCGCTCTGTGCCACGCATTCATTCTTGCTCTGTCTCTTTCTATTCCCCCTCCATGGTAGCGTTAAACGTTAAACGCAACCTTGTTGGAAGTCGCATTAGAAGTTTCACTTCAAAAAATTGAAACCTCGACGATAGTAAAATGTTATCAGAATGACACACTCCCATGTTATAAGTAGTCCAAAAGAGGCGGTTTCTAATGACCTGTGACATGTGCGAGATTGGCTGGAAACGGAGCTTATACCCGCAGGGCAACATTTACATATGGGCACCACCAAATTTATCCTACTGAAATATGGGGATCACTTAGTTTCAGTCCGGCCCTGTGTATTCAAGCGTTTGACCAGCAACAGGCGGGGTTATGTCTTTGCGCACCCCGTGTCAAAGGTTATGGAGTTAAGCCCTTATTCTTTGTGAACCTCACACGACACATAATATTGTATAAATTGCAGGTACTTCTAGTTAGTGTAAACCGAATCAAAGGATGCCGCCGTTTACACATAATCCGTAAGCGGATATTTTTCTCATTTATGTATACGTTCATGGTTAATATGGATAACTGAATGTTTGGAACAAAAAAATTTTATGAATTACCTACTACAAGACAAAATCAAGCACATCAATAATTATTTTTCAAACATTTTTATTATTGGTTGCTTTATACTCATCGGTATAAGTGTGTATTGATAAAGGTAGAATCCCGTTAATCTAGTTATAATTTATCTTGTTATGAGCTTAACTCAACTGATTATGGTTATTACGTTTTGGCGAGTTCGGGTTACCACCCCTGACATTTAGGGATCCATTAAGGCTCCGGCGTCTCCAAGCCACTTAACTCGACCATTCCCCTCTCTGTTATTAATAATAGGTACTCGGAACCTGAAATATTTTCCTTGTGTTCATCGTTCATGTTTATTCAATGAGAAAGTGGCATGGAAGTCAAATGGGTTAATTAAAAAATAAAACGTTATGTTAGCCCGTTTGCCTCTTAAATAAACATCCAACGTGGCATGTCTCGTATAGCGGACATTTTACATTTGCTGACCCCTTTAATTTTCGAGAAACGGGAAAGTGGTATTATCAGTGACGTCCTAATTAGTTTTTAGATTCTCAGAAAACCGAAAGGGACTTTGTTTAATCTACAAACTTTATTTAATTAACGCTGACATGCATTTATTCACTTTGGAAAAACAACACATTTGTTCTAATGCTTTACAAGGTGTCCCAAATTTTAATAAGGTACGACGTAAATTTTCATTTTTTTTCCAATCATTAAAAATTAAGGTTTACTAACTTATTTATTCAACATTGCATTTATGTATATCGCTATTTATTACTTAATATTTCATTCATATCATTTGTTATTAAAGATTCTCCAGCGTTTTAAGAACAGCTTTCCTGAACTTTTTCCTACATCTTTTATATTATGAAGTCATGCATAAGAATGTACTTGTAGATTTATTTTTCGATCTTCGACGGCCAGTCCAAAGCGCTGCCACTGGCTGTAGCTCACGGCGCTTACCTAGCGAGCTACAGACAACTACAAATGAGCCGTCAATAATAATCTATAGATGTTGATTTAATAATATTTTTAAGGAGTCCTAAGTCTCACCCTGGCATTTTTTTAAGTTCTACGTGTATCTACCCTTTATTAGGTAAATTGTAGGTGCATAAAGTTATTATGTACCAATGAATCTATTTTTGCTGGAGACAATTCGTTTGTTACGTAGGTTAATATAGGAGTAATTACTTTTTCGCAGGGTGTACAATGAAGCCAATCAATAATCTCCATCACTGCCACCATCTACCACCACCAGTGCACATATAAAACACGGTGGGAAAACAAATCAGCAAACGAGTTTCCGGAAACCAATTCTAAGCGTCATAAATCATGAAAATGCAAAAATGCCGCAGCTAGCAATAAGTCACGTACATGCATACACACATACTGTTCGTCGTATTATATCTACCTATTATGTATGTATGTGTGAAGTTTAATTTAAGGTGTGGAACTGATGGCATTAAAGCTTAAAGCGATTCGAATGAATATGAACGTCTTTGGGTGGAATTTTAAATTTTGGTGCATTATTTTAGTCGAAAGTAATAAAGATTTTTCTACATGCAAATTTTTAAAGACTTGGAATACTACTCTTTCATATTTTTGTCATGATGAATCAAGAACTGTAGAATTTCACCACGATAAGAGTCTTGATCTTAACGTCCAACTCTTGAAAATCAAAATCTACAAAGTAATTTTTCTTGTCTTGTGCAATTTGTATATATCAGTTATTTTTTAATTGGGAAAACTTGGGAAGAAAATGAGTCTAATAAGTTTAGTTTAGTACCTTCTTTTTCTAGATCTATTATCTCAAACTCGTCATTAAACCTATGTGTTACCTGTAACAGATGTTGGACATTGGTCCTGTGTTCATTTATTCTTTCCTTGAAACTTCGCCCTATCTGTCCTATAGAAGCTTTATTGCAAATTATAGGACGTCACACCACAGGAGCAGGTCACACAAATATGCCAAAATCTGACAACGACCAAGGGGGACATAAAAATCATCAAATTCGTGTAACAAATTCTTATTATGTTTTATGATTGTTCACTTATGTGGAATTAATGATATTAAAGCGAGTCGAGTGAAAATGAACGAACCGGTGGGTACCTCTCGCATTTCCGGATTCTCATATTCGCCGGATTCTTTGAACGTGCGTCTTTTTCAGTTCGTGTTTTTTCATTTTCACGTGTGCTCGTAGCTTCGTTAACCAATGTTCCATGAGGAAATATTTGCTCAACGTGAACTGAATTCGATTTGACGACATTTATGAAAGGGGTCCGGATATACCCTTGAGAATAAAATAGATCACTGTTTTTCTTTAGGCTTACGCGAGAGATGCACACCTACATGTTTCTGCCGGAAACGATAAGTTGTGTAGGGTGAGACGTATCAAACCGGAAATATCCGCGTGGAAGTTTACTGCAAACAAGGAAATCAAAGATTTAGGGTATGCTACCCTACCATCACCTTGCCCTTCTTTTTTGAATTTATCTATTTCGATTTGTTTTAGACATCTTGATGTTGATAACCCTCAGATTAGAAACCAATTATTAGTAAAGTTGATAGAAAATAAGTATACCTAGCGTTGAATTTAGTGACTTTACAATATTTTCCTTGAATTACAATTTTAACATGATTATAGGGCTTTCAAATCAAGTATTTGGTATTTAATTGTTATGAATTGTTAGAGAATCCTAAGGTTGACGATGCGCGAACAATATTGTTCTGTTTATTAGCAACTTATGCCCGTAAAATATTTCTAAAACAACTTTTATCTTTTGGTTTTTTCTTCTCACATTTTGTAAGATTTCTTAAACAATTCTTTACAAACTTGTATTTAAACAGTGGCATAACTTTCTAACTATTTTCCTATCCTTCAGGACCATTATTTATTAAAACAGCTTAGTAATATTTAGTTTGACCCTCATTAAAACAACCGCCCCATAGTAAATTACCACCATACGACAAGCCCGAAAATGTCGAGGGGTAGCTAATAGAAAATGGACCGCTAATCTCAATAAACGTCCATTGTAACGATCCACGCGCCCCCATGATAATAGAAAACGCACGATCGTTAAGAGATAACCTGTTATAAATTTCCTCGACTGTTATTAGCCTGATAAAGTTTAGAAGCAACAGATGCTAATCTCTGCATTCATCGAGTTATATCCGACCGTCGACGGCGATAGCAACGGCGTCGCGACGCCGAGGCTACGGTGTCGGCGACGCTGAATTGGTTTAGCGGATCGAGACGTGGATGGGCCATGCTGGCTGGCTGACAGCAGCCAAACAGGCAGACCACCCTTCCTCATCATTCCTTTTCAAGTCATTCTATGTGTACAACGTCGTCGGCAGCGTTCCCGGCGTCGCCGACGTCGGATCTGACACAAGCGAGACGCTACGTAGACGAAACGGTGAATTCAAATACCTTGTCATAAAAGAACGAATATAATCCGCGTCAAATCTGTCGATTCAATCTGAGCCTGGTGTGGAAAAAAGAAAACGCCAGTTTATCGTGTTATTATTGGATCGGAAGGATTTGTGTCGGGAGAATGATGAATTGCGAATGCGACACATTTTCAAATCGGCTATTGTGCATTTGCATACGCGAAATAATACCTTTTGAGAAATGAGAGCGCAGTAAACAAAAAGGATTCGATTATAAATGAACTCTTTATCGAAAAATACTATGTCAATTAGTGGTGGTAGGTTCTTTAGTTCTTCAGGAGCTGCCTAAGGCGTGCTGGTCGTCTAAATCTAGATCATTGCTTAGCATTGGTTCGGGATGTCACCGATTAGATTCCGGTCCAAGTTTTTCTGTGGTTTCCTTGGATCATTTAGGCAAAAGCTGGGGTAATAATATTCCACAGATAGTCTTTCACTTCTCTTCTGTCTTCATTTCGTCCGTCTCATCTTTCTTTCCCCAACCATCACCCACCCATTCCCACTATTCCTAAAGGAGGCTGAAGAGGGTCTTCCGCCCTACCCATCCGACTTTTCACAAGAGTGCAGGTGGGGTGGGGGACAGCGCGCCCACCAATATTGGTAGGAATAACACACCCAGAAATTTTTTTATTTTTTTTGTGCTGATAAGGATCAAAGAGTCGAAATCATAATTCACGTCTTTTATGGGAAAAATGAAAACACGATCATGACTGTTAACTTTGCTCAACTAAACATTTCTTGGTTATTTCATAAATGTATGAAAAGACATTAAATTTCCTGTAAGTTTAGAGCAAATTCAGAAGTTAGTTTTCTTTAATTTAAAAATTATATCAATGATAAACTTTTTTTTTATTTTCAAATTAGTGTAGTAACTAGAAATCCTCTTGACTTGTTACTAACCTAAAGGTTGAAATACTTAAGTGTCCTTTATTATTTTCTTGGAGTAAACAACAAGAAACGTTGTTAGCTTCCTTTCTATTTTTTTCTCTTCGTCGCCCCTGACGCGATTAAGCGATGACGAAGCCATTAACACCGTCATTATTTCACGTCAAGGCGGAAGTTCGTTTTTTCCCGGAAACAAATGACCATATTATCGACTGAAAATGAACTAATCTACCTTGCTTGGGAGTTAGTTTACCTCTGGGACTTGACCGGGGTCGAGGGGCTATTCCCCGTTCGGGCATAATAAATTTTCATTCTTCTCGGCGAACTGTTTACGTCCGATCAAGTCTATACTTACTACTCATGGTCCCGTACGTCGTCAATAAAACTTTGTCGAGACTTATTGTCACAATGCGCCTTCGTTTATCCACCTAATTAACTATTTCATCCTAGCAAACAAGATAAATAACAGTTTACTAACAGGCAATGTTATATCTGATATAAACATTAAATTTGCAATAGAAATACTGTTTTTATCGCATTTATTGTGAAACACCATATTTAATAAGTAGGTAGAGAGTATAAAAACAACTTTGGGTACAAGTTTCACTAATTTATTGGTCAATACTCAATAATATTATTTTGACATTCACGTCATTTTCAAGAGTAATATGAAATTATACTAAAGTTAAACAATATTGAGCTATATATATATATACAAACATGACTATGCGAGAGATAAGAATTAGGAAATACCTCCAATTAGAAGGGGTGTGTTTATGGTGTGTAATTCTATTTGGTTATTGACAATGTTTGAGTTCGTCTTAATAGCTAATCTTATTTCTAGACTTTCCATTAAATTTAATTTTCTACTTTTGCTAATACAATGTAGATTTTTTACGTTATTTACATCTATCGAATGTGAATTTCCAATACAATGTTCTGATATCCCAGTTGTGCATTTATTATTTTTAATAGCTTGTAGATGTTCTTTTATTCGAATATTGATGGCCCTGCCTGATTGGCCGATGTAAACAGCGTCACAGTCTAAGCATGAAATTTTGTAAACACCACTTTTTTCCGAATTATCAATTTTTGTTTTATTATTAACTAAAAGGGTTTTTAAGTTAACTTTGTTTACTTCTATTGGAGCTAAATCTAGTTTTCTTAATCTATTCTTAATTTTACAGCTAGTTCCTTTAATATAATTCAAAAAACAAAATTTTTTATTATCAGAAATAACAGTTGTTTGGTTGAATAACAGATTTTGTATATACAGTCTTTGTTTCTTAGTTAACATAAAATCAATTAGTTTTGGTGGGAATTTATTTTCAAGGGCTATTTGTTTTTTTTATTTAGTTAATAATAAAACAAAAATTGATAATTTGGAAAAAAGTGGTGTTTACAAAATTTCATGCTTAGACTGTGACGCTTTTTACATCGGCCAATCAGGCAGGGCCATCAATATTCGAATAAAAGAACATCTACAAGCTATTAAAAATAATAAATGCACAACTGGGATATCAGAACATTGTATTGGAAATTCACATTCGATAGATGTAAATAACGTAAAAAATCTACATTGTATTAGCAAAAGTAGAAAATTAAATTTAATGGAAAGTCTAGAAATAAGATTAGCTATTAAAAATCAAACATTGTCAATAACCAAATAGAATTACACACCATAAACACACCCCTTCTAATTGGAGGTATTTCCTAATTCTTATCTCTCGCATAGTCATGTTTGTATATATATGTAGCTCAATATTGTTTAACTTTAGTATAATTTCATATTACTCTTGAAAATGACGTGAATGTCGAAATAATATTATTGAGTATTGACCAATAAATTAGTGAAACTTGTACCCAAAGTTGTTTTTATACTCTCTACCTACTCATTAAATTTGAATTTGCAATCTTTATATGACGTTTTCATGAGCAAAAGTACTAGAACTATTGATAGGAGGTCGAAATGTCGTATTGAATATATAGTTTAATGCTGTTTTTTAAATTTTAGTCAAACGAATATTTGTTTAAATGCGCATTTCCTTACTTTAATTCAAATCCGCAACAAAGTGTTCCCAGTAGGTACATGTAACGATGTTTTGAGTAAAATAAAAATATTTTATTCTCATTTAAATAAAACTGGAATGACAAAAATGTTTGCAATTTTTTTTTTAATTGTTTGAAGACCCTGTATATGGGAGTTCATTTAAAACTTTTAAAATTCCGAACACTATATTATGAAGGGATTGGAATGTTTCTTCATCATTTTTGACACAATTCAATTTTCTCGAAGCTTTAATGCAATTGCAAACGGCAACTTTCCGTTCGAGACATGTAGGCATGTGAAGAATCGCTGAAGCAGCTGCGAACTCCCGCAATTTATTCAAACGCAATTTGATAAACTTTGTTTTGGCGTGTGTATTGGAAACAAGAAAGTTTGAGCCCTAAAGCTGCTTCCAAACCGAGACCACCGTCTCAGTCGTCTCCGTCGTCGTCCTCTCTCCGGCTCGCCGCATCGTCAAAATGCGGACGTGAGAAAACTTTTGATATTTTTCGCCTTCGTAACAGACCACGACGCTCGCCTTTTCCTCGAGCAATTTTGGTCACACGATGAAAAGTTAAATTACGACAACTTGCGACTTTCCGTCCCACTGTACGTAATGATGACGTTCGTTTAAGACAGGAAACTCCAGAAAGTGTCGATGACAAACGAAACCGTCCGAGAAACAGTTTAACTTTTCTTCGGTTCATATTTCATTTCAATATTTAAAACTTGAAACCATAAATTATTAACAATTTCAATAGGTTCTAATAACAGCAACATGTAAAGAAGGGGGTTAAATAGAACAAACCCTTAAGGATACATCCACATTAGTACCTACATTAATAAAATTTTTTGGAGACTTACAAATATAATTCTGCTCTTTCTTCCTAATACGTCTTTAATAATGTCCTAATTACCTATGCTACCTTATAAATGAGTTACAAACTTAAGGACCTGAAAACGGTTCTACATTATCTCCCCCTGTGTAAATATGAACCTCTTTTGAAGGTAATGAATATGTTACTGTCCTCATCGGTACTAATGCTATTAAAAAGATCTATATTCAAAAGATTTTTACAAAACTTTATGAAACATATGTTTCGTCTAAATATATTACATCAAAAAATTTAACTTCGTTAACCAAGTTGCAGTAAATAATGGTTAAAACCCTTCTCTAAGAAATAATGCAATATTTGAAAAACAACAATTACCACAAACTGGTGAACAGTTATTCTCGGAACTATCAGAACTAGTTTCTAAGTAATAAAATACTTGATTTTAATAAAATAATCAAACCGACGCCGACGTTTCGCCTACAGCATTTGGACTTTGTCAAGGTAGGTTTCAGTGTTAAAAAGTAGTTTAATTTTATTCTCTCACTGTTTCAATCTCTTACTAGAATTGGTCGAGTTGAGAGAACCAAATTTGAATGTACGGTAGATAGTTGAACAGTCACGTCGATAAAATAAATGTAAACGTGGAATCCTTTAAAGATGCTCCGCAACGAACCATCATAAGGACATTGTTGGCGAAAATGTTATCTGACAATCTGGAAATAACACCCTAATAAAGATGCATAGTTTATGTAGAGCGTAGGTACTTGTGGTCCTTTGTCTCGAAGGTCCTTCAATTCCTGACTAATAGGACGCTGCAGTAGGTAGCAGTTCTTAAGATAAAACGCACCAGCGGGTACATATTTCTTTCAGTTTGTCCGCGTCAGCTAAATTTACGGCTAGCATTTAGCCAAAGTTCATTAAAAATTTGCGGATTAAGTTTAGCGCGAATGAAAAGTTTCGAGTTGCTCTTCAAACTGGGGCGAGCACAAGCAAGCAAGCAAGTATGATGCTGTTCCTCTCTCTTGATAGTATTACAGAAGGCACGATCAGCCTATTCCCTCGCTTCCAACCTGACCTCTGGCAGCAAACCCGTTTATATTCCTGCTTTCCACTTACTCTTTCATAATTACCGTATAAGTTACTCTAATACGATTTGCTACCATCGAACTGGAATTTTAAAATGCTGGATACAGTTCAAAGTTTCTCCACCTATAGATATATAATATACATAGGAGTACCGTCAGGGTTTTAAAAAGTTTTTGTTCTGAGTGTTGTTATTTAATTTGAAACACCCGCTTCCTAATTTCCCCTTCTCTTTCGTAACTTTGGGTGAATGGGATACTTAATTAACGAACTAATCAACCAGTAAGAGATAATTTAGCTAAATCAATTAACGGAGAAATATTTCCATTTAAAAGAAAACGAGTAGATCGAAATTTCATTTAGTAAACTGTTAAGACGTCAAGACAAAATTATTTTGGAGAAATCGGGGCTCTTGTCTTGAATCAAGGTAAGAATTTTTGAAATACAAAACTGCCCTTTTAAAACACTCCGTGGAAACTGGCCATAAGCCAAATTTTGATAATACTAACATATTATATGTTGAAAATAATTACTTCAAACGACTTTTTCTAGAAGCCTCATTTATTTTAATACATAATGAAAAATCAGTGAATTCTCGATCGGATTTGGAGGATAACAACTACTTTAACCTATACAACAAATTTTAAATAAATAAAAACAAACAACTTAAAATTACATAACTTACTAATACTATTAAACCTACTATATATCCTAAAACTACTTAATTGTAATACACTTACTCCTACTTTTCAATAATACTGTACATTATTTTAAATTTTTCTAACAAAAAATTATCGTGTTTTTTAGTTAGTTTTTATTATAGCGAGTCTTATAACGTTTAATTGTAATTATGTCCTGTTAGTGTTACCACGTGGTTCTGTAAACGTTTTTAACATAACTTATTTATTTATTATTTTATTTATACAAGTGTTTAGTAGTAATAATATTTATTGTTTTATCGTTTTAAATGTTGTTTGGGGTTAATCGTACTATTACACCAATTATACAGCTTATGTTTCTTAAAATATAACACAAAAAACCAGTAAGTTACTTAATGTATACTGTAAAATTCTGCTGTATAACAACTAATTTTTTTTTTTTTTAGCCTTGATAAAGGTTCACATCAGAACCGAAACGTTGGTGTTGTTTTTAAAATAAATGAACTCTTTACCCCTTAAAGCTCTGAGTATTTTATTATTAAACAGTAAGGGAAGAAAAAATGGAAAATAATTTTTGAAAGTCAAGAGTAATATGATAATGTCTAACAATAGATGAAAGAGTCCCTTAAAGCCTTATTTATCTACAGGATGTTGCCGTATTATATGAAACTTTTAATTAAAATCCCTTTGTAATAGTCAAAAGGAACTTAAAGCTTCAAACGTTTTGTCAGCAATTTTGGCAGTCATCTTCACTGGACAGCTTGATTCCTAAAACTGAATTCATTCAGTTGCCACTGAGACTCCGAGGTACAACCTTCGTCCTAGGAATCAAACTGTCCACTGAATATGACTTCCGAAATTGCAGTCGAAACTTCTGAATCTTGAAGTTCCTTTTGACCGTCTTTGTAGTTCCTTAAAATCCCTTTGATTATCACCTCAGTAAGAGTGAGACTGAAAGGTTTATTTCCTTACATTGTTGTAATAATTTTTGTGTATGAGTTTTGTTAAGTGGTTAAGAAGAAGATAAAAGTAGAATTTGTTGCACAAGTCAGAGTACAATACAATTTTGGTATGCAGCATGCGGACGATAAAGGATCTTAACAGAAGGTTAAAGGGAGTTTCATTGCGGCAATAAACTAGCAATATGGTGCTCCATTTTGTGCAGTAAAGCAAAGTCGTTTTCTTTTCCTTCGTCAACTTCTTGTGAAGTTCGCGAAAGGAAGTCGTTATTTACAATAAACGTAGAGTGCAACCTGCCGATGCCACTTCGGAGATGCTGATGGCTGGCGGAACGACGACGTCGCGTCGGTAACTTTCCTTGCTTGATATTCAAATGCGGATTTCCTCTTTAATTTCACATGTTCAGCAGAATTAGTTCTGTTTCAAGTCTTTTCCATTTCCAGGCGCTTCGTTTCCGGGACGACTTCGTGGAAAACGAAGGCGAGGGCACGAAAATTAGTCACCACCGGAAAACCGAGTCTCTTAACCTCCGATGCGTCACCTTTTAGCGTCGTTAATAATGCAAACTAATCGATAATGCTAACAAAATCAACTTCAAAATAATAGTCGACTTTGTTGACCATTGTAATAGTTTTTATCATCGATTATTTTAAAAGGCAAGGAAATCCTAAAAAAGGATGATGAACTCTATTATTTCAGACGTTAATAATCACAACTTAGGCTTGACTTTAAATCAAAGTCAATCAATGGAAGATTTTTCTTAAAATCAAATGAAAATTCTGTTAAGAAAATTTGTCACGTTCTATAGAAAATTGAGAAAAGGTTTTGGTGGAGACACTAGAACTAATTCTGACCGTAGAAATGTGTGCTATAGTCTGAGTCACATAAAACTGTCAATAAGTGACAGCTTCTAATTTATTCATTTTACGGGAGGACGCTTTTACATTATAAAGAAAAAAATTTGTATTTTTTTTTACATCCATCTACAAAGTGTCTGTACTAATAAAAAAGAAAAAGAAAGCAATATACAGTAGTACCTATTAGAAAAAGGAACACAATTGTGTTAATTATGAGTATGATAATATAATTTGTTGAAAATTTTTTTTAAGAATATGAATTGAAAGTTGCTGGTTGATATCAATATTTATGTTATTGAAAAATTGCATTGCTCTGAAAATTGGATTTCGATCACAAAGATTAGGTGAAATTTTTGGAATTAGAAATGACATTCTGCTCTCCCTAACAAGTCGATTTGGTTCATATTGTATAATAAGTTTTTTAGATTAGTTGTATTAAGTATTCCTTTTTTGATTTTAAATAGAAACACGATATTTTGATATTCTGAAAAGGATTTGATAGTAGGAATTTTATATTTTGCATGCGTTGACTGTAATCATGACTGTAAGGACTTATTGGGAATCCATCTAACGCAGCTATGAATCTAATAAACTCATGTTGGACTTTTTCCAACTCATACCAGAGTTTGTTTGTGCTAGGAGCCCATATATTAATTGAATAAGTAAGGATAGTTCTCACGAATGATTTAAATAAAGTTATGATTGTTGCACTATTTTTGAAATCCTTAGAATTATGTTATATATAATATAATGTTCTATAAGCTTTATTGACAGTATTTAGTGTATGTATATTAAAAGTGAGAGTCGAAAATAACTCCAAGATCTTTCAATTCGTGTACTCTTGAAATGCTAATACCATTGAGTCACATAAAACTGTCAATAAGTGACAGCTTCTAATTTATGTATAGGAAGATGTAACTATTTTGTGTTAACATCTGTGCCTGCAACACCTCTTCTGCTCCTTTGTGATACAGACTGCAGTCTCTCTATGTATCATTAATTTTTTATCTTTCGTCACTCTCTTTGAGATATTTTCTTTCGACTTTAGTTTATTTGTATTTCTTCCTACAATATTTAGGAGTATACTTAATGTTGAAACGTTTTTATTACGTAGATAAAAGTGACGATGTATTTTTCGGAAGATGAATTTCATATAATAGTGCAGAAAAGCTGTTACATCAACTGAGAGTAGCAAAGTAAGTAAGTAGACTGTCGGAATATGAAGGAAGTAGTTGAGAAATTTGCATTCAAAGCAAATAGAGGAGCTGACTTGTAGGATTTAAGCAGTTCGCTTACCTATAACTGCTGACTGTAGATATTTGTACTACGAGAATATAATATAATAAGAAAAGCAATGTTTCTGTTGACTTGCATTAATCTCTAACGATAAAAGAAATTCTTTTGCAAAGGTACCTGGCAGTGTCAACTGAATTTTATTCTTAAATTCTGTAACGAGCATTAAAAAACAAATATCTTATAGAAAGGATTTTCAATAGCGAAACATGTTAACACTTGTTTAAAAACTTGAATAAGAACAATGTAGTTTCACATAACTATTTATTTCAAAAACTCGACAATATTGAGGTTTGATCTTTCCGGGTTTGTTGGTTATGGTCTAGATTGGTAAGTTTTACCAGACGTTTCGTCATCAGCTGCGGATAACATCTTCAGTAGAGTACTACGACCGCGCAGACAGCAAGCCACTGAAGATGTCATCCGCAGCTGATGACGAAACGTCTGGTAAAACCTACCAATCTAGACCATAGCCAATAAACCCGGAAAGGTCAAACCTCAATATTGTCGAGTTTTCTAAATAAATAATTACGTGAAACTACACTGTTGTATTCAATTTTATAAAGAAGTTTTTATTGTTGTCTTGAAACAAATATGTAACAGGGATATAATTTTTCCCCTCACAGTCAAATAATAGGAAAGTATGAGAATAGGTGCCTACGTTGCTGTTTCTGTCGTCAATTCATATTTCCTTTTCTTTTTCATGCGAGTATGAAAAATGTGATTTTCCCCATTTTCCCCCTTATGTCGTTTGTTTCCTTTTTTTCTGGAGCAACACATTTAAATTCCACCGAATGAGCAGAAAGCACCCTACCACCGACAACAACAATAAAATTTCGGTAGTATCAATACACAGCCTTTTTCTCTTACAGGAAATGACTCTCTTGTGTGCAGCCTGTTTAGACTTTCATGAAATTATGGTTTGCTTTTCGCGTCTACTTTACCGCTACACGCCGCGCCGGTTTCATAGGCGCCGCGGCGGCAACGGTGGTTAACGCTATCCACCCACTTTCCGTGTTTTCTTTTCCACCGACGATTTATGAGACATTTATGGAGTTTTTCCAGATGGAAAGACCCCATGTACGTTCCTGCTTTTACGTCCCTGTCCCGATGGACATTTTTTTCCTTCAGATTAAAGACAACATCCAAAAATGGGACGATACGCTTTTCTCCCCCAAACTCTTTCGATTTAATGAAAAATCCTTAAGGAACCATAAATTTAATGAGGACTACAATCTTTATAATTAAGAAAATCTACTTAATATTACCTTTAAAGAAAATACACAAAATAGAGTACTGTTAGGAAATAGTTACTTCATTGTGTAGCATGTGAAGTTCTTCAGTTGATATAGGATGCCAATAGATGGCGATGTACTGCCATGGCGTGCTGATGAGATTGTTAATAGTTTCACAAATTGTTGTTATTTTAATGTAATTATTTAGATGGTTATTTAAGTAAATGAGCCGCAAACATTATTAATTATATTTGCTGTTGAAAGTAGCACGTTTGCAAATGGGTTTCGCGTTTTGTTGGCGGCGTATCTCATCAATTTTTAACGAGCAAATTAAAGGGCAGACACATGTATCCAAAAGAGCAATAAACCGTATAATATTATGTTTACAAAAGCTATGCATGTAATCGCTCTCATTTACCCAGCAGATTAATTTTCGTCAATACAAAAAATGTATTACGTTTCAGCAATGGAGCCATAGTTCGAAACGGCCGCGGCAGGCGTACCAACCCATTTCTAACCGCAGCTCCAGTGGCCGCCATGAATATTAATTAATTATTGTTGTAGTCCAATCCATTAACACAAAAATAACTAATTACGTTTGTACGTATATGCAGTACAAAACAGACATATTGGTTTACTATAATTATTACATGTCGATACAAAAATTCCGGACCCATATACATATACAGACAGATGAACATAATTATAACGCAAATATATTTTGAGCTTTGGTGATATAAATTAAATTTTACCATAGGAATATGACAACACGAAATCAATTCGAGGTAGATTTAATTAGGATTTTTTAACGAGAGGGCGTTAACTTTATTACAGTAGGGGAATCTTAAAAAGAATTTTATTCTATATCAGGTTGTAACAAAAATTTTATATATTAATCATAAATTTTATTTGACTTAAAATTCTGATCTGCCAATCTTCAGCCTTTCCCTATCCCATTAGCTACACCCTTGGAACTATGTATTAAAACAAATTTTTTTGGAAAGATTCTAGGACGTATAGATATTTCATGAGCATAAAGTTAATAACAATTTAAATTTACAATAGGCTGAATTTTCCTACTCATATACCTATCGATCCATTTTAGTAGACATTTTACATGGCCATTTAAAGTTTTACCTTAGGTATATAACGAAGGGCCAACAAATAATACCATAAGTCATGATTCAGTAAAAATGGGCGACTAAAATACGTT
The DNA here is from genome assembly GCA_029378335.1 of Agrilus mali. Classification (NCBI taxonomy): domain Eukaryota; kingdom Metazoa; phylum Arthropoda; class Insecta; order Coleoptera; family Buprestidae; genus Agrilus; species Agrilus mali. The sequence goes on along the minus strand of CM055657.1, from coordinate 3,129,656 downwards.
TCTTGTATATACTATTAACGGCTATAAGATGTAGTTAGTAGTTATTTGCAGTTGTAAATAGAGACTAGAGACACAAAGTTGTAGTTTTCGACATTTTAATGAAGTAAACAGAGAAACTTAGACAACAAACAAGTTGTCTGAAGATATTAAGTAATACATAGTCGAGTCGATAGGTACCTACGTAGTTGTTTTGAAGCGAAGGTGTAATAGTATTTACCTAACAATAAGATTCTTTTAATTATCCAAAACAGTACAGTTGAACTTCATGCTTTCATGTTGCTAATATTGTACCTACGTAATACGAGTATTTATCATTAATAGATCAAAAATGTCATCCTTTGAAACTTATAAATATATTATATAGGTAGTATTAAAAAACATTGCCTTTGTGTTTGTGAATTAAATACAATTCTTCGTTTGTCTGGCATCTGCACGAGAATAAGTTGATGTTTGGTCTTAATACCATTAGGTTTAAAATTCTTTGAGAGTACCTATTAGAGAAAACAAATTTTACGTTTTTGCTCTCTAATGATCATATACCAAACTCAAAAAAAGATTACGTAAAAAATAACTACTCACTGTCTTTTCGAAGAACCAGTTGCACAAAAAAGGCGGCTACCATAGAAACCAGCATCGTTTAATAAGTGTCTTTAGCTTTACGAAGGGACCATCCATAGAAACGTGTCTTCTACATGACAAAACAACTCACCATTTCACCAATATTTATGTATAAAGGAACATCGTGGAATATTCTGTAACAAAATATGTAGTTTAGTGTTAATTGGAATATAAATTACGACACGGAGAAAAATAATCATGATTTTATTACTTGATGAGTCAAGCAAAAGTTTTCTAGTAAATAATACCTACTAGAATTCTCATAAAATGTACTTGGTGGTATAAAACAATTTTTCATTCTTTCTAATAATAATTAGTATTAGAATAATCAAGCTAAATAAGTCTAAACTTTTTTTCTCTACCTCTCGATTATTTTATCGTGTCGTAAAGAAAAAAATACTAGAATGAGAATAGTTTAGTAAAATTAGTCATAAGAAGTGTAAAAAATGTTTTCTAATCAAGTCAATTTTACTAGAATTCAGTCTCAACACCGAACGTAGATTGACTAGACATTTCTAGTAAAATCTTCTTGAGCGTCTGGTCGTCCATATAATTGACATATTTTTTATCATGTTTGCTATAATTCTAGCAATATTTTCACGATAGTTTTCTCCGTGGAGCCCTTACAACTTTATCTCAGAACACTCGATGTTTGTAGACTTTTGTACGTTGGATTATTTGTTCAATATTATTGATTTTCTAAACGATTTTAAACACTTTTATTGGTTTGTATTGATTACAGGCTTTCACGGCCCGTCTTATTCTCCGACATAAATAAACTTTCCTGGCTGTTGTGCCGTGGTCGGTTTCTTCTTCTTATATGCGACGTTTCGCCAGATTTTAATATTGGCAACTTCAGGCAGTAGTGTTACCTTTCTTTGACGATCACACGGAGAAAACAATCATGAAAATATTGCTAGAATTCTAGTAAACATGACTAAAAAATCTGTCAATTATATGGACGACCAGACGCTCAAGGAGATTTTACTAGAAATGTCTACGTAGTCAATCTACGTTCGGTGTTGAGACTGAATTCTAGTAAAATCGACTTGATTAGAAAACATTTTTTAAGTACAGTTCTTATCACTAATTTTACTAAACTATTCTCCAAAACAATAGCCAACATACTCAAAAATAAACTAAATCTTGATTATAAATATGCAATAAAAAACCGGAATGAATTAATAAACAGAATAAAAGAAGTTAAAACAGAAAAAGACTCAAAACTCATCTCCTATGACATATCAAATCTATACACAAACATACCAATCGAAGAAACAATACAAATAGCTAAAAACATATTAACCAAAAATAAGGTACAACCACCAGTAATAAACGAAATAACAACAGCACTGCAAGTTTTACTCAAACAAAACTACTTTAAATTCAACAACAACTATCACATACAAAACAAGGGCCTCGCAATGGGAAGTCCGCTATCAGGTATTATGGCTGAAATATACCTACAAAATTTCGAAAATAAAATACAAGATACAATTAAAAACAAGTTCAACACAACAACATGGATAAGATATGTTGACGACATATTCTGCATAATCAACAACAATAAACACATAGAGCTTTTAAACTATTTAAACAACATACACAACAACATACAGTTCACAATAGAAGTAGAACAAGACAAGAAAATTAACTCTTTGGATTTGACCATAATTAGAAAAGATAAAAAACTACAGTTCGAAATATATCGAAAACCGACGCAAACAAGCACGATCATTCATGCCGAATCAAATCACCCAAAACAACATAAATATGCAGCCTTTAGAAGCCTATACTACAGACTAGAAACAACACCACTCAACAAGGTTCAATACAAAAAAGAAAAAGAAACCATCAAACAAATACAAAACATCGAAAACGGATACAACGAAAAAACCATCAATACCATACACAGACAAATAATTAACTCAATCCACAAGAAAAGAAACAAAAACCAAGAACAAATAACAAAAAATAATAATAACAATAACACATCAACAAAATGGGCAACTTTCACTTACGTCGGCAAAATAACATACAAAATCACCAATATTTTCAAAAAACATAAAATCAACATAGCTTATAGAACCAACAATAACTTAAAGACCAAACTACCCAATAACATAGAAAAAGAAGATAAATTTGAAAAATCAGGAATATACAAACTAACATGCACAACATGCAACAAAAAATACATAGGACAAACAGGAAGGAAAATTAAGCAGCGATACAAAGAACATATTAAATCGTACAAACATAACAAAACAGACTCCAATTATGCTGAACATCTAACCAATAATAACCATAAACCAGGCCCCATTGAAAAAACAGTCCAAGTTCTTCATACAATTCCAAAAAGCAAGAAAATGAACATTTTAGAAAACCTAGAAATCTATAAAGAAAAAGTCAACAACAACATTATCAACATACAACTAAATAACCAATCCGAAGCAATCTTCCAACCACTACAGAAAATATATAAACGACGAAACCCAAACCCATCATCAGTCGCTTGACAATGCCGAGAGGCGAAACACGTGTCGCGAAAACGAAAAAACAATATTCATCTAAAAAAAGGTTATCAGTGAGTGAGAAAATAAACTAGCTTATAATAAACTATTGTCATTCTAGTATTTTTTTCTTTACGACACGATAAAATAATCGAGAGGTAGAGAAAAAAAGTCTAGACTTATTTAGCTTGATTATTCTAATACTAATTATTAGAAAGAATGAAAAATTGTTTTATACCAACCACCAAGTACATTTTATGAGAATTCTAGTATTATTTACTAGAAAAATTTTGCTTGACTCATCAAGTAATAAAATCATGATTATTTTTCTCCGTGTAGGCTTTCACGGCGGGCGATCGTATGGTAACCAAGCATTTTCCGGGTTGTTATGCTGTGGTCCTGTCTTTCTCTTTTGCTAAACGTTTCGCCAGTCACGACTGCTGACATCCTCAATACATTTGATGATGTGATTAAAGTTTAGACTTGTTCTATAAAATATCTCGTTTTTTTGTATCTTTTCACAATATGACCAACAACTATGAGATGGCGCTGTGCTGCTTCTTTAAAATAACTTCAATATCCCACATGCTGCACAGTCGCCTGAATTTAATTGTAACTGTAATGGCAACCAAACAGAATTTTCCATAACCGAGTCTGTTAATGAAACATCATAATTACACGTTTGTTTTAAATTTGGGTTTGCGTTATCGTTTCCATTTACCGTATAAATAATAAATGTTAGTATGTTTGCGGCAAGGGACGCATTGCGATTGGCTATCCATATTCGTAACGTGGACGCTATTAAAAATGACAATTGCATTTCAAATTGCACATGCCGTAAATATTAATTGTACTGTCCATTTTCGTAAAGCGACCGCTTAAATCATATTGTCCTGTACGGCTGTATCAATTTAATGTAATAACGTGTGAGGCGCCCCATTTAATGCCGATATTATTTAAAGAACTGTTTAATTCGATTGATTTTTTCCATATCAACCTATCAGCAAATATATTCTCATTTTCACAGAAACTCTATGAAATCTGACTGCAAAAATATAAATTTTGTAAAGGAAGATTATTAAAAATGTTTCATCGAGAATACGCCAGTGAAAGTTTATATATTTTGTATGCAACCTATTCGACTCCTGTAGGATAAAACGAACAATTGATATTCAAATATCGATCGATTATTGGAAATTGTGAACATAAAATAATAATTCACAAACCCCACGTTATCCAAGAACGCGTTGATCTTATTTAATCATCGACAGCTTAGTAGTATCTATTAGCAAATTACTAACAGTTGATGATGTGTTCCACAGTTTGGAATGAGTTGGTATTGCATTTTGTACATTGTGGGGTGGTTCTTTTTCATTAGGTGTAGGCTACTAACATCCTGCTAAACCGTTGACTATTAATAAGCCTGCTAGTGTTTATTTCTTTACACTTAGTTGTGACCCAGTAGGAAGCCCTGCATGCAACCAATTTAAATATATCGGTTGAATTGTAACTTTCTATTATGGTAAAAATCTTTTCAGTGTTTCATCATCATTAATATTTATCGTAACCAACGTGTGAATTCAATCGTGGGAATATTACGGAATATATTGCTTCCTGTATTTATTTACCACAGTCATATTTTGTCTGCGGCTATTCGTAGATAGGTACTAAATACAGAATAGAATTATCTGTTTAGGTTTCAATCGCATAAATTGATCAAACATTTCCGTGCAGGTATTCAAATGGTGTTATAACAAAAACACTACGCAACAAATAGATAGGAACGTAAGTACTTCAACAGCAATAATAATTTTTAGTACCAACAATACTGACTGATATTTGTACGTGATTGCTGGTTCATGCCTTCTTGTAATTACAAAAAAAATCTAAATTATTTTATTTGATCTATGTATTCAAATTGAATGACCCCAAATTATCTGGATGTGTACACTGAGAGGACGTTAATTCGTTTCCAGTGGTTTTCTTAATTGGCAACGTCGCTCCTTTTCGGTCTGTGTGTTGTCAATAATGTAGGAAACAATAATATTGCGAGCAGAATCGCATCTATTGCTCGCTAGTTTCGTGGCTGTTTCAATGTTTACATACTTAATATACAGGGTCTTTCAAGTTGATGGGCTATTAGTATATGAATTAGTAGAATTAATTGAATTCTGAAACTTGGGCTCATTTGGTTATTGTTTATGCCGCTTCTTTTAAAAATATTTTCAAATTCGATTTACATCCGGTTATACCGGAAGTAGATGTTAAAATTCTTATTTTAAATGGAATGACATACTTCAAATTGTAGATTTTCTCAAAAAGTATAAGCAAAGTTTAACGATAGTCCCATATCAAAAGACGCCAAATTCAATAAGGAACTCGAATATGTAGTCAAAAATGGGTCATTCTATTTAAAAAAAAATTTGACTTATACCTCTTTGAAGTTGACCAACTTTGACTACAAAATTTGAACACCCTGTACATTTAAGTTAAAATCCACAATTTTTTCTCGATAATGTGAATAGTTATAAATAATTGTTACGAGTTATAAAGCAAAATCTCAAAAATTAATTGAATTACGGTTTTTTAAATGTTAACGTGCAGATGTCAAAAATTTTGAAAAAAATTAAATAACTCAAAATCCATCAATATTTTCGGAGTAGTGCCTTCTATAAAATATGCATAAATTCAGATTTTCTATCGCAAAATGTAAAAAAAAGTACGTCATTCCATATAAAATAAGAAAGTCAATATGTACTTCCGGTATAACCAGATGTAAATCGAAATTGAAAATATTTTTAAAAGAAGCGGCATAAACAATAACCAAATGAGCCCAAGTTTCAGAATTGAATTCATTCTACTAATTCATATACTAATAGCCCATCAACTTGAAAGACCCTGTATATTAAGTATGCAAACATTGAAACAGCAACGAAACTAGCGAGCAATAGATGCGATTCTGCTCGCAATATTATTGTTTCCTACATTATCGACAAAATACAGACCGAAAAGGCTCGACGTTGCCATTTAAGAAAACTATTGGGAACGAATTAACGTCCTCTGAGTGTACCTCTTAGCAAATAATAGTTTTTACTTTTAATTATGTCTGTTTAATTGATTGTGTTGTTGTGACGATGACCGTTTGTACTGACCAATTTCAAATCCATCGTAACTGAGCCGATGATCAAATGGTCACACATTAAAAATTCTATAATTCAGTTAAATGGTCGGGGAAGGCCAAAAACTAATTCATTTTACGATTGGACGGCAATAAACTCTGTTACGGTAATAAATTTAATTGTAGACTAATTACCAGTGGTCTTGCTTTGTCGCGAATAAACGGATGGTTCCAAGTGGTGTTGTCCGCCGCATGGCAGCGAACTAACCTACAAATTGCTATATTAAACATGAAAGGCCTTGCTCCCAGCTACCATACTACACTACACATATTATCGATTACGCAGATAACGAACTAGTAAACCCAGCTGCAAACCTAACGAGATATCTGTTTACTTCAAACGTCTGTCTGTTTTACAGGAGCTGACAGCTTCTGGGACACACGGTCTCCATCAACAACAATGTCCTCATCATTAACCTATTACCAACGTGAGTGGGATTTCATGTGTCCAGAGCACTGAGGCAACCACACGAAATTCAAAGGATCCTATCCCCTCAAAAGGATACCCTAAAAGAATTTTTGTTGGAAAAAGAAAATAACTAACATTTTCAGTTCTCCCTTAAAGATACATTAAAAAAATAGGACTATGAAAAAATTATATAAATCACGTTTACATTGTAAGCTCAAACTGTCATTAAATCGCCATCTATCGGCTCTCAAAAGTAGTTACTCTACTGATTCTTACACTGTTGCCGATTGTTTCATTTTACACTTAGCCTAGTGGCAACTGATTTCCGCTTATGCTTCGTTCGTATTAGGTATTATAAGATGTTACGTTGTTCGGTTAAGATAATCTCATCTTGAAATCCTTTGTACACGTATGAACATGTATGTATGTGCCTTATTTACATTGATATATAGATGTCTAGTGTGTACTTGTCTTCGGTCATTTCCTTTTCTCCTCGGTGATGACGAGGTCGTACTGTGTCTGCACCAAAGGCTACATCCGTTAAGCCTTTCAAGCTCCGCATTAATATTAAGTTCTCGACACAGGCAAGCCGCTTACTTGGCTCCCATCAGCAGGCGCAAGCCTGGTTTCTGGGAGAAATCCGCAGTTAGTCTTAATTGAAATAACAGTCCAATTTTTGTCCACGTTGTTCACCACTTGGCTGTATCTATACGATCTACTAACTTCAAACTCGAAAAGAGAAACCAAACCAGACGAGAATATTTACGTGTAACAGACAAAATTACAAATGTACCAAAAATATCGTTCCATATCCTTTGTTGTTGCTGTTGTAGAGTTCCAAATTCTTTTATCTGTTAAGTTGTATCAGTTTTCTTGAATATTTTCTTAATTCTCGTCAAATGACTTAATAATTTCTCGATTAATTTGTGATATTCTTTATTTTATCAAACCAGTCCATCTGAAAGGGTTACTATGTATATAACCATGGAAAACTTAATTAAGGGTGGAGTGGAAAATTAGTCCTAATAGCACGCGATAACTTAATCTGCGAAAATTCGTAGTAAAGCCTGTAATTTCCTAAATGTACAAAAGATTCTATGATTTTTTATATTTTTATTAAAAGGGATATTAGGCAATGATTCTTAATATCAATTCTTGTAACTCAATAGCTGATTCATAAAACGTTATTTTATTGAATTTTTATTTGAGAAAGTAAGGTTAATGTAATGTTTCTTCCTTTCCAGGGTAAGCATCAATTGCAATCAACTTTCATCATTTTTATTCGTTTGGGGAATTGGTGAGTCGCATTTACCCCTTTTTAATTTTTTTCCTCTTACCTATTTTTGAGTTTTGACATTAGAAAGACTCATTAATTATAATGTAGGATTTTTTTTTAAATAGATGGTCATCACAAACAGAACGACTCATTTTCCAACTTTTTATAAATATTTTTATTTCTTACGATTTAACGACGGCGACAAAAATCTAAAGATATGTTTTAATTTAATTTCAATTTTATCAGCAGCTATCTATTTGGGGGAAACTGTGATATCTTTATTGTTTTGTAGTTCATGAAAGTCCATTACTTGAGTACTCCCTTAAAGTTGAAATTATCCCTTATCAGCTCTCTATTTGCTCGTATAAAATTTATTCATTCGTTTTCCTTAAGAAACTAACTCAATAATTGTTGATTCAATATCTTGTTTATTATTTTACAAAACGAGTCGTCAAGTTGTTTCACTTTTATAAAAAGAATTTTTCATAATATCCCATTTTGTCAGATATTACATATTCGAGGTTGATTGAAATCTATCCTTATTCTTCACTTGAATACCCCCATAAGTTTGCAATCTTCCCTTATCACCTATCCTTCTCCTCTCATAAAATTTATTTAGTGGTGTTCTTTGGGAAACCTGATATTTGTTGACTCAATGTCTTGTCAATGTTGACATACCTTGCCCAAGAGTAGGTACACAAATATCTACCCGTGGATATCCTATATATATAAGTATATACATTTATCAATACTATTAGCCTAATTAACATGAACATTCCGGGAACGATTAATTTATTAAATGGTTTCTGCGGTTTTCACTTTAGTGGCTTCTTGCTAAATAGATTGAACGTACTTGAAAATTTTCACGAAAGTTTAACGTCGCCATTGGCCCGATACAATCATACATAATGTCTATATCATGTCATGTCATATGACATAAACCGTGATCTACCCTAATGAATACAATTAATTTGTAAATTTGGAAGGTGGGGTGGGTAGCCTGCCTTGTTCATCCTGGCACAAAAACGAAAATATTTAAATGTTCCACAAACATTAAATTAAATAAACAAAATGGAATTGCTAATTAACAATAATTAATTAGATATTTTTAGACTGTTACATTTATCGTACTGCTATAATAGATACTGCATTTTCAAAAGATTTTCCCTAACGAATTTATAACAGCCTGTAAGTTCGCACTGAAGTCCTGAAGTCCTTTTTATAATATAAGACCCTTGATTTTCTGAGAGAATTCTTCCAAATTTTTTCTTTGAAATAGGTATACCTTTACATTTTGTAATTTCTCCGTAAAGCGGGTTTAAATTGGAGGTGGGTATTGGAATAGAGGATAAAGTGCCTATTCAGTAACTAATTAAATTTTTAACAGGTCTGCTTGTTTTTCATGATCGAGAAAAACGCGCTTTTATTAAATATTTCTTCGAGTCATAAAAAACCCCAACAAATTGAGCAATTAGTTACCGTTTTTACCTTCTCTCAACGGCAACTACCCAGGCAAAAGTAGGAGCGAAATGAACCCATGAAAGGGAATTAAAAAGGAAGTTCATTATTTAATTATACCCAGAAAATAAAATACACACAAATACCTCGTCTATAAAATAGCAAAAGAGAATTTTCTTTTTCGTCAAACCATCTTATCGGAATTTATTAAAATGTTTTCGATCATTAGAGGTGTTTTTTATACATAGGTAGGTACCTAAATAATAATTAACAAGTAGACAGAAAGAAGAATTCACTGACGAATAGAAATAATAAATACGGAGGTACCTATGTTTTTTATATATTGTTTTTCTTTCAATTTTAAAAGTAGTTTAATAGCAATTCTTTCAAAATTGAAAAACAAAATGTTAACTTTGACACCCCCTGGCGGAAAAACTACCTATGGGATCGCAAACGCCCCTTTAGAATCCTGTTCAGATAAAAAAATTAACAAATAAAACAAATCAGATAGAGACGATATAAAATAAATGTTTTTACAACCCCATCAATCTCTATATTATTACATTTGGGGGAGAATTACCATATTGAACTTTACAAACGAACTTGACGTCAAATTTACAAAATGTCCCTTATTGTGTTTAAGTTGTCCATAAAACCAAAAGGAATACAATATGAAAGGTTTAATTTAAATATTAAAAATGGAAAAAAAATTAAAAAGTTTTTCACTTTTAATAGGTATTTGAATCATGTTTAACCAAGTGATAACGGCTGCTACCCTTAAGTTGTTTAATTTAACTAGCTACTGTAAGAAGTCCCTTCCAGATATACCATTTAACATTAATTTTAATACCCTCGAAAAGACGATGGGATAAAATCCTTCTTGTGGTAACAAAAATCAAACAAAAAAAGAAGTGGGGTAAACAAACTTATACTATGAGGGCTTCTGGCCTCTACAAGGGCTACGGCAATTTCCAATTAAAACTTTTAAAATTTTCAAAAATTACCTAAAATACGTCACACTAAAATTAGCTTTTTTTGACCCCTTCCCCCCCGGTTGTCAAGCTGTGTCACACTTTCTGTGACCCCTCTGTAAATATTACGTCACAAAAACTAAACATAAATTTTGATTGATAATACACAAATTTTGATAGTCAAAAATATTTATTTTATTTTCATACCTAATAAAATTTAAATAAATTAATAAATATCTTTTGTAACGAACAAATAAATAATATTTCTATTTATCAGAAGTCCAAGGATTCTGTAAAAATTCAGTAGCGTCACGTTGCCATAGACCCCCCTACCCCTCTGGTCACATCTTGTCATACTCAGCAAGACCTCTCCCCCCCCCCCCTTGTATGCGAACGTATTTGATGAACGGCCCCTAATTTGTTTCAAAAATTTGTTTAGGGTGTAAAGCGAAGGGATGTAGGGAATTTAGGATGTGAAAGCAGAGGTCCCAATGATTATTTTTAACTATATTTAGTGTAGTGCAAGTCTAATAATTTTTTAATAATTATTTTATTTTTGAATGTATTAGAAAATAATATCGTTTTAAGCCTAATAAAACTAAATAATAAAATACCTCGTGTCATGATATTTACATTTATTTAATCATCACAAAAGTAATAAAATAAGTTCAAATTTTTACATGATATTTATCTTTTAAATTTTTGTTTTCAATATTTGAAAGCTCATAACAAAAAAAATTAACGTGATAGTGATAAGGACATTCAAGTAATTTCAAAAAATTCATTAGTTAAAACTTTTTCTAACAAGTTTTTTTTTTTTCGTAAAACGATAATTAGTTTCGAAAATCTTAATAAATGACGTGTTTAGACTTTGCAGTAAACTAAATATAGTAAAAAGTAATCATTGGGACCTCAGTTTTCACCTCGTAAATTCCCTACATCCCTATAGCTACATGTATTTTGCAAATAATTTGCTTGGAATTATATAATTATACAGCGTAAGTAGAAATTAATATCAACGTTATCCTCTGATAACACTCATCAGGAAAATGACGAAAAGCATAATATGTATTTGAATAATATTCAATTGTTTATTACGCTATTTGGATAGGAATTAAATTATTAAATTGAACGGTACGGATTGCTATTTCAAACTCAAAATACACCACCGTTCATTATTTAAAAAATAATGAATTAAATTACAAATTATTGATTAAAAATAAAACCAATATCAGGTACGTACATACGCAATTATTAGTACCTACATATGTATAAAATATTTTTGATTTGGTTTTTGTGGTGCTATTTTAAATGCAATTTACACAACTCTTGTCTGTTATTTGGAAAATAATTAGTTAAATTAAAATTTATTGACATCAACATTTACTTAAATAAATAAGTTTTGAGCTTACCAAATAAGTTTTAGATGTGGTGCCACTAAAATTAGTTTTATTTGAAACGAACCGTGTTGGAAAACTTCGAAAACTTTCCCGATTTTCCGCGTCGCGTGGTAAACGGATCGCGTCGTGACGGTGTCTGCACACCATGTGGCGTCTTGATGGAGCGCAGCATCGCACCGCGTTACAAACGCACGACTGGCAGCCACACGGGGGGTGGGGGTGGGATCAAGACGATGCGCGTCGAAACCGGCACTAGAACTTCGTCTTCGCCCTTCCTTTTCCATTCCATGCATACTTTCTTTCTGTCTACCTTCGTACCTACCCTTATTCCTGCCTACCTGTGGGAAAGCGAACGGTGCGACGTCGACGTCCGACGACTACTTTGCCAATTTTTCATCGCTTCGCACGCGTTTCCGCACCAGAAGTTTCGCCACGGCCGATGCGCCTAATACAAATCGGTTTATGGAAGATAATATGATCCAATGATTGTTGGGAAGGAAGATTGATTACGCGTAGTTTTGCTCAAGATATTTTAACGACTCGATGATGCTTTTACTTTTTTTTCTTTTGTGTTTCCTCTCAAATATTTCTCAACAAATGGATGTTGTAACAGGATCTGTCAGTAGATACTTTTGTTTTTGTGTAAGGATCTCATTCTCGTTCAAATAAATCCAGAAATACAACAAATACACACACTGACAAACGAAGAAGAAGAAGAAGAAGCTCAAATATGTATAATAGATACTTGACTGATTGACTGATTAATCAACGCCCCACGCTAAACTCTTAGACCTTTTACACAGAAGTTTGTTTTCGTAGATATGTGTACAAGGCGTAAGACATGATATTTGAAAATTCAGCCCCCATGTGGGGCAAAATAGGGTTGCTATCTTTTGGCCACGTTACTCAACTGATTTTGTTTACCATAGTAACTATTGACGACCTTTAGCGTTTTGAATGAACAAAATCAGGAAATGTATTTTTTATACATGAACTAGCAGTGAAACCCGGCGTTGCTCGGGTTAAAATACATCACATGTTTAATGGTATAAAAAATATGTAAGGATCTATTTTTTAACGTAGATATTATAGATTTATATCATTGATAACGTGGATATTGAGAGACTTATTCAGCCATTAAACATACGGTGTATAGAAAGTATATTTGATAGAGTGAACTAACTAACGAATTGAAATAATTTAAAGAAAATTTATGTTTCATTTACATATTATATTATCTATATACATATTACATTATACATTGACATATATTATACATTAGCATTTGTTATTTTATATTATTTTTTGTTTCAAATTTATTTTTACAATACTTGCTTATATACTACATTTATAGTTTTATTGTTTGGACTGTATAAATTTCGAGGTGATCCTACTCGTGAGCATGCGACGTATAATTGGCCGTGTGGAAAGCATGGTTCTTTTAAGTTACACTTTAATTTTTTTGGTCACTGTTCGGTCTTGTTTCCAATTGATCTTTACTCGACTGCAAACACATTGGATGTTGATTTATATATCGTCGAACACCGAAATTCCTAGTACCAGAACACTCAAGAATATTTAGATGTATGTCCATCACTTTGAAACGTAGATGTACACTTTTTTGAAACTTTCTAGATCATTCAAGAAATTTTTAGAACTTTCTCGAACATTCTAAGACGATAATTACAGTTTGCGCTCATTTAAGAATTTATTAGATCATTTCAGAGATTTTGAGATCTTTCCGGAAGTCCTTATGACTTAAAAAATACCGGCCAAGTGCGAGTCGAACTCGCGCACCGAGGGTTCCGTACAAACCTGTATATATGTGATGTAACTAAAAATTTAAGGTTTTCGGAATTTTTCCTTTATATGTGCTATAAAACATTGCTTCATGCCAAATTTCAAGATTCTAAATCGACTGGAAGTACCCTTTAGGTTTTGATTCCCTTGCGAGTAGTTGCGAGTTTGAAAATATGCGGCTTAAATTGCTGTTTCTTTTGATTGCGTTGACATAGAAGTTTGATTTTGTTACAGCTTAAAGGTATTATAGACCTGAGTATTTAATATGAATTTCAATTTAATACCTCTACGCGTTCATGAGGAAAGGGGTAGTAACTTTAAAATTATTAAAAATATTTTTATTATATGATGTAACTGAAAATTTAAGGTTTTCGCAATTTTTCCTTTATCTGTGCTATCAGACGTTGCTTCGTACCAAATTTCAAGATTCTGAGTTGACGGGAAGTACTCTGTATGTTTTGATTCGAAAATTTGCGGAAATTTGCGGCATAAACGGCTGTATCTTTTGATTGCGTTGGCTTAGAAGTATAATTTTTTCACAGCTCCAAGGGACAATAGACTTGAGTATTTGGTATAAATTTTAGCTTGATACCTCCAGGCGTTCCTGTGAAAAAGGGTCTTGACAGACGAACGAACGGACAACGAAGTGATCCTATAAGGGTTCCGCTTTTTCTTTTTGAGGTGCGGAACCCTAAAAAGGACAGAAATATTTCTTTTCACCTTTCTGCCACCTACAACCACCCACTTCCACCCACCGCGACCAAACTTTCTTACTCCCACCTGGAGACCAAGGAGTATTTACCACCCCAACAGGAAGTTGATTGGAGTGGGTAGAGATAGAGAAAACCCTGTCTTTACGTACCAACATTAGCATTTTATATATATATATTTAAATTTAGATAAGTAAAGACTAAACCGATTTTGTAAGGTTATATTTCGACACAACTCTGTACAATAAAATAAATCTGTTTAAAACGAGTATTTCATTTGAGTCCCGTCTTCGACAACAGGTTGCACAAACATGGTATAAATTTTGTAAAACAAATTACAATTATGTACTTCATCTAACTTCGATTTGAGAGATTATCTGCGAAATACAGTTGAAACCGTTTATAACGACATCGTTTAGAACAACATACCGGTCATATTGACCAAAAGGTCTGAATGATATACATTATAACATTACCGGTTGTTACGACTATCGGTTTTTACCACCAAATACGAGTAGCCCCTTCGATGTCGTTGTAACCGATTTTGACTCTATTAACAATATGTGCACTATAGAAATATGCCGGTGTGTTTATCAAAAACACTGGAGTTTTCAAAAATGTAGTTGTTTAGGGCTCCTACACGGAGAAAAATAATCATGATTTTATTACTTGATGAGTCAAGCAAAAGTTTTCTAGTAAATAATAGGTACTAGAATTCTCATAAAATGCACTTGGTAGTATAAAACAATTTTTCATTCTTTCTAATAATTAGTATTAGAATAATCAAGCTAAATAAGTCTAGACTTTTTTCTCTACCTCTCGATTATTTTATCGTGTCGTGTCGAAGAAAAAAATACTAGAATGAGAATAGTTTAATAAAATTAGTGATAAGAAGTGTAAAAAATGTTTTCTAATCAAGTCAATTTTACTAGAATTCAGTCTCAACACCGAACGTAGATTGACTACGTAGACATTTCTAGTAAAATCTCCTTGAGCGTCTGGTCGTCCATATAATTGACAGATTTTTTAGTCATGTTTGCTAGAATTCTAGCAATATTTTCATGATTGTTGTCTCCGTGTATCCAATCCTTAATTTTCATTATTTAATTTTTCTCTGTACTATTTTATAGTATTGATTATTCAGTTGGAAATCACAAATAATTGATCAATAAAAACAATTTCCTTTTAATATTATATAATGTGGAAATAATTTTTGCTCATTAACGGTTTTATAAAAATATTTGTCAGGTATTCGAGTGGTTGCCGTGACTACTCTGTTTGCTTCAATTTTCTTCGTTAAAAGTTCATAAACACCTTGACTTATTAACTCGGTTCAGGAATTGCGTTGTCGGTTTAATTGAAACGGCAAAGAAGTTTTAGTTGAGAAAACTGTTTTGTGTGCTCCTTATGCTAAGCGTCTGGTAACATTTCTTCGGAAAACTTTCCAGTTCTCTTCGAATCCTGTGACGCCCCCCGTCGAACTTGTATCGAACTTTCTTAATATTTCGCTTTTTTCATCGCGTGCCGACTTGTTCATTGCCCGTGCAAAGCTTCGAAACAGGTCAGACTACCCTCCCCTCCCCCCCATCTCCTCACCTTCACTTCCACATACGTATATTTATATACATACAGTCATACATACATGAGGAATAAAAAAGATTTATTCCCATTGCCTTTGAATACATCAGGGACGTGTAGATTTTCGTTTCGTTCTCTCCGGAGTTCGGCTCCTAAATCCTCGCTTCAGAAAAATCGGAAAGTACTTATCGAACTTTTTGAAAACATTTCGTTCACTTTTGCTTTTCAACAATCAACCAAGTAGAGATTTACGCAGTCCATGTGATATTCATGTTGTGCTGAATCGCAAAAAGTTTCGCCCGCAATCGACTTTTCAATGACGGTCGGAAAGGTTACCTTTTTATGGACCCTTCAGCGTGTCCGAACCTATTTACGTTTTCAATCGCTTTTCCAGAAAAATATTTATTCAGTTTTCCCAAATATTAGACCCAACTCTCTTCTACTCAATTACCTACATTACAACATATAAAATTGTTATTTTTGTAATACTTTTATTACAACGCGATGGTTATTTACCCGTTTCGTTTTTAGATTATCTCAATAAATAGATACTCACCCTCTGTCGTCTGGAAAATATTTTAGGATGAGGATTAACCACGGGCTTAAAAGAACATCCGGGCAGGTTGTCTGGGCCAAATTATACGCGATCCGTTACAAATGGTCCCCTGTTTAATAGAACGGCGTCATCGTGCGCCCTAATGAACAGTAATTTGCGGTATTACATTTTGCAGATTACTTATTATACACGACAATGGGGGTAGAAGCACCTCCCGGCCGTGAACAACGGGAAAAATTGCAGGAATCTCATCTTGTCGTGATATTGTTCGTTTACAGATGGGGGCCAAGCCGTATGACGAAACGGGGAGAATGGAAAGGACTACGGCTGCGATTTTAATTCGTCAACCAAAACGACACCCTTGAAATTAAAAAAAAAAAGTTGTGGTACGGGACGGGCGCTTTTGGCCATTGCGCTTGCACAAAAAGAAACAATTTTTCTAGCACATAATAATCCTTCGAATATGAAATTGTTCTGTTTCGGAAAACATTTTAGGTAACATGTAGCAATAATGTACTCTTGTTTCAAGTAGGTACTGTGTTCTAAATAAGGTTTCACCAAGACAAAAATCTTGACTTCGAAGTCCAACTCTTGTCTTCATTTGAAAATTGAGATCAGGAAGATTATTGTTCTTCTCCTGTCCATTGTTTTGTGAGAAACAGAATTGTTTGTATAAATACAGAACTTAAATGCATACAAATGCCTAGGCAAAATTTCTTTTATACCGGTAACTTTATCTAGCTTCTATCTTGAATCAAAACAAAGTGAAGACAAAAAAACTACTATCAAACTATTAACATGTCTACCAAAATAATCCGGTTATGAATTTCTAAAATTTCAAAATAACTATTTGAGTACAAAAAATAGTTTGGATAATTTTTTTATTGTAGGTACTTATGACGTAATACTTTTAGACCAGGGTCGATAATTTTTGAAACCAAAAAAAAAACATTATAGTAGAATGAAACCCATTGGAAAAGGAAGAGAATATAACAGAAATGAAAGGAAAAATAATTTATGGGCGATCTGAGGTCGGGAAGGGGAGGGGGGTGAGTTTTTAAGGTTAAAAAACGGTTTTCCTTGATTTTCGGAAAAACTACAAGTCTTATGTAAAAAAGGTAAAAGGCAAAGTTGTAGGTAATAAAAAGATATATAACTTTTATATTTACACTTTTTTCACATAACCTCAAAATTTATGTGAAAAATTCAAATAACCAAGTTTGTGGTTTTTTATTATCTTTTACAAAAAATTTTTGTTTTCACGAAATTTTGTGAAAACTCACCTATTTATGTCCCAAATACGCTGTAATTTTTTTGATTCGAAATATTTATTTTTTCACCTTATTTTTACTTAATATCGAAAAAGCAACCTTATTTTCAATTGAAAATTCTCTGATTCTCACGTCAAAATATCTGCTTTTTTAAAAACGTTGGTGGGCTTTTTCTTAGTTTAAATCACTACTTTCTGATGGTGTAAAAAAAATATACATTACTATGGTGTTTTCTCAGGAAATGTAAAAAATAGTTGTTCTAAATATTAAAGATATGATTTCAAAAAGGGAATTTTATCTAAAAAATGTGACCACTGCTATTTTTTCTAATAAAAAAGTCGATTTATTAAATTCAAATTACATTTGTGTCATAAAAAATCTCATTATATATGAATTTACATACATTATACTGTTTACGTTATTCATTATAATATTTTTAAAAACATAAATCTACTTTTCTTTGTTTTTTTTGCATTTCCTGAGAAAACTTACCATGGTAATGTATATTTTTTTTCACACCATCAGAAAGTAGAGATTTCAACGAAGAAAAAGCGCACCAACGTTTTTAAAAGCAGATATTTGACGTGAGAATTTTCGATTGAAAATTAGGGTGCTTTTTCGATATTAAGTAACAATAAGGTAAAAACATAAATATTTCGAATCAAAAAAATTACAGCGTGTTTGGGACATAAATAGGTAAGTTTTCACCAAATTTTGTGAAAAACAAAAATTTAGTGTAAAAGATAAAAATAAAAAACCAAAAACTTGGTTATTTGAATTTTTCACATAAATTTTGAGGTTATGCGATAAATGTGTAAATACAAAAGTTGTAGATCCTTTTATTACCTACAACGTTGCCAATTACCTTTTTTCCATAAGACTTGTAGTTTTTCCTAAAATTAAGGAAAACCGTTTTTCACCCTTAAAAACTCCCTTCCCCTTCCCGACCTCACATCGCCCGTAAATTATTTTTCCTTTCATTTCTGTTATATTCTCTTCCTTTTCCAATGGGTTTCATCCTACTATATTTTTTTTTTCACTTTTTACTATTTTTAAAGGCTTCAGCACAGGTCTATTTATATTCTGCATAGAATGTGTGAAGGAGATCTGGTAAACATTGAAAAGAAAACTAAGACTGTCATTCATTCCAGAGAACTATTATCGCAATGAATTCGTCCTTAGGGAACGAGTTTAACACCTTTTGTGGCCGCTCTTTGTGTCTTTAACGTCAGACGTAATGTCCAGTTGATTAGAATTAACTTTCGCAAGAAGGCAATTGACCTGCTAGGTTATGCTGGTATCCGATGTCGGGTCTTTTATTCGTTTTTCAAGTATCCTTACCACCGGATGGTTGACAGTGAACACAAACGAATGCCACATCGTACTTACACGAACATCACTAAAGGGGTTACAAAAATGGGTTCAATGCTAATAAGATGCAAAAAATTATTAGCTTTGAAAAATACCACAATCTGTTTGACGAAACGTTGGGGGGTTGTTTTGAAAATATTTTTTTTTCTACCTATTACCTATTAGAAAAGGTTTAACATATATAGTAACTCCTTAGGTACACAAGCTATTCGAATGTATTTAATTACTTTTACTAAACAGAATAATTAGTGTTTAAAATGCTCTCTATTTTTTTAAATATGTAATATGATGACTGAAATGATGTAGGCTTGTCCTGAAATAAATAATATAAATGTTAAGTTAGTTGCGAATAATTAATTGCAGCACTAGAGCAGTGTTAAGGCTCATTCAGCCATGCATACGGTCTTACTATCATATACAAATACGTAAGCGCCTACGTATATAACGTTAACGTTTAAGTGCACCTTCATAAATAAGTTTATTCAGTTGTTTTATAACCACGTCAACGTTAGAATTTGCATATCGGTTAGTTTGTTTTACTACTGCCGTTGAATTACCTGCGAGTAAACTGGAAATTTAAAGGGGTAGATGGCAGATTATATGCTGAAAGCGTTGAAAATTCATGTACCTCCCAGTCCTCGACGTTTGTGAGTATGCAAAGCAATACTTAAGTACTTTCCACGATGGTCTTTTTATAATGAAATCAAGTTGCACGCACCATGAATGTGAAGTATGTCTGCAAGAGTATAACAGAAAAAAGACTGGGGTTGCAACACCGGAAATTGTAAAAAGAATCAGTTAAATGTCTAAATAAAATCACTTAAATGTAGTTTTGGGGAACTGAACTACGTAAAACCCAAAATTTTTGCCAGGTTAACAACTAAACGTTTGAGTAGTTGAGTTTTCTAAACGTTTCTTGTAATTCTGGATTTCCTTGAATGAAAAGGAGATCCTCACATTTTTTTTTTCTATTTTACTTAATATACACTTTATTCAAAATAAGGGTGGGATAGTACAAGGATCTGGTAAACGGTAAGAGGTACGTAATCGGTTACTAATCGGTTACACTAGAAAAAGGTTGCATTTTTTTGAGCCTTACAATATACCGTTTAGAAAGGTTTTTAAAATTCCGAGTAGCTCCCGAAATTTCCGGAACAAACCCAATTTTTTTAAAATCGTTTTTATGCCTGGCTTTATTTGAGAAAGCATATCAAAATAAAATAGAAAGCGAATAAAACGATGAAAAGTTTCAATCAAAATTTTATTAATCACAACAATTGTTTTGCCAAACATTGGCTTCTTCAGGTGAAGATCAGTCTAATTAACAAGTTACAAATATCGGTAAAGACTAAGTAAAGTGAGAAATAAGTGGGGGAATTAAATTTTTGAAAACAAATTTAACAAAGGAGACCTGTTAACTTCGATTTGATAATTAAGCAAAACATTTAATTTATTATATTTATTAATATACAAACTTTCTGTTAAATTGAGTTTAATATTTTTGGGTAATTCTTTTAAAATTTTGAAATTATCATTAAAAGAGTGTTTTTCAAGCAACAAATATTCTGCGTAGGTAGAATCCATTTTTTTATTGATGTAGCTACGTTTATGTTCACAAATCCTAAGAATAAATAAACTCCAAATTTATCAGTTTTATCTTCGTTATGTTTTATAAATTTAGATAAAGTATTGCTGGTTTTAAAAGAAGTACCTAATTAAATTATGTGATTTTGACAGTGTAAACCGATATTTGTAACTTGTTAATCAGACTCATCTTCACCTGAAGAAGCCAATATTTGGCGAAACAATTGTTGTGATTAATAAAATTTTAATTGAAACTTTTCATCGTTTTATTCGCTTTCTATTTTAAATATAAAGTTTCAACAAGTAACGCCTACAACAATTAATTACATATCAAAATAAACTACAATTTTGCATTGCCACTTTTTCCGAGCCATCCAACAATGACAACGCCTTTCCAGTCTGACGTTTCGGACCATTATCAGTTTAATTTTTTGTAATATGGCCACTTTTAATTTTTAATTAGGTGATAATACATTTGCAAATGTTTAAAAACGGTTTTAGCTTATTTTAGGCATTTTCCTGAGTAATTAAGGCTTTGAACGATACCAAAATTTTCTTTATAATATTTAACGAAACATTCAACATTTTTTTTAAATTATTTAAATGTAAAAGTGTGAAACCATACTTTATATTACTTTTGTTATTACATTATTTTTAAATTAACGATTAAAATAATTTTTTGGTTATTTTGTGCTTTATTGACTTCAATATTGCAATGACTTCCCCCAAAAGAAAATTTTGGTGTCGTTCATTATACCTAAAACAACCTAAAAAGGTGTTTAAACAATTACAAGTGTAATGCCTGTAACAGGGGCGTATTACAAAAAATTTAACTGACGATGGCTCCTCGGTAAAGACACATTAATAGAATATGATAAGAGATTCACACATAAAAAAGAATCCTTAAATGCGCTTCGACACCCAGCGTATCATTCTCGGTTAGAGATTCTTTCCGGAAACTTCTAATAAGTTGTAACATTAGATCATCTTCAATATTATTATAATTCCTTAATAAAAATCTGAATATTCTCATCCTCATACATTAATTTCTGCCTAATTATTTCATTAATTCTAATAAGTTGTAACATTAGATCATCTTCAATATTATTATAATCCCTTAATAAAAATCTGAATATTCTCATCCTCATACATTAATTTCTGCCTAATTATTTCAAATTCTAATAAGTTGTAACATTAGATCATCTTCAATATTATTATAATTCCTTAATAAAAATCTGAATCTTCTCATCCTCATGCATTAATTTCTGCCTAATTATTTCATTAAGGATTTACAAATATATTTTGGATAATATCTTTCAGCTGGCTCTTTGTGCGCTTTGTTCAACTTTAGGCTGTTGTGGATAGATTTTATTAACTAATGCTGCATTTCATACAGAAAGTTTCTAAACTGTCATACACTTGTTGTTACGTCGTCAGTTCCGAACAGAAATACGCTCGATTTCGTTGTTTCGGAGGCTACAATAACGCCAAAAATAATGGTCTTGCTGTCACCGGAAGTTAGTCGCGTCGTCCCAAAGAGGGACGATATCCGCAAGGACAAAGAAAAGCGATCCAAACAAAACGGGCTTTTGCGAAAGTTGCAACGGCAAGCTTTACATTTTCCGAACATATGTAGATACCTATTACGCGTACGGTTCGGTTAGGTTGCCTTTTGTCTCGGCTACTCTATCGATTTATCTGCGATATGTCGAGCTTACACTACGTATCTGCTACTCGTACTAGACTGAAGTATGTATAGGGATGAACGGACGGGCGACTACGACTGGATGTATGGATGGATGGTTGGATAGATCTTCGTTGAGTCAGCAGACGAGGCGAGTTTACCATTGTTCGGTCGCGTATCGTATCTCTACGACGCGATACGACGAGATGCGCCGCGGTGCCACCGTAGCATTCGAAATTATAAATTTGGCTGACGCGGAGCTTTTCGTTGTGAGCTTTCGACGCTGTGTCGTCGTTGATGCCGCCTTCACCGTCGTTTTACGCTCTCGTATACTTAATCCCATTAGGGGATGGAGTCGTTGTCGTCGCTCATTCCGTCCGACGTCCTCCTCACGATGGCCTCGTTCAAGAGCGACCCCTCACTTGTAATAATTCACGAGAATCATTATCGGGCTTATTCCCTTCACCCTTAATGAGCCACCATTTGATAACAAATAATCGTTTTTATTATTTTATATCACCCTCAGGCAAATTTTTAAAAATAAACTTTCCCTCCTACTAAGAATGAAGGCGGCTTTGTACGTAATAGAATTTTTAAACGAAACT
Organism: Agrilus mali; assembly: GCA_029378335.1. NCBI lineage: Eukaryota > Metazoa > Arthropoda > Insecta > Coleoptera > Buprestidae > Agrilus > Agrilus mali. The sequence continues at coordinate 3,106,677 of CM055657.1, read as the reverse complement.
GGCATACAAACTAGGAAATCTGAAAAATATTTAAAGCATTATTGGAATACAAAATAGTTACTATAATAACCCTTATTAGTCACATTTTTATCTTAATTATAAAACTCAGAAACAAAATTGTTATCCAAGAGTCTGGGTCCTTTTGTCCTGATTTTGTTTAAGGTGTTTTGTTAGTTGTTCATTAAACTGCATGAAGAAGATTTACTGATCTCAAAAATTCTCGTCTTGCTTCTCTTGATCATGTATTAATTTTTACATCGATATTTCGATCAAGGCAGTAGCAGGACAAGGTCTGTTAAATTTTTGAAGCACTGCATGGTGACATTACTAAAATATCTAATCGTTGAGTTGCATGTTAAGATCAAAATTCTTGTCTTGACTTTGTTTAATGTTTTCTGTTTGATGACGGGACTCTTGACAATTTTCTTGATCTCGAAAATTCTCCTCCTGATTCTCGTGATCACATCTTGATTTTTACATCACAAGAATTTTTTGAAAGTCAAGAATCTCGTAAAACTATATAGATATATCTGATGAACTTTTGAAACCTTAATTGTCTCTAATTTTGATTATTGTGGATCTGCACTGCAAGGTGACACTAGTGAAATATATAATTATATCGTATGACTTCCCACTTTTTACTACTATTTCAAGTTTAGTTTGTTGTGGTGATATGTAGAATAATGATCTGTTGGCAGTAACAATAACTTCTGTTTAAAGAAGTTTAATATCGGACGCTATTAAATCTCCTCTCCGTTCTCGATTTTGTCATCATCGTTGTGAATTCTTTTCAGATAGGTTGGAAAGTTTGAAACCGTCGTAATCGCGTCGCATCGCGTCGGTTAGTTCGACAATTTTCCGCTCTATTTATTCCCACATCGGCTGGAAAGCTGCGATTCACGTCCACTCCTTCTTGACTTAAGAATCGGGTCCTTTATTCGGGCAACTTTTCGATCGGATAAAATTTATCCGGGGACGAAGGAAATTTTAAACAGTCGAAAACGTGCCATTTGGTTTGCCAACTTCGCTTACGAAAAGTATGTACGTTCCCGTGGGGAATTAGGTAAATCACGGGACAGAAAAGGAAACGTCTCCGACAGGAGCGTGCGGCAAAGCGGGATTGTGAAAGTGCCTCAACGTAACCCATAACAGACTGCAACGATAATTTTTCTTGGAATAAATACAATTTCAAATTCACCAAATACAATAAAATAAAACTACAGCTGAGTTGGTAACATAACTACATAAATGCTTGTAAAGAGGTTTTCCCGAAAAGGGAAATAAACTGGATGTTCTCTTCAGTGATCTAGCTAAACGCGAGTCTACCTACTAAAAAAGTCACATCAAATTAGAACCATTTTAAATTTTTAAATTGAGTTCGTTTTTCCGTCAACTGAAATCCGGATTAAATGATGCTTATCCGAACAAAGCGTTCTGTTCGTGTGGGAATTTAAATAGAGTTAAGAACCGAATGACGCGGTTTACTTTGACAGCTAGGCGCTGCCATCGCTGCACAAACTGTATCCTCTTGGGGAATTAAATTGCGGACAAGGAAGAAATGTTACGTTGCGCGCGGGACGGCTGGCTAAAAGGATGAAGGTGGTGGAGGAGGGCCGAGTTGAGGGGTTGAGCAACTCATCCCCCACGTGATACACTCACTGTCTTACTTTATTTGCATCACAAGTCTAGGCACATTACGTAGGAACAAATATAAGAAAAATAAGATTTCTAGATCTTGATGTTGACGTCCACCTCTTGTCTTGACTCGAATATTAATAGACTACAAAATTTTTTAATTTCCAAAATTCTCTTGATCTTGTATCGATTTTTACATGGGCGCTCATGTCTTGATCTTGTCTTAAATCAAGGTAAGATCAACATATGACATTTTGAAAGTCAAGAGTGCACCGACTAAATTCGTTCAGTATCACCGATTTAAAAATCGAGTTAGACCAAGAGAATCAGGAATCTTGGAATATAATGAAGGGACCTTTGACTTACTAGAATTCTCGTCTATATTCAAGACAAGATCACCGATTTAAAAACTGAGGCGAAATGAAGAGAACCACGAATCTTGGGATTTAATAAAGTGGTCTTCACTTTGTAAAATTCTCGTCTTGATTTAAGACAAGATCACAGATTTAAAAATCGATATAAGGTCAAGAGAATTACGAATTCTGGAATCCAATGAAGAGACCCTTGACTTTCTAGAATTCTCGTCTTGATTCAACAAAGAACCACCTATTTAAACATCAAGACAAAATTAAGAGAAGCATGAATCTTGAAATTTAATGACGAGACTCTTGACTTTCAAGAATTCTTGTCTGGATGCATGACAGGGTCACCGATTAAAAGATTGAGACTAGATCAAGAGAATCAGGAATCTTAGAATCTAACGAAGGGACCCTTGCCTTATTAGAATTCTCGTCTATATTTAAGACAAGATCACCGATCTAAAAATTCCGACAAAATGAAGAGAACCACGAATCATGGAATATAATGAAGAGACTTGACTTTCTAGAATTCTCGTCTTGATTAAAGACAAGATCACAGATTTAAAAATCGATATAAGGTCAAGAGAATCACGAATCTATCGATTGAATGAAGTGGTCTTCACTTTGTAGAATTCTCGTCTTGATTAAATACAAGATCACCGATTTAAAAAGTCAGACAAGATAAAGAGAACCATGAATCTTGGAATCTAATGACGAGACTCTTGACTTTCGAGAATTCTTGTCCGGATGCATGACAGGGTCACCGATTCAAAAATTTAGACTAGATCAAGGGAATCAGGAATCTTAGAATCTAACGAAGGGACCCTTGCCTTATTAGAATTCTCGGCTAGATCTAAGACAAGATCACCGATTTAACAATTCCGACCAAATGAAGAAAACCACGAATCATGGAATATAATGAAGAGACTTGACTTTCTAGAATTCTCGTCTTGATTAAAGACAAGATCACAGATTTAAAAATCGATATAAAGTCAAGAGAATCACGAATCTATCGATTGAATGAAGTGGTCTTCACTTTGTAGAATTCTCGTCCTGATTCAATACAAGATCACCGATTTAAAAATTCAGACAAGATAAAGAGAACCATGAATCTTGGGATCTAATGACGAGACTCTTGACTTTCAAGAATTCTTGTCCGGATGCATGACAGGGTCACCGATTAAAAAATTTAGACTAGATCAAGAGAATCAGGAATCTTAGAATCTAACGAAGGGACCCTTGCCTTATTAGAATTCTCGGCTAGATTCAAGACAAGATCACCGATTTAACAATTCCGACAAAATGAAGAAAACCACGAATCATGGAATATAATGAAGAGACTTGACTTTCTAGAATTCTCGTCTTGATTAAAGACAAGATCACATATTTAAAAATCGATATAAAAGTCAAGAGAAGTCACGAATCTATCGAAATTTGAATGAACGATGGACTCTTGACTTTCAAGAATTCTTGTCTGGATGCATGACAGGGTCACCAATTAAAAAATTGAGACTAGATCAAGAGAATCAGGAATCTTAGAATCTAACGAAGGGACCCTTGCCTTATTAGAATTCTCGTCTATATTTAAGACAAGATCACCGATTTAAAAATTCCGACAAAATGAGGAGAACCACGAATCATGGAATATAATGAAGAGACTTGACTTTCTAGAATTCTCGTCTTGATTAAAGACAAGATCACAGATTTAAAAATCGATATAAGGTCAAGAGAATCACGAATCTATCGATTGAATGAAGTGGTCTTCACTTTGTAGAATTCTCGTCTTGATTCAATACAAGATCACCGATTTAAAAATTCAGACAAGATAAAGAGAACCATGAATCTTGGAATCTAATGACGAGACTCTTGACTTTCAAGAATTCTTGTCTGGATGCATGACAGGGTCACCGATTAAAAAATTGAGACTAGATCAAGAGAATCAGGAATCTTAGAATCTAACGAAGGGACCCTTGCCTTATTAGAATTCTCGGCTAGATTCAAGACAAGATCACCGATTTAACAATTCCGACAAAATGAAGAAAACCACGAATCATGGAATATAATGAAGAGACTTGACTTTCTAGAATTCTCGTCTTGATTAAAGACAAGATCACATATTTAAAAATCGATATAAGGTCAAGAGAATCACGAATCTATCGATTGAATGAAGTGGTCTTCACTTTGTAGAATTCTCGTCTTGATTCAATACAAGATCACCGATTTAAAAATTCAGACAAGATAAAGAGAACCATGAATCTTGGGATCTAATGACGAGACTCTTGACTTTCAAGAATTCTTGCCCTGGATGCATGACAGGGTCACCGATTAAAAAATTTAGACTAGATCAAGAGAATGAGGAATCTTAGAATCTAACGAAGGGACCCTTGCCTTATTAGAATTCTCGGCTAGATTCAAGACAAGATCACCGATTTAACAATTCCGACAAAATGAAGAAAACCACGAATCATTGAATATAATGAAGAGACTTGACTTTCTAGAATTCTCGTTTTGATTAAAGACAAGATCACATATTTAAAAATCGATATAAGGTCAAGAGAATCACGAATCTATCGATTGAATGAAGTGGTCTTCACGTTGTAGAATTCTCGTCTTGATTCAATACAAGATCACCGATTTAAAAATTCAGACAAGATAAAGAGAACCATGAATCTTGGGATCTAATGACGAGACTCTTGACTTTCAAGAATTCTTGTCCGGATGCATGACAGGGTCACCGATTAAAAAATTTAGACTAGATCAAGAGAATGAGGAATCTTAGAATCTAACGAAGGGACCCTTGCCTTATTAGAATTCTCGGCTAGATTCAAGACAAGATCACCGATTTAACAATTCCGACAAAATGAAGAAAACCACGAATCATTGAATATAATGAAGAGACTTGACTTTCTAGAATTCTCGTCTTGATTAAAGACAAGATCACAGATTTAAAAATCGATATAAGGTCAAGAGAATCACGAATCTATCGATTGAATGAAGTGGTCTTCACTTTGTAGAATTCTCGTCTTGATTCAATACAAGATCACCGATTTAAAAATTCAGACAAGATAAAGAGAACCATGAATCTTGGGATCTAATGACGAGACTCTTGACTTTCAAGAATTCTTGTCCGGATGCATGACAGGGTCACCGATTAAAAAATTTAGACTAGATCAAGAGAATGAGGAATCTTAGAATCTAACGAAGGGACCCTTGCCTTATTAGAATTCTCGGCTAGATTCAAGACAAGATCACCGATTTAACAATTCCGACAAAATGAAGAAAACCACGAATCATTGAATATAATGAAGAGACTTGACTTTCTAGAATTCTCGTCTTGATTAAAGACAAGATCACAGATTTAAAAATCTAGATAAGGTCAAGAGAATCACGAATTCTGGAATCTAATGAAGAGACCCTTGACTTTTTAGAATTCTATTCTTCATTTAACAAAGAACCACCTATTTAAACATCGGGACAAAGTCAAGAGAAGCACGATTCTTGAAATTTAAAGAAGGGAGTCATGACATTCAAGAACACTTTAAGACAGTTTAAAGTGATGCCACATAGGAATAAGTTTCTTCAAGATCAATATTCGTGTCTTGGTGAAACCCTAGACGGTCTTGTCAAAACCTATTTGGCTGACCGCATTTTACTATTCTCCGGTTAATTATGTGATGACTTACGACTAATAAAGTGGGGTGCAGTATTTCGAGTTGTTTTTTCACGCTGTAAAGAACTAAAATATTAGGTGCATTATCTATTAATATTCTGCCCTAATGTCAGAGAAATAGTCCATTTCGTTATTATAAAAATATCGTAGTGGCAGCGTAAAATGTGGCTTTTAATGGATGAAAAATTTGTGTTCGACGACGCGCAAGGGTTTCGCTCCCGATTCCATTCTCGTTCCCGGCAAAATCACCGCGGCAAGTTGAGCAGCGCACGATCGCGACCGCGACGGTTTTATCTGGTGCCGCGCTCGTATAATGTAAATTTTTCATCGTAAACGTAAGGACGAAAAATACAACGACCGACGCCGTAATCGTTACAGAGGCTCGTGAATGTAGTTTACGAGACGTGCATATTTTGCGTGGTTATTTTGTATCGTCGCAGATGAGGAGGATGGGATTACTACAGACATTCAGATCCACTCATTTACCGGATACTTTCTCAGGCCCGCAGTGGCGTACTTCCTTTTACATTTATTTTCAAGATGGCCTTCAATTTTTAAAAACTAAAAGGACTACAAACAGATTCCAGATTTCAACACTGCGAAAGCTCTTAGGCAATAAAAATCAAAATATCCTTTTTGGTAAATCAGTTTTTAATTTTTTCAAGTCCAGACTTTCTTTAGATTTGAATTTAAGAAGGAAGACTAAATAAATCAATTGATAACCCCAATAGTAAACAAGTTGATAGACCAATAGCCACTAACGGCACTTAGTCCTTGATTTAATTAAAAGAAGTTGCGGATGGAACATACGTAGTAAACACAACCACAATCACGAGGATTCTCACGTCTTTGCAAATCCCAAAATAAATTAACCTAAATCTTAAACTCTTAATCATATCTTAATCTTCTTCATATTCAGCCTTCAGGGCCTTTTAATTGCGGCATGAAATTGTAACGAAGTTACTTTCAGAAAAGTTGTCTGTAGTTTTATTTGAGGACTGACTCAACTTAAGCAGGTATTTTTGATATTTTGTCTCGAAAATTCTATTAAAAGCATCTTTTTGGCAATATTCTTGCACTTTCAACCTTTCATATACTTACCACTGCTAATATAATTGTTCCGATATATTGACACGAATTTTAAACAATTAAAAAGCTTTTTGTTTTTAGAAAGGCGCTGCTTGTCATATCGCTATTGAAAGCTTCGTTTAAAAGGATAGCAAAGTATCCATTATACATATGCCGCAACAAAAGCCTTAAAAGCTTTTTCGAAAATTACAGCAATCCCTCATATTGATCCTTTTTATTAATCTATAATTCTGTTGGGAGACAATAAAAAAAACTCCTGCCATATTCAATCGCTCAAACGATTTATAAATCGAGGAGTTATTGAGTGCATTAGAAACAAAAAGACGCAGGGATTGCTTGCTCTTTTGTTTGTTTACATAAATGTTATAAAATACAATTCATTTATTTCTCATTCAATTTTATTATGTTCAATTTCACAATCTTCTTCATATCAGAGGTGTTTTGGAATTTTCCTTTTCCGTGTAGAAAGTCTTAACAATTTCCTTCTTATTGATACGGTTCTATTTCACAAATATTACAACCCCTTTAGATCTTCTTCTCCTTTCCAAAACCCTTATTAGACTACACCCCTTTGAACCACCTTTCACATCCACTAAAAGCAAATATGTAGCAATATAATTAGTATTTCAAGACTCTCCAAACAATGACCAATTTTTTTTTGTTTTCTGGCCTTGGGGTGGTTTTGTTTAAAAGTGAGATTAGGCCCATTATACAAATGAATTCGGTGAGCACGTCTAGCAATTTTTGCTACGCCTGTGGCATACACATTCAACTTTTACTTATATTTTCCGTCGCTCGGAATGGTTCTCTCCTCCAGGTCTCCGAGTCATCTACTAAATATTTTTCCCCGGTGTGCGGTTAAGCAGGAGAGCAAGCTACCCTCGGCGACCGCGAGAGCGGAAGCGTATTATACCCCGTTACCCCTTCGCGCCGTAATCTACGTATAATATCCTCCGGATGCGACACGGGTAACTTTCTTAATAGGTATAGTATAGTACTTGCTGCTACTGATGCGCTATCAAAGTATAAACCCTTTCGAACCGGATCAGTTTCTTAAAAGCCTTCCATGGCCTCTGCCTGCCTTTGCTTTCCAGCTACATACCTACTTAGCCTGCACCAAATTGAATTTAGAATTCTTTCGAGCTTATGTAGATATAACCGTTTGCAACAGAGTGCACCTGACTAAACATACTCTTACGCTAAATTCGTTCGGTGCCTCAGTTACCCATACCAAATATAAAAACTAAATCTATGGTAAAATAAGAAGATAAGGTAAATGTGGAACTAGAAGAGTTAATGTCACTTTTCTGAAAATGAAACAACTTTAATCAGTTGAATTGTTGATAAAAGGTCGACAGGGTGAAGATATAAAGCTTAGAATCTAATGAAGACACTCTTGGCTTCGAACAATTCGTGTCTCGATTCATGACAGGATCACCGATTTAAAAATTGAAACTACATCAAGAGAATCCGCGGAATCTTAGAATCCAATGAAAGGACCCTTGACTTATCAGAATTATCGCCTAGACTCAAGACAAGATGACCGATTTTAAAATTCAGACAAGATAAAGAGAACCACGAATCTTGGAATCTAATGAAGCGACTCTTGATTTTTATAATTCTCGTTTCGATCCATGATTAAAAAATCAAGACTAGATCAAGAGAATCAGGAATCTTGGAATCTAACGAAGGAACCCTTGACTTATTAGAATTCTCGTCTAGAGTCAAGACAAGATCACCGATATAAAAATGAAGACAAGATAAAGAGAACCACGAATCCTGGAATTTAGCGAAACGACCCTTCACTTTGTAGAATTCTCTTCTTAATTCAATACAAGATCACCGATTTAAAAATTCAGACAAGATAAAGAGAACCACGAATCTTGGAATCTAATGAAGAGACTCTTGATTTTATAGAATTGTCGTTTCGATCCATGATTTAAAAATCGAGACTAGATCAAGAGAATCAGGAATTTTGGAATCTATCGAAGGAACCCTTGACTTATTAGAATTCTCGTCTAGAGTCAAGACAAGATCACCGATATAAAAATGAAGACAAGATAAAGAGAACCACGAATCCTGGAATTTAGCGAAACGACCCTTCACTTTGTAGAATTCTCTTCTTAATTCAATACAAGATCACCGATTTAAAAATTCAGACAAGATAAAGAGAACCACGAATCTTGGAATCTAAGGAAGAGACTCTTGATTTTATAGAATTCTCGTTTCGATCCATGATTTAAAAATCGAGACTAGATCAAGAGAATCAGGAATCTTGGAATCTAACGAAGGAACCCTTGACTTATTAGAATTCTCGTCTAGAGTCAAGACAAGATCACCGATATAAAAATGAAGACAAGATAAAGAGAACCACGAATCCTGGAATTTAGCGAAACGACCCTTCACTTTGTAGAATTCTCTTCTTAATTCAATACAAGATCACCGATTTAAAAATTCAGACAAGATAAAGAGAACCACGAATCTTGGAATCTAATGAAGAGACTCTTGATTTTATAGAATTCTCGTTTCGATCCATGATTTAAAAATCGAGACTAGATCAAGAGAATCAGGAATTTTGGAATCTATCGAAGGAACCCTTGACTTATTAGAATTCTCGTCTAGAGTCAAGACAAGATCACCGATATAAAAATGAAGACAAGATAAAGAGAACCACGAATCCTGGAATTTAGCGAAACGACCCTTCACTTTGTAGAATTCTCTTCTTAATTCAATACAAGATCACCGATTTAAAAATTCAGACAAGATAAAGAGAACCACGAATCTTGGAATCTAATGAAGAGACTCTTGATTTTATAGAATTGTCGTTTCGATCCATGATTTAAAAATCGAGACTAGATCAAGAGAATCAGGAATTTTGGAATCTATCGAAGGAACCCTTGACTTATTAGAATTCTCGTCTAGAGTCAAGACAAGATCACCGATATAAAAATGAAGACAAGATAAAGAGAACCACGAATCCTGGAATTTAGCGAAACGACCCTTCACTTTGTAGAATTCTCTTCTTAATTCAATACAAGATCACCGATTTAAAAATTCAGACAAGATAAAGAGAACCACGAATCTTGGAATCTAAGGAAGAGACTCTTGATTTTATAGAATTCTCGTTTCGATCCATGATTTAAAAATCGAGACTAGATCAAGAGAATCAGGAATCTTGGAATCTAACGAAGGAACCCTTGACTTATTAGAATTCTCGTCTAGAGTCAAGACAAGATCACCGATATAAAAATGAAGACAAGATAAAGAGAACCACGAATCCTGGAATTTAGCGAAACGACCCTTCACTTTGTAGAATTCTCTTCTTAATTCAATACAAGATCACCGATTTAAAAATTCAGACAAGATAAAGAGAACCACGAATCTTGGAATCTAATGAAGAGACTCTTGATTTTATAGAATTCTCGTTTCGATCCATGATTTAAAAATCGAGACTAGATCAAGAGAATCAGGAATCTTGGAATCTAACGAAGGAACCCTTGACTTATTAGAATTCTCGTCTAGAGTCAAGACAAGATCACCGATATAAAAATGAAGACAAGATAAAGAGAACCACGAATCCTGGAATTTAGCGAAACGACCCTTCACTTTGTAGAATTCTCTTCTTAATTCAATACAAGATCACCGATTTAAAAATTCAGACAAGATAAAGAGAACCACGAATCTTGGAATCTAATGAAGAGACTCTTGATTTTATAGAATTGTCGTTTCGATCCATGATTTAAAAATCGAGACTAGATCAAGAGAATCAGGAATTTTGGAATCTATCGAAGGAACCCTTGACTTATTAGAATTCTCGTCTAGAGTCAAGACAAGATCACCGATATAAAAATGAAGACAAGATAAAGAGAACCACGAATCCTGGAATTTAGCGAAACGACCCTTCACTTTGTAGAATTCTCTTCTTAATTCAATACAAGATCACCGATTTAAAAATTCAGACAAGATAAAGAGAACCACGAATCTTGGAATCTAATGAAGAGACTCTTGATTTTATAGAATTCTCGTTTCGATCCATGATTTAAAAATCGAGACTAGATCAAGAGAATCAGGAATTTTGGAATCTAACGAAGGAACCCTTGACTTATTAGAATTCTCGTCTAGAGTCAAGACAAGATCACCGATATAAAAATGAAGACAAGATAAAGAGAACCACGAATCCTGGAATTTAGCGAAACGACCCTTCACTTTGTAGAATTCTCTTCTTAATTCAATACAAGATCACCGATTTAAAAATTCAGACAAGATAAAGAGAACCACGAATCTTGGAATCTAATGAAGAGACTCTTGATTTTATAGAATTCTCGTTTCGATCCATGATTTAAAAATCGAGACTAGATCAAGAGAATCAGGAATTTTGGAATCTAACGAAGGAACCCTTGACTTATTAGAATTCTCGTCTAGAGTCAAGACAAGATCACCGATATAAAAATGAAGACAAGATAAAGAGAACCACGAATCCTGGAATTTAGCGAAACGACCCTTCACTTTGTAGAATTCTCTTCTTAATTCAATACAAGATCACCGATTTAAAAATTCAGACAAGATAAAGAGAACCACGAATCTTGGAATCTAATGAAGGACTCTTGATTTTTAAATTTCGTTTCGATCCATGATTAAAAATCAGACTAGATCAAGAGAATCAGGAATTTGGAATCTACGAAGGAACCCTTGACTTATTAGAATTCTCGTCTAGAGTCAAGACAAGATCACCGATATAAAAATGAAGACAAGATAAAGAGAACCACGAATCCTGGAATTTAGCGAAACGACCCTTCACTTTGTAGAATTCTCTTCTTAATTCAATACAAGATCACCGATTTAAAAATTCAGACAAGATAAAGAGAACCACGAATCTTGGAATCTAAGAAGAGACTCTTGATTTATAGAATTCTCGTTTCGATCCATGATTTAAAAATCGAGACTAGATCAAGAGAATCAGGAATCTTGGAATCTAACGAAGGAACCCTTGACTTATTAGAATTCTCGTCTAGAGTCAAGACAAGATCACCGATATAAAAATGAAGACAAGATAAAGAGAACCACGAATCCTGGAATTTAGCGAAACGACCCTTCACTTTGTAGAATTCTCTTCTTAATTCAATACAAGATCACCGATTTAAAAATTCAGACAAGATAAAGAGAACCACGAATCTTGGAATCTAATGAAGAGACTCTTGATTTTCTATAATTCTCGTTTCGATCCATGATTTAAAAATCGAGACTAGATCAAGAGAATTAGGAATTTTGGAATCTAACGAAGGAACCCTTGACTTATTAGAATTATCGCCTAGACTAAAGACAAGATCACCGATTTAAAAATTCAGACAAGATAAAGAGAACCACGAATCTTGGAATCTAATGAAGAGACTCTTGATTTTCTATAATTCTCGTTTCGATCCATGATTTAAAAATCGAGACTAGATCAAGAGAATTAGGAATTTTGGAATCTAACGAAGGAACCCTTGACTTATTAGAATTCTCGTCTAGAGTGAAGACAAGATCACCAATTTAAAAATTAAGACAAGATGAAGAGAACCACGAATACTGGAATTTAATGAAGAGACCCTTTGCTTTATAGAATTCTCGTCTTATTCAAGACAAAATCATCGATTTAAAAATTGAGACAAGATGAAAAATACCACGCACGTTGGAATCTCAAGAGAATCACAATTCTGGAATTCACTGAAGAGACTCTTGAACACACACTTTTAAGTTGTTCAATGGGCATGCCACTTAGACATAAGTTCCTTTAAGATCGGTACTCTTGTCTTGGTTAATCCCTATATGGCACTTATGCTACAGTTCGCACCGTTACATCAATTGTCTGCATTAAAGGCGGAGCTAGTGTTTCCACAATGATATTACAGAACCTGCAGATCCGCGAGAGACCAAAGGGCGAAGATCAAACATTCTCTTAAAATGGGCGGAGTTAACTCCCTTACATCATCTGCAAGTTCCTCCTTCGTTGCGGATATCACCTAGGACATTTTAAACTACAAAATTGACATTTTTATGGTCTACAATCATTATATTTTGATGGTACTCCCAAGTTAATTGAATGCAGATCATGTAAAACCAAAAGCCGACGTTGGAGTCACCCGTGGATGCGCATGCATGTAGATTGTTGTAGATTTCAGTCAGTTGCCTCGTTTATTGTAAAGTAAAACGTGCTCGCATTGTGAACACTGCTCCCCATGTTGGATGCTTATTAGCCCGGCCATTATTTGAACAATGACGGGACCTGATCACGGTTTTGAGGTATGGTCGCGGGATCGTGTGTAGAATCACTACCGCCTCCTGTCCCTTCAATCACACACATAAACTCATTTTAATTTTCGATTATGAATTATAAATCAGCCTCTGCTTCGACTATCCATTATACAAGTGCTAATTAATACTGTTTTGCTGCGCTGGCGTTGCAAATTGCCTCCGCTTGTTTGCATGGATATGGTCCTGGGGATGCGGTTTGACATTATAAATGTTTACCAATTATTTTAAAATTCCGGAGGCGAGGCGCGACGAACGACCCGGAATGTTGTGTTTCGACAACATTGGTTACGGTTCAATAATTATATATAACTATTTCACAATTTTATTTGCTTCGTATGACGATCGTTCCTCGAAGGGTTGGTGAAGTACCAAATGTTCAACAACGGTAGATACTTGCTTAAGAATGAAACTTATTAAATATAAGCCAGTTTCTTCAACATTTGTAAAGTTGTAGTTGTTAGTATTCATTGTAATTGTTTGGGATTAAGGAAAGTGTTCCGAGGACTAGTCGCACTCAGGTCGTTTATGTACATAATTTCTCCACATGATAAGAGGATAGGTGGCAAAGTTTGAATGAGTTGTATGCACTTACCGAACGATCGCGTATACTTACCTTCTAGTTCCAGCGTTCTTGCAGAGATTGGCTTTTGCTGGTCGTAGTCCGCGGAAATGCAAGCGGCCGTCCGTCGCGCAAAATACATCTGCAAACTTTCAAACTTCGTATCTTGACAAGAAGAAGTCGCGATAGGAACAAGAGCGCCCAGCCAACGAAAACGTTGCCACGGTGATGATGTCGGTGTATGTGTGTGAGTATGTGTGCACTACCGTTTTGTTGGCTTTTAGCTTGGATTTCTCGGCAAACATTCGTAAATCCGTAAACTTGCTGTAGTCGCTCTTACCGCTTTAGCACAGCAAAGTGCAGTTTCAGCCCATCTGGCTCACCGTATTATTATTACTACGACGGTATTGAATCAGCTTGGAGCACGGCAGAAAATTGATAGACGAGGAACAAGCGGAGGAATCACTTTAATTAGAGTGTGTTTGCTGTAGGCAACTGCCACTGTTGGTTTTCGTTCATGGCGAAAGCACACACTTTATGAATAGTAATCGTCGCCCCAAGAAAACCGTCACTCCAACAAAAATCGCCCATAACCCTTATACTCTACAAAAGGCAATTTGCACGTAAAACGGAAAAATTCTGCAAAAACCATTGAAACGAATGATAATCATATTCAAATTTTGGTCTTTTGCGAAGGGGCCACTTTAGTCCTTTATGATTTAAGGAGGACTTCAACAAATAACCAAAATAACACAACAATAAAGAATAACAATATATTTACAATTTAACAAAATAAGAGCGAAGGTAGGTCAGAGATTTAAGTGAAGGTCAGAGAAGAATTGCCTGAGTCATTGAAAATTGAAAAAGAAGAAATGTCCAGCAATAGGGGGTTAGAAGAATGGGAAATTTTTAGAGATAAGAGATACTAAGAAATAGATTGTAGTACCAAACCACCGAAGACACCCATCGTAAAAGTGCAATTAAGAATGTATGTACATATAGAAAAATGATTTAGTTACCTGCTGTAAAAGTATGAACTATTCAAACTGAAAATGCATAGGTATTTATTCATTTTTGTTGACTTATCAAATGTTCACTTTACTCATCTCGGTAGGGTAAAGTGGTCATGAGCACTTTGCGTTATATTCTTATTGAGTGTTATAAAAATTTTCGTTTAATGTTGTTCTAAAATAACAAAAACGTTTGAGCTACATGTAAATGAAGTTTTCTTTATTAAAAAGAAGTCATAAAATCATCTTATTTTACTTTTAAACCAATAAAAACATTCAAACTAAATATGTAAAAAAACTACTTCAATCTACAATAGTCACAAACAAAGTCGTCATCTTCTTTATCACAACCCGCACAAGCTTCGTGGGCCCATTTCAAGCAGCTTGAACACTTCATCCATCCTTCCTTTTCCTTACATTTGGAATATGATTCCTTGCAAAAAAAAAAACAGTTTGGATCACTGTCGTGATTTTCTTCTTCGATGTCTGCTAATGTTTCTCTAATATTTTGAATTTCGGCGCCATTAGAACTATGTAACGTAGTATGAAATATTTTTCTTGTAACTTTGCGTTTTTTAGTAGAGCGGTTCTTATGTTTTTCACTTCTTTTAGAAGCTTCCAACTCAGCTTTGTAAGGATTTGATGTTAAAATTGCTGCTGTTCCTTTTTTTCTATTGGTTTCTCTAGTTGCAGTCGTAGCAACTTTAGGAATAGAAAATAAATCTTTAGGGGTGGTAACAAAGGAACAACTTGGTTGAGACTCCGTGCACTTTCCAGGAGGTGTAGTGGGTTCTTCAATATTTTGAGAGTCTGATGTAATATGCAATCGTCCAGGGCCTAAGTCTGCGAAAATGGGTGACAGAATATCTGTAGTTTCTGCTGCAGCATAATCAGCATCGTCAAATGTCAGGATCTAAAGGCACAATACCACATTTCTTAAAACCATTGACGGCTGTGGATTGTTGAGCTGCTCGAAGATACTCTTCTCCCATAAGCTGAGACATTTGAAACTGAGTAACCACCCGTCCAAGATTGTTTCTGAGAATTTTTTTAATAGATTTAACATAAAAAGTGTTCAAAGAACCTTTGAATGAAACGTCTAAAGGCTGTAACTTGTGGCTGCAATGGGGGAAAAATAACAGTTGTTTATTTGATCTTGCCAGTTCGAAGAATTCTATAGTTTTTTGTATGAGTCATGCGGGCAAAGTGGCCAGTAGCTTGGCCACTTTACCCGATTTGATTCTTAACGGGAAAATCACATTTACTAACTTCCACACATCACCTGAAAATATCTCACCTGCAGCAAAATACATTATAAACATTAAGCTTTCATTCAGTGTTCACTAAAAATAGGTCCATATAAACTTACAGCAGATATGAGTAATTATATTCGAGATTTACCTTATATCAGGAATCGCAAAAATACAATAAATCTAAATTTTCCTTCGCAATCAAGTCGCCCTAACCAATAACTTTACAGAACAGCCACAAACAATGTTTACCTTTGTTGACCTTCATTTCAATAGAGGGCGACATCATTAAGATCGTCAAATCAGCAGTGACTACTTTGCCCGCTTTGGCCACTTTACCTATCTTTCCCCTGCAAGTAATAAAGTAGTTGAGGTATAGAAATAGAATACAAAAGAATAGAAGTTTGAAGTATTTACACAGGAAGAGAAATATTTACATTAATACAGATAACAAGGAAATATCATACGAAAGAATTCGTAGGTACTTTGAAATATTTACGAAAGAATCAAAAGTTTAATGTCCTATTGATACGCGAAATACTAACAAACGAAATTTATTGTATTAAATTATTTTTCTGCGCGTAATCCGCTACAAAATAAACGAGAAAACTGGAAATATTTCGGCAAATCCTCCTCTACAAAAACTCAACATGATATAAAATGAAGTTATAGCTACAGTATCGCCATCTACTGATATTCACTGCTTACTATACTAAAAAGGACCTAACCTTATAGATGTTGATGTTTTAAACATGTATTAATATTGTGCCCTTATGATACTTTTATATTATCATGATGTTGGTCACTTCCTCCCTAAAAGCTATCTCAATATGACTAGGGAGTATTTTGTAGCTTCCCTTTTCTACTTATTCAAATAATTGTTCCTCCAATTTTAATGGCAAATATTACCAATTGACGTAATCTTTATAAATGTTGAGAATAAGAGAATATAACTTCGATTACTTACTGGGTTCTATTTTCGATAAATTCGAGAGCGGTTCTTGGTCGGTGAATAAGACCCGGTTGCAAATTTGCGGTTGCATCATCGGAATGAACATCTTAAGTACCTAGCGCTTTCAAATATTTGAAAACAGTTAATTGCCCCGCGATGGTTCTAAATCTCATAATTAATGACCGAATAAAATTGTGATTTCATTCAGAAATCCACTTGAAACGGAAGCGAACTTAAAGTAGGTTTTTGCTTGGAGAAGAAGTTTGAAACATAGATAATGGAAACAAAGTTTACGTTAGCAACGCAATATTGCACTGAACTCGAGCTGGCAAACAACTATTCATTTAGTTCTATCTTTGTGTGTTGTTTTCAAGTAATTGCTCAAAGTTTCAAACAAACTATTGGCCAAACGATAATGACTATTCGCTATACAAGTTTCAAACTCTGAAGTAGAGGTTAATTATCAGGCCTTCCTACTAAATAATAACATGTACCTTAACCAAGAACAATGATTTTTTAGGGGGCAGTTCTATTGCTTCCAGAACGATATAAAAGAAAACAACTTTTCTCAGGAACAAACTAATTAAAATAAAATTACAAATGAACTTGTGTATTTCCATTTATTCATCATTTTAGAATCTTTTGGAGAGTAAATAAGTGTTGCTAGTTGTCGCAGATCGGATTAGCAGGAATGATCATTGATCCGTTCAGTCGTTAAGATTCTAATGGAGGTGAGAATAGTTGTATTTCGAGCCCATTCAATACCGCGTAATTCTAGCAACTGAGCAAACGTTTTAAATTGCTCAACATCCAGAAGTCAATTATTCCCTTGCTGTTGTAACGAGAACACAACAATTTGCTTCGAATGATTTGTTCAAAACAAAATGATTATGGAAATTAGATAGAGGGGTTATTCCCACTAATTTTAAAACTCTGCAGCCCAATGTAAATTACTCTGAGCCGCCACTGCTTTTTGCTTTAGTCATTTTTAATAATTAACCAGTTAATTTGCATACTAGAGTGTTATTTTTCAAGGGATTTACAAAAGACCATTTATCACTTTCGAATCGTATAAATAAGTATGTGAGAGAAGATCCCTTCTTCTCAGCAACTTCCACTCGAGTTGAAAACATTCTCCGGCCAGCAGTGGCAGGTCCATCGAAAAAAATCGATAAAAGCAGAATGGAGCAGAAAAGTTTTCCTTAAAACAGGAGTCTGCACTTATTTTTATTTGCTATTAGGACGCCTTATAAATCAGTGTCAGAGTTTTACACACCTTTCGTTTTCCCGACCAGGCTGACCGACTCCATCACGTTATCCAACATTCGCGTACGTAATAAAGTGGTCCTAATTTGTGATTCAAAGGATTCCACTTTCTTTTGTCTCGGAATCTTTTATTCAATCGTAAAGAGGCGGTTTGTCGCTACTAGACGAACTGTTTGTTCAGTTTAAATTGAAAATTCACCACCTTATTCTGTCAACAAACACGCTCATTCAAAATGCTCTAAATCAAATACTACAAGAGGGCTTAAAGGAACAAAAAATGTCAAAGGCAAGTTCTAACAACACGCTGCCAGTGCATATTCCACTTCCACTCTTTCTTGCAGACCACACGCGTTGGAATCAGTAACTACCTACAATGCCGTTACTATACCTACTTTAGATTGTACGTCCATAATAAATACATAATATAATTTCTCAGTTCTACAGCAACTACGTATAAATAAAACGTTTACGATTAACTTCAAAATGGTATAAATAATATTGAAGCGTTTGATACAGTTTGAACAATAGCAACACTAGGTACATAATATTATAATATTCACGTAATAATTTTGATCGCACAATAACTTCGATTGGGTATTGTGCTACGTGAAACGTTTCGTAAAGGCACAAATTTAGCAACAAGGAGTATTAATTTATCACATCTGACAACGTAATTACAGTTTAGATTAATTAAAATAATCATAATAGTAGGTACAAACCGACCGACTGGGGTTTCTAAGTAGAAAATGGGCTTTGTGCTTTGTAATACGTTAATAGGTCCCTAGCTGACTGACTAAGACTCGATACGTAGGTACGTCAGCTGTTCTACATAATGAAATTCGAATAATATAAAAATAAAAGGTTCTGCTGTCACACAAACACAATCGAACAATTATATTATTAGGTACTACTTGAGTAGAATTACGACTTTTTTAAACAGTTATAATTACTGATTAAAAATTAAAATCAATTAAGGTACAAATTCTTCATTCATTGATGTTGGGCTTTCATTTCTTTGCTGTATTGATTTGATTGATTAACACTTAGTTGTTAATTATATGATAATTCTGTAAGTATTAATGGAAATAAAGACGATAACGTTTCATCAGTAATTAAACGATTTGTTTTGAAACGCTAAAAATAAAAATTGACCAACATGATTTCCAGTTAGCGTATTATAAGATTCCACCACTATGAATTTAAATATTTAAATACTGATTTACTTTCACTATTTCCCATTTCAGTTTTTTTTTTTTGATATAGCATCTAAGGCTTAAAAATATTCATCATTTTCTCTCGTTTTAATAAATCTGGATGATTAACGAATGGCACCGTCTTATTTTAAGAACGGTATTCATCTCTTTTTGAAACTTATTCCCAGATGCAACATTCTTCTTTAAGGAAGTTCGACAATTTCAAATTAATCTCGAGAGAGGGAGAAGGTAATTGCTCCGATAATGAAGTTTTCGGAAATTGATCTTTATCCAGTTCGAGTTCGACGGATGTATTTTGAGAAAACGCGAAAGATCCTCATGGTGCCCGTAAAAAAAAAAAAGAAAAAGAAAACCGGGAACAATTGGGAAGATAATGCAGCGGACGGGAAAATGGAAGAGGGAGTGAGAGGGAGAGATGAAAGTGAGATTGGAAATGCTGTCATAAATTACCGAGATTTTATCTGCCGCCATTTTTCTTTCAAATGAGTTCCGCTTACCTCGGAAAAGCAATCTCTGTTTATTAAGCACCATATCGGGTTGTTTTCTTCTATAAGTGTATTATTTCAAGGGTTCGCATCATCTCAACTCAATTGTTATAAGAAACTCAAATAATCTGTATAATTCTCTCAATGAAAAGGTCGTTTTCATTAGAATTACAAGAGAAATTCGTATTGTTCATTTATCACCTCATCCATAAAATAAAAATCGTTTATTATCAAATTAATTTCAGAAACTTTTCATCAGATTTATTTTTAGTACTTATATCTTTCTGAAGATTAATGTTTTCTTAGGTCAGATTTTAATTTTTTATGCTTTTTTACGTCAACTTCTTCCTACATAGCACCGTGCAAAAAGTCACCATAAAATGCAATTTCTTTAAAAGTGTTTCGCGTGACAAAAGATTTATTGCTCAACTGGTGCAGTAACATAAAGGGAACCGAGGAGGTATTTAAATAAACATCAAAAAACAATCAACTGTGTTGTGCCTGCCTTCCTACGCGGGTTATTTGACGACACAACGCATCTCCGTTGCTTTGTGTTCGAAGACAGCAGCCAGCTTATGTCTGAATCTCAGCCGACAACTTCTGTTTCCTTTTTTAATGACATTTAGATGAAGTTGCTAAATCTCTTTTATATACCTACCTACTACTCGACAGATTCTTATTTCCTGTTCCTTTTCAGGAAGATCTGGGTCAATGTCACGATACTTTTACCAAACTACAGTCTGAGTCATGTAAAGTGGCGACTCAGGCAATAAAAGTGTCACAAATTTCATTTAATATTATGAACTTAAAACATGGAATAAATCTCATTTAAAATCTCAGGTCAATCTTTTATTTAAAAAAATAGTTTGTTATGGTTCCATTTCCATTTTAATTGAAAATTAATTATAAAGTATGTGTCACTTAAGAGGTAGGCAAGGGATCTCACCATACCTTATCAAATCTTATCAGTTGAAACGAAAAGCTCCTGGGACTATCTGTGGAAATCTGCTAACACGTTTATTTAATCACAGCTGTCAAAATAGAATCGGTAGGGATTTTAGTCCCTTAATACAATAATCATAAAATAAACTTTTATGAGCACAACGTCCACTTTATATAATCCAGACAAAAGTGGATGTAGATTAAATATAAACTATTTTTGGTACAATTTTTGTGAAACTGCATGGTAAATTCAAGAATAAATAAACAACAACGGAAAATGTTTCACAGTATATTAAAGTCAATCTCGACAAATTTGTTTCGGCCCTAGCGGCCATTAACTAGAGAAATACAGATGATTACTAAAATCTAGGAGGTGTACAATCATTTTATACTATTACAATTTATAAAATAAGAGAGGGGAGTTATAGGTAGTGAGTTCTATTTGATTATTTACTAGATTGATGTTACTGAAAAGGGCTTTTTTAATTTCAAAATTCTCTAAGAGTGATAATTTTCTACATTTAGGGATATTAGCATGTAGAAGTCTAAAATTGCTTAAATCTAAAGAGTGGTTTGTCTGTAAACAGTGGTCGACCATACCACTTGAATTAATTTTCTTATTTTTAATAGCGGAAGCGTGTTCAGATAAACGTTTTGATATAGCCCTGCCAGATTGCCCAATGTAAGTGGCATCACAATTATTACAAAAAATTTGATAAATACCACATTTTTCACTTTTTGACGTACTTCCTCTATAATTTACTAACAAAGATCTAAGATTAATCGAACCGGTTTCAATTATTCTACAATCAAATTTATTTTGCAACAAGGATTTCAAACTAAAACTAAAATTATTAATAAATCTAATGGATTCAAACAAAGGTTTATTTTGATAAAGGGAACTACTGTTATATAATAATACAGAAACCTGTTTTTTAAGTTTATTTTTTAACAATTTATCAATAACAGATGTATGATAGCCATTTGAGGTAGCAATGTGTTTGATAATTTGCAATTCAGTGTCAAAATCCGAGGTAGATAGCGGAATGTTAATTAATCTATTTAAGAGGCAATGAAATACAGCTAGTTTAGTTTGTTTTGGGTGTGAGGAGTTAACTGGAATTACTGTGTCTGTAGTAGTTGGTTTACGGAAGATATTAAACCTGAATTTATTTGCTTCTTTTGTTAAAGATATATCTAGAAAATTTAAATTATTGTTGAGTTCTTTTTCAATTGTGAACGAGATATTGGAATTTATGGAATTAAAAGTAATTAGGAAATTATCTAGTTGGCGGTCTGTACCTAATTATCAAACACATTGCTACCTCAAATGGCTATCATACATCTGTTATTGATAAATTGTTAAAAAATAAACTTAAAAAACAGGTTTCTGTCTTATTATATAACAGTAGTTCCCTTTATCAAAATAAACCTTTGTTTGGTTCCATTAGATTTATTAATAATTTTAGTTTTAGTTTGAAATCCTTGTTGCAAAATAAATTTGATTGTAGAATAATTGAAACCGGTTCGATTAATCTTAGATCTTTGTTAGTAAATTATAGAGGAAGTACGTCAAAAAGTGAAAAATGTGGTATTTATCAAATTTTTTGTAATAATTGTGATGCCACTTACATTGGGCAATCTGGCAGGGCTATATCAAAACGTTTATCTGAACACGCTTCCGCTATTAAAAATAAGAAAATTAATTCAAGTGGTATGGTCGACCACTGTTTACAGACAAACCACTCTTTAGATTTAAGCAATTTTAGACTTCTACATGCTAATATCCCTAAATGTAGAAAATTATCACTCTTAGAGAATTTTGAAATTAAAAAAGCCCTTTTCAATAACATCAATCTAGTAAATAATCAAATAGAACTCACTACCTATAACTCCCCTCTCTTATTTTATAAATTGTAATAGTATAAAATGATTGTACACCTCCTAGATTTTAGTAATCATCTGTATTTCTCTAGTTAATGGCCGCTAGGGCCGAAACAAATTTGTCGAGATTGACTTTAATATACTGTGATGTAGATAAATTGTCTTCTCTGTCGATCTTCACCAACAGAAGAGTTGTTATATAATTCCACCCTGTTAACACTTTTGGTTAATATCAGCTAGAAAATGGAAGCAGTATCTAAGGATAATTTTACCTGAAGAGAATCATAAACTAAAGTTTCAAATATTATTGAGATTATAATTTATATTGACAAATTAGCTGCCTCTCTGATCTTCACAGAAGGTAAAATTGTCGGAGTAATTCTACTCTTTAATCCCCGACTTTTAATATAAAATAGAATTCAAGATTAATCTAGTTTTTTGTGAAGTGACTTACCTATTATTTTTTTTCTTGACATAGGCGGATTAGTCTTTTAATTTAATAATCGAAAGTGTGAGCGTAAAAGCAATTCCGCTGAAAAAATTAGATAATCAGCTTTGAGGCCATTAATTTCGTTTGTGGGAGGGTAGTAAAAGGGCTTTTACATTAGCGCTAAAACGGTTGCAAACAATCTTAAAATAAAAGCTTAACGGGCTCATAAAAAAATGCCGGAGTATTTGCATGCAAGAAAGGGATTTCGCAGCAAACGTCAGAAGTAACGTAATGTAACGTAACGGCTTTCGCTCGCTTTTGCTCTATTGAAATTTAAGTCCAAGAATTTCTCAATTACACCGTAAATTTTCTAGGTAATTTAATACACTTGGTATTAATTATTTATTAATTCCCTGGCACGACCCGGCGATTAAAACACTCGCCATCTGTTTTTGTTCTCGTTTTTCTGGAATTTGGTGGAAGCTGTGACAAAGGGTGCAGACCTCACTCACAATTAGTTGCCCTTTTCTGGATCGCAAAAGTAGTTTAACGTTTCTTTTTCATTTATGGCCCAAAATCCAATTTTTTGCTATTTTCTTCCTGGGATGTTTTCATATTTGAATTTTGTATGTGGTTGAACTTCGTTACCTATAGAAACTCGTTAGGGCACATGGCCTTAGTGAGAGAATGACGATTCGGATTTGATTGTTCCGAACAGATGCAAAGAGTACCTAGTGGAAACGAAATTTTGCGGTGGCAACAACAGTCATAATGGCACGCAGGTATCATCCCGCAAATCCGTCTATCGATTTCGAAGTGAAACCGAGCCACCACCACGATTGCCATGGCACAAAACCAGCGTGGGCTCCGAAACGTTTCTATTACTAATGAAATCGGTTATGCCTCTCACTAAAACCAATTTAGCAGAGCGTTATCTACAATGATCGCAAAATAATTGCAGTTTTATCTCCCAGTATATCAGCAGAACTCATTTGTATGCAAACTAATTAAGTTGCGTGATGCACAACTCCGATTCTTTACGAGGTGCTTGGTTGGCTACGGTGCGATCATTCCACCGGCGAACCTACGTATTATACGTTTAAAGTTGATTTATGAAAGTCACAACGTTGTTCTTGAGCTAATCGGATGAGTTTAGGTTAATTGTATCGGCTATCTAAATAATTTTACATTTCAAACCGAAAAACATGCACCAGATAATCTAGAACCAGAGAATTAGTGCAAAAATCATTTAAATACGATTCGTTGTTTTCAAATCTCGTGAAGAGACGTCACATTGGAACCCTAAATAGAGATCAGGTCAGAATCCTCTTTGGGACTCAGTGTTCGTTGATAATAAAACATTAAAAAGATATATGATTACCATAATCCTTTCAGAGACTTACGAGGGCGGTCTGAAAAGTTTCCGACCTCAACGTGAAGATGGCAGCATTCGTCAATAAAAGTCAGGGAATGTAGTTGTACATCTTTTGACAGCAACACATCAAAGTTTCAGCCATTTTGGACGCGCAGTTTTTATTTGACCATCGTTTGAGTTAGTTGATGTGAGTATTTTTGTGAAAAAGGAAAAAATCGAGTATCGAACTGTCATAAAATATTTGTTTTTGAAGGAGAATACGCCTACGCAAATCAAAGATGAGTTAGGCTCTGTGTACGGGGACTCTCCACCGTCATTTGCCACAGTGAAATTTTGGGCAGCTGAATTTAAACGTGGCCGTAAGAGCTTGGGAGATGATGAACGTAATTAAAGGGACGTCCAAAAACTGTAACTACTGACGAATAGTGTTAGACGACCGCCGAATTAAAGTGAGAGAGATAAAAGAGGCAATGAAAATGTCCAAAGAACGTGTTTGTCTCAAGATCTAGGCATGAGAAAGCTGTCCGCGCGTTGGGTGCCGCGTTTGCTAACGTTACACCAAAAACGTGTTCGAATGAGCATTTTCAATGCTCTGTTGGCGCAGTTTAGGCGCAATAAATCCGAATTTTAGCGCCGATTAATTACTTAAGACGAAACTTGGATACACCACTATACGCCTGAAACAAAAATACAGTCAAAACAGTGGACTGCAAAGGGGAAACCGGCTCCAAAAAAAGCAAAATCTGTTTTTTCGGCTGGGAAAGTGATGGCGACTATTTTTTGGGATAGTCATGGAGTTATCCTAATCGATTATCTTCAAAAAGGGAAAACCATTACAGGAGCATATTGCGCATCATTACTTGACAAGCTGAAGGCAGAAATTGCGGATAAACGGCCACATTTGCAGAAAAAGAAAATCCTGTTTCACCAAGAAAACGCCCCGTCTCACACCTCAACAGTTGCCATGGCGAAAATCCATGAATTACGGTTTGAACTGCTTGACCATCCACCTTATTCACCATATCTAGCCCCAAGCGACTTCTTTCTGTTCCCTCAACTAAAAACTGCGCTCGGAAGACAAAAATTTTTGTCAAATGAGGAGGTAATCACCTTCGTGAACAATTATTTTGCAGAGAAGAACTATTTGGACGGATTAAAGAGATGGGAGCATCGCTGGGAGAAGTGTATAGAGTCAGATGGAGACTATGTAGAAGAATAAAAATAAATTTTAAGATAAAAATTCTTGTATCTATGTTAGGTCAGAAACTTTTCAGACCGCCCTCGTAGGTAACCCATTGACCTATTCCTGATTATGGTCATGATTTAAGCAATAGTGCTTGCCTTGAATACTTTTTTCGTAATTTTCTTCCCCTTGGGTATGTCTTCAATTATCTTTTTGATTAAAAGTGGCAAACGTATGTGAAGGAGCATAGGTGAATTTAATAAAGGAGAGAGGGAGGTGGTTCGGACACATCCAGAATGGAAATGAAGAAATATATTTTACATTTTACATGAAAAGGGTCGTGTTGGCAAGCGGCCGACCGACTCCGACTCATCTCATCCGATTCGACTCATGACGTTGCATGGTGTGGAGGAAGCGCAGTGGTCACAGGTGGCCGTGATCGGCTCTCGAACGATCCGTTTAAATTCATATTTCCATCATCTTCTATGATACAGAATTGGCCATACGTGCCAACCATTCCGCCTAATGGTTAGAAGCCTTTTGCCTTAAATTGTGCCACTGTCAGCGCGCTTCCCCTATCCACGTATTCTTCACGAACAATGCACCAGGACCGGACTGACGATGACGGCATCGGCGCCTCGCCACGATTCTCCCATTCTATGTACCGGTGCCGTAAATTATTTTTCTTTCAACTGCAACCTCCACTACTTTCCGATATTTACGAGAAGATGTAAAAGACATACGTGTGGGCATACTGAGAATCATAAAAGGTGAAAATCTATTTCTGCAACACCGAAGATTCTCTATTATGTGTACCAGATGATAGATGCTCAAGTAATTCTTCCAAATACCTTTCACATCATCCTTTACAAAACCAAGGAATGGAAGGGTATGGTCGGTATGTTGCAGGCAGACTTATTGACTTCTGTTCGATTTAAATTAATGACCAAATCATCAAAATTGACCCCCCACGAAATACATAAAATCTTTTAAATAGTACTGATGATTGGATTTGGAGAAATTGATTCTTTAAAAAAGAAGGTTTGGTAACAGTTTTAATTAACCACTTTCACTCTATAGTTGCGTCCTGTAGGTGAAAGGGGACAGTAGAGAATCTTCTGTGGTATAAAGAGACATTTAAAGATATATTAGGAGTATAAACAGAGTAAACCAGAACTCATTGTTTGAAAGTACTTAGTTAATGATGAGGGATAAGTAGAAATGGAAGTATTCGTTATCATTACAGTATTGAGTTCGGTCAGAATTAAATAGATAATGGTAAATGAAGAAAAATTGTGTAATGGTAGATAAACTAGAAATATTTTAGAAGTTTAAAAGTTGTGCATGAAAGGTTTACAGATGTTTATTTAAAGAACAAGGTCCCTGGTGCGGCTCAGCACCAGGAAAATGAAAATAGCAAATTGCACGACAAGAGAAAGTTTAATCAGTGCGATGTCGAGGATTCAGTTGTACTTACCTACCAACAGCACAGCTAGCATACCTACTACCCCAGTTCGCTACGATTCACCCTACGGCTCATTGTTGTTTTCAATGTCTACCGAACAATGTATAGACTGAGATGAGACCTACTACGCCAAGTGTTACTTGGCGCATTCCGTTTATTTCTTCTTCTGTTGCAAAATTGAATGGAATCCCGATATTATTTTGAATACATATAACAAAATGCGAAAATCTGCGAGATGTACTGTCGCGAAAGGTATGCGCTCTTTACTTTCAGATGAAAAATACCGTAGAATACAACTTATTATGGATTTGAAGTCTTTAATATTTCATTACAAATTATTAAGGCCTTTGCATAGAATTATATCGGTTAGCAGTACCTAGACATTAGTAGATTAACAAAAACTATCCTACAGTAGATCCGGCTCTTGCTCAGTTCAGTTCGCCCTTCGTGTCAAAACACCCTTAACTTAATAAATTCTCATTAGATATTAGATTCGAATCTCGGCAATTATCATTAGAATTGTGCGGTTTATTATTGTTCTGCGTTTGCCATCGGATACTACGTAATAGATCCCGCCTGTTGTTCCTGCTGTGCCTGAGTTGGAAATTCGTTTCGTGCACGTGATTCTCCAACTTTTATTTGACGGATATTGTTATTATTATGATAACTGGATGAAGGTTAATGTCATCAGAATGGTTTATTATAGTTGTGGCGGTAAACGCACTTTTTGTAAATATTTTGTATATTTTATTTCAAATTTATTTTTCTTATTGTGTTTGTAAATATCATTTTTATATAGACTTCTTCTTATCTTGTGCATGTCTTTGTTTCCTTTCTATTGTTCCACTATCGCTACTTTTACCTAGAATTTCACACTCACCTGTACCTGCATGCACCCCTTACTAATAGCTGGTTTTACCCTTAATTGCTTTCTTCTGAATTCTGTACTTTCCTGTCTATTCAATTCTACGTATTTATACAACCAGTGTCATCATCCTTACTCTTACTACTTTTCTTTCTATCACATCTATTATACTAACAACCCTTTTGTATAAATACCCTTTAAATTTCCTTTCTCGACACATACCGAGCGGCATGGTCTAGTGGTCTAGATCATTGCTTAGCATTCGGGAGGTCACCGGTTCGATTCCGGGGCCGGCTACTCTGGTCCAAGTTTTTCTGTGGTTTCCTTGGATCATTTAGGCAAATGCTGGGGTAGTAATATTCCACAGATAGTCTTTCACTTCTCTTCTGTCTTCATTTCGTCCGTCTCATCTTTCTTCCCCCACACCACCACCCACCCATTCCCACGATTCCTGAAGGAGGCTGAAGAGGGCCTTCCGCCCTACCCCCCCGACTTTGCACAAGAGTGTAGGCCGGGGGGGACAGCCCGCCCACCAATATTGGTGGGAATGAAACACCCAAGTTTCTTTTTTTTTTTTCTTTATCGACACAGTCTACGCTTCGCTCCAGTATTAGTAAGTTGTTTATATTGTTTATATTTATTTTGTTGTCTTTGTTGTTTTCTATTCTTGCTTGTGAAACATTTGTCATTTGATTTTCCACTTTTGCATCTTTCATCTTTGTTATTTGTATGTATCTTCATTTCATGTTTTGTTCATTTCTGTACATAAAGTGTTATTTGTCATTGTTAGTGTTTTCGTTTATTTTGTTAATATTTTTATTAATATTAACTTTAAAGACGCTAAATAGTTTAAGTAGCATAATGAATAACATTAACAGATTTGCATTACAATAGTTGAGTTACGAAAAAATGTTTCAGGCTATCGATACGGGCGGCACCTTTGACCTACCCGAAAGGCAGAAAAATTATTGCAATTATTATTGATTGTTTTGAATCTTTCAGGTATTCAGTAGAGCCTGTAACATTTGCAAGAGATCCATAAAATTAAAAATATCCTTGCATATCGTGCTAAACAATATTTTGTTAATGCAAACCGGATATTCGATTCGATTGGTAGCTACGTAGATATCAGGTTACCTATACGTTTCCTGAAAATCGTTTGCAAATGGATGATGCACATAGTGGGTACGTATACCATATATGTATGTTTGTTTCCTCATCCATAATCCCGTGAATCTCTTTGTTAGGATCATACAATTTCGTAACGTAACTGGCATTCACTCTTCTGTATGATCGCACACGGATTGTCTTTAATGCTTCCTACAGGACTTTCAGGTGAGGTGAGCTGTCGAATACCTGCCTCTCTACGAGTATAGAGCCATCGTGGTGAAAACGGTGTCGAAACCTTTTATTAATAATGCGTGTCAGGATTATACTCAACACAAGAGGAGGATTTATTGGTGTTCAAATACGGACTGATTTAAAACGAGGATAATAAAATAATAAAAGGGTTTATGAACTCTTTTACCCCCTAACGATAGGATAGGATCATTTTAATACACCAGTGGCAGATCTACGAGAGGTTTTCAGATTTTTAATCCCACCCCTTGCTTAGTAATGACAAAAATTAAAAGTCGAAATTGCAAAACTTAAAATAATTAAGTACATATGGTAACAGTTTTTAAACAAACGTTGTTTACAATGAAATGAAACTAGATTCAAAATATTTCTCATTTCAGTTGAGAAACTAAAATACACTTTAGGGTGTCTTATCCCCGCCAATGTTGGTGCGCGGGCTACCCCTCCGGCCTACACTCTGGTGCAAAGTCGGAGAGTGGGGCGGAAGGCCCTCTTTAATATCCTTTAGGAGTTGTGGGAATGGGTGGGTGGTAGTTTGAAAGAAAAAGATGAGACGGACGAAATGAAAACAGAAGAGAAGTGAAAGACTATCTGTGGAATATTACTACCCCAGAATTTGCCTAAATGATCCAAGGAAACTACAGAAAAACTTGGACCAGACTAGCTGGGACTCCGGAATCGAACCTGTGACGATGTGTACCATAGTAGCCTTCTTGTAATAATAGATACTAATCAATTGCAATCCTATAGAAATGTTCACTGGGTACCTAATACTGAACAGTTTCGCCATTTTTATTTGACATATGGAGTTAGGTACTCCACTCAAAATGGTAACAAGAATATCAAGTACTGCTACTTTAGTGTTTAAATTTTTCTGTAAATAAAGATTAGTATGTAGTAAGTAGTTGGCGTGTCCTTAATCACAACGTTTCTATTTAAAATGATGGATGATAATTTGCGAAGGAAGTAATTATGTTACACGAGGTACTGATTAAGCCAATTAACATATTATGAGACTTGTGAGATTTGCAATGGTAATACATCATAGGAATAGCAATTATTTGGAAAAGTAGGTAACCTATTTCAATTGTTCTGGTCTTTACCAATGTTAAACAAATGCGTCTGCAAAAAAACAGAAAGGAAAATAGGTACAAAAATAGATTCTTATTTCTGTTTAATTTTCAAATGAATTGATCATGTTGGTCTCTACTCCATGAAAGTTAATTTTTAAATGCATATTTATTTTTATATATGACTAGCATGAAGAATATATGGTATTACACGTTTGATGGAACATTCTAGAATATATTTAGAACTATCCAGAACATCCCATAATGATTCAAAATATTTTCTAACTTTTTTGAACATTTTGAAACATTCTTGAATGATCTTCAGGATTCTGGAACATTCTTTAAAATTGCCAAATCATTCTGAAATGTTATAATAAAACATTCTTTTACTTCTTAGAATATATTTGAACTGCCTGTAACAATCTAAAAGATCTGCTTCATTCTCACCTCCACTACGTGCTATTTGCTGGGTGAGTAGTGACATCAGTAGACGCCTGGCGGGGATGACTAATCGATTGATAATAATTGATTAGTTATCGACCACTGAGAGTTGAAGATTATTACAGTACTACGTAATGTCGCTATTAAAAAATGGGGGTTGGTAGTAGAATGATCAAATTAAGGGTTATATGTATTTTTTAATGCCAAATCATTAAAAATAAAATGAAAAATTTTGTCCAAAAAATAGGGGTGGACAACCATTATCACTTAGGGGTACGAAAAATATATAGTAGCCGATTCTCAGACCTATTGAATATGCATATAAAATTTCATAAAAATCGGTCAAGCCGTTTCGGAGGAATATTGTAATTAACATTGTGACACGAGAATTTTGTATATTAGATATATCAGGGGTCTTTGACTCATCAGGGGCGAAACGTGGTTATGCCAATAATTATTTTGTTTCATATCCGGATTAACTGTTTTTAAGCCATGAGGAAGAGGTAGGAATCAAAAATTTTAAGCTGAAGTTTAACATATTTTTGATTAAATGTTCATGAACTATGAATGTTGATTACAGTTTACAAAACGTATTTCTATTTTTTGCCTTGCTGTGTGCCACATGCTGACACAGAATTACAGTTATTCTAACTAAATTTGGTGCTTCTTGTATATCGTCTTCACTGTTAGTTAACCTCGTTAAATTATTTTGTGCCTTGTGACTTATTTTCCTTTCTTAATTCTTTGACTATTTTTGTCGTTATATTTCTTTCTGTGAGTTGGTTACATCAAATATCTAACGAACAATTTTGTGTCCCTCTTCTGTTATTAATTTTCTTTGGTCTCTAAAAAATAACAAAATGTTTTTGCTGCTTTTATGGAACCTGTACAACATTTCCATTTTATGTATATTTTGCTCATTCTTATTCATTCACTAAAATTGTTAAACAAAAAATAATTTCATGAATTGTTATTGACGTATTAGGTCCTATAAATGATACATTAATTTAAAACGGTGAGGTGGATAAACTAACGAATAGGCTTAAATAAAACGATAACGAAAAGTTTATAGTTTTCCTGAATGAAGCGTGTAAAACATTAATAGAAAGTTGCTTTGCAAATTATAAATACGACCGAATTTAACACATCCTTACATAAACTAACCTAACCTAACCTAAAGTCACTTAATCCAATCATAATTTAAACGAAACTTCCTTCGAAAGTGAAGATCCTCCTGAAGAATTCTTTAGTAGAGCGTAAAAAGAATATGATGCTCTCATGATCTGCAAAAAACTTTCTATCAATATGACGAAATGTAAAGTACATATAAATAAATCATTTGTGAGAAGTTGATAATTGAATTTAAACTTTTCATATTTAAAAAATATTCAAATTAGGTTCTTGTCAATATATATTTTATTAGTAGCTTCTGTTGATATGTTTTTGCAAATCTACTCACTGCAACGAACGTAGACAATTTCAAATACATCATTTTACCAGCTGTGAAAATAATTGGTCTTCTAAGACGGCACATCGAGAATAACATTTTGTTTTTGAAAGTTCTGGACGCATGCAGCCAATCTGCTTCATAGAAAGCATCAGAGACCTTCAAGCTCTTCAAAATAAAAATGAAAAATTAGATCACTAGTTATTGTTTAACTAAATATTTACCGTCACTGTTAATTTATCTCCATACCAGCAGTATTGTAGGAATTGCCATATTATCCCCAATAAATAAATTAGTTCCACAAAGAAGGTGCTACTTAAAACAGGAACCTAAATATTTAGAAAGAAGTAAAAGTTATCCCACATTAGTTATAATAATTAATAATAATGATAGGCAGGTAGGTACATACTGCAGAGAGCAAGAAGAGACTGGTACAAAAAAGAACCAATGTAGTCATCGCTTGTATTAACATAACAATTTTGTAGATGTCTTCAATTCGGTTACACGTTCTAATAAGAAAATATTATCTGTATATTTAAATAAATAATAAATATTATAAAATGTGCCGATTAAACACACAAAAAAATAAATTACCTAAAAATGGCTTGCAAATGGACAATACATACATTCATCTCTTGGTCCATGGCCTTTCGAACTTTTGGAGAAAAATCAATACATTCAGGGATGAAATCGATATTAAGTTTTTTATATGATCGTTCACGAACTGTTCTTATGGCTTTCATTAGGATTTCGAGGTGGGCCACTGAATAGAGAGCTATTGCTTTAAAATTTGTGTCGAAACCTATCGAAAACAAAAATTAATTATTCTACTTTACAAATAATTTATTTGTTATAATTTTGTAAATAATAATTTGCTTACCAACTATAATCATGTTAAATGAACAAATACCAATCATTTGAAACAAAGCCGCTCCTGTATATGAAAATAGCGACGATGTATAGTCCCACGGTGTCAGAGCAAAATACGGAAGCTGCTCAGTACATTTTACTTGATTACGACTAACATTATAAAGGTCCAAGTAAATCTTGTTATGACTGTTCAGATACACGTTTACTAAACAATTTATTGCTGCAGAAACTGAAACACTAAACCCCAAAATTAAGTAGGCGAAATCGGTTGTTCTTTTCAGTTTCGCTTTTCTCTTGAAGATTTCTTCAAGTTCGAAAATATGAAACGTTTCATATATTGAGAACTTTTCTGATAACTTTTGTATTGTTTGAATCGTTTCAGTTCTATTCCGGTACCAGGATATTACTTTAAGCACTCCTACGAATAGTTGCAGAGCCATATTCAAATTTTTGATAAAATTTCGTTTGTTGGTGTAAGTTTTAAACAACGAACCGACGTGCAATAAAGCGATAAAGGTGATAAAAGAGATGAAGTATATGTTGTAAAGCCACCACATAAGGTATTTTGAAAATGAACCTTTTCTTTCTGGTTTCCACATTCCTCCAACTTTAAAAAAAGTAAAAATATGGCCGAAATAGTAATCTACAGTTTTACGCATTATGGTGTAGCGATTGGTCACTAACTGATCCCCCAACTACGTTATTTTACTGAGGATGTACCTAAAGAAATATTATTTATTCAGTTTATGATTTTTTCATAGAAATGTCGTTTACAAAAAGATTTTTTAAACGGAATAACAATCCTTATATGTATGTGTCACTTGAAAGAGAATTATTTATTTCCAAAATGCAAACTTATTAATTTCCTGTCCTGTCAACAACTAAATTCAGGCTGTAATAAATAAATAAATAAATACATAAATAAACTAGTAGAAAATTTTATCTTTCAATGTAGGTGCCGCCACAAAAACCAGAAAGTAAAACAAAAATAAATATTTGAAATAAATTAATTAACTTAAGAAACTGTATTTTCGGATTCTAACCGCTTATTGTTGTTGAAATCACCATTGCGAACCATGGAGGCGTCAAAAGTGTTCGTCGTTTCGTCTCCTAACGCTAAGGACATCTTTTTCATTCGTTCATTTTTACTGTCGTCACTAAATGCGTTTTCCTTTTCAACCATTTTGTTTATTATATTGACATTTGAATAATTGTATATTTATATAGTTACTTTTGCTACATACGTAGGCGTCTTCAAACGTATTCATAAAAACGATTTTTAGGAGAAATAACAAATGTGTTATAAGTATATTACGGATAGTGTGAAAGAGAATTATTTATTACCAATTTTGCAACTATATTTTTTGAAACATTTATAGCGGCTTGTCAATATCTGAGTAGACAACAGACAGCGGTAAAAGATCTTAAAAACCACCCTAAATTATCTACCCCAAACAATGTTCACGTGCGTTGTCCGGTTTGCTCTACTAACATGAGTCTTGTAGAGGCATTTCAGAATCTCGTGAACATGAGCCTTGACGAAAAAAATTTTTTTGTTATGAAGAAAATCTTTTAGGAATTCATTGCTAGGTACTCTGTTTTAAGTGTTATTTTTATTGCATTAGATTACAATTCTAAATACATGGTAAAGAAATGTTCATAAACGTGATAGAAAAAAGAAAAAATAATGATGCATAGAATAGACTGAAGTGCTTTTCTAGTATCGATAATTTACATTGCACGTGTAGGCCCCTATGAGGAATTCTTCAGTAGGGCGTAGAAAGAATAAGATGCTCTTAGAATCTGAAAAGAAATAATCTAATTTCCTGTTGTAAATTCCTAAAGCTTAACTCAACTATAGAGATATTTGAGTAGTGTGTGCAAATCAACAGAAATACGTTTTCTTTGTGAACAGAAAGAAACAGGAGATAATGATTTATCATCCATTTCTTTTTATTTTGGGCGTGCACATTTGACCAGTAACTGTAGCAGTCTATCAGTAAAAATAAATGATTGCATTAGACAAAGATAGAACGCACTACTACGTATTTTCCATCTCATACTACAACGCTACCTAATACAAAGCGTATTCTCTAAATTAAAGTCTACCATATTAACCTAAGCCAGGGATGGCGAACCATTGGCACGTTTGAAAATTTTGATGGCACGCACAAAAACAAATTTTTTTTAAATTAAGTATCTTTTTTAATAGAAATGAATTAAAAATTATTAATCTACACTTAATTTATAGCTTATGGTATAAATTTGTAGTACTGAATACCTGTCTTAGTATGTTAACTAGAACCGTCAAATTATACATTTTATTATTAAAATATCGCATGAATTCTTTCGAAGTATATACAGATGCGCATTAGATAAAAATTTTTGCGTATCCAGTTTCGCCTTCTTAAGGTATTTGAATGTTTGAATGTTGTTGCTGTCGCAGCGCTCGAATCAAAATTTATTTTATATCCTGGTACAATACAATTTGAAAAATTAAATTTAAAAGTCCTTGAGTGGTTAATTTTAATGAATTAGAAATGGAATTAGTTGAATTTCAGTCAAGTACCATATAGAACCAAAAATTTGTTGATTTAAGAAATGATTTAGAAATTATTGAAAGTAATCGATTATTGGATAAAATAAATAAAATTGCAGAAGATGAAATTCTAACTATACATGGAATTCAGTTCCTGACACGTTTAATTGTTTAAAACTTTAAAAATATTAGCAAAGGCAATTTTATCAATATTTTCATCGACGTGGGCATGTGAATCTCTATTTTCAGAATTAAATTTTATAAAAAATAAATATAGGAATAGAATGACGGACGAGTCGAGCTCTGCATGCGTACTGTTGAAATTAACTAAATATGAACCAGATATTAAATCTTTATCATCTTGTGTAAGTACAGCAACAAAAATCACATTAAAAACAATTTTTTTTAACGTGAATTTTGTTTCTAGCATATTTCTTTTTGTAAAACATTGATTAATAAAAAATTGTTTAAAGATGAATTGCTTTTGTTTGTTTGTTTAATTATACTTACGTATAGTTTCACCACGCTAACATTTCGAATAAAATTTTATTGTGGCACGTTACCTATTTAAAAAATAATTTTAATGACGTTGTGGCACGGACATCAAAAACGGTTCGCCATCCCTAACCTAAGCTATTCTACTTACTGAAGCGTAAGTGGTTAATTTTAAATCCATCATTTTGCCAGCTGTGAAAATGATGGGTCTTTTAAGGCGACACATTGAAAACACTATTTTGTCTTTAAAACTCTTTGAAGCATACAGCCAATCAGTTTCGTAGAAAGCATCGGACACCGCCAAGCTCTTCAAAATAGAAACAAATATATTCAAAGGTAACTTTGGGCGAAATTGTTCAATTTATTTACCGTGACTGTAAGTTTATCTCCATACCAACAATATTGAAAGAATTGCCATATTACTCCAAGAAAATAGATCACTTCCACGAAGAAGCTGCTGCTTAGAAGAGGAGCCTAAAATATTTAAAGTAGGATCGTCATTTAAAGACATCAGAAGACAAAGACTTAATGGTAGATTTAACAGATTTAAACCTAACCACTATACCGGAAGTGTGTCTCATACTTTCATTCCATAATGTTACTTTTGGATACATCTTTGAACAAATAAAAAATAAATAGGAAGTCACTAGGATTATTGTCTAATAACAAAATAAATGTTTACGTACTTCAGAAAGTAAGTACAGACTGGTACAAAGAAGAATCATAGCGGTCATGGTTTGAGCCAACATAATAATTTTGTAGATTTCCTCAACCCGCTGACACATCCTGCAAACTTATTTTAGTTGACTAGATTCATCAAATAGTACATTGTCTAATTTGCCTGAAAACAGCCTGTAAATGAATAACACACAAATCCATTTCTTCATCCATAGCCTCATGAATTTTTGGATTAAGATCTGGCAAATCTGGATTATAATCAATGTTTAGTTTTCTATGCGATCGTTCACGAATAGTCACAATAGCTTCCATCAAGACTTTAAGATGAGCCACCAAATACATTGACATTGTGGTGCAAATTGCATCGAAAGCTTTCAAAAACAAACTTTTTGTTTTATTTAATTATTTACTTTTGTTAATTTTCATACCAACAATAATAAAAGTCAATTTAAAGATACCAACTATCTGCAAAAAAACTGCAAGGGTATACGAAAGCAAAGAAGCTGTGTGATCCCATGGAGTTAGAGCAAAATATGGAAGTGGCTCCGTGTACTTTACATGACTAACATTATTGGAGTCCACATGTACATCATAATGATCCATAATATAAACGTTTACTAAAGAATTTATTGACGCAGAAGTAATAATGGCAAATCCCATGGACAAGTAGGTGAGATCGTTTATTCTTTTCAGTTTTGATTCTCTCTTGAAAATTTCTTCAGAGTCGAAAAGACCATAGGTCTTGTGTATTAACGATTTTTCGGACAACATATGTATCGTTTCAAGTGTATCGTTCCTATGACGATACCAGAATAGCATTTTAAATAATCCGATGAATAGTTGCATGGACATATTCAAATTTTTTATAAAATTTCGTATGTTGTTGAAACTTTCAAACAACGCTCCAAGATGCAGTGAAACAAAAAAGGTAGAAAATGAGATAACGTATATGTTGTAAAGCCACCACATTACGTACTTCAAAAATGACCCACTTTTTTCGGGTTTCCACATTCCTCCAATTTTGAAAAACGCGAATATATGACCAAAATAGTATTCTACAGATTTACTCATTTTGAAACAGTTAGATGCCACTTTCGCTACTATCTGTCACTGAATGATGGTTATTGTGTATAAATTTGCCCATGACATCTCGAATCCATTATAATTTATTGATAACACGATATGGTAATTTAGTATTCGTTTTGTCAGCTGCTTTTGTGTCATGTTTTTAAAAAGAATACTTAAGTGAAATAAGAATTGCATTGTAAGTACTTTAATTGCAAACAATGTTAAAAAGAATTATTGATGGTTAAAGTTACAACCCTTAATTATATTCTATACCGTTATCTGTCTAAACCTAGATCATGTCTTTTATTTTAAATTACAGTTTGCTATGTATTGGATCTGCAAGTTTAATTTCATTAATTTTTACTTAAAGTTACTTCATTTGTTTCATCTGGTCAAATATTAGTCCGGTCAATTTAGACATTCGAAGCTACATAAATTCCCACCAAGCTGCAAATCAGTAAGATTGTTTAAAATATGATTCAAAATAAAATTTGAAAGTTCCCCATCTTTCCCCTGTATGCAAAAATTTTTATTCAAGGTCAAAGGTCAAAAGAATGAGTTTTTCGCGATTTTCAGCAAAACGGTAAGCTTTATCATAAAAATACTTCAGACAAAAATTGTAGATCATAAAATGATCTATAAAATATGTACCCATATTTTTTTTTCTAAGAGCCACCGTTTCTGAGATATCAGGTAAAATGAAACCCAGTCCCTTATTTTATACGCCAGTGTAACCTCGAGACATCTGTCTCCTGTTCAATTGTTTGCGTGGCTAGGGTCTTATACCTGCTTTATGTCAGTGTG
This sequence comes from Agrilus mali, assembly GCA_029378335.1. Classification (NCBI taxonomy): domain Eukaryota; kingdom Metazoa; phylum Arthropoda; class Insecta; order Coleoptera; family Buprestidae; genus Agrilus; species Agrilus mali. The sequence goes on along the minus strand of CM055657.1, from coordinate 3,067,982 downwards.
CCTAATTAATGAAATACTGTTAGTCTCAGGATTGCCAGATTATAGGGGATTTTCCCCAAAAAATATGGGATTTTTTTTCCTTTGGGTTTTTTGGGGATATATTTTTCAGGGGAATTCTTCTGAGGAAAAATTTTCATCTACAATCTTTTTTCTATTTGCGCCAATATTTTCTAGTTTTTGGGGATTTATTTGTCACATAGCTTATTTTGGGGTATTTTAGAGATACATATTTTATAGATAATTTTATGATCTACAATTTTTGTCTGGGGTAATTTTATGATAAAACTTACCGTTTTGCTGAAAATCGCGAAAAACTCATTTTTTGACCTTGAATAAAAATTTTTGCATACAGGGGAAAGATGGGGAACTTTCAAATTTAATTTTTAATCATATTTTAAACAACCTCACTGATTTTTAGCTTGGTGGGAATTTATGTAGCTTTACTCTTATTTTTTGGTCTAATTTGACCGGACTATATTTTCTAATTGTGTATAATCAATATTATGAAGTACGCCAAGTTTGACACATATAAAATATTCTTTATTAAGCAGCTGCATACAGAATTACAAGGGGTTTTCCCTAAATCGTGGACTTATATATTTTATAATGCACTGTAAAATCCTTTAAAAGTGTCCTTCAATAATATAATTGAACTCAGAATTGGTTAAGATTCCCCACCGCCGGAGCTTTGATCATTGACATCAAGTAATATTCTGTTAAAAGTTCCATTGGTGAGAAATATAATTTACTTTAAACGTGAAGGTCCCACAGAAGATTTCTTCAGTAGGGTGTAGAAGGAATAAGAAGCTCTTAAAATCTACAAGAAACAAAAACCCCTGTCGTTACCACCCTTAATTTCCTATTCTGTTTAAATACGATATTAAAAGGTTGAGGGTTAGTCTATACTTACTGATACGAAAGTAGATAATTTCAAATACATAATTTTTCCGGCTGTAAAAATAATGGGCCTTCTAAGACGACACATTGAAAATAACATCTTGTGTTTAAACCTTTTGGAGGCATGTAACCAATCGGTTTCGTAGAAGGCATCAGATACAGCCAGACTCTGCGAGATAATGACAAAATGACTGGGTTTAAAATAATTTAATTTGTTTACCGTTATTGTAAGTTTATCCCCGTACCAACAGTATTGATAGAATTGCCATATTACTCCAAGAAAATAGATCAGTTCCACGAAGAAGGTGCTGCTTAGAATGGGAACCTGAGAATGTTATCGAGTTTTCAATAATATGAGCACATATTCTAAAATTGTGAAAGGGAATTATATTTATACGTACTTCAGAAAGCAAATAGAGACTGGTACAAAGAAGAACTAAAGCTGTTATAGTTTGTGTTAACATGATAATTTTGTAAATTTCTTCAACGTGCTGACACATCCTGAAATTTATGAAGTTATTTACATTAATCGATCAGGGCACCAAGACGAGTAATTCACCTGAAAATAGATTGTAAATGTATAATGCAAACGTCTATTTCTTTCTCCATTATTTTGTTGACTTTTGGATTGAAATTTGGTAAATGGGGGTTGTAAACAATGTCCAATTTTTTATATGATCGTTCGCGGATGGTTAGTATTGCTTCCATCAATACTTTAAGATGAGCCACCAAATACATTGACATTGAGGTGCACAGAGCGTCAAAACCTCCAAAAAGATTTTTTTTTGCAATTTAGTTTAATATATAATGTAGTTTTCTTACCAACGATGTTAAATGATATTTGTAAGATACCAATTGTTTGTAAGAAAACAGTAGGGGTATATGAAAACAGCGATGATGTATAATCCCATGAAGTTAGAGCAAAGTATGGAAGTGGCTCAGTATATTTTATATGACTAACATTATGGACATCTATATAAAAATCATAACTATTATTTAAATACACGTTTACTAAACAATTTAATGAGGCAGACGACACAAATAAAAACCCTATGGATAAGTAGATGAAATCGTTAATTCGCTTCCATTGCGCTTCTCTCTTAAAAATTTTATCAGGTTCAAAGGCATCAAACGTTTCATATATTGACGATTTTTCGGACAACGTGTGTATCGTTTGAAGTGTCTGGTTCCTATTACGATACCAGAAGAGCATTTTAAAAAACCCGACTAGAACTTGCAAAGCCATATTTAAATTTTTGATAAAATTTCGTTTATTTTTGTACGTTTCAAACAGTGCACCCACTTGCAACAACACCAAAAGTGTTGAAAAACCGATTAGGTACACGTTGTAAAACCACCACATGAAGTATTTTAAAAATGACCCTTTTCTTTCAGGTTTCGACATACCACCAATTTTAAAATATGTAAAAATATGACCGAAAAAATAATCTACAGATTTGTTCATTTTAATGTCGCCAGGTAATGTACAACTTTTACCACCACCAACCACTGAATGAATTTTAGTTATAAATTTACCCATTCTAGCATCTCAACCACATAAGGTATTACTTATATTTATATATACCACAAAAAACTGAATTACACAGAAGGCGTTACATTTATAATTTATTCAAGTAGGAAGTTCTTTTGAAAAACGGCTTTAGTGATTGTAATATTTTATGCTTAAAGAGAAATTTTAAGTAAGTAATGTGATGACTATATTTTCCTTTACCTATCTGAGTTAATGTAAAAAATACCTTTTACGTCTCATAAGTTATACTTTCGAAACCTCTTTTTAATTATTTTATTCCAAAGCAGAAGTTGTTTTTCGTACCTAATTAATATTTTTATTAATTCAAATATTTTTTCGGAAATATCTCAATTTCAGTTTCTGTATTATCATCTTAGCAAAATCAATATTGCTTATTTTGGGTTCTGAAAGGAATAATATTACAGCATTCATTAAATTGTTGTTTTAGTTTTAATAACATCCATTTACTTTATTTACTTAATATATAACTTCGATTATATAAAAGGAATTTGATTATAAACGTGGGGATGATCTCGAAGACTTCTTCAGTAAGGCATAAAAATACTATGATGCTTGTATAATCTACAATTAATAAATAAATTAGTTAAAGATAATCATAAATATTTAAACTAGTTGTTAAAAACAATTAAGGTTGGAACTAATGAATACATTTAAAAAATGAGACATGAACAATGAGGGGAAACTACAACCAACCCCATTGCTCTGCTGAATTTTACAAAACATTCCATACATAATTAGCTTCTCGTAATTAGAAATATTGTTTACTTACTGAGAAAAAAGTAGAATGTCTCAACCACATCCTTTTACCAGCTGTGAAGACAATGGGTCTAATAAGACGACACATTGAAAACAATATTTTATGTTTGAAAATTTTGGTACCATGCACCCTGTAAACCTTTTGGAACAAAATATTTGTACAAATGAAAGAAAATGTTTGAGGAACTACCCACCATCATTTTCATTTTATATTCATACCAACAGTATTAAACAAATTCCCATATTACCCCAAAAAAATTAATCAGATCCATAAAGAATCTGCTGCTTAGGTTGGGCACCTGAGGGTAATTAACAGTTACGATTTGTCGGCATTTCAATTTCCGAATATTTTTAAACTATTGCACTGAATTAACAATAAATATCTTATTCTCTAGTCTAAAGCCCAATGCACACAGAAGCGGCAGAAATGGCGGCTCAACGCTTCCACTCCTGCTCATTGTATTTAGAAGGTCAATGCACAATCATGTCCAATTCTTACCCCTGCCAAGCCATTTCCTCACTTTTCATTTTAATCTGTTGCTCTCTTTCACCACTTCCGTGTGCATTATGCATTACTTTTAAACTTGTGGAAAAAAACCATTCATGGAAACACATCATTATCATAAAAGGGATATGATGGGCAGTATTATACTATAGGTCATGATTCGCTCTTCTGGAATCTTCATCTCGCCCTTCCCATCAATATCTACACAACCACTATTCAAACTTTGAAAATAATTCTAAATGGGCACTATATTTTACTCCAAATTAGTTTAGATCTTTAATACATTATTTCTAAAAGGATTCATGATGTATATGATGGACAGTATTATTCCATAGGTCATGATTCACTCTCCTTGAATCTTCAATTCGCCCTTTTCGTCAATATCTACCAACCACCATCCAGACTATTTGGTAAAATTCTTAAGGGGTTCTATATCTAACCCAAACCGATCTAAATTTTTTGATACGGTCTTCCAAAAGGCTTCATGATGTACATGATGAGCAGTATTATTCCATGGTCATGATTCACTCTCCCTGAATCTTCAATTCACCCTTTTAATCAATATCTACACAACCACCATCCAAACTATTGGAAAATTCTGAAGGGGTGCTATATCCCCAAATAGATTTAGATATTTTTATACAATCTTCCCAAAAGACTACATGATGTACAGATGGGGCAGTTTTTACTTTCCCAAGATCATGATTCACTCTCCCTGAATCTTCAATTCGCCCTTCTAATCAATATCTACACCCAAACCCCAATCCAACTATTGGAAAATTCTGAAGAGGGGTTTTATATCTAACCCAAACCGATCTAAATTTTCGATTCAGTCTTCCAAAAGGCTTCATAAGGCACATGATGAGCAATATTGTTCCATGGGTCATGATTCACACTCCCTGAATCTTCATTTCGCCCTTCTAATCAATATCTACACAACCACCATCCATACTTTAAAAAAACTTCTGAAGGGGTGCTATATCTTTCTCCAAATTAGTTCGGATCGTTGATACAATCTTCCCAAAAGTCTTTATGATGTATAGATGGGCATTATTACTCCAAAGATCATTATTCACTCTTCTGGAATCTTCAATTCGTCCTTTTCGTCAGTATCTACCCAACCACAATCCAGACTATGGTAAAAATTCTGAATGGGTTCTATATCTAACCCTAAACCGATCTAAATTTTTGATTCAGTGCTTCCAAAAGGCTTCATAAGGCACATGATAGGCAGTATTATTCCATGGGTCATGATTCACTCTTATGGTATCTTAAATTCGTCCTTCTGGTCAGTATCTCCCCAACCACCATCCAGACTGGGTAAAATTCTTAAGGGGTTCTATATCTAACCCTAAACCTATCTAAATTTTTGATTCAGTGCTTCCAAAAGGCTTCATAAGGCACATGATGGGCAGTATTATTCCATAGGTCATGATTCACTCTTATGGTATCTTAAATTCGTCCTTCTGGTCAGTATCTCCCCAACCACCATCCAGACTGGGTAAAATTCTTAAGGGGTTCTATATCTAACCCTAAACCGATCTAAATTTTTGATTCAGTGCTTCCAAAAGGCTTCATAGGGCACATGATGGGCAGTATTATTCCATAGGTCATGATTCACTCTTATGGTATCTTAAATTTGTCCTTCTGGTCAGTATCTCCCCAACCACCATCCAGACTGGGTAAAATTCTTAAGGGGTTCTATATCTAACCCTAAACCGATCTAAATTTTTGATTCAGTGCTTCCAAAAGGCTTCATAAGGCACATGATGGGCAGTATTATTCCATAGGTCATGATTCACTCTTATGGTATTTTAAATTCGTCCTTCTGGTCAGTATCTCCCCAACCACCATCCAGACTGGGTAAAATTCTTAAGGGGTTCTATATCTAACCCTAAACCGATCTAAATTTTTGATTCAGTGCTTCCAAAAGGCTTCATAAGGCACATGATGGGCAGTATTATTCCATAGGTCATGATTCACTCTTATGGTATCTTAAATTTGTCCTTCTGGTCAGTATCTCCCCAACCACCATCCAGACTGGGTAAAATTCTTAAGGGGTTCTATATCTAACCCTAAACCGATCTAAATTTTTGATTCAGTGCTTCCAAAAGGCTTCATAAGGCACATGATGGGCAGTATTATTCCATAGGTCATGATTCACTCTTATGGTATCTTAAATTCGTCCTTCTGGTCAGTATCTCCCCAACCACCATCCAGACTGGGTAAAATTCTTAAGGGGTTCTATATCTAACCCTAAACCGATCTAAATTTTTGATTCAGTGCTTCCAAAAGGCTTCATAAGGCACATGATGGGCAGTATTATTCCATAGGTCATGATTCACTCTTATGGTATTTTAAATTCGTCCTTCTGGTCAGTATCTCCCCAACCACCATCCAGACTGGGTAAAATTCTTAAGGGGTTCTATATCTAACCCTAAACCGATCTAAATTTTTGATTCAGTGCTTCCAAAAGGCTTCATAAGGCACATGATGGGCAGTATTATTCCATAGGTCATGATTCACTCTTATGGTATTTTAAATTCGTCCTTCTGGTCAGTATCTCCCCAACCACCATCCAGACTGGGTAAAATTCTTAAGGGGTTCTATATCCAACCCTAAACCGATCTAAATTTTTGATTCAGTGCTTCCAAAAGGCTTCATAAGGCACATGATGGGCAGTATTATTCCATAGGTCATGATTCACTCTTATGGTATCTTAAATTCGTCCTTCTGGTCAGTATCTCCCCAACCACCATCCAGACTGGGTAAAATTCTTAAGGGGTTCTATATCTAACCCTAAACCGATCTAAATTTTTGATTCAGTGCTTCCAAAAGGCTTCATAAGGCACATGATGGGCAGTATTATTCCATAGGTCATGATTCACTCTTATGGTATTTTAAATTCGTCCTTCTGGTCAGTATCTCCCCAACCACCATCCAGACTGGGTAAAATTCTTAAGGGGTTCTATATCTAACCCTAAACCGATCTAAATTTTTGATTCAGTGCTTCCAAAAGGCTTCATAAAGCACATGATGGGCAGTATTATTCCATAGGTCATGATTCACTCTTATGGTATCTTAAATTCGTCCTTCTGGTCAGTATCTCCCCAACCACCATCCAGACTGGGTAAAATTCTTAAGGGGTTCTATATCTAACCCTAAACCGATCTAAATTTTTGATTCAGTGCTTCCAAAAGGCTTCATAAGGCACATGATGGGCAGTATTATTCCATAGGTCATGATTCACTCTTATGGTATCTTAAATTCGTCCTTCTGGTCAGTATCTCCCCAACCACCATCCAGACTGGGTAAAATTCTTAAGGGGTTCTATATCTAACCCTAAACCGATCTAAATTTTTGATTCAGTGCTTCCAAAAGGCTTCATAAGGCACATGATGGGCAGTATTATTCCATAGGTCATGATTCACTCTTATGGTATTTTAAATTCGTCCTTCTGGTCAGTATCTCCCCAACCACCATCGAGACTGGGTTAAATTCTTAAGGGGTTCTATATCCAACCCTAAACCGATCTAAATTTTTGATTCAGTGCTTCCAAAAGGCTTCATAAGGCACATGATGGGCAGTATTATTCCATAGGTCATGATTCACTCTTATGGTATCTTAAATTCGTCCTTCTGGTCAGTATCTCCCCAACCACCATCCAGACTGGGTAAAATTCTTAAGGGGTTCTATATCTAACCCTAAACCGATCTAAATTTTTGATTCAGTGCTTCTAAAAGGCTTCATAAGGCACATGATGGGCAGTATTATTCCATAGGTCATGATTCACTCTTATGGTATCTTAAATTCGTCCTTCTGGTCAGTATCTCCCCAACCACCATCCAGACTGGGTAAAATTCTTAAGGGGTTCTATATCTCACCCCAAACCGGTCAAAATTTTTGATACAGTCCTCCCCAAAGGCACATGATGGGTAGTATTATTCCATAGGTCATGATTCACTCTCCTTGAATCTTCATCTCGCCCTTCCAATCAATATCTACACAACCACCATCTAAACTTTGAAAATAAATTCTTTAGTGGTGCTGTATCTCTCTCCAAATATCTATAGATCAGAACACAGTCCTCCCACTCATCGTCAGCTTCAGTAGTTTGTTAGAATAGACCATGCAAATCTTTTTTATTTGACTCATGCAACCATGCAACGTAGTAATTTTTTGCAAGGTGCCTTCTTCTTCTGTACACCGAATTTAAAAGAGGCAGTTATTCAATTTAATTTTCCGTTTCAAGAATAGTAGCTATATTGATGCAAATAGCAGAACGTTCTTATTTTTACCATTGTTCGCCGGAACTTTGAGTGTAAGTGAATTAAGATCAAGTGTAGGTACGTACGTACAGTTTAAATTGAAGTATCGGAATAGTGGCGGGACGTCGAAAAGACATTCCAATAAGACATTCTCGTTATTATTCACGACGTGCATGGGGGACCGCCGGTAACAGCGTGTCATTCCATGCCATTACTCGTTCCCTAAGAGCTCCAATTCACTTTTTATTCTATTTCCTGTTGAATATGTTAGCGTCAACACAATATGCTGCATTCCATTATGTAATACACCGTAGCCGAAGCTATAAAACCGCATTCGATAATCGGTCACAAAACGACAAAACCATTTTCTTATTCGATTTTTGTAATTATAGGTGACAACATAAGTATTATAAAACTTCAAGAGTACGTGCCTGTAATACCAATAATTAATCGTTGGCTTATATCAATATTTGAGAATGGTTCTGAATTTTCCTCTTGAATACAATTTGGTATTTTGAAGATTTCGTTATTCTGAAGCTGGCATCATCTCAATTGCAATTTGGCTAAGGATTTTTGTAGTTCAACACACTGGATTCATCCTTATTAGTTAATATTCAGTCCCAACCAAGTCTGCAAAAGATTCAGTCAGTACCGAACAACAAAATTCTGGAAAAGCAAAAATTCAATTAAAAACATCCAAACGATTGGAAGTCTATGTCTGATTATTTTGTGCAGCTGTAATTTTTATCTGAAGATATTTAATTGGAATTTTCTTTTTCTCTCCAGGTTTAAACTCTTGTTTTTCTTCCACTTATGGATATGGTAAGTCACTAAGGCATTATGTAACTTTAAATTAATTTATATCGTTGTTATATGCATCTAAAAATCAACATCGGAGTATTGAATCTTAATTCGGATTATTTTAGTTGTTGTTTACAAATAGGTGTGCAAAACTTGTTCACCGATAGATGTTTCATATTGGAATTTGCGGTTCTTAGCATCTGATGTTGTTCTTCCTAAAGATACCGACGAAACTGTTTTCAACTATCTAGACGGTGGTTTTATAGGTGCATGCCTTGCAATTTGTAACTCCTGAGGTTAATTCTGAGGTACATATAACTTTGTGGTTATTGCAACACGTGCAGATACAAAACACACTTTGAATTAATTGAAACCCCTTTTTATAATCAAATTTATTGATCCTCTCCTGTTTATAAAGTTTATAAAACTAGAAATATGAGACAATTTGGCTTCTCTCATGTTTACCGATGGTAAAATTTTTAATGCGTTTTATATTATAAATTTTCTCCGTGTATTCTGGTAGGTAATCGTAAGGACTTTTAATTTTCCGTATATGAGCTGGAAAACGAAAAGACTAGCGAGATAATGCAACCAATTTCACAGAATAACTACGTTATTCCCTACGACAGGTCCCATACCTATCGTTTGCTGTGTAAGTATGCTTCGAGAGGTAGATAAATAGAATTTTATTGCTGACATAAATTAGACGCGGCGTCAATTGCTCCCATTTCCGGAAAATTTATTCCGTCATAACATTTACCGATAGTAACTACCGTACATAGTTTTCCGACTGTACAATTCCATGTATATTGTGATACCAAAACAGTCCCAATTGTCGTTTATTTTCTACATATAAGTACTTGGTACACATCTAAATAGCATCATAATTTATTAACCTAGAATAAAAAGAAAATGCTTCCTTATGAATGGTTATGAGTAAAAGAAGCCTTGATCAAGATCTATATCAAGAGTAAGCGAATAAAATTGAGGCTGAGGAAAAAAACCTTCAATTACAAGATCAAAATCAAGATTCAATGACGAAAATAAAGACTAAATGAAGAACACGATTTATCACACTAAACCAAAATCAATACCAAGACATGACTGAAATCAAGTTCAAGAGTGAATCTTACTTTTTACGTACAAGGTAAAGTTCAAGATTAAATGACGAAAAACCAAGATCAAGAGAAGGACCTATCGTGCAAGCACAAGACCAAGACAAAGTTTCAATGAAGAAAATAAAGACTAAATGAAGAACACGACTTATCACACTAAACCAAAATCAATACCAAGACATGACTTAAATCAAGTTCAAGAGTGAATATTACTTTTTACGTACAAGGTAAAGTTCAAGATTAAATGACGAAAAACCAAGATCAAGAGAAGGACCTATCGTGCAAGCACAAGACCAAGACAAAGTTTCAATGAAGAAAATAAAGACTAAATGAAGAACACGACTTATCACACTAAACCAAAATCAATACCAAGACATGACTGAAATCAAGTTCAAGAGTGAATCTTACTTTTTTCGTACAAGGTAAAGTTCAAGATTAAATGACGAAAAACGAAAATCAAGAGAAGGACCTATCGTGCAAGTACAAGACCAAGACAAAGTTAAGGCTGAATGAAGAGCACGATTTAATCACACTAACTCAAAATCAATATCAAGACATGAACGAGACCAACTTCAAGAGTAAAACTTATTTTTTACTTACAAGGTAAAGTTCAAAATTAAATGACAAAGACGAAGGTTATCGTGTAAGTACAAGACCATGGAAAAAACAAACTTATTTATGAATTACAGAACCAAGATCAAAATCTTGCAAGTACAAATCCAAATGATGATGAAGATCAATGTCAAGAAAGAGACCTTTCTTGTAGGTACAAGGCAAAGTTCAAGACTGGTTTCTTTTTCATTAATTATAAGTCCACAAAACGTAGTACTTTACTTACTTACTTACTTTTATCTTTACTTATCTACTTACTTACTTTTCCAGAACATCTAGGGCAATTAAGGACGATCTTTATAGTTATCAAATCAAGGCTGTTTTCTATTGACTGATTCTCGAATTCACTACCATAAACACGTATGTGATGTCAATGATTTCGAGAAGGAACTCTGTGCTCATTCACGTCAATTCTCATTTAAAAACCACTCAAAAATATAAATCAAGGTACGTACTAAGAAGTGGGGTCGTCATATCTGTTCCCTTTTCACGTGTCAAGTGGACGACATCGACAGCAGTCAGGAAAAGTAGAAACGTGCTTGCCGGGTCATTATTTCAACGACGTTTTAAAATGAGACTCTCCGCTCAAAGCCGCGCCGCGTCGCGCTTCGGTTAAATTAGATGACGACACACGGCGATGATAACGCGGATAACAAGCTTGATACAAAATGAGATATGACACACGGCACAGAATGGCGTGATGAGAGAGTGGAGTCGCGGTTTTCAGACGACTTGGTCAGAAAGGATTCTAACTCTCTTTACTTTTCTTTGAGTACCAACGCGACACGGAACGTTCGGTATTTTGGTTGAAAGGTTAACGCTTCCGACGAGGATGTTTAAAAATCAGGACGCGAGGAAAATTCGGGACGAAGGGGTTCCTTCAAATAAAGTACTTTTAATACCTTCGGAACCAGAATACCTAGAAGTCCTGAATTTATAAGGTTCAAGAGAGATTTAACTTAACTACAAATTGATTTTCATTAGGAAAATCGTCTTTTCTTTACATATAGGTACGTATCTGACTGTGAGGTCGTCCGTTGGTTTTTCAGTTCGTTCAATTCGAGTCGTTCGAGAGCAGAAGCTTAACTTGTTTCACGGTCCAACAGAGCAAGCAGTAGCTCGAAAAGGCGTTCAATCTCATCGGGACCGTCGTCGGTCGGGTAGGTCGGTGCTCGCGCGAGATCCCAAAACCGACTGCAAACCATTCATCCTAATCAACAGTAGGTCAAACGATCATTAATCCCTTTTAAGACGGATCTCGAGTGGAGACGATCGTGTTGGCAAGCAGGCAACAGCTCCATTATCTATGAACTGACCCGGTTTGATGTGGTGCCGGGTGGCAGGGGAACGCGGGATAAGATGTTCGGGATTCCTCTCGCATTCTTCTTCTCCACCGATGAGGGATAGTTTCCAAAGCGTGTTTCCTTTAATGAACCCCTATGTCAAACGTTCACATCACTTCTAAGATCCAAACAGATATAAAGTAGCATTACGAGAAATGGAAACTACAACTTTAATTGGTTTTATTCATTTATTGATAATAATATTGCAGTAAAGTCCTTTGAATTTTTAAACGATTTTAATTTCATTTGAAGTCTGTTATTGTGTACTTAGGCAGAGGAAAAAACTGAGATGAATTATTTCAATGTTTGTGAAAATCATTTTCGTTTTATATTTCCTGTAGGTTCAAGTAAACACCTCGGCGTGTAAATATTTGAGCAGTGTCATTTTTAGCACAAAAGCAAACAAACGAGGTCATGTCGTAGATTCTGCGAGAACAAGAACTCTGTTTACTTAATTCGTGCACAACCCTGTACCAGTGATAAGTTGAAAAGATGGTCATTTGGCTATCTTTTCAATTGGATTTTATTTTTACTGTTTCGTAGAGGTAGGTACTTTTTGTTGCCAAAAATTTCAGAGAAGAGAAGAGAAGTTTTGATTGAATAAATCTCAATAAAATGTTATGTACACTGAGAGGACGTTAATTCGTGCCCAGAAGTTTTTTTCAAATGGCAACGTCGCGCCTTTTCGGTCTGTATGTTGTCGATAATGTAGGAAACAATAATATTGCGAGCAGAATCGCATCTATTGCTCGCTAGTTTCGTGGCTGTTTCAATGTTTACATTCTTAATATACAGGGTCTTTCAAGTTGATGGGCTATTAGTAAGTATATGAATTAGTAGAATGAATTCAATTCTGAAACTTGGGCTCATTCGGTTATTGTTTATGCCGCTTCTTTTAAAAATATTTTCAATTTCGATTTACATCCGGTTATACCGAAAGTAGATGTTAACTTTCTTATTTTAAAACTTATTTTCAAAAATAAAACAAAATAGTTTCACTAAATAATTTATTTCGATGACTCGACAATATTGTTTCGATCGAATGGCGATCATTATCAAGAGTAAGTTCTACTAAAGCTTAACACTAGTGACAACATATTTATACATAAATTACAAGTTACTCAAAAGAAGTGGGGAGTTTGTTGAGACAAGTTCTGTTTGGCTATTTACTAAATTTAAATTATTTTGAATGGCTCTTTTGATTTCCAAATTTTCTAACATACATAACTTTTTTCTATTGTTGATATCAGAATGAAGAATTTTTACATTGTTGCTACAAAATGAATGTTGTGAATTAATGCAATGCTCTGCAAAACCTGTTTTATTAAGTTTTCTATTTATGCTATAAACGTGTTCTTTTAAACGTGTCTCAATAGCTCTACCACTTCTTCCTATGTAAGTTGCATCACAATCATTGCAAAATAATTGGTATACACCACTTTTTGTTACAGGAGGACGTTTTGGTTTATTTTTAATTAGTAAAGTTTTTAAATTAATATTATTGGTTTCTATTGCGGTGACTTTATATCTTTTTATTTTATTTTTGAACTTACAACTAACCTTATTAATGAATCTAATAGAACAATATTGTGGGGAAGGGTTTTGTTCTGTGTTGTTTACTGTTGCGTTATAAATTGATTTCAAAATTAACGTTTTAGATTTTTTCTTTATTAATTTGTCAATAATAGATGGGCTGTATCCGTTGTTTTTTGCTATTATTTTAATTGTGTTCACTTCATTTAAGTAATTTTGTTTTGAGAGAGGGATATTTAGGAGTCTATTGATCATTGAATGAAAGTCGAGTCATCGAAATAAATTATTTAGTGAAACTATTTTGTTTTATTTTTGAAAATAAGTTTTAAATAATGTTTCACAAAAGTTGCACTATCAAAAGTATCAGTTTCTTATTTTAAATGGAATCACATACTCCAAATTGTAGATTTTCTCAAAAAGTATAAGCAAAGTTATACGATAATCCCATATCAAAAGACGCCAAATTCAATGAGGAATCAATACAATTGTAACGAGTTGTAAAGCAAAATCTCAAAAATTAATTGAATTACGGTTTTTTAAATTTTAACGTGCAGATGTCAAAAATTTTGAAAAAAATTAAATAACTCAAAATCCATCAATTTTTTCGGAGTAGTGCCTCCTATAAAATATGCATGAATTCAGATTTTCTATCGGAAAATGTAAAAAAAAGTATGTCATTCCATTTGAAATAAGAAAGTTAACATCTACTTTCGATATAGCCAGACGTAAATTGAAATTGAAAATATTTTTAAAAGAAGCGGCATAAACAATAACCAAATGAGCCCAAGTTTCAGAATTGAATTCATTCTACTAATTCATATACTTCCCTAATACCCCATCAACTTGAAAGACCCTGTATATTAAAAAGTGTAAACATTGAAACAGCCACGAAACTAACGAGCAATAGATGCGATTCTGCTCGCAATATTATTGTTTCCTACATTATCGACAACATACAGACCGAAAAGGCGCGACGTTGCCATTTAAGAAAACTACTGGGAACGAATTAACGTCCTTTTCAGTGTACATGAAGTCAAGCAACACAGGGCAGAAGTAAAATTAATTCTTATTGAAAGTGAAAATGAAATTTAAAAAACCTTTAACAAGACACTTCTGGTTTAAAAAAGTAAAATAAGGGACGTACAGATTTTCGTAGAAGGCCGTTGCGCCATTCCGTCTTGCAACGTTTTGACGTATGTAGTTTATTTTTGATCAAATACTTCCATTTGCGAGTTTTTAGTCAAGTGAAAATGTTTTTCCTTAAATGGGCATTTCTTTATTTTAATTCAAATGCACAACAAAATATCCCCCGGGGTATATACATATAATATATTAAGTAAAATAAAAATATTTTATGTGAGGATTTTATTATCACTCAAAGAACACCAGAACTACAGCAAATGTCTGGAAAGCTCAAGTAGTGTTCAAACATTTAGTTGAAGGGTCGTATACGTTAACACCCCATTGAAAGTACAACCACTTTTCTAAGGGCTTTTTAAAGAACTATTTTGTTATTTAGTATCAAAAAGGACAGAAGGAAGTTTTTTTCCCATTCAATTATTTCTCAAGTCGTTATTTTATTATAGTGTCAATAACTTCTTGCAACGTTGGAAATTCATTTTCGCGTGCGATATTCCGTTACCTCCAAGGACCCTGCGATCCGAAGGCAAACAAACAAACATCCTAATTAAGTTGGCCACAGTCAGCAGCTGCAGTGTTACCATCAACAGCCAGAGCGGACGGCACTAATTGTAGATTATGCGGAGTGCGCATTATTTTTTCGCCGTCGGGGTGCCGCTAGGGACCAAACATCCGGAGCCTCTGCGCCGGTGGTTCCACCTGGAATGCGCATATATCTCGGAAGTTTACCGTTCGTTGTTGTTGTTCCTGCTGCTGCTGTTGCTGCTGTTGTTGGTTTTCTCTTCGAGGCCATTCTTCTTGGCGGGAGCGGCGCCGTAACTCTCCCAACGAAATAACTCGGCTCCGCGGACCACCGGCCATTATTTGTACTTCAACGCGGTAACCTTAGTCTTCCGCTCTTTCACATACATACACATATAGTGCAGGTAGGTACATACATGCACACAAACACACAACACACCCACAAGTCGTTCACTGTGCTGTGCTGTGCTTATTATAACGACCGACGAACCGTCGCTGATGGATGAAGAGCCCTAAAGCGATGTGTTCATCTTTGGAGCTTGAAGGATCGCCTGTTAGATTGCCGTGCGGCCGCACGGTAACCCTACCACAGCCACCCTCACGCCCCTTCAGCAATTTGTTTTCTTTCGAACGGTTCGTTTGGTGTATCTCGTGCAACCAAAGTTTTGTTTGGTCATAAAACCGACGTCCATAAATTTACTGGAAGATCGTACGGATTAATCACATTTTAGCATTTTCCAGTTTCAGTTTCTATCTAGAAGATCTATTGTAGTTAATTTTTGATCGTGTGGTCGAGGCCAAGTTTATTTACGAGGTTTACACCTAATTGTCTTTTTGGTTCAATCGCTTCCATTCACCTTCCTCAGTATGCTTTGAAATTCCTCCAACGTCAAATTTGATCCTGGTATTGACCCCAATACCCCCCATGTTTTCATAGGAAATCTCTGTCAAAGTTTTTTAGTGATTTTAGTTAGCAACAATTGATGGAACTGTGATGAGGATCAATCGAAATCGCTATCAACGTCTTGTAGTTTCGATGAGTTGCTTACCAAGAACAGAAAATAATTTCAAACGATTTCAAAGACACAGTATCCAACTTTTTTATTTATAAAACTGAAGCTAAAGCTCTTCAGTTCCCATAATAGAAATCTATTAGATCATCATCTGAAATAAGTACCTCGCGTGTGGTTACTGATGAAGTAATGGATTTCCTCATCGCACAGGGTAAAGGGTTTATTACCAACCTAAACATTTTCCCAACAACATTCTCCTATTAAAGGGTGGAACTGAAAAATGACCGTGCCTCACGTATTTATAGCGTGCAACAGCAATAACCTCAAAACCGATCTCAACAAATTTCGTTCGTCTATGATGGACCACGGGAAAAAGAATTTCAACGACACCTGGTCTTACCTTGAGCTCATGCTCGAACTGTTCGCAATCCGATTGGCAGTCGATAGATATTAGTCGGAAACGACTAGACGGTAGCAGGACGTGATGGCACGCTGCTACTAAAAGCTTTCTCACAAAATATTTTTGGGAGCTGCGGAAAATTTTTATAATGAATTTTAATAATCTGCAACAATATTTTTAATTCAATCCGGCTCGAAGGACCATCAATTGTTTTCACATACTGTTTTGCATTTCAATTAATTAACATTTTTTTTAATACGGTATTTTTTTTATTCAAATACGTGACGGATTTAAAAATATAAAAGGTAATAGAGCAACGGAGTCTTTTATTGCTGAGTAATTGCAGATGGAGTTCTTTCTTTGGTTGGCAGCAATCGGTTGTCGCTGTCAAAGGTGAAAAATAAATCAATTTAGTTTACAAATTGAAATACTATTTGATTTCGATTAATCTTCAAATAAGTAATTTATACTTAGTGCGGCAGTTGAATCGGTATCATACATTTTCAATTACGACGCTGTCATTTGAAAATGTGTTTCCACCATCAGTTCGAACCTTATTTCTGATACGAGCAAAAGATTTTTCCGCTTACCCTCCTGCCCCTCTCTTTCACCCCCATTTTCTTCAGCGGGTGCCGTCGCTTTCGCCGCATGAGACGTATGGTGGCCGAAGGAAAGCGAAATTTTCCTATTTGTCTTGACAGACAGAGTGGAGCAATAACTGGGGGTATTAGGGCACCTGTTCATTTCCCAGCACAATGTCCGTCCATCGCTGTTGTTTTTTTTTACGTACCTTTAACCCGCCAACCAACTAACGGCATGATATCTACCACAGTTTAATTACATTTTCATTACGGGCGCAATAGATGCAAAATAAACTGCGCACACCGCATCAAATATTTACAGTAACTATTTTCCATTAAAGAACCCAGCAAATAGCCCAAGTGTTAATGCATACATGTAGTAGATACCTAGTTTGTTCAGGGGCGCACACACAATCAAACAAAATCGGTTTGCCCGAAGGGCATAGAAAAAAAGACACAGGTACTGATGTGTTTTATTGGCACATTTCTACTTATAGTCCGGATCATATAAAGTGGCAACTGTGGTAATAAAACATCAAGCAATTTATGAGCTTATTCTAGGAATGACTGACATCTGCAGTAATAAATACATGATGACCTGTAATATTTAAAATAACGGCAGTCACTTGTTGAAAGTTTTGTTGCCTGAGCCGCCACATTATATGACTCATACTATAGTCCAAATAAAAATATCGCCATTTTGGCGTAAAGTAAATAGCTGGCATAATATCTATTAATGTAATTTTACTAAGATGTAAATAATGAGAGTGTTAATGCATGGCAGTTTGATTGCCTGTGTTGCCACTTTACATGACTCAGACTATATTCCATTAAAAATATGGAGATGTTGGCTATGATTTCCTTAAATTGGAACAGAAAGTAGCTCTCTGTCCTGATATTATAAATGCACCTGGTTGACAACGAAGATATGTTTTATCATGAAAATTTTATTGTCTGAACTGCCACTTTATATAATTCAGACTATAGTTCAATAAGAAGAATATCGTGACTTCGACCTAGATCTCCTTAGAAAATGAATTGGAAGCACGTATCTGAGTGTCTTTCATAATGTTGTAATAACACCAAATCGTAAACAATACGGAAGTTACTTCATGCCAGTTTTATTGCCAAGTTACTTTATGACAGTCTTATTGCCTGAGCCGCCATTTTACATGACTCAAACTATACTTATAGTGACGTTAGCCTAGATTTTTTTTTAAACTAATTGGAAGTAAGTGTCTGTCACAATGTTCTAATTGCAACTAGACGTAGGGAAGAGGGAAGTTACTTCATGAGAGTTTTATGGCCTGAGCCGCCACTTTACATTACTTGAACTATAGTTTCATAGCAATATTGTGACATTGACCAGATTTTCTTAAATTGGAATATAATTAGAAATCTGTTATAATGCTGTAAAAGTACCAAAGTATAAATAATAGGCAAATAAGTTCATGGCAGTTTTATTGCCTGAGTTGCCACTTTACATGACTCAGACTATATTCCATTAAAAATATGTAGATGTTGACTATGATTTCCTTAAAAAGGAACAGAAAGTAGCTCTCTGTTCTGATATTATAAATGCACCTGGTTGACAACGAAGAGATGTTTTATCATTAGAATTTTATTGTCTGAACTGCCACTTTATATAATTCAGATCATAGTTCAATAAGAAGAATATCGTGACTTCGACCTAGATCTTCTTAGAAAATGAATTGAAAGCACGTATCTGAGTATCTTTCATAATGTTGTAATAACACCAAATCGTAACCAATACGGAAGTTACTTCATGCCAGTTTTATTGCCAAGTTACTTTATGACAGTTTTATTGCCTGAGCCACCATTTTACATGACTCAAACTATACTTATAGTGACGTTAGCCTAGATTTTTTTTTTTAACTAATTGGAAGTAAGTGTCTGTCACAATGTTCTAATTGCAACTAGACGTAGGGAAGAGGGAAGTTACTTCATAGGAGTTTTATCGCCTGAGCCGCCACTTTACATTACTTGAACTATAGTTTCATAGCAAAATCATGACGTTGACCAGATTTTCTTAAATTGGAATATATTAAAAATCTGTTATAATGCTGTAAAAGTACCTAAGTATGAATAATAGGCAAATAAGTGCATGGCAGTTTAATTGCCACTTTACATGACAGACTATAATCCGTTAAAATATGGAGATGTTGATAAGATTTCCTTAAAAGGAACAGAAAATAGGTCGCTGTCCTGATATTATAAATTCACCTGGTCGACAACGAAGAGATGTTTCATCATGAAAATTTTATTGTCTGAACTGTCAGTTTATATAATTCAGACCATTATGTGATCGTGACTTCGACCTAGATCTCCTTAGAAAATAATTGGAAGCACGTACCTATCTGACTATTTTTGATGATGTTGTAATTACACCAATGCGTAAGCAATACGGATGTTACTTTAAAACAGTTTTATTGCCTGAGCCACCATTTTGGATGACTCAAACTATACTTATAGTGACGTTAGCCTAGATTTTTTTAAAAGTAATTGGAAGTAAGTATCTGTCACTATGTTGTAATTGCAACTAGATGTAAGGAAGAGGGAAGTTACTTTATCATAGTTTTATCGCCTGAGCCGCCACTTTACATTACTTGAACTATAGTTTCATAGCAATATCGTGATGGTGAACAGATTTTCTTAAATTGAAATAGGAGTTAGAAATCTGTTATCACACTAATATTATAAAGGCGAAAGTTTGTGAGTGTGTAAGTTGTATGTTTGTTACTTCTTCACGTCTAAACGGCTGGAGCGATTTTAATAAAATTTGGTATGGAGTTAGCTGACACCCTGGATTAACACATAGGCTACGTTTTACTGCAGGAAAATATCTTATTCCCATGGGAAAATCGATTAAAGTGAATTCGCGGAATATTATAAATGCGAAAGTAACTCTGTCTGTATGCTACACAATCTCGCCTAAAATTTACTGAATTGATTTAAATGAAATTTGGTACAGAGGTAGATTAGAGCCTGATAAAGGACATAGGCTACTTTTTAATGCGAAAAAAGGGTTGTAAGTGGTAGAAATAGGAATGTTTGTGCGGAAATTCCGTAATTTTTTAAGAATTTTTGGGCTTTTGATTAGATATAAATAAATACGACATTCAATGTTTGTAAAAATTCTACCCTAAAGGGGTTAAAATTAGCCGATGAAAGTTTTTGTGTAATGACGTCGTCCAAAAAGCTTACGGCCCAGAAAATTAAAATATTAAGTGTAAAAAGTTATAGAGGTTTTGTTTATTTGGATCAATAAAAGTAGTTGAATACTAAGCTATGTAAACTATTTTAAACTATAATTAAACTATATTTAACTATAATATTATAAATGCGAAAGTAACTCTGTCTGTCTGTGTGTTACGCAATCACACCCAAACTACTGAACCGATTCAAATGAGAATTTGGTACAGAGTAGATAAGTAGATATAACTTATTTTTTAGGCTTTTGATTAGATATAAATACGACATTTAAAGTTTGTAAAAATTTTACCCTAAAGGGGGCAAAAATAAGGAATGAAAGTTTTTGTGTAATGACGTCGGCAAAAAGGTTTACGGCCCAGAAAATAAAAATATAGAAGAAATAAATTTTAAATGCTGCCGAAAGCCACTATTCCATGCGTACGAAGTTCCTGGTAGTTCTATTGTGTGCAGAACCATTTTATGTGACTCAGACTATAAGTAGGCATGTATTTTACTGTTATGCATGTGGTAAATTTTTATTCTGAACGCAATAAAAGTATAGCTTCTCAACTTTCCTTTAGAAACGGTTAATTACGACTAAAACGGAACAAGGGAAATTCTTTAAAATATCCGTGAATGTGGTAAAGATTTGATCTAAGCAAACGGAAGCCTTAAAATTTGCATATTTCCTCTTCCGGTCTAGCTTTGGAGCGTGGCGAACCGCTATTATTTGGAACTCCTTGAATAATTCTTACGTAACTGCCTTTGTTCATTGTGAATCCAGACTTTTAACAGGCGCAATTATTCGCCCCGACGGACGCCAACGCTCCTAAGTTTAAAAAATATAAAGTGTGCTTTATCAGCCAATGGTCAAAGACTCAAAAAATCGGGAGAGTTTAAAATTTCTTGTAGTGAGGGTCTATTTAAGACTAGATTTAAACCTTTGTGGTAGTAAGAAAATTGTGCACAAACGAACAAGTAACCCTAAGATTTCACCCTTCCTTCCCTAAGAAGCAGATTTCTTTTTGTTATGAACTGTATAAGTTTCCGAAACTTTTATGAGCTTTTTTGCTCTGTTATTTTTCGGTTGATAAAAACGGGCCCGTGGATGCAGGCACTCGTTCCCTTTCCAGCAACCGGTTGTTGATATTTACTCAGTTTCGGACATTCTCTACGTATATCTGGTCGTCAAGGGAGCGTGCCGGCGTCGGATAGCGTCTTGTTTACTGTCCACACTTCCAGATTGCTGCCATTGTTCAGTTATTGCTCCGTTGATATTAAAGCTCGCGGCGTCATAAGAGTTCTCCTCTCTTCTCCTGTCCGTTAGCCAGTCAGCTCAACGGGAACGTAAGAGAACCAGTAGCTTCGCTTACAAAACCCTCTAAACGAGCTTTTTTCGCCCGAGGCGCTTCTCGTAATTGTCCACCGAAGGAGATTTATTGCTATTTTTTGGCAATTTTAATTAAAAAACCTTCTGTTGCCTTTCCATCTTCGACGAACTGGATCTGAAACAAATATTTGGAAAAGGGGTCATAATTATTTTTTATTGTTTAGTCACGTCACTCCTTTACGAGAAACGTTTCTTATTTTTATTATTTTTTACAAGATTGAATTGCAAATATTGATAATAAGTTCCAAAGATGTAAACATTTTATTATTAAAAAAAAATATAATAAAAGAATGAGTCACCCAAGAACTTTCTCAAACACTTCTATGTATTTTAAAGATTCTAGTGGTTCTGGAATTGTGAAAACCAATTTCCTTGCCTAAACCATTGAAAGAAACTTAAATTCTTCATTATGTAGTTTCACCCACACTAATATTCAAAATCTGTGTTTTCCTTTGATGTCTCAAACTAAAGTATCTATATCTATACATTTCTATAGATTTAAAGTGCTAACTGACTATGGATACGGCCCAAAGTTGATTAGTGTTGCTCAGACTCATTCGTTCAACTTTCACATCTGAAAGTTCGTCGCCGTTGTGAATAAAAGTCGATGATAATTATGTTTAATGTTCCGGCAGAGGTTCGTAAATAGCCGGTGGCCTTTCGCCGAGATTTATTCTTTGCTTTCGTGAAATGCCACGCGTTTAATTTCCTTTCTTGGGAGCGAAACAAGCAAAAATTTCCGATTCGTTTTTCCTTTGTCGTTAATTAATCATGAGCGCTTCACTGCAAGTGAAAGAGCTGGCGAAGTGTTCTCCGCCAGGAGAAAATAAAGAGAGAGAGAACGTACGAACGAACGAACGAACGAACGAACGGAAAGATTAAAAAAGCCCAGCTTTGAATTAAAAAGCTTTGACATCTTTTATAATGGTACTCTGTCTCTTGTGATCAGAATTTTTGACACTGTATTCTTTCAGACATCCTAAACAAATTGATTAAAGTCAAACACCTGACGGGTGCTTTTTGGAAGAAACGACAAAAACACTGAAAGTATTGAACAAAAAACATTTTTTTTTATTAATAAGATTATGTTTGAAGTACATTTGATGGACGGAAAGTGTAAGAGATAAAATGGCAGGGTTGAATCAAGGACTACTTAGAAAGAGACTTATTTATTAGGAGCAGAAACAAGAGTATACAGGGGTAGAAGAAACACAATACAAATAATTGTAGGAATGAATATTTCACTTTCCAGGAAAAAACAAATTTTGCTTCAAGATAAGAAGCATTCCAAGTGAGTGTCTGATTAGTCTGACATATCCTAAATAATTTTGGGAATGAAGATATCGTCATAAAAATGGAACAAATACAAAATTTTCTGGGAAAAAGGTTTTAAAAATAGTAAACAATTTTAACGATTTTCTTTGCACGTTATTAAATTTTAATCCCAAATTTATCTAGTTTCGTACAGGTATAGTGTTATATACATAGTTTTTAATATTGTTCTCTGAAGACAGCATAGGAACCTAATACATGTTCAGGTTATTAATCAGTGGCGGATTTACACATTTGCTGCCCGCAGGCTATTCAAAATTTGCCGCCCCTACTGACACCTGCAATTCTGTATCCTAATTCACAATCAATTTTTTGTCAATCAAATTGCAACTTTATGGTTGTATTATATTTTTATCAGACTAATCAGCAAATATTGATACGAATTTAGTAGGATTAAAAATGTAAGAATGTTAAGAAGAACTTTCGTTCAATGGATATTTACAGCTTTTATTCATTACAATTTTATCATTATTGTTTTTTTTTTTAATTATCATCATTCTAATAAATGTATAATATTTATGAAATTCTGTGCAACAATACGCAATTTTTACGTGTAAATTAATTAAATTTGTATTCTACATTCAAACAGGTTGGTAGTATAATCAGAAATATAAAAAGAAAAGTATTATTTTCCATATATATATATCTATATAATATTTGTTATTGTTATTTTTAAGCCATTTTTTTTGGATCCCATTTCTCTTCGAATAGATATATTTAAGTGGTGAAACATATTACACATTAATTGAATAGTGTGGGTGGACCTAAAGAAAAAATTATGGCAATAATTAATTTAAAAAATAGGTAAAAATACTAAATTTAAAATGTAATACTTAAACGCTATTGGAATATTTTAAAAATTCAAAATCACAATAGTATATTTTATAAATAAGCGTTTAGTAATTTTTCATATACAGACGTTAGTGTATTCAGTATACTGTATAGCACTAAAATATTGTAATTTTTGTTGATTTTCTGAGCCTCGTTTATTTCTGTGTAGGTATAAGATAAGAATTTTTTTTTATTTCTGTAAGACAAAAAAATTTTTGAGCGAAGTTTGCTGCCCCCTAAAATCTGGCGCCCTAGGCTCTAGCCTATTCAGCCTGCTGGTAAATCCGCCACTGCTATTAATAATTTTAATAAAAGTGTACCTATATTTTTAACTATATGATACCTACTTTTGATTGCCTAGTCTTAGGGATTGAAAAAGGGCTCTTCTTTTCGTTCACGTTGTTGTGAAGTACTACTTAATTAAAGTATTATTTTTAGAATTATTTGCTTAATACCTAATACCCTCCTGTTTTTATTTTTAACAGTTTATTACCAACTGTCTTATACTTATTTTTAAACGCACAAATAAATTAATTAAAAAGCTGTTAAACTAATTACATCTAGTGGATAAGACAATGAAGAATATTTATGATTTTGGTGTCCAGTTCTGGTAATCTGGTACATAAAAATTCAACAGAAACACCTGAGTGTTTAATTCATTTATCTTGATTAATAATATAATTGTAACCGTTACTTGTTTAAATTTGTTGACAGTCTATGAAGACTTAAGGAGGTCAGTTGACGACTACTTAGTTTTAGACCATAAATCCTAAAAAAAAATTTCAAGTCGAATATTATAATACTTTATAATAGTAAAAAATGTTTATTTTTAGTTTTATTAAAGATTATACAATTTTGATATTTTAAATCATGCTCAAGAAATATAAAGTAATTCAATTGACTTTAGATGTAAATAGCTGTGAAAACGTTTCACAACGTCGCGTATTGTCGGTAAACAACATTCCATTTAAGTGTTATACCCTAACCTATAGTCTTCTGTCGTAATCGATATAATTTTATATAACGCATGCAGTACATCGAGTTGCGACGTTGTCAAATCGACATGGCGGCAAAGCTAGGATACGAGTTCCCTATTTTTACTCTTTATTCACAAATTATATTAAAAAAACATCGTCAAGGTACATTTTTTTTTCGATAAATTAAAAATATAAATATTAATTTATAAATATGATTATTTTCCCAGCTAATATCTAATTTGTGAGTATATTAAATAGAGGAATTTAGTTTAGATTGTGACCATATACCATACAGCACCGTGTATTTCTGACGATATTCAAAGTTGAATATCTTGTTAAATAGTTCGATAAGATATCCTAAAGTTTTTCTAGAATCATTCTACATGACTGAAAGAATGACATATTTTAAATTCATAGCTTTATCTAATGTTGCAATGTTCAACTGACCTCCTTAAATGGAAAAAGGCCAATGTATGTGTTATGGGGTGAAAAGAGAATGCATGAATAATAGTATCAGTAGGTACGTGTTTAATTATGAAACATAGAAAATTTATGTTTCTTATTCGACTTTTTTATGGTGGGATCTAACGGAAAAAGACAGTAAATCCGGTGTTTATAATCTAAATTGTGGTAGCTGTAACAAGTCTTAAATTGGTCAGACTGGTAGATCTTTTAACGAACAAATAGAAGAACATAAGAAATGTTTTGACAATAAGTAAACTTTTCCACTTACGATAATCATTTAATTTCTAATTCACATGTTTTTGATGATAATTATTTTAAGATTCATACACATAGAAAATAAAAGTGTTAAGTTAAATCAGTTAGAAACCATGCAAATTGATAAATTAAATAAATATTTTTTACTATCATAATTTGTGTATTATCAATCAAATTTTATCATGTTCAGAGGGGGTGTTTAGTTTTTGTGACGTAATATTTACAGGGGAGTGACAGAAAGTGTGACACAGTGTGACAACCGGTGGGGAGGGGGTCAAAAAAAGCTTATTGTAGCTTGACGTATTTTATGAACAGCCCCTTACTTAATATTTAACCATATTACCCTCACTCTGGTCATTTAGTATTTAAGTCGAACTGTAAGTTTAAATAACTCTTCTCTACCTGAAGAAAGCATTGTATGCTGAAATAATTATTGCGGTTTCAATAAATAAATTCTTGTCACTCATCTGTAATTTTATTTTGTGTAATTTTTAATTGTTTTCACTATTATAGTTTCGCTAACTGTAAAACATCGGCATCTTTAGGTGGAAAATACATAAGTAGGTGCAGATATTTAAATTTAATACAAACATTTTCTTAGATATTAGGTACCAGTGAAGAAACAAAATATATGAAAACTATTAAAAGTTGTTTTAAAAGTCTTTTCTTTTTTCTTAATTTTTTTCTTACTAGTAATTTGATACTTATATTACTAAGTACATAATTTTAGCAAATGATTAGAGTAATGTAACACTAAAAGTTTTTCAAATATTTAATCAGTGAAATCTCTAAAGCTGCAATCTTGTGACCAATGTTAAAACTTCTACATTTATTCGTGTAGAACCAAAGAGCGAAAGCTGCTGCAAGGTAAACCACCTGTTGTTTATTGCTTGTTGCATTGATATTTTCCTTTCACAGTCTCCTGCGTCAACACAATGCTAGTGGTTTCGTTTGCTGGCTTTAAAGTTGAGCTCACTCTGTGCTAGATGGAGCAGGTATACAGTTTTCTTAGTAAAAATTTTCAGTTTATTTCTAAACTACCTTCCATACATATAAACGCTGTATTAACTTTTTATTTATTCTATACGAAATCTTTTTATATTCAGGATTAAATAAATATTGTTATATTTTTTCGAAAAGGGACTGCTTTATTTTAGGTACCTACACGAAATGAATTATTTACTTTTATTGTATTCCTTCAAGGGACTATTTTACATAACAATTTTATAGGGTGTTCTGTAAAACTATTTAACTGGATTTCACAAAATTTATTAAGTAACAAAAACGACTTTAGTTTTGTCACACTGTGACTTCTTTGTAAGTTATAACTGAACTTATTCTAAAACCAAGATATTTGGCGCTTAAACCCTACAAATATCAAGTGGTGGATGAAATACATTTAACAGTGAGTGGTAAGTTATTTACCTATAGTTGTTCTAATACTGCCTTTCCAAATGCAACATTCAAGTGAAACTGGTCCAACATTGTTTTAGTATAGTTACAAAAGTTCGAAATTTTACAATTGTCGTCATTTGAATTCTAAATACATTAATACTGTACTAAATTCCTATCTATCTATTAGTAAAATTGTGATATTATTTTTTACAACGTCTATAACTGCATTAGATACTAACCCAGTTTCACTTATTGATACAGATTATTTATTCATTAAAAGCACATATGTACGGATATGTTACATGCATAATAGGATGATAGGTGTCATGGTGGTCAGCACCCATTATACCATCAATCATTGGTAGTACTGTCAAACAGCGTTTCGTGTATTCGGAAAGTGACAATTTGTATCGTTATTTCCGGTCAGTGTATAATATGTACAATACATGTGACACACTCACTGTGAGGCATCTAATTTGAATATACTTTGTATCTTTCCGATCTCAATAACAGACCAACAAACAACATCTGCTCCTTCTTGACTAGGCGGTGGACGGTTACCATTATGTGGTCCCTAAGATAATAATTAGACGTTCAAATATCACAATCAGACTAATTACACAAATTTGCTATATTACTTATCATACAACTACATAAATTTGTGGTTAGGGAAAATGAGGCAGACAATCTGATTATTATGGAACTATTGTAGGAAATCGATTTAAATATGGATACTTAGATTTATGGTCCCTGGTGGTGGGTACCCACACGTTTGATGGAACATTCTAGAATATCCTCGAATTTAGAACTATCCAGAACATCCCATAATTATTCAAAACATTTTCTAACATTTTTTAACATTCTGAAACATTCTGGAATGATCTTCAAGATTCTGGAACATTCTTGAACATTGCCAAATCATTTTGAAATGTTATTATAACAAAACATTATTTTACTTCTTAGAACATATTTGAACTTCCTGTAACATTCTAAAAAAATCTGCTTCATTCTCATCCCCACTCCGTGCTGTTTGCTGAGTGAGTAGTGACATCAGTAGACGCCTGACGGGGATGACTAATCGATTGATAATAATTGATCAGTTATCGACCACTGAGAGTTGGATTATTACAGTCCTAATATCGCTATTACAAAATAGGGGTTGGTGGTAGAAGGATGAATATTAAGGGTTATATGTATTTTTTAATGCCAAATCATAAAAAAATTAAAACAATTGTCCAAAAAATAGGGGTATGAAAAATATATAGTAGCCGATTCTCTCACGTACTGAATATGCATATAAAATTTCATAAAAATCGGTCAAGCCGTTTCGGAGGAGTATGGTAACTAACTTTGTGACACGAGAATTTTAAAATATATATTAAATTTTTTAGTCTATTTTAACATTTAATAAATATAAAAGTTACTCCCCTTGTTAGATAAATTGAAGAATTGTATTGGAATTTCTACATCAAAAATCAAAAAATTTTCTAATTGTTATTAAAAACTTTAAAATAGGTAGGTACAGTATCAAATCTGCGGCTACCTTATGTTCAATAAAAATATAACAAACTGTCTTTTAAAAATATGATGTTCAAAAAGGGCTGATAAATAAAGATAAATTATTCAATTTTGGAACTAAATTAATGAAAACCATAAGCATATTTTTATCATTTTTTTGATGTTAATTAATAATTTCCAATCAATCAATTAATCAAAGAGCATACAGCCAAAATTCGATACCTCCTATCACCATGCGCCGCAAAAAAACTTCGAGGTATCGAGACTTCGAGTTATCGAATAATAATGATATACATATACAGGGTTTTTCAAGTTGATGGGCTATTAGAAGTATATGAATTAGTAGAAGGAATTCAATTCTGAAACTTGGGCTCATTTGGTTATTGTTTATGCCGCTTCTTTTAAAAATATTTTCAAGTTCGATTTACATCCGGTTATACCGCAAGTCGATACCAACTTTGTTATTTTAAATGGAATGGTATATTTTTCACGCTGAATTCGAATAAAACGTGTAATTCTAAGGTAAGTTTGATAACCAACTTGTACACCTATGACGATCGGTTTCTGAGTTAATTTAATTTATAGAAAAAAAATCGCTACCGCAACCCAAACTATAAACCATCATAACTTCCACAAAATACGACTTAGAGTGTTGAAATTTTTACTAGTAATAGCTGAATATTAGTGCTAACGCCTTGACAAAATTGAATTAAATAATTTATACAGGGCGTTCAAAATAAAATTCTTAAATTGAAAAACTTCAAACACGAATTACCTCGTTTTTTCAAATAGCACCTACTATTTTTTATTTTTTCAATCGATTCGTTTTTTTATCCTCTTTCGATCTATATGGATTCAAAATTATTCCAAAATTTTTTAATAATATCCATATAGATCGAAAGAGGATAAAAAAAGGAATCGATTGAAAAAATAAAAAATAGTAGGTGCTATTTGAAAAAACGAAGTAATTCGTGTTTGAAATTTTTCAATTTAAGCATTTTATTTTGAACGCCCTGTATAAATTATTTAATTCAATTTTGTCAAGGCGTTAGCACTAATATTCAGCTATTACTAGTAAAAATTTCAACACTCTTAGTCGTATTTTGTGGAAGTTATGATTTTTTATAATTTGGGTTGCGGTAGCGATTTTTTTTCTATAAATTAAATTAACTCAGAAACCGATCGTCGTAGGTGTACAAGTTGGTTATCAAACTTACCTTAGAATTACACGTTTTATTCGAATTCAGCTTAAAAAATATACCATTCCATTTAAAATAACAAAGTTGGTATCGACTTCCGGTATAACCGGATGTAAATCGAACTTGAAAATATTTTTAAAAGAAGCGGCATAAACAATAACCAAATGAGCCCAAGTTTCAGAATTGAATTCCTTCTACTAATTCATATACTTCTAATAGCCCATCAACTTGAAAAACCCTGTATATATATGTATATTAAATACATGTATATGTTTGATTATTTATTGTAAATAAGCATTTGTGTGTGTTTATTGCATGGTACAGATATACATACATATATGGATATATGGATAGATATATGCAGGTAATATCTTTTTTTAATGCACCACTTTCCATTTTTTTATAACATTTAATTTTTAGTCAAACGAAAGAGTTTTCAAAATACATTTTGATAACTCATATTCATGCCTCACTGTACCACCCGCTATTAAAAATAGACATTAAAATAGTACATTATTAAGGAATTAGACCAGAAAATACGACTTAGCGATGTTGGCGCCAAATATTATCGTCGAGTAATAGAAGTTCGAGAGTTCGAGTTATCAAGTAAAAGTTACACGCATAATATCTCGTAGCTGACATTATTGCAAATCAATTTGGTTCGATTTATCAGAAATTCGACTAATTATTGACAGTGAGTTGTCAAAGTTTGACTGTATTTATTGGATGAGAGGAATTCATTTTCTTTGTTAAATGATTTGTTTAATTTTTTAAGCAGAACATTTTTTCTTTTAATACAAACTCCAAATCAGAAACACATGTAAACTGAACGTCCGTGAATAACATGTTATCGTTTTTTTTACACAGGGTTTCTTTCAATCTACGTAAACTATTTTATAGTCGAGGTCATTTCGCTATCCCTGATAAACAGCGATAACAATCTGCTTTTAATAAAAAAGCTTGTGTAAAAGCAATCACGTGGCGTGCTTGTATCTTTGTAGGCATTTAAACAGAAAAATAAAAAATTATCATCTGTAAAATATTTCAGTTTGTTCCAAGATTTACACGAAGGACGGTACAGGCGTGGTTTTTGTGTCGGACGTTCTATTAATTTTCAATAACTCCTGTTTAAAAAAATAAATAAATAAAAATGACGGGACGTTTAAATTTTCAATTTACGTGATTGGTGATTATTTAAAGTTTAGGTACATTTTTTTTTCGTGATTTATGTTATTAAATTTAATGAACAGTATAATTATGTGATTATTGTGAAGACACTAGGAAGATAAATGTTTTTCTTCTGGATTAACAAAGAAGTTAACAGCAAGGAATAATCTACTGAAGAAGGTAAATCAATCTTTATTATAAATAACTATTAATTTAGCATTTAAAGAATGTGTTGACTAATCAACTGATTTAATTAATTAGTAAAATTTAACAAATTAAGTAAATTAAGCATAACACTTTTGGTTGAGTGTCTTTTACTCTTTAGAGTAGAATTTTATGTGCATATCCTATATGGTTTAAATACAGAAAAAGCTCGGTTATAACGTACTAAAGGGGACGCTATATAAAAAGTTCGTTAAACCAGAATTAGACACACTTACTTAAAGTCTCTTTGGCCTCTTTGTTTTTATTAATACTTGAGAAAAGTACGTTATTGTTGTTCAGTATAGTGAAGTCTGTTGTCTTTGTTGTACCTAAATTTCCAATTGTCGACTTTTTATTTAAATTATTATAGTACATGAAACTCTTAAATTAAAATACTCCGTGCAATTGTGAGATAAAAAAATACCTGTGTATGAATAAGTTTTACGTTATACAGTAAAACTTCAAAAACTCAAAAAAAACGTTGAACCAATTAATTAATATGACCGTAGTTAAATTTTTTAAGGTAAAGTTACACAAATTCATCCCGTGCTCTTTTATTTTACTTTTGTCTTAAAATAGTTTAACGTTCGTTTGGTATCTGAGGAAATTTTCCTTACAGTAATAAAATCATTAATAAGTACTTGTGTTATAAAAGCTACTTTATAATTAAGTGCTCCATAAGTACTGCGTGTGCTTTTAATACGGTAGGTACATTATAACCGTGAATCCATAATAAACATGTACGTTATAAATGAATTCTACTGTAGATAGTTTTACTCCAAAAACTCGTTATCAAATTTTATTAATAAACAATTTTATTAGAAATTCATTTAATAACAGCTCTTTTTCGTGACTGGACGAATTTCAGAAATAATTACTACACCTAAATAATAAAATAATTTTTGGATTATAGGGTAAGGAAGGCAAATAGCCTCACTGCTCTATTTTTTTTTAACTATGTATGCTTGTAGGTATTATCTAGTTGTAGTTACACAATTTTTTTCTTGCTTTCTGTTCACCTGTCGGCCTCATCATCTACCCAAGCTTTACCACACACGATTTCAATTGGCCTCATGCAACTAGTTCTAATTATTATTATATTGTACGCTTAATTAATATGTACACTGACAACGGTCACTGAAGTACCTGCTTTTATACTGATTAATGAACCTGAACGTAATCGTAATGCGCCAAGAATAATGAACCACCTAATTAATTATTAACATACGATACATTATAGAAATTGCTTATTAAATATGTGTGTAGGTACATCGCGATTATAACGATTAGAAAACGAACGAAAGTATCTATTTCTAGGATGAAAATGTTCAAATCCAATTGTTATTTTTAATGTAGGTACAGGGTGTTTGAGTACATTTTGGAGTTCGGTAGTTGACTGTTTTTTTTATTTTAATTATTTAAATTGAAGCCTTTTTATTTCATAAATACCCTGATATAAACAATTTTCTAATATTTTAAAAAATAAAGAAGAAATAGCGTTTGGAAAACTCAAGTGGACAGAGAAGGAAATACTAAATTGTGCAAGTAGTAGGGAGTAAAAGAGAATATATTTTATTGGAAAGGGTATGTGAATGACGCTGTTTGTGTGTGGTTGATAACGAAATTATTGACGCATTCAAATAGTTTAAATCAAAAAATTCAATTTACAATGGAAATAGGAAATGTATTTCAACCTAATTTCTTAGATAGGAATTTAAAAATTATTAATAATACGTTCAAGGTAGACATATAGGAAACCAACTTGCTCCGATACAATATGTAATACACAATAGATCAAAACAATTCTTCTCCATTAAATTAGCAATTGTTAATAAAACAAATTGCCAGTAACAACGGTTATAAAACAAATTCAATAGATAAAATAAAAAATTCATAATAAGAAACAAAAAATTTTAAATAAAAGGAAATAGAATAAGATAGAAATGCAAATTTATTAACTATGTTCCAAAAGTAACGAAAAAAATTGTAAAGAATTGAGTAAAATAGGGGTACAAACAATTTCAGTGAACAAGAATAATACAGGAAAAATGTTAGTCAATTATTAACAAAAATGTAAGTAGTTATTTAAAAAAGAGTGGTGTGTATAAACTACCTATTAAAAATTGTGATGCCTTTTACATAGGACAAACAGGTACAAATGTAGAATGTAGATTAAAAGGACATTTAAAAGACATTGTTAATTAAAAATCTAACCATTGAGTTAGATGAACAAAATATAAAATTATTACACGCCGAAAACAAGGGGAAAAGACTAAATTTGTTGGAACAACAATTTAAAAAAAACCATAAAATTTAAACATTACATCACAAATGACCAACAGGAATTCAAAAAACTCCTTGTATTTAATTATTACTTGTACTATCCCGCAAATAATGGTTAATCAATCACTGCTGTTCCAGGTATAAATATTATTTACACCTACCCTAATATTTAGTATTTACTCTGTTATACTCGTGAACAAGCCGAAACGTATGTAGAGTTTTAATAAAAACTTTCGAAACATTTATTTTGCAACGTTTACTTATTAAGATACTATTATTAATTGTGATTTTTAGGGTTCCGCACCTCAAAAGGAAAAAGCGGAAGCTTTATAGGATCACTTCGTTGTCCGTCCGTCCGTCCGTCTGTCAAGACCCTTTTTCTCAGGAACGCGTAGAGGTATCAAGCTATAATTTATACCAAATACTCAGGTCTATTGTCCCTTGGAGCTGTGAAAACATCAAACTTCTAAGCCAACACAATAAAAAAATACAGCCGTTTATGCCGCAAATTTCCGCAAATTTTCGAATCAAAACCTACAGGGTACTTCCCGTGAACTCAGAATCTTGAAATTTGGTACGAAGCAACGTCTACTACCCCTTTCCTCATGAACGCGTAGAGGTATTAAATTGAAATTCATATCAAATACTCAGGTCTATAATACCTTTAAGCTGTAACAAAATCAAACTTCTATGTCAACGCAATCAAAAGAAACAGCAATTTAAGCCGCATATTTTCAAACTCGCAACTACTCGCAAAGGAATCAAAACCTAAAGGGTACTTCCAGTCGATTTAGAATCTTGAAATTTGGCATGAAGCAATGTTTTATAGCACATATAAAGGAAAAATTCCGAAAACCTTAAATTTTTAGTTACATCACATATATACAGGTTTGTACGGAACCCTCGGTGCGCGAGTTCGACTCGCACTTGGCCGGTATTTTATTTTGTATATAAAGTATAATATAATTATAATCTTAAATAAGTAAAAATCTTAAAAATATACCTATAGATACAAACTGTCATAATGGGGCAACTCTACCATAATCCTTTTGGAGATTAAATAATTTTATTAAGGGGCTGATTACGTGGCGCAACTCGTCTATGCCTATATTATTAGATAGTCAATGTCAAAGGTCAATGTTATTAGAATATTATGTGACAACTGTCAAATTTTGTGAGGTTATCAAAGCAAAGGATGATGTATAGTTGTCGCACTTTAAAGTGACAGCAATGCAATGAACCTAAGGATATTCTTTAGGAGGTTATTTCAACTTATTAAAGCCCACACTGCCCAATAAAGGAAAAAACAGTCCCAGAAAATAAACTTGAAGCTTTAGTTAAACTGTTAAATTCCCAGAACATTTAATTACCAGAAAAGATTTTGTGGAATCCTTAAAGGACTGAAAGGACATTTTCAAGCACACCACTAAAATTTACAGAATCTACAAATAATGTAATAGGTATTTTCTAACTTCGCTGAATTTGTATCTCCATCATTATTTTTCAGATATGTCTATTGAACTCAAAGGCCAAAATAGTTTCAGGCACCTTCTTCTTCTTCTTCTTTAAATTACAAAATTGTCACGTTAAAGTGCACGGATACTACTTGAATGCATTTAATTTAGATTGAATACAAAAGTTCGTTTAAACGCAATCGCGTTCGCGGTTTGGTCAAAAGAAGATAAAGTGGTAGCGCCCACGAGTAGAAAACATTATGATCAATCATTTCAGAAACGAGTACGTTAACTTCGCTTTATTGCCGATGGCTAACAGTTACGACCTTTTGGACAAAACTTGACGATCGAACGAACATAGCCCGAACCAATAATTACCAAGAGCTCACTGACGTTCTCATAACCTGATGATGGCTACGTCTTATTTCACAAATCACTTATCGAACGAAAACGTGCTGATAGGTCGTTATTATCACCGTAAAAATTATTTGGAGCTCATTAATAAAACAGTTTCATTTTACTCAACAATAAGGTTAAGAAAGTACAAGAAAAAGAAAAAGAAGTTGCTTTGCATTTTCTAAACTTTTTACTTGGTCTAATTGGCCTAAAACTCCAATTAATTTTTTTTATAAAACCCTTCGTCTTTAATTGAAACAGCACAACAAAAAACTCATTTAAATTCTGCCCTTTTCTCATTCAGTCACCGCCTTTCACCGAAACGTTTTTTTCTTATTTATTATTTTTTGACGCGTGGTCATTTAGTTTTTTCTTTTTAACCATTACAGTGTTAGGTAGATATCGTCCACATTCTCTATCATATTATTACTTTAGTTTTTCACCTGGACAGGTGCACATCACTCAGTTTTTCTTCACTTACTAATGTACTTTTATGTGTAGAGGTAAGATTGTATGCATTACAAATTAACTTACTTAAATTGGTCTTTCTCTTTGAGATAAGATTGTCAGTAATTAGTGTCGTTAGAAAAAAAGCCTTTTTAATTAAGCAACCAACTAATGGCCGCCGACAGAACTCCGCTAGGTAGGTACAAATCTATTTCGTGTGGAGATGAATATTAATAACCATTTGTTATTAAGTTACTATGTATATACCGACGTGGTGTACAACTTTTGCCTATTATGGTATGAGCGAGCTCCTGACAAATAATGGTACAGGAACACAGACCATAATGCGCAATATTTATACTTCTAGAAGTTCTACATGGACAGTTTTCACATTACTAATAACTGGTGGCTCATACCAAGTTGGTTTTATCGGATTGCTATTAAATCCAAGCCAGTATTTATTGATTTACGTATTTACTTCTTGACTAAAAAATCTGTCAATTATATAAACGACCAGACGCTCAAGGAGATTTTACTAGAAATGTCTAGACTGACTAAGAATGCTTTCACTGTATTTAGAAGTATGTAGGTATTTATATAGTTGCAAATATAAGTAAAAAACACACTTTTTAAATGTTTCAGATTTTATTGTACACTCTACAATATTGTTTCGACATAATTATGTCTTTATCAAGAGTAATATAACTTTACTAAATTACAAGTAGTTCTTGTCATCTATATATAGGTACAATAATAACTACTGTAACGTTTTTTTCTATGAAAAATCCCGTTACTGAAGTTTGATTTATTTCGATTCAGTTTGTGTTTGTCTTGGTTCAGTTTTGTTGATTATTTCTTAATGTTGATCGACCTTCCGTCTTATCATCAAGACTAACAACATTCGCGCAGGACTAGGCGATCGATGGAGGGATCGATGAAATTTTCCGGTCGGTGCTCGAGGTCTTCTTCCTCGATCCTTGACACTGACGTGACGTGTATGTGTGTTTTTCTGTTGGTGTTCTGTGCTTGGTTTTGCGTGAGAGTTTTTTTGTGATCCACTTACCTTTGCATTTTAATAGTTCATGTAAAATTCATTCAAATTAATTATTTCTTTTAAAAATTTTTTTTATTCACTCAATATTCATTTTTTGATGTAACTTTGATTAATTTTTTTACAAAATTTTCCTTATTACCACGTGGTCTCTTTTTTAAATATCTAACAGTATATTTGTAATCTTTTGGGCCTTTGTGGCCAATTTTAAATCTTTTCATTTAATTAATTTTTCTCACTTTTTAATTTATATATTTTTATTAGTCAAAATTTTTTTTATGGTATCTGGGGTGTATCTTGAGTGCATGTTGGTTTAACGACGGACACCCCTACTCCTCCCTTTTTATCCGTTTTTTTTTTAAGCATCTTCAATGCGAACAACTTTTCAACATTTGATTAATATTTTTTAGTTTTAGGAAATTTTATCAGCACTTTTATTTGTGCCCCTATTTGTCAGCCCATTGAAATTTTCTTAGAATAGGTTCCAGTTGGATTAGGGGGCTGGGATTAAAGGGTAGGGGTGAAGACATCCTGAAAACTATTTTACAAAGGCAAATGGACAAAGCTCTGGTTTCCAACTAATCTCAATAACCTGTTAGAGGCCGATAAATTCCTGCAGGCGGCCCCCTGAAGATTAAAAGGTTGGTCCATGAAGCTATTTCGCTGATATCCTCTTGCCTCACAACACAGCACGAGAAGTCCCCGATTATACCCTGAAACCAGCTTCCAGTCCCTACATTGGAGCAGGGAACCTTTCTTTTTGGTGGGCTACATATGTTATTGTAAGTTTTGTTGTTTTTTGTTGTGTGTAATTTTTTGTTAATATACTCTTCAAGTTTTATTTGTTTTTTTTAAGAGAGCTTCGAGCTCTCTAAAGCTACAGGATTCTGCAGGAACCACCGATGCACTACCCGGTGCCCAAGAAATTTGTCGTTTCATTTATTCTTTTCTTTGTTTGACAAAGTGGCGCCCGAGCACGTTTTCTTTTTAATATTTCATGTTAATTAATTTTTTTTTAAAACAAACTATTAATAATTTCATAACCCAAGTAATAGTTTTGTTAAACTACATAGTAGGTACATGCGTATACAATTCCTAGGTACAAGTAATTACAGGAATTTCCAAATTACCTTGTTTCCAGTCTCGCGTCTAAAAGAGGTGTATTGATAAAATTTTGTTGGTCATTGGTGATATTCTCATTATTCTTTATTGATTTTTTAATTTCAAAATATTCTAGAAGATCTAATCTTTTTCCTTTTCTTTCATTATGCAAGAGTTTAATACTGTCAGAATTAATGAAATGGTTGTTATTTATACAGTGGGTCGATAATCCCGTGTTGTGTTTTTGGTTTAATATTGATTTTTTATGTTCATTTAATCTGATCTTTAGATTTCTGCCAGTTTGACCAATGTAAGACGCATTACAACTATTGCAAGATAATTTGTAAATGCCTGCTTTCTGTAAAAGTTCGGTTTTTTCTTTGTTGTTGACCAATAAGTTACCTAGATTACATTTGTTCACAGATATAGTGTTTATTCCTAGTTTGTATAGGTTGTTACATATTTTGTTGGTGATGTTCCCACAATAATTTATAAGATTGAAATTCTTCTTTATGTCTCTAGTCCCTGGTTTATAAAATGTATCTAATAAGATTTTCTTTTCTTTGTTTCTAATCATTCTGTCGATTAATCTCTCTTTGTATCCGTTGGTTTTTACTATATGTTTTATGGTATTCACTTCTTTCTTAAAATTTGTTTCACTTAAAAGTATCATAAAAAGTCTGTGTATTAAACTGTTAAATGCGGCTGTTTTTATTCTATATGATTGATTGGAGTTGACGGGTATGATTGTATCAGTACAGATGGCTTTTCTATATATATTAAATTCTAAATGGTTGGAGCGTTTAGTGATTTTCAGGTGTAGGTAATTTAATTTACTGTTGTTTTCTAATTCCATTGTGAATTGTATTTTATTGTTAAATGAATTAATCAATTCCAAAAAATTTGATAATTGTTCATTTGTACCTTTCCATATGCGAAAAACATCGTCTACATAGCGCGTCCAATAAAAAACATGTTCTAATAGGTTACTGTTACAACTAAAAAGGTCATTTTCAAAATTGTTCATAAAAATTTCAGCTAATAAGGGAGAGATTGGAGAGCCCATCGGGAGACCATCAGTTTGTTTATAAAATTTATTGTTGAATTTAAAATAATTTTGTGAAATGTATTTATATAAATTATTGGGAAGTAGAAGGAGAGCATCAGAGACGTGATTATAATATGGACCGAGCATAAACAATATTCTCTGTATTACCGAATGATACTAATAGGGTATGCAACACACAAAGCACATTAAGGGACACGTTTGTAAGTCTCCTATGCGCTAAGAGGGCATTCGCGGACTTTAAAGCTTGGAAATTATAAATAATATAGTAGTAGGGGAAAGCAGGGGAATTCCGCGCAGCGGGTAATACCGCGCACCAGTGTTTTAGGAGAACCCCGAATTATTCTAAGGTTTGAATATATGGTGCTATCTTGTAGCACACTAGCGGACATGCGCCCGTATTTGTGTTGCAATAGTACAGTTCTTTTAGATGTGGTGGATCTATGTTTACTGTTCGCGATTCTGATGTAAGATTTGTGTGGTCTTCATATAGTGGTAAGTGCTTATATTTATTTATTTGCAGTGTAATTTTCGCACGGTCATTTCTCTTCATCCATACGCTTAATTTTCTGGATATAATCAATTTATTATACGTAGTCGCTCATGACCTGTGTTGGGTTATATCTGACTATGCACATTGGGGGAATCCCGCGCAGCTCAGTCGGGGTAATGGCGCGCTGCGCGGTATTTACCACGCGGAAATTTGAAACTTTACTTGCGTGTTCTTTTTAGATTTCAAAATGCCCCGCACTTATGTAAGGAAAACCGAAAAGTGTAAATGTACAGAAGAGCAATTAAGGGCTGCTCAAGACAATGATATGTGCTTGGTTTGTGGAGAATTCGGACGCGATAAGGAAATTTGGTATCGCTGCGTATCGTGTGCCAATTGGTCACATTCAGAGTGCAGCGGTTGGGACTCGCCGGACAATTACACGTGTGACATGTGCATCAATGCATCTAAGAAGAAAACAAAAAAGTTAAATACTGTTCTGTAATATGTATTCATATATGTAGCTTAAGAGTTTGTAACATTTTCTATTTTTGTATTATATTTTAACTTACAATGGTAAAACTTTTTTAATTATTTGCGGTTACTTCTTGCTCGTAACAGATTGATATATTTGTCTTACTTTAAATGAGAATAATAACAATTTTTTTTATCGATTTGGAGTTACTCGTGTTAATTTCAATCCTGCGCGAAATTGCCCGACAAGGTGCGCGGCATTACCCAGTAGGTCGGGAAATACCGCGCAATGACAGTATTTTGAATTAATTTTTTTTTTTTTAACTAGTTGATTCTACATTCCTGTTTTGTGGTAGGTAATGTGTCAAACATAGGTAGGAATCAGCAGTCAAATTATGAAAGTTTTCAGATAGGATAGGAACATTTTATGAGGACATTTCCTTAGGTGCGCGGAATTCCCCCACTCTCCCCTAATAGCCTAATACAGAGAAAATATAATTAAACTTACCATAAATAAAAGAACAGCACTGTTTACAATAGTATATGAGTACTAATATACATCAATTATAAAGTTAAAAAACATCTCTAGAAATGCATACGTTAACGTAGCCGAACTTTTGGAAAATACCTAACATACAAAAAATAAAATATACTAACAGTCTAATTAATAAAATATCTACGTTAAACCTCTATACTGTCTAGTGTTAAAAAATTTAGAGTACTTAAAATCTAAATAATAAAAATAACGGTTAAAAAGTGAATTTATAGGTAATTAAAGGCACTATTGATTTTTAAATAATAGGAGCTTAGTACATAATTGTCTTACCCTAACACTTGCTTCGTTTATAGTTTTTGTAGCCTGATGAACCCTAATAGTAAAATAAACTCTTAATATTATATTAAATAATTGCCTTAGATGAGTGTTAAGCGGATCTTGATCTTATATCAAAATTTACCTTTCAGGATGTACTTTTAAAGTTGACGGGATTGACGGCAACTCTAAAATGGTACTACTACTGCGAAATTAAATTACATTATGTATCGTAACTTTACACATTTAGTTTGTTACTTACTGTTGCTGCTGCGACGAAATACTTCGTTTGGTATTTGGTAGGTCGAAGTACTACTTTTTTAATTAAATGTTCAGGAAAATAAAAAATACTAGGAACAGCATTTGTATTTAATTTTCTTTTCCCTACGAATATTAAAAAGTCACTTTCTTCAAAATGTTAACTGCAAATAACTGAATGCTTTGTCAGTGTGAAATTTTCGCGCCTTACTGCATTCACCTATTTTTTCTTTAATTCGGGATCTTTAGGGAACTTTATAAGAAATTATAAATGCATCAGTGTGCTTTATGTTTGGAATGTATTTACAAATGAAATGAAATTGAGGAATATTTAGAGGATCTTTCACGGCAACCGTATGCACAACAAAAGTTAACCATTGTTCTTATACTAAAATAATTTTATATTAATTTAACTAAAAATAACTAATTCACAAAACCCTATGTAAAACAAAAACTGTGTTTCATAACATTTATCTTAAATTACCGCGCTCGACACTTCGACTTTCTAAAACTTTCTGAGTGAGGTTGCGGGAGCTCTAATAAGTTGAGTGTTTCTGTCCCTTAATGCGCACGATGGGTTGCCTACCCAAATGGCATCATCCTGAAAATCCAAGACTCAGTCTAGTTATAATCACGTCTCTGGAGAGCATGAATATTTCTGAATTTTTCGTTATAGGTATGTTTTGATACAAACTCAAAATTTACTCTTGTACTCAGACCATGGTAGCTAATTCAATACTGGATAAATATAAAAACAAGTCAATGCTTCAAAATATGATAAATTTTTTATTCCAAGACATTTATATACAAACTATATTAACAAGACCTTTTCTTCATTTATCAGTAGTACTAATGAAGTGGTATATTCTAAAATGTGTCGAATGTAAAGTTTATTTATGGGTTTATGGTAGGTATAGTTAAGGTGATCGCGATGTTTACCTGTTGCCGATGTTAGCTCGGTTACTTTATGAACACATTATACGGTAAGAGCACGTTACAAGCTGGCTACTGCTACAACCATGGCGCTAGTAAATTATAAACTCTCATTAAGAAGCATTGTTGAAGATTCCTTACGATATGGCAAACAAATTAATTGCAGTATTGGCGTTATTAGCATGGTTTTTCTGGCAAGCAGGTAGCGTAAACGATAAAAGGGCATTTTGTTGAACGCCCATAAAGAAGTTGCCTTGTCGAAAGGCCTTAACAAGTCGTAAATCAATTTACTCAATTTACTGCTCCTGTTCTCTCTAGTCATGAAAGTCGTTAAGAACCCTTTGATGAAGAGCGGAAATTTTTAATCGGCTCTCAGTCGACCGACGTTTCTACCACTACTTGTGTTTTTTGTCTTCACGTCAATATTTAAAATTATACGTTTTAAAAGTCTTTTTGCTGTGATCACTATTATTCCAAATCAGTACAATTGATAATCAGAGGAAGAGCCACATTCCGATCCAGTTTTAAGAGTTATTGGATATTTTTAAGTTATCTTTAATGTTAGTGATGGACAATAATAATTTTGACGTTTTTTCTTATTATTATTCTATCTATGCAAGATACATGGATGACATGTTCTGCATATCGCTAAGAACACAACGTCAATTAGGCAAATTTTTAAAATACTTAAATAACATCAATGAAAGAATAAAATTCACAGTAGAATTATGGAACAAAAACGGTTTAAGTTACTTAGACCTGAAGATAAGAATTGTGAATAATAAGCTGGGATTCAATATTTTTAGGAAGTCGACAAATACCTACAGATGCCATCATCACACTAATATTATAAAGGCGTGAGTTTGTAAGTGTGTGAGTATGTGAGTGTGTATGTTTGTTACTCCTTCACGTCTACACGGCCGGAGCGATTTTAATAAAATTTGGTATGGAGTTAGCTGACAACCTGAATTAACATATAGGCTACGTTTTACTGCAGGAAAATATCTAATTCCCATGGGAAAATCGATGAAAATGAATTCGCGGAATATTATAAATGCGAAAGTAACTCTGTCTGTAATTAATACGCGTTCATGAGGAAAGGGGTAGTAACTTTAAAATTATTGAAAATATTTTTATTATATGATGTAACTAAAAATTTACGGTTTTCGCGATTTTTCCTTTATCTGTGCTATAAGGCGTTGTTTCGTACCAAATTTTAAGATTCTGAGTTTACGGGAAGTACCCTGTAGGTTTTGATTCGAAAATTTGCGGAAATTTGCGGCATAAACGGCTGTATTTTTTTATTGTGTTGGCTTAGAAGTTTGATGTTTTCACAGCTCCAAGGGACAATAGACCTGAGTATTTGGTATAAATTTTAGCTTGATACCTCCACGCGTTCCTGAAAAAAAGGGCCTTGACAGACGGACGGACGGGCGGACGGACAACGAAGTGATCCTATAAGGGTTCCGCTTTTTCCTTTTGAGGTGCGGAACCCTAAAAATGAACAAATTCAATTTTATGAATAATGCAGGTTCGAGGGGGGAAAGAGGGACCCTTGGTTATGATTTTGGTTGAAACATGTACCCAGTTCAATAAGCAAAGCAGTTTAATGAGTTCAAGCTTAATTCTCGGGGCTGTTTCATCCTTTATTAATCGTTGTAGGCTTAAATTATTCCATTTGCACCATTATTCGATTTTTCTAATTTTTTTCTATTTCATTTGTGCCACGCCAAAGCGCGCGAACTGTACATGAATTT
The DNA here is from genome assembly GCA_029378335.1 of Agrilus mali. Taxonomy (NCBI): domain Eukaryota; kingdom Metazoa; phylum Arthropoda; class Insecta; order Coleoptera; family Buprestidae; genus Agrilus; species Agrilus mali. The sequence continues at coordinate 3,024,477 of CM055657.1, read as the reverse complement.
ATCTACTTACACAAACGCAGAGTACCTACCCACCTACATATGGATCGAGTACAATTTATTGTAAACAACATCATGCAATAAATAAAAATATGATGTGTCGTAAATAATCGTGACCCTAGATTTTTATATGGTAATTGAAAGGGAGGGAAATATTTAATTTAAATTTCAAGTAAGTACATATTTTTCGTGTGGATAGCTAATCATCAAAATTAGTACCTACCAATTTTATTTTATTTGTATAGGAGACGAAGGTAGTCTTCAAGGAAATTTTTATTTTTCAGAGCGTTATTTAGATTAGGAATTTGAAACCATTCGACTATAAAAAAATTATTGAAATAGGTGGTTGTTAGGGGTTTAAATTTTTATTAATGTCATTAATTAATTATTGTAGGAGAGTAATAAGGTTATTAATTAATGATCAACGAAGAAAATTACTTACAATAATCACCACTAGTTTCTAATGATTAAAGTATAAATATTGCACTGTGTTGAAGAAAAAGTGATGAGGTAAATCTAAAATTTCCAACGGCTCATTTTTCATATGTAGTAATTATATGGTTTTAAATTATATTGAAGTTATTGTCAGGGAAATAATGGTTTAGGGCGAAAGCAAATGAAGCTAGGTTCGGTTAGATTATTTACTTATTTACTTACTCATTCTAAGTCACTTCTGTTTTTTTGTTTTAATTGACACAATATATAAGTCAATTACGTAGGAGATACCTAAAAACGATGATAAATTATTAATCGTTTGTACAAAGTCCAATTAATAAGGTAGCAGTAAAACATCGCAAAATTGGACAACCCTGTGATTTAGCAAAATATAAATCTAGGTAGGTACGTTAAGAAATTAAAGGAATGCGTCATTCAATATATTAAATTCTCGTGTCACAATGTGCCGAAACGGCTTGACCGATTTTTATGAAATTTTACCTTTTTACCTATATGCATATTCAGTAGGTCTGAGAATCGGCTACTATCTATTTTTCTTAAGGGTTGTCCACCACTAACTTTTTATTTTTATGTTTTTATGATTTGGCATTAATTTTATTAATAAAAATATAATAATTAATTTTCACCCTTCTACCACCAACCCCCATTTTTTAATAGCGATATTAGTACCTACTGTAATAATCTTCAACTCTCAGTGGTCGATAACTGATCAATTATTATCAATCGATTAGTCATCCCCGCCAGGCGTCTACTGATGTAACTACTCACCCAGCAAACAGCACGGAGTGGGGATGAGAATGAAGTAGATTTTTTTAGAATGTTACAGGGAGTTCAAATATGTTCTAAGAAGTAAAAGAATGTTTTATTATCTATAACATTTCAGAATGATTTGGCAATGTTCAAGAATGTTCCAGAATCTTGAACATCATTCAAGAATGTTTCAGAATGTTAAAAAAAGTTAGAGAATGTTTTGAATCATTATGGGATGTTCTGGATAGTTTTTTACCTGCTGCTAGTTGTTATATAAAATTCGTAGTGACAATTTTTCTAAATTGGGTCACATTGTTTAAAGCTATTAAATTGTCTACCACCACCTCGGCATCCCCACATGATATCATTAGATTTTTTGGCGAGCGCAGTGGTAATTGTGTTTCAGCACTGCTTTGAATGCATGTGCTATGACATTTGAAGACATTTTTTGATAACTCAAATAATTTTAACAACAGTTGTAAATCATTTTAAAAAACTTAACAGTTGTTTCGACACAGAGAAAATTAAAGTGTGTGCTAGGGAGTTCATTTTTTTTTTTACCACCATTAATAGAAATACCTAAATGTCTTAATTAATAAGTTGTAAAAAGTTTCCCAGAAAAGAACAATTTAATTTACAGATTCGATTTTCGTTTGTATAATTTATTGATTTTAAGTGCAAAAATATTAACATCTGCCCTCCATAATTTGCAATTGCTTTCGATGATATTTATGATCTAGCCGAAAATGGATTAGGTACCTATATATAAACTGGTCTATTATACGTACGTTAGCTCACAGCATATCCTAGTATAGGTACCTACTTATAGCTGCTAAAAAGCTTTCGCACCTGCTTCTACATGCAGTAGCTCCCTCCTACTCTTTTATTTATCCACGGGAACCCTTCACTTTGTAATAACAAGAACAAGGTGTTCCGATGATAATAGTATAATAACCACTTAATTTTTTCTGGTATATACTTGGTTGATATCATCTGCCACTGAGGCCAATCTATCCGAAATACATTTATGTATGTAGATTTTTAGATATAAGTATAATTTTCAATGTGATTTTTAAGTTCCTTTTATTGTGATTTTGACACAAATAAAACGTACTTACATATAATAATAATAATAATCTGTACCAACTAAATGTTTGAGCACTCAAAATTGTTTTCATTCTGGATCTTTTGTTATATCTATTAATGGCATAAAAAACATTGATTGAGGAAAGTGATTGACAAAAAATACTTTAAACATAAATTCAATAATTAAAGGATACCTAGCAGTTTTTTAAAATCGACCGAGGCGTTTACATTTTTTTCAATTTTTATTTTATTATTGAACCGTCACTGATCACACTAATAATAATCCTTCATGCACATTCCTGATAATTCATTCCGTTCTAACATCACCTTTTAATTTATTTTTTATGACGGCTCGATGATTAGATATTGTAATAGAGCTAGGTGTCCATTATAAGAAATGCAATTGATGCATTTATCTGAAGGTACACTTAACCGATTATGAATAATGCGTTGCATACTTTATCCGCTGGGAGAAAGACGTGTCAATCTTCCCTCCATATAACAATTTTAAACTCCGGGCGACGGACACATTAAACCTGTACATACGTACATATATATACGTATAAGTGCCTATAGGAAGAGGGAATGAAATAAATTACTGCCATTATCAAAGATTTCCTGACGGGATGCGCTATCGTTCTAAACGATTTATTATTCTTTAAATAAGCATTCGGCAATTTGTAACGTGTGGATTTGAATGGCTTTGTGATATGGTGCCTTCGTGATGCCGATGTCGAAGCGAAGTACATATGATGATAGTTAATATCGACTGACAAAGAAAAGTGTTCTTTATTAAAGTCACATGTGAAGTATCGACATGGTTTTATAAATAATTTAATCTAAAGTTGCTTCTTTTAAAACCTTAAACCGCACATGGAACGCGCTTAAAAATTGTCCCATTTTTAGACCTTTAGGTATAGATTGTTGTAAGGGATGCATTTTTCTTTTACATTGGGCCTCTATTTCTTGCTCCTTAGTGAGATTTGTTAAGCTTGTCGTCTGAGATTTACTCCAAAATCAGTTTTTAATTGGCAGAGAAATTCTTTGAACCCAACCTAACCTAACACCCAATTTTGACCTCATCAATTAATGGATGTCCCCTACTATGTGACGCGCACCTCAACTCAACCTTTCTTGTTCGAATAGCAATTAAAAACACAACGAAATAAAATAAGAAGAAGAAGATGACGAACAACAACAACAATAAAAAATAAAAAATAAAGTAAAAACAAACAAGGCGTGTCGGTTGGAGCGGCATGCGGCAGCCTACTCGGAACAAAGCCACGCCACTCATTAAAGAGGAGCGTGTAAATCTTTTATTATTGGTTTTAATCTGCAAAGTGGCTGACGTTTATTCAACGATAAACGCTTTTCTCGAAGTACGAAACTAGACAATTACGGGTCGTAAAGTTGCTCGAAAAAAGATTACGTCTTTATTAGTCCGGGCCGTGGGGATGGCCCCGCGACCATTCATACAATATGACACACAATGTTGCCAAATAACACCCAATTAAATCACTACTTGTCACACAATCATTAAAGGGAATTAGTTTTATCACTAGAGAGGCATCTGTAGAGAAATGGCATCGTCAGAGTATCGCTAGGCGGTAGATGGCGTTTTTCATTTCTTTCCAGCAGAAATGTAAACCCTAAACTGAATGGTCAACACTATTGCAGGTTTAATACATTGTGCCCGACATAATGTGCTTCAACTAAGCATTTTGAGAGCCAAGAAGCACACAATTCAAACGGTTCTTCGAACAAGTAGTTGAAGCTTTATAAAAGTGCTTTGTAGTTTTAACTTAAAAAAATACCGGCCAAATGCGAGTCGAACTCGCGCATCGAGGGTTCCGTACAAACCTGTATATATGTGATGTAACTAAAAATTTAAGGTTTTCGGAATTTTTCCTTTATATGTGCTATAAAACATTGCTTCATGCCAAATTTCAAGATTCTAAATCGACTGGAAGTACCCTTTAGGTTTTGATTCCCTTGCGAGTAGTTGCGAGTTTGAAAATATGCGGCTTAAATTGCTGTTTCTTTTGATTGCGTTGACATAGAAGTTTGATTTTGTTACAGCTTAAAGGTATTATAGACCTGAGTATTTGATATGAATTTCAATTTAATACCTCTACGCGTTCATGAGGAAAGGGGTAGTAACTTTAAAATTATTAAAAATATTTTTATTATATGATGTAACTAAAAATTTACGGTTTTCGCGATTTTTCCTTTATCTGTGCTATAAGACGTTGCTTCATACCAAATTTCAAGATTCTGAGTTCACGCGAAGTACCCTGTAGGTTTTGATTCGAAAATTTACGGAAATTTGCGGCATAAACGGCTGTATCTTTTGATTGCGTTGGCTTAGAAGTTTGATTTTTTCACAGCCCCAAGAGACAATAGACCTGAATATTTTGTGAAAATTTTAGCTTGATACCTCCACGCGATCCTGAGAAAAAGGGTCTTGACGGACGGACGGACGGACGGACGGACGGACACACGAAGTGATCCTATAAGGGTTCCGCTTTTTACTTTTGAGGTGCGGAACCCTAAAAAGAGCTTCAAATACATTCAAAGTGCTTAAAACCCTCTCAAAACACTCGAAGCCTATTCAAAAGCTTGATGATTTTACAATGAGCTTGGAGCCTTTTAAGTTGTTTGAAGCCCTTTCAAAGTGCTTGAAAGCAAAACAGAACTTTCAAATGGGCTTTATAGTTTTTGATGTAATTGAAGCCCTTTTGGTTTAATTGAAGCTCTTATAGTGTGCTCGATACTCACTTCATAAGTACTTCAAGCCCCTTAATATATTTGGAGCCCTCTTGATCAAATTCAAGCCCTTTTGGGGTGAACAAGTGGTTAGAACTTCTAATCCAACTTCTTGTTAAGAAGGGGCTTTTGGGTTTAGGGTTTGAAGACGTTTTAGAGAGTGCTTTTCTAGAGACTATATGTACCGATATTGATGGTGGTTGCACTTTTCTAATTTGATTGATTTGGTTTAATGCGGCAACATTGGTCGCCCCGTGATGGCTCGAAGTCACATGAAATTTACGACCAGGTTGGCGACGAGGAAAGTGTATGCAAACCGTGTGTATAATATATTCTATTAATAAAAAGCTCACTGGGTAATTAGCCAACTTTAAATGGTAGTAATGGTTCGTCTAGTTACTCGGAACGAGTTTATAATGCGCGCGGTATATCATAAAGTTCGCCTCCAGTAGTAACTATATACAATGTACGCGGCTGGAGATTGACAATTATCATGCTCGTTGGAAAGAGAGTTCTTCACGTTACGTTGCTTTGCTGTTGATGGCTCGGATGGAATTTTTATTCGCACTATGTACAGACAGACAGCCACATTAACACGTTGATTACTATTCTTAAATTTTTATTGTTATTACCATTACTATTACTACATATTATTCATGAACCACAAGAAATATAATTTGCATAACATTAATTTTAAAGAAGCGATTAACATGGAGATGAGCAAACATGGTCTTGGTCTTGCAATTCTGTTTTGTTTCCTTGTGGTCTTGCATAGAAATTCTTACTAAGACCAAGAATAAATGCACTGGATAAAACACAGATGTGTTCGTACAACCAAGACCATGACTAAATGACTGGGCAATGATCAAGACCAAGACACCCAAAACCAAGACGAAAACATAGATATGATCATAAGACCAAGAGCAAGACTAATACTAAATTGTTCTTGTGTTGGTCTTGTTTTTGCTTACCACTAGAGGAACCTAAAACGAATAGGTAACAAAGTAAAGTTTTTCCAATTTCTTGCTGTCTAAAAGGGATGGTAAAGTTATTAGATACAAAAGACGGTCATCCTCGAACAGCCACAGAGTATTGTGTAGGACGAAGACATTGTTGTGATTGTTAAATGTCCAATATAAAACAAAGGACATGTGGTCCAGACCGAAACTTTTAAGTTTCACTTCTTTGATCTGTGCCTTAGTGGACTAGTCTGTTCAACATACAGCTTTTGTGGATTTATGGTATAATTAAGTAAATATCATTGAAAGCATGATTAACTTTGAGGCTTTTGGTATCTATCAATGAGATTATTAGGTATCACTTGGTAGGTTTTTAGAAATTTTTGTTTTCTTTTTTAGAGTTGAGCCTGAAGATGAACTTGATATCAGCGAAAATTCTTAGTTTCATTATGGATCCCAAAATTAAATAGAAATTGTCATAAAGATCCAAAGAAGTTCTTCACAATTGATAATTATTTTTCGTCTGGTATGACATAATTGACCTTCTCCTGTGTAAACTACCCATTCGATAAAACTCCCCTTGTATAGTAGACCAGCATTATTTACTTGAGCTTCCTTTTGAGGAAGAGGAGTTATCATTGAAAATTCCTTATCAACTTTTAATATAGAGTGCCATTTATTGATTAGGTTTTACGTGACGAGGTTGGGGAAAGGTCCTATGGCATTTCACCAAGGGGAGAAGAAAGGGTTCAAATGCATATAATTATATTATAATTATAGTTGTACTTTGAGTTTTAATTCATGAGACAATTAATGCGGAAATGTCTGTTTTACTGCCAATACAAAGTTAATAACCTTAGAAATTTAAAATTAAGTTGTCACCTGATATGTGACAAAGTACCAAATAGTATCTAGTAAACTTTATAATAATGGTGTTGACTGTACCAAAACTAATCGAGTTTGATTTTAAATGCATGTAGGAGATTAGCTATAAAATTTTTAACGGCCGCTTGTGGTTTATAGTTTCAAATTTTTCTTATTCTGGTTCGTTTAAGCGCAATAAAAATCGTATTTCTCGTAATTTAACTGCCTAAAATAATAGTCAGATGGGATAAAAAATGTTCCGGCTGCTTAAGCTACCTGACTATTACTAAAACGAAATATATTTATGCCATTTGAGATAATAAATATAATGTTGTCAATGTTTATGGCTTTCTAATTCGTTCAAGCTAAATATGTGATAATTGCTTGGAATCACGGATTGGGGTCGATGACATTCGACTTTATACGATTTTTATAGCTTAAAACGATTTAAATGCTTAATGTCCTTCTTCTGTTATTTTTACGTTCAGAATTAGGTGTTATGAATGGAATTTTTCACAATATTAGCGTTGAGATTAATATAATTTTATAAAAACGTACACAACCATTGAACCTATTAATAATTGTAGGAGTTATCGCCACAACTGTACTGTTTACGTAAATTTTCTTTATCAACAGCACTTTATTTCATGTTCATTTATGTTCTTCCATTCTTATATTCAGAAGTCGATCTCTTTGTCCAATGTACTTAAGTAGGCACATCTCAAAATTATCGTCAAATATTTGTCGAAATTTAAACGATTCTTGCTAATATTTGGATTATTAATTCCTCAAACAACAGCTTCCTTCATGTTCATTTATGTTCTTGTATTCTTACATTCAGAAGTCGAACTCTTTGTCCAATGTACTTAAGTAGGCACATCTCAAAATTATCGTCAAATATTTGTCGAAATTTAAACGATTCTTGCTAATATTTGGATTATTAATTCCTCAAACAACAGCTTCCTTCATGTTCATTTATGTTCTTGTATTCTTACATTCAGAAGTCGAACTCTTTGTCCAATATACTTAAGTAGGCACATCTCAAAATTATCGTCAAATATTTGTCGAAATTTAAACGATTCTTGCTAATATTTGGATTATTAATTCCTCAAACAACAGCTTCCTTCATGTTCATTATGTTCTTGTATTCTTACATTCAGAAGTCGAACTCTTTGTCCAATTACTTAAATAGGTTACATTCTCAAAAATATTATCCGTCAAATATTTTAGAACACCTTGTATAGTAAGCATGCATAATATTATATTAACTCCCCGTATCATTCATTACCGATGACATTCTTCCAAAGCGATTTTCGGGCTCCGTTGAAACAGAAGACGATGATGATGATGATGATGGGCAGCTGTTCGGACATACAACCTATAACACCACAACCACCATACGCCATGACGTGGCTGTTACACGGACACGTTAAAGATAAAAACCAGTGATAATCAAAATAAGGTGAACACCACCACCGTGACGGGGCAGAAAATTCGATTTTCTATTACTACAGCTACCGATGAGGTCGATTTTTTGACCTGCGTGTGCACATCACTGTGGACGCACAGGCCATGGTGGTGTTAATAAAAAAATACAGAGGCGTACAAAATACAGAATAGGGAAACAAAATGTTAAGGAATGACATTTCTAATCTTTTTGCAAAACGCTTCACGCTAGGTACTCAGGTGACGGTATGAAGAAAATCTTAATGACAGAAATCTTGTGAAAATATCCTTTACCAATTAATCAAATCAAATAAGGATTATGTGAAGTAAAATTTGCCCTTAAGTGAGATTTCTCTGGCTCCCTCCCCTTATTATATCCAAAAGTTTTATGTTTATTTCGCCAGTATATTATTTGCTACTATTTGTTCAAATACGTCCCTTAATTTTACATTCCCTAATATCAAAATAGTTTACATAATGTGGTGTGGTCGAACAGCTCATAAATTAGAACTGAAAAACGCAGCCGTTGGTGGCTTCAAGTTAATTCCTTTTGAAATGGCGATTTCACACCCCATTCATTAAACAAGGGTGGGTTGTTTTGGAGGGCCGAACTACCTGACAAATTCTTGTCCGATATAAATAGGTGGTGTGGAGTCCGTCGTTTAACGGGATCAAAATTCACTCCTCATTAGTTCCACAATTTTGACGGACGTGTTATGTCAAATTGTGTTTTCATCTTCGAGTTTTCTGCATTGGTGACTCAGGAGTTTTGACGGGGTTTTGTTTCTTGGGGTAGGCAGGCATTTGGCTACTATCGGTATCTGAATTCAATATCACATTAAGTTGAAGAAACTTTATTGTGTTTTAGACAAAACAAAAAATTTGGTAGATAATTATCTACTTAATTAACCAAGAAGGTGTTGGAGGAAGTAGGTTTATTGAGTCAAGAACAATTAAAACAATGGGGTAGTTTAGGAATTAATGTAAGTAGAGCAGTTAGTCAAGATAAGATGTTATGAAACTATAAGAGGATAGATAGGTCAAAATATGCTGAAAATACGAGAAAAGTACTTTGGGAACATTGGCAAGGAGAATTTGAACCACAATACTTAAATCAAAAGGAGATAAATGTTTTCGCAAGATTTAGAGAAGGGGATGAAAGCAGAGGATGTAAATATTTTATGAGGAATGAAGACAGAGTATGTAGAATTTGTGAAAGAGGAGAAGAAACATTAATGCATGTGTTGGGAGGATGTGACGAAAGGATAGAAGAGGAGGAATGTAAAAGTGTGTTAAGTAAAGAAGATGGTCTGAATCTGTTAAAACAAATAGTTAAAAAAAGAAAGGGGATTGAAAAACAAAATGTTTAATGATTTCCCTAAAAGGTTTTATTGGGAACAAATAGGGTGGGTAGATCTCTTGTTTTTTTTTGTTTCCTTTTTTACTTATTTCTGGATAAGAAAAAAACTTGTTGGTTAGAAATTTAACATAACCCCCTAATATCTTGGTAAGTCTTTTACAGGGCACCATCTAGATCTTCTGTCTTGGCCAATATTTGGTACATTTTTTGTGAAAGTTCTAATCATTTTCTGGGAATTGAGGATTAAAGGATCCTAATTTTCAAAATTTTCTTCATACCTCCATAAGCGGCTAAATTTAGACTCTACTGATATAAAGTTTTGGCCCAGTGCTTTCCTTCGATGTTTATAAGATGGCATATCGATTCCAGTAGATTTTCTCACGGAATTGATGACCAGGAACGTAATGCCTAATAAATTTTTATTACAATCGGTAACTCTCGCCTTTTGTTATGTTGATCCGGTTCGGTTTCGGATAAACCTTGTAAGGAACGATATATGATGTGTGTCTATTAGGAGACTTAATATTAAACAAATGAAAACAAAAAAAAACAGACAAAGTAATCTTATCATTGGGCCATTAAATTCTCACGCCTGGCCGCCACGCCACGCCAAGCAATGCCATGCCACGCCATAACAGCGAGAGCGAGCGTGGAGTTTTAATCAGGTTCTCGTCAGCATCAGCGGCCAGCAGCCAGCACGTATCACACCTCCAAACCGATTTTTTTCAATCATAACAGCTACTGTTGTCGGACAATCGCCGGTCATAGATTGATTTCAGCGCTGGCATCTCTGCTCATTTAGATCGCAGATTAAATTACATATTAACTACGGCCCGTACATAATGTACGAGATAAATTACCTCTGATTATTTCGCAGCGCTTTCGAATCGTCAGACCGTCCGTCGGTGCGTCGCTCATGGTAGCACGTCTTCCACCATCTATTGCGACATGATTGTCTTTAGGCCCGATACCATGCCAACAATTACTCAGCTTTTTAGGTTATGTACCATTTAAAACACTTCAACCATTCCTCCTCCCCTCATTGAATAAACCCAACCAAATTCTTCTTCTTGTACCTTCTAACTACCCTTCTTACTTCCCCTTATTCCCCCTACTCCGGTAAGTCTTCTTGCCCTCATATATTCCCATTGGCCTCGTGCCACATCCACATTTTTCCCTTATCTGCACCCTTCTGTATCTCCTCTTACGCCATTTGGTTCATTATTCCTTTTATCCACCTTTTTTTATTATCAAATCTTCTCTAGATTAGATTAGATATCTGCCCCTTCAAGATTTTACTGCTTTTTAACTCTCCATGCTCAAAATTTCAATTCTATCCGCTCTCTTACTCACTTTATTTATATCCAAAATTGGCATTTCCTTGATCACTTCGTCCAATTAGACATCCAGTCGTTTTTGTCCAATTCTGTTCCCAACGTTCATCTTCTTTAACTTCTTTCTTTTTTGGCATTGGTTAAATTAATTACTCATTATTTTGCCCAAGTCAAGCATTTATTCCAATTATCTAAAACCGCTAAGTACATCAAACAAAGCAGTGTTTCTACATTTTTTTTTTGGCTTATTCCTCGCACTCCCTCCTTTTTAGCAATAATTTGCAAGAACAAGCGTTAACTTCACAGATTGATGCATATAGTTATTATTAAAAGTCACTTGAACAAAACGGCTCAACGTCGCCGTCTTGCATTCAACGTTCGTACCAACTAAAAGAGGTGAAGGGAAAACAAAGGATCCAACCTTCATCACCATCGGTATTATAATAATACGTACCTAAGTGCAAATGAAGCCCGTCGACGATACGATGCTAGTTCGTTCGCGCTTGAAGCCGAAAATTGCGGCTAATTAATTTTTATGCTTATTCATAAAGAGAAGAAGAGCACTCGGCAAAAAACACGTCATCGTCACTCTCGTCAACGACGTGAAAGCATATACAAGTGTCTTGTTAGCGCATACGTACGAGCTTCTCCAACTCAACGAAGCACAGTGGCTCAACAATATTTTATGGATGGACTTCACATAATAAAAGCTACTTATTCTGGTCGTGGTAGTTGTTAATAAGTTTTTAACCAAAAATACAAAAGTTCTTATTAGTCGTGGATGGGAGACCCCAAGATTATCCAGAAAATTAAACGCTGTATACCTGGAAAAGCTCCCATGGTGTTTGAACTTCGAAATTAAATTCTCTGGTCAAAATTTTGTGGCTAAAATAAGTGTACAAGTAGATTCTAATGTCATTCGTTTCATTACCACATAACTGATTTCAGAATTGCTTGCTCGCTTGAGAATGTTCAAGTTCTGCTTTTTTTAGGATAAATAAGGAATTTGAGACTCTAATGTTTCCAAAATAATTATGGTTTTCTCATCTGTCTCTATTTCGCCTTGCTCATCAATATTTTCTCCAATACTATTAATCCATCTCCACATTTCCTAAGAGTATTCTGAAGAAGATACTCTGCACTAACCTTTAGCTTTGTACTGGAGGCCCACTTTCCATCAGCATTTTGCTTGGTATCCTCTGTCTTCATTTCAAACTCCTCGTCATTTTTTTCCCAATGTCATTTACTCATTTCAGTTCCTGAAAGTAGGCTGAAGAGGCTCTTGTGCTCTAGCCTGCTACCTTGGGCTAGAGACTGACTCCTCAACAGCATGTAACCTGGTCTCCTCTGTCTTCATCTTAACTTCTTCATATGTTTCTCCCCAGCGCCACTCAATCATCTCCCCAGTTCTTGGAGGAGGCTGAAGAGGACCCTGTATTCCACTCTCCACTTTTGTACTAGAGGCTGACTCCCAATCAACGTTTACTATCCTCAGTTCAACCTCCTCAACTGTCTTTTCCCAAAGCCACTTACTGGTCTTCATTTTTTCTGAGAGGATTTTGAAGAGGATTCTTTGACCTACCCATTTACCCATCCAATTTTGAACTGGAGTCTCAACCCCCATTAGAATTTAACCTGGTGTCCTCTGTCTTCATTTCAACGTCATCATCAATTTTTTTCCTTGTTATTTACTCATCTCAGTTCCTGAAAGTAAGCCTCCTCCTTTGTACTAGAGACTGACTCTCCAACAGAATGTGACCTGGTGTCCTTTGTCTTCATTTTAACCTCTTCATATGTTTCTCCCAACGCCACTCAATCATCTCCCCAGTTCTTGGAGGAGACTGAAGAAAACCCTAATTCCACTTTCCACTTTTATACTGGAGACTGACTCCCGATCAACATTTACTATCCTCGGTTCAACCTCCTCAACTGGCTTTTACCAAAGCCACTTACTGGTCTTCATTTTTTCTGAGAGGATTTTGAAGAGGATTCCTTGACCTACCCATCTACCCATCCAATTTTGAACTGGAGTCTCACCCTCCATCAGCATTTAACCTGGTGTCCTCTGTCTTCATTTGAACGTCATCGTCAATTTTTTTCCTCATGTCATTTACTCATCTCAGTTCCAGAAAGTAGGCTGAAGAGGATCTTCTGCTGTAACCTCTACCTTTGTACTTGAGATTGACTTAAACTTCTTTATCTAATATTTCCCCATCTCCACAGTTCTTCAGAAGAATCTGAAGAGAATCTTCTGGTTTGACTTCCTATCAGCATCTCATACTAGCATTCTATATTATTGTCTCAAATTTTTTCTTTGGAGCATAGAGAACTCAATTTGGTGAGAATCAGAAATCCGATGTTGTTTTAAACATTGACCACTGTGTGGTGGGATGCGTTCCAACGTTGTTTTGTGTGTGTTACCTACTACCTATATAGAATGTAACGATTGGAAACGACTTTACAGCTCCTTAATTGCGGGTTAGGATGAAGGTACACGGACGGATGGATAGGAGAGCAAAGCGGGTGTACGTGTCCATGATGCCTACTACAAACTACAGGTACATATATGTCTCGGCAAAGGCAGGAAGGCGAAGAAGAGGTAGAGGCCCACGAGTGCTCATAAATAACAGCACAATGGGTCCAGTAAAATACTGTCCGGCGCGCCGTCAGCGCTTTGATGATAAGCCCCGTTGATGACTGCCGAAGAACGCCGTCCGTCGTGCGGAACGAAACGGGAAACGGATTATGCATACGTATGCTTCACAATAATTAATATTAACATTCGGCACTCTTTTTTACCTTTTATACCAATATAATTCATGGTTCCGTATCTGAATAGTTACCAGAGGTTTCTAACTTCTAGAGTTAATAATATTTTGATTTGGAGCTCAATATAACTAGTAAATATTTTACCCAGGGATGAAAATCCCCCTAAAAATTATTTTAAAGGCAAACAGGGGTAGAAATGAAAATATGCTTGTGGGGTGTCGACGAACAGAGCTCTGTGAGCAGAACACGAATATATTATTTATTTATGATGAATAAGGCTTTTATTTATTTTTTATGGTTATTTAAATATATTAACCACCCTATTAAAAATAAAATTATTAGTTAAATAATATGTAGTTACGTTTGAAACAACTTCCGGAATAGTTTTGGGGACTGGCCATGAAAACATAGCCATCGAAGGATATTTATTCATCTGTTGGAGTTCCTGTCTTAAATTTATCTTCATTATGTCATTGAAATTCGGGTTTCACTTGGAAGCATTGTAACCAAACAATTACGAGCCAATGTAATAAATTGGTAAATCGATCTTTAAGGGCCCGCTGTTACTCTTTCCTTTGTTTCAGACATAATTTAATTTTGTATTCAGGATAAATGGGGTCATTAGTGTTATTGAAGAGTTCGCTTAAAGTCCCTTTACTCGTCTTATCATATTTTATCGATTTATCCTAGATTTTGAATTATTCAGCTTCTAAACATATAAATTTTCTTTGTATTTAAATTAAGTTTCTTTGGTTTCCTCTAATTTAGGATTTAGATGCTCTATTTGTGTAATATTGTGAGAAATATCCCCTGAAATAAAGGAAACTGTAGTCATAATCAAATATATTTTCGTGCCCTTTGCCTATGCTTAAATTTTACGTACAGTGTAATTAATAAAAAAGCCTGGAAATGTATTAAACTGTTTAAAATAGTATTTTTTATTGTTTTCGTTTATCCTGCCGCCCTGTACATAAATTGCATGAAACGAGTGGTTGAAACGCCCAAGGTGTTGAGTTTAAATGTCACTTTTAATAGTCCTTTCGATTTCTCGGTCGCTGATAGCGAATCTGTCCTTATTACCGAGACCACATGGTTCGTTTACAAATGTAGCAATTACATTTACGTTTATGACGGTCCGCCCCACATATTATTATGTAGTTGCAAATGCAAAAAGTCGTTGGTACTTTTGATGAAAACGAAATTTATGACATTTAAAAAGGAGTACCAAGTTTGGCGATCCGTTGTTTCGACCGGAAACGCGTTAATGGTCTCATAAATCTCGAATGATATCAAACAAACGCATTTAATTAAAATGTTATTAAAACTTTTCGATATGTAGGTTAAAAATCAAGGTGTACGTTGCCGTTGTCCCGCATGTACGCAATCATAAATTGCGGGAACACGGGCAGGTGTCCACTTATATTCAAAATATTAAATAATTTCGTTTTAAATAACGTGCCCTCGTAATAACAGAGAGTGAAAGTACAGATTTTTAGCCTCCAACAGCGATGTATGTTAATGCCGACACTGATACCTAAATGTCTTCAATTTCCATTTGTCTTTTTAAAATTATTTACCGCTTTTACCTCCCTTCGCATAAAATTGCGTACCAATAAACAAGTCATCCGTCATAATATTTTTACAATAATAAGTTTATGTGGTCATTCTCAAAATAAATTAAATTTCAAGATGTTTGAACAAACTGGCGTCCCATAAACAATGTTGTAAACTTTGAGATAGTATTTAACTTTCTTGAAGCGTTTTTGAGTTGTAATGGTGAAAATTTTTGGAGAAATTTGCTTGAAAGAGTTTTACGATCTGTTTAATTTGAAGTCAGTGAACTGTGCGAAATTGAACAGGGTGTGTGTCTATGATACAAAAATACTTCTTCAGAAGATAAACTATCACTTTACAGTAGGATTTTGTTATACCTGATGTAACATGAGCGTGATACTCACTCTTTATAATAAAATTGTGGTAAGAATCAAACAATGCATTCCAGTTTAGGACGAGACAACGAATGAAATTTGATAGATTTATTGGGTCAGCATACCAACTGTATATACGTGTAATAATATATTTCACGTTCCTTCACCAACAAATGTTTCACCATAGTAAATAAGTTTCTTTTATAATTAAACAGGTCAATGCGGGCCATAAAACATAAATAAAGTACATCCCCTTAACAATTTTGCACTAGAATTGCTATAGTACATTGAAATTTCACGATTTCACTCCAATCGTAAATCCAAACAACCCATATTAACAATAATTCAGTTTTAGAATTACAATTAATCTTCATTTCAGAGGCAGGAGTTCAGATAATTCTTCCCCTCTAACTTAGGAATTAATCACTAGAAAGTGGCCATAATTGCATTTTGGTGGCTTTTAGGGGAGGAAATCTCAAAGTCAAATAATTCTCAAGTGGTATTTGTAACCAACTACTACCTTATTTATTTACAATCTGTTAGAATCAAGGCAATAGGTAAACAATATATTGTTGATATATAACACGTAGCACTCGTACAGATTCTACTTAATAATTTTAATAGTTTTCTAAGTACATAAGAACTAGCTATGCCCGCGACTTCGTCCGCATGGAATAGTGACTTTCGGCAGCATTTAAATTTTTTTTCTTCTATATTTTTATTTTCTGGGCCGTAAGCTTTTTTGCCGTCATCATTACACAAAAACTTTCATTCCTTATTTTTGGCCCCTTTAGGGTAAAATTTTTACAAACTTTAAATGTCGTATTTATATCTAATCAAAAGCCTAAAAAATAAGTTTCAAGCCTCTAGCTTTATATCTACTTATCTATCTCTGTACCAAATTCTCATTTAAATCGGTTCAGTAGTTTGGGCGGATTGCGTAACACACAGACAGACAGAGTTACTTTCGCATTTATAATATTATGGATTAATATAGTTTAATTATAGTTTAAAATAGTTTATATAGCTTAGTATTCAACTACTTTTATTGATCCAAATAAACAAAACCTCTATAACTTTTTACACTTAATATTTTGATTTTCTGGGCCGTAAGCTTTTTGGACGACGTCATTACACAAAAGCTTTCATCGGCTAATTTTATCCCCTTTAGGGTAAAATTTTTACAAACATTGAATGTCGTATTTATTTACATCTAATCAAAAGCCTAAAAAATAAGTTTCAAGCTTCTATCTTTAAAAATTACGGAATTTCCGCACAAACTTTCCTATTTCAACCCCTTACAACCCTTTTTTCGCATTAAAAAGTAGCCTATGTCCTTTCTCAGGCTCTATACTATCTCTGTACCAAATTTCATTTAAATCGGTTCAGTATTTTAGGCGAGATTGTGAAGCATACAGACAGAGTTACTTTCGCATTTATAATATTCCACGAATTCATTTTCATCGATTTCCCCATGGGAATAAGATATTTTCCCGCAGTAAAACGTAGCCTATGTGTTAATGCAGGGTGTCAGCTAACTCCATACCAAATTTTATTAAAATCGCTCCAGCCGTTTAGACGTGAAGAAGTAACAAGCATACACACTCACAAACTTTCGCTTTTATAATATTAGTGTGATTAAATACAATTAATTGAGGCTATTGACTATTTATTATTTAATAAATTTTTATATTTCTTGAGTCGCGATCCTGCTGTTGTATTTAATAAGTTTCTAGCTAGCGGATTTGGATGAGTAGTACCTAAGCCTAATCTTGTATCTTGGTACATCTTCAACTAATTCCTGGCTTATTAGTTTAATTTGAAGATCATTTCTACTTGTCGAATTGGGTACAAACCACGGAGCGTCACCAGACTTCGGAGGGTTTTTGCTTTAAAGCGCTCAATAATGGCAATGTTTGAGCCAGCCGCTGATCCTCACAGTTGAAAATTCTGAATCCGCCCTTGCCTTGCCCAACATTTAATGAACGTATATGGTGCATTTTGTAACAATTCGTGAGGTATCAAATATTAAGTCTATTTCTCAATATTCTGTTGGGAATGTAAAATAATTTTATACGATTCGTTATTTCGTCAGCTGGTAATACTTTTCGATTCCACCGCCTAATTTCGTTTCGGGTCGTTTGTATTGATGAATTTCTTCAAGTAGAATAATCAGGTGAGCACCACGCGTCCGATTACATTTGGGACACGCCGAATAAAAACTGGACGGACCCGGCTCAATAAATTTAATCATTTCGGATGATATTGTTTGTGTTAATAAGTATTATCTTTTTCATTCGGTCGTAAAGACTACAATACAAAAGTACCTACGCATCGGCCGATTGCATCTGCGGCAAGAGGAATAATAAAACGTTTTCGACAGTAGTACCTACTTAATTAAAAACGGTGATAAATATTAATAGCGTACGTGTAAAGTGCGTTACGTCAATATGAGACCACAGGTTTTGTATGTAGATAGGTATTATAAGCCTATAATTATAATTGCAACGAGAAATGGTACAAACGTCAAGTGTAAAGTTACAGGTGCAAAAATATATAGTCATAACTGGAGTTAATACAAATATTACTTAATGTGGATGGACAAATGCAAGACCAATATGGTCTTATTCTTGAATATTTTTTTAATTCCTCGAAAGGCTACAGCGAGATAAGAATGGGTAGGTTGCCCCCAAACGGATTGTGCTGATTTTTTTTCTGGTGATTACTACCAACATAAGATTAAGGTTTGCCAAGTTTTAGCTCTTAATATTGTATCGTTGGAAAGTGAGGATTAATTGAAAAAAAATCGAAAAAAATTCATATCTTTTCAACGGTTCGATCGATTTGGTTGAAATTTTAGTATGTTTTGCATATTTTTATAACAAAAAGTAGAAAAAATTATTAATATGAAAAGAAAATTTTAACCCCCTAAAAAATTATTCCATAAAAAAAAATTTTTTCATAAAGTTATGGTCTTGGTACTATTACCAAATTTTTTTTTTATTTTTCTAACACTTTTTTTCACAACATATGATTTTTTCAAAATTTTTTTCTAGGTGCGTCATAGTTGATAAAAATAAAATGGTTAGGTTAGGTTAGGCTTTATGTACAGTCACGTAAATTTTTTTGTAGGTTTCTAAATGTATTTGACGTTGTATAAAATTTTTTCTAAATTTTTTTTCCAGATGCGTCGCAGTAAAAGCAATAGAATGTCTCGAAATTTTTTTTTTTTGGGGTTATGTTAGTTGTACAATTATTAAAATCTTTTTGTACGTTTTTGACCCTATCCAACGCAACATATCATTTTTTCAAAATTTTCCTCTGCGTGCGTCATAGTTTAAAACAACAAAGTGTCTAGATTTTTTTTTTTGAGGTTATGCTTTATGTACTATCACGTAAATTTTTCTGGAGATTTTTTAATCTATTTGTCGTCATTTATAATTGTTTCGGAATTTTTTTTCAAGTGTAAGAGAACCTTGCGATACACTCACGCATAAATCAAGTACATTATCTTGAGATATTTCTTCTTTTTTAACTCTCTTATAAGAATTTATTCTATTGCTTTTACTGCCACGCATCTGGAAAAAAATTTAGAAAAAATTTTATACAGCGTCAAATACATTTGGAAATCTACAAAAAAATTTACGTGACTGTACATAAACCCTTTAAACCTAAAAAAAAAAAATAATTTTTGACATTTTATTTTTTTCAACTATGACGCACTTAGAAAAAAATTTTGAAAAAATCATATGTTGTGAAAAATAGTGTTAGAAAAATAAAAACAAATTTTGGTAATTATACGAAGACCACAAGTTTATGAAAAAAATTTTTTTTTATGGAATAATTTTTTTAGGGGGGTTAAAATTTTCTTTTTATATTAATAATTTTTTCTTCTTTTTGTTATAAAAATATGCAAAACATACTAAAATTTTAGCCAAATCGATCGAACCGTTGAAAAGATATGAATTTTTTTCGATTTTTGTTCAATTAATCCTCACTTTCCAACGGTACAATATTAAGAGCTAAAACTTGGCAAATCTTAATCTTATGTTGGTAGTAATCACCAGAAAAAAAATCAGCACAATCCGTTTGGGGGCATCCTACCCATTCTCATCTCGCTATAACCTTTGAACTCCTATTGGACCTATTTGCTTTTAATGGATAGTCCTACAAGAAGAAATGTCTAAAATGTGATTTATTATTTTTTTGTTTCTGATCGACCATTACCTTGACTAAAGGAGCATAATAAGTCGATTCGGTAGGAGTCGCGCCACGCTGTTAAGTAAACGATATCCATTGAAAGCCAACGATCGTACGGTTCGATGTTTGAGCGTTGAACGAGGCGAGAAACGGCAAAGTGTTTACACGAATGAATCGAAACTGCATTATGTTTATAATTAGATATAATTTGGACGCAGATACGACAGTCGACGTCCTGCTGCGATCCTAATCAACCGTCGAAATAATGGGAGACTCCTGACTTGCAGTAAACCAGAACAAGGAGGCCACAGTAATTGGGTATAGCCAACTGGAAACTACCTTCTTCGCCACATCAACAACGTCTCCGATCAAATTCGACAAAATTCAAACGAGAACAAAATTCATGTGCCATTTTAAAACAGCAAACATCACACGTTATATATAAATAAATATTAATCGATCTGCTGAGGAGTTATATAAAGTGTTAACGGGAGGTTCAAGAAGAAAAGGTCAAAATTCTTTGATCGTGCGAGTCAGTTGCCCAATATTTGAAGCCTTTGATACAATAATAATAGTGAGGAATACCAAGTTATACAGGGTGATATAAATGCAATGCCACATAATTTACCAGAACTGTAGGTAACCCTAAAAAAAAAACAAAAAAGTTAACTAATGTTCGGTGTGGTCTCGATAGTAGGTAAGTAAACGGAAAACCCAAATGTTTGACGGAGTACAATGGAGAGTTATATAATTCTAAGAAATCCGTCTAGTAGTTGAAAAGAAGTCGATGGGAGAATAATTCGAGTCAAACACGAAGCAAAAACCGGTCACTCTTATAAATAGCTAATTTGACACCCGTGGTGTGAACGTTCATTACCAATTGCCTGTCTAGTTACACCCTGATTAATTTTCAATCGGTTGTTGTGGGTGATTAATCATTAGATATCGAAGTATACTAAAAGGCTATCATCCTCAGGTAGCCAATGCCTCACGGTGCCCCTTTTTGTGGGGCCTCGGGACTCCGATGTTGGTTCTAACGAGGCGCCAGGTAAAATAAAAGCCAAGCACTTTTTACAACGTAACCAAAGCCACATAACAAATTGCATGCCACTCGACTGTGTCCGATCGCCGGGCATTACGTGAATAACTTCCAAGACCTAAACAATGGCATCGCTCATGAATTTTACGATTACAAAATTAAATTACAAATCAAAAGCGTGGGCAATGGCCAGTGACGCACATTTTGGAAGAGCTGGGAGGGATAGAATTCCTCAAAAATAATAACAGTGCTCCCAAAAGTAAGATGTTTTAGATAATATTTTAATTAAAAAGAGTGAAGAGCCTGTACTTTAGTCTTTAGGCTTTCACGGCCGAGGTACATTAGGGCAGTGGTTTTTTCAGGGCTGTTTTGCCGTGGTCCATGGATTTTCCTTGTTCCAGACGGTTCGCCGTTTTTCGCTGATTTGGCGATTGCGGAATAAGACTCAAATCAAACCAAGTTACCACTGAAGATGTCATCAGCGAAGAACGGCGAAACGTCTGAAACAAGGAAAATCTATGGACCACGGCAAAGTAGCCCGGAAAAATCCACTGCATCAAGAATGTACATTGTTTTCATTGATAGAAAACAATGACGGCTGGTGGTTGGAAGTTAATTTATTTAGTTAAAAATAAATGGAGCTCCTCGGCTGTCATAAATAAAGCTCACGTATGTGTCTAAATTTGCTACTGTATGCTAACAAATGGAAGTGCTAATGGGAGAAATGCTAGATCTGATAGTGCACAGAGTTAGTCGTAGAATACTGTGACGCATTCACCTTGGGTCTTTTTCCCAAGTCAAGAATTTATCGATTTTATCGTGTCATGTTTTGAAAAGCAAGACAACATGCAATATCAAGAAGAACAAATCAAAAAACTCATCTTGTCAAGACTTAAGATCTTGGATGGATCTCGTCTCTGCAATTTTCATAACTTTAAACAATACCTAAGTTTTATGAACGGTTTCCTAAGAATTTTTTTTTTTTTGAATAGTTACTTTTGCTTTTACGTGAGTAAATATTTATTATTGAGTGTTGAAGTGAGATATAATTTGGAAGACAGGAAGCCCAAAACATTAAAAGCCAATTGATGAGACTTTAATTGTATCTAACTCCCTATATTAATGAAATTAATTATTAAATACAACAGCAAACAGAATTTCTAGTTACAAAATGTGATTCCAACAATTTTTTCACTACACAGTGACTTCTTCAGATGAAACAATAATTAGCCTTGCAACGAAGACTTATTGAAGTGGAACTTCTAATGCGACTTCCAACAAGGTTGCGTTAAACGTTTAACGCTACCATGGAGGGGGAATAGAAAGAGACAGAGCGAGAATGAATGCGTAGCACAGAGCGAGAGTGAATGCGTGGCACTCAAACGCATGCGCGTAGTATACCTGTTACAGGCCAGTGCGAGCGTTAGCAACGAGTAGCGTCCAATATTTCAACGCAAGAGGGAAAGAGAAAGAAAGATACACAAAGGTAGAAAGTAGGAGAGAGAAAGAGAGTGAGTCGGTAGATCAGCACATGCGCGTGGTATTCTTGCTATGCAGCGAAGTAAACAGTGTGAGCGTCGTGAAATTAGCTGAAATGATAATTAAAAGATGCGATCAATTGTGAATTGTAAGCAATCTTAATAAAGTTTGTCTTAAAGAAACAATATGAGTTTACTAAAAATCAATTTCTACCCCTTCCTATTTTCATTTCCATATTACGAAGTTTCACTTCTTCCGCGCGGAGGGACTCCAC
The DNA here is from genome assembly GCA_029378335.1 of Agrilus mali. Taxonomy (NCBI): domain Eukaryota; kingdom Metazoa; phylum Arthropoda; class Insecta; order Coleoptera; family Buprestidae; genus Agrilus; species Agrilus mali. The sequence goes on along the minus strand of CM055657.1, from coordinate 3,001,770 downwards.
GCACTATATATTTTTTATTTTAGTATTACGTGCATCTAAAATATTTAAACTTGAAATATTCAAATTCTAGATCAAGATTTCTTGAGCAAAACTGAAATACGCCACGTATAATACATGAGCAATATTTGAAAATGGGGATTGTCCTGTCTTGCGCTTATTTCATTAACCATGAGTTTATTTCAAATTTGTGTGAGCACTTATTTAAATTTGAATCTCATCAATTTGAGTTCGTAACAATAACGGTAAGCTATTGTGAATTGTGATACGGAGATGTCAGTAATAGTAATTCATTGGTTAGAAAACGAAGTGTAGCGGTTCGTTTGGTAAACGGTCGATTTGTAATTAATTATTTTCAATAGAAACTCCATCAGAGTTGTATCTGAAAGGCCACTGGAAACCGTCGAGTCGAGTCGAGTCAAGTCGTTAGCGGGTGTCAGATGTATCAAGAGAATTGTTCGTATCCGGTTATTAAATCTGGCAGAAAAGTGGCCCGAGCCGCACAAAAGGGAAAAAATGACTGGAGAATCCGAAGTTATCGGCAAAAAAGGAATTAAAATTCTTAAGGCATTGTTTAAAAGATCAGCACCTCTCCTACCTGTCAATCACACCAACAATGCGTTATAATAAAGCGTGAACCTTCTGTTAATAACTCGGTCCGCCCTCATCAACGCTTACAAAGCAACCAATAATCTTTTTAAATCGACTTGATCACTCCACGCCACAATCAACTCTTAATATGTGATTATTGATGTTATTATTGTTTTTTTACACTCTCTCAAACTGTGTGTTAACGCACATAACAGTCGAGTATCTTCTACAACACGTAATAATATTTAAAGAGTAAAGATACAAAAGTTTGTACTACATTTGTACTTTCAGATTCTGCACAAAACTTTGGGTTAATTTTATCGAAAGATTGTTTGGAGAAGCTTTAATTTTCGTTGAATCCATCTGCTACTACAATATGAGTATATATCTATGGGTGATATGTTGATGAGAATATCGAGTTAAGAATCTCGTAGTTTACGACGAGTGAGTAGTGCAGTTCGGAGTAGTAATTCGCAGTAATTTTTCAAAAGACGATTTCCGCTCATAATCATTGGAAAGTGTCGCCGATAACTGTTAACAGGATTATACTCCCAACGGTCATTATTCCGCGCCGAGATGCATTAGCGCTATCTTATTCGCAAAGTTTATTATGTGCGCGTACATAAAGTAAGATCTCTTGGTTTTTTGTAGCAAATTGGCGTTCGAGTGCCATCTCACGAGCGGACAAACCCTCTAACAGTCGAGTTACTACCGGATATTGCTCTTACGTCACAACTCACACAGTCTGTACGAACTAATCCAAAACGTTCACATATTAGGGTTCCACACGGCTCATGTTCTTCAAGAATTCTTGTCAGGATCTTGTCTTAAATTGAGATAAGATTAGGATAAAGACATTGATGTAAAAGTCGCGATGAAATCAAGAAATTTTATAAAGATTTATAGTAATTGATTGAAACCTACTTTATACGACACTCTTGACTTTCAAAAGTTCTTGTATTGATCAAGACAAGAGTGCTTATGTAAAAATCTAGACAAGATCAATAACTTTCAAGCTGAAGAAATGTTGTCAAGTCAAGAGGAATTTTTGTCACGATCGTGTCTTGAATTGGGACAAGCTTAACATTAAGCAATTGGTTTAAAAATAAAGATAAAGGTCAAAAGTGGTAAGCTCCACTTAGATAGGGGTTTCGTAAGGCTCTTCGCTTTCAAGAATTCTTGTCCTTGTTTTTTTTATTAAAAACAATATTAAGAAAAAAAGCTTCGGTGTAAAAATAAAGACAGGATCAAGAAAATTACTTCCAGAATTTTCAAGATCAAGAAATTTGGTCAAGAGTCAAGAGGAATTTTTGTTGTTTTTATTGAGTTCAAGCTTAAGATTACGGAATTGGTTTAAAAATAAAGATAAAAATCAAAACTGATAAGCTCTACTTAGATAGAGATTTTACAAGGCTCTTCGCTTTCAAGAATTCTTGTCCTTATTTTTTTTATTTAAAACAATATTAAAACAAGAGCTCCGATGTAAAAATAGAGACAGGGTCAAGAGAATTACTTCCAGAATTTTCAAGATCAAAAAATTTGGTCAAGAGTCAAGATGAATTTTTGTCACGATCGTGGTTTTATTGAGTACAAGCTTAAGATTACGGAATTGGTTTAAATATAAAGATAAAGATCAAAACTGATAGGCTATACTTAGATAAAGGTTTCGTAAGGCTTTCAGGAATTCATATCCTATTTTTTTTTATATAAGATTAAGACAAGAGCTCTTATATAAAAATAGTGACAGGATCAAGAGAGTCACATGTAAAATTTTTGAAACCATGAGATTTTGTGAAGAGTCTCAACATCTTTATGCAGTTTAATAAATACCTCATAGGATAATTCTGTTTCTTACAAAATCTTAGCGTAGTGCATGATACTTAGAGATGTTTCTTTTTAATTTATACCTAAAGCAATTGTTAAACCGCTCTTGTCTAGATATGCCTCGTTAGGTTTTTGCTATTAACAGGATTTTTTGTTTAAACCATTAAAGTTTATAGTCTCCTTCTAAAACCTGAGGTATGTGTCAAGACATATCGAGACTCTTGAATCAAGACAAGACATTATGATCAAGAAATTGCACAAGACAAGAGAAATTACTTTCTTGATCTTCATTTCTAGTCAAGGTAAAAGTGGGGGTCGGTATCACGACTCTTGCTTTTGTGAAACCTTAAACGTCACCTACTAGCTAAACGTCACATAGCTGATAACAAACCACACAAGAACGGATGAGTTTATAGTTTATTACTTTGATAAATTGTTTCTTAAAAACTAAGGTAAATTCTACTACGTTTCGTAGAATCGTTTAATTAGTTTTTCTACGTTCCCTTTCCGAAAAGATGTCCATTGAAATTTTCTTGAAGATTAGGCTATGAAAAACGTCCCATTGAAACTTTCTTGAGAAATTCATTTGTATTATAGTGATTTTGGTTGTTTTTGGAGTTTGTTCACTTCTGTTTGGGTTATCGTATAGGGTCGTCGCCGAACGGCGCATTCTAGTGTTTGAACGGGACGTCTCGACAACGATAACATAAATAAGAGAAGACAAACACACTTACACACACACACGTATTAAAATGCTTAAGAAGCAGTAAAAATTTAATCGCTCGACGAGCGCGCTGACCATAAACGCCCACAATATTAATCCACAATTAAGTTATTGGCGCGGAATGGATTTGTTGATGTGTATGCGTACGAATAAACGTCTCCATTATGGGCCCAGTTCCCTTTTATTTATTCAGGGTTTTACTGTCGCTAACGTCTTCTCAGAAGCGACTGACGCGAACGACACACGAAACTTGACTTTACGCAATAAAGATTGCGTACATTCGATCCTCAATAATGATTAAAATAAATCCAAAACGAACACAACCACAATACATACCTACCTTTACAACCACACACCATCGAATCCAATCCAAACTGCCATTTGTAGTAGGAACCTTAGCCTCTTTGCAATTACCATAACATTAATTGGAGAACCAAGAAGGTCACTATTGAATAGAGCGCATGATAAGGAATAAAAATAAAATTGGGTAAAGCTCATGCTACATGTGATTATGCATATGTAGCCATTACATGTAAATTTTTCGTCCATCTCTTGATAAGGCAAGGCCCATTCCTTAAGAAATTTTTAGAAGTAATAGGTTTTAGGAATCCCATAAATTTAGACTTTGTACACGGAGAAAACAACAATGAAAATATTGCTAGAATTCTAGCAAACATGACTAAAAAATCTGTCAATTATATGGACGACCAGACGCTCAAGGAGATTTTACTAGAAATGTCTACGTAGTCAATCTACGTTCGGTGTTGAGACTGAATTCTAGTAAAATTGACTTGATTAGAAAACATTTTTTACACTTCTTATCACTAATTTTACTAAACTATTCTCATTCTAGTATTTTTTTATTTACGACACGACACGATAAAATAATCGAGAGGTAGAGAAAAAAAGTCTAGACTTATTTAACTTGATTATTCTAATACTAATTATTATTAGAAAGAATGAAAATTTTTTTTATACCACCAAGTACATTTTATGAGAATTCTAGTATTATTTAGTAGAAAAATTTTGCTTGACTCATCAAGTAATGAATTCATGATTATTTTTGTTCGTGTAGCCAGTAGATTTTCAAATCCTTCTGAGAAGTTGAAATTACTTACATAGTGTGGTCTCATGGATTTGTAAAAAATTCATACTTCCAGTTTCATGCAATCCTATGATGGATGGGATTTGAGTAAAGTTCTGTAGTAATCAAAGTCTAACGTGATGTCGTGGTAGTTCGGAATTTCCGATGGCAACATAGGGATTCGATATCGAGTCTGGTCCGTAGATCGTCAATAAAATGATGTGTTTGTAGACAAAAGAAAGTGTAGTTGTTAAGGGTTAAAAAATTAAATGAAAAAGTTCATAGGTTACTTTTTTGTTCATCTCTTGCCAAAATCCTTGTTCTCAAGAATGGCTAGATGTGGAGGTATTTAAAAATTCCATGAGCCTGTATCTTCGGGACATGAGACTTTCTAATTCCTCTAGTAGGTTCAAAATTAATGACAATATGTGGTCTCATTGATTTGGAAAATGTTTATGATTCTAGCTTCATTTAATCGTATGATACGGTTTGAGTAAAGTTCATAGGTTACTTCTTTTGTTTACCTCTTGCCAAAATCCTTGTTCTCAAAAATGGCTAGATGTGGAGGTATATAAAAATTCCATGAGCCTGTATCTTCGGGACATGAGATTTTCTAATTCCTCTAGTAGGTTCAAAATTAATGACAATATGTGGTCTCATTGATTTGGAAAATGTTTATGATTCTAGCTTCATTTAATCGTATGATACGGTTTGAGTAAAGTTCATAGGTTACTTCTTTTGTTTACCTCTTGCCAAAATCCTTGTTCTCAAAAATGGCTAGATGTGGAGGTATATAAAAATTCCATGAGCCTGTATCTTCGGGACATGAGATTTTCTAATTCCTCTAGTAGGTTCAAAATTAATGACAATATGTGGTCTCATTGATTTGGAAAATGTTTATGATTCTAGCTTCATTTAATCGTATGATACGGTTTGAGTAAAGTTCATAGGTTACTTCTTTTGTTTACCTCTTGCCAAAATCCTTGTTCTCAAAAATGGCTAGATGTGGAGGTATATAAAAATTCCATGAGCCTGTATCTTCGGGACATGAGATTTTCTAATTCCTCTAGTAGGTTCAAAATTAATGACAATATGTGGTCTCATTGATTTGGAAAATGTTTATGATTCTAGCTTCATTTAATCGTATGATACGGTTTGAGTAAAGTTCATAGGTTACTTCTTTTGTTTACCTCTTGCCAAAATCCTTGTTCTCAAAAATGGCTAGATGTGGAGGTATATAAAAATTCCATGAGCCTGTATCTTCGGGACATGAGATTTTCTAATTCCTCTAGTAGGTTCAAAATTAATGACAATATGTGGTCTCATTGATTTGGAAAATGTTTATGATTCTAGCTTCATTTAATCGTATGATACGGTTTGAGTAAAGTTCATAGGTTACTTCTTTTGTTTACCTCTTGCCAAAATCCTTGTTCTCAAAAATGGCTAGATGTGGAGGTATATAAAAATTCCATGAGCCTGTATCTTCGGGACATGAGATTTTCTAATTCCTCTAGTAGGTTCAAAATTAATGACAATATGTGGTCTCATTGATTTGGAAAATGTTTATGATTCTAGCTTCATTTAATCGTATGATACGGTTTGAGTAAAGTTCATAGGTTACTTCTTTTGTTTACCTCTTGCCAAAATCCTTGTTCTCAAAAATGGCTAGATGTGGAGGTATATAAAAATTCCATGAGCCTGTATCTTCGGGACATGAGATTTTCTAATTCCTCTAGTAGGTTCAAAATTAATGACAATATGTGGTCTCATTGATTTGGAAAATGTTTATGATTCTAGCTTCATTTAATCGTATGATACGGTTTGAGTAAAGTTCATAGGTTACTTCTTTTGTTTACCTCTTGCCAAAATCCTTGTTCTCAAAAATGGCTAGATGTGGAGGTATATAAAAATTCCATGAGCCTGTATCTTCGGGACATGAGATTTTCTAATTCCTCTAGTAGGTTCAAAATTAATGACAATATGTGGTCTCATTGATTTGGAAAATGTTTATGATTCTAGCTTCATTTAATCGTATGATACGGTTTGAGTAAAGTTCATAGGTTACTTCTTTTGTTTACCTCTTGCCAAAATCCTTGTTCTCAAAAATGGCTAGATGTGGAGGTATATAAAAATTCCATGAGCCTGTATCTTCGGGACATGAGATTTTCTAATTCCTCTAGTAGGTTCAAAATTAATGACAATATGTGGTCTCATTGATTTGGAAAATGTTTATGATTCTAGCTTCATTTAATCGTATGATACGGTTTGAGTAAAGTTCATAGGTTACTTCTTTTGTTTACCTCTTGCCAAAATCCTTGTTCTCAAAAATGGCTAGATGTGGAGGTATATAAAAATTCCATGAGCCTGTATCTTCGGGACATGAGATTTTCTAATTCCTCTAGTAGGTTCAAAATTAATGACAATATGTGGTCTCATTGATTTGGAAAATGTTTATGATTCTAGCTTCATTTAATCGTATGATACGGTTTGAGTAAAGTTCATAGGTTACTTCTTTTGTTTACCTCTTGCCAAAATCCTTGTTCTCAAAAATGGCTAGATGTGGAGGTATATAAAAATTCCATGAGCCTGTATCTTCGGGACATGAGATTTTCTAATTCCTCTAGTAGGTTCAAAATTAATGACAATATGTGGTCTCATTGATTTGGAAAATGTTTATGATTCTAGCTTCATTTAATCGTATGATACGGTTTGAGTAAAGTTCATAGGTTACTTCTTTTGTTTACCTCTTGCCAAAATCCTTGTTCTCAAAAATGGCTAGATGTGGAGGTATATAAAAATTCCATGAGCCTGTATCTTCGGGACATGAGATTTTCTAATTCCTCTAGTAGGTTCAAAATTAATGACAATATGTGGTCTCATTGATTTGGAAAATGTTTATGATTCTAGCTTCATTTAATCGTATGATACGGTTTGAGTAAAGTTCATAGGTTACTTCTTTTGTTTACCTCTTGCCAAAATCCTTGTTCTCAAAAATGGCTAGATGTGGAGGTATATAAAAATTCCATGAGCCTGTATCTTCGGGACATGAGATTTTCTAATTCCTCTAGTAGGTTCAAAATTAATGACAATATGTGGTCTCATTGATTTGGAAAATGTTTATGATTCTAGCTTCATTTAATCGTATGATACGGTTTGAGTAAAGTTCATAGGTTACTTCTTTTGTTTACCTCTTGCCAAAATCCTTGTTCTCAAAAATGGCTAGATGTGGAGGTATATAAAAATTCCATGAGCCTGTATCTTCGGGACATGAGATTTTCTAATTCCTCTAGTAGGTTCAAAATTAATGACAATATGTGGTCTCATTGATTTGGAAAATGTTTATGATTCTAGCTTCATTTAATCGTATGATACGGTTTGAGTAAAGTTCATAGGTTACTTCTTTTGTTTACCTCTTGCCAAAATCCTTGTTCTCAAAAATGGCTAGATGTGGAGGTATATAAAAATTCCATGAGCCTGTATCTTCGGGACATGAGATTTTCTAATTCCTCTAGTAGGTTCAAAATTAATGACAATATGTGGTCTCATTGATTTGGAAAATGTTTATGATTCTAGCTTCATTTAATCGTATGATACGGTTTGAGTAAAGTTCATAGGTTACTTCTTTTGTTTACCTCTTGCCAAAATCCTTGTTCTCAAAAATGGCTAGATGTAGAGGTATATAAAAATTCCATGAGCCTGTATCTTCGGGACATGAGATTTTCTAATTCCTCTAGTAGGTTCAAAATTAATGACAATATGTGGTCTCATTGATTTGTGTTGAACATAGAGATGTTTCTATGTATTTGGATTTACGCTTGTTGGCTTGTCGCTATTTCGTATTAGTGTTATAGTGGAGTCTTGTTGGTGTGGGATCGTATTGCCTGAGCGATCCCTTTTTTTTCTATTTTTAAAAAAATACCCTTAGCAGGTAGTCCGGTTACTGACCGTTTAGGTTTAAGAAACTTTCTTTTAGTTAGTATTGTACAGAGCAACTGTAAACATTAATTTTATATTCACTTGTTTTTCATAATTAATAAACGTCAGATTAAAACACAAGCCTTTGTGTGGTTTATTCAGTAAAAACAACAGGTTATGGGCCCAGCACGCTTCCACTGCGCCGTCAGGGAACTTTGAAAAAGTGAATATTTAATTAAAAGTGTGCGAAATAGTAGTAAATACGGTTCGGTTCAGACATTTCGATTTTTTTTGTAACGCGGTTCGATTAAGTAAGTGTTCGCGACGTTGTGATCGGTACTAATTATACTGACTGTCCTATTTCGGCGTTTTATTGTGTGCGTACAGCTTAACTTCCTAAAATGGCTGATAAAGAAACTGCAAACCTCATAAAACTTGATGGTACCAACTACTATATGTGGAAATTTGGAATATCGTTTCTACTGGATGCGAAGGAGCTAACCGAATTCATCGATGGGACGGATATCCAACCTAGCAAGGAAGAAAAATTATTGGATTGGAAAACATGGAAGAAGAATCGATCACAGGCAGCAGTCATATTATTAAGTTCGGTAGAACAAACACTGCATCCGAATTTAATTAACTGTACGAGTCCCAAAGCCATTTGGGACAAATTAAAAGCTTTGTATGGAGAAGCATCTGAAGATGCCGCTGCTAATGCATGGCAGCAATATTATGACTTCAAAATTAGTGATAGTGAACCGATCAACCTGCAAATTGAAAAGTTCGAAAGCATATGTAATAAGCTTGAGGGTGCAAATGAAAAACCGTCGGAGAAGTCAATGATTTCGAAGTTGTTGAGCAGTTTAACACCAAAATTTTCTGCATTTAGAATGGCTTGGGAATGCACAGCAAAAGATTCCCAAAAGTTTGAAAATCTCACCGTGAGAATTGTGCGCGAAGACAAACGAATGAAAGAAGCTGAAGATGATGTATCGACAATGGCCTTTCAGGTTAATGCTATGAATCTAAAGAAACCTCCGAAAAATAACGATATGTCGTTTATGGATAGAGAAGAAAGGGCGAAAAGTATTCGAGATCTAAAGAAAAAGACAAAATGCAATTTTTGCAAGCAAATAGGGCATTGGGCTCGAGAGTGCTGGGAGAGAAAAGAGCATCTTGCAAAAGATGGTAAGAATTTAAGGAAAAACGAGGACTCCGATGCTACTGATACCTACATTTGTGATACCTCGGCACTACATACTGAAGCTTCTACTGAAGGGAGTAATATGTGGATTGCTGATTCGGGAGCTAGCATGCATATGACATCAAAAAGAGAATTCTTTCAAAATATTGAATCACCAAAAGATATTACTTTTGTAAGAATTGCAGACAATAAGACGCTGCCAGTTATGGGGGTCGGTACCATTGATATTGAAGTAATCCTAAACGGAAAGTTATATGATAGACAATTAACAAACGTTCTTCTCGTACCCGGAATAAGAAGAAATTTATTCTCAGTGGGAGCTGTGAATGACAAGAAATTTTCTTTTCATGCTTATGAAAATTACTGCGAAGTAAGAAATAAAGAAGGTAAATTATCTTCTACTGGTGTGCGCCGTGGCAATTTATACCAAATGCTATTCAGAGTGAAAGCCCCAGGTGCCGAATGCAATGTAACCTCAGTATCTACTTTAAAACTTTGGCACGATAGAATGGGCCATGTAAATGTTAATAACATAAAGACGATAGAAAAATTATCTGCAGTTAAAGGCCTACCAATTATGAAATGTGAAGATTTCTTCTGTGAACCATGTATTCTAGCTAAACAAACAAGAAAGTCTCACAAGTCAATCGCTAGAAATAAAAATTTAAAGCCTGGTGAAATGATCCATACCGATGTATGCGGGCCCGTTAACATTGTGTCACCAAGTGGATCAAAATATTTTCTGTTATTTAAAGATGAATGTACGGGTTATCGAGTAGTCTATTTTTTGCGTCGAAAATCGGATGTGTTTGATGAATTCAAGAGGTTTGAAAAACTGATAACACGACAGACCGGCAACAAGCTAAAAGTTTTGAGATCTGATAACGGCAGTGAGTACCTGTCCACACAATTTACTAAATTCCTAAGCGACAATGGTATTGTACATGAATTGTCATCTCCCTACATTCATGAACAAAACGGACGAGCCGAACGAGAAATTCGAACAATTGTTGACAGCGCGAGGTCAATGATGGTGTCCAAGAACGTGCCAAAAGAGCTCTGGCCTGAAGCAATCAACACAGCTACGTACTTGCTGAATCGTACCATTTTGAACCCAGACAAAAATAAAACTGCCTTTGAAGGGTGGTTTAAGCAGAAACCCGAAGTGGACCACCTGCGAATATTTGGGTCTGATGCATATGTAAATGTTCCCAAGGAGAAAAGGACAAGATTTGATCCCAAAAGTCAAAAAATGTTGCTGGTAGGATATAATGGATACTCCAAAAATTATCGTCTTTGGGACAAGAAAACCCGAAAGATACACATAAGCAGTAACGTCAGTTTTAATGAAAATAACCATTGTTCTAAACATGACAAGGATGAGACCAGCAACGTTTACTTTGATATTGAATTTGGAGATGCCATTCAAGAAATAGAAATGAATGAAAACGAAAATCAAGAAAGAGTTGCAATAATTGAGGAACAACAGGAAGAGGAAATCGTCAATGCACAACAGCAAGTTGAAATTGAAAGTGATAATGAAAGACAACATGAGGAAATTCAAAATCTGATACAAGAAAGAGAAGATTACCAAAGAGATTTGCGGGATAGAACCCGACTAAACCCACCTGATCGGTATGGCTTACCAGTAGCATATGTAGTGGACACAACTCCTAATTCCTATGAAGAAGCACTTGCATCTGTAGACTGCGAAAAATGGAAATATGCAATGAATGAAGAAATGTCAGCACTTCAAGAAAATCACACCTGGGAACTCAAACAACTGCCGTTCGGTCGTCAAGCAATCAGTTGTAAATGGGTTTTTACAATAAAAACAAATGCGGATGGTAGTGTAAGTCGATATAAAGCCCGACTTGTAGCCCGAGGATTTGCTCAACGCCCGGGCATAGATTATTTTGAAACATTTGCACCTGTAGTCAGGTACGAATCCATAAGAATTGTGTTAGCTATTTGTGCAAGCGAAGATCTGGAGATAACAAAGTTTGATGTAAAGACAGCCTTTCTAAATGGAGAGCTTGATGAGGATATATATATGGAGCAGCCAAAAGGATTCGAGGATCAACAAAAACCAAATCTTGTATGCAAATTACTACGAAGTTTATATGGTCTCAAACAGTCACCACGATGTTGGAACACAAAATTTGTTAATTTCCTAAATAAGTTTAATTTTAAAAGTATAGAAAGTGATAAATGTGTTTTTGTTGGAAAACAAATGAATGAAACTCTCTACTTAGTAATCTATGTAGACGATGGTTTAATTGCATCAAAATCTCAAACGGCAATCGATCAAGTTTTGCAGTACCTGCAAGGTGAATTCAAAATAACAGTTGATAACGCAGACCAATTCGTTGGCTTTGAAATTCAGCGTGATCGGGAAAGTAAAACTATAAAAATAAAACAATCAAACTACATTAAGAAAATTTTACATCGATTTATGATGAGTGACGCAAATTCAGTGAGTGTGCCAGCTGAACCAGGACTCAGCTTAAGTGCTACAATGAACGTCGAAAAAATTAAAAATAAAATTAATGTGCCCTACCGGGAAGCTGTTGGTTCGCTATTATTTGCTGCGCGAGTGACACGTCCTGACATAGAATATGCTGTGAACAATGTAAGTCAATTTCTGAACAATTATAATATTACACATTGGAATGCAGTAAAGAAAATATTAAGATACTTGTGCGGAACAATCAATTATGGAATAGTCTTTGGAAGTAGTGGGAGTAGGCATCAATTAATTGGGTATACGGATGCAGATTACGCGGGGTGTCCAGATACTAGAAGATCAAGAAGCGGTTTTGTGTTTTTATTAAATGGTGCACCAATTAGCTGGTGTAGTAAACGTCAAAATGTAGTTTCATTGTCAACGACAGAGGCCGAATATATTGCCTTATCTCATGGTGCAAAAGATGCGGTATGGTTACAACGCATGTTAAGTGAACTACAAATTGAATGCAACGCTGTTACGGTTCATGTTGATAATCAGTCCGCCATAAAACTTGCGAATAATCCGGAATTTCATAACAGATCGAAACATATCGATGTACGTTACCATTTTGTGCGTGAAATTGTAGAAAGAGGTGTATTAGATATTAGTTACGTAGAATCAAAACAGCAATTGGCTGATATATTTACCAAACCTTTACCGAAAGAACAATTTTCTTATTTAAGAAGTAAAATGAATGTGCTTCTGTAATAATTATAAAACAAAATAAGAGTTAAAGTGTTATTAATTTTAGATTTAGGTAATTTTTTTTTTTAAATATGAACGTTTTGTCATTCCATGATTTACTTTGTCATTTAAAGAATAATTTTAATGTTGCACTTTATTAATTGTAAATCTAAATAAGTGGGAGTGTTGAACATAGAGATGTTTCTATGTATTTGGATTTACGCTTGTTGGCTTGTCGCTATTTCGTATTAGTGTTATAGTGGAGTCTTGTTGGTGTGGGATCGTATTGCCTGAGCGATCCCTTTTTTTTCTATTTTTAAAAAATACCCTTAGCAGGTAGTCCGGTTACTGACCGTTTAGGTTTAAGAAACTTTCTTTTAGTTAGTATTGTACAGAGCAACTGTAAACATTAATTTTATATTCACTTGTTTTTCATAATTAATAAACGTCAGATTAAAACACAAGCCTTTGTGTGGTTTATTCAGTAAAAACAACAATTTGGAAAATGTTTATGATTCTAGCTTCATTTAATCGTATGATACGGTTTGAGTAAAGTTCATAGGTTACTTCTTTTGTTTACCTCTTGCCAAAATCCTTGTTCTCAAAAATGGCTAGATGTGGAGGTATATAAAAATTCCATGAGCCTGTATCTTCGGGACATGAGATTTTCTAATTCCTCTAGTAGGTTCAAAATTAATGACAATATGTGGTCTCATTGATTTGGAAAATGTTTATGATTCTAGCTTCATTTAATCGTATGATACGGTTTGAGTAAAGTTCATAGGTTACTTCTTTTGTTTACCTCTTGCCAAAATCCTTGTTCTCAAAAATGGCTAGATGTGGAGGTATATAAAAATTCCATGAGCCTGTATCTTCGGGACATGAGATTTTCTAATTCCTCTAGTAGGTTCAAAATTAATGACAATATGTGGTCTCATTGATTTGGAAAATGTTTATGATTCTAGCTTCATTTAATCGTATGATACGGTTTGAGTAAAGTTCATAGGTTACTTCTTTTGTTTACCTCTTGCCAAAATCCTTGTTCTCAAAAATGGCTAGATGTGGAGGTATATAAAAATTCCATGAGCCTGTATCTTCGGGACATGAGATTTTCTAATTCCTCTAGTAGGTTCAAAATTAATGACAATATGTGGTCTCATTGATTTGGAAAATGTTTATGATTCTAGCTTCATTTAATCGTATGATACGGTTTGAGTAAAGTTCATAGGTTACTTCTTTTGTTTACCTCTTGCCAAAATCCTTGTTCTCAAAAATGGCTAGATGTGGAGGTATATAAAAATTCCATGAGCCTGTATCTTCGGGACATGAGATTTTCTAATTCCTCTAGTAGGTTCAAAATTAATGACAATATGTGGTCTCATTGATTTGGAAAATGTTTATGATTCTAGCTTCATTTAATCGTATGATACGGTTTGAGTAAAGTTCATAGGTTACTTCTTTTGTTTACCTCTTGCCAAAATCCTTGTTCTCAAAAATGGCTAGATGTGGAGGTATATAAAAATTCCATGAGCCTGTATCTTCGGGACATGAGATTTTCTAATTCCTCTAGTAGGTTCAAAATTAATGACAATATGTGGTCTCATTGATTTGGAAAATGTTTATGATTCTAGCTTCATTTAATCGTATGATACGGTTTGAGTAAAGTTCATAGGTTACTTCTTTTGTTTACCTCTTGCCAAAATCCTTGTTCTCAAAAATGGCTAGATGTGGAGGTATATAAAAATTCCATGAGCCTGTATCTTCGGGACATGAGATTTTCTAATTCCTCTAGTAGGTTCAAAATTAATGACAATATGTGGTCTCATTGATTTGGAAAATGTTTATGATTCTAGCTTCATTTAATCGTATGATACGGTTTGAGTAAAGTTCATAGGTTACTTCTTTTGTTTACCTCTTGCCAAAATCCTTGTTCTCAAAAATGGCTAGATGTGGAGGTATATAAAAATTCCATGAGCCTGTATCTTCGGGACATGAGATTTTCTAATTCCTCTAGTAGGTTCAAAATTAATGACAATATGTGGTCTCATTGATTTGGAAAATGTTTATGATTCTAGCTTCATTTAATCGTATGATACGGTTTGAGTAAAGTTCATAGGTTACTTCTTTTGTTTACCTCTTGCCAAAATCCTTGTTCTCAAAAATGGCTAGATGTGGAGGTATATAAAAATTCCATGAGCCTGTATCTTCGGGACATGAGATTTTCTAATTCCTCTAGTAGGTTCAAAATTAATGACAATATGTGGTCTCATTGATTTGGAAAATGTTTATGATTCTAGCTTCATTTAATCGTATGATACGGTTTGAGTAAAGTTCATAGGTTACTTCTTTTGTTTACCTCTTGCCAAAATCCTTGTTCTCAAAAATGGCTAGATGTGGAGGTATATAAAAATTCCATGAGCCTGTATCTTCGGGACATGAGATTTTCTAATTCCTCTAGTAGGTTCAAAATTAATGACAATATGTGGTCTCATTGATTTGGAAAATGTTTATGATTCTAGCTTCATTTAATCGTATGATACGGTTTGAGTAAAGTTCATAGGTAACTTCTTTTGTTTACCTCTTGCCAAAATCCTTGTTCTCAAAAATGGCTAGATGTGGAGGTATATAAAAGTTCCATGAGCCTGTATCTTCGGGACATGAGATTTTCTAATTCCTCTAGTAGGTTCAAAATTAATGACAATGTGTGGTCTAATTGATTTGGAAAATTTTTATGATTCTAGCTTCATCCAACCATCTAATGAGACCTCATGACTTTACAGTAGAAGTAAAGGAAAAGTTATTATTTTGAAAGTGAAGATCCATAAACATTGAGTCTATGAATTGAAACAAGAAGCAGATTTCTGTATTTTCAAATTCTATTGTTTTAGATATGGAGTTAAGAGTATCTATACGTAACCAAGAAGAAGAAAGAGGGAATGTTAATACAAAAGCAGAGTGCCTCTATATAAAATAAGCCGACCAACATTGTATTTTAATGACTCAATAAAAGTAAGCCGTGGTATGAAGTATATAAAATCTGCACGCACACACATCGGCCGATGCGTTCGGCGTTGCGGTCTAAATTAGGGATGTAAAAATGCGGTCTAGTCAGAGTGACGATGTAAATCCAGAATTATTGGGCATTATCTGGGCAATAAATTAAACAACGCCTTCTTCGTAAATCATCTCTTAATTATGCAACGTCAGCGTAATGAAGAGCCGTGGCAAAAGGAAGAAACGTGATGCTACGTATAACAGAAGGAGTTTAGCAAAGTGCAACTTCAACATAGGCCTTGCTGAATTAAGGTGTTGGCATTTTATTTTTGCGATTAATACGTTAACTTTGAATTATGGCTTGGCTTCTTGCGGCCATAAAATTCTGTGATCCTAACAGGCCGGACTCGATAATGACTTCATTCTGTTTTTATATAACCTACAACGTAGACCTCTTCGCAATTTCAACTTGAAATTCGTTACATTCCACAACAGCATATTATGTAATAAGAGCAATTTTTGTTACAAGTATTATAGAAACAAAACAACCTGAAAAACATTACCCAATGGGATGAAGAGAATCCTTGTTAACTAAATAATTTGTCTGCATACTTAAAACTTATGTAGAGTAATTAGTTTAACTCGTTCTTCACAAGAAATTTCACAGCAAATAAAAATTAAAAACGTGATCGAACAATAGTTTGACCACAATCACTGATGAAATAATGAATAGGTAACTTAGTCTCTGGGTATGGTTTGATTTTAAAAAATGATGGTGCTGTTCAGCCAGTTGCTAATACGTGTCCGTAATAAAATTACTCATGGGCCGTTACATTCCAGTGTCCATTCAGCAGCTAATTCGTACCGACAGGCTTCCAGCTTCATATTTAACTGTCACTGCCCCCAAATCCTCCACATTCGAGGAAGGCAATAATTTATCCGACTGTTTACGTTCCTCTCCTTCTTCTAACCATCACGACACAAAAAAAAGGAGAAAAACGAAACAGAAGTAGCAGACTTCAAAAGTTTCCTCCTTAATTCATTACTCTTTTTTAAAGTACCATCGCATAGCATCGTATCGTATCGGATGGCACGTTTGCTTGATTCCGATTGAAAATTAATCTGGTGACTGTTGAGCTGAGCGCTCAATGGGCCTGGACCTTAAAAGGTTCCCAATTAATAGTCTCTCGGTCTTGTCGGCAATTAGGCTTCACGTTCGGCACACAGGCCATTCAACGCGTCCGCTCCGCATATCTTACCAAATTTACATTAATTAACAGTAAAATGCCCCTGACTTAAGAGACGTATCTCCACTTTTGCCTTATGAACAACGTACCGCTCCGATCTGCCGTCGTTTGAACAGATCCATGTGACAAATGTCCGCGATCTATTAGGAATTCTTTTATCCAGAAGTCGTTAGTCAATCGATCGATGAAGACATTAAGACGGTTTGGCGTAAGCCGGGGTCCTGTCTCTTCTTCACTGTCACACTGTCATCGAGCCATTACCGTATAATCGGGAAGGTTTTGTTCCACAGTAGTAACGATAGCATAAATCTTGATTAAAGACTTTGAGAGTTCCGCAAAAATAATTAAAATAGTAATCCTCAGGGACAATAGATTACATCTACATGGTTCTAATGGTTGTATCCAGTAGGATAATACGGTAATTTTTTTATTCATACACGTTAGAATTAGATCTGTAGGTCACAACCTTAAGTTACTGTAACTTCTTCTGTAATTATCTGTAGATATTTTTTACAAGTAGGTAATCTTTAATGGGCCAAATCTGGGACTATTTAGGAATTATGTTAAGGAGTAATCGCTTAAAACATTATTTATTCTGAGGGACACAGCTTAAGTGCTTTGAAATCATCATGATTTCTAAATATTCAAGAAAGCAACATCCAGGGGTGAATTTCCCAATGTTTGTGGACTGTAGATATTTCTCAAAATCGTTTTTAGGGTTCCGCACCTCAAAAGGAAAAAGCGGAACCCTTATAGGATCACTTCGTTGTCCGTCCGTCTGTTAAGAAGCTTTTTCTCAGGAACGCGTGGAGGTATCAAGCTTAAATTTATACCAAATGCTCAGGTCTATTGTCCCTTGGAGCTGTGAAAAAATCAAACTTCTAAGCCAACGCAATCAAAAGATACAGCCGTTTATGCCGCAAATTTCCGCAAATTTTCGAATCAAAACCTACAGGGTACTTCCCGTGAACTTAGAATCTTGAAATTTGATACGAAGCAACGTCTTATAGCACAGATAAAGGAAAAATTGCGAAAACCGTAAATTTTTAGTTACATCGTATAATAAAAATATTTTAAGTAATTTTAAAGTTACTACTCCTTTACTCATGAACGCGTACAGGTATTAAATTGAAATTCATATCAAATACTCAGGTCTATAATACCTTTAAGCTGTAACAAAATCAAACTTCTATGTCAACGCAATCAAAAGAAAGAGCAATTTAAACCGCATATTTTCAAACTCGCAACTACTCGCAAGAGAATCAAAACCTAAAGGGTACTTCCAGTCGATTTACAATCTTGAAATTTGGCATGAAGCAATGTTTTATAGCACATATAAAGAAAAAATTCCGAAAACCTGAAATTTTTAGTTACATCACATATATACAGGTTTGTACGGAACCCTCGGTGCGCGAGTTCGACTCGCACTTGGCCGGTATTTTTTAATCTGGCATGACTCCCAAGACAAGATCTCGATGTCCAACTCTTATCTTGACTTGTAAATGAAAATCAAGATCAAGAAAATAATTTTTCTTATCCTGTCTACTGCCTTTGTCACAATTTCTTGTCTTGATTAAAATAGTTTCGGTATCATTACGCACCAGGAGAACCGAGAGGTGGAGCTTATCCTTGAGTAATTTTTGTTAGGATCTTGTCTTGATTCAGGGCTAGCTTAACTGATCTTAATCTTCTCTTCAATTAAAATAAGAACTACAAGACAAGAGCAAGAGCAAGAAATTTTGTCAAAAGTCTCGATATACTTATGCAGATTAATAAATTACTAATAGGATGCACTGAACTTTGACATTTATACCAACAATTTTGATTCTAACAAAACCTAGCGTAGTGCATCCCTCTTAGATATAGCTTTCCTTTTGTTTAATGCTTAAAGCAGTTATTAAATTTGGTAGATTTATAAATGTTTTAGGCACTAAATGGATATTTATTTTTACCCATAAATATTGTGCATCTCCATAGGTTTTTGTTAGTAACAAGATCGTTTTTAAAGCATTTCAAAGCCTAAGATAAGCTGAACTTTGTGTCGGGAAGTATACAGACTCTTGAATCAAGACAAGTAAAAATACTTTCTTGGTCTCGATTTCCAAGTTAATATGAAATTTGAACGAAGAGATCAAGACTCTTGCCTTGTTAAAACTCTAGAAACAGAAGCCTAAATGTTTGAAAACTTCTAGATTCGAGAGGTTCAGCAAAAGATTATTGTGAACCTTCTGTAAGGATTTGCGAGTATTTGTGTTTCTTTTTATCTCATCATTGAGCATTCGCGTTTGATATTATTGAACATAAAGTGTTTTTAAAGAAGTAGTAATGTGCACTATACGAAAACGATGTCGAGTAGTGGTCTAGTATCTAGTTGTTCTGGTTGGGTACAATGGCCGATAATGAAAAGGAAACGATTAAGTGCCTAATTGGGTCAATTTATGACCGTTTTGTAAATGAAGGCGAAGAAAAGAAATATGAGGTCGCGGAGGTAGTTGTCACCAGCCGACTACTACCTGTGAAGAAGCGACTGATCCGAACAAAACAAATCACTAAATTACAGTATGTCTTGTTAGCAGGCCGAGTTGGACGTGGTCGGTGCTGATATATCGGACTGGCTGAATGTGCCGCTGAAATTTTAAGCTGGAGCAACATAAAGCATCGCGACCGGGGATTAGTGCCAATGGTTATGAATTATAGGATTGGACGATTCTTCATACGTAGAAGTTCATGTTAAATCGCCGGAATACAATAATGTATGTTTATAATATTTTGCGGGCTTAAATCTTTTACCTCTTCCTTTTTCGTCGCATCGCGATACTTTCACGCAGAAAGAAGGAGAGAATTTATTGTCGTCGACCAAACAAACTGCCCTGCACCATTGTTATAAATGTAAATGATTAGGTACGACTCCAATCTCACATTCTTATTTGTAACACTAACCATATGCGAACGGAAACTGATTTTAAACGTTAGTTTTAATAAATTATAAAATCATACTATTTATAAATGAAGACTGGAAAAACTTTGGCGGTTGTTGTAGAACGAACAAAATAGCTCAATTCCTTATCACCCTTCATAGCCGATCTATTCATGAGTCGTTTTGAAATTGACCTTAGCCACCTAATGTTTTTTCCTCGAATGTGGCTTAGATACGTGGACGACATTTTCGCTATCTTCGATTTGAGCTCCAGAAGTCTCCAAGACTTTCTTGACGTTTTAAACTCACGTTTCGGTTCGGTCAAATTTACTGTTGAATTGGAGAAAGATGGCAAACTACCATTTTTATGCGCTGGTTATAAGAAATGGGAATTCTTTAGAATTTGATATCTATAGAAAACCCACTAATACCTCTAGATTTATAACCAACGACTCTAATCATTGCGTTCAACATAAAATGGCTAGTTTTAATTTCCTTGTACATAGATTGCTTAGTTTTCCTCTTAGTAAAAGTAGATATCATAAGGAACTCTGTACAATTAAGAAAATTGCGATTGACAATGGTTACAATAGTAACATCATTGATAAATTAGTTAATAAGATTAAATTTAAGAATTCTGTTTCAAGAACTTCGACTTTTCAAACAGACACCAGTAAGACCAAGTTTATTACTATGCCATACGAGCCAAGATTTACTCGAGGATTCGAAGGTATTTTTCGTAAACTTGGTTTTCGCATTGCCTACAGTTCAAGTGGTAACTCCCTTCAAACTCTTTCCCCGGTAACCCCAAGGATAAAATTCCTTTCTTAGAAAAGTCGGGGATATATGAAATTAGCTGTAATGACTGTAGTAAAAAAATATATTGGACAAACTAGACGATCGATCCAAACCAGGTTCAAGGAGCATTTAGCTCATGCACGGTTTGGTAGAGCCGAAAAATCTAGTGTTGCCCAACATATTCTTACTGAAGAACATAATATTAATATTAATAATCTTAAATTAGTTAAGCAAGTTAGGAATAATTGTCTACTAGATAGTTTTGAAAGTTTATACGTTTGTAAAAATAACCAAATTTTACTTAACAATGACAAGGGTCCTATACCTGGATCTCGACTATTTAGTTTAGTTTAATTATCATCTTTTGTCCATTGAACATCATCACTATTGCTACTGAACCATGTTCACTGAACCTTAACAACTTTCAGTATATATTAGGATTAGTTCTCATTTAGGTTTAGTTCACTTCAGTCCCTGAAGAAGGTAACTTTGTTACGAAAAGTGCTTCGGACAACTAAAGTGTTGTGTTTTGGCGTTGGGGCTTGAGCTATTTTGTTCGTTCAATACTATTTATACATTTTTTTCAATTTGTAATCAGTTATGTCTTGTTAGGGGAAAGAGGGGTTAAATGGCGATGTTAAGAGAAACGCTTAAGGGGCTGTTCATAAAATACGTCACGCTAAAATTACCTTTTTTTGACCCCCTCCTCTTTTATATCCTTTTTTTTATCTTATTTTTTTTTCAGTTCTCTCTCTGCTTGTTCATTTTGTTTAATTTTTAAAGCATCTTTTACAGGTGTGCTACAAATTGCAAAGGCAAATATTGTTTTTCGAGTTGTGGATGTTCTTTCTGCTTTTAGTATTGTTACGTAATTTAAAATATCACGTATTTTTCTCTCAACACTTTTATTAAATTAACTCTATAACAACAACAATTCAATAACCAATTCGATAACAACAACAACTTAATAACAATTTCGCTGTTTAACCGCTTTATCTTCTCTTCTCGCTTATATCTGTCACTCTCTTCTTTCAAAAACTGTCAAACTGTCCAACGCTGTTCCTTATATAGTATTATGGACGTTTCTAGATAATTCTCGAAACGTCCAGCAACTCTCGGACTTTCTGGAACGCGTCATAGGTTACCTCCACTCAATTTTCGCAGTCGGCGCTTGTCAATGTCAGAATGACACATCCGTCACATGGTCACAGTATTAAAAGATAAGATGAGGGAGTCGTCGTCCCATTCCCTACGGTTAGTTTTTTGTTTATAATTTCTCGGCATTCTGTTACAAAAACAATAATGTTGTAATAGTAATTCATGCTTAAATATATGACACAATATCTGTGGGACAAGTTGACGATCGTCGTCTTACCCTCGTCATATTGTCCCTGATACACAAATGAATTTGTAAATTAAAACAAAAAATATCGATACACCCGAACAGTGGTTGTCTACTCTTAATACCCGTATATCGTTTGTGAAAATAATGAAAATCGTATTTAGAGTTCCCCTACTGGAAACCAGGATGGCCCTCTTTAATTGGTTAAGTAGCTGTTCAAGTCAACATTTTTATAGCAGTTTCTGGTGATGGTTAGACTAATGGGGCGTAAAAAAATATGGTAAACTTCAAGGCATATTTAAAAAATTATTTCGGAATTAGTTTTTCATATTTGTATAATATCATTTTTTATTTAATCTCCTAACGCTTTGTCATTTTTCTAAACTATAATCACACAATTAGTTGGGTACCTATAATAAGGTCTTGTGCGATCGGCAAGTTTAATTTGAGCTTACGAGCATTTGAAAATATCTGGATCAAACGGAAACCTATAATGAAATGGTTGGAGGCTAGCTAGCGTTAGCGTTTGGAAAATAGTCCAATTATTTTAACGATTAATTCGTATAATTCGAAGTAATAGTTATATATCTGAAATATCATAATATATAATTTAAATAATTATGTTAGCTACCTAACCTACCTTCCATGCCCAAAACACTTTCTCATCAGATTATTTTCTGTAGATGTTAGATTGCCACGGCGCGCCGCCTGAAGTGTAATTGCTCGGGATGACCCAATCGAAATGATTCGAAATTGCGTTTGTCGTGCACGCAAGTCACGAACAGTGGCATTTTTCGAAATTTACACACAGAAATTAACGATCCATTCAGACACAGGCACCAGTTTTGCCATTTTTCTTTCCTAGAAATCTTTAGGTAATCTATTTCCGAAAGTAGGTGGTCTTCAACATAAATAATAATCTATGCTTTGTTTCTAGTTTTTTCTGTTTCGAGGAAATTGAGACGTCATATTTTTTTTTTTATATGCATAAAATTTTGTTTGATTATAATGTGTGTGTTTTAGTTGACCATAATATAGGTACATTTATATTAATACTAGCAGCAATACCCGGCGTTGCTCAGATAAGAATATATCCACGTTTCATGGAACATTCTATAATATTCGCGAATTTAGAACTATTCAGAACATCTCATAATGATTCAAAACATTCTCTAACTTTTTTTAACACTCTAGAACATTCTTGAATGATCTTCAAGATTCTGGAACATTCTTGTACATTGCCAAATCATTCTCAAAAGTTATAACAAAACATTATTTTACTTCTTAGAACATATTTAAACTCCCTGTAACATTATAAAAAAATTTGCTTCATTCTCATCCCCACTACGTGCTGTTTGCTGGGTGAGTAGTGACATCAGTAGACGCCTGGCGTGGATGACTAATCGATTGATAATAATTGATCAGTTATCGACCACTGACAGTTGAAGATTATTACAGTACTACGTAATATCGCTATTAAAAAATGGGGATTGGTGGTAGAAGAATGAAAATTAAGGGTTATAATATGTATTTTTTAATGTCAAATCATAAAAAAATTAAAATAAAGAAGAAGTTAGGAGTGGACAACCCTCATCACTTAGGAGTATGATAAATATATAGTAGCCGATTCTCAGACCTACTGAATATGCATATAAAATTTCATAAAAATCGGTCAGGCCGTTTCGGAGGAGTATGGTAACTAATATTGTGACACAAGACCACCACAACACTCACTGTGTTCGTGTTAACTTTACATACCGCAACCTTGTGAACCTAAAGAAAAAGGAAACAAAATCTTTCTTTGATTAAAAAGTCAAAATGAATAAAAACAAAGGAAATGTCGCCCATTTCCATCTCTAATCCGTTACCATTCTTATATGGACCCATCACATGGATCTATGGTAGATAACTGTAATAACAATCAGCGAATCCATGTAATCAATGTAAGTGAAATAATTACAATATACAGTAGAACCCTGATAACTTAAACCTCGATAACGTAAAAACCTCTATAAATTCATAAAATTTTGTGTTCCCTTCCCCTCGGAGTCCAAAACCTCTTTTACTTAAAATTTGAACCCTCTATAACTTAAACGAATAATTTGGGCATCGCACCTCAGTAAATAATAAAATTGATGTAGAAAGTGTGAATTGTTTGAAACAAAAAAAAAATATAACCGACTTTTTAAAGTAGAATAAAATAAACTTGAATAAACGTACATTTAACCCTAAAATAAAGTATGTATGTACATAATAACATATTTATATTGAACCTAGCTCGTCTATCTCGATAATTCCTAAACAACGCTCATAAACGGACCTCTGTAACTAAAAATATAAACCAATAAAAACTCCTTAACTTAAACCCTTAGTAAGTAAAAACATCAATAACTCAAATTTTTCAACGTTTCCCTTGGTCTTTATCTTATCGAGGTTCTACTGTAATTATTTGCTATATTAAATATTGTTTTAAATTCCATTTCCTTTCTTGAGATATTTTTAGTTATTTTAAGTAATTCCTCAAGAGATTGTCACCATCTGAATATTACTTAAGCGGCTTCTTACTACATAATATATCTTCAGATGCACCTTCGTATCAATTAAAGTAATATTAGGAAGATTCCTGTTACGTCTTTGATACGTAGGTACCTCTCTCACCTACGCCTGAGGACGTATTTCTTCAATAAATCTTCATTATGGAGCTCATTGGTCGACCATAGATATCATTTTGTAACGCACTGCACCGCATCGCATGAGTTACTCAAAGATTAATAATTATGAAGAAATATTATAGATACCTAATTTTCGGTCACTAATTCTAATTTTTTCTTCCCCTTAATTGTAAGTTAAAATGAAGAATGGTACATACCAATGAAACTAATAATAGCACAATAATTTGAGGCCGCTCTTTTGTATATAAGTACTTGTAAATTAGGTACTAATCAAATATTGTAACAAAGGTCATTAACTGAATAAAACAAACAAATACCCGTAATACAAAAAACGTTTAGAAACCTAAAACGCGTTTCGACACCTAAGGTGTCCTCTTCAGTTAGCGACTGATTTTTTTTCTTACTTTATTGCCCGGTTTGTGAATTTTCGATAAACAATATAATCTTGGAACATTCCGGTTGAAATTATGCGCATATCTTCCAGTTTTACGTCAATAATTGAGTTGCATTGCGATAATATAATGTTATTGGTTACCCTAATCATCCCCAGTTAAGGGTTTTTGCTTAATGACTTAATACCGCAGAATGTTTATACAATATTTTTTTCTTATTCTTAGGCAGATGAGTCTTTAATTGTTTATTATTAGATGATGTAATTTGGCTCATTTGTAAAATAGAAAATAGGTAAAATATAGAAAGGAAAATTATGGTTTCAAATATATACCTATAGAAAA
This sequence comes from Agrilus mali, assembly GCA_029378335.1. Lineage (NCBI taxonomy): Eukaryota > Metazoa > Arthropoda > Insecta > Coleoptera > Buprestidae > Agrilus > Agrilus mali. Next base: position 2,976,531 of record CM055657.1, on the reverse strand, counting down.
ACACTAGAAATAACAATAAGAATTTTAATAACTTTCAATCAGTTTGATTTATTAATTTGTGACTATTAATCGTTTAATACCTTATTGATATTTTATGGGTAACCTTTTCTAAAAAGCCGCTCCACTAAGTATTAGGTATATCGTACTTATTCTTATAAGAACGTCACATTACGGTCATTATGCCCTTTGTGGTAACGTTTTCCTATCAGCTCATTATCTTACTGCCTTCACCTTTTCAATTCCAGAAACGTTCATTATTATGCAACATATAGATGCAAATTAACATAAGATATCTTAAAGAAGTGTTATGGGTAGTGCCCAATATAAATTGAAAAATACCGTTTGCTTATGCCCAGGACCAAATTTATTACTTACAATAAGATGATTTACTTCTATCTTTTTTGTAGTTTATTTTCGGAAAGGCAAATACTTATGTACAATTGATGACTTTTATGGATTTTTATATTCAGTTTTCTTTTGCAAAAATTAGCATATGAATAGCAACCTGTGACCAAACATAACAACATTTAGGAAATAAATTGGTCAGGAAGCATATGCTGTAGATATATCTAAAATGTATACAGGGTTTTTCAAGTTGATGGGCTATTAGAAGTATATGAATTAGTAGAAGGAATTAAATTCTGAAACTTGGGCTCATTTGGTTATTGTTTATGCCGCTTCTTTTAAAAATATTTTCAAGTTCGATTTACATCCGGTTATACCGGAAATTGATACCAACTTTGTTATTTTAAATAGAATGGTATATTTTTTACGCTGAATTCGAATAAAACGTGTAATTCTAAGGTAAGTTTAATAACCAACTTGTACACCTATGACGATCGGTTTCTGAGTTAATTTAATTTAAAGAAAAAAAATCGCTACCGCAACCCAAATTATAAAAAATCATAACTTCCACAAAATACGACTAAGAGTGTTGAAATTTTTACTAGTAATAGCTGAATATTAGTGCTAACGCCTTGAAAAAATTGAATTAAATAATTTATACAGGGCGTTCAAAATAAAATTCTAAAATTGAAAAACTTCAATCACGAATTACTTCGTTTTTTCAAATGGCACCTACTATTTTTTATTTTTTCAATCGATTCCTTTTTTTTATCCTCTTTCGATCTATATGGATACTTCCTATTTTATTTAAAAATTTTGGAATAATTTTGAATTATTACTTAAAATAGGAAGTATCCATATAGATCGAAAGAGGATAAAAAAAAGGAATCGATTGAAAAAATAAAAAATAGTAGGTGCCATTTGAAAAAACGAAGTAATTCGTGATTGAAGTTTTTCAATTTTAGAATTTTATTTTGAACGCCCTGTATAAATTATTTAATTCAATTTTTTCAAGGCGTTAGCACTAATATTCAGCTATTACTAGTAAAAATTTCAACACTCTTAGTCGTATTTTGTGGAAGTTATGATTTTTTATAATTTGGGTTGCGGTAGCGATTTTTTTTCTATAAATTAAATTAACTCAGAAACCGATCGTCATAGGTGTACAAGTTGGTTATTAAACTTACCTTAGAATTACACGTTTTATTCGAATTCAGCGTAAAAAATATACCATTCCATTTAAAATAACAAAGTTGGTATCGACTTCCGCTATAACCGGATGTAAATCGTACTTGAAAATATTTTTAAAAGAAGCGGCATAAATAATAACCAAATGAGCCCAAGTTTCAGAATTTAATTCCTTCTACTAATTCATATACTTCTAATAGCCCATCAACTTGAAAAACCCTGTATATAAAGTTTACTTTTCCCACCAAAACTTTTTTATAAAAAACTTGTTAAACTATTCTTCAAATTTAAACATTTAATATACCTTATGAAGCATCAAACCTTACCTTGAATGAAGATGTAATGTGGTGTGGCATTAATAAACCTATTTTTTAAATCCTTCTGACGTTAGAAGAACAATTTAATGAGAAAAACAATAACTTACATTTTATTATTATTATTATTATTATTATGAATACATAATGTTATGGTTAATTGCTTTATTTTGATTATTTTATACTGGATGGTTCAAAAATTCTGAACGATTTAAAAAATTCATAAACTGCTTCATTATATACGTTTAATTGCGTTCGTGTGGTTTACATGCGTTGTAATTAATGGTTGAAAGGTAAATACATATGTTTCGACCAACTGTCCCCCGAAATATTCGAGGCAATAAAGATTCTTTTGTAATACACGAACAGAACGTAAATTACCGGCAATTAACATGTAGACGTTTACAATTACAATCGTTTGAGGGAAGCCCGGGTACCTACACCTGCTTTTTTGCCATGTCAATTAATCCGAAAGTTTCTCCGCGAAAGGGAAATCTGAAATTTTGTAACGACAATATTAAGAGATACTTGTTGGGAAAATACGGCATTAATGCCCTATCCGGTAGCTCGGGCCATATTTATGTAAAACACTGAACTAAATTAAGATGTTTACATGGTAAATTGCGACACTTGTGACCGCAGGGTGTTCGGGAACGGCCGCACGCATAATAAAAACAATTTCGGATAACCAATTAAATTTAAAAATTTATTGGTACATTTTTTAAAATGCTTCAACACTACCTGCCCATGGCGGAGAATGCAGCACTTTATGTACACTGAGAGGACGTTAATTCGTTCCCAGTAGTTTTCTTAAATGGGAACGTCGCGCCTTTTCGGTCTGTATGTTGTCGATAATGTAGGAAACAATAATATTGCTAGCAGAATTGCATCTATTGCTCGCTAGTTTCGTGGCTGTTTCAATGTTTACATACTTAATATACAGGGTCTTTCAAGTTGATGGGCTATTAGTATATGAATTAGTAGAATTAATTCAATTCTGAAACTTGGGCTCATTTGGTTACTGTTTATGCCGCTTCTTTTAAAAATATTTTCAATTTCGATTTACATCCGGCTATACCGGAAGTAGATGTTAACTTTCTTATTTTAAATGGAATGACATACTTCAAATTGTAGATTTTCTCAAAAAGTATAAGCAAAGTTATACGATAGTCCCATATCAAAAGACGCCAAATTCAATGAGGAATTCGAATATGTGCTGAAAAATGGATCATTCTATTTAAAAATGAATTGACTTATGCCTCTTTGAAGTTGACCAACTTTGACCACAAAATTTTAACACCCTTTACATTTTAGTTAAAAACGACAATTTTTTTTCGATAATGTGAATAGTTATAAATAATTGTTACGAGTTATAAAGCAAAATCTCAAAAATTAATTGAATTACGGTTTTTTAAATGTTAACGTGCAGATGTCAAAAATTTTGAAAAAATCAAATAACTCAAAATCCATCAATATTTTCGGAGTAGTGCCTCGTATAAAATATGCATGAATTCAGATTTTCTATCGGAAAATGTAAAAAAAAAAATTAGGTCATTCCATTTAAAAAAAAAATAGTTAACATCTTCTTTCGGTATAACCAGATGTAAATCGAAATTGAAAATATTTTTAAATGAAACGGCAGAAACAATAACCAAATGAGCCCAAGTTTCAGAATTGAATTCATTCTACTAATTCATATACTTCTAATAGCCCATCAATTTGAAAGACCCTGTATATTAAGTATGTAAACATTGAAACAGCCACGAAACTAGCGAGCAATAGATGCGATTCTGCTCGCAATATTATTGTTTCCTACATTATCGACAACATACAGACCGAAAAGGCGCGACGTTCCCATTTAAGAAAACTACTGGGAACGAATTAACGTTCTCTCAGTGTACGTAACCTTTTCTGCTATAAATTGTATACTCCAATACAGACAATAAGTTTCCTTCATGACTACAAAATATCTTAAAAAACGCTAACTGTTGAAGAGTAAAATAAATTCCTTGCCCACACGGTGCACTGTGCCTGTGAAGTCACACCTAATGTGCGACCGAATCGAGTTTTTATTTCATATTATTGTCAATTAAAGTTTCATTGACATAACTTTTTCTACACATAATATTTAAATACATTTGTACATAAAGCTACTGAACTTAGCAATAATATTTTTTGTCATCCGATTTGTTACTGTCGGATTACCTTCGTGGTAATTTTTTTGCTAATTATGTATGTAGACGGATAGGTAAGTAGATAGGTAGGTAGGTACTACTTTAATAACAAGACTCCCTACGGTAACTGTTATTAATTAATGAACGATTATTTAGTATAGATACATAGACGTAAGTAGCTATCTGATGCTTCTGCTATCTCCATTCACCAAAAACACACGTACAATTTCTTAATTAAGTTGTTGACAATGATGATGAAATGGTACAGAAAGTTAACAACACCAAAAAGTACTAGATTTTTTATATTTCCAGTGGCGGAGGCTGAATATTAGTCTGGTGTACATTAGAGTCTTAACAGTGGCGGATTTACACATTTGCCGCCCGTAGGCTATTCAACATTTGCCGCCCCTACTGACACCTGCAATTCTATACCCTAATTCACAATCAATTTTTTGTCAATAAAATTGCAACTTTATCATTGTATTATATTTTTATCAGAGTAATCAACAAATATTTAGACGAATTCATTAGGATTAAAAATGTAAGTATGTTAAGAAGAACTTTCGTTGAATGGATATTTACAGCTTTAATTCATTACAATTTTATCATTATTGTTTTTTTTTAACTATCATCATTCTAATAAATGTATAATATTTATGAAATTCTGTGCAACAATATGCAATTTTTTACGTGTAAATTTATTAAATTTTTATTTTACACTCAAACAGGTTTTTAATATAATCAGAAATATCAATAGAAAAGTATTAATTTTCCACATATATATCTATATAATATTTGTTATTGTTATTTTTAAGAAATTTTTTTTCGGATCCCATTTCTCTTCAAATAAATATATTTAAGTGGTGAAACATATTACACATTAATTGAATAGTGTGGGTGGACCTAAAGAAAAAATTATGGCAATAATTAATTTAAAAAATAGGTAAAAATACTAAATTTAAAATGTAATACTTAAACGCTATTGGAATATTTAAAAAATTCAAAATCACAATAGTATATTTTATAAATAAACGTTTAGTAATTTTTCATATACAGACGTTAGTGTATTCAGTATACTGTACTTATAGCACTAAAATATTGTAGTTTTTGTTGATTTTTTGAGCCTCGTTTTTTTCCGTGTATAAGATAATAATTTTTTTTTACCTCTGTAAGACAAAAAATTTTTGAGCAAAGTTTGCCGCCCCCTAAAATCTGCCGCTCTAGGCTCTAGTCTATTCAGCCTGCTGGTAAATCCGCCACTGAGTCTTAATCGCCTTCAACCCTATCGTCATTCTATTGAAATTCAAATAACTACTACCAAAACGTCGTTATGGGCGTAAAGGGTTGAGTAAAGACTGCATCCATACTCCACTTAAATATTAACATTATATTAGGGGCGGGAGAAGCTCATATTTCGTAGGGTTTTAATGCCCCAAAATACCTAGCAACTGAGCAAATGGTTTAGTCTGCTCACTACATACAGTGGCGCAGCTACAATTTTGTTATTAATTAATGGACGATTATTTAATAGATAACATAGAATAGACGTATATTTTTATATTTTTTTTATATTTTTTTTCTTTATTTACAAATTCTTAGAGAAATGTAATAGAGTCAGGTTTACAAATTGTGTGAAGATATTTTATTTTATGGGTAGTGGTCCTTCCAGTGAAGAAATTCATCGATGGTGTAAAACGGACGGGTTTGAAGCCAGCGGGTGAGTTCTATCTTCAGCTGCTTCCCCTGATGCTTTCTTATTACGTCTGGTAGGTAGTTATATAGTTTGCTTCCTACATAAGATGGTTTTTTCTCGAATAGGCAGCTATGATGGTGGGGTAGGTTGAACCTGGATGCATGTCTCGTATCATGGGTGTGGAGGTCTGCCCCTCTTGGTGGTGATTTCTTATCAGCATACAAGATTACCTCCCTGATATACAAGGCAGTTGCTGTTAGGATTTTCAGGGTTGTAAATGATTCCCTACAGCCATCTCTATCTTGTAGACCAGATATGGTTCTTACAGCTCTTTTTTGTAAGATGAGTATGCGTTTGAAGTTGCCTGCCGTAGTGCCCCCCCAAACTATCAAACCGTACCTTAGGTGGGATTCAAACAGAGCATAGTAGGCAGTTAGTACTGTGGCCTCATCACTCATGTGCTTTATTTTTTTTAAGACATAGAGGCAGGAGTTAAGCTTTTTGGATAGGACGTTGATGTGTGGTTCCCAGGAGATGTTCTCATCAATTGTTATTCCTAGGAATTTAGCATGGTTTTCCATTATTAAATCCGGCAACCTTGGTGCCTCTTCTCGTTTATTTCCGAATGTTAGCTGCTTTGTTTTATTAACATTGACGGCTAGGTCATTTAAATGACAGTACTGGTATGCCATATTGACTGCGGTGTATGAGTCCACAGACAGACTATCGGTGGATTTTCCGCTTACTAGCAAGGTTGTGTCGTCTGCATACATCACAGGTGTACAGTATTCACTCAGATATTGTGGCATGTCATTTGTTAGAAGAATAAACAGGACTGGTCCGAGAACCGATCCTTGAGGCACGCCTCGTTTGTTTGGTGAGGGTGCTGATCTTATGCCTTGCGTAGTTCCCTTGCGTGTGTATTTTATTTCAACTACTTGACTTTTCCCTTCTAGGTAGCTTGCAAACCATGCTTTGGCGGTGTCTTTAACTCCCAAGTTCTCCAGTTTAGTAAGGATAAGGTTGTGTCCGAGGCAGTCAAAGGCTTTACTGAAATCAAGCATGATACTGGTTACTAATTTTTTTGTTTCTATGTTGTCAATAATGAATTCTGCCAAGTTGACTATTGCTGTGGTAGTAGATCTGCCTTTTAAAAAGCCGTGTTGGTTTTCTGAAAGTAGGTTGTGGGTGTTGCAGTGATTCATTATTCGTTTGAGCACAACTCTTTCAATGACCTTGGAGAAGGTAGGAATAAGAGAGATCGGGCGGTAGTTACTGGTTTCTGTTTGACAGCCGCCTTTGTACTTGGGGTAGACTTTTGCCTGCTTCAGTGCCGATGGGAAGTGGCCTTGTATCAAGGATAGATTTATGATGGTAACCAAGGGTGGTATAAGTGCCTTGCTGCAGTGTTTTAACATTTTAGCAGATATGTCGTCAAGACCAGCAGATGTTTTAGGCTTAAACCTTTTTATAATATCCTTTAGTTCTTCATAGTCAGTGAGAGGAAGGTGAGATAGATCGTGGTTTGCTATTTCTGACATCTGGTGTAGAGTATTGTTTTGTATATATTTTGGATGTGCTTCAAGTGTTTTGTCTGCAGTGGTTGTAAAGTAGTGATTTAGATGATTGGCTATTTTATTTGGGTCCTTTGTCTTGTGTCCATTAATTTCTATTTCCATCTGTACTGGTTCTGGATGGTTGTGGTTCCTTTCACTGTTTATGATTTGCCAAACAGCCTTTGATTTGTTTTCTGCATTGTTTATGAAGTCTGTGGAAGACTTCCGTCGCAGCATTTTGAGTCTCAGATCATAGTCTTTCTTGGCTCTTTTCATGTCTTCTTTATTTTGTTCTGTCCCTGTAAGTTCATAATTCCTGAGATGTCTCAGATATGTGTCTTTAAGAGCTCTGGCTTCCTCATCTGCAAGAAATTTTGTTTTCTTTTTCTTGGAGTAAACCATTTTAAAAGGGCAGAAGGTATTAAGTCTTTCAGTTATAATAGCTAGAAAATTGTTATATGCATCTTCAGCAGTTGCTGCACTATGTACATGTGTCCAGTGTTCGTCTTCGAAGGAAGAGTTAAGTTGATTTAGACTTCTATGGTTAAGAATGCGTCGGATGGTACAGTGATTTTCATTTGATATAAGTACGTAAGTAGCTATCTGATGAGGCTTCTGCTATTTCCAGTGGCAGAGGCTGAATATTATTTTAGTACTCTTTGGAGTCTTATAAAATAACAAAGTGTAGAATGTCGTAGGTCACAATCCTTAACCCTACTAAAATTCTATTGAAATACAAGCACTTACAGAATGTCTCTAAAGAAGCAAGGATTGAGCAAAAGCTGCGTTATTGCTCCGCCCAAGTACCTAATAACATTAAATTAGGGGACGAAAGCTTGTATTTTGGCGGTTTTTAATGCCTCGTGATACATAGCAACTGAGTAAGTGCTTTAGTCTGCTCAAAACGTGCAGTGGTGCAACTACAATTTTGTTCTGAGGCTTCTATTTCCATTCACCAAAAGACGTACGTACAATTTCTTAATTAAGTTGTTGAAAATGATGATGAAATAGTACAAAAAAATTAACAACACGAAAAAGTAGTAGATTTCTGAATATTATAAATAATATAATAATAACAGTCGCCTTCAACCCTATCACAACTCTGTTGAAATTATATACAGGTAGGTATACCTGATTGAGCAAAGACTGTATCACTGCTCCGCTCAAATATTAAAATTATATTAGGGGTGGGAAAAGTTTGTATTTCAATGGTTTTCAAAAGCCCATAATGCCTTTTAGCTGAGCAAATGTTTTAGTTTGCTCACAGCATGCAAAATTTCTGAACACACTGTAAACCATCTTCAGCCACTATTTTTACACTGTTTAGCTTACCTACTTAATTTTTATTTAGAATCGTGTTTTCTATTACGTATTTTATTTATATCAAATTTTATGTTCAGCCTGCCACTGTACGTATTTGAGATTGCGCAAAATATCCCATTGCTGAATATAAGTTCGATCTACGTAAGATAAGCTTAGTATCGTAGATGTTCCTTTTCTTTCTTGGTAACATGAATTCTGACGGTCGAGTTGTCTTGTTGCCTAATCATTATTATGGAATACGGCCGTCCTAAATCAGTCGGTTTTATCGCGGAATTGGATGCCTTTTATTGTAGCCTTTTCTTTAATTACTTACACCGGATTTCGACGTTGGACCGGCCACTTATTCGTGCGAACACGTGGGCAGTATTAATGACACTACTGAACTGGTCCGTTGCCGCAAGAATAAATGGGAATCGAACATTTATAGAAAACCTGGCACCTCTGTTATTGATTAAGCCTTTGATTCGTTATTCGGGCTTCTAATTGAAGGTTTTTATGCCGCGATATAGCCATAATGTGTAGAGTTTAATTTCGGTTAATTATTTTAGAAGTCGAGACAACCGAAAAGATGAAAACGTCGTCGAGATAAGAAATCGGGATCGCACCGGTTAGATGTCCCATGCCCGTTAATTGACAGTGAACACTAAAAGTGTTCGAAATTTGTTTGTTTTCGACCACATTTAATTAGAATATGGGAGGATTTAGTCTTCGAAAGTAAAATAAAAATAATAATTGAAACGTACCTACGCACGTCATTCCATTTTGATACAGATCACATTCTCAATATTAAATATTCGGTGTAACATCCGAGATGACGTGTGCATATGCGCCGTATAGGTTGCGCAGAGGCGTTCGTACAATAAATTGGTTTGATAACAAAGGCATTTAACCTGTAGAAGACTTAAGCTCAGTGCACATTTATCGAATAAGTAATTTTAATCCGTTTATCGTAATATACCTATGGAATGTAAACAAACTTTACTTCCTTATGACATTATTATGGATTAATTAGTTCACAATCGCGGTATGTTATCCCTTTGCCACATATTTAACACCTGCGCCATAAATAAATTCAAAACACTCAATAAAGCGGAACTGAACGTATTGTTTCGGCCTACGTAAGCAATTAGAGTTGGTACTAAAGTTATCGTGACAAAATAATAGATGTGACAGTTACGATATCGACATGCCGCTACCTTATTTATATTTTGTTTTTAAAATCGAAATCCTTGTTGCGGATAAGCCGAATTTTAATCTTTTCAAGAAGCGGCTACGTGAGGAAAACTTACGAGCTCCAGTTGGTACCAATAATATAATTAATGATAATCTCCACTAATTAGAGAATGGTTTTATCTATAGGTACGTATACCATTACGAATTATAAAGCACGCCAGATTGTTGTGCTTATTAATTACCTGTGTGACGGTGTTAAAATGGTAGCCGAGAATGTCTGACTACCAATAAAAAAAAAGCGTTGGTGTTACTTAAAGTGATATAAGTACATAAGTACCCTTTTATTGTTAAAAGTTTCCTTCAGTATTGGTTGCAAGATAAACTCTACTGTCTTAGTAATTGTAATGGTCACCATCCGGCTCGAAGGACCAAAATATTTTACGTTATATTACGATATTTAAAAGGATTCTTACGTGTAAATTAATTGAAGATTATTATTTCTAAATCTAAGTTTCTTTATAAAGGAATTTAACTCCAAATTGTCAGGTTATTTCCAGTATCTATTGCTTGCAAGATAAACTATACTGTCTAAGTAATTGTAATGGTCACCATCCGGCTCGAAGGACCAAAATATTTCACGTTATATTACGATATTTAAAAGGATTCTTACGTGTAAATTAATTGAAGATTATTATTTCTAAATCTAAGTTTCTTTATAAAGGAATTTAACTCCAAATTGTCAGGTTATTTCCAGTATCTATTGCTTGCAAGATAAACTATACTGTCTAAGTAATTGTAATGGTCACCATCCGGCTCGAAGGACCAAAATATTATTTCACGTTATATTACGATATTTAAAAGGATTCTTACGTGTAAATTAATTGAAGATTATTATTTCTAAATCTAAGTTTCTTTATACAGGAATTTAACTCCAAATTGTCAGGTTATTTCCAGTATCTATTGCTTGCAAGATAAACTATACTGTCTAAGTAATTGTAATGGTCACCATCCGGCTCGAAGGACCAAAATATTTCACGTTATATTACGATATTTAAAAGGATTCTTACGTGTAAATTAATTGAAGATTATTATTTCTAAATCTAAGTTTCTTTATAAAGGAATTTAACTTCAAATTGTCAGGTTATTTCCAGTATCTATTGCTTGCAAGATAAACTATACTGTCTTGGTAACTGTAATGGCCACCATCCGGCTCGAAGGACCAAAATATTTCATGTTATATGGGGTTATTTTAAAGGATGCTTACGTATAATCTAAGTTTCTTTGTAAATAAAATGAATTCAAAATTATTTGCTGCCTGTAGGTGTCATTAAATATTCATTCAATTGACTACATTAAATTGTTTATAGACATTACCTACGTAAATTTGTAAGCATCTGCCTAGAAAGTAATTACAATTTTTAATGATACATTTTAACAACCTAATAAAAGTTTAAGTTTCTCCATGACACTATGTAAAACATCTATATTTGAACAACGTGGACTTCTGCAGTCCATAAATTTAAAGGCGAAAACAAATTAAACAATTTATTACTATTTAGTTGATGTCAAAGCACTGTAGGCATTTCCATTTAAAGAAAAAAGCAACATGAGAGAACAAATAAGTAAAAGATAGACTTACTTACCTTTAGGTTTTCTTGCAGGTTCACAATTTTTCAATTCAAATTGTTGGAATATTGAAACTACATATTACAGAATATGAGAAGGTACAAAAAGAAATTCAAATGTTTGAAATACTGAAAAGCTTCAAAATCTTCTAAAATGTTCCACTACTCTTTATAACGTTTCAAAATTTTCACGAAATTTTCCCCCAGTGATATATTCATCCCCAGACAGTTAAAGTTCTTATTTTGTTGCTTTTATCAATAAGAAGTCATACTCTAACAAATAGTTAATCAAGTTGAGTGCAAACAGGTCTCAGATCTGGTCAGAGGATTCATTTGTCTTCTTCTGTCCATTAATAATTCCAAATTAGTGACATTTCGACATCGCTAGACACACATTACAAGCCGCGACAATGATGAATTCGACGACATCGACATGTCTTCTGTGATTCTGTGTGAGCTTTAACGATGTTAGTGAATCGAGGCGATCGAACTGATAGACCATACAAAGGTAGTCGATCGAGGAGACCTGATCTACTCATCTGACTTTCGAGATACTTACCAATCAGTCAAAAAGACTCTTAAGTACCTATAGACACGTAGTAGGAAGCATGAAGCATTTGTCCTCTGTATATATGATCGAAAAAGCGTTAATTTTATCGATATATGTAGTTACTAAAAATTCTAATCTATTGTTACTTTCTGAAACGTGAATGAAAAATGGAAAAGAAATTGTCCTTCTTAATTTTAATTGCTATTTTCATTATAAACGGGACAGTGTTCATGCAGGTGAAGTCACAGAATACCAAAACTGAAAATACTGTCAACATTTGTACATAAAATATTGAAATGATTATGCCGAACATAAGTCAACTGAATATTAGGCGTTCAACAGTTGGTGACATTTGTTTATTTGTTTATAAAATAGGAAACGATGTTGAAGTAGTTGTTGTAGCTATTTAATATCTCAAAATCAAAGTATTGAGGATTTTACATTATTTAGTCATCGATCGTTGTTAGAATTTACCGAGGGATCTTTTACAAACTTTTCAGAAACTTGGAGACTTCAACTTTAATTTCAATAGTAAAAAAAATTTGAAACAATCACATCAATTTTTATCAGATATATTTAATTTGACTATTAATAATGATCCAGCGCAGTATACAGGGTTTTTCAAGTTGATGGGCTATTAGAAGTATATGAATTAGTAGAAGGAATTCAATTCTGAAACTTGGGCTCATTTGGTTATTGTTTATGCCGCTTCTTTTAAAAATATTTTCAAGTTTGATTTACATCCGGTTATACCGGAAGTTGATACCAACTTTGTTATTTTAAATGGAATGGTATATTTTTTACGCTGAATTCGAATAAAACGTGTAATTCTGAGGTAAGTTTGATAACCAACTTGTACACCTATGACGATCGGTTTCTGAGTTAATTTAATTTATAGAAAAAAAATCGCTACCGCAACCCAAATTATAAAAAATCATAACTTCCACAAAATACGACTTAGAGTGTTGAAATTTTTACTAGTAATAGCTGAATATTAGTGCTAACGCCTTGACAAAATTGAATTAAATAATTTATACAGGGCGTTCAAAATAAAATTCTTAAATTGAAAAACTTCAAACACGAATTACCTCGTTTTTTCAAATAGCACCTACTATTTTTTATTTTTTCAATCGATTCGTTTTTTTATCCTCTTTCGATCTATATGGATTCAAAATTATTCCAAAATTTTTTAATAATATAGGAAGTATCCATATTGATCGAAAGAGGATAAAAACACGAATCGATTGAAAAAATAAAAAATAGTAGGTGCCATTTGAAAAAACGAGGTAGTTCGTGTTTGAAGTTTTTCAATTTTAGAATTTTATTTTGAACGCCCTGTATAAATTATTTAATTCAATTTTGTCAAGGCGTTAGCACTAATATTCAGCTATTACTAGTAAAAATTTCAACACTCTATGTCGTATTTTGTGGAAGTTATGATTTTTTATAATTTGGGTTGCGGTAGCGATTTTTTTTCTATAAATTAAATTAACTCAGAAACCGATCGTCATAGGTGTACAAGTTGGTTATCAAACTTACCTTAGAATTACACGTTTTATTCGAATTCAGCGTAAAAAATATACCATTCCATTTAAAATAACAAAGTTGGTATCGACTTCCGGTATAACCGGATGTAAATCGAACTTGAAAATATTTTTAAAAGAAGCGGTATAAACAATAACCAAACGAGCCCAAGTTTCAGAATTGAATTCCTTCTACTAATTCATATACTTCTAATAGCCCATCAACTTGAAAAACCCCGTATAACAAAATATTGTACTATAGTTGATGCTGTTTTTTCAAAATTGAATCCCAAATAATTTTTATGATACATGATGATGATAAGGTTAAAAAAAAACTTTTCTCGAATTACATGTTGAAAAAGAAGCGTCAAAATTCGAAAATTATTAAAACTTATATCATACGTAACCTTCGTAGGTACTATTTGTTTTATTAAATATTCCAATTTCCCATAACAGTTTATTTCCTGATTTCAACCGTTCCTCTTATTGAGCCTTTTACCCAAATATGGGATACGTTCGGATTGTGTTCTCCCGTTTACCTGGTATTTACATAACCGGTCACTGTTATCGCTGTCATCTGTGCTTCTCGCCTCGCGCCCAACTGTATCTACAGTCTAAATGTCTTAATTTTATTTAGACGAGAACTGAACTGAACGAGAGTCCAAGAAAAAAATAAAATAAAATAAAAATAAATGACTCGCGCCAGTTTGTCACCCACTCTCCAGTCCAGCGGCAATCGGTTCATTATCGACGTTTTATCCGATCACCTCTTATAAACTGGTTAACAGCTTCGACCGGATGAGATGTTAACCCAAATAAATCTTAACTAGAACACTAATTGCTTTACCCGCCAATGGGATCAGAAGAACAATTGAAAAGGCCAAATTTACGTGGGAATTAAAGAACAATAACATGACGTAGATAAAACAAAGTTCTTTATAAATTAGTAGGTAGAATAAATCCCTTCAGAAATTGCTTTTGGTCTTTTCCTACCGTAACCTTATAGTGATCGTAACTATCTGAACAGAATAATGAAAAAACGTGAAGGAGAGTGGCCGTGTTTGTATCTATCTCCTACGTGCTCTTGATATTCGAAGTATTGAAAAAGGTTTTTTAAAGCCAATTTATTTAAAAGTTAGACACTAAGAGTGGTGAATTATTGATATCTTTAAGGAAGTAGAATCCGAATTAGGATGAGCTTGTATGTGTTTTTTGATAGGTTTAATATCGACAAGCTTTTTTCTGTTTTAAAATAATACTTTCTGGTAATGAGTTAAGAAGAAATATTCTAAGAGCATCAATAAATTTGGATTACTAACAGAAACAGGAGCAACTCGGTAGGAACTACACTAACAGACTGGATAAACAGCAACGGTAAAGGGGAGGACAGCAAGAAAAGAAAAGCTACTACAAGGGAAATAGAAGAAAAAGGACTAAAAAAGAAGAATTTGCAAGGGCTGAATAGTGATATGAGTAAAATCAATGCTATAACTTTTTAAAGGAGATTAGAAAAGAAAATGCATTAAGATGGAAAGAAAATATAGAAATGCAAGAAAAAAAGGGAAATTAAGAAGAAAAACGATGGAGAAATTTAAATGAAAAACTTAAAGAGACAAGAAGAAAATAATGCAGTTAAACAGAGAGTAAAAGGTTTGGAATTGAAAGCCAATAAGAAATTAAAGGAAATAAGCCAAGAAGAGAAAATCAAGACTTTACAAGAAGAATTTCATGTAGAAATAGAAGACAATAGAGAACAGGGAATGAAGAAAAGTATGAGACTAGATGTAATGAAGTAGAGAGAGAAGTAGAAAGAAAAAATAGGGAGGAAAATAAAATAAACATTGTTATAAGTGGGTTTGAACTGGGTGAAGGAGAATGGAAAAAGGAATTAAAAAAATACACAAGGGAGAAACTACGAGTAGAAGTATCAATGAGGCTGTTCATAAAATACGTCACGCGAAAATTAGCTTTTTTTGACCCCCTCCCCCGGTTGTCACGCTGTGTCACACTTTCTGTGACCCCCTGTAAATATTACGTCACAAAAACTAACCCCCCCCCCTGAACATGATAAATTTTGATTGATAATACACAAATTTTGATAGTCAAAAATATTTATTTTATTTTCATAATAAAATTTAAATAAATTAATAAATATCTTTTGTAACGAACAAATAAATAATATTTCTATTTAGGCATCAGAAGTTCAAGGATTCTGTAAAAATTCAGTAAAATCTTTTGATGAACGGCGAACGTCACGTTGCCATAGACCCCCCGGTTCCCCTTGTCACATCTTGTCACACTCAGCAAGACCCTTCCCCCTCCCTTGTATGCGAACGTATTTTATGAACTGCCCCAATACTTAAAGTATGGAAAATAAAAACGGCCATGTTTGGGGCAAAAATAGCAAAATTTAGAGAAACAATAAATATATTTCTTTTTCTATTTGTTTTCTTAAGATGATAAGGTTAAGGTAAGAAACGACAACAACAACGACGCGAATTATTTAATATTTTCTTGGCTTTCACTCTAAAATTTTAAAGACTCAATGATGACACCCCTAAAGTAATTGTTTATTGCCTTACCCCCCTGTCATATATTTATTATTTTATTGAGGGAACAGGGGGTGATGATAGGTAAATAAAACAAAGTTTACTTCTACTTACAACTTTATTTGGATAAACAATAACTGCATTTATTTATTATAAGTGCTAACATAGCTCCTTCCGCTGTTCATCGAAAGATGCACAAGCGACAATTTGTGCTCTCACACGGTAAATACGAAAGTCCTAGACCGTTTTTGCGACACATAGATACCTATACATACATATCTACAAACAATACATACACGCATACATATCTACATAGAGAGTTGTCACAGGCCCACGCTCATCGCTGCAGTTGCAGGCAGTCAAAGTGTCCGCCATTATTACGTTGTCCGCATCGCGAGATAAGCTGCCAACTTTTTAGCGGTACTGTACGTCCGTCGTGTGGCTTGTTTACGACGAACGTTACATCGCGACTTGTCCTCGTACGAACAAAGTAAAGTACGACACGACATTGTCACAATGTGCGCGCGCGTTTACTACTAAACACGGACGATTTATTAATGGACCTAATGACCGAAAGGAGGAGGTGACAACGAATGGATACATCCACACATTGAGACGTTTAACAGCTCTTTGAAAACACTGCCATCGACTGAACAAGGATCTACTTTGAATAAATGTAATGTACACTTCCGTAAATATACTTTTGAGACTGTGTTCTTCAAACTTTGCGATTCAATTGTACATATTAATACCTATATCCTACTTATTTCGACAAATCACCTGAGGGCAAAAATTCGCGGCGTCAATCGTCCGCATTGAAGGCGTTTGAGCAGTGAGATGCGCGAACGAGCGGATATTAGTCTCGGCGCATATGTATACGTCATCACCGAGGCTTCAACCATTGTGGACGCCACTTGGCGCATTTTTAAGTTGAGCATAAGAAAATAACTTATGAGATCCAAAAACAACATACAAATTGTGATCCATAACTGGTAGGTACTTTCGGCAATGTAGTGGCGAAAAAGTTATTTTATATCCAGAATTTTCAGAAAATTTATATGTACGTTGTCTTGGCAAAATGCAAAAATTGCTGGTGGTAATCGTTAATGATTATGCGAAGATTTTATCAGCAGCCAGTGGGAAAAGAAGTCCTCAACTGTTGTGAAATAGAATATACATAATTAACTAGTACCGCGATAAAGTTAGTTTCCTTGACACAGTCTGTTATATTGGAAGTCTATCGGCAGTATTTTCAGGAGCCGTCAGTAATCGTTTACTTAATTTCCGGATATTCGTCCTCTCTGTATTATAATATAAACATTCAGTTGTCCGTCCTTCTCGCTCCCGCAGACCATCGGTCACTGAACCGCAGCGATAAATGTCAATTAAACGTATCTATATTAGTTAATGCGTAAATATATAGAAGCAATAAATAAACGGAGTAAAATTGTCTTTGACTACACCGAGATTTTTATTTCACAGCCGCGAACTCAATAAATAACGTAATTAATTCCTTTGGTTGACGATGCACCAGGAGACCAATCTCTGCTATGGTCTTTGCACTGTTACGGACGAATTGCACCAGCGTCACAAAATGACGTTTTCAAAAAAGACATTCAATATGACCAACCATAAAATTGTCCAAAAAATTTTCTCTTGTCAATCGAAACGAATTTTTATTGGATTTAATTTCATACACCCAAATTATTTATTATTCAATTCTTTAAATATTTACATCATCCATCAAAATTCTATTTAATCTTTATGACTGAAGAAAGTAAATATTCTAGTACCAAAGTTTTATTGAAAAGAAAACCGGAACGTTGTAATTTGAAACTCGCTTGAGAATTTTTGTTATCGTACCTTGATTAGCCAGTGCATTTCGTTCTTCCCTTAATGGGCTACTCGTCGCGGTCATGGATGGTGAGCTGTAGCGGCTGGAACTTGACCGCTTCCGTGGCCGTAGTCGAAGATGACTTGCCCGGTGGATCGACTACTTCCACAGGACTCGTCGAGCCCGACTTGAGCGGTTCCTCCACGTCCGATTCGTCATTGACGTTAATTTCCTCGTCCTCGGAGTCGGTCAGAGTCGAGGTGTACCTTCCGCCACCACTACCACCAGTGGCGGAGGCGAAGTACGACTGAGAACTGGGCGGCTGCGCACCCTGGTTGGGTGTCAGGGACTTGAACGCACTATTTTCACCGCCCATTTGGAGCAGCAGAGAGGAAGTGACTGGGGCGGAAGTGCGCTGTGGTACAGTATGCGGTGAGCCAGGGGTGGAAGCGACCGTGTAGTGGGGCGAGGGTGTCAAACGACTCCCCGGACCGAACATCGACGGCGATCGACTTCCTTGGTGGTGGTGTGGGTGCTGTTGCTGACCTGGGGACGTCTGCTTTAGCATGTTCATTCGCTGATGACGTCTCCATTTTGCTCGTCTGTTGGAAAACCAAACCTGGTTAAAGGCGCATTTGTTAATATACAGCAATTGTTGATGAACATCGGTGTACAAGAACCAGTGAAGAAAAATATCTCAAATGGTATAAACCCATATCTACAATACTAAGAAGATTTTACATATGTTAACCAAACAAATCCGGAGAGAATGTGTTGGAAGTAGAATTTATTCAACCAAAATAAGAAGTTATCGGTTAGCTTTTTAGAATTTTAATAAAAGCAGTTGCTGCATCGTGGTAGGTATGAGAATCCAGTTACTTATCTATCTTCTCCTCAATCTAAACTTGTGACCAAGTGCAACAGATGCAATGAAACGGGTGCGTTTGCGATAGCAATGAATTCGCATTTAAATACTTTCACAAGGAGTCACTGAATTCTACTGATTACGCGTAACGAAAACGATTTTGAACAGACACTCTCGCGGTGTTCAATCATGTTATTGCAGATAAGATTTTCGTCATTTTGACACCAACTGTTTTGACTAAAGCTGCGAACGTGTATCTCGAACTTGAATAAAGAGAATCCTGTTACTTCGGGAGCTTGTTATACCGAGCATTAAGAGATACTGCCTACAAACATTTCAAGAGAATTTTCAACGTCTTACTGAAATCACTGTTTGCGCTGAGATCCTGTAGATGATTGATTATTATCAGGTGAAATAGAAACATGCCTAAGACCAGGTAGTTATTATATCTATAAGTATGTTGTAGTTACACGCATTACTCAGAAGTAATAAATTGATAAGATTATATTATGATGTATTAATATACTTAATTGTAAGTATGTACATTGCAACTTCTACTGGTCCTTGCACCTATTATGAAAAGCGAAATATTTATGCATAACATACCTGTACTCGGGCTTCCGAAAGTGACGTTTTTGATGCGAGCCTCTCCCTGGTTGATACACAAGGATAATGACTCTTCTCAAACTCCTTTTCCAGTTCTTCCAGCTGGTCAGGACTAAACGTGGTCCTATTTCTTCTAAATTTAGGTTGATCATTTCCATCAGTACTCGAGTCGTCTTTGCCATCAATGTCCAGCAGCCGATGTCCTGGGGGAGACGATAGCAATCCGTGATCCTGAGGAGAACCCGCGGATCCTGGCGAAC
Source organism: Agrilus mali (assembly GCA_029378335.1). NCBI lineage: Eukaryota > Metazoa > Arthropoda > Insecta > Coleoptera > Buprestidae > Agrilus > Agrilus mali. The sequence continues at coordinate 2,956,953 of CM055657.1, read as the reverse complement.
CAGATACCACAGGAACTCCGGCGCCAGGTGCCGTCTGCATCCCCAAAGGACCATTAGGCCAAAGGTGGGAATGCCACGGAAATGCAGCTGCTGCGGTGGCATAAGGGTGAGGATGATACAAACCGTAACCAGCCGCCCTTGCAAATTCTGCAGCAGCTCTTTCTGCCGCCCTGTTACGAAGAATGCGATTGATGCTGCTTACAGATGGAGCTGTAGCGTTGGTGCAAACGCCTGAAAAAACGAATTTAGTTTAAAATAGTATATGGGAACCAATTTGTGTACTAAATGTAGCATTTTGCAAAGCGGTTAACGTTTTTTAAAAGACGTAACCGAATATCCAATCTGAATCTATTTAAACGCCATGATAATTGAAAAGGAACCAACCCAATGCCATTTATTGTTGGAGTTGAAGTATCGAAATAGGTTTTAAATTGCTGCCGTATATTTTGGAATAAGGAGTGCAAGGAGATTTTTTTTCGGTCGATTCGTAATCAGTTTTTACGTCTTTGACCACGTAAAACTCTTATTTTGTCGATGAGCAAGCTTTCACATCGATTCGTAACCTGTTTTTAATAAAGAAAATTTCAATTCCATGCTTGAATTGGTTTTTTGTGCGTCAGAGTGGGTAATGTTAATTACCTCGTTGATTAAATAGATATCGGTATAGACGTAACGAACCGGGCAGCAAAATTTGGGCGGGCAAAAAGTCGAAAACCACATAATCAATCAACACTTTTTTCTAGATTAATAACAAAGAGTTTGTTCTTGCTGAAAAATAGTTTCGCCCTCCATTGTTCCTCAATTCTACGGAGCCATTAGCTTCGGCGATTCAATTCGTCATGCTGATCAAACTTAAGACGTCCATTCGGAGAAAATTCGATTGCAACAGCTAGCTACAAACGAGCACGGAAATGGATCCAGTTGAACGCTCTTCACACGTAGGTACAACTGTCAAACGGAGACGTTGGAATTTTGTTATTGTGTAGAATTTGAAGACTCATAAGACTGGGCTTTTATTGTAGTTTCGACTCGTTGGGCAATTGAGTAAGAACAGAAAGGAGATTATTTGATGTCGAAAAACGCACCTAATGAAAAACGTCGCCTTCCAATGCTCCAATAAGCATTTGAGAAAAGTATTGTGAAGAACACTTGTCACTCATGATTCATAAAAATGGCAACCGAGCAAAAATTGTTGTCAGTCATTGGAGACATTTTATTTTTCAAAATAAAGATCTTCAGAAATTTATCAGATATTCAGATGTAAACAATTCATCCAAAATTTTTGTACTTTTTTATGCCTTTTTACTTATAAAATATGCATGCATCCAGACAACCTAAAATGAAATGTAATCTAAAACATTTCTAGTGGTGAGATAATCGACATCCTGTGATGTCAGCGTTGTATTTCAATCCTGCATCAAATCATTAGGGAAATATTTGCCAAAATTTAAAGATAATATTCAGAATTCTCTTTATAACAAAGCAATTGTAAGGCCTGCAATTTGCTCTTTATGATGGAGCAACAAAGCCAAAACCTCACTCGTAGTTCTAGTGAAAGGTTATGGATAATGAACCACACACTTTGCCTTTCAGAATATACAGGGGTTACAGTAAAAGTACCTGATGTCCTTTTGGCAATAATTATTCTAGTAGCTGAATATAATATAGATTGTCATGAATAAAAAGCTGAATTAATGGAGTAGTATTTTCCGGACATTATTTTGGAAATTTCTGGACGTTTCATCTCCAACTACAAGAGACATCTTCAGTGAAAAGAGCGTATGCTGTTTGTTCGTCGAGCAGCAGGTAGAAGTTGGAGACGAAACGTCTAGAAATCTCCAAAATAATGGACCATGGCCAATCAGCTCGGAAAATATTACTCCATTAGTTGACGTCGGCCGTGAAAGCCTAAACTCTACATTCAAAAAGTTGAATATTTGAAGCTAAAAGTTTCTGAACATCAACAGAAGATTGAAGAATGTCAAGATGCCAAAATTATTCATCAAATTAAATGAAACCATAACGAACTTTTTCTACTTCTTCAATTTTCTGTGAATCTTCAAACGTCCTTAACAAAATTTCTTTAACTTCAAACACATTTTTAGTCATCCTAAAGCCAATAAGCGTACCAAGATATTACTTTCAGCAAAACCATCATATTATATGATGGTAAGAGTCTGGTTTAGCATCAGCATTTATTGGAGCGTCATTATTATCCCTTGTTCATTTATTTCCTAGCCTGAGATGGCCAACAAGCAATTATTATACGAGTACAAGCGTAAATAATTCAAATGCAACAATTAGACAGTGTAAGCGATTCATAGCTATTGCTCCTGTATCATTTAAGCGTCAAAAAAGAAAAGATAAATAAATAAATAAAGAAAAAGAAGAAAGACGTTCGTGATTGCCTATTGTGCCCAAGTGAACGCTAAGCTTGCCGTTTGCTCTGATTGTCGCTATTCACTGTTGCATAAAGAACGTTAAATAAATCTCTATCATCACAAACCGGAGATATAGCTAATTTAATGCAGAACAATTTCAGCTCATTAGTTTACTGCTTTAATTATACCAATGTGAGTTGCGAATAGTTCTTTAAACGGAGATAATCATCGCATTCGGAACAGAGTGTTTCGACGTTTTCTAACTTATTTATCACTGCTAATGTAAAATGTGTTTACTTCTACACCGTTTACGTCAGATGGAACCAATCGTTTTATTACATGAAGAAAAGGAAGACGATTATACTCGTTATATTGTAGGTAAATATTATTGAAGAAGATTTCACGGTCAAGTGAAAGAAATTGCGGTTGGACAATAAAGTTAAAACCTAATTTTTCTCGAGTAAAGTAATAACACATAACAGAAATTTGCTCTTACATCATTCAAGGGGCTTGCAACAAAGTAGTAAAGTATATAAAGCTAATTGACCCCAATAGTCACCTTAATCACTTATTTGTTGAGCAAGTTTTAGTGTTGTAGCCTGCGGACTGATGTAAATCCAAGAACCATTAAAACGTCCTTTTTGTACTTTTGAAATACGTAATACACGCACTTGATCAATTATTTTACTATCAAAAGTGAGCAGTTTAGCAATAAATTAATTGTGTGCTTTCTCCTTGTTAAATAAGTAGCAAAAGGGATATCATGGTTGGCAGACATAAGCGGCGCTCGAAAAGTCAGCTCGAAGCCCTCAAAATCATGATTAAGAGTCCGCAGTTCCGGCAGCCGCAGGGCGTGCGCAGATACAAATTAGCAAAATCGGCTCAAATTACAGGGCATTACAACAGTCATGACAGTTTATGCGGCTCTCCAACCCCCGAGGACAAATAAACCGAATTTATGCGAGGACGGTTTTCGATCGCGTCCACCGATACGTCCGGCGTTGCCCTGCTTGCGCCGTTATTGGTCGTTATTTATTACCACTGAAATGATGGTGGATTGCCATTGAAGGGGCTCAATAAATAAGACCTTACTGATTATTAGGAGAGCAAAAGACATGGCGGACAATGACAAGGATCGATCGAAAAATCGCACTACGCTTATTAGCAACGCCCCCGGCAAAACGTTCTTGTCTAGTTCGACGTCGAGAAACATTGCCACGAAAATTATCACTTATTTCATCTTGATAACATGAAATCTAAGGAAAGGAAGTTTCTATTCCACTGCTACCTCAGATTGAGACAAACCACTAACAATATGTAATTAGATTTTAATCTTTAAGATAGTTAAGCATACGATTGCGCACATACAGAGTGTTTTGAAAGTACTTCAGCAAAATTAAACTTCAATTTTTGAGACAATGATTTATCAGAATGTAAGATGCTGCATTCCTATGATGGCAAGAGTCCGTAAAAAAGGTTTGTTAATGACGATATACGGTGCAAATGACGCGAGAAAAGGAGCCTAATATATTCGAATTTCATGAGACCCTTGACTTCAGTGAATTCTCGTCAGGATCCTGTTTGATTAAGGACAGGCTCAAAAAAAAACTCATTTAATAACTAATACAGGATCAAATGTGACTGGAATTTCAAGAATTCAAGACGTAATCTCATCATATTTATTTATAAAAGCACTCAATAACAAGGAGACAAGATCTAAATTGATCAACTCCACTAAGACTGTAGTTTTGCGGGACTCTTGACCTTAAACAATTATTGTCTTCGTCTTTTTTCGATTCAGGACAAACTCAAGATAAAAGCACTCATTTATGAGCCAGGACGGGATCAAAAGTGGCCAACTCTACTGAGATTGGAATTTCACGAGATTCTTGGCTTTCAAGAATTCATGTCGCAATCTTATCTTATCTATGAAAGCACCGAATAACAAAGAGACAAGATCCGATTTAAAGCGATCAGCTCCACTAAGACTGGGATTTCATGGGACTCTTGACTTTCAAGAATTCTTGTCTTTACCTTTTTTTAATTCAGGACAAACTCAAGATAAAACCAAATATTTAATAACCAGAATAGGATCAAAAAAGGTCAACTCAACTGAGATTGGAATTTCACGAGATTCTTGACTTTCAAGAATTCATGTCGCAATCTTATCTTATCTTTGAAAGCACCGAATAACAAAGAGACAAGATTCGATCCAAAGCGATCAGCTCCACCAAGACTGGGGTTTCATGGGACTCTTGACTTTCAAGAATTCTTGTCTTTACCTTTTTTTGATTCAGGACAAACTCAAGATAAAACCACATATTTAATAACCAGAATAGGATCAAAAAAGGTCAACTCAACTGAGATTGGAATTTCACGAGATTCTTGACTTTCAAGAATTCATGTCGCAATCTTATCTTATCTTTGAAAGCACCGAATAACAAAGAGACAAGATCCGATCCAAAGCGATCAGCTCCACTAAGACTGGGGTTTCATGGGACTCTTGACTAAAGAATTCTTGTCTTCATCTTTTATGATTCAAGACAAACTCAAGATAAAAACACTCATCTAATAACAAAGACAAGATCAAAAGTGGTCAACCCAACTGAGACTGGAATTTCAAGAATTCATATCGCAATCTTATCTATGAAAGCACCGAATAACAAGGAGACAAGATCCAATGCGGTCAGCTCCACTAAGACTGGGGTTTCGCAGGACTCTTGACTTTCAAGAATTTTTGTCTTCATCTTTTTTTTTTAATCCAGGACAAACTCAAGATAAAAGCACTCATTTAATAACCAGGGCAGGATCAAAAGTGGTCAGCTCCATTAAGACAGGAGTTTCACGAGAGCTTCAACTTTAAACGATTTTTATCGCAATCTTGTCTTGAATCAGGATAAGCTAACGACAAGAGCTCCGATATATCAATTGAAACAAGATACAGAGTTATTAGCTCAACTGCGACTGGAATTTCACGAGATTCTTACACCTCCTTAGTTAATTTGTTGTCATTAGTAGGATTGTTTATTTAAACACTAAAGTTTACAGTAGGGATCTTTTTAAAGCCCAAAATATGTTCCTCTCTGTGTCAAAAAATATCGAGACTCTTGAAAAAACTTGAAAATCAAGATTAACGTATTTTTTTTCTTATTGTGCAATCTATTGTCATAGTTCAAGAGTCGATATCAAGATTCCACCCCAAATAGCCAAGTCTGCAGAAATTTCATTCTAAAATAATATCAAGCTTGTCATTTGGCAAGGTGTCTTCGAACCATTTGCTTACAATTACACGTATGCTGTTTAAAAGGTAATGTGTTACAAGAGAGGCGTTTTAATAATTCGGTGCGGCTACTACCCAACAATACCAATGACTCTGCACCATCATTCGGGTTTAAATTGATCGGGTGCTTACAAGACAGACAGTGAATCAAACATCCATCGTTGGCAGGTAGATTCCATGGTATTGTATCAGGTTCGATCACACAAGCTAATTTCGCTCCCTGCTGCGAAACAATAGCCGAACGGAGGCAACGAAATGACCATTTGTGTACGCATATTTTATTTTCTATTGGGGGTCAAGAGAAACATTCAAACAACCACAGCTCATCGAGTAGAGTAGATTGTTGATCTGAGCATACCGAAATACCTACAGTTCATTTCGACTGAGGCTTGGTTGTTGTAGGATTACTTAATGGCCTCGTTTTGGACTAAACTGTCTAAAGAAAGGGTCTAGCCGTACTTCCATAGCAAAACTGCCTCCGATAGGAACCTATATCGTAACCTATGCTATATTGTAGAGGGTACTAATATTAGTTGATCGAGTAGATTCTAGCTCTTTATCTCAGTTAATTGAGGATCTATTTGAAAAAAAGTGTCTGGAGACGACTTTTTTTCAAAGTGATATATCTTCGTTAATTTTAAAACTAAGAAAATAAAACCAATTTCAGTGTTTATGGTACACTTTACGGTTTATTTTATAGTACTTTTCTATGAGCCAAGCCTAAATAAAAACATCAAAAAAATGCAGATATATTTTTTTAAATTGATTTCAATCAGATCTAATTAAATTACCACTTTGAAAAAAATATATGATAATTGTCTACAGCTTGCCTAATAGTATGTCAAGTTTTATTAAAATCCAAAAGGTGCAACTTGTTGAAAAAAGAAATTAAACTGTGGACCACCCTACAACCACTATATTGACGCTTTTAAATTGTAATACTCACATCTTCAATTATTCAATATTGGGCATGTACAGTTTAAAAAAAAGGGAACGATCTTTTCTGAGTTATAATTAAAAGCTTTTTCATAAAAAATAACGTTTATTAGTAATCATCACTATTTTCATTATTTACAACGTGATCGCTATTTATAGAAAAAACCCTTGATAATATTTCTGCTGGGCGTACTATATGAGATTTATATCTTGCATTTGATAAATAACATATAATTGCCGCCACGTGAGAGCAACACCCAACTGTTCTATTTCCATTTGCACAGTTACACCAATTACGCCGAATATCTTCGTGGCTGCTTCCATTGGGGTTGCAGTCAATGTAACATGTATAGGTTTTAGGTACTATTAACGTGTCGCGATTTTACTTGCACTTTTGGAATGTTAGGTGTATTTTTGATACAGCACATGAAAATTATTGTCTTTCCCCATGAGTTCAGCTAAATAAGAAATGGCTTGTGAAAGCTGGAAATTGTAAAACTGCGCCAATAATAACAGCGAGTGCGTACTACGACTATGTACTGCGATCATGCCGGAACATGCACGCGCGTGTACACTGCTAAGCTAGTCACTATAAAAGTAAATCGACAAAATATTGTAATATGCCAGTTTATGGCACCAACCGTTAATATAATTTTCAAAAGCTGTCAAAACGATGCTTTTTCAAAAATGATTAAAATGTATTACACTTTAAAAGCGTCAATATAGTGATTGTAGGGTGGTCCACTTAGTTTAATTTTTTTTTCAACAAGTTGCACCTTTTGGATTTTAATAAAACTTGGCGTACTATTAGGCAAGCTGTAGACAATTATCATATATTTTTTTCAAAGTGGTAATTTAATTAGATCTGATTGAAATCAATTTAAAAAAATATATCTGCATTTTTTTGATGTTTTTATTTAAGCTTGGCTCATAGAAAATTACTATAAAATAAACCGTAAAGTGTACCATAAACACTGAAATTGGTTTTATTTTCCTAGCTTTAAAATTAACGAAGATATATCACTTTGAAAAAAAGTCGTCTCCAGACACTTTTTTTTAAATAGATCCTCAATTAACTGAGATAAAAAGCTAGAATCTACTCGATCAACTAATATTAGTACCCTCTACAATATAGCATAGGTTACGATATAGGTTCCTATCGGGGGCAGTTTTGCTATGGAAGTACGGTTAGACCCTTTTACTATTGGAAACTAGGTCTTGATGGTCCAAATGGTAAAATTGTATGTCATTAAATACCATAGATCTTGATGGCTTTCAACTGGCCACAAGAATAAATGAAAATAAATACAAGGAATCTTGTCCTTGCATTTTGGGATAAGGACTCTATTGAATTTATATTATTTCAAAAATTTCCATTTCAAAAATTCTTTTAATGTTGCTGTTGCAATAGTAATTTTTGATTTTGGGACACCGCTACTTTCTAGGAATTCTATCATGCAGTAACTTGCAGGGAAAAAATTGAAATTGTTTAATTATGTACCTGCTTCATAACAAGCAAAAATATTATAGTTAATAATCAGTCGATAATGAGACAGTGACTTAGCTCACGTTTTTCGTCAAAAATTCGTTTACGTGTCGTACTTAAACAACACGTTCTGCGTAAAGAGACCCAATAAATGAATTTATTTCTTGGAAAACATCTACCTACCTACATACTATAGGTAAATTGTAGGTATGTAGTAAAAAGTTTGCGGCTAATTTCTAGCACGCAACGTGTAATTACGAAGTTTTTAATTTCACGTAATATGGACTAATTTCTTGCGAATAGGCGCGCAAAATGATTCGTTTTGCTACCATTTTTTCAGTAATTGATTTAAATTGGTCACGCGCAAGGAAACGATGGTAAGACGCTGGGAACGAAAAACTTTTTTCAACCACTGCGACCAATCGTCGTCATACTAGGCATAGAAGGTACACTTGCTTACATAGCATACATCTACATACTCGTGTGCAGTGGCGGCTCGTCAATCTTTTTCGTCACCTCGTAAAAACCAAAAGTTCGTTATAACAGAATTATTGTAAACGCATTTGTTTGAGGTTTCATTGATTTTGTTAAGTCTTTAGGGAACTATGAACCTTTTGTCGAGCCATAAATCATTTTTACAGTGGAGTTGGTACAAAAACCCAATAGGGCGCTTTCTCGATCAATACGGTGCACAATAATTACGTAGCATTAAAAAAGAAAAAGTTTGTTTTATTAATCTGCTGTTTAATTTTTTTTACGTCACTAATAACATTCATTAAATTTTGCCGACAACTTACACAACTGTCACATTAGTGACCTCGTCAACTGTAAAAAAACAAACTTTTGGGTCTTTTGTTTACCACCACACTGTTAAAAATTTTAGTAAAATTACAATTGTTTTACAAAACAAAAGATAAGTAAAATTACAAATCAGTGTATGGCAATACATAATTACAATACAATTTAAGTAATCTTCTAAGATCCATGAGGAAATCTACTAATACCAGTTGTAATTTTACAATCTTTATGTATAAATTCAGCACACATTGTGATTTTACTGAACCGTTTATCAGCTTGTAATAGAAAGCATTTCGAATTTACAAACATTGTTTGTAATTTGATTTATTACAATTTTAAGAAAAATTACAAAACAAAATGTAATTGAAATTGCAATGAAGTCAATGAAAGTTTAAAGATGATTTTTTTATTTTTACAGTCTTGATTATAGGATTCCAAAAGTGTATTGTAATTTTACTAAAAATAAATCTGCTGTAGCAGAACTAAATCAACAATATTTTTTTTACACATTCTGGAAATGTGATGAATTTTTGACAAAATAATAAAAATAATCTATAAGAAAAAAATTATAAATCGAAATTCAAAATTAATACATCCATTGAACCACCCTTTCTATGATTATCTGTTCACATCATAAACGAAGTTATTAGAAACGCTCGTGTTATTTTTTGTCTTTTTGCATAAAAACATGAGTTTGATCAGTGGCCGCCAGATGGCGCTGTCGCCCATGTTTGCAGGACATTTGTATTCCAATATTTATGAAGCCAAAGATATCAACCCCGGGTAGTTAATAAATAAAGGCAACTCAAGGCTGAGTGTTGATATATCATACCATGCTTAACTTTTTAGGAATATCTTTCTAAACTTTCTTAACATTACTAATATCAATTAATGTTTTTTCTTGATGGTCCAAACATGCCATTTTTTTCTTTGATTTTGGCACTCGTGTTTTCTCGACTTCTAAACATACTGAAATTACGAAGTATTTTTAGTATAACTTTAATAACATTACAATATTTGTATTTTTATGTTACTAACTAGATTATTGATAACTGTAGTAAAATTGCTACGAATATTTTGTAATATTCCTAAACTTAGTTGAAATGAATTGTGTAGTATAATTACAATAAAGTATACCTACTGAAATTAATAAACAATTTCACTATAATTTGTTTAACAAAATTACAATATTTGTATTGTACTTTTACTAAAGAGATTATAGGTAACTCTTTAGTAAAATTACTACAAACGTTTTGTAATTTTCCCAAATTGAATTGGAATTAATTGTGTAGTAAATTTACAAAACTGGATTTTACTTTTACTATACCGTGGTGCGTCACAACTTCCAACAATTGTTTTGTAAAATTACCATAGAAATTTCTAACAGTGCAGTACAGAGAGAGATGGAGGGTAAGGCAGAAGGCCCTCTTTAGTCTCCTTTAGGAATCGTGGAAAAGGGTGGGTGGTGGTTTGGGGGAGAAAGATGAGACGAAGGATCCAAGGAAACCACAGAAAAACTTGGCTAGAGTAGCGGCCCCGGAATCAAACCGGTGACCTCCCGAATGCTAAGCAATGATCTAGACGACTAGACCATGCCGCTCGGTTGGTAAACTGTAAAAACGAAATGCATATGGACAAGTGTTATACAGTTAAAAATTATTAACGGTAACGCTGTCATCAGTTGATGGAAATTCAGAATCACTACAATTAGGTGTTAATAATTTCTTCAGTAGTCGAGTCAATTATAACTGCGTTGCTTCCTTTTTGATAAACTTTTCCACCAGGAACATATCTCTAGGTCTCAACCGCAATACTTTGAAACTCTTTTTTTGCAAACACATTCACTTACTCCAGAGTACCTAAATTTAATTTTCCTTGCTGCCGCCACTCTTCCTTTTACAATTCCTATATCAACACTTCGGGATTTAATTCTGGATAATATGGAAATAATAGTCGTACGCTACGTCCGTTATCTACCCCTTCATGTATAATAATTATCTATGTTAATTTTGTTTTTGCAGTTAGGTAATGAGTAGATACACTTTTTTTAACACGACATTTACTGTGTCACTTTTGTGTTGACTGTTCTTACTGTCGCAAAAATTTTTTAACAGTAGATTAATAAAACAACCGTTTTCTTTCTTAATGCTGCGTAATTTTTGTGTACAGTACTGGAAATATAATGTAGCACTCCTTCTGAATCGAATCCTATCGTATTGACCCAAAAAACGTCCTTTTCCACTTTATACCTACCCAATTATAGAAATGACTTATGGCATTTTTGTCTCGACTCGGTTAGTTTTGTAGGTACTTAGTTCTACTGTTATCACTAATTAGCCGTTGAGAATGTGCTGCGCACCCGAAAATGAGGCTTTGCACTATTTTTTCGATAAAACGAGATATTCGCGAAGAATTGTATATCGTATACCTTTGACCACGCGTAATCTTTTTAGCGGCACGTGTATCGCTGGGGACTTTTGGGATATTGTTTAAAATTATAGAAAGAAGGTTCATGCAAAAATCCAGCTTTCTCCTAATTTTTCTGATATGCAATGTCTCTATTCCCCGAATTACCTGCGGATTTAGAGTTTTATCATGAAGTAAACCACCAAATTATTGAATGAAATCAGTCACCAATGAATAGCTTTGTACCTTAAGAAAGACAAGAAATGAAATTAGCAGTTATTTTACCAATTAACTGAGTTTTAAAAAAAAATAATAAACAAAGGTATATTTATTCTTTTTGCTTTTTTTTTGTGCATGGAGTGGAATGGATAAGCCTTTCAACGTACGTATCTTGTTGCGGTTTATAGGGAATAAAGCCTTCTATATGTACATTTTGTATTTAATCCTACAAGGTTAAGAAAGCGAACGTGAAGAATGAAAAATTCTTGACTTGTTTATGACAGGAGAATGTCCATGTCCCGAACGTTCGAAAAGTAATTTGGCTCAAAAAAGCAGCGAATTACTATTTTAATTACCTTTTTGTCCTTCGTACTCACATAATGTGAACAAGAACAAACTTCTGGTGGTACATTTATTGACAACATTATATATAACTCTTATATAATCACAATAGTCCTAAACGACAGTATATACTATACTAGTATGGACGTTAAATAAAGTCCAACTTTATCTACATTAAAATAAATCAAACATCCTTCGTATAAGCATAAAGCGAAAAGAATATATTTGTCAAAAATGATTCCGATTTGCTTTCGACGCTCACTTTTGTTGCGTAAAAGGAACAATCAGTTAGTTCTTAAGTTTACTAAATCAATCTACTCTTGCAGTTTAAATAAGTAAGAGTGTGCCTTTAGCTTAATACTTATTATAAGTGAAGGGGGAGTGCCTGCGGAAAGAAAGACCTCGTAATTACACCGTGACCGATGAGTGATTAATAAACGTATATTTATCACTCGCTAACACACTGATCGTGATTACGTCTGAAATCTCGTTCCCCGATCTTGGTGACATGATTTATTTCTTATATTAATTATCTATTCAGACCCGGGACTCGGGCAACTTATCGATGTCCCTACAATCGTTTCTATCTGTTAACTGTCAGGTTCTTTTATTGAAAATTATTTCCGACTCGTCATGGGGGGTTACTAACTATTGTCTTCGAGTATTTGATACGATGTAGAAATCAAATTTAAGATTTCAACGGACACTTCACTGTAATGAGGAAATTTTTCTTTAATGGATGCTAGTAAAGTCAATTTATAGTCAATTTATAGATATAATAATATAAGCAATGCCCCTATTTGTTGTAGCCTCAACAAACATAAGTTTTGGAAACTTTATATTCAAAGCGTCAAAAGAAGTTTCATTTCAAAAAATTCCGTCCAATAACTAAAAAATAAATAAAACTTCTTCAGATGGAGAAAATACAATATTCATAAAAAGAAAAATGTCGCTTTATGTAATGAAATTATTATGATATATAAAATTGTTTTAACGAAACTCTCACTCTCCAAGGACTCTTATCTTTGTTTTGTATTGGTTCAAAACAAGATCAAGACAACACCACCGATGTGAAAATAGAGGCAAGTACAAGAAAGTCACCTCCAGAATTTTGGTGATCTTAAAATTTTGTCAAGAAGCCCTTTATTATCTGGACTCTTGATTCTTATGAATTCTTGTCTTGATCTTGTCTTTATTCAAGACAACAACACCCATGTAAAATTACGACAAGATCAAGAGAATTACGTCAAGAATTTTGAAGACTAGGAAATTTTGTCAAGATATCCTTAATGCAAACTTTTAAGTTTTAATGAATTCCTGTCTCGATCTTGTTTTGATTCAAGACACCACCACCAATGTAAAGATCGAGGCAAGATCAAGAGAGTCATAAAGAGAGAATTTTGCAGATGAAGAAATTTTGCCAAGAATCCCTTTATGCAGGCTCTTGATTTCCGTGAATCTTCGCCTTGATCTTCCCTTGATTCAAGATAACAAACAACACCGATGTAACAATCAAAGCAACATCAAGAGAGTCACATCGAGAATTTTGGAGATTATTAAATTTTGTCAAGAACCTCTTTATTATACAGACTCTTGATTTTTATGAATTCTTGCCTTGATCTTGTCTTTATTCAGGACAAAAACACCCATATAAAATTTCGACAAGTTCAAGAGAAATACATCAAGAATTTTGAAGACTAGGAAATTTTGTCAAGATATCTTTAATGTAAACTTTTCAGTTTTATGAATTCTTGTCTCGATCTTGTTTTGATTCAAGACACCAGCACCGATGTAAAAATCGAGGCAAGATCAAGAGAGTCATAAAGAGAGAATTTTGCAGATGAAGAAATTTTGCCAAGAATCCCTTTATGCAGGCTCTTGATTTCCGTGAATCCGCACCTTAATCTTGTCTTGATTCAAGATAACAAACAACACCGATGTAAAAATCAAACCAACATCAAGAGAGTCACATCTAAAATTTTGGAGATTATTAAATTTTGTCAAGAACCTTTTTATTATACAGACTCTTGATTTTTATGAATTCTTGCCTTGATCTTGTCTTTATTCAGGACAAAAACACCCATGTAAAATTACGACAAGATCAAGAGAATTACATCAAGAATTTTGAAGACTAGGAAATTTTGTCAAGATATCCTTAATGCAAACTTTTCAGTTTTATGAATTCTTGTCTCGATCTTGTTTTGATTCAAGACACCACCACCAATGTAAAGATCGAGGCAAGATCAAGAGAGTCATAAAGAGAGAATTTTGCAGATGAAGAAATTTTGCCAAGAATCCCTTTATGCAGGCTCTTGATTTCCGTGAATCCTCACCTTAATCTTGTCTTGATTCAAGATAACAAACAACACCGATGTAAAAATCAAACCAACATCAAGAGAGTCACATCTAAAATTTTGGAGATTATTAAATTTTGTCAAGAACCTCTTTATTATACAGACTCTTGATTTTTATGAATTCTTGCCTTGATCTTGTCTTTATTCAGGACAAAAACACCCATGTAAAATTACGACAAGATCAAGAGAAATACATCAAGAATTTTGAAGACTAGGAAATTTTGTCAAGATATCCTTAATGCAAACTTTTGATTTTAATGAATTCTTGTCTCGATCTTGTTTTGATTCAAGACACCACCACCAATGAAAAGATCGAGGCAAGATCAAGAGAGTCATAAAGAGAGAATTTTGCAGATGAAGAAATTTTGCCAAGATTCCCTTTATGCAGGCTCTTGATTTCCGTGAATCCTCACCTTAATCTTGTCTTGATTCAAGATAACAAACAACACCGATGTAAAAATCAAACCAACATCAAGAGAGTCACATCTAAAATTTTGGAGATTATTAAATTTTGTTAAGAACCTCTTTATTATACAGACTCTTGATTTTTATGAATTCTTGCCTTGATCTTGTCTTTATTCAGGACAAAACACCCATGTAAAATTACGACAAGATCAAGAGAATTACATCAAGAATTTTGAAGACTAGGAAATTTTGTCAAGATATCCTTAATGCAAACTTTTCAGTTTTATGAATTCTTGTCTCGATCTTGTTTTGATTCAAGACACCAGCGCCGATGTAAAGATCGAGGCAAGATCAAGAGTGTCACATAGAGAATTTTGCTGATGAAGAAATTTTGCCAAGAATCCCTTTATGCAGGCTCTTGATTTCCGTGAATCCTCACCTTAATCTTGTCTTGATTCAAGATAACAAACAACACCGATGTAAAAATCAAACCAACATCAAGAGAGTCACATCTAAAATTTTGGAGATTATTAAATTTTGTCAAGAACCTCTTTATTATACAGACTCTTGATTTTTATGAATTCTTGCCTTGATCTTGTCTTTATTCAGGACAAAAACACCCATGTAAAATTACGACAAGATCAAGAGAATTACATCAAGAATTTTGAAGACTAGAAAATTTTGTCAAGATATCCTTAATGCAAACTTTTCAGTTTTATGCATTCTTGTCTCGATCTTGTTTTGATTCAAGACACCAGCGCCGATGTAAAGATCGAGGCAAGATCAAGAGTGTCACATAGAGAATTTTGCTGATGAAGAAATTTTGCCAAGAATCCCTTTATGCAGGCTCTTGATTTCCGTGAATCTTCGCCTTGATCTTGTCTTGATTCAAGATAACAAACAACACCGATGTAAAAATCAAACCAACATCAAGAGTCACATCTAAAATTTTGGAGATTATTAAATTTTGTCAAGAACCTCTTTATTATACAGACTCTTGATTTTTATGAATTCTTGCCTTGATCTTGTCTTTATTCAGGACAAAAACACCCATGTAAAATTACGACAAGATCAAGAGAATTACATCAAGAATTTTGAAGACTAGGAAATTTTGTCAAGATATCCTTAATGCAAACTTTTCAGTTTTATGAATTCTTGTCTCGATCTTGTTTTGATTCAAGACACCAGCGCCGATGTAAAGATCGAGGCAAGATCAAGAGTGTCACATAGAGAATTTTGCTGATGAAGAAATTTTGCCAAGAATCCCTTTATGCAGGCTCTTGATTTCCGTGAATCCTCACCTTAATCTTGTCTTGATTCAAGATAACAAACAACACCGATGTAAAAATCAAACCAACATCAAGAGAGTCACATCTAAAATTTTGGAGATTATTAAATTTTGTCAAGAACCTCTTTATTATACAGACTCTTGATTTTTATGAATTCTTGCCTTGATCTTGTCTTTATTCAGGACAAAAACACCCATGTAAAATTACGACAAGATCAAGAGAATTACATCAAGAATTTTGAAGACTAGAAAATTTTGTCAAGATATCCTTAATGCAAACTTTTCAGTTTTATGCATTCTTGTCTCGATCTTGTTTTGATTCAAGACACCAGCGCCGATGTAAAGATCGAGGCAAGATCAAGAGTGTCACATAGAGAATTTTGCTGATGAAGAAATTTTGCCAAGAATCCGTTTATGCAGGCTCTTGATTTCCGTGAATCTTCGCCTTGATCTTGTCTTGATTCAAGATAACAAACAACACCGATGTAAAAATCAAACCAACATCAAGAGTCACATCTAAAATTTTGGAGATTATTAAATTTTGTCAAGAACCTCTTTATTATACAGACTCTTGATTTTTATGAATTCTTGCCTTGATCTTGTCTTTATTCAGGACAAAAACACCCATGTAAAATTACGACAAGATCAAGAGAATTACATCAAGAATTTTGAAGACTAGGAAATTTTGTCAAGATATCCTTAATGCAAACTTTTCAGTTTTATGAATTCTTGTCTCGATCTTGTTTTGATTCAAGACACCACCACCAATGTAAAGATCGAGGCAAGATCAAGAGAGTCATAAAGAGAGAATTTTGCAGATGAAGAAATTTTGCCAAGAATCCCTTTATGCAGGCTCTTGATTTCCGTGAATCCTCACCTTAATCTTGTCTTGATTCAAGATAACAAACAACACCGATGTAAAAATCAAACCAACATCAAGAGAGTCACATCTAAAATTTTGGAGATTATTAAATTTTGTCAAGAACCTTTTTATTATACAGACTCTTGATTTTTATGAATTCTTGCCTTGATCTTGTCTTTATTCAGGACAAAAACACCCATGTAAAATTACGACAAGATCAAGAGAATTACATCAAGAATTTTGAAGACTAGGAAATTTTGTCAAGATATCCTTAATGCAAACTTTTCAGTTTTATGAATTCTTGTCTCGATCTTGTTTTGATTCAAGACACCACCACCAATGTAAAGATCGAGGCAAGATCAAGAGAGTCATAAAGAGAGAATTTTGCAGATGAAGAAATTTTGCCAAGAATCCCTTTATGCAGGCTCTTGATTTCCGTGAATCCTCACCTTAATCTTGTCTTGATTCAAGATAACAAACAACACCGATGTAAAAATCAAACCAACATCAAGAGAGTCACATCTAAAATTTTGGAGATTATTAAATTTTGTCAAGAACCTCTTTATTATACAGACTCTTGATTTTTATGAATTCTTGCCTTGATCTTGTCTTTATTCAGGACAAAAACACCCATGTAAAATTACGACAAGATCAAGAGAATTACATCAAGAATTTTGAAGACTAGGAAATTTTGTCAAGATATCCTTAATGCAAACTTTTCAGTTTTATGAATTCTTGTCTCGATCTTGTTTTGATTCAAGACACCACCACCAATGTAAAGATCGAGGCAAGATCAAGAGAGTCATAAAGAGAGAATTTTGCAGATGAAGAAATTTTGCCAAGAATCCCTTTATGCAGGCTCTTGATTTCCGTGAATCCTCACCTTAATCTTGTCTTGATTCAAGATAACAAACAACACCGATGTAAAAATCAAACCAACATCAAGAGAGTCACATCTAAAATTTTGGAGATTATTAAATTTTGTCAAGAACCTCTTTATTATACAGACTCTTGATTTTTATGAATTCTTGCCTTGATCTTGTCTTTATTCAGGACAAAAACACCCATGTAAAATTACGACAAGATCAAGAGAATTACATCAAGAATTTTGAAGACTAGGAAATTTTGTCAAGATATCCTTAATGCAAACTTTTCAGTTTTATGAATTCTTGTCTCGATCTTGTTTTGATTCAAGACACCAGCGCCGATGTAAAGATCGAGGCAAGATCAAGAGTGTCACATAGAGAATTTTGCTGATGAAGAAATTTTGCCAAGAATCCCTTTATGCAGGCTCTTGATTTCCGTGAATCTTCGCCTTGATCTTGTCTTGATTCAAGATAACTAACAACAACGATGTTAAAATCAAAGCTTTATCAAGAGAGACACATCGAGAGTTTTGGAGATCATTAAATTTTGTTAAGAACCCCTTTATTATACAGACTCTTGATTTTTATGAATTATTATCTTGATCTTGTCTTTCTTCAAGACAACAACACCCATGTAAAATTACGACAAGATCAAGAGAATCACATCAAGAATTTTGAAGACTAGGAAATTTTGTCAAGATATCTTTAATGTAAACTTTTCAGTTTTATGAATTCTTGTCTCGATCTTGTTTTGATTCAAGACACCAGCACCGATGTAAAGATCGAGGCAAGATCAAGAGAGTCATAAAGAGAGAATTTTGCTGATGAAGAAATTTTGCCAAGAATCCCTTTATTCAGGCTCTTGATTTCCGTGAATCTTCGCCTTGATCTTGCCTTGATTCAAGATAACAAACAACACCGATGTAAAAATCAAAGCAACATCAAGAGAGTCACATCGAGAATTTCGGAGATTATTAAATTTTGTCAAGAACCTCTTTATTATACAGACTCTTGATTTTTATGAATTATTGTCTTGATCTTGTCTTTCTTCAAGAAAACAACACCCATGTAAAATTACGACAAGATCAAGAGAATCACAACAAGAATTTGGGAGATCATGAAATTTTGTCTCAAGAACCCCTTTATTATACAGACTCTTGATTTTTATGAATTATTATCTTGATCTTGTCTTTCTTCAAGACAACAACACCCATGTAAAATTACGACAAGATCAAGAGAATCACATCAAGAATTTTGAAGACTAGGAAATTTTGTCAAGATATCTTTAATGTAAACTTTTCAGTTTTATGAATTCTTGTCTCGATCTTGTTTTGATTCAAGACACCAGCACCGATGTAAAGATCGAGGCAAGATCAAGAGAGTCATAAAGAGAGAATTTTGCTGATGAAGAAATTTTGCCAAGAATCCCTTTATTCAGGCTCTTGATTTCCGTGAATCTTCGCCTTGATCTTGCCTTGATTCAAGATAACAAACAACACCGATGTAAAAATCAAAGCAACATCAAGAGAGTCACATCGAGAATTTCGGAGATTATTAAATTTTGTCAAGAACCTCTTTATTATACAGACTCTTGATTTTTATGAATTATTGTCTTGATCTTGTCTTTCTTCAAGAAAACAACACCCATGTAAAATTACGACAAGATCAAGAGAATCACAACAAGAATTTGGGAGATCATGAAATTTTGTCTCAAGAACCCCTTTATTATACAGACTCTTGATTTTTATGAATTATTATCTTGATCTTGTCTTTCTTCAAGACAACAACACCCATGTAAAATTACGACAAGATCAAGAGAATCACATCAAGAATTTTGAAGACTAGGAAATTTTGTCAAGATATCTTTAATGTAAACTTTTCAGTTTTATGAATTCTTGTCTCGATCTTGTTTTGATTCAAGACACCAGCACCGATGTAAAGATCGAGGCAAGATCAAGAGAGTCATAAAGAGAGAATTTTGCTGATGAAGAAATTTTGCCAAGAATCCCTTTATTCAGGCTCTTGATTTCCGTGAATCTTCGCCTTGATCTTGCCTTGATTCAAGATAACAAACAACACCGATGTAAAAATCAAAGCAACATCAAGAGAGTCACATCGAGAATTTCGGAGATTATTAAATTTTGTCAAGAACCTCTTTATTATACAGACTCTTGATTTTTATGAATTATTGTCTTGATCTTGTCTTTCTTCAAGAAAACAACACCCATGTAAAATTACGACAAGATCAAGAGAATCACAACAAGAATTTGGGAGATCATGAAATTTTGTCTCAAGAACCCCTTTATTATACAGACTCTTGATTTTTATTAATTATTGTCTTGATCTAGTCTTGATTGTAGACAATAGCACCGATGTAAAAAGAGTCATATGGTGAATTTTGGAGATCAAAAAAATTTGTCAATACATCCTTTATGCATTCCCCTGATTTGTATAGATTCTTGTCTTAATCTTGTGTAGATCAAGACTATTGTTGTGATGAAATCCTTACCTTCTGATATTAATCTTTCGCGGATTTCCCAGGCAAAAATTGTGGGATTTTCCCTTTTGTACTGTTCAATTTTGGAAACGACTGCGGGTGTCGCTACCTTCGGTTTGCTCCCCCCAATGAGACCTGGTGGTCGTAAGGTACCTGTAAAGAAAGAAAGAAATTTATTAACAATAGGAAATTTCTTTCGCTGTTCCTATTTATTATTTCTCATTTCTTAAGGTACACGTATAGGTAATCAATTTGATTGTGGCGGCGAGCTCATTCATACGATAAAATGGTTACATATTTTTACAGAAGGTGGATAATGTCCCCATGCCATGCGTTGAAAATACCAGGCAAGAACGTAATTATGGTCCGTGAAAAAGAAAAGCGAACAACGGTCGATTATCGTGTAGATCGAAACGCATTGAATTGGTAGGTAGGTAGGTAGGTACCTGCTTGTGTGTGTGATATCGAAAGAAAAGGTATAAAAGGGATCGACGAGATACACTACGTCTTTTGTGAAACGTTAAATGGTTCGGGCAAACAAAAACACCTGCACCTACTTTATTGACTTCTGTGTCAACGCACCACACAATAAATATACGTGACATCTGCGACAACTTCTTGTCCACGCGATTGTCATCCGCTAGTCTGCGTCACTTCCCGTATTCCCGTTTGGAAATTCGCGAACGGTCGCTCTGGTGAATTTATTTTTGACGGGGGAACAGGCGGTCGGGGGCGACTACCACAAAAAAGTACAATCGGCGGACGATCGTTTATGGGCAAACTATGGGAGCGGGTCTGATAAACGACCTTTGAAGCGCACTCAGATCTGTTTTCGACAGACGTGACACTATTCTGAATCAATCAATTTGTTACAAACCATTATTTGTCATGAACAGTCATTGATTTTTGGGAATATGTATCTACATAAATTTAGATGGTCCAATTAAATGAATTATATATTATTACTTATGATAATGTTTGTTGCTTCTTTTGAAATTCAATCAGAAAATCCTTTATGACTGTGCGCCCAGGACTCGTTAAATAACAAACGTAAACCGGATTACATGGAGAATAATGGTGACGTTACAGGGGGCGCAAATTGGATAGAATCGTTCTCTTTATCTAACCAATATTCCTAGATCAGTTTTATAACGAAAGAGAAAGAGAGGGGGGGGATAATACCATAATGTTATTAAGGAGATCCTACAACTGGATACTAACTGTTTGCAGCAAGGGCGGCAATGGGAACACACTTAAATTACCACAGGCATTCCTTCATTGATACCTGCCTTTGTTCTACTTCTTTTACGATTCTTGATTTTGGAATCAACGTTAATAACATGAAACATTTTGGGTTTTTTTTGCTTTTCCTTTTAAACGTCAGTCTTATTGTTGGACTTTTTAAATAATAAAAATAAAAAAAAAAATGATTTTGAAGTTATAAAAGTAAAGAGTTCATAATTCTTGGGTTTCTTTTTTAGAAGATGTGGACGCAGTCTTTCTCATAATTTTTTCTCTTGGTTTTGATCTTGTTCATTATTTGGCATTACGAGCATATATTTGTCTTGATTTTGACCTTACTCTTGCTAAATGTGCCACACCAAGTCCTGATCCTGAATATTTTTCTCAATGATATTTCGTTTAATTCACAAGTATTTAGAGGTTACTTCATGGTAACCATGTACCTAGAAAAGATATTTTTCCTGTCCAACACTTCTTCGACTAATTTTCACATTATCCATCCATCGCCTTTACCCATCAATTACTGTTACCAATCGCGTGATGTTTTTCGAACCAAGTGTTACTGAAGTACTTAAGGGTTCTTAGAACTAACTGACTTTAGATGAACTTCACCATTCGCCTTTGGTCCTTTTGAATAAGTATCGCCAATAACAATTTTTCCTTTGGCGCCAACCATTCACGCTTTCTCCCGAGGGATATTTCGAATTGAGTCGCAAAAGGATAATTACACGACGACGTTACGTCTTTGCTCCTTCTACGTCCTCAAATCTCATCCTGACGGTTTTTTCTTTTCGATGTTGTTGTTTCCATTGCGTGACTGCGCGCACATTTTATGCAACGACGAGCTTCGCAAAAACCGGAATGTTTTCAGTTACATGACACGAAAGAAGAGTGAGGTCACTGCCACGTGACGCTTGTACTACCTATCTAGACATTTTTGTACCGTTTAATATAACGATATAACATTAAGTACGATACGAATATTTAGTCTGGTCTAGTTACACATTTGAGGATATCAAGTTATCCAATTCAGATACTGATGAAAGCAATTTTTGATCCACGAGGTTTGTTCATGTTTAGATTGTAGATTATACAAGCTGCAACAGATATTTATTTTGGTATTCTGCAATAACAAGTAAAATATATTTTCAAACCTTCTTTCTGATGCAAATATTTTTGATTGGATACTCTCAAAATTCTATACTTTGCCTTCTTCGGGCATATTCAGGAATTATTTACATTTACCATAGCCTTTAAAAAATATTTCTAAGGGTAGAAAGTTATGGGCAAGATTAGTGCAACACAAAACCCTTTTAATATCCATTTGATCATCCAGTATCTTCTTCTACATCCAAAATTAAAAAGTATTCATTCATTCATAGATATTTTCTTTCTACTTCCTTCCTCTGGTGTGTTCCTTGTTTTGCTTTTCCATTTTACTTAACATTTTTTTCTTTGGGATTAAAGACTTTTTTGTTGCATCAAACGGATATTTCTTCCTGATAAAATGCGGTCAAAACTCAAGGATTCTGGTACAAAAATTGGTCACACTTTTAAGCAGTTTTACAAAAGGGAATGTAGCAATCCGGCACCCATAAAGGTAACTTCTAAACGTTGGTACCTATACCGGTAATTGGTTCGAGATCGTAAACAAGTCATAAAACGGTTTCTCACTTCTCGATAATTGTACGTTGCAAATATTCGCATTCGTTCTTAAAAATGGCCCTACATTACATGCGTGAGTACCTACGTTTGTGCACCTACAAGTGTACCTACACACGTATACGAGTGAGGTTGTAATTGTCGAAAATGAGTGCGGTGCTCGGCGAAATGGACATCGCCAAGGAAAAAAGGCGAAAAATTTTGGCCGTTCATTAAAGAAAGGGGCCAATTATGCGGCCGGGCAAATTATTATCTGCACATGGCCATGGGTTTTGCAGTTTAAATAATTATATTCATAATAAAAGGCAGAACAAAGTCACGCTTTAAAATTATTAGCGTGACTCCAGCACGGAATCGACAAATTAGTGCGAACTGCGTGTGAATGCTAAATAATATCTTAGCTGGAATGTTTCAGTTATTCCTTTTGCTATAGGTACCTATGCCATCTTCAGTGATAAATAAGAAATAGCAGCGCTTTCCACTAACATTTTTATTTTTTTACTTAACTAAACATAAGTATAAATATTTGCCCGTCTTCGTAACGCATGCGCTTAATATTACTTAACCTACAAACATGCCGATCTACCTACTACTCGTTCTATCTGTTTACGTGCTCTAACAATTAAGGGTTTAATTCTTTATTTCTTTCAATGATAACAAAATGCTCACAAAATATTAATATTAACATATACTGGGAACACTTTATTGTGGGTTTGAATTAAATTTGTATTTAGGAAATGCACATTAAAAAGAATATTCACTTGACTAATAAGTCACAATTTTTTTAAACAGTGTTGTAGTAAGTTGGAGTAAGACATTCTGTGTTTTTGTCAATTTTCTGAGCTGAAACCATTCGGTGTATTAAAAAAAGTATGATAAGAAACTATACCACTACACCACTACAGTGTGATAACAAGAAATAAATAAATATCTTGTACTCGATTCTATTTAGCTCTTGATGAGATCAATAAATATTTAAAGATTCTTGATTATTAAAATAGATGTTACGAAAAAAAACTATCGTTCCTTTGACCGTAAATGCAGAGCGTATTTATAATAACTGACATTGCGACAATATTGAAAAAAGGATTTCTGCGAAGGCGACGCGACGCCATGCGATGCGACTCGATGTCTGTTTTCCGTATCGAAGAACAATAACTATAACAACAATAATAACGAATAACGACAACAACGGGAGCATATTACAACAGGCGTAATTGCACAGAGGACAACGAAAATTATAGACGAAGGATGCAACATCGCGGGCGCGCTTAAATAAATAATTCCTGCAGCGGCATTATAATGCGATATGATAATAGCAGTCATTAAGGCAACGTGGATGCGGCCGAGGCAGTCGGCCATTTTGTCTTCTATTGCATGCATGTGTAACTGAAACCTTGACGGTCGCCGTAAGTAATAATGGTACAGTTGTGCGAGCAATGCTTACAATGACGATATCTACTTACGTACCTAAAGGTACACAAGTATATGTAAAAGGAACTAAAATGGCTGAAACTTACCTATGTGTGTACATAAGTGTACATAACATACATACTTACTTACTGACAAATCTACATGGGTGTATCAATGGCCAGGGACGTATTCGAAATTCTTACTTGTAACTTGGTATCTTAGCTGTAGGTACCAGTTTTAGTGTTGATTTACAAACTTTTAAACCTATAGTCTATTTTTTTTTTAAAGTGGTTGCCTAGATAATAAAATTTTCAAGAGATTTTTTTTACGTTAGCTTCTAATAAAGATTAGTAGGTAAGGGCAGGGTACCAATAACACATTAGGATGTTCTTAAGATACGAAATATTATCTACTACACGGAGAAAACAATCGTGAAAATATTTCTAGAATTCTAGCAAACATGTTTTAAAAATCTGTTAATTATATGGACGACCAGACGCTCAAGGAGATTTTACTAGAAATGTCTAGTCAATCTACGTTCGGTGTTGAGACTGAATTCTAGTAAAATTGACTTGATTAAAAAACATTTTTTACACTTCTTATCACTAATTTTACTAAACTATTCTCATTCTAGTATTTTTTTTACGACACAATAAAATAATCAAGAGGTAGAGAAAAAAAGTCTAGACTTATTTAGCTTGATTATTATAATACTAATTATTAGAAAGAATGAAAAATTGTTTTATACCACCAAGTACATTTTATGAGAATTCTAGTATTATTTACTAGAAAAATTTTGCTTGACTCATCAAGTAATAAAATCATGATTATTTTTCTCCGTGTATTATCTAATTTTTTAATTAATAGTTGTGTCGTTTTAGTTAACTAAACATGAGTCTAAATATTTGCCCGTCTTCGTAACGCATGCGCTTAATATTACTTAACCTACAAACATGCCGATGTACCTACTACCCGTTCTATCTGTTTACGTGCTCTGACAACTAAGTGTTTAATTACTTGAATTGTATATCTAGACATTTGTCCACATTCTTGTAATAATAATAAAATCATGATTATTTTTCTCCGTGTATTATCTAATTTTTTAATTAATAGTTGTGTCTTTTAGTTAACTAAACATGAGTCAAATATTTGCCCGTCTTCGTAACGCATGCGCTTAATATTACTTAACCTACAAACATGCGATGTACCTACTACCCGTTCTATCTGTTTACGTGCTCTGACAACTAAGTGTTTAATTACTTGAATTGTATATCTACACATTTGTCCACATTCTTGATTTATTTCAACGAGAATAAAATGCTCACACAATTTTTGTTTTTGACTTAATTTATAGGTACATAAACTGGGAACACTTTGTTGTGGATTTGAATAAAATTATTGAGGAAATTTGTGTAGGCACGTTAGGCGCTAATAAAGATTAGTAGGGCACCAATAACAAATTATGACGTTCTCAATCTCAAGATACGAAATAATAGTATTGTATAATTTTTTTTAAAGTGGCAGTTCTTGTAATATAACTTTCAAGCATGCAACAATAAAGGAATTGTCAAAACGGCACATAGCGAGAATTTTAGGGCATAATAATCATCATCGAGTCTATTTCGATTGTTGGAATTTAAATAGTGCCATAAGTAAAAATAGGTATTAAATGTAGACAAGATTGATTTATTGCCTGGGCCGCTGCGCTGTATTAAAAAGATTAGACTACGAAATTTTTTATGTACCTATATTTGGTACTTTTGGTAGGTATGAGAATAGATCGCAAAATATATTTTATATCGCTAGGTGATTAGGGTGCTTCTATCTAGAGTTTTTTTTTCTATCTTTTTTTTACAAAAATATTTTTTTTATTTTTTATTTGGCATCTTTTCTGTCATAGATCCTATTCCCCCACACACTTACAATACATTCGTTATTTTTTATTTAAAACTAACTAGTTTTTTAATAAATTGTCAAAAGAAGCTTGACATTTTTATGACTAAAGTCACCATTTTTCATGAAACACACTGTAGCTAGCATAAATGCTGTCATCTGAACAGAAAATTCAGTCATACATGTTTATAATAATAAGACTTGTAAGAAACGGTAACACGGTCCGGCCCTGTAGGTACTTCTCAAAAGTAAGTTGACATTGCATGAGAAAATGTCATATGGCATGCGTATGTAGGTACCTAACCCTTCATAACTTCTTTTTATCAAAAGTAAATACCGTTCCTATTGTGTTTTACCCATATGTGCTTATATCTACCCATAAATTAAGAACCACTCAAAATTTACGGGGCCTAAAAATGTCACCTCAAAATGCTTCTTATGATGATGGGAATACGTTCTGTGAAAATGATTTATGTAAAGTCCTGTGCGTCTTCTCATTAATTTCTTTTATTTTATTGCGGTTGAATTAATTTTGATTCATAATATTAGGTACGTTTAGCAATAATGAAACTGTCAACTTCTTGCGGTTAATCGCATTATTCAATATGCACCTGTACAAATAATCCTCGCTGATTTATTTCCGTCGGCATGCATTCCAATTATGTAGTTAACAGTTATTGGTGTAAATGTTTCTGTGTTTTGACGCTAATTAGTTGTTTAATTTCCGTAACTACTTACATCCATGGAAATAATTATTATTCTAATTAATTACGCACACCAAAAATGGCGCCCTTTTTATTACACTGAGCTAAATTAATTTATACGTATAGGTATTTAATAATCAACATATATACTTGAAAATATATTACGTATTTGAAGCTTTTATTAACCATACAAATGTGCACGCAGATAAAATGTTATAATATAATATAATAAAATACCTACCCAAAAGCCGCCATTATCGGCTAATTGAACTAATGACAATGAATTAACGCTTAAAGTGTCAATCAATCCAATTAGATAAAGTGAGTGTGGGACGACACCGAAACGGGAATAACTTTATTAACGCAGGAAATGGAAACGCGCAAAATCACTAAATTTGTGCTAAACAATAGGACATTCGACGCACATTGACATGGATTGTTATTGGAAATCGTGTGACAAATAAATTTGATTGTCAAATATTGACCATCACCATCACGATAGAAATAGCGGCCATTGTGTTGAATTGAATGTGCAAGGATAAATCAATTAATGAAATCGTTATTGAAAAATACTATTAAAAATTGCTTGTGATGACGTTAATTCTACTATCTATTAACCCATTGAAATTTATTTTTATTTTCGGTGATTTGCAACCAAGATCTAGTTCGTATGGTGTAATTCTTTGTCTTTTATGGCACCATTTACTTGGATCTGTAAAGCCTAAAATAGTTTGAAAGCCTTCACAGGGTTTCAAATCCTAAGGGCTGTCATCATAATGATGTTTCAGGTAGGGTCAAGTGGGGTAATTGTGAACGATTTTGGAAGTTTGACTTTTGAAGGTCAATTTATCTTATGGTAGATGAAGATTAAATTTAGGCGACTACTTATATGATTAATTTAGGTCCTTGTTAGGTTTTAAGCGAATTTCGGTTGTTAAATATTCAAATTCGGATTTTTTTTGCAAAAAACCTTAAATTTACATATACACCTTCACTTATTAACACAGCCTTTATAAGCACTAAGTGATTTACGTAATACAAAAAGTGTTTGGGTTAGATGATGCCATAATAATATTTTTATTGCCTGAGCCTGTACTTTTCATTACTTAAACTATAGCGTTATAGGGCTTTTATTGTACTGACTCTAGAATAAGTTCTATTCATATACCTATACTAAAATTACAATAATCCTTAAATGGTAAGTAATTATATTTAACTGCAGAATATGAAACTCAATAAGGATTTTTGTCCCTTAACATTGACGCTATATAAGTTTTGGATGGTTATTTTTATGAGTGCAGTTGTTAGCCACTCTATAAACGAATGTACCTAATAAATCTCATTATAGTTCTTTAGCCTGAACTGTCACATAAAAAAAAACTCGACAATACTTTGAGCTTTACAAACATAAGGCGGTTTACAGAATACAAAAAGTGTTTGGTTTAGATGATGCCTTAATAATATGTATTCATAGTACCTGGGTGTAAACATGGGCGGTCATTTTTTGGTAGTTTTATTGCCTGATCCGCTACTTTCATGACTCAAATTATAGGTAAGGCTACATGGCTTTTACTGGCCCGAGATAAATTCTCTTTTTGTAGACTAAAATTACTATAATCATTTAAAGGTGAAGGTTAATAATGACTATTGTCCCTTAACATTGACGCTATATAAGTTTTGGATGGTTATTTTTATGAGTGCAATTGTTAGCCACTCTATAAAGAATGTACCTAATAAATCTCATTATAGTTCTTTAGCCTGAACTGTCACAAAAAAAAAAAAAAAAAAAAAAAAAAAAAAAAAAAAAAAAAAAAAAAAAAAAAATTTTTTTTTTTTTTTTTTTTTTTTTTTTTTTTTTTTTTTTTTTTTTTTTTTTTTTTACATGGCTTTTACTGGCCCGAGAATAAATTCTATTTTTGTAGACTAAATTTACTATAATCTTTAAAAGGAGAAAGTTAATAAGGATTATTGTCCCTTAACATTGACGCTATATAAGTTTTGGATGGTTATTTTTATGAGTGCAATTGTTAGCCACTCTATAAACGAATGTACCTAATAAATCTCATTACAGTTCTTTAGCCTGAACTGTCACATAAAAAAAAACTGGAACATACTTTGAGCTTTACAGCAATTACAGGGGTTTACAGAATAGCAAAAAGTGTTTGGTTTAGATGATGCCTTAATAATAATTATGTATCACAGTACCTGGGTGTAAACATGGTGGGTAGATTCTTTGGTAGTTTTATTGCCTGATCCGCTACTTTCATGACTCAAATTATAGGAAGGCTACATGGCTTTTTGTACTGGCTCGAGAATAATTCTATTTTGCTAGACTAAAATTACTATAAATGTTTAAAAGGAGAAAGTTAATAAGGATTATTGTCCCTTAACATTGACGCTATATAAGTTTTGGATGGTTATTTTTATGAGTGCAGTTGTTAGCCACTCTATAAAGGAATGTACCTAATAAATCTCATTATAGTTCTTTAGCCTGAACTGTCACATAAAAAAAACTCGACAATACTTTGAGCTTTACACACATTACGGCGGTTTACAGAATCAAAAAGTGTTTGGTTTAGATGATGCCTAATAATATGTAGGTATCACAATACCTGGGTGTAAACATGGGCGGTAATTTTTGGTAGTTTTATTGCCTGATCCCTACTTTCATGACTCAATTATAGGTAAGGCTACATGGCTTTACTGGCCCGAGATAATTTCTTTTTGGTAGACTAAATTACTATAATTTTAAAAGGGAAGGTTAATAAGATATTGTCCCTTAACATTGACGCTATATAAGTTTTGGATGGTTATTTTTATGAGTGCAGTTGTTAGCCACTCTATAAAGGAATGTACCTAATAAATCTCATTATAGTTCTTTAGCCTGAACTGTCACATAAAAAAAACTCGACAATACTTTGAGCTTTACACACATTACGGGGTTTACAGAATGCAAAAAGTGTTTGGTTTAGGTGATGCCATAATAATATGTATCACAGTACCTGGGTGTAAACATGGGCGGTCATTTTCTGGTAGTTTTATTGCCTGATCCTCTACTTTCATGACTCCAATTATAGGAAAGGCTACGTGGCTTTTACTGGCCCGAGATAAATTCTATTTTTGTTGACTAAATTTACTATAATTTTAAAAGGGAAAGTTAATAATGATTATTGTCCCTTAACATTGACGCTATATAAGTTTTGGATGGTTATTTTTATGAGTGCAGTTGTTAGCCACTCTATAAAGGAATGTACCTAATAAATCTCATTATAGTTCTTTAGCCTGAACTGTCATAAAAAAAAAAATTCGACAATACTTTGAGCTTTACACACATTACGGGGTTTTCAGAATGCAAAAAGTGTTTGGTTTAGGTGATGCCATAATAATATGTATCACAGTACCTGGGTGTAAACATGGGCGGTCATTTTCTGGTAGTTTTATTGCCTGATCCTCTACTTTCATGACTCCAATTATAGGAAGGCTACATGGCTTTTACTGGCCCGAGAATAAATTCTATTTTTGTAGACTAAATTTACTATAATCTTTAAAAGGAGAAAGTTAATAAGGATTATTGTCCCTTAACATTGACGCTATATAAGTTTTGGATGGTTATTTTTATGAGTGCAATTGTTAGCCACTCTATAAACGAATGTACCTAATAAATCTCATTAAGTTCTTTACCTGAACTGTCACATAAAAAAAACTCGACAATACTTTGAGCTTTACACACATTAGGGGTTTACAGAATGCAAAAAGTGTTTGGTTTAGTGATGCCATAATAATATGTATCACAGTACCTGGGTGTAAACATGGGCGGTCATTTTTGGTAGTTTTATTGCCTGATCCCTACTTTCATGACTCCAATTATAGGTAAGGCTACATGGCTTTACTGGCCCGAGAATAATTTATTTTTGTAGACTAAATTTACTATAATCTTTAAAGGTGAAGGTTAATAATGACTATTGTCCCTTAACATGACGCTATATAAGTTTTGGATGGTTATTTTTATGAGTGCAGTTGTTAGCCACTCTATAAAGGAATGTACCTTATAAATCTCATTATAGTTCTTTAGCCTGAACTGTCATATAAAAAAAAATCGACAATACTTTGAGCTTTACACACATAACGGGGTTTTCAGAATGCAAAAAGTGTTTGGTTTAGATGATGCCTTAATAATATGTATCAGTACCTGGTGTAAACATGGGCGGTCATTTTCTGGTAGTTTTATTGCCTGATCCTCTACTTTCATGACTCCAATTATAGGTAAGGCTACATGGCTTTTACTGGCCCGAGAATAAATTCTATTTTTGTAGACTAAATTTACTATAATCTTTAAAAGGAGAAAGTTAATAAGGATTATTGTCCCTTAACATTGACGCTATATAAGTTTTGGATGGTTATTTTTATGAGTGCAGTTGTTAGCCACTCTATAAAGGAATGTACCTTATAAATCTCATTATAGTTCTTTAGCCTGAACTGTCATATAAAAAAAAATTCGACAATACTTTGAGCTTTACACACATAACGGGGTTTTCAGAATGCAAAAAGTGTTTGGTTTAGATGATGCCTTAATAATATGTATCAGTACCTGGGTGTAAACATGGGCGGTCATTTTCTGGTAGTTTTATTGCCTGATCCTCTACTTTCATGACTCCAATTATAGGAAAGGCTACATGGCTTTTACTGGCCCGAGAATAAATTCTATTTTTGTAGACTAAATTTACTATAATCTTTAAAGGTGAAGGTTAATAATGACTATTGTCCCTTAACATAGACGCTATATAAGTTTTGGATGGTTATTTTTATGAGTGCAGTTGTTAGCCACTCTATAAACGAATGTACCTAATAA
Organism: Agrilus mali; assembly: GCA_029378335.1. Taxonomy (NCBI): domain Eukaryota; kingdom Metazoa; phylum Arthropoda; class Insecta; order Coleoptera; family Buprestidae; genus Agrilus; species Agrilus mali. The sequence continues at coordinate 2,925,070 of CM055657.1, read as the reverse complement.
ATCTCATTACAGTTCTTTAGCCTGAACTGTCACATAAAAAAAACTCGACAATACTTTGAGCTTTACAAACATAAGGCGGTTTACAGAATACAAAAAGTGTTTGGTTTAGATGATGCCTTAATAATATGTATCATAGTACCTGGGTGTAAACATGGTCGGTCTTCTTTTGGTAGTTTTATTGCCTGATCCGCTACTTTCATGGCTCAAACTATAAAGCTATATGTTTTTTACTAACCCGAGGATAAATTCTCTTTTTGTATACTAAAATTACTATAATCTTTAGAAGGTGAAAGTTAATAAGGATTATTGTCCCTTAACATTGACGCTATATAAGTTTTGATTCGTTATTTTTATGAGTGAAGTGTTAGCTAGGTAATAAATCTGTTTAAGTATTTTTAAGCTGAAATGCCTCTTAAAAAAGCTAGTTAGATAAAACTATGAACTTCACAAGCATCAAGTGGGTTACAGAATACAAAAAGTGTTTAGTTTATATGACATCATAATATTATAGTATAGTTTCATAAATTTATTAGTTAACAATGGTAATCGACCAAAACCACAAAATATTATTTACGACCTCACTCGTACCTCAGAAAGATCGACCCAACAACAGTCCAAACCTGTCGTTTTTGAAAGAAATCTCCTGTGGTGCGATTGCTATAAAAAGTTGTAAAATGTTATAAAATAAGGAAAGGTACTTTAAGAGTCAATTCTACTATGTTTCTGAGATTAATATAACCTGGGTGTAAATAAGGGTGGTTATTATTGGCAGTTAACTTGCCTGAGTATTCATTTTTCATAACTTAAACTATAGGGCTGAAAGTCTATAGGGCTTTTACTGACCCGAGGATAAATTCTATTTTTATAAAGTAAAATTACTATAATCTATTTTACTGCAGAATGTAAGACTCAATAAGGATTATTGTCCTTTAACATTGACGATAGGTACATATAAATTTCAGATCGTTATCTTTATGAGTGCAAGTCTCAGCTATTCTATACAAGAAACGTAATACCTAAATATTTTAAAGTATTTTTAGACTGAACTGTCACTTAAAAAACTAGCATGAAGTGGGTTATAGAATACGAAATGTTATGACGGTAAAATATGAGTGTCCACTTTTAATAACTCAAAGTATAGGCTTGTACTGGTCCGAAATTAAATTCTTTTTTTGTATACCTAATAAAATTACTATAATCGTAAGATGGTGATCAAATTTTACAGCAAAAGGTGTCATTTGTCCCTTAATTTGATCGAGATATTTCCAGTAAAATTTTTCCGATCTATTAAGTGTTTTAAGAACATTCAAAGGTTTTTTTGAGGTGTACAATGTATAAATAAGTATATGTTAGGAATGCTTCTATACGAATACCGGGTAGATAATTGTGGCTAGTTGTGGCAAAATAGATTATCTTATAATTCAAACGTCACTGTCAGAACGCAGCAATTTCATTTTCTATAAAACACAATGAACGATTGGCTAGGTATACACAAAAGGTACCTAGGTACAACACACACATGCACACGCATACCTGCCAGTAATCAAATGGTAACAATGTAAAACATCTGTTTCCAATAGGAAGTGACCGTGAGTATAAATGACAACCATAAATAATTAGCACGTTTAAACTCTAATTACGTAATGCATAAAAAGCATAATTTGCCGAAAGCGTACCAATCAGACACAATGCTACATTCACCTGTTTTTTTTTTTATTTTTTCTTCTGTTACCCTTTGTCCCAAAGAAAACTCATACCTACCTACCTATACAAACATTGCATGGACTTTTGGTTTTTGTTTTTATGTCCGTACACAACGTAAGTACCTATGGTACATACGTATGTACATACTCTCATTACGTAGGTACAAGTATCTATACTAATTAGTAAAAGGTTTACGACAACTATCTGCGTCGTCGTAAAGCCGTAATGTGTAACCGCGGCAATTATTACTCGAAGATTGACATCTTTATTGTTAATGCGGCCTAATGAACTGACGTACGAGTATAATAAAAAAGAAGAGAAAAATCGATAATCTTGCATTTTATGTTTTGCTAAACTAGGTTTTATGCGACCAGCGGCAAGCCTTTAACTACTCATAGATGCTCTAACATGAACCGTAATAAATGAGTAAAGTATACGCACTTTAAGGTACATAATCGGAGTAAGAGAAAGGATCATTTGAAACTCAAAGGACCAATGAGAATAGTTATCTATGTAATTATACCTTGTAAAATATAGATTACTTATGAACCGTCATAATTCTAGTTTGTATCAATCAATTAACGAGTTTGAAGCCAAATTAAGTTTCATTTCAATTTCTATAAAATTGAAACTCTACCGATAGATAAATAATTGTGCAAATCCATAAATACATGCAACTCAATCGTCGAAATAACTTTATCTTACTTTTATAACTGTAATAGTCGGTAAATATGAATAAACTCTGAAAATGTCTTTAGGTTTATCGCTTTTGTGTGCGGAAAATGTACTTCCCGTTAAAAGTCTACTTTGCTTTCATAATCTAACAAAAAAAATCATTTGTAACTTTAAATGCAAAAGTAGATGTAAAGCAAATTAAATTAAATACATGTACATTATAATAATTTGCATATTTTCAAAAAATGTTTTATGATATAATAAGCTAAACTTTTGTCTTATTTTAATTTTTAGATTACACGACTCGAAATGGTGAGAAATATGGCCAAATGAATACATTAGGAATGACTAATATTGGTGAGTGAATTTTTATGTTGAATTTATGAAGATGACTTGAGCAGGTACTGACGTATTTTCGCCATAAACTTGCACCTAACACAGTAGTTAACTAAACAACAGTTTGAGATTTCTAAGAACGTTATTAGGTAGGTATCTAACATAATATGTAATATCTATGTAAAAACACGACAAAGTATAAAAGTTTAAGTTTCACACCCATACATTTGTTCTGAAGAATGCAGTTTCGTTATAGGAAAATAGCTCAACTATGTAGGTACTACTTAGGTACGACTTCTATTTTTATGACTTTTACAATAACAGGTTTTACCATCATTCACATTAAAAATCACGTAAATTTTTATTATTTTATTTTTGCTTCTAAAGTGGGTATTATTTAAGTAATTTTACAACTTAACATTTACCATTTACTACTCTTAATTTAATGTTTAATATTGTTAGTTCAGCTCATCGAGGTCGCGAATAAATGTTTTATGTAAAGGTTAGAAAGTCGTAAAAGAAAGATCATTGGTAATTACGACCACTATTGATGATAGATACCTACTTACGTAAAAAATTGCAAGATTCATTACATACAACTAACTTTTTCTGATTGTCAAAACATTTCTAGAAGAATCCTTACGTATATGCATATTTTAAAATCTCTAAAGTAAAATTAATTAAACATTATAGGAGGAAATTCAGAATTTTGTACCTACTCATTTTTTTGACCACTTTCAAGTTACTTTTTATTCTTCGAGTTTACTAATAAAACACTAAAAATATCTTTAACTTCTCTTCTACAGTATTTCAATTAGTTCTTTCAGAGATTAAATTCCTATAGCCTAATCTTTTTAAAGTGTCTGCTCAGGCAATAAAACCTTGTAACCGCCTGACTTAAATTGTCTTTTATGGCACCTTTCGAACAAAACACGTTTTGGATTACGTTAACTACTTAGTGTGCCTCCAAAGCTTAAAACAGTTTGAAAGCTTTTACAGCGCTCTTTTCAAATAAGTAATAAACGGTTCTAAGTTTTGGGGGAAATTATCGTACTGATGTTTCAGGTACCTGAAAGGTTCTATGACACTTGTTGAACCTCAGCTGCAAATATTGATTCAGTAAGGATTATTGTTCCTTAACAATTTTAGATTCTGGCAGTCTTATTTTTCAGCACAAGTGTCAGTCATTCGACTAAATCATATAATACATACCTAAACCGCCCATTTAAAAAAATTATACTTTATATCTTGAGTTATAATTATCTATCGTCCCTCAACATGTCACTATTCAAGGTTCGAACTGTCTCATTTATGAGTGCAAATGTCAAAAATCTGTTGACAGTTTTATTCCCTGAGTCGCCACTTTAAGAAAATTAGACAATACACGGAGAAAAATAATCATGATTTTATTATTATTACAAGAATGTGGACAAATGTCTAGATATACAATTCAAGTAATTAAACACTTAGTTGTCAGAGCACGTAAACAGATAGAACGGGTAGTAGGTACATCGGCATGTTTGTAGGTTAAGTAATATTAAGCGCATGCGTTACGAAGACGGGCAAATATTTAGACTCATGTTTAGTTAACTAAAACGACACAACTATTAATTAAAAAATTAGATAATACACGGAGAAAAATAATCATGATTTTATTACTTGATGAGTCAAGCAAAATTTTTCTAGTAAATAATACTAGAATTCTCATAAAATGTACTTGGTGGTATAAAACAATTTTTCGTTCTTTCTAAAAATTTAAAGTATTATAATAATCAAGCTAAATAAGTCTAGACTTTTTTCTCTACCTCTCGATTATTTTATCGTGTCGTAAAGAAAAAAATACTAGAATGAGAATAGTTTAGTAAAATTAGTGATAAGAACTGTACTTAAAAAATGTTTTCTAATCAAGTCAATTTTACTAGAATTCAGTCTCAACACCGAACGTAGATTGACTAGACATTTCCAGTAAAATCTCCTTGAGCGTCTGGTCGTCCATATAATTGACAGATTTTTTAGTCATGTTTGCTAGAATTCTAGCAATATTTTCATTATTGTTTTCTCCGTGTAGGTATGTTATATTTCAACGACTGCAATTCTTCAATTAAATAGGTAATTTCCTGTAACCTTTTTTTATAACATTTGTTTAATCTCAGCTGGACAGTTTTATTGCCTGCACCGACACTTAAAAAAAATTGAACTACATATACCTAATCATATTTTTCACCTTGAGTATATTTCAACTTGTTATTGGATCCTGTACAGTTTTCTAAACAATTCCTTTCCTTGCTTTCTTAATCTTAAAAAAGTTGAGTTGCCTTCTTCATTAAGTTTTAAATGTACCTATTACCTATAGACATATAAAAAAATAAAATCTATAATTTTTTTTTAATACAAAGGCCACCATTCATTGTGTTGTATGTGGTCGCCATTGGTCGGTTCATTAAGACTACGAGTTTATAAAAATCGCGCAATACCAGTCCACTGCCAAGGAAATTTAATCCTTTTCAATGCAGTGACCAATAATAAATGCGTCGGATTGCTAATCAATTCGTTCTCCTCCCCCTTTGCGTTACGTCGCGTTGCCGTGTAATACAGTAGTTGGTGACTTAATTAGTGACATTACATTCACCCCCATTAGGCCGAAGCCATGTTTTTCTTACAATGGCGCACACCGAATAAGCCCCATAACTACCCAACAGGCCAACCCCTACAAACCGGATTATATTCCACAGCCACATTTTTTTATAATACGTATAATCGGTATCTAACGAAAATAATATCTGTAGGGGTAATGGACGATAGCGCGCTTCGGTCAGGAATAAATTCAGGTAGTCAAATATTACAGGGCAGTTGCGCGCGGATTGCCAAGACTTTGTAAGGTCAACTGCGCGCTCGGTAATTTTATTTAATTTATGTAACAGTTTTTAAAGAAAAGTCTCTGAAGATCTTAAAAATATGTTTATATACAATTTGTTAGATACAAAAACTCCAATACATGATGAATAAGAGAACACGACAACACTAACTTCGTTCGTGTTTTCTTTACATACCGTAACCTTTTGACCCTACAGAATGAAACAAAATAATTCTTTAGTTACCTACTAATTATAAGTCAAGGTGGATATAAAAACCCGAACTAAATACATTTATTTCAAATCTTTGTTGGTTTCTAATATGATTGAACTATTTATTAATAAAAAAGGCCCAGGGGGCAATAATTTAATGATCGCGCGTAACTGTCCCATTACTTTTAGGGTCAGTTTTGTCACAGCAGGGAGTAAACTGACCGCAACGCGCAATTGACTTACACCCATCTGTAGATACCCGTAATAAATTTTTAAATGACGTGATCAATTCTCCAGTTTCATCCCTTATTTTTCCTCTTAAATTTAGTACCTACCTAATATTGATTCTTGCGGTCCACAACTTTTTAACATTGAACCCCTCTTTTAACTCCCTTTTGCAATCATAATGATGGCATTGCAACCACTATTTTCCATTATTTATTGAATTATTTACAAGTGACATATTTACATAGATATAATTTCATTTTTTTTTGTACTTTCTCTCTTTTGTGAAACAGTGTCAGTCAGCTTGTTACTGTGCGATTGGTTTTCTTATTATTTATTATTAGCCCTTGCAGTTAACTTAAATTCAGATAATATAATGTACTTGTACATATAATGCATAGATATATATGTGTTGTATTATACATGTACGAGTACATTCTGTCGTTTCCGTGTTACTGTATAATTCACATGTTTACCGACAACAATGGTTTGTTGTCGTGACACTCGGAGTTTTGTATTATGGGAATAAATGGTGTGCAAAGAATTATTACCTACTTATACAACAGATGGTGTAGCAACATCGGCAAACGTAATTATTGCATAACGGCGTTGATAAAGCAGGCATATGCGTTCACTAAACAGATTCAAATGATAAGATAGATTACTTAAGTATACCTACAATTACGCCAATGCAGCAAAATTTACGAGAAATATTACAAAAAAAATCTTACTGCTATAGTCCAATTCTTTTAAAGTGGCGGCTCAGGCAATAAAACAGCTACCAAGTGAGTCACCGTCCTTATGTCAACGCCTGATAGCTGGAATTGTCTTATGGGCGTTTTGGATTCTATTTACCACTAATTGTGCTTTCAAAAGTTAAAATAGTTTCTACATGGCTATTTTTAACAGTTGTAAAACTGGAAGGCAATTGCAATAATGACGCTTTTAAGGTACTTGACAGGTTCTATAACATTTGTAGATCTTAGCTGCAAAGATAAACACAATAGAGATTATTGTCTCTTAACATTGTCACTATTTTAGATTATTTTTGTGTAGATGGCAGCTATTCGACTAAATCTTAAATTAGTCTCTTTAAAGTATTGTTGTCTGAATAACAACTTAAAAAAATGAACCATATTTAATAAAGGAAATTGAATCTTCGGTGATGTTATTATGAAACATTATTGAAATATAAACGTAAAGAAAAACTGCTTTTAAATGTTTCCATGTATATTATTAATACTCTACAATTGTTTCGGGTGTTTAGCCCTTTCTCAAGAGTAATTGCAATTGTAAGGCAATTACTCTTGAGAAAGGGCTAAACACCCGAAACAATTGTAGAGTATTAATAATATACATGGAAACATTTAAAAGCAGTTTTTCTTTACGTTTATAAGAACCATATTTACATTTCTTATCTTGAGTAAGGATTCTCTATTGTCCCTCAACATTGTAGCTATTCAAGGCTTGAACTGTTGTTTTTATTGGTACAGGTGTCATTAATCTCTTGACAGTTTTATTGCCTGAACGGCCACTTTAAAAAATTAGTCAGTAACAACATTTTTTATCGTGCGTAAGAATTAACGTACCTCAACATTGTTACTACTCAAAGTTTGAATTGTCCTGTTTATGAGTGTAGGTGTCACAAATCTCTTGACAGTTTTATTGTCTGAACCACCACTTTAAAAAAATTAGTCAATAACAACATTTTTTTATCTTGAGCAAAGATTATGCTCCCTCAACCCTGTCATTATTTAATGTTCGAACTGTATTCTTTATAAGCGCCAGGGTTGAGAATAAGTTGACAGTTTTATTCCCTGAGTCGTCACTTTAAAAAAATTAGACAATACCAACATTTTTTATCTTGCGTAAGAATTATCGTACCTTAACATTGTCACTACTCAAAGTTTGAATTGTCCTGTTTATGAATGTAGGTGTCACAAATCTCTTGACAGTTTTATTGTCTGAACCGCCACTTTAAAAAAATTAGACAATACCAACATTTTTTATCTTGCGTAAGAATTATCGTACCTTAACATTGTCACTACTCAAAGTTTGAATTGTCCTGTTTATGAATGTAGGTGTCACAAATATCTTGACAGTTTTATTGTCTGAACCGCCACTTTAAAAAAATTAGACAATACCAACATTTTTTATCTTGCGTAAGAATTATCGTACCTCAACATTGTCGCTATTCAAAGTTTAAATTGTCTTCTTTATGAATGTAGGTGTCATAAATTTCTTGACAATTACAAAATTAGCCAACAACACCAACATTATTTATTTTGCGTAAAGACTATAGTCCCTCAATATTGTTACTGTTCAAAGTTTGAACTGTTCTTTTTATTAGTGCAGGTGTTATAAATCTCTCTACAGTTTTATTGCCTGAACTGCAACTTAAAAAAACATTAGGCACTAACAACATTTTTTATCTTGAGCAAAGATTATAGTCCCTCAACATTGTTACTATTCAAAGTTTTTACCTTGAGTTAGGATTATACCTACTTCCTCAACATTGTCATTATTTAATGTTGGAACTGTATTCTTTACGAGCGCCAGTGTCTTAAATGTGTTGACAGTTTTATTCCCTGAGTCACCATTTAAATTTAAAGAAAATTAAACAGTAGATTATATTTCAATTATTGTATTGGCCCATTTAAATATTTTTTGTAGCCACTTCTTATTTATTTAATTATGGTAAATAAACTCTGCAAGAAATTTAGAGACACGTTCTATTTTTTTTTTTTTGGACTGTCAGACGAAGGTAAAACTTGGAAATCCATCGATATGGCATCGCCATAAATTAGTGCTTAATTATTAACAAAGTGCAACTGCGGGCTGCGGTTTAGCACGCTGGTTCGCCTGAGACCTCGGTCTCGCACAATTTATGCACCCGCTCTTCTACAGCGATTATAAATGATAGGTAAATCCTGAGATTTGCAACTGTTTTAATTGCTAGCGAGCGCTTTTTAAAGCAGCTTTATGCTACGGTAGCAACTTGGTTTATTCTTTCTCACTAAACTTGTTAAGTAGAGTACCTAATACTTGCGCACGAGACACTACTTAAGTAGTGGCCAGTGGGTGACTTACTTTAGTTTATCAGAACATTTTTCACACTTTACGTTTCTGCATTGAATAATTGATTATTTTATTTTTATAGGCAGGCATCTTTAATACTTTTTAAAGAAGTTATTTTTCTTATATAAAATTCTTAAGTTTCTTGGACTTCTGATAAATAGAAATATTATTTATTTGTTCGTTACAAAAGATATTTATTAATTTATTTAAATTTTATTTTTGAAAATAAAATAAATATTTTTGACTATCAAAATTTGTGTATCTATTATCAATCAAAATTTATTATATTCAGGGGGGGTTTAGTTTTTGTGACGTAATATTTACAGGGGGAGTCACAGAAAGTGTGACACAGCGTGACAACCTGGGGGGGAAGGGGGGGTCAAAAGAAGCTAATTTTAGCGTGACGTATTTTATGAACAGCTCCTTATAGGAATTTCAAAAACTCGAAAAGATTGATTATTTTCTTCGAAAAAATGGAAATGGAAGCACTGACCCTTGCAACACCCTGACCGTCCTCACCGTCGCGTCCGTCGATCGTAAATTAGCCGTGCGATTTTGTTTTGTTTGAAATGATTGCGTGTTTGCATACGTGTATTTGTGTGGAAACGGGCAGCAGTGCGAGAGATATGCAGATATGTGAATTATTCATTCGTAAATGCATAGCTGACAAGATTTTTATCCTCGGTGGCCTATGCTTCAGGCTCGCATGAGATAATTACTGGCGGGATTAGGTCGCCGTCGACTAAAATATGTGTTGCGCATTCGTGATTTAAGTCCGTTATGGACCACGTCATGCGGGCTTTTTGCGCAAAATAAAAGCCGGCAAGCAATTAATATACACGGTGTCACATTACACATAGTATTTCGCATTCTTCAATAATAGTCTGTCCAAAATAGCATAAAGCTCATTGAAGTTCATCTACGCAAGATCACCAGTCCTAATACTAATTTAGCAGATGCCTTTCCTTCTTCCTGGTCTGGACCAATCTTCGCATGTCCTGGAAACCAGAAAATAATCTGCGACCAGTAATCTGATCTGGATTTTCCTCTGTTTCCCTTTCCTCTAATTCCACCTTCTAGATTATTGTCCATAACCAGCTCCTCATATCTCAGAAGCTACCCTACCATTTCTATTCATCTTTCCTTTTCTTTAACACTCTCTTTACTGTCCCGTCACGGGAATAAGGAATAGGGACAATCATAAGAACTCAACACAGTTCTAGCTTACATCAGGAGTCTACTCTGAATTTTCTTCAGCTTCTCTTAGTTTTATTTCAGCCTCTGAATTATTTTATATTACCAGCACTTTATCTATCAGAAGGTATCCTGCTACTGCTATCAATCTTTCGTCTTCCTTAACACTCTTTACTGTCCTAGCAAAGTATAAGTAATGACAACAATCAATAGAACTCAACGAAGTTCTATCTGCAACTGGGAGTCAACTCCGAATCTTTCTTTGCTTTTCTTTCTTCCTAGTTCAGCTACTAGGTTATTATCTATAACTAGCTCGTCATATTTCATAAGATATTATACCATTTCTGTCCATCCTTCCTTATCCATAACACTCTTTACTGTCCTAGCTCGGTATAAATAATGACAACACTCAATTGAACTCAACACAGTTCTATATGCAACTAGGGGGTCAACTCCGGATCTTTCTTTGCTTCTCTTTCTTCCTAGTTCAGCTACTAGGTTATTGTCTATAACTAGCTCATCATTTTTAAGAAGATATCGTACATTTATGTACGTCCTTCCTCATCCATAACACTCTTTACAGTCCTAGCACGGTATAAGTAATTACAACACTCAATTGAACTCAACACAGTTCTTTATGCAACTAGGAGTCAACTCCGGATCTTTCTTTGCTTCTCTTTCTTCCTGGTTCAGCTACTAGGTTATTGTCTATAACTAGCTCGTCATATTTCATAAGATATTGTTACGAGTACTTGCCAATTAAGTTGGTGTGAGCATAATTAACGAACATCTTCTCTGAATACATAAGGAATATTCTCGGCTTTCCTGAAACATCTAGAAAACACCAGCAAAGATCAATGGGAAAACAATTTGATTACTAGACGGCTGTAGAATTCCCTAGAAAAAGGCTGAAAAGACTATATAAAGGCGAGACGCTCATACCGAGTTAGTTGACAATGAACAGCTGATGTTTGGAAGCGAAGCGATCGATAGGCGAACAATAGGCGATAGATAAATAGTGTCTAAATTATAGAGAGCGATAGAGAGTGATCACAGTAGAAGCGAGCGGGAAAAGAGACTTTTAGTGAAATAAATTGTGTAGACTTGTTTATAACTGTAGTGTAGTCAAATTAACTTTAGTAATTAAATAAATTCGTTATTTTTGTTTTGTTAATTGTGTTTTCCGTGACCGAACACGTCACAATATTATACCATTTCTGTCCATCCTTCCTTATCCTCAACACTCTCTACTGTCCTAGCTCGGTATAAGTAATTACAACACTCTGTAGAACTCAGCACAGTTCTATTTGCGACGAGGAGTCCACTTTGAATCTTCTTCAGCTGCTTTTTGTTCAATTTCAGCTTCTAGATTATTTTTTTTAACCAGCTCTTCATCTTTAAGAAAATATCCTACTATTCCTGTTCAACCTTCCTTATCCTTAACACTCATTACTTTCCTAGCACGGTATAAGTAATGACAACACTCAATAGAACTCAACATAGTTCTATCTGTGACAAAGGGGGTTCACTTTGAACCTTCCTTTGTTTCTGCTTATTCCTATTCCTTCTTCAATATTCAACCCTTAGAAGATGTCCTACTGTTCCTATCCAAATTTCCTTTTCCTCATCAAATTCTACTCTACTATTTCTCCAATATCTCCTCACGGTAGTAACAACACTCAGTCATTATGTAAAGTTAATGTTTGATTTTGGGTCACCCTGTACTTTGGTAGCGATGGTAGTGGCAAAAGAGTGGGCGCCCGGAGCAATTTTGCGAATCGTCCGCATGTAAACGTTCACATAATGGGCAGTTGACTATTTTTCGCCCCGATACACGTCAAGCTCGGTATGCTACCGTTTATTTCCTGTGTACGAATGTACCTGAAGGTAACAATTTGTTCTGCTATGAATATTAATTAGATTACGTTTTAATTCCGAGCTAATTGCATGCACCAACTGCCTGCAAGCACACACACGACCACGTCGTCGTATTCAGTAGCAGATTTACTTTCAAATTAATCTACGCGATGCTTATAATAAGAAACAGATATACGAGACGCAGATTATTTCGCTTATCTGTACGCGGCAACTTTACCTATGTACATAATATGTATCAGTGTGTGCATTAATATCATGTTTATGTTTTATTATATCGGCCTGGTTTATTGCGTTTGAATAATACGAATGGCTTATATGGTAATCGGGACAGTTTTGCCGACGGCGTTATATAAAATTGCCAAGTGTTATATGTAGGTATCTATATCGCATTAACACAAAACCCCTATTACGGTGAAAAAGTAAAACACGCTGTATAAATATAATTTTATGTTCCAATTTATTTTTATTTTGAAGATTACAGTTGACAGTTGACATTTAATAAGTGACAGTTGACAGTTGACAGTTGATGTTTGGCAGGTGACAGTTGACAGTTGATGTTTGGCAGGTGACAGTTGACAGTTGACAGTTGATGTTTGGCAGGTGACAGTTGACAGTAGATTTGACAATTACATTGATAATTGACAGTTTAACGCTGCATGTGGAGTAGGTATGCCAGACGACTTAAAAAAAATCTCTGGTTGCCTGCCTACTGGTTCCATTTTTTATTTTTCATTCCCCAGACAGTAAAGTGAATGCAAAAGTTGTTGGGACATAAATAAACGTGCATTTTTAAAAGGATTCCCGTAGATACATTAAGAGTATGCGAATTTTTCTGAACGGTATGCAACACTTTTCGTTGTAATTAATCGCAGAAGCGTAAAAAAATTATGTATCTTTTTGACCGCGCAAGTAATCCTGATGCGTAAAGTTACAAATGGGACCGCACGGCCTCGCCACTACCGACGATTTGTCAGTATAGCCAATTAGGGAAGTCTACACATTGCTTTTCATAATCCTACCGTTGATGTTGGTGCTGCATACACGGGCACAACACATACTGGCAAAACGATTCGCATTCCGCGGCATACGCGCACTCCATATAACGAAATAAAGGAGAGATATACTTCTAATTATGCCTAGGCGTAATTATACCTGAAAGGCGGATACCATTAATCAAAAATTTTATGAATAGTTTCACTGCGTTTGCACATCATTAGGACCGCCTTGTGTACCTCTAATAGCATTAAATGTTCAACATTCTTTACTGGAATTATAGCGCTTTTAGGGACGATTCACCTCCATTTTCATTCACTTTCATCTATCGTAAATGGATCCTAATTGTAAACAGTCATTATTCAAAAGCATGTTGAGCAATTTGTTGTTGATATGCTTTATGGCTATCTGACTCCATCTTTCTAGTATTTTCCATTTTATGATTATTTAAAAAACACAAAATACTTGTTCCTGATTCGGAAAATATCCCCTTAACGTCTAAATTAATATCAGTGCAATAAAATCTATAATATTCTAAATATTTGGATAATCCTACCATTTGGCTAACTTTTAAACATGTGCTCTTATTGTTCCATTATAAATCATTCAGTAATTACTTATAAGCTGAAAATTAAATGTTTTATTTGATTTCCTTTTTTAAAACAAAGAAAGAAATTTTAATTTAGAGACGGGAAAGGAAAAGATTTGCATAGATGAATGCATAAATGTCCGGATCCTACATTAGCGACAACGAAACGGACTTATATGCACACTACAAATTTTCATTAAGACCAACATTGTTCATATAAGTCTTCTTTACTTCTTCTTTATTTTCAACTTCATCAATTTTCCTTAGTAGTAAGATAATATACAGAATCCTGTGGATTTTTTTTCCTACCTCTAAATAACAATTTTAGAAACTTAAACATGAACAAAATCTAGATCGAAATATTTGTTTGTAGTTCAGTCGTTATAAATAGAAGTACTTTTAAGAAAGAAAATATTCAAATAAACCCCAAGGCTTTCAGAAAGATTACGAATCCTGGCAATTGCATAAAAAAATAACAATAATTGCATCAATTTTGTTATTGCAACCGACCTGATAAATGATAAAAAGAATGTATGTATCTTGCAAAATCTGCGATTGCAGATAGCGTACCTACGGTGGTTGCGCGAATCGGCCACGGTAGCATAATACAAAAGGGGGCAATCAGGCAACTTATCGAAATGTAAAATATTACAAATAATAACAGACCGCTGGGTCTTAAGTCAATCTTTACTCTGACGCTTTGCCTGCGTCTTCCGCCGTTTGTTTGCGACCAGACCATGACGGTTTCTTACCATCAACGTTCCATGTATGACGATGACTATGGTAAAAACAATAAATTGATGGCTGCATGGGAATTAAGACGATAAATTTCTGCTACTTTTTACTCGTATAAGTGTAGCGTTTAAAACTTTATTATGCACTTGCATCAAGACATTCATTCATGGTAATTTCCTATTATAATATTAACATCAACTTAGTTTTGATACGAATTCACAACAAGGGGATATATACATTAATTTTATTCTCCTTTTGGGCAAAGACATTCAATTACAACGATTTTAATTATACCCCATTTCTTAATTTTTTTACACGCTTACATTACTTATAGAAGATTCAGTTCAATTTTTTGACGATAAGGAGTGAGGGCTTACCTAGTAATTTTGTGACCGCTCCCTGCTGACTGAGCATATGCTGAGCCAAGTCAAAATGCCTAAATCCGAACCTGGACATTTCCAGGAGTCGCTGTTGTGACAACAGCGAGGCGATAGGATGTCCTGGTGGCGCTCCGGTCGATCCATACAAATCTCGAAGAGCTGTCGGTGGTAAATGACTGGCGGTCGCGGACGAAACCGACGGTGATGAACACACAACCGAAGACGATAACGAAGGCGATGATGCCACTGAAAATTAAAACGAACTTTATCAGATTACGAATAGAAACAATGATCTTTATTGTCACATGGTTAAATAATAAGAAGATTGGGCTTATTCTTAGTCGAAAGACAGTTTTTAAAGTCGTTGGTTTATTAAAAGCTTTTATTTAACTTGCAATGTATGTTTGTTCGGGTGGAATCTCAATTTTGAAGCAGATATCTTCAACCGATTGAGCTGAAATTGAGCATATCTATAATAAAAGCTTTTTTTCTTTTAATTTATATCACATAGGACTATAGATATCTGTCCGCTTTCATAACGCATGCGCGTATTACTACTCAGCCTACAAACATGCCGATGTACTACCCGTTCTATCTGTTTACTGGCCTTAACAACTAAAAGTTTGAATATTTCAATTTCATGCCGTTCTGGATTTATTTGAATGAGAATAAGATCCCTACACCAATTAATTTTATTTTACTTAATGTTCGCATGTACCTATTGGGAAAAAATTGTTGTGGATTTGTTTAAATTAAGGAAACGCGCATTAAAAAAATTACTTAACTAAGAATTGAAAGTATTCGATTAAAAATTTAAAAAGCAATAAACCATATTCAACGCGACGTTTCGACCTTTTTTACTTCTATTGCTATCAGTAGCTGCGTACTTTTGTTTATCAAAAAATGTATCACGTATTAATGTAATAAAAGCAAACACGAATTTACCAGTTTTCTACTAATAATGATATCTATAACATTTTACATTTTATAAAACAAAATTGTGCATCAAAAAAGAATATGGTAGATACTGATGGAAAATCATGAAATGTTGAAACATAATTAGCACTGTGTATCTAATGATGGAAAATTTTAATGGCACCTCCAATTCCTTTGTAGTAGGTAAATAATAAACGCATATCTACGAGCACTTTATTACCTAGAACTACATTCTTATTTAAAGTGGGACTTGGTTAAATTATCAGCAGAGTAACTTTACCTACCGAAAGTTTAGAGTAAAATTGCTATCGTTCTGTTTGAAAACCAATTAGTTGCCTGTTAATATTTAAATATGCTTTGCAAAGTTTCACTTGAGTTAAACGCTAATGGGTAGTAGATTATTGCAAAACAATCATAAAATCTCAAGTTTCTCAACTACTTTTAACAGCTTCAGGTAATTTATCTGTCTTAACAACCACGTAGTTATGTTATTTTCAATGCCTCAGTGGTGCTGGTCGTAAGTATGGTGGCTTTTATACTGCCATAAAAGCATTAACACCGTTAGTAGTTGTAGTAGCGCTGATGGCAACATTGTTGGTTGGTAATACTTAACCACAAACATGTACCTAATAATTGAATATTGGTATGCATTCAAATCAGACCCTGAGGCAACAATAATCACTCTCAAAAACAACCCTGTACCCTCAAGGAGCGAAATCCTGTAGTTATGATGGGGACTCTCAAAGGTGAACTATTGACATCTCTTTAGAGAATTTTTATTTGTCTAGCTCATTGATTTCCTTTTGGAGATGTTTACAAATAAAGTTTATTTGTGGTTCTATGAATAAATTGAATTGCGACTAAATTCCGAAGGTCTTTTGCTGACGACTAAGTACTTACTTAATTCATTATTGTCTATAAGATTTGATAAAATTGAGAACAAAGCAAGGGCGCCCAAGCGGCAAGCAATTTTGAAGAACAATACGAATTCCTTGTCTTCATGATTACCTTGCTCATTGATTTCCTTAAAAGTAATTAGCTTAAGCTCAACGAACACAATGGGGGAAACTGAATACAACCCGAAAATAGATACCATTGTCTCCCTCCCTCGTCCAACTCGACAAAATAGAAATTCAATTCGTTACGCAACGAACATTTTCTGCCAGGGGTTCGAAATTGATTGTGGGCCGTCCTTTGTGCGTTACCGCCTTAAATGTTGTACAGACGTCTATTTTGAATATTTACCTCACGCTAATGACCGAGGAAATTGCAACCGAATCGAGCCTACTTTTCTTCGTCGAACGAAATGAGAACCATTGTAATCGGTGTGATCTGGTGTCACGCTCTTGTAATTAATTGCCTGTTTCTTTGTATTGTTAGGCAAATAAGGTCGAAATCGAATAGGCTGATTCCACCCACTCGGCGACCTACTACAAAAAATAAACCGTACGGTAAAAGTAACAGGGTCGAAGTCCTCAACCCCCACTTTCAAAATAGAAAGTTTTCTTCCAACTAATTAATTTACCGGCGGCGAACGCATTCTTTAATTATTTATTGTTATGGAAATAAATAATACACTAATTTGTGTAATAGAATAACGTTATAATCGGTTTCTAGTCCGGTCAAATTAAACCAAAAAATAAGAGTAAAGCTACCTACATAAATTCCCACCAAGCTGAAAATCACTGAGATTGTTTAAAATATGATTAAAAATAAACTTTGAAAGTTCCCCATCTTTACCCTGTAAGGAAAAAATTTTATTCAAGATTAAAGGTCAAAAAATGAGTTTTTGCGATTTTCAGCAAAACGGTAAGTTTTATCATAAAATTACCCCAGACAAAATTGTAGACATAAAATTATCTATAAAATGTGTATCTCTAAAATACCCCAAATTAAGCTATGTGACAAATTAAATCCCTAAGAACTAGAAAATATTTAGTGCAAATAGAAAAAAGATTGTAGAGGAAAATTTTTCCCCAGAAGAATTCCCCTGAAAAATATATCCCCAAAAAATACCCCAAAGGAAAAAAATCCCCTATTTTTTAGGGAAAATCCCCTAATCTGGCAACCCTGAGACTAACAGTATTTTATTTATTGGGCACACTGACATAAAGCTGGTATAGGACCCTAGCCACGCATACAATTGAACAGGAGACAGATGTTGTCTCGAGGTTACACTGGGGCGTATAAAATAAGGGACTGGGTTTCATTTTACCTGATATCTCAAAAACGGTGGCTCTTAGGAAAAAAATATTAATACATATTTTATAGATAATTTTATGATCTACTATTTTTGTCTGAAGTATTTTTATGATAAAACTTACGTTATTTTTTTGACCTTTGAACTTGAATATTTTTTTTTCCATACAGGGGAAAGATGGAGAACTTTTAAATTTTATTTTTAATCATATTTTAAACAATCTTACTAATTTTCAGCTTGGTGGGAATTTATGTAGCTTTACTCGTATTTTTAGGGTTCCGCACCACAAAAGGAAAAAGCGGAACCCTTATAGGATCACTTCGTTTTCCGTCCGCCCGTCCGTCCGTCTGTAAAAGGCCCTTTTTCTCAGGAACGCGTGGAGGTATCAAGCTAAAATTTATACCAAATACTCAGGTCTATTGTCCTTTGGAGCTGTGAAAAAATCAAACTTCTAAGCCAACGTAATCAAAAGATACAGCCGTTTATGCCGAAACATTTCCGCAAATTTTCGAATCAAAACCTACAGGGTACTTCCCGTAAACTCAGAATCTTAAAATTTGGTACGAAGCAACGTCTTATAGCACAGATAAAGGAAAAATTGCGAAAACCGTAAATTTTTAGTTACATCATATAATAAAAATATTTTTAATAATTTTAAAGTTACTACCCCTTTCCTCATGAACGCGTAGAGGTATTAAATTGAAATTCATATCAAATACTCAGGTCTATAATACCTTTAAGCTGTAACAAAATCAAACTTCTATGTCAACGCAATGAAAAGAAACAGCAATTTAAACCGCATATTTTCAAACTCGCAACTACTCGCAAGGGAATCAAAACCTAAAGGGTACTTCCAGTCGATTTACAATCTTGAAATTTGGCATGAAGCAATGTTTTATAGCACATATAAAGAAAAAATTCCGAAAACCTGAAATTTTTAGTTACATCACATATATACAGGTTTGTACGGAACCCTCGGTGCGCGAGTTCGACTCTCACTTAGCCGGTATTTTTTGGTCTATTCTTTTTCAAACATTTCCGAGTAGATATTATGCATTTTATTTACAAGGAATTTTAGCCAGTAGAGCCCTCAGCGGATTTTAATGAGCAATTTTGTTTTTTTTTTGAGTGCAGTAATAAATTGAAAATTTCTTTCGTGAACTGATTTTTTGCAATAGGTACTTTCGTCGAATTTCTTCGCCCTGAAGTAACTGGCAGTCGCAAATTACAGTTTTTGAGTCCATTTGACCGTCACTTCATTACTTAAGTATGTAAAAAGTGCTTTTGGAAACTTTTTTAAATTAATAAGACAGCTGATTATCCACCGCGTTCTCGACAATAACAACAGAGGCGTTGCGTTGATGAGATTCTCGTTTTAATGCCCTGTAATACCGGACATGATCCCATCAGCGCGTAAACGTATATTTACATTAATCATAAAAGCCACTAAAGGTGGTCTTCGGATATGTAAAAGTATACTGCTAATGTGGGTCGTAATCGATCCGCACTGTCAAAATGGGATGTGGTCAACTTGGAGCCAGAGGGCCAAAAAAGAAATCCACTCAATCCATTACTTGCTTTTTACCGATACAACTACACTAACCCGTCGGTACCTGCGTAGGTAATCATGTCACATAAAAAATCATTTTAGCTTCAGTCTGTAATCGTCACCAAAGCCGTTGGGTTAACTTTTGAAAATTGAGAAGAATAATATAATAATAGAGAAATCAATTTGGTGAGACGACTTTCAATAAAAGATCTCTGCCCATTATAATCTGGACATGAATTGAGTTATTATTCTAGTAAAAAAGTAGAGCCTTATCAGCCCAACGCTCTCAAATTTTCTCAAGATTGTAAATTCGAATTGTAAACAAATAATAGATATCCCTGTCTGGATTTAACATTCTTGAACATTAAAACTCGTTATTTAAAGCCGGGATGTTATTATGTGTGTGTGTGTGTATGTATAGGTACGAAGCGATGAACTTGGCGAAGAAGAGAAAAGAGCCTTAGGCCCTTTTCTTCTTGCCGTTTCATTATTTTGAAAGCAACATCGCTGGGCTGCCGGTATTATAGAGCTGTCAACTTGTTCTTACTCGGCTAACCTATTTAGAATTTATAATGGCGCGCGTATTTATAAATCCGGCCGCATCGACGGACGAACGAGCGGCCCAGTAAATCTTGATAATTGATATCAATTAGCCGTCCCGTCGTTCGTAAAAAGAGTCACAATTAAAATGTCGCGACAATTACAAAAACCAATGACAAATTGCATGCCCTTATGCGTGGAATATATTCGTTCGTTCGATCGATACTCGCTCGCTTAAAGTATTGAACACACACACCAGAGGTGGATCTACTCGCTCGCTGGAGGAGAAAGCTACCGACAGACAGACAGACAGACAGACGTGAACCATCGCATCACCATTACATCGACAGGCAAACTCGACCAGTCTGACTTTGCTGCCGATGGCGCTCTCTTGTTTTTTATGATGAAATGAATTAAAGGACGATGTCAAATTAAGTTGTTCGACTTAAATCAGTGAAAAAGCCGACTACTTTTGAATTATTAGTGACACGCCACAATAAATTCTCTCAACTTATGGACTTTATACCCAAATTCCTTCTTTTAGCGTGAACTTAATAATTACTTTAAGTTACAAGAAGGAAAAGTACCTAAACAATTAGACACTATTATCCAAAAATCCATAAATATCTTCGTCTGGAAACCCAAAATGGTCACGACACATCCCCAATCTATTCGTAGAAGCATTCGGTTTGGAAATGTAGGGTTAGATACTAAGAAACGGAGCTATAGATCTCAGAAGAGAGATCTCTTATAATGAACTTCTTAACCAATGACAGCTGGGAATAGAGTATCAAAGTAGCTGCAACCGATGACCAGAAACCGAAAACGCTTCGTTTTGAAACCTAATGAAACGTCTGTGACGCTCACGACATTTATGAAAATAATGGTATGCGTAAAATTGTAAGGATTGGATACAGGGAAATGGATCTATAGATCTTAAAAGAGTGTGGTGAGAAGAGAAATTTCGATTCATGGTCGACTCGGCGAATGACTGGGAATTTAGTACCTAAGCCGCTGAGACTGATGATCATCATCAAAATAATACTAAAAAAGGGAGAGTAAGTGTGGAAATGCAAGGGGTGGATTCAAAGAAATGCTAGAAGGGTGTAAAAGGATCGTTTTGGTCAAAAGCAGCTGCGATCCGAATGCCGAAATGGTTGAAATTGAAAATCGGAAACGAAATCTTCGTTTAGAAATCTAATGAAACGTCTGTCTGTGACGCTCATGACATTTTTCAAAATTTTACCAAAATAACTAAAGTTACTATAGAACTGCAAGGATAGGATTAGGGGAAGTGATCTACAGATTTTAGAAGATACTAGATAGTAGAGAGATCTCGATTGACGAACTTCTTGACCAATGACAGCTGGGAATAGAGTATCAAAGTAGCTGAAACCGATGATCAGAAATCGAAAACGCTCCGTTTTGAAACCTAATGAAACGTTTGTGACGCTCACGACATTTATGAAAATAATGGTATGCGTAAAATTGTAAGGATTGGATACAGGGAAATGGATCTATAGATCTTAGAAGAGTGTGGTGAGAAGAGAAATTTCGATTCATGGTCGACTCGGCGAATGACTGAGAATTTAATACCTAAGCCGCTGAGACTGATGATCATCATCAAAATAATACTAAAAAAGGGAGAGTAAGTGTGGAAATGCAAGGGGTGGATTCAAAGAAATGCTAGAAGGGTGTAAAAGGATCGTTTTGGTCAAAAGCAGCTGCGATCCGAATGCCGAAATGGTTGAAATTGAAAATCGGAAACGAAATCTTCGTTTAGAAATCTAATGAAACGTCTGTCTGTGACGCTCATGACATTTTTCAAAATTTTACCAAAATAACTAAAGTTACTATAGAACTGCAAGGATAGGATTAGGGGAAGTGATCTACAGATTTTAGAAGATACTAGATAGTAGAGAGATCTCGATTGACGAACTTCTTGACCAATGACAGCTGGGAATAGAGTATCAAAGTAGCTGAAACCGATGATCAGAAATCGAAAACGCTCCGTTTTGAAACCTAATGAAACGTTTGTGACGCTCACGACATTTATGAAAATAATGGTATGCGTAAAATTGTAAGGATTGGATACAGGGAAATGGATCTATAGATCTTAGAAGAGTGTGGTGAGAAGAGAAATTTCGATTCATGGTCGACTCGGCGAATGACTGAGAATTTAATACCTAAGCCGCTGAGACTGATGATCATCATCAAAATAATACTAAAAAAGGGAGAGTAAGTGTGGAAATGCAAGGGGTGGATTCAAAGAAATGCTAGAAGGGTGTAAAAGGATCGTTTTGGTCAAAAGCAGCTGCGATCCGAATGCCGAAATGGTTGAAATTGAAAATCGGAAACGAAATCTTCGTTTAGAAATCTAATGAAACGTCTGTCTGTGACGCTCATGACATTTTTCAAAATTTTACCAAAATAACTAAAGTTACTATAGAACTGCAAGGATAGGATTAGGGGAAGTGATCTACAGATTTTAGAAGATACTAGATAGTAGAGAGATCTCGATTGACGAACTTCTTGACCAATGACAGCTGGGAATAGAGTATCAAAGTAGCTGAAACCGATGATCAGAAATCGAAAACGCTCCGTTTTGAAACCTAATGAAACGTTTGTGACGCTCACGACATTTATGAAAATAATGGTATGCGTAAAATTGTAAGGATTGGATACAGGGAAATGGATCTATAGATCTTAGAAGAGTGTGGTGAGAAGAGAAATTTCGATTCATGGTCGACTCGGCGAATGACTGAGAATTTAATACCTAAGCCGCTGAGACTGATGATCATCATCAAAATAATACTAAAAAAGGGAGAGTAAGTGTGGAAATGCAAGGGGTGGATTCAAAGAAATGCTAGAAGGGTGTAAAAGGATCGTTTTGGTCAAAAGCAGCTGCGATCCGAATGCCGAAATGGTTGAAATTGAAAATCGGAAACGAAATCTTCGTTTAGAAATCTAATGAAACGTCTGTCTGTGACGCTCATGACATTTTTCAAAATTTTACCAAAATAACTAAAGTTACTATAGAACTGCAAGGATAGGATTAGGGGAAGTGATCTACAGATTTTAGAAGATACTAGATAGTAGAGAGATCTCGATTGACGAACTTCTTGACCAATGACAGCTGGGAATAGAGTATCAAAGTAGCTGAAACCGATGATCAGAAATCGAAAACGCTCCGTTTTGAAACCTAATGAAACGTTTGTGACGCTCACGACATTTATGAAAATAATGGTATGCGTAAAATTGTAAGGATTGGATACAGGGAAATGGATCTATAGATCTTAGAAGAGTGTGGTGAGAAGAGAAATTTCGATTCATGGTCGACTCGGCGAATGACTGAGAATTTAATACCTAAGCCGCTGAGACTGATGATCATCATCAAAATAATACTAAAAAAGGGAGAGTAAGTGTGGAAATGCAAGGGGTGGATTCAAAGAAATGCTAGAAGGGTGTAAAAGGATCGTTTTGGTCAAAAGCAGCTGCGATCCGAATGCCGAAATGGTTGAAATTGAAAATCGGAAACGAAATCTTCGTTTAGAAATCTAATGAAACGTCTGTCTGTGACGCTCATGACATTTTTCAAAATTTTACCAAAATAACTAAAGTTACTATAGAACTGCAAGGATAGGATTAGGGGAAGTGATCTACAGATTTTAGAAGATACTAGATAGTAGAGAGATCTCGATTGACGAACTTCTTGACCAATGACAGCTGGGAATAGAGTATCAAAGTAGCTGAAACCGATGATCAGAAATCGAAAACGCTCCGTTTTGAAACCTAATGAAACGTTTGTGACGCTCACGACATTTATGAAAATAATGGTATGCGTAAAATTGTAAGGATTGGATACAGGGAAATGGATCTATAGATCTTAGAAGAGTGTGGTGAAAAAAAAAAAAAAAAAAAAAAAAAAAAAAAAAAAAAAAAAAAAAAAAAAAAAAAAAAAAAAAAAAAAAAAATTTTTTTTTTTTTTTTTTTTTTTTTTTTTTTTTTTTTTTTTTTTTTTTTTTACCAAAATAACTAAAGTTACTATAGAACTGCAAGGATAGGATTAGGGGAAGTGATCTACAGATTTTAGAAGATACTAGATAGTAGAGAGATCTCGATTGACGAACTTCTTGACCAATGACAGCTGGGAATAGAGTATCAAAGTAGCTGAAACCGATGATCAGAAATCGAAAACGCTCCGTTTTGAAACCTAATGAAACGTTTGTGACGCTCACGACATTTATGAAAATAATGGTATGCGTAAAATTGTAAGGATTGGATACAGGGAAATGGATCTATAGATCTTAGAAGAGTGTGGTGAGAAGAGAAATTTCGATTCATGGTCGACTCGGCGAATGACTGAGAATTTAATACCTAAGCCGCTGAGACTGATGATCATCATCAAAATAATACTAAAAAAGGGAGAGTAAGTGTGGAAATGCAAGGGGTGGATTCAAAGAAATGCTAGAAGGGTGTAAAAGGATCGTTTTGGTCAAAAGCAGCTGCGATCCGAATGCCGAAATGGTTGAAATTGAAAATCGGAAACGAAATCTTCGTTTAGAAATCTAATGAAACGTCTGTCTGTGACGCTCATGACATTTTTCAAAATTTTACCAAAATAACTAAAGTTACTATAGAACTGCAAGGATAGGATTAGGGGAAGTGATCTACAGATTTTAGAAGATACTAGATAGTAGAGAGATCTCGATTGACGAACTTCTTGACCAATGACAGCTGGGAATAGAGTATCAAAGTAGCTGAAACCGATGATCAGAAATCGAAAACGCTCCGTTTTGAAACCTAATGAAACGTTTGTGACGCTCACGACATTTATGAAAATAATGGTATGCGTAAAATTGTAAGGATTGGATACAGGGAAATGGATCTATAGATCTTAGAAGAGTGTGGTGAGAAGAGAAATTTCGATTCATGGTCGACTCGGCGAATGACTGAGAATTTAATACCTAAGCCGCTGAGACTGATGATCATCATCAAAATAATACTAAAAAAGGGAGAGTAAGTGTGGAAATGCAAGGGGTGGATTCAAAGAAATGCTAGAAGGGTGTAAAGGATCGTTTTGGTCAAAAGCAGCTGCGATCCGAATGCCGAAATGGTTGAAATTGAAAATCGGAAACGAAATCTTCGTTTAGAAATCTAATGAAACGTCTGTCTGTGACGCTCATGACATTTTTCAAAATTTTACCAAAATAACTAAAGTACTATAGAACTGCAAGGATAGGATTAGGGGAAGTGATCTACAGATTTTAGAAGATACTAGATAGTAGAGAGATCTCGATTGACGAACTTCTTGACCAATGACAGCTGGGAATAGAGTATCAAAGTAGCTGAAACCGATGATCAGAAATCGAAAACGCTCCGTTTTGAAACCTAATGAAACGTTTGTGACGCTCACGACATTTATGAAAATAATGGTATGCGTAAAATTATAAGGATTGGATACAGGGAAATGGATCTATAGATCTTAGAAGAGTGTGGTGAGAAGAGAAATTTCGATTCATGGTCGACTCGGCGAATGACTGAGAATTTAATACCTAAGCCGCTGAGACTGATGATCATCATCAAAATAATACTAAAAAAGGGAGAGTAAGTGTGGAAATGCAAGGGGTGGATTCAAAGAAATGCTAGAAGGGTGTAAAAGGATCGTTTTGGTCAAAAGCAGCTGCGATCCGAATGCCGAAATGGTTGAAATTGAAAATCGGAAACGAAATCTTCGTTTAGAAATCTAATGAAACGTCTGTCTGTGACGCTCATGACATTTTTCAAAATTTTACCAAAATAACTAAAGTTACTATAGAACTGCAAGGATAGGATTAGGGGAAGTGATCTACAGATTTTAGAAGATACTAGATAGTAGAGAGATCTCGATTGACGAACTTCTTGACCAATGACAGCTGGGAATAGAGTATCAAAGTAGCTGAAACCGATGATCAGAAATCGAAAACGCTCCGTTTTGAAACCTAATGAAACGTTTGTGACGCTCACGACATTTATGAAAATAATGGTATGCGTAAAATTATAAGGATTGGATACAGGGAAATGGATCTATAGATCTTAGAAGAGTGTGGTGAGAAGAGAAATTTCGATTCATGGTCGACTCGGCGAATGACTGAGAATTTAATACCTAAGCCGCTGAGACTGATAATCATCATCAAAATAATACTAAAAAAGGGAGAGTAAGTGTGGAAATGCAAGGGGTGGATTCAAAGAAATGCTAGAAGGGTGTAAAAGGATCGTTTTGGTCAAAAGCAGCTGCGATCCGAATGCCGAAATGGTTGAAATTGAAAATCGGAAACGAAATCTTCGTTTAGAAATCTAATGAAACGTCTGTCTGTGACGCTCATGACATTTTTCAAAATTTTACCAAAATAACTAAAGTTACTATAGAACTGCAAGGATAGGATTAGGGGAAGTGATCTACAGATTTTAGAAGATACTAGATAGTAGAGAGATCTCGATTGACGAACTTCTTGACCAATGACAGCTGGGAATAGAGTATCAAAGTAGCTGAAACCGATGATCAGAAATCGAAAACGCTCCGTTTTGAAACCTAATGAAACGTTTGTGACGCTCACGACATTTATGAAAATAATGGTATGCGTAAAATTATAAGGATTGGATACAGGGAAATGGATCTATAGATCTTAGAAGAGTGTGGTGAGAAGAGAAATTTCGATTCATGGTCGACTCGGCGAATGACTGAGAATTTAATACCTAAGCCGCTGAGACTGATGATCATCATCAAAATAATACTAAAAAAGGGAGAGTAAGTGTGGAAATGCAAGGGGTGGATTCAAAGAAATGCTAGAAGGGTGTAAAAGGATCGTTTTGGTCAAAAGCAGCTGCGATCCGAATGCCGAAATGGTTGAAATTGAAAATCGGAAACGAAATCTTCGTTTAGAAATCTAATGAAACGTCTGTCTGTGACGCTCATGACATTTTTCAAAATTTTACCAAAATAACTAAAGTTACTATAGAACTGCAAGGATAGGATTAGGGGAAGTGATCTACAGATTTTAGAAGATACTAGATAGTAGAGAGATCTCGATTGACGAACTTCTTGACCAATGACAGCTGGGAATAGAGTATCAAAGTAGCTGAAACCGATGATCAGAAATCGAAAACGCTCCGTTTTGAAACCTAATGAAACGTTTGTGACGCTCACGACATTTATGAAAATAATGGTATGCGTAAAATTGTAAGGATTGGATACAGGGAAATGGATCTATAGATCTTAGAAGAGTGTGGTGAGAAGAGAAATTTCGATTCATGGTCGACTCGGCGAATGACTGAGAATTTAATACCTAAGCCGCTGAGACTGATGATCATCATCAAAATAATACTAAAAAAGGGAGAGTAAGTGTGGAAATGCAAGGGGTGGATTCAAAGAAATGCTAGAAGGGTGTAAAAGGATCGTTTTGGTCAAAAGCAGCTGCGATCCGAATGCCGAAATGGTTGAAATTGAAAATCGGAAACGAAATCTTCGTTTAGAAATCTAATGAAACGTCTGTCTGTGACGCTCATGACATTTTTCAAAATTTTACCAAAATAACTAAAGTTACTATAGAACTGCAAGGATAGGATTAGGGGAAGTGATCTACAGATTTTAGAAGATACTAGATAGTAGAGAGATCTCGATTGACGAACTTCTTGACCAATGACAGCTGGGAATAGAGTATCAAAGTAGCTGAAACCGATGATCAGAAATCGAAAACGCTCCGTTTTGAAACCTAATGAAACGTTTGTGACGCTCACGACATTTATGAAAATAATGGTATGCGTAAAATTGTAAGGATTGGATACAGGGAAATGGATCTATAGATCTTAGAAGAGTGTGGTGAGAAGAGAAATTTCGATTCATGGTCGACTCGGCGAATGACTGAGAATTTAATACCTAAGCCGCTGAGACTGATGATCATCATCAAAATAATACTAAAAAAGGGAGAGTAAGTGTGGAAATGCAAGGGGTAGATTCAAAGAAATACTAGAAGGGTGTAAAAGGATCGTTTTGGTCAAAAGCAGCTGCGATCCGAATGCCGAAATGGTTGAAATTGAAAATCGGAAACGAAATCTTCGTTTAGAAATCTAATGAAACGTCTGTCTGTGACGCTCATGACATTTTTCAAAATTTTACCAAAATAACTAAAGTTACTATAGAACTGCAAGGATAGGATTAGGGGAAGTGATCTACAGATTTTAGAAGATACTAGATAGTAGAGAGATCTCGATTGACGAACTTCTTGACCAATGACAGCTGGGAATAGAGTATCAAAGTAGCTGAAACCGATGATCAGAAATCGAAAACGCTCCGTTTTGAAACCTAATGAAACGTTTGTGACGCTCACGACATTTATGAAAATAATGGTATGCGTAAAATTGTAAGGATTGGATACAGGGAAATGGATCTATAGATCTTAGAAGAGTGTGGTGAGAAGAGAAATTTCGATTCATGGTCGACTCGGCGAATGACTGAGAATTTAATACCTAAGCCGCTGAGACTGATGATCATCATCAAAATAATACTAAAAAAGGGAGAGTAAGTGTGGAAATGCAAGGGGTGGATTCAAAGAAATGCTAGAAGGGTGTAAAAGGATCGTTTTGGTCAAAAGCAACTGCGATCCGAATGCCGAAATGGTTGAAATTGAAAATCGGAAACGAAATCTTCGTTTAGAAATCTAATGAAACGTCTGTCTGTGACGCTCATTACATTTTTCAAAATTTTACCAAAATAGCTAAAGTTACTGCAAGGATAGGATTCAGGTAAGTGATCTACAAATTTTAGAAGATACTAGGTAGGAGAGAGATCTGGACTGATAAACTTTGCTGTTAATAACAGCTGGAAATTGAGTTCGAAGGAGCTAAAGCTGATGGTCAAAATTTTACTGATGTTAATTATATAAATCGGTAACGTAGTCTTCGTTTAGAAAACTAATAAAACACCAGTGACGCTAATGGTAATCATCAAAATATTACTAAAAAAGGAACTGAAAGGGTTAGATCCAAAGATGTTAGAAGAGTGTATAGAAGAGTGTGATCTTTATTCGCGACAGCTAAGACTGACTGATGACCAGTAAGTTTCTGAATATTCTAAAAACCGGCAACGGAAGTGAAAAGTCTGTAACGACCTTGATTTCCATCAAAATACTAGTAAGTAAAAGGAGAGTGTGGAACTGCAAGGAGACGGATTCGTGGATGTTTGGAGTGTGAGAAGATTGATTTAGTTTTTGGACTTGTTGAGAAAATGACAGTGGAATTGAATTGAGTATCAAAGCTACTGAGACTGGTGTCCAGAATGTTCTAGAAATACGAGACTGAATCTTCACCTGAGAACCTAATATAACATCTTGACACACAAAATATTGATAAAATAAAAGTGAAGTAAATGTGGAACTTCAAGGTGTTGATACTAGGAAATGAATCTATCTAATTCACTATCATTTCGACCAGTGGCAATTGGTAATTAAGTTCCAAAGTAGCTGAGACTGATGGTCACAATATTTGTGAGTGTTACAGAAACCTTAAAAGAAATTTTCTATTGGAAACCTAATGAATCATTAAGCAAAATATTACTTATAAGAAGAGAGCAGGGTAATTGCGAAACTGCAAGTGTTGGATACACACAAATGGATCTAAACAATAGACCTCCAAAAGCCCCATGTGGTCGTAGATATGATAGGCTTTTATCCAAGTCTCATCTATAAAAAATCTTTTGGTTTGGTACGAAGACGTATACGTTGGAAGAGTATTAGCAACCGGTAATTAAGCGCCAGATCTAGAATTCTCAGCGATTTGAGTGTTTTCCTGCCAATTTCTATGACACTTCGTTGATGGAAGTATGGTGGTCTTTATCCTAGGTTATCATATGATGATTTATTTATCAAGTTGTTCCTTAGGAAACATTCCAAACAGCTCAACTTCAGTTATCTTCTTCCTGCATCAATTCCTGCAGTCCATGTTAATCTGGAACAGTTTTCGTGTCCATAGTTCCCTAATTTATTCATTCAGCCATCGCACTGGCATAAACAAGCCTAACAATTTATTTATTTCGTTATATGTTTACATTTAATTTACAAATGTACTCGCAAAAGCCTCTGTATAAGTGTATATAGTATATTATGAATTTAAAAGTCAGTATAGATGGATTCACCCGATTGTCCAGTCAGCAAACTTGTAAACCGCAACTTGTTAACATAAAATTTATGTATCCTTAAACGGTTTATTAGCAAAACAAATGGAAACACGGTTGTTCCTGGGTGGGCCCCCTTGCCTGTGTACTTAGCCCACAAAAAAGCCTCCAGGTGCAATGTCACACTTCGTTAACAAAGGGAATAATCAGCAGCGGCATTTTAAACGACTATTATATTTACATACACGTTCACAAGTGTAGATATATCTAATTTAATGAAGGGGTTTGGACTTTTTTATTTTGATAAGATTACATCGATTAGCTGACCCTTAAATATTCAGGTACAATCGCAATTAATATCTAAAGGCACTCTTCATGGAGAAAAAACTCACCAAATGTAGCTGCAGTAGTTTTTTGAGAAGCTCAGGCCGAAAGTACTTTTAAAATAAATTACAAGATATTTTTGGAATTATTTTAAAGAGAAAAACTGGAACTTAGTAATTGTCAAATAAGCTACAGTAATATAACCTTTTTTGCTATTTTGAAACCTTAAAAAGTTTATCACCGTCCTTTCTTTCCCCAAAATTTTGGCTACTGAAAATCTTTTTCGTTTATTTGCTGCTCCTAATTCAAGTAAAGCAGTATAACTAAAATGTTCTAAGTAAATAAATTACATAGTTGCTTAATCATCTCCTGTTTGGGTCTACGTGTGATAATGAGTTTTATTTGCATTCGCACCATGTTGGATCGCTTTCAATAATAATTGACACGTACCTGCCGACAAAGCCTCTCATCGCCAGCCTAAATTGCACGCATGAAATAAGCAATAACCTTAAAAAAAATAAAGAATTCAGAGACCTCGATACGATCACAACACGATGTAAATATGTGCGTAAGTGTATTCATGAAACGTGGTAGGATATTACAAGAGGGCTTTTCAATAATAATGAATGGCGTTTTAATGGCGTCATTATTCGGTCGCTTTCTTTTCATTATGCAAATTTTTAATTTAGCGTGCCATCTGCGAACTTTTAATGAAATCTGAACCTTCGGAAGACGCACACGTGTTTATCAACGTGTTAATTTGTTGTACGTCAATTTATTTCTCGACGAAAATGCGAAGGAACGGAAGCTTCCAATGCACCTGTTTTCACCCTTGTTTTTATACCAACTTTACAACACAACACAACAATTTATTGGTTTGTGTGGTCACTGATGGTTAAAATATTTAGCTATTTATGAAACGATTTGGTTTGTATCGTTTATTCAACATCAAATCCCAAAAGAAGAACTGGGTTCTGCAATTGGGGATCTTGAACAATAAAAATATTTCAGTTTTGGCCTCCAACTCAATTGCCATTCTCAATTTTGACTTTTAATTTGGAACTTTAAACTTTTAAGTGTCTCAATTCCATTAGTTTTCTAGTCTATAATAAAAAAAGCAGTACAAGGCTAATATTGGTTTTGATTGTGGACTAGCACTTCTAGTGTTCTTGGTTTTGCTTCTAACCAGTTATTCTTGACCATGAGAAAATTTGTCCTCTTTGGTTGTCGTTGATTTTGGTCTTCGCCTTATCCATGTCTTGGTGGTGATCCTGATCCAGCTAAATGTCCAAGACCAAAAGAAAATAAATCATAACTACAAGACCTCATCATCATAGAAGAGGAAGAGACGAAGGAAATAGAAGAAATGAATATTGAGGATTGGTTCTCATAAAGTTGATGACTGTCATGTTCCATATTAATAAATCATACTAATTTGGACTATGTACACTCAGAGGACGTTAATTCGTTCCCAATAGTTTTCTTAAATGGCAACGTCGCGCCTTTTCGGTCTGTATGTTGTCGATAATGTAGGAAACAATAATATTGCGAGCAGAATCGCATCTATTGCTCGCTAGTTTCGTGGCTGTTTCAATGTTTACATACTTAATATACAGGGTCTTTCAAGTTGATGGGCTATTAGTATATGAATTAGTAGAATGAATTCAATTCTGAAACTTGGGCTCATTTGGTTATTGTTTATGCCGCTTCTTTTAAAAATATTTTCAATTTCGATTCACATCCGGTTATACTGGAAGAAGATGTTAACTTTCTTATTTTAAATGGAACATACTTTTTTTTACATTTTCCGATAGAAAATCTGGATTCATGCATATTTTATAGGAGGCACTACTCCGAAAATATTGATGGATTTTGAATTATTTAATTTTTTTCAAAATTTTTAACATCTGCACGTTAACATTTAAAAAACCGTAATTCAATTAATTTTTGAGATTTTGCTTTATAACTCGTAACAATTATTTATAACTATTGACATTATCAAAAAAAAATTGTGGTTTTTAACTAAAATGTACAGGGTGTTTAAATTTTGTGGTCAAAGTTGGTCAACTTCAAAGAGGCATAATTCAATTTTTATAAATAGAATGACCCATTTTTGACTACATATTCGAATTCCCCATTGAATTTGGCGTCTTTTGATATGGGACTATCGTATAACTTTGCTTATACTTTTTGAGAAAATCTACAATTTGAAGTATGTCATTCCATTTAAAATAAGAAAGTTAACATCTACTTCCGGTATAGCCGGATGTAAATCGAAATTGAAAATATTTTTAAAAGAAGCGGCATAAACAATAACAAAATGAGCCCAAGTTTCAGAATTGAATTCATTCTACTAATTCATATACTAATAGCCCATCAACTTGAAAGACCCTGTATATTAAGTATGTAAACATTGAAACAGCCGCGAAACTAGCGAGCAATAGATGCGATTCTGCTCGCAATATTATTGTTTCCTACATTATCGACAACATACAGAGCGAAAAGGCGCGACGTTGCCATTTAAGGAAACTACTGGGAACGAATTAACGTCCTCTCAGTGTACTTCATCAGTCCTAATTATATTTGGTGATGATCTTGATATTACTAACTGACCAAGATCAAGACAAGACAACTGTTAATTATAAAACCATAGATGATGTATTTGCTCATCATCATGGAAGAATGACGAAGGAAATGGACTTAATAAAGATTGAAGGGTTGTTCTCATAAAATTCATAATTTTCGTTTTTGTTATTAATTGTTTTAAATCAGTTCATTTACTTCATGAGTCCTAATTATATTTGGTGGTGATCTTGATATTGCTAAATGTCCAAGATCAAGACAACTCTTCATTAGTATGGAGAAGAAACGGAGGAGGTGCGAGAAATGAATGCTCATAATCGGAATCCAATCCACGAACATGCGTCCTGATTATATTCGGGATTTGTGCATGAATACTGTCTAAATATGGTACAGCGAGCTTACGTTGGCGGATGTAAAGAAGTGATAGAATAGTACCGTTTGTAGAATCGGAATTATTCGTTCCAAGATCGATAAATCTTGTGATGAGAAAGTCGAGCGATAATAAAGTCGACAGTTGCCATCTCAAGTCATAAGTATCGTTGGCACGACAGGATTTCTCGCGCTACCTGCCATTGCGACCGTTACTAAATATGGCATTCTAAACACGAGCCGCGAACCGATCGGCCGTTTGTGTGTTGTGTTTGTTACAGATGGGCGACATTATTTACGATCGAATAAAATAATGCTTCAATTTTATCTAGTTTTATCATTTGCAATTATTATTCCGTTCGCGGTGCCTGAAAGCCATGTCTCACACGCAACTGGTGAATGCGGCAGGCACAGGGGTACCAACAACTCGGACTCCTCGGAAAAGTCGTCCGATCGTCTATGTTGTCGTTTGTCGTTCTCGCGTCCATTGTCGGTCACGTATTTTATAAGAGAGAACCAACAGTTGAGCTGAAACGTTGCCATTTTTCTATGGTAATTTTCTGTTCTAATACAGCGACATGGAGCTACACGATCGTTTAAGATAGCGTGTATATTGACATCGTACTTACATACCTACTTCTAATGTATTCACTCGTTAATAGTGTGAGCAGAGTTACTGTCCAGTAATGAACGTTTCACTGTCATTTACTTGTAGACCAAAGAAAGGCGACGTCCGGCCGGCAAATGAACATACAAAATAAATAAAAAGACATTTGGTCACTGTTAATTTTGCGATTTAATGATGATAAAATTGTTGTAAATATAGTAATACACACGAACCATCCAAAAATCCATCTGGCATATTGCTTTTCGGCTCATTACGTCTTCCAACAAATTGCTCTTGAAAAAAACGGAGAATAGCTAAATCAATAGCAATAGAAGGAATTTAATCAATCAAATCTTTTGTGATTCTTTGACCTCCCATAAGTCTATCCCAAGTTCCAATTCCATCATCAAAAAAGACATTGAGGGAAACCTTCCTGATATCAATGATTAGTAACTGATGAACAAATGGAATCTTGGCCTTTCAGCTTTGTTCTGCCTTGATCTTGGACTCCAGCAAGACAAATATTTTCACCAACAGGATCATGCTGTTATGCTCCCATGATTGAGACCAAAACTACGTGAAGAAGACGAAGATCAAGAGTAAAACTTATCAGCAAATTTACAGAATGTGTTTTAAATTCCAAGGTTATAGACAATTTCTTGTTTAAATTCTACAAAAATTGATCTCACTAGAACAATGCCAAAATGTATTGTCAAAAAGTAAGGACAACAACAACAAATGTGGACCATGACCATTTTTATCATTGTTATGGTCCAGAGTAATAGAGAATCAACTTCTCATTCCATTTTGGAGTCTAAATCTCAACGTCTAACTTTCGACATGACCTGAAAATCAAAATCCAGAAGAATCTTTTTTCTTCTTGTGTAATTTCTTAACCATAATTTCTTGTCTTGATTCAAGATTTTCCATTTTTCTCGACACAGAGCGGAACATATCGTAGGATTTATTAAAGTGCAGATCTTGGGTCGATTTTTAAAATGGTGCTCTAATCAAGGTAAGAATTCTTAAAAGTCAAGAGTCTCATGAAACCCTTTGATGAGTCAATGAATGGAAGAATTTGTCAACGTTTTTTCTCTGGTTGGTATACTCAGGGAACCTGTTGAGGGCAACTAATAAACCTTGGAAGGCTTTGGTAAAATAGCAAACCTAGGCGGAATATTTTAGCATTTCTTCGGTTTAGATATTATTAAAAAAAGAAAGGAGTAAAAATTCTAAAGGGACGGGTACAAACTATTACATATATTTATTTATTCATAATTTATCTTTAGTTATTTGTTTTTTGTTGAGGTTGTTATGTTTTATGGGTTGCGGTTGGAGTTGAAAATGAGTCACCTCCGTCACCACACTTTTTTTGTAACATTCTTTAACAACAATTATTGACCTTTCGAATACCTTTGGTATACAATAGGGTCCATAAATCACATTCCTACTAATACCTAGGTTGGTACGGTAGCTGGTATTTTTATTTACCTAAAAACAATAGTTTACGAGCACTTAAACCTGACTCTAAAAAATATTACTATACACCTAAAGCAACATCATCGTCTATCGTTATGTGCCATATGTACCTATGGGGTATTATATAAACTATACGGTCGTCATCAAGTGGCGTATCCGTCTGCCTATCACACACAAGTGGCAGACATTTCAATTTACCCGCGCATCCATTATTGCACCGAGAGTTAGGTGTAGGTTGTAAACGAGGATATTTCATGCATCGGTAGCAAAAGCTCCCGCGGCGCTCTTTTTGTCCCGTCCGCAATTATTTTGCTTCAATCAGGCCATTGACGGGAATAATTGCATCAATGTGCAACTTTACTGCTCATAAAAGACCATTGTGACAAGAAGCCTTTATGCCGTCCGTCCGTCGTAAGCAGCAAATTACGGAGTCAAGTCAATTCCAATTAGACCAGCGGCGCAAGAAGCTACAAACCACTTACCTTGCACCGATCTATTGGCAACGTGCACTGCATATAATGCATTTTATTATGTGCCCGTAATTGCCTCGAAATGCATTCCTACTAATAATAATTGTTGTTGTTCGACACAACGACACAATTTAACAATAACAACAGGTTTATGGGTGACTACCGTTTACAAAGTTAAGCCGTCTCTTTCGCCGACGGATAGTCGATACGGTCGATAAACGGAATAATAACCTTCTTCTTGCATAGGGAAGTTGACGTTGCTCCTACCGCTTTACCAAAAAAAAAACAAGAACTTTGATATTAGCTCATAAACTCGACAAAGGGTCTTTCCTACAACAGGAAATTTAATACACGAAAATATTTATCCATATGGCACGATCAAAGCTAATGACCTAAAGGTCACGATTTGCATCTTAAAAGGGAAGAAAAAGCCATCTGTTATCTTTCCAGGAGGAGTTGCAAGCTGAGTTCCAGTTTGAGAAATGTACTTTATGATTTTGACAGTAAACGGATGTTAAAATTAGCGCTGGATATCTAAGTAAAAGTTATACCTTCATTTAATTGTACGTAATGACATTATAGTATTTTGCATTCCAAAAAGAGAAGGATTGAGTCAACTGTAAGTTATCAATGTCTAGTTGCCAGAGGGCATTTTATATAGCTCTGGGTTGAGAAATTTCTTTTGGATGAAAATCCCAATTAGGTTCCTTTAATGAAACTAACTGTATCCTTCCTGCAGCAAGGATATGTCAAAATTGGCCCTGGACAGGCAAAAGCCAAAAGTTGTAGTGTATATTCCAATATTCAAGGAGATTTGTTAGCTCTATCTTACCTGTAGTTGCCAGAAGGCATTTTATGGAAAATGAGTTCTAGTTTAGGAAATTTTCAGTCAAAAACTTCTTAAGATATAAATTCAAATTAGATTCCTTCAACATAACTACCTTTATTCTTCCTTCGAGAGTTTTGGCATCAAGGAGGAGTCAAAACTAGGTTTGTCAGACGATCCAATAACTCTGTTTCCTTACAACGAGTAAAAAGGGTGTAATATTTGTATTCCAAAATTCTCTATCATTTCAGTGGTTACCAGAAGGCATTTTATGGAAACTGAGATCTAATTTAAATTGTTTTCAATCAAAAACCTTTTGGATGTTTGTCTAACGTAGATTCCTTTACCATAACCAATTTCAGTCTTCTTTTAAAGGATTGGGCAGCAAGTAGATGCCAAAATTAGCCCTGGATAGTCAAATATCAAAAGCTATGGTGCATATTCTCTCTTAAAATGTAAATTCAAATTAGATTCCCTTGATATAACTACCTTTATTTTTCCTTCAAAAGTTTTGGCAGCAAAGAAAGTCAAAGCTAAACGTGAAAGGGCAAAAGTCAAAAAGTATGGGTGTGTAGGTATTCCAAAACTGAAGGAAATTTGTCTTTAATTTTTGCAGTAGTTGTCAGAAGGCATTTTATGAAAACTCAGATCTAATTTAAATTTTTTTTAATCAAAAACCTTTTGGATGTTTGTCTAACGTAGATTCCTTTACCATAACCAATTTTAGTCTTCGTTTAAAGGATTGGGCAGCAAGTAGATGCCAAAATTAGCCCTGGATAGTCAAATATCAAAAGCTATGGTGCACATTCCCTCTTAAAATGTAAATTCAAATTAGATTCCCTTGATATAACTACCTTTTTTTTTCCTTCAAAAGTTTTGGCAGCAAAGAAAGTCAAAGCTAAACGTGTAAGGGCAAAAGTCAAAAAGTATGGGTGTGTAGGTATTCCAAAACTGAAGGAAATTTGTCTTTAATTTTTGCAGTAGTTGTCAGAAGGCATTTTATTAAAACTCAGATCTAATTTAAATTTTTTTTAATCAAAAACCTTTTGGATGTTTGTCTAACGTAGATACCTTTACCACAACCAATTTTAGTCTTCGTTTAAAGGATTGGGCAGCAAGTAGGTGCCAAAATTAGCCCTGGATAGTCAAATATCAAAAGCTATGGTGCACATTCCCTCTTAAATTGTAAATTCAAATTAGATTCCCTTGATATAACTACCTTTATTTTTCCTTCAAAAGTTTTGGCAGCAAAGAAAGTCAAAGCTAAACGTGAAAGGGCAAAAGTCAAAAAGTATGGGTGTGTAGGTATTCCAAAACTGAAGGAAATTTGTCTTTAATTTTTGCAGTAATTGTCAGAAGGCGTTTTATGAAAAATGAGTTCTAATTTCCAGTGAAAACCATCTTAAGGTGTAAATTATAATTAGGATCCCTTAACATAACTAGAGGGGCAAAAGTAAATAAGTATTAAGTTTGTATTCTAAAAAAGAAAGATGATTTAATCTTTTGACCTTTCAAGCGGTTGCCAGTTGGGACTTTATTAAACTGAGTTATAGTTTGAGAAAGCTCCTTTCAAAACATTATCGTTCCTTAAAGATTTGACAACAAGGACGTGTAGGTTCTAAAATTATTTTTTTGATTGGTTTGTTACCCACGAAATTGTCTCCGAATAAGCAGCTAAGTCAAAATGTTTTTTGGAAAATCTACACCTGTAGATACCAAAATCTACGACCATTATCTATATTCTATGGGTTATCAACTTACGACCCATAGAATGTTGCAATAGATATCTACTAAAAATGCAAAGAAAAACATTAACGATAATCCAGAAATATTAGGAGTGTAACTCATTTAAAAGGACAAAGATGCAGTTTGGGATATTTGGATTTTACTTATAAAACTCATAAAACCAATCAGAGAACTAATTGACCATAAAAACCTGGGACTCAACTACCACAGAAATTATTGTTATGTGCTGAGCTAATATGTTCTATAAGTTCATAAATATAGCAACTCGTTTTAGGCATTATTATTTGGGGCATTATGGAAATGGACAATATTCCTACGTCTATTACAGTTTCTGGTTGAAACAGTGGCCATATCTGACAGGAAATTAGTCTTTGTGGATCTTTACGATTATCCTGCTATACCTACATATATACAACCATCAAACGCATTTATTGGGGGATGTAAATTATTTTAAACAATTCCCTCGTATACTATTTCCGGAAATATTTTGAACTTTATCTTCACTTACGAGTATACTGATTGAAGGTTTTGGTTTATATTTTGTAACAGAAATTTTCAATTCTTCTTGCTGTACTCTCTTGATCCCATTGGTATGTTACATTCTCCCCAAATCACTTAATTTAATTCTAACATAAGAATCATCCAATGAATCATCTTTTCACAGACGAAGAAGTTGAGCAATATTTTTCTTGACATGAGCAAGAGTCATTATATTGATAATAAAGAAGGTAACAAAAAGGAAATATCATTAGACAACAAAACGTAATCAACGCATTAAAACCAAGCATAATTATATAAAACGATTAAGAAGTAGTATAAAATAGTGCCTATTGTGTTACTTAAAACGATTTGATAACCAGTGGCAAGCGAGCAGGTGTTACAGAATATTTCAGAATCCTACGCAGCAGTGATAGTTAGGTAGTTTAATGTTGCTGCTTTACCTACGTTGGTTGGTATTCTTGCTTGGAGCAACAGTCTCTCTCTCTGGAGTAATAGACCGCGACGTAATCTATCCAATAACTTCCACTTGCCCAGGAGGAGTTGCATCAGAACAAATAAATGTTAATTGTATCGACGTTTGTGGGAAACAAGCCAACCAGAAAGTCAATAAAAACACCCACAGTAAACCTCAGTCATACAATAACCAACTAGTCTACACATAAATAAGTAGGGGCTAAATATAATCTGGATAATATCTATATCATGCATGGGTCTTCAATTGATATGAATTGGAATTAAATGAGAAGGAGATTTCTAAAAAAAATCATTGAAGGATCGAAGTTGATAACCGTAATCAAACCCGTTTTGGTCACCACAAGGTTTTTATTTTTCATGGAGAAATGTTCATCATTAAATGGAGTCTTTGGTATATGTTAAACCCACCTGAAAGTTTTTTGGGAATATTTGTTTTAGAATAAAAGACTTCAAAAGATTTTTCTAAAGGTTTGAAGGCATTTGTTTAAGAAATTGTTCATAAAAGAATATTCTGCATGGATCTTGAGTTGATACGATTTTGGAATGAGATTTCTAAAAACTCTTCTCTATACTTTCAGATTCGTAAAGTTATAGACGCTTTACTTTATCATTGAATCTGTGGTATTTGCTCAACCCATCCGAAAAGTAATTTGGAGTTTGTAGTTTTAGAATGGAATGCCTTTCCATTGTGGGTTAGCTTTTGCTAAAGAGTATTTGCTTAGGAAATTACAGTATCCATTCAAAAAATTGATCACAAAATAAAAACTCGACGTTCTGAATGTAAATTTAGTCGGTATTATAAATCGAACTGTTACTTATTGGATATTTTACCTGATGGGGATAGCGGCAGTCCACCTGAGAGAACGCTGGGAGCCGTGTT
Organism: Agrilus mali; assembly: GCA_029378335.1. Taxonomy (NCBI): domain Eukaryota; kingdom Metazoa; phylum Arthropoda; class Insecta; order Coleoptera; family Buprestidae; genus Agrilus; species Agrilus mali. Next base: position 2,884,587 of record CM055657.1, on the reverse strand, counting down.
GGGTGTTGGTAAACCTACAGGGTCCATTTTCCAGTTGATGGGTGCAGAGCGTGCAGCCGGAGCCACCGGGGGTACCGGACAACACCCCGCTAAGTTTGATACGTTCGAAAATTCATTTCCACTCCCCAAAGTGTTTCCGTTAGAAATCAGCATCATCGGAACTGATTTGGGACATCCAGCAGTTAAAGAGCATTTACAACAAACAGGACACCGTTCAGTCCGAAATATTTTGTAAAATTACACAATATGATATGCATATAAGGGTGGTATATGAAGAATCATTGATATTATTATGATATTAGTGTCACTTAATTCACACGAGATAAGAGGACAGTCACCACTCAAGTCACATTTGATAATTAATAGGTAGATCTTAAGCTTCCGCTTGAAATGCGATCTCCTTCTTCCGGTGAAAGAGTCGTAGGTCCTTCAACAATGGCACACACCCGTGGAAGAGGTTGGTGAACAGTGGATTTGAAGAAGCCGGTAAGTTGAAGGTTATGAACGGAGTCGGCCACGACACTGAATGACTGCCCAGGACCAGCAGCCGATCTACCTGCCAGGTAAGTGTCCCGACTCACCTGGTTGGCTACCTGTGCTCAACGATAGGCAGGCTTGCACCCACCCGTGAACGGCCCACTTCGTTTGCTCATCGCGCATTGCTCTTGGGCTTTGTTATACGCTTATGCCGAAGACGCCGGGCGTCGGACGGAGACGGAAGAACGATAACAAGTGCGAATTGGCGCCCACGTGGAAACGGGGGATAAGCTACTTCTTCTATTTCTCCATGCACGCTGTTTTATGTGTTGCCGGTGCCGTGCTGTTTTCGTTTGGATAATGAATTAGAGACAGACGTAGAGGTGAGCGGCTTCGTAATGTTCGCAGGAGGAGAAAGGAGGCGTAGAAATGGTAATGGGGCTTTCAATTGGCGAATTCAGGTGTCTCTTGAAGATTGAAGATTACAACAAAAAAAAATACCAAAACCTACTCCTATGCGGTTGAGAACAAATATCCGAATCACTTTGCTTCAGTATTTGCATTATATAGTGAAATGTCCAATTTATCAATTTGCTACTATCTAACAACTACCCAATTCTGTATTTGCCTGACATTAATTGATACGTCTCGTTTATGGTGTGAAAAACGCTCAAATTATTTTATAAGCTGTAAGATTATAAAGCGTATCTTGTGAAGTGTATATTAGGTAGGTAATAAATAATAATTCATTTTTAATATTTAATTAATTCAGTTCACCAAAATTAAATAATCGCAGTTGGTATCTAATTATCTAAAAAAATATCCCCCTCTAACTTGGAGTTGTAGAGGTGACAAAGTATGAAAAGAAATATTTGTAATACCTAAGCCGTGTCGTTATTTGAAGAGGAGGAACCTTGCACTCCATAACGTGATCCAAAAATAACAGATACTAAGGGAATATATTATCTATGGTTGTATTAAAATAATAAATTAAACATAAAAATATAACGGCCCAAATATGGAGTTTTTAAAGGTTCCCCTCGCTCTATGTAGTAAGGGATTATTGACGGCTAAAATAAAATTTTCTTTCTTCCCCTTAATAATTAATGGAAAAAAATCAAAGCAGGTGAGGGATGGTAAACCAAAGTTTTGCACCCCGTTTGAGGCCGCTTTAATTTTATTTCTACATTGTGGCACCTTGAAAAGGCCTCAAACCGAAGGCGAAAGTTGGTGTAGGTATGTTTTGTTCCAATAAGTCAGTTTATCACCCCGAACCAGGTTTGACTTTGTCCATTATTGTTTTCGAACTCAATATAACTTCTTTTGACTCCCCCCAGAATCCCAAGTGATAGGAGCTACGAGACAATAATCTACCGGTGAATTTAATGTAGATATACCTGCCTAAAAGTATTCGTTATGGTCCTTAAATCTTAAAAGTGAATTTCCATCTTTGAATCTGAATAGAAATAGATTCCGTCAGGTCTCGTGAGCTTTGGCCTTCGAAGTACGCAGACGCTAAAACAAAATTAAATGCCTAGGCGTAAGCTCCGCCTCTCAAGGTTTTGACGCATGTCAGAGCTCACGAAATTTTGAAATATCTCTACAAATTACGCCCAAGAGTATCAACATTGTTTTAAGTATATTTATTCGTTGTTATGTCAGCACAAATACAAATGAATGCTGGTGCCTATGTATCAAACTTAATTGTGCTCAAGATGGGAGGTTTCAATGGAAAAAAATTGCCCTACATTTTCTGCTACCCAAGTAAACTTTGGACGTTTTTTTATTTCAGTTCAGTAGGATTCAAATTGATTTTACCATGATAGGTACGCTGAAAGCACATCTGCCTCTTAGACTGTGGTATTGCTCCACCCAATTTTCCATTAGCAGATTCAAAACACTTCAAATGGCCGAAAATATTAATTTTCGAATACTTATATCTTTTTTTTATTAGTTTTCATTGAGAGAAGTAATGGGCAAGGAAAGATCTACCTATTTAAAAAGTTTGTGTTCCTTGTGAAGCCAATAGGACATTAATTTTTTCAGTGCCGAATAAGAGGTGGTTTCAGGATTACTCATATATTTATGCAACAAGTTTTCCAGAATTTGTGAAACAGCAACCTGTCATTAAATCCTTTTAATTATACCCCGTTGCGTTCATAAAATATTTATACTTAGATATATTTGAAGCACTAATTACTAAGTGCCTTTAGAAGATAGTGTTTTTTAAGAAGTGCCTCTTCTACATCACCACATTCTGTATGTGCATCTCCCTTTTATGGCTTCTAGAATCCTTAATTTCCTTTCCAACCGCAAATCTCGTCAAAAATACAGGTTTATTGCCTCTTGCCGTAAAACAAGGAGCTTTTTTTCCATTTGCGGCCTATGAGCGCTATTGGAACCTAAAGCTTACGGAAGTCATATTCGCTCAGTGGGAGAGAATGCCGTAAGCCAATCGACTAGGCGGGCGGAGCTCGGGACTCAGGCTCCTCCTTCTGATAGACAACAAGTGCGACCAGGTAACGCTTTACAGGTAAATAGAATCATAAACAACTCGGCGATCAGTGTTCCTGAATCCGAGTTTCATCTGCCAAAGATATTGCCTCTGGTAAGGCGACACTTGCAATTAAGTGCTAAAGTCCTGGAGATAACATTCCGGTCGCGAATTCCTTGCTATCTCAAATCCTTGTTGGACTTTGGATCTTTAGATAATGGTAAATCAAGAAGTGACCACCAGTCATCAGCAGTGATTTTGGGAATATTCCTATTGATAATAATCGATTCTTGCACTTTAAGGCAAAACTTGATTAGAAACCCACAATAGGGTCACGATGATTCAGTTAAAACCATCAAAGATTTCCCCATATCCTTTGAATGGGTCTCAATGAACACTGGAAAGCTTTGGCGCCCAAACAAGACAATAAAAGCTCTGTGGATTCTGTAAATCTATCTTACAAAACTTTATGAGCTTTGAATTGTTAAATACCTAAACACTTTTTAAGTGACAGTTTGGGCAATAAAACCTTCAAGAGATTTATTACCTTTTTTTGTCGAATGAGCGCTCCAAACCTTACATATAGCGATCCTTATTGATCCATATTTACAGCTGAGGTACAATGAGCGTTATGGACGTGTTGTAACGTTATGGTAATAGCTCTCAATATTTGTAACCGTTTATTAGGTACTTATTTGAAAACAGCCCTAATATAAAATCTCTCAAACTATTTTGAGCTTTGCAGGTATAAAAAGTGGTTAACATAATCCAAAATATGTTTCATTGGTGGCAGTTATATTGCCTCAGGGTGCAATATGTAGAAAATTAGACAATAGCCTCGTATCACTGAGTTTCTTTAATATTTATATCAAAGTAACACTTTAGTCACCGGTTTCAACACCAATTTCCGTTAAATTTCTGCGCCTATCTACATTTATGATATCTGTCTAAGTACCTACCTGTATCATTATAAATGCTTATTTTCGTTATTTCAGTTAATATCTTTTTGGTGTTGTTTTTGGTTATACATATATCGATCACCTATCAAGAGGATTTTTGTGAAAATCATGCACCATATAGGGGATCCAGTTGTGTTATCCACAGGTATATCAAACCCCTAAGTAATTCTCACCGCAGTAGCAGAAATTTGATGGGTACCTACCTATGGTATTTCTATGCATATTTCAATTGGTTGACACTCGGCAAATCCATTAAATTTTTTATTCCTTAATTAAAACTACTGGTTGTACCTTTTGAAGGCACACTAGTGAATTATTTATCCTTGCTAAGTTACTGTTCCGTGAGCTTTTTCTTTAAAATTGAATGAAAGCAGCCAGCTTTCCAACTAAAATTTTTTAGAACATTACCTACCTACCTATTGATGCATTTGTCAATTATGTATAATTAACAGAAGCCGGCCCCTTCAGAAAATCATAAAACTTCGAACTGAGAAAGTATTACTAGATAGATACTAATGCCATACTTATTTCATCCAAATAAATAAAAGACGTAAAAAACTACGAAAAACGTTTCACCAAATTTATTTTCGATAGGTAACTCGACAAATTTGTTTCGATCAGACAGCGATCATTTTCAAGAGTAATTAATTTAATTTTAATGAAAATGATCGCTGTCTGATCGAAACAAATTTGTCGAGTTACCTATCGAAAATAAATTTGGTGAAACGTTTTTCGTAGTTTTTTTACGTCTTTTATTTATTAAACATGTTTCACAAACGTTGCACTATCGAAAGTCTTAATTATTTTATCCAGGTCAGATTGAAGAACATTGAGATCTTTGATTTTTATTTTTCTAATACCAATATTTAAAACAACTTCGGTTCTCATCAGCAAATAGGTGATAAAGTTCAGTTTCAAATTTGGAGCCAATCAACCAGGCTTAGGTACCTATTCTCACTTTGTACGATTGCCCTTAATTATCCCACTTCGTACCACGTTCGTCGTATTAGCTAATCAAGCAGGCAACATTACCTATAATAACCAGATGTATTTTACGAAGAGAATTAAACACAATAAAACTGTTTGTAGGTATAAGACCATGACAACACTCGTTTCGTCCGTGCTGTTTTTACATGCAGTAACATTGTGATCGTAAGGAATAAAACAAAACAATTTTTCAATTTTTTTGTTAAACAGAAAAAAGGAAATACTACCGGAACTAAATTTCTTCTGGTTTCTAAGAAGATTTAACTATTTTTAAATCAATAGCTTGTTTCAAGGAAATGTAACTCATTAGATGGAATATTAGACGGTGCGAAATGGGAACATACCATCAACCAATGGATATCATAATTAAGTATTGCCCTTGCTATTGAGGAAATTGAGAGATGTGTATAGAATTACTGATCAAGTATATGAATGGATAGATGATTACTTAAGTGAAAGGTATCAGACTGTGCGTTTTAACTCTAATGTATCTAAAGAGGAGGAAGTCATACATGGGGTTCCACAAGGGAGTAAGTTGGGACCATTGCTATTTATACTGTATATAAATGACCTACCTGGGGTACTTGAACAATGTAGGATACATATGTTTGCTGATGATACTTTAATATACATGAGTGGGGAGAATGCTCAAAATGTTGTCAATGTGATCAATGAAGAATTGAATGTAGTTTGTGAATGGCTGTGCAAGAACTATTTGGGGATAAATGTGCAAAAAACAAAATGTATGGTGCTGGGGAAGAGGGGATTCAGGGATGAGACAGAGGCCGGACACACAGTTGTACTTATGGGTTCTAGTCTGGAGTGGGTAAAGAATTACAAATACCTTGGAGTTATTATAGATAATAGTTTAAGTTTCAAAAACCATGTTGAATACATTAATAATAAAATAGCAAAGAAAGTTAATCTCTTGTACAAATTACGAAAAACACTGTCAAAAACGGCCAAAGAATTGTTATTTAAGTTACTCTTGGTTCCTCATATAAGATATTGTTCTACTATTCTATCTATGATAAGCAAACGAGAACTTGGAAGTGCACAACGTAATTTCAATCGCGGAATGAGAGCAGTATTACATAAAAGGCGCAGCGAAAATATCGGCTCAATGTTAAAAGAGCTAGGTTACTTATCTGTTGAAAATGAAATCAAAAGGGATGTGTTAACATTTATTTATAGATTGGAACACAGTCTCCTTCCAGTTTATTTAGACTGTCTAGTCCAAAAAAACTCAGATGTTCACAATTATTCAACAAGGCAAGCAAGGAACTTCCATTTGGAGCCTGTCCATAGCAGTAAAGGATTAAAATCATTGTTTGGAAATGGACTTGTATTGTATAATATGCTGCCAGAAGAAATAAAAGAAGCTGGGTCAATAAAGACATTTAGGGATAAAGTTGGGATATGGTTGGAGAAAAAGACATAGTTGTTGTTATTGTTTGTAGTGCTTTAGTTAAGATTATGTCTCAAAATTGAATTGTTGCTGATGGGGTATGCAATTATTTTTGTTAATGTTTAAGGACTGTGATTTTATAGTAGCTGTCAGTGGAAAATGTTGGATTTGTAAATTTTATTAGCCGTAGGCTATTTGTTAATAATAAATAAATAAATAAATACAACTGGTCCGAGGAAAAATTTTAAGAAACTCCCACGAAAACGCGAAATTCATCCTCTGTGATTCCTCTAGCAACGTTTTTTTGGCCTACCTACCTGTAACAGTTCCAAATTCTATTTTCCTATCTTTAGACCATTGTGGTGTCCACCTTATCAAATACTTTAGAGAAATATTAATTATAACCATGGGCTTTATCACCATTTTCTAAACTTTCAGCCACATATTTTTTTGAAAAAAAAAAAAACGAATTGAGTATTGTAGACATTCTGTTTACAAAAGCGTGGTTGATTAATTAATTATCGATTGGGTAGATACCTTAAATGAGACATTCACATCATTAACAAATACTTGTCGAGAAATTTCTTTTTATTGATAGATAATATTTGTGCATCAGTATTAGGCAAATACAAAAAAATACTTTATGAATAAATTGTTAATTATGATTAAGATATTTATGGATGAATTAGTGATGAGGTGAGCATAATATGGGTGGGTGTAAGATTGCGCGCTGCGGTCAGTTTACTCCCTGCTGTGACAAAACTGACCCTAAAAGTGATGGGACAGTTGCGTTTAATCGCTTCATTAAATTATTGCCCCCTGGGCCTTTTTTATTAATAAATAGTTCAATCATATTAGAAACCAACAAAGATTTGAAATAAATGTATTTAGTTCGGGTTTTTATATTCACCTTGACTTACTTATAATAAGTAGGTAACTAAAGAATTACTTTGTTTCATTCTGTAGGATCAAAAGGTTACGGTATGTAAAGTCGTGGTCTTGTCATTCTCTTATTCATCATGTATTGAAGTTTTTGTAACAAATTGTGTATAAACATATTTTTAAGATCTTGAGACTTTTCTTTAAAAACTGTTATATAAATTAAATAAAATTACCGAGCGCGCAGTTGACCCTACAACGTTTTGGCAAACCGCGTGCAATTGACCTGTAATATTTGATTACCTGAATTTATTCCTGACCGCAGCGCGCTATCGTCCATTGCCCATATGGGTATATCTTCTTCTCATTATTATTGCTAGAAAAATTGTTTCAAAAATTCATCCATCCGGAAGTATCTATACATTAGTTTGGTTATTCCCATCAGTTGTACCTATAATATCGTTAAAATATTTATTACATGTGGATATTGTCATTTGTCAGCCCAGTATTTTGTAATTTACGTCAACCCTTATGTATTCCACGTTTTCTGAGTAAAGAAATGCCTAATAATAGAGTTAGACTACGTAGTAGGTATATACCAACTGTACTAATCTAATTACCTACCAACATCGAGTAAGTAAATACATGTCCGGCCTATGTATATATGTAGGTATATATAGGTTTGGAAAGTAAGAAAAGAAAAAAATAAGAAACAAACCCTGACGAAATCCTACCTATGTACCTACTATACTATCTATAGGTAGGTACTACATATTTATATACCTACCTACGATTATTTCATCCTTACTTATTAAGCGCCTATGTAATTGATTTTGTCGTTGTCAGTCGCGGATGGGTTAAAAATTCAAAAGCGGCGATTCGTCGCATAATATTACCCACAGGTATATTTATATGTACCTACGTAGATTTCAAACATTATCTAGTAAGTAGGTACGCCACACGAAACTAGACATGTCATTATCGTGTGCCTCTACAATAATTCTAAACGTTTCGGAGTTGACCTTGCTTGTGTACTTTTATTAATTCATTATTTGCGTGAGAACAGACGCAACATATAATCGATAACGCTACACCACATTCGTATTATAATATGTATAAAATTTTCAGGTGTAAAATATAAAAATACCTATATCAAACACACCACACCAACACCGGGACATAGGAGTATTATATATAAATAAAACATTATTTATTGATCTAAGTACGTATATAACATAAGTATTTACCTACATACTTATTTAATTAGGTGACCTTTCGTAGAAATAGATTTTTGGTATATTTACATTTATAATATTCCTTATATAGGGCGATGTAGGTAATTCAATTTATGGTTGATCTGAATAAATTTAATAATTTTTAACTTCAAAATTGCAGTAAGTAATATAATATGTACAGACGAAACTTCTTCAGTGTTCTTGCCGAAGGAGAAATAATCCTAGACCGCGGCCAACAAGCCCGTATATCACAATTACTTCTAGATTTATGAGCTTTGATCTTGGGATGCGCAAAGACACGTCTCTGCCCATTGCTTGTTGCATACCTGGGCATAAGGTCCGCTTCCTACTAGTTCTTGGGCAGTCCAGGCTTTAAAAAGGTTTTGAGCACCTAGATACTGCAGTAACTTTTCTAATTATTATTTTAAGTATGTAAAATTAATTATTGGAGATTTTTATTTTGTGGTGTGATGACTCCTTTGGAAAAAGATTTAAAAATTTGTTCTCGTTTCGTGTCCTCCTCTTTTTACTAATTAGCCCATTGACGGTTCAGGACGTGTCCGCGTAAATTGCCCCGCGAATTTTAAAAACAAAGAATTAACCTCTCAGTTTCGAAAACGATCTCGGTAGATAGGTATGTAACATATATAAGACGAGTCATCTAGATAAGTTCGCTTCGAAAAATACTGTCTTAATCGTTGTTCGTTTAGCACGTAAATCACATCATCGGACGTGATGGCGCGGGTATCACATTTAGCCAATACACACACTATACATACATACATACGTATATACACCATTTCGTACATATATATAACCCTACACACTGTTCTGTTCGCTGGCTGTTGTCACCCAGATCGCCGCCCTGCCCTGCCACCGTCCCCGACGACAACTCTTTAGCCGGACAATTGTACCGAAGCCGAAGTGTCAATTAGGGACGTTTTTAAGGCCGATTTTGGCCCGCAAAGGATAATAGGAGATAGCGTGTAAGTAGCCACGACCAGTGCAGTACGTACCTATCTCAACAAATTTATACACCGTAAGTCAGACAGAACACCACCCCACAGGGTATAGTCAGCCAAATCTATAGTAATTTGAGGGTTGCTTAGATTTTCACTATAAAAAATACCTATACCTAAGCTCTGTAAAATCAAAAACGACCCCTAAGATTATAAAACTCGTCATAAAGTCTTACTCTCTAGTAAGTACGTCCAAAAATTGAAATGCCTGGAAATAACGTTAAGGGCAGAAAGAGAACTAAACAAATCTGGGTGGAATTTTAAGTTTCCTTTTCACTTGTTCCAGACTTAGGACTGGCATTAATAAAACAGTTTACCAATGGTGTGATTAAACCCAATCTTATTATCACTAATTGTAAGACAAATAAATTTAATTTATGATGTAGATATCTACGCCACTGGTGTGTGATTGTGAGACAATTTTCAAGTTCGCACGCCACGAGAACGATATTCTGGCGAGTGTAAATCTTTGATCGGGTATCGACACTTAACACCTTACATGTTATCCCAATGGTAGAAGGGTGCTGCGATGGCCAGAGCAATTATCACCCAAACTTGGCCACTAATTCGTCCTCAATACGATGGGCATTGCCGTTAATCTAAACGCACCCGGACAGTCCGTTCATTCGTTCGGGTGTTAATTGATTTCCCCAGATTAGGGGCCTTGTTTGTCTTAAAGTGGAAATAAATCTTTTAAATTCCATATCTTTAAAATAATAATCGAAGAAAAGGATTGTTCTTTCAATTGTATATTATAGGTAGTTTTTCAAGACCGTAAAAATTTTTCATTTATAAGTACATAAATGCATTAGGAGCCCGGATAAAATTATATTACTTTCGCGTTTTTATGTGACACGAAAAGACTGTCCCATTTAGAAGTTCACCATAACAAGAGTCTTGATCTTGTCGTCTGATTCTTCTCTTTACTTGAAAATCAAGATCAAAAAAGTAGTTTTGTACTGTACAATTTCTTGACGGTAATTTCTTGTTATAATGGCATATAAACACTGTTCCATTTACATGACATGAATCTTGAAGGATCTTGATCTTGACGTCCGACTCTTGTCTTTACTTGAAAATTAAGATTAAAAAAATAGATTTGCAACTTTTTGATCGTAATTTCTAGTTATCGTGGCACAAAAACACTGACTCGTTTAGGGGTTAACCATGACAATAGTCTTGATCTTGACGTCCGACTTGTCTTTATTTGAAAATCAAGATCAGAAAAGTAGTTTTGTATTGTGCAATTTCTTGATCATCACAATTTCTTATTATCATGGTACATAAACATTGTCCCATTTAGGGGTTCACCATGACGAGAGTCTTGATCTTGACACCCTACTCTTGTTTTTACATAAAAATTAAGATTAAAACAGTAGTTTTGCTCTGTGCAATTTCTTGATTATAATTTCTTGTTATCATGGCACAAAAATACTGTCCCATTTAGAAGTTAATCAGGACAAGAGTCTTGAAGAGTCTTTATCTTGACGTCCGACTCTTGTCTTTACTCGAAAATCAAGATCAAAAATGTAGTTTTGTAGTGTGCAATTTCTTGATTATAATTTCTTGTTATCATGCCATAACAACACTGTCCCATTTAGGAGCTGATCATGACAATAGTCCTGAAGAGTCTTGATCTTGACGCCCGAATCTTGTCTTTACTTGAAAAGTAAAAAATCAAAAAAGTAGTTTTGTACTGTGCAATTTCTTGATTATAATTTCTTGTTATCATGCCATAATAACACTGTCCCATTTAGGAGCTGATCATGACAATAGTCTTGAAGAGTCTTGATCTTGACGCCCGAATCTTGTCTTTACTCGAAAATCAAGATCAAAAAAGTAGTTTTGTACTGTGCAATTTCTTGATTATAATTTCTTGTTATCATGCCATAATAACACTGTCCCATTTAGGAGCTGATCATGACAATAGTATTGAAGAGTCTTGATCTTGATGCCCGAATCTTGTCTTTACTTGAAAAGTAAAAGATCAAAAAAGTAGTTTTGTACTGTGCAATTTCTTGATTATAATTTCTTGTTATCACACCATAAAAACACTGTCCCATTTAGGGGTTCACCATGACAAGAGTCTTGAAACTTCATGATCTTGACGCCCGTATCTTGTCTTTACTTGAAAATTATGATCCAAAAGTAGTTTTGTACTGTGCAACTTTTTGATCGCAATTTCTTGTTATCGTTGCACAAAAACACTGATTCGTTGAGGAGTTAACCATGACAAGAGTCTTAATCTTGACGCCCTACTCTTGTTTTTACATAAAAATTAAGATCAAAACAGTAGTTTTGCACTGTGCAATTTCTTGACCATAATTTGTTGTTATCATGGCACAAAAACATTGTCTAATTTAAGGGTTCACTATGACAATAGTCTTGAAGAGTCTTGATCTTGACGTCTGACTCTTGTCTTTACTTGAAAAGTAAAAGGTCAAAAAAGTAGTTTTGTAGTGTGCAATTTCTTGATCATAATTTCTTGTTTTCATTCAGGAGTTTCGATATTTTTTGACACAGAGACTAACACACTGCAAAAGAAATGTTGAGACCCTTGAGAGAATTTCTTGATCTCATAAACTCTCAATGTGATTCTCTTTATCTTGTCTCGATTTTTATGTGTTCTTGCATTAATATTGTCTTGATTTATGACAAGAATATGTGAAATTCAAGATTCTGGTGAAATTCTAATCCCATGCTTATTCTGGTAAGGCCTTGTCATAAAGAAGAGTGAATTTTGTATGGTGTTTAATCATGTTTTACAAAACACTTCAAAACTAATTACAATATATTTTTGTAAAAACACTACTTGCCTAATCTATCAACTGAGGGCGTTGATAATGGCGGAGACTTTTGGGACGTTATAGTGAGTGATAGCTACACCACCCTCACCCTTCTGACTCGCTTGCTTGAACTTACAGACTCCTGTTGACTTTTCTCATTCTTTTATACTGATCCACATAGTGTTCTTTTGGTTACCCCCAAACGGAACTTTGGAAATTGGTCACAGCTTACTTTTTCCGTACAATTATGTCGAAGTTCCGTGTCGTGGTTTCATGTTTCTTAAAATCAAACACGTTATGAGCACTATGTGACAGCTTCCAAGTGCTTCTGGCTGTATTTTTTGGATGTTACGTTATCTATGCCAATAGGAGCTTCTTCTGTTTGATCATTAATTTATCGAGACTCTGCCAATGAGTTCAAATCGAAATAGCGATCGATCAATTTATCCGTTCAGAAGAATTCTTATCAGGAATGTAATGGTATTGATCTTAGTTATTTAGTGAGTTCGTAGGTGGTTGGTGTTTGCGGCAAAATCTCGGTCATTATGAAAGTCATCTTTGGAACGTGTACTTACACGAAAACGTTATAAAGACATGATTAACGGCCATTTATTATACGTCTAAGCATTTGAATATGTCGCTGGAAAGTTGGCATGTTAGCAGGCAGAGCATGGCCGTCTAATACATCATAACAGCACGTACACCTTTGTGCCGGGGCCGAGTTACGTAATTTGAATAAACCTTGCGATAAGACGCCATTTGCATATAATATAAATTGGGGCTAAAATGGCGTGCGTGCTCGTACCTACCTGGCCAGGTAGGCAACCTGGAGAGCGATAAGCTTAATATACCTATCTGCCTCTTTTACATATTTATGCCTTTTTAACGTCAGCCGCGTTACCACCGACTTGATTGCGGATACAAGTTTTTCATATTGTATGTAAATTTTCCGAGCACCCCGCAACACCCTCCTTACGCGCCAGTCCTTGCGCTCAGGGTAAATACTGGTTGACCCGGAGCAAATCCAATTACGAATGCAACCAGTCCGTGGAATCGAGTTAATTACTGTTACTGTATAATTACTTGTGCTACACTTGCTCGAAGGTTTATGTTTGCTGCATAAAAATATTCACATCAAACCAGAACTTTTTATCGCCACAAAAGGTGAACTTACCTACTACGTAGATATTACTAGGAAGTGGGAGACCATGATGAATTTAAATTCTTAACAGGAGTGTTTCTATTAGAATTTCGTGTAAGAAATAGAAGACTATTAGCAGGTTCATAGCTTTATAGCCGTCATATATTTTTTAATACACCATGTTGTTTTCGCTCAATATATTGATAACCTAACCTAACCTAACCTAACCTAACTGTATAGTAGAAATGATTACCTACAACTGGCGTAAAGCCCAATACCTAAACCCGTCACATCTTCTCTCTTCTTTCGTCTTACCTATACAGAATATAGCGATAGTGGAGACAAACCCCTGTGTAAGACACGACAAACGTTATTGAAAACGGAGTAAGTTTAGAAAGACAAGCAGCGTATAAATTGCAACAGACCCTCAGGTATAGGGTGATTCATTATAATGTCGCCCCCCTTTAACTTTGTTATTTCGAGTGTCCCAAAAAAATTTAAAGTATGGTTATGTAGGTGCTAAAAAATACTTTTTTGCTATTTATAACAAAAATTTGAAAAATGATCATCAGTACCTATACAGGGAAAATCAAAAAGTTCATTGTTTTAAATGGATCACCCTATTGTATATGAATTTATATTTCGATTCCTCGTAAAATTCTAAGCATAATTTATATAACATACCGTATACCAAAATTCAATAGTTTCTGAAATATTCGCATTTGAAACGTTATCATCAAATATTTTATTAAACAACAACAAACCAAGAAATCTTACAATAAATAATATAACAAAAACAATTTTTAGTTAAATATAAAGATGTTCTACTGGTATTGTATAAGGCCTCTCCGCATTTTCTCTAATGAATCTGTTATGAATGCTGGATTATTTTCATTTAGAATATTAATTTTATTCCGTATCAAATCTTTACAATGAACGAGGTTTTCAATTTGGTGGTCGTATACACGGTTTTTTATGTAACCCCAAAGAAACGCATCCATAGGTGTCAAATCGGGGCTTCTTGATTTGTAACAATTATTGTTTAAAAAATTTTTGATGATAACGTTTCAAATGCGAATATTTCAGAAACTATTGAATAAGTATACGATATGTTATATAAATTATGCTAAGAATTTTACGAGGAATCGAAAAATAAATTCATATAGAGGGTGATCCATTTAAAAAAAAATGAACTTTTCGGTTTTCCCTGTATACTGATCATTTTTCAAATTTTTGTTATAAATAGAAAAAAAGTATTTCTTAGCACCTACATAACCATACTTTTAATTTTTTTGCATTACATTACATTACATTATATCTCATAGATTATTTATTGGGGGGCTTTGCCAGTTCTGGTCGCTTGTACTATAGACACCTCTTAGTCCAATAAAATATGTTTAAAAATCGCCTTTATTGGTACTCTTTTAATTTCAGTAACTGGACATTAATTATTAGAAGACTGCATTGTAAATATGTATTTGCAGTGGCGCATCTAGAATTCAAATCTGGGGATGGGAAGGGGGGAAGGACGTTAAAATAGTTATACGACCAATTTTTTTTCGGCTATAATTAAGTTAGTGCAGAACTTGGCAGAATTAAGGATAAGGGATAGTTGACGTTGAGGAGATACTATAAAAATCGTTTCGTTTCGTTTCTCGTAATTTAATATTTTCTTCAGTCATGTTTAATGAATTATTAAATTACATTAATTAAACCTTCCCCCACCATTACCCCCTCCCCCCGTTAAAGCGCCCCTGTGTGTTTGTTCATTATTGCTTTAAAAATCATTCCAATAGACATGATATAGTTTTACGTGTAAAACAATTTATAAGTATGAGGTTTGGCAAGAAAATAAAGAGAATACTGTCAATTCAATTTAATTGTGACTTCTTAGTCAAGTGGATATTTTTTTTAATGTGAATTTCCTTTATGTTCCCAGTACATGTACAATATATTAAATAAATAAAAATGTTATGTGTAAACATCTCATTCAAAAATAACCAGAATGACCACAAATGTCTATAAAACTCAAGTGTTCAAACATTCAGTTGTTAGGGCTCGTAAGAACAAAGATTTAGGCACTTAGAAATGTATTTATAGGTCTGATTTGTTTACAGTTTAATGAAGCATTTCCTTCTGACACTTCCTACAAGTGGTCATTCTGTAACGATGTTGTAACTTACTCGATAGTCACTAGCACCATCTCTCGGTTGAACATAATTGTTTGGTAAGTGTAATTTCTATTTTTAATTATATTTCTCGGTTTCTTCAGTGTACTACTCCTGTTTTTGACTCATTTATTTACATTGTACAAGTTCAGTGTTAACATTTAGGTGACAATTTTTGTTTTGTTGGAAGTGCAATATATTTTTTAATTTTACGTTCAGAGTCGACCCTTTTGGTTTGACATCGAATCTCAGACTCTTTTTGTTTTGTTTAAATTTACTTAAAATACTTATGGTCATCAGCACCACCGCCTCCCCGCAATCTTCGAATCTAGAAAGGCCAGGCTGTCGGCCCAGTTCTGATTCCTCGAAGGTACCTACGCTTCATGACATGACTAACACTTGGCCGAATTTCTTAGAAACGTGTCATTGAGTGCAGATGTTTTGGACTTTTTAAATTTTATTTTTTACATTCATAAAATAGGTACGCAATACACAAATGAAAAAATCTTTTCCTAGCAAGCTTCAACAGTCTCCTTTATTATTTTATCAGTGTAAGTGATTTAGTTTTTTACATTAAGTGGGGATTATTTCTAAAAGTTCCATATTATCAAGTTAAAAAAGTAATTGGCATATTTACGAGTCAGTTTATCAAAAGCGTTCAGCTTATCTGATAATATGTAAACGAACAGGGTAAATATTATCCATCGTAAGTGCAGCAGTTGTACTTACAGTTGTATTGTAACTGGGATAAGATTTAAGCCTTCCTTATTAATCCTCGACGTTTTTATTCATAATTGCTGCCGCTATTACGCTAATATGCGAGGCAATCATCATTATATGGCCGCCTTTTCCATGTTATTATACAAAAACGTATCGTGACTCCATACGATTTTCAACTGTTTACGTGTTAAAGGTAGACAGTTCATGTACCATCATGGGACATCGTTACTCATGAAATGGATAATGGGTATATCAAAGACTGTTTTGAATTTTAACATCCTAAATTACTTATGAAATAAAATAAAACAGAAGTCACTTAGCTACCAAGAAGGAGAAGAAGTAAAAAAGTATTAATAAATATGATAATTTGCCAGTTTTAAAACGATTTCAATTGAAAATATTGTTTATAGGGTCTGTTTACTTAGAGATATTATTCCAGTGGCAAGTAACAGCCAATATGGAGCCATCTAACGAGATACATTGATAATTCGATAAGACGAACTAAACTAATTGGCAATAGCATCCCTATGAGAAATAAGTGTAAGAACTTCTATAATTTGAATATAACATTTGGCACCAACTTCGATGGGTCGAATTTTTTGGGGGAATACTTTATTTATGTACGATTGTAACGTATCTTTTTAATAGCAGTACTATGCAATGAAGCAGCGAGGCAGTTTACTTTCTACGGTTATTTGTCATCAAAACGTACTTTAAAATCTCATAAAAAGTGGAAATTGGTGCACTAAAAAAAACCCACTGTATATCTATCCTTCTACCTATACCACTTGAACTGTAGGCAATGCGAAAACCAAGTTTACGAAAAATGCCTTCGAATCCTCAAGTAAATCTTGGCTCGTATGACATAGTAATAAACTTGGTCTTAATGGTGTCTGTTTGAAAAGTCGAAGATCTTGAAACAGAATTCTTAAATTTAATCTTATTAACTAATTTATCAATGATGTTACTATTGTAACCATTGTCAATCGCAATTTTCTTAATTGTACAGAGTTCCCCATGATATCTACTTTTACTAAGAGGAAAACTAAGCAACCTACGTACAAGAAAATTAAAACTAGCCATTTTATGTTGAACGCAATGATTAGAGTTGTTGGTTATAAATCTAGAGGTATTAGTGGGTTTTCTATAGATATGAAATTCTAAAGAATTCCCATTTCTTATAACCAGCGCATCTAAAAATGGTAGCTTGCCATCTTTCTCCAATTCAACAGTAAATTTGACCGAACCGAAACGTGAATTTAAAACGTCAAGAAAGTCTTGGAGACTTCCGGAGCTCAAATCGAAGATAGCGAAAATATCGTTCATGTATCTAAGCCATATTCGAGGAAAGAACTTTAGGTGGCTAAAGTCACAATATACTAAACAATACTAAATTTCTAATGTACTATTAAGGAAATTTACTTAATAGAAGTGGGGATGAAATTTTTATGTATGCCTTTTTTGATTTCCAGATTTTCAGATAAAGTTTATTATTTGCTTTTTACAATGTTGGTATGTAATTTTTTTAAAGTAATTAACATCAATTTCTTGGTAAAACGGAGTACAATGTTCAGAAATTCCGGTTTTTTGATATCATGTAGGTACATGTTCTTTTAATCGAGTACATATCGACCTGCCTGATTGGCCTATATAATTTTATAGTTATATGTATTTTAATATGAATATTCCTATATATAATATAATAATTATAATTTTCTTTTAATATGGACATTTTCTTCTTCATATTTTTGGTAATATGTGGTGAATCTCTCCCTTTTCTCATACAAATTAATTTAAATTGGAAAATAAATGTTTACTAAGAATTATTAATTTCACCTCCTATATACTTTAAATGATAGAACTTGAAAAGTTTTTTCCGGACAACCTCGTGTAAAAGGTTTGCTCCTGAATAATTCTGCCTACTCTAAGACGTACCTCCAGGAAGTGTTTATTTTCTCATGAATCATTTAGACAAAAATTGGTGGTCGAACTCATTTAGGTATTTATAGCAGCAGTTGGTTGGTTGGCTGGTGATTTACTAGACTCTAAAACGGAAAAATACCCTTTTACGCATTTGACAAACGAGTAAAAAGTTGATTGGACGGTCGTGACTTGAAGAAGCCTGATTGTAGCAATTTCTAATAATTTTCTGCTCAGGTTCCCTGGAAATTAACCATGGGAACTATGTAGGTACTTACACGAACGCGTCTAATTTTTGAAGCTTTCCATCTTATTACAATAATTATTTCTGTAAGTAGAAAATAAAGATGACTTAAACGCAACCGATGGTCTATAGGAATGTTCATTACATACGAACAATTATTTAGTACACTATGTAGGTACCTATCACAAAATAAAAAAATTGTGATTAAAACTATTACAATAAAATTAAAATAAATTTCCAAATGTGAGGGTGTCAGCGGTTTTACAGATATCTGTTGACATTTACTTACTGAATTGTAAAACTCAAGAAAGTAGAAGTAGTTGTAAAAAGAAAAAAGTAACAATTTCGTTTGTCCTGCCTTTTGAAAAACTGGTTAATTTAAGTATGTGATACACGAGCAACTTTGTTTGGATTTTTAAAAAGGGGTTCCTCTTCAGAAATGAGGAAGTGGAGATTGTCGTGCGTAGATAGGACACCATTTAGTGGGTAGCAGTGTGTGGAAAAGTATGTGGTGGCCGTTGACTTTTGAAAGAATAATAACATACGTGTTCCCGTATGAATTATATATCTAAATGCTTTAGAAAACTTTTTACACTAACATTTGTTCGATACATTTTGCCGGAACAAAGAGCGCCCTCGAATTCAACAATTACCGTCCAGGACCAGGTAATTACAAGCTTACGCTGTTTTGGTCGTGTATTAACAAAATTCTGAAAAGCTTCTTTACCTAACTGACAATTACGCGACTCTTACAGCCATGTAATTGGCATCTCAAGCCTTAGAGTTAAATATAGAAGGATGAAATAGCGCGAGTCCTCCTTTCCGAAAGGGCCCCCAGAAGCAGGCGGGCTCTTTCCTCTTGTTTGTACCATCTCGAACGTTTGTCGGTCACATACATTCAATTTTATATTTCTTATAACAGGACACTCCAGTGACGTAGGTAACCCAGAAAATTCTAAAGTTTAACTAGAAAAAATAGTTTTGTTGTTGGTCTTGCAATTTTATGTTGTCTTGTAACGTTAATCAAGAGCAGGGTTAAACGAACCAAGACCAAGACCTGGATTTATTAGCTAAGATCCTTGCAAATATTAGTTACATCAATATGCAGAGAACCAGAAAATTTTAAGCTGAAATTTTATTTTGCCTTGTAACGTTTGGCAGGATCAAAATCAAGACCACGATTGTGATGTCAATACCAAGAGTAAGATGTATCAACAAAGATTTTCGCAAATAACTAACTTAAATTCTATTACATACAGAAAAATATAAAGCGTCAGAAAATTTTAAAGTTCAACAAAAAAATAATTTGTTGTTGGTCTTGCAACTTTACCGTATCTTGTAACATTTGGCAGGATCAAGAGCATGACTTTGATATGCTTTATATGCTTAAAGCAAGGTTAAATGAATAAGACCAAGATCAAGGGCAAGATTTATTAGCTAAGATCCTTGCAAATAGTAGTTACAGAAATATACAGAGAACCAGAAAATTTGAAAGCTTAAAAAAAAAATGTTCTGGTTATTGGTCTTGAAATTTTACTTGTCTTGTGAGGTTTGGCAAGACCAAGAGACCAAGAGTAAGATGTATCAGCAAAGATTCTTGCAAATTTCTAACATAAATTCTGCTACCTACCGACAATGTAGAGAAGCAAACAATTTTAATGTTTAACAAGCAAAAAAGTCTTGTTGTTGGGCTTATAATTTATCTTGTCTTGTAAAGTTTGCCAGGATCAAGATTAAGAGCAGAACTACTTTGCTATGTTTACAAAATTAAAAGCAATGTTAAATGAACAATTTCAAGACCCAGACCAAGACTTATTAGTTAAGAATCTTGCAAAACTCTAATCTACCGAGACGTGTTGAGCACCACTACACGGAGATAAATAATCATGATTTTATTATGAAGACTGGAAAAACTTTGGCGGTTGTTGTAGAACGAACAAAATAGCTTAAAACCCAACGCCAAAACACAACACTTTAGTTGTCCGAAGCTCTTTTCGGTAACAAAATTACCTTCTTCAGGGGCTGAAGTGAACTAAACCAAAAGGGAACTAATCCTAATATATACTGAAAGTTGTTAAGGTTCAGTGAACATGGTAGTGATGATGTTAATGAAACTTGACAATAACAAAAAATAATAATTAAACTAGACTAAATAGCGGAGAACCAGGGATAGGACCCTTGTCATTGTTAAGTAAAATTTGGTTATTTTTACAAATGTATAAACTTTCAAAACTATCTAGTAGACAATTATTCCTAACTTCCTTAACTAATTTAAGATTATTAATATTAATATTATGTTCTTCAGTAAGAATATGTTGGGCAACACTAAATTTTTCGGCTCTACCAAACCGTGCATGAGCTAAATGCTCCTTGAACCTGGTTTGGATCGAGCGTCTAGTTTGTCCAATATATTTTTTACTACAGTCATTACAGCTAATCTCACACATCCCCGACTTTTCTAGGAAAGGAATTTTATCCTTAGGGTTACCGAGGAGAGTTTGAAGGGAGTTACCACTTGAACTGTAGGCAATGCGAAAACTAAGTTTACGAAAAATGAGATTAAATTTAAGAACTCCGTTTCAAGATCTTCGAGTTTTCAAACAGACACCATTAAGACCAAGTTTACTGCTATGCCATACGAGCCAAGATTAACTCGAGGATTCGAAGGCATTTTTCGTAAACTTGGTTTTCGCATTGCCTACAGTTCAAGTGGTAACTCCCTTCAAACTTTCCTCGGTAACCCCAAGGATAAAATTCCTTTCTTAGAAAAGTCGGGGATTTATGAAATTAGCTGTAATGACTGTAGTAAAAAATATATTGGACAAACTAGACGCTCGATCCAAACTAGGTTCAAGGAGCATTTAGCTCATGCACGGTTTGGTAGAGCCGAAAAATCTAGTGTTGCCCAACATATTCTTACTGAAGAACATAATATTAATATTAATAATCTTAAATTAGTTAAGGAAGTTAGGAATAATTGTCTACTAGATAGTTTTGAAGGTTTATACATTTGTAAAAATAAGCAAATTTTACTTAACTTGACAAGGGTCCTATCCCTGGATCTTCGCTATTTAGTCTAGTTTAATTATTATTTTTTGTTATTGTCAAGGTCCATTGAACATCATCACTATTGCAGCTGACCCATGTTCACTGAACCTTCAGTATATATTCGGATTAATTCCTTTTTAGGTTTAGTTCACTTCAGTCCCTGAAGAAGGTAACTTTGTTACCGAAAAGTGCTTCGGACAAGTAAAGTGTCATATTTTGGCGTTGGCGTTTGAGCTATTTTGTTCGTTCTATGATTTTATTACTTGATGAGTCAAGCAAATTTTTTTGTTAGTAAATAATACTAGAATTCTGATAAAATGTACTTGGTGGTATAAAACAATTTTTCATTCTTTCTAATAATTAGTATTAAAAAAATTAAGCGAAATAAGTAGACTTTTTTCTCTACCTCTCGATTATTTTATCGTGTCGTAAAAAAAAATACTAGAATGAGAATAGTTTAGTAAAATTAGTGATAAGAACTGTAAAAAGTGTTTTCTATTCAAGTCAATTTTACTAGAATTCAGTCTCAACACCGCACGTAGATTGACTAGACATTTCTAGTAAAATCTCCTTGAGCGTCTGGTCGTCCATATAATTGACAGATTTTTTAGTCATGTTTGCTAAAATTCTAGCAATATTTTCATTATTGTTTTTGCCGTGTACATTATCTAATCATTTTTTGAATGGATAGTTTTAACTTACTCTGCTTTTTATAACAGTAGATATTAATGATGGTTCAAGGTATTTTTTTAAGCGGAATTGTAAATATAAATTTTAATAAAACTTCAAAGGTTTCTGCCGTAAGCACTTGCTGATTCATGTTTAATAAAAAAAACGTTTTTTATAAACTCCTGATGATAAAATTCAGTGATTTACCCAAGTATGTTTTATATAAGTACCTTTTATAAATTTTAATCTGTAGGCAAATTGATCCTTTAAAAATTTGTAAACCTTTTAGTGACGCCACTGGATGTCGATACAGAAAGTGAAACGCACACACACAATATAGGCACCTTCCTGTTGTATTCTTCTTATGATTACGTAGGCCTTTTATTGAATTTCTTTTCGTTTAAGAATTCCCCGTGCGTGACCCTTGAAGCGACTGATAAATGCCTTACACGATTAATAAAAGAAACCTTTCCTATTGGAGGTTATTAATTTTTTGACTAAATTATAGTTTTATACACCTTTAATTCCGTCAGAATAGGTTTGATATAATGTAGCAGCATTTAGCTTAGCTGGTGAGTATAATCGTTTCTTGAAAAGTTCTTTTTTTGTTGTCGAATTTGGACAATACTTACAGTTCTAATAGCACGTTAGGTACCTTTTATATCAATGCTAAACTCGAAGTAGAATATGGATCTTATTATTCTCGAATGAAAGGACGAGAAAAAGCAATTTTCAGTAATAACCACCCTCAGCATTGTACCGTGCTAGCGAGAACAAAACTTCAGAAATAAACCTCTAAATATTGATACCTACGATATATTTGACATAATTAATTGGTCATCTACCACGTCAATAAAAACGATTTATTTCAAAACTCGTCAAAACGATTATTATTAAAAATGTCTTCACTGTATTTATTTATTGGTCGATGTTCTCGATTTAACGTGTTGACGTTTAGTGCGAAAATTAAGCCAGAAAAATGATTCTTCACCGTTAATTAGCGGATGGACACTTGTAAACTGATGTATTTAGCGAGAAATTTCACCCGGAATATAATGTTATACATGCAAATCGAATGGAATCTGTGTGACACGAAATTTTCGTTTAAGAATGAGGCAAGTATTGAATAACACGCGACGATTTAATCAGGTGGATATTACGGACAAACTAATGAGACCGTTTTTAAACGAGGCACAAAAAGCATTTATTGCGCTCCGTGAGCAGGATGTCACAACAAATTTGTGCACTGCACACACTACCACAAATAAATAAATAAATAAATAAATAAAATAAAAGAACTTTACTGCTATTACAAGAAATTTGCGCCAATAAATTATGAAGAAAACTGGTCACAAAAAGGAGAGCCTTTTTGGTATCGGTGATCACCATTTAGAAGGGTTGGAAAAAAACAGTTTTTATGTAACAAACAGTTCAAAATATTTAAAACATGTGTTCATATTTTTTAAACATTTGTTTCTCGTTTATTTTGAACACGTGTTTTCAACAAGTTTATTATTTTATTTTCAAGTGAGCGGTCGTCTTCATACAGGCAAGGCATTACATTTACCGAACACAGATTCTTTGTACACTGTTAAAAGTTTTAGTAAAATTACAATTGTTTTACAAAACAAATGATAAGTAAAATTACAAATCAGTGTATGGCAATACAAAATTACAATACAATTTAAGTAATCTTCTAAGATACATGAGGAAATCTACTAATACCAGTTGTAATTTTACAATCTTTATGTATAAATTCGACACACATTGTGATTTTACTGAACCGTTTATCAGCTTGCAATAGAAAGCATTTCGAATTTACAAACATTGCTTGTAATTTGATTTATTACAATTTTAAGAAAAATTACAAAACAGAATGTAATTGAAATTGCAATGAAGTCAATGAAAGTTTAAAAATCTTTTTCTTATTTTTAGTCTTGATTATAGGATTCCATTGTGTATTGTAATTTTACTAAAAATAAATCTGCTGTAGCAGAACTAAATAATCAATATTTTTTTTACACATTCTGGAGATGTGATGAATTTTTGAGACACAAAATAAAAATAATCTATAAAAAGAAAAAAATAATAAATAGAAATTCAAAATTAATACATCCATTGAACCACCCTTTCTATGATTATCTATTCACATCATAAACTAAGTTATTAGAAACCCTCGTGTTATTTCTTGTCTTTCTGCATAAAAACATGAGTTTGATCAGTGGCCGCCAGATGGCGCTGTCGCCCATGTTTACAGGACATTTGTATTCCAATATTTACGAAGCTAAATATATCAACCCCGGGTAGTTAATAAATTAAAACATTTCAACGGTGAGTGTTAATATATCATATCATGCTTAACTTTTTAGGAATATCTTTCTGTACTTTCTTAACATTAGGTGTACCAATTAATGTCTTTTCTTAATGGTCCAAACATACCATTTTTTTATTTATTTTGTCACTCGCGTTTTCTCGACTTCTAAACATACTGAAATTACGAAGTATTTTTAGTATAACTTTAATAACATTACAATATTTGTATTTTTATATAACTAACTAGATTATTGGTAACTGTAGTAAAATTGCTACGAATATTTTGTAATATTCTTAAACTTAGTTGAAATGAATTGTGTAGTATAATTACAATAAAGTATACTGAAATTAATGAACAATTTCACTATAATTTGTTTAACAAAATTACAATATTTGTATTGTAATTTTACTAAAGAGATTATAGGTAACTCTTTAATAAAATTACTACAAACGTTTTGTAATTTTCCCAAATTTAATTGGAATTAATTGTGTAGTAAATATACAAAATTGGATTTTACTTTTACTATATCGTGGTGCGTCACAACTTCCAACAATTGTTTTGTAAAATTACCATAGAAATTTCTAACAGTGTAGGCATTTTTTTTAGATCACTTAATCAAACATTTTTGTTGTTAAAAAACCCGACAAACTTTATAGATACAATGTAAAAAGCCAAAAACCAGAACATATTTTTCATTCATTACAATATGTACCCTTAACAAGTTAAAAAATTAAATCAAAATTGGAAAAACACGGTATCCAAGCAGTTATTTCGAACAAAAAATTTCTAGATAAGCTTCTCGTACATAATCAACAAATTCTTCATTCTTGATAATAACAGTTTTTGTAAACAATGCGATGCCCTTTATATTGGACAATATGGTAGAGCTATGGTATGTAGAGACACATATAACATTGTGTCTCAAAAGAACTGTACTGCGACGTCAGAACATGCCTTAAATTATAATCATAACATAGATGTAGATAACACAGCCATATTACATATTCAACAGAAAAGTAAAAAATTAAGTCTTCTAGAAAACCCAGGGATAAGAAAAGCGATTATAAATAAACAAAACATTGTAAATTTACAAACGGAATTACATAACAACAATACACCCCTTCTTTTGTGTAATTTGTTTAAAATCCAAAACCAGATATAAATTAGAATAGATTTTATTGTAAACTTTAGTAGATATAATTTTGTTGTAGGTACTCTTGATAATGACGAATTTCGTCGAGGTTGATAATTAAATTTGTGAAAATTAACCAAGTGTTTGTTTTTTACCATTTATTTAATATGCATTTTCACAATGAATACACCGTACAAAACTTGAACTGTTTTTTTTTAATGTTGCACAAGCTAAAATTCATAACTTATATTAGTATCTAAACATGTGGAATATATTTTATATGAAACAAAATGACTTAAAGTGTATGCACGATTTTTAAGGAGATCTATGAATTCTTGATCAAAACGCAAGCAGTCTAAACACAGTCGTTTAAAACTATTTGACGAATTGAGTTACTTAAGGATTAAGGATTTAAACTAATAAATAATTAATAACGATGACAAAATGCACAAATAAGTTTCAAGAAATTTTAATTGATCACCACGACTGTTTCACCACACTGTGGCTTCTTCAGGGGAATACAATAATTATTTATTTATTATTAAACATTAAATTAATAGATATTTTTGTAAAAACCTAGCATTAAACCATCAAATTGAATGTAAAAATTTACCTTTGCTAAATCTTATCAATTAAATTACACCCCACCCCTTAGTTAACAATACAACAACATACAAAGAAATTTCGGTAAAATATCTTTGAGCACCAAAAAGTTACAGATTTATAGCAAACGCTTCTATAATGCATCACACATTTCATTTGGCAAATGAGTTTCTTCATTTATTAGCGAAATATCAAACGCCAAGTTGCTTATTACACACTTCTGATGAAACAATTGAAATGAAGCCACAAACGAAAAAACAGTGCTATTTTTATCAAATGATGTTAAATACAGCGTTATTGAGAATTTTACAGCAGCGAATTAATTTCTATTATTAATTAAAAATCAAACCTTGTCGTGGCCATTTCAAAAATTGTCTCGGTGGCCACATGTGGCCCAGTGGCCACCATGTTGGACAGCATTGGTATAGATCATCACACCTGATGAAGGCAATGTTTGCTGAAACAATTGTAGTGCCTACAAATATAATATTTTGAAACCAAGTGTATTTTTAATTGTTTAATGAAAGAACGAGATGTTTTCTTTCTTATTCCATATCTACTAATAACCAATAATTTTTCTATAGCCGAATGAAGTTAAAGAATGTTTATATATTAAGTTCTATTTTTGTTTTAAACACAGCTAAACACACTTTTTCAAATACTTAAATGTTTTACTTGTTGTAACGTTGATTTTCGGACTTATTTTCGACGTTTTGCCCACACGAGTGGTTGGCATCTTCAGGAGATCTGTTCTGAATTTTGACTCAGTTCAGACTGGCCGATAAGCCCGAAAATCAACGTTACAATGGACACCGGCCGCGAAAGCTTCACTTAATTTATGTTTTATTTAGATTGTGTTTCAAACAGTGTTTTTAACCAGGTTACCCTTGTTATTTAGTTACATACAGCAACTTTTCCAAATACTAGAAAATATTCCAAATTAGGTAGGTAGAGGTAGTTCAATATTTTATCAATCACACGATTTTGTTGCGCAGTGATAAAAACTGCTGTTCCTATAAATTTTTATATTCATGTGCCTAAGTATAGGTACTTACCAGTTGTAGATAATTTCTATGCTTGTGTAGGTACCTACAAAGTAAAGTAAATCGAAAGGGATTGAAGTAACAGTAGATCTTGTTATTGTATCACCAAGAGAGGTTTTACAAAATGGCGCCGACGGTTTTTGCATCAGTAGAAACCGAGCAAGTTGCAATTGAATTGAGTAGATAGAACAGACATTAGCAGAGTTTAATAATATCAAAGTATCAGCAAGAGCAGGAAGGAAACAGTGAAAATGCCGTCGGCCACCGCTCGCTTGCCCGGAGCTTGACCAATCAATCTGGTCACAGGCGTTCGTAAACGCTAATGTTGTTTTGTGTGTGCATGCATGTGTGCAAATGTATATGTGTGTGTGTGTGTTGGTTTCAGTTCGTGTTTCCGCGTGCGTGCAAAGGCACAATAAAGAAAGAGCGACGCGACGTTTCTGTTGTTTGTTGCTAATACAATAAGAACCGCCACTGCTCCCACCAACAACAACAGGCCATTGTAATTACGTATTGTCCTAATTAAATTACCTATGCCTGTAATGGTGCATTTGCCCGAGTTTGTGCAAAACAGCGAAGAGGGAGGGTGGGGGAGGGACGAAACCCCTTAGGGGAAGGCATCTAGTCATTAGACGAATTGTAGAAGATTTTGTGATGGCGAAAAGCGTAATGGCGCAACCGTCAAGTAGCCATTAACAATTTACTAAATACACACACAACAAGCGAAGAACGAAAATGACACCAAAAAATTGATAAGAAAAGTGTTACACAGAACCAAAAATCTCCCACAGTTCTTTATCAAAACGACTGGGTCTGTTTCCCTCGCTTTCTGAGTTACTTTTTCATTTAATACAACGTTGAACGGTCTCCTTTTAAGACAAGTAGGTACTAACTTCCTCTAAAAATGGATAGAAAAGATCAGGGAATGGAGTCCAATGGGGAAAAGAAATCGAGGAAGGCGTAGACGATCCTGGAGAGATGACGTAGATGAGGCAATGGAAAAAGGAGGGCTAAAGAATAGAGACTGGGAAGATCGGAAAAGATGCGACCTTAGACTGAAAGAGGGAAGGCAGCGCCAGCTGTGGGAATTCCCTTCTATATACAGGGTTTTTCAAGTTGATGGGCTATTAGAAGTATATGAATTATTAGAAGGAATTAAATTCTGAAGCTAGGGCTCATTTGGTTATTGTTTATGCCGCTTCTTTTAAAAATATTTTCAAGTTCGATTTACATCCGGTTATACCGGAAGTCGATACCAACTTTGTTATTTTAAATGGAATGGTATATTTTTTACGCTGAATTCGAATAAAACGTGTAATTCTAAGGTAAGTTTGATAACCAACTTGTACACCTATGACGATCGGTTTCTGAGTTAATTTAATTTATAGAAAAAAAATCGCTACCGCAACCCAAATTATAAAAAATCATAACTTCCACAAAATACGACTTAGAGTGTTGAAATTTTTTCTAGTAATAGCTGAATATTAGTGCTAACGCCTTGACAAAATTGATTTAAATAATTTATACAGGGCATTCAAAATAAAATTCTAAAATTGAAAAACTTCAAACACGAATTACTTCGTTTTTTCAAATGGCACCTACCATTTTTTATTTTTTCAATCGATTCCATTTTTTATCCTCTTTCGATCTATATGGATACTTCCTATTTTAAGTAATAATTCAAAATTATTCGAAAATTTTCAAATAAAATAGTAAGTATCCATATAGATCGAAAGAGGATAAAAAAAGGAATCGATTGAAAAAATAAAAAATGGTAGGTGCCATTTGAAAAAAAAGAGGTAATTCGTGTTTGAAGTTTTTCAATTTTAGAATTTTATTTTGAATGCCCTGTATAAATTATTTAAATCAATTTTGTCAAGGCGTTAGCACTAATATTCAGCTATTACTAGAAAAAATTTCAACACTCTAAGTCGTATTTTGTGGAAGTTATGATTTTTTATAATTTGGGTTGCGGTAGCGATTTTTTTTCTATAAATTAAATTAACTCAGAAACCGATCGTCATAGGTGTACAAGTTGGTTATCAAACTTACCTTAGAATTACACGTTTTATTCGAATTCAGCGTGAAAAATATACCATTCCATTTAAAATAACAAAGTTGGTATCGACTTCCGGTATAACCGGATGTAAATCGAACTTAAAAATATTTTTAAAAGAAGCGGCATAAACAATAACCAAATGAGCCCAAGTTTCAGAATTGAATTCATTCTATTAATTCATATACTTCTAATAGCCCATCAACTTGAAAAACCCTGTATATATATATATATATAATATGACATCTTACAGAAAACCCAGGAGATTGACACGTCTTCAGAGATTCCAGAATCCAATGATTCATTCCTTCCAAAATGCAATGGGTATATGAACTCAAATACATCTAAGGACCATCTAAGTCAATCATTATCACACAATTTATTATGTTATATTAATCACAATGACCAAAGTCAAAAAATGAGCTGAAGAGTTCCAATATCTTTTGTCTTATCCTGAAATAAATTCCAATTTTTTAATTACCGGATGGTCTTCTGCCAAGACAATTAATACTGACATAGTCTAACACACAATATTGCCGATTCACACGTCCTTAGTAATTCCAGAGTCCAGAGATTCATTCCTTTGAAAAATCGATGGGTGTATAAACTAATTGTATTCCCACTGCCTTCAATAATACCTACCTAAGGACCTTCAAAGTCGACCAATATCACACAATTAATTATATTGACCACAATTACAAAAGGCAATAATGGACTGAAGATTTCCAATATCTTTTGTCGTATCCTGAAATAAATTTCAATTTTTTAATTACTGGTTGGTCTCTTTTTAAGACAATTAATACTGACGTAGTCTAATAGAAAATATTGCAGATTCACACGCCCTTAGAAATTTCAGACACCAGATTCATTCCTTTCAAAAATTTATGGGTATGTGTGTTAATTGTATTCCCACTGTCTTCAATAATACCTACGTAAAGGCCTTCAAAGTCGACCAATATCACACAATTTATTATATTATAGTGACCACAATTATAAAAGTCAATAAATGGAATATCGATTGTAGTATACCTACTGAAATAAATTTCAATTTTTTAATTACTTGATGGATTAACAGAAAATATTTCAGATTTAAGTATCCTCATAGAATTACTCTTTTTAAACACTGATCAGTATCGAATCTCATTGCATTTCCACTGCCTTATTCAGATCAGGATTTTTCTAAAGACTTGATGCCAATTAGTGCCATATTTACCATAATGATCTTTACCCTTTGATTTGTAGATATTTTTTTTTAACCATGCAGCGACACCTTCAAGTAATGAATTAACATTTTGAATTAAGAACGGCTCAAGTAGATAATAATGGATTGCAAATCCAGATTCATTAAATTTCAGACTTCTTATTGTAGTGCTGATTAACAAAAAAGTCTTAACGATTTACTAATACAATACATGATATCGATTTGAGTTATACCCTGTGGTGAGCTGTTGGGGATTTCAATGGTAAATTTCGAATCTGATTTACTCTTTCTGTATACGAAGGTTGATTGCGCACACATAATTTTTCCTTAATAGAAATATGACCAGCGATTGATCACAGGCCTGTTAGTAATCCGTTACGCTTATGACTGACACTCGCATTTTTCTTCGCTCGCTCATTTATAACTTAATTCATAACATACATCGCGTTATTTATTGGCCTTTTTGCCCTCCAGAATTACAAGACCTCACACCAAACGAACGATCTCTACAACATGAAATTAATGTCGATATTTTCGGGATTTCGTATCCAATTAATATTCCCGTCTTGAGTTTACCTTGTACCATTTCTCATCACCTTTTTGAAGCATGAAAAAAAAAACTGAACAAAAACTATTCCGTCCAGAAACGGTCAACACAATATTAAAACGTAATGAGCACAACAAAATGAAGATAACAAATTAGTGTAATTTAGGAGGTGGCACTTCATCTCTTTCTAGGCCGTCTTAAGATAATAATAGAGAAGTTACCAAGAGTTTAAAACTGTCCAAAGCTTAATTTGAGATTTCTAGTAACATGAACGAACTGTAATTTGTTATAGTAAAAAATCTAATGTAGATAAAGTCTTTTAGATATGTTTTAAAGATGCATAATAAGCAGTGGCAGTTTGCAACCCCTATTAACCCCCTTTAAAAGGGAACACCATAACGGAATGTCTCCGTTTTTATAACCCAATTAATTTGATGAATTGTTCTGTCGTCTTATCGGTCGTCCCTTTAGATTCCATGACTTCCGCTACCACATAGGTACTTTATATACATACAGTTTAACAAGTTATAAACGTGTTTCGGCGTGGAAACAGATGTACTTATTAGCGCCGATATCAGATTCAAGATAAGAAAACAAAATGTCATCATCGTCGTATTTAAATTAGCACGACAGTGGCAATGGTAATATTGGTGGTGGATATTATTAAATGTGTCCGAGCCAGGGGTTGCGCGGCCATATGGCCGCTCCAAGCCCTCCTTAGCCCCATCTCATTACAATTCCTTTAGCAAGGTATTTAATCGTCCGCCGTAACATCAAAATATTTATCTGATATAGCGCTTTTTAATAGGATGTTTAATTGTGTGGATTATTTAAATGTTGTGGAAGAAATCGCTACAGCACTTCCGCCAAGGAGGCAATTTAGTCGTAATTATTTTCGACCGGCAACGCTCACACTCTGCCATGTTCGAAACGTTTAACGGCGACGGGAATACATTAGCTATTTAAATTGAATATAATGCGGCGGTTTATGAATTTAGATAGTACATTGTTCATCATTCGCAACGAAAAATAATAATAACAGACACACTGTGCTTTAATTATGCCGACCATCTTGTATAACATTTCTTAAGGATAAATTGCTTGGATATACATAGTTCCGGTGTAGCTATTACCGAACAAAGGAGGAGTTAATGTCCTGCAGTCGTGAATTTTCTACTCTAGAGGTATTTCAATACCTAATGAGCCACCCTTTTGCATTCGTTTCTATATTTAGAAAACAGTGATTCGTCTGTTGTTTAAGTGCCTTTGGGGCATAGGAAAACTCGTACGAATACCTTCAACTATGCTTTCTTATATGTATAAATCTATTTTGATGTTTTAACTTATTTTACTATTTGCTCAGAAGGTGTCTTCCCACTTCGTGACCTGCTCTGTAATAGTATCTATTATCATTATTCCCATTTCGGCACCAACTGTAACGTACTTAATGGAAATAAATCTAAACGAGTTTAACTATATTAGCCGTTAATATTAGTAGATAAATTCCAAAGAGCTAAGTTTAACTTCTTTTAAAATGAAGAAAACGTATCGCGATTGGAACAATATACAGGGTGATCATTTTCAAGTTACTCCCTAGACGTATCTCCCGATTAAATTGTAATATCGTTTTGAAACCAAAATTTTTTTAAATGTTTTCAGTTCGTTTCCATTTTTAGATCTGGCGACATTTCCTTTGTTTTTATTCATTTTGACTTTTTAATCAAAGAAAGATTTTGTTTCCTTTTTCCTTAGGTTCACAAGGTTACGGTATGTAAAGTTGTCGTGGTCTTGTGTCACAATGTTAGTTACCATACTCCTCCGAAACGGTTTGACCGATTTTTATGAAATTTTATATGCATATTCAGTAGGTCTGAGAATCGGGAACTATCTATTTTTCATACCCCTAAATGGTAAGGGTTGTCCACCCCTTTTTATTTTTATTTTTTGGACAATTATTTTTTTTAATTTTTTTGGCATTAAAAAATAAAAAATACATACCTATAACCCTTAATTTTCATCCTTCTACCACCAATTCCCATTTTTTAATAGCGATATTATTACTGTAATCCCTGTCATCCCCGCCAGGCGTCTACTGATGTCACTACTCACCTAGCAAACAGCACGGAGTAGGGATGAGAATGAAGCAGATTTTTTTAGAATGTTACAGGCAGTTAAAATATGTTCTAAGGAGTAAAAGAATGTTTTATTATAATATTTCAGAATGATTTGGCAATGTTCAAGAATGTTCCAGAATCTTGAAGATCATTCAAGAATGTTAAAAAAGTTAAAGAATGTTTTGAATCATTATGGGATGTTCTGGATAGTTCTAAATTCGCGAATATTCTAGAATGTTCCATCAAACATGTAATATTTTTTATTACCCGGGCAACGCCGGGTATTGCTGCTAGTGTTTTATAAATTTCCAGCTTACTTTTATTATATCCAACATATTTGGTCCAATTCGTGTGCGTTAGGGCGCATATAGGTATATAGAACTAGATAAATTATTGAATAATGTAATACGAAGGTGTAAGTGATAGGCCCCAAGTGTGCGAGTTATTGACAATTAAGATGCAGGTCCCGAAGTGGGAAATCGCAACGGGGGATGACTCGTTCGGAAAATTTCATAAACACTGTAAACCATTTGACATCCCTGAATATACCTCACTTTCTTTGTGTTTTTAAATTTGTTGCAAAAGTAAAATAGAATAGTAAATTCTGTATTAGTCCGGCCCTGAATTTTATAAGTCCAGAAACTGATTAATTTACATTATAATAATTACTTTCAAAATTGAAATTTATTTCAGGTCACTTTTCAGAACATTCAGGAGAGACTGCTCATTGACACTTTTACGTAATATTTGTCAATAAAACTTCAGAAATTGTATGCTTTTGGCCGGTCTCAGAAGGTCTTCAGATCTATTTGAAGATAATGGGAATACAGTAAGATTTCATATTGATCAGTGTTTAATAGATAATAAATCTCTGAACTCCTGAATCTTTAAGGACACGTGAATCTCCTCGGGTTTCTGCCAAATGTCAGTAACTGTCTTAAAAGGAGACCGTTCATTAATAAAAAAACTGAGACCTATTCCAGAATATGACCTTTAAGAACAAGCTGTTCTTATAATTTAGTAAATTTCAGTAGAATTGTAGTCCTTACATTAAAGACTTTGTTGTTTCCTCATTGAACAAGTGCCATTTTACAACATTCTTCTTCGAGATTAACTTGCTCTACTCAAGTACAGCACAGTGGATCGTTTAATTCTTTTTGCATTTTCCATGAGATAGTTGTACCGATTCAAGTGCACCATCAACGTCTCGGTATCACCGAAACCATTAGCTTGAAATGTCCAAGTGGCCATAATTCCGTCGAGAGTCATAACCAAGCAATTTAGGTGTCCTCTTGGGCAGCTTAGATAGAAGCGACGGAAGCGGTCGCGGATGCTGCCGTTGCGATGGCGAGTCCCTTATTTAGTGTTAATTCCCCGAATTCCGATAGCTTTATGTTAACGCCTCTGCGCTCTTGTCGGAGCCAAATTAAGTCTAGTTTATGGTGTCCATTAGGCGGACACATGTGTCGCAATGGTCCGCGAGTGAGAGACAAACATATACATACATACGTACGTGAATACGTTTCCCACTTGGTACGTTCTTTATCACGTTCTGAAGCTTGCGACTCTTTGTGGTCGACCGCTACGTGACAATTCTATTTGCAACACCGAAAAGCAACTATAGTTACTACTAGTTGTTTGGTGCACTCCTCCATCATTTATCCATATTGTATGATTGATTATAGAAATGGATTTTGCTCTGCATGTAGAATCAACTTCCAGAGTGATTTCATCAGATTTCTCAGTAAAAAGCAACAGTTACCGTCCTAAATTTATTGTTTCGTTTGATCCACCCCTCCATCATTTGTAAAAACAAATCCTCAGTTATTTTTATCAAAAGAAATTGGATATCAGGATACAACTTTTGAAATCCATGGATTGGTCCAGTAACATTTATCCCAATGGTCCAAAAAGTTCAGAATGTCTCGGTCTTGCTGAAAATACTCTAAATTGAGACCATAATTATTGAAATATCAAGACTAAGGTTAAGATCAAATACAAAACCATGTCCAGAAGACATGGCCAAAAAGAAAATCATTCATCAATTCCTGAAGAAAGAGAATGCAGAATCCGGGTTAATAACCCTGGAAGGTGATCATGCAATGATTAAATTTTGACCATTTACACTCAAAACTTCCCTTAGAGCAAATACTCTGTGGAAAAGTAATTGCATAGCTGTAGATATTGGGATACTTTCCAATAGTAGGATTTGAGATTCTTCACTTTGATTCTAAATACATTTAGAGCTTAAACGGTTTGATAATCGTGGGTTGGATTCAAATTTGTTTCCCGTCAGTGGGGATTTCCAGGAGTGAGTACCGTATGAAGTCGTCCTATTTTGAAGTAATTTGTTTGAAAAATGACGTCCCATTATATCTATAAGTCATCCATCCATCCTAATTTGCATCCCGTTTCACGTATGAGGCTTAGGGGCACATACTTACGTATAACTAACCAGCGCTCAGGCAAGGGCGCTAGTCGAAAACAAAGAGATAAAAAAGACTTTAGACACATACGTACTTGTATGTATACGCTTCAGTTTTAGGTAGTCACGTTGATGCCATTAGGGTGCGGTTCAGGATCATTTGTTCACGCAACAGCCGATAAAGAGGCAAGCTATTTCAGTCGGCAAACTAGAAAATAAATCACCAGTCAGTCGACCAAAAGAACGCTGTCCGTACCAAAGAGGTTTCGAAAAGAACGTGCCGGATAACGAGCTGAACCGTTGCATGTTTACCGGTTCGAATTTAGTTGCCCGAGTTTATTTGACATAACTACTTGTTCAATTTCTCCTCCGGTGTTATCTGTATCTCGGACGGGCACTTTTTGTTCATTCACGGATAGCTTGGGACATAGCAACTTGGCCATCAAAGCCTAATTTAAGGGAGCTTTCGAGCTTTTGACGCCTCCAATTGAGAAATGGTTACAGGTCCACGAGCATTCCCTCCAACACAGTCCATCCGCTATAAGACAATAGCAAGACTTTATGTATTGTGGAAAACAAACTTGAGAACACGAACTTGATTAGATTGTGGAGAGAAACGGGTAATTTTGGAAAAAGAGTGTCTGTTTCTTTTAGAAATTAACTCAACGGGAATCTGTTTATATAAAGAAGTGATGGACTTCTCAGAATTTATAAAACGTAGTGATTGTAGTCTTCACTGAGGCTCTATTGTAATTAGCATTTTACCAAGACAAAAATGAGTGAAAATCCGGAATGAGTTTTCTTTGCGTGGAAAACTACCTCCAGTTTGGTTTTTTTGTAGTTTACGGTAATGTAAAGGCTTCTTTCATACTAAATCGATAGCTACCCTTTTTATTCTTGCCAGTAAGCTAATATTAACATATTTAACGTATCTTATGATTAATTATGGAAAAACTGAAGTGAATATTCAGAAAAACGTTTCTTTGGATTCGCTTCCAGAGTGGATTCTTTAAAATTTTCAACACCCTTACACTAACTTCTTATCTACCCTTTTTATTCTTCCTATCAACTAGGGCAATAGCAAGACTCTATGTTGTATCGTGGGAAATAAAGTTAAGAACACGAAGTTGATTAGATTGTGGAGAGAAACGGATAATTTTGGAATAAGAGTGTCTGTTTCTTTTAATAATTAACTCAAGGGGCATCTGTTTATCTAAAGAAGTGGATTTCTTAGAATTTATAGAGCATAATAGTTTTAGTCTTCAATGAGGCTGTTTTGTAATTAGCATTTCATCAAGACAAAAATGTTGATATCTACGTCCAACTCTTTCCTTCACTTCAAAAACCTTCTGCAGTTTTTTGACAACAATTTCTTGAGTTGAATCTAAGGCCCAAAACTAACACAAAGACCAACACTTAATTTTTTCATCTCCAAAACCAAAAACTTGATGTCTCTTATTACAATTTTCTTCAACAATAAGACGTTCCTCGGTTTAGTCCATCTTCAAAAATTCTTCACTTTTTGAACTATGGTTGGATGTTTACTTTGTCTTTCAGTATCAAAAATATAACGTCATTGCAATACGATACTACCTACAGGTATATATAGTATCTATGTATATTTTTGAAGAGTAAATGGATTATCCGGTATATACGTTCCAACTTCCAACGTCTTGATTGATTCGATAATCTGCCGAGTTCATAGAAAACATTCGAGAACGTTAGCGTAACGCGATCGATCACTTTTTATAATAATTAAGTGTGCCGTTTATTTTACGATGAGCTCGCCACCGGAGTCGAAATAATTTCGTTTGAGCTTTCAGTCCCGATTAATACGGTTTTAGTTTGACGAGTTATATGGTAAGTAGGTATACCGAAAGGAGTAGCCCAGAATCTATGAAAGTTACAGTTTATGTGGCTCTCGTGTGTGTTCCCGAATTTCACCGTCACATTCATAACAAAAAGTCCGCTGAACGGAATGATGTTAAGTTATTTAATTAATTTGTTAGTTTTTAGAAGATATTTGATCCTATGCCATATAAAAATGTGATTATTGGTAATTTAACAACTTTCCCCAGATAGACTGGAGGGAATTATACTTTAATTCCTTGTTTTTGCCCCGTTTAGGGTAAAATTTTATCTAATCAACAGCCTAAAAGATAAGTTTCAAACCTCTAGCTCTATATCTATCTCTGTACCAAATTCTCATTTAAATCGGTTCAGTAGTTTGGGCGTGATTGCGTAACACACAGACAGACAGAGTTACTTTCGCATTATTTACTATATTATAGATTAATAAAGTTTAATTATAGTTTAAAATAATTTATATAGCTTAGTATTCAACTACTTTTATTGATCCAAATAAACAAAACCTCGATAACTTTTTACACTTAATATTTTTATTTTTTGGGCCTTAAGCTTTTTGGACGACGTCATAACACAAAAACTTTCATCTGCTAATTTTATCCCCTTTAGGGTAAAATTTTTACAAACAATGAATGTCGTATTTATTTGTAGGTATCTAAGCAAAAGCTTAAAAAAACTACGGAATTTTCGCACAAACTTTCCCATTTCAACCCCTTACAACTCTTTTTTCGCATTAAAAAGTAGCCTATGTCATTTCTGAGGCTCTAAACTATCTCTGAACCAAATATCATTTAAATCGGTTCAGTATTTTAGGCGAGATTGTGTAGCATACAGACAGAGTTACTTTCGCATTTATAATATTCCGCGAATTAACTTTCATCGATTTTCCATGGGAATAAGATATTTTTCCGCAGTAAAACGTAGCCTATGTGTTAATCCAGGGTATCAGCTAACTCCATACCAAATTTTATTAAAATCGCTCCAGCCGTTTAGACGTGAAGAAGTAACAAACATACACAATCACACACTCACAAACTTTCGTCTTAATAATATTAGTGTGGTTATGGATGGACTGAAGTTAAAATCAATTCTCCACACTAAATCCTTACCTACCCTCTTTATTCTTGCCAGAAAATAAATATTAACATTATTTATCTATTTTGCAATTTATTATGAAAGAATTAAAATGAAAATTCAGGAATATATTGCTTTGGAAGGAGACACCACTTCCTGAGTGGATTCTTCAAAATTCTCAGTTATTTACCAACATCCCTTACACTAAATCTTTACCTATCCTTTTTATTCTTGTCAGGGAGTGAATACTAACATTGTTAGCTTATTTGTTTAAATTTAATATGGAATAACTGAAGTGAATATTTAGCAACTCATTGCTTTGGATTGAAAATCCATTCCTAGAGTGGATTCCTCAAAGTTGCAAGTAATTTAAAAACATTCATCACACCAAATTGTTATACTTTTCCTTCTTGGTTTTAATAGAAAGTAAGTACTGACATTATTTTTCTGTTTTATGAATTATTATGGATGGACTGAAGTGAAAATACAAAATGATTTAGCGTTGGTTGTAGAACCACTGCAGTTTGGTTTCTTCGTAGTTTACGGTAATTTGACGGCACCCTTCACACTAAATCCTTACCTATCCTCGTTATTCTTTCAAGAAAATAAATATAAATATATTATTTACCTATTAGATGATTTATTATAGAAGAACTGAGGTAAAAATGCGAGAATACATTGGTTTGGATGGTGAAACCACTTCCAGAGTGGATTCTTCAAAGTTCTCAGTTATTTAGCAACATCCCTTACATTAAAGCCTTACCTACCAATTTATTCTTGTCAGAGAGTGAATATTAACATTGTTAACTTATTTCTTTAAATTTATTATAGAAGAACTAAAGTGAATATTTAGCAACTCATTGCTTTGGATAGAAAATCCATTCCCAGAGTGGATTCCTCAAAGTTGCAAGTAATTTAAAAACATTCATCACATTAAATTGTTATATTTTTCCTTCTTAATCTTAATAGAAAGTAAATACTGACATTATATTTCTGTTTTATGAATTATTATGGATGTACTGAAGTGAAAATACAAAATGATTTAGCGTTGGTTGTAGAATCCACTGCAGTTTGGTATTCTTCGTAGTTTACGGTAATTTAACAGCACCCTTCACACTAATCCTTACCTATCCTCGTTATTCTTTCCAGAAAATAAATATTAACGTATTAATAACCTACTTTATGGTTTATTATTGGTAGAAGAACTGAAGTGAAGGGAATACATTAGTTTGGATGGAGGAACCACTTCCAGAGTGGATTCTTCAATGTTCTTGGAGATTTAAAAACATCCCTTGCATTACCCTTCTGATGGTTCATATAACAGGGAAAATGATGTCATCATGTTTTATAGATGTTTGTAGATAGTTTTCACTTGGAAAATCCGCTTCCAGTGAGAATTCTCCACAACTCTCACACCATGTGTAATAGGTAGTTGGCAATACTCGTGCTAGGTAGTCATAGTAGCCTGGGTACAGGTACCTACACACACCCACCTGCCTCTGTATCCATATATACATATATATATTTATGGATATATGTATATAACCCATACGTTTGTATATCAGATCTTTTTCCGACCCGTTGGACCGTATGTCGTCTCCACGCCGCTACCGTTCCATGGAACGTCGCACCGTCGTCGTCGTTCTCTTCTTTTGGCTCCCTCTTCATCGTCTTCTTATTCTTCTTCGTCTACTTCATCTTCTACCGATTGCTCTCTTGTTATTACGATTTAAATTCCTCGAAGGCGGTTTCATTATAAAATAATCCCCGCGGTCAGCGCTGCCTTTTTAATATTCTGACAAGCGGTGAGCGCGTCTGACGAAAAAAAAGAGCAACCACAACAACCTCGCATAAGTTTGTGTGTGTATAGATGGATTTATGCATATGTGTACGTACACAAACACGTATGCATGTACGTATGGCTGGACATTGAAAGGTTTCCTCTTTACCTCGACATATCCAGATGAAGCACAATATTTGACAGATTTATTAGACGGAGGAATTGAACCGACGCGACGCGACGGGGCAAACCTTTTCATCGTCGAATAACTTCTGGGAAGGTTTTGAATGTGCTAATCATATAAAAATTAATTTTAGAATCAAACGGTACTATTGGCAACGCAAAATCCAGGCTCGTAATTGGATATTAACATGTTACTATCTATTGTAGCACATCGTGTATGTCTAAACCTTTGGACCCTCTCCCTAGGATTGTGTAGAAAACTTATGAGAGATAAGGGTGACTGTGTAGAACATCACTAAATGTATTAGTCAGAGGACACATGAACGCTTATAGGATGGATCAGAAGAATGACCAAGGGCTAAGTAGTTAGTGTACAGATTAAGTTTGAGGTTACCGTTGGTCTGAGAACAGTAAGGGGT
Organism: Agrilus mali; assembly: GCA_029378335.1. NCBI lineage: Eukaryota > Metazoa > Arthropoda > Insecta > Coleoptera > Buprestidae > Agrilus > Agrilus mali. Next base: position 2,843,676 of record CM055657.1, on the reverse strand, counting down.
TGAAAATAATCTTGTGGAAGTGTTGTTAAAATGCTTCCATTTGATTTTTTAGAACCACAAGGTTACAGCTGGAAAAGGCAACAAAAACATATTGAGTGCTCCTAGGGTCATGTGCTTTTTTAGTTCCACCTCCTGTGCTTCTACTCTACTCGTAGAATTACTTTTCTAGAGATCTGAAGCGTTAGGTACTTTGGAATTCATCTCGACCTCTCCCTACCATTTTCATACATTAATAGAATAACTATTTTATCACTTTCAATTATTAGATCTACTTCCTGAACTTCCACGAATTCTCCCTTAACTAAAATCCTTGTAATAGTACTTTACAAAGTAACTAGCATTCCTCTCACTCATTTTTCTCCTCCCTATTTGACTAAGGGACCAAAATATATCTTTAAAAATACGAAATATCGAAGATGGCATTACAAAGCTTTGCTAATAGAATCAAACTTCAATAACTTAAACGTCGATAAGTCGAATTTCTGAAAAATAACTGCATAAACCTAAATGATCAATAATTAGATTTCTTCTATCCTATCGTCGTGTTCCTGGGTTTACTTCAGTCTAATAGGCACTTTTGGCAATTGGGTGATGTCTTACTGAAGAATATCTTGAATGATTGATTGATTGATCCAAATATTGATCCAGTTATTATTGATTTCATCTTAGAAGATTATTGGTATTCAAAAGGCTCTAGTGCTAATGAGTAACAAAACTTAAGCTAATTAATATAAACTGTTTAAATCAAATTTAAGAAGTAAGGAAGAATATATTGTGTATCACTAAGCATGTGTTAAAATTCTCAAGATGGTGGCTTAAACTGGCATTGGTTAGAATTTAATGTAGTTAAAATTAAAATCGTTATATAGCTTCATATTGACAATTTTACTTGAAGAAAATGTTATAAATATATGAATAAATAACAATTGAATATGCATTTATTACAAAAATTTTGAGATTAAACCTCAAAGTTGCATCACTGTGTGTGTTCCTTCATTGATATTATAGAAAAACTTCGATAACTCGAAGTTAATAAGTCAAATTTTTGATAAATCAAACCAAATCGGTTTACAATAGCTTAAACAATGAGAAATTTGGGTAATTGTTCTTGATAACTCAAATTCTTGAACTTCCTTTATTCATATCAAATGTCTTTAAATTATAACTCGAAGAATATTTTTTTGCACCAATTTCGATAAGTCGAATCCTATTTTAACGTCCATTTTTAATAGTGGCAGGTACTATGCAATTAAGCAGTGAGGCAGTTTAGTCTCTACTATTATTTGTCACCAAAACGTGCTTTTTGACCAAAATTTATATATTACTAGCAGCAATACCCGGCCTTGCCCGGGTAAAAATATATTTCACGTTTGATGGAACATTATAGAATATTTGCGAATTTAAAACTATCCAGAACATCCCATAATTATTCAAAACATTTTCTAACTTTTTTTAACATTTTGAAACATTCTTGAATGATATTCAAGATTCTGGAACTTTTTTAACATTACCAAATCATTCTGAAATGTTAATATAATGGAACATTCTTTTGCTTCTTAGAACATATTTGAACTCCCTATAACGTTCTAAAAAAATCTGCTTCTGAGTGACATCAGTAGACGCCTGGCGGGGATGACTAATCGATTCATAATAATTGATCATTTATTGACCACTGAGAGTTGAAGAATATTACAGTACTAATATCGCTATTAAAAAATGGGGGTTGGTGTCAGAAGCATGAAAATTAAGGGTTTCATGTATTTTTTAATGCCAAATCATAAAAAAATAAAAAAAATTGTCCAAAAAATAGAAAAGTTAGGGGTGGACAACCCTTATCACTTAAGGGCATGAAAAATAGATAGTAGCCGATTGTCAGACCTACTGAATATGCATATAAAATTTCATAAAAATCGGTCAAGCCGTTTCGGAAGAGTATGGTAACTAACATTGTGACACGAGAATTTTATATATTAGGTAAAAAAATTGGAAAATAGTGCACTAAAAAAATTATTTATTGCATCTTTCCATCTATTATTTATCTATCTGTAAAAAAATAAGTACATACAAATTTTCATTTACTCAAAATAAGAACATACATATTTATGTACATATATAATTTGATAACTCGATGTCACATTTATTCTATTATCAAAATTCGATTGCATTTACTTTTAATAAATAGAACGTTTAATATTTCTATAGTTGTAAAAATTATAATATAGTAGATACAAATATCATAATTAAACATATATTATTTACTCGTAACACTCATTTATTTTCTATTTAAATGTTCTGTTCCATTTGATAGAATAATATAATATTGTTTACAGATCCAAACTACAGATAAGATAAACCAAACCGGAATGCCTTTCCTTTTTTATGACTGACCTTAGCCGTTTTGAGGATCATCGTGCACGAAATTGCGATGGCAACTTCACGAAGCAGTGTTGACGCTGCCATACGTATAATTCCTAATAGGCTCGTTACTGTACGGAAAACTAGCTGACTGAGCTCATGGTCAGTGAGTGAGCATTAGAACTTTATGACGGGTTTTCGTACGTGAGTTATTTTAATCGGGTCGCGAAAGTGGTGCTTTCTTTTGCAAACATTTGGATTAATTGCAGTATATATCTTAAATATTTTATTGAGGTAGGTAAGGCAATATTTACTTGCACACGGAGAAAACAATCATCAAAATATTGCTAGAATTCTAGCAAACATGACTAAAAAATCTGTCAATTATATGGACGACCAGACGCTCAAGGAGATTTTACTAGAAATGTCTAGTCAATCTACGTTCGGTGTTGAGACTGAATTTCAGTAAAATTGACTTGATTAGAAAACATTTTTTACACTTCTTATCACTAATTTTACTAAACTATTCTCATTCTAGTATTTTTTTCTTTACGACACGATAAAATAATCGAGAGGTAGAGAAAAAAAGTCTAGACTTATTTAGCTTGATTATTCTAATATATACTAATTATTAGAAAGAATGAAAAATTGTTTTATACCACCAAGTACAATGTACTTAGTACATTTTATGAGTATTTTAGTATTATTTACTAGTAAAATTGTGCTTGACTCATCAAGTAATAAAATCATGATTATTTTTCTCCGTGTAGTTATTTGAAATCAGTGTGTGCTTCGAAGCTTTGATAATATTAATACTAGAAGCTGACACTTGTTGAAACTTAACTATAATGTAATTCATCTCTTCCTTTCAGATTAACAATGTTTCAATAATAAGGGTATACAGTTTATGGTTATAATGGTTATATTGTAAAGGCGAAGGGAACGATGGTACCGAATGGTAAGTTTGAGACATTTTTTTATTTCTACTAAAATTAATGTTTTGTTTCTACAATATTCTTGTATAAAAGGCTCGACCATTATTATTATAAGGTAGGTAGGTTAGGTACTGTTGTTATCGGTGTAAAATATTGCCCAGTCGTTTTCAAACTCTGGCTGGCCATGTAAAAAATTTAAAATAATACGACTGAATGCTTCTCCGGACAAAGAAAACGCCGCAAAAATTGTAAAAAAGAACAACAAAAGTGGCCGGGTTCGGTAAAGCAAAGACCACCGCGTAACGTCTGACAAATTGTAATAATTTGGCCATTTAACGTGTGTATATCTACCAACTACCCAGATTTCGAATTCCACAATGGGCACAGATGAATCGAGTAACATCAGCGACGACCTGTGGGTCCGCGAACCTAAAAACATACCGAGCTCGCGATCCCTGAATATCCGGCAAATATTGCGGACAGGAATTTAAATAAATGAATAACAAAATAAATGAAATTAATAAGAAATAACGTAAATTACATGTTTAAGATTGTAAGAATAAAATTTTCTCATATTAATGATTCCAGACCAAATAAGAATGAAATATTTTTATTAACTTTTCCCATAAATATGAGTAAAGCACGTGATTTTTATTTACTTAGTTTTGAATATCAGGTATTTACCTGCTCATATTAAGTTCTAATTTTAATTTTCTTCATGTTTCTAACTATTCCATTTTGTTCTGTTAATCAAACAGATACTTAGTAGTTACTTGTTTGGTACGATATGATGCCTTCATTTATTCAAATAAAAGAGCAACAATTTCGATTTTTTTTGTATAATTTTATAAATACAGTTGAACTTCGATAGCTCGAATAAACATATGACGCAGAAAACCTCGAGGTATCGATTGAATAGATAATAATATACAGGGTTTTTCAAGTTGATGGGCTATTAGAAGTATATGAATTAGTAGAAGGAATTCAATTCTGAAATTTGACCTCATTTGGTTATTGTTTATGCCGCTTCTTTTAAAAATATTTTCAAGTTCGATTTACATCCGGTTATACCGGAAGTCGATATCAACTTTGTTATTTTAAATGGAATGGTATATTTTTTACGCTGAATTCGAATAAAACGTGTAATTCTAAGGTAAGTTTGATAACCAACTTGTACACCTATGACGATCGGTTTCTGAGTTAATTTAATTTATAGAAAAAAAAATCGCTACCGCAACCCAAATTATAAAAAATCATAACTTCCACAAAATACGACTTAGAGTGTTGAAATTTTTACTAGTAATAGCTGAATATTAGTGCTAACGCCTTGACAAAATTGAATTAAATAATTTATACAGGGCGTTCAAAATAAAATTCTAAAATTGAAAAACTTCAAACACGAATTACTTCATTTTCTCAAATGGCACCTACTATTTTTAATTTTTTCAATCGATTCCTTTTTATATCCTCTTTCGATCCATATGGATACTTCCTATTTTATTTGAAAATTTTGGAATAATTTTGAATTATTACATAAAGTAGGAAGTATCCATATAGATCGAAAGAGGATAAGAAAAAAGGAATCGATTGAAAAAATAAAAAATAGTAGGTGCCATTTGAAAAAACGAAGTAATTCGTGTTTGAAGTTTTTCAATTTTAGAATTTTATTTTGAACGCCCTGTATAAATTATTTAATTCAATTTTTTCAAGGCGTTAGCACTAATATTCAGCTATTACTAGTAAAAATTTCAACACTCTAACTCGTATTTTGTGGAAGTCATGATTTTTTATAATTTGGGTTGCGGTAGCGATTTTGTTTCTATAAATTCAATTCACTCAGAAACCGATCGTCATAGGTGTACAAGTTGGTTATTAAACTTACCTTAGAATTACACGTTTTATTCGAATTCAGCGTAAAAAATATACCATTCTATTTAAAATAACAAAGTTGGTATCAACTTCCGGTATAACCGGATGTAAATCGAACTTGAAAATATTTTTAAAAGAAGCGGCATAAACAATAACCAAATGAGCCCAAGTTTCAGAATTGAATTCCTTCTACTAATTCATATACTTCTTATAGCCCATCAACTTGAAAAACCCTGTGTAAGTACTTATTTTATGTTATAGGTATCTAGTTAAAGAAAAAATTTTTAAAGTACGTTTTGATGACAAATAATCGTAGAAACTGAACTGCCTCACTGCTTCATTGCATAGTAAAAAGATACGTTAAAATCGCTCAAAATTAAGTTATTCTCCCAGAAAATTTGACTTATCGAAGTTGGGGACAAAAATTACCACGATATTCGATTTGAGCAATACAAGTACGAGAATTTGAGTTTTCGAGTATTTCTCATAGTTGATGCTATTTGCTCAACAATTTGGTTCGACTATCAAAAACTTGGCTTATCGACATTCGAGTTATCGAGGTTTGTCTGTAATATCAATGCAAGAATACATAAAATTTATATTCAATTGTGTATTATTAATTTAGATCAGTGATTCAATTGGGAAATATCAGTTTTATAATTTTCGTACCCATATTCCATTTTAATTTTATCACTAAATATGACGATTTTTATTTTAATTACAAGTAAATTTAAGCCACTACACTAGTTTAAGCCATTATCATGAGAATTTTGATACATATTGCTACGTAAAATCATTTTCTTTACTACTTAAATTTGATTTAAAAAGTTTATTGCCAGATTTTTAGCAATGTGATTTTATTAATTAGCTTAATTTTCTTCTCATTAGCACTAGAGCCTTTTGAATACTTATATTCTGCTAAGATTAAATCAATAATAACTGGATCAATATTTGGATCAATCAATCATTTACAATACCCTTCAGTAAGACATCATCCAATTACCTAAAGTACCTATTAGACTCCTGTAGGTAAGCTCAGGATAGAATAGAAAAAAATCTAATTGTTGACTGTTTAGCATTATAAAGTTATTTTTCAAGTAAAACATATGCATTTGGCGAAGTTACAGAATGAATATTTAAATAATTTCCTTCTTCTTTTCCGTTCCCCCCCCCCACCCTACTGTAAATTGATCCGCATTGGTTGACTGAACTTATATGTAATAGCTACCTACAGTAAAACTCGCTTATAACGTACTTTCGGTACCTACCATATTAAAAGTTCCATCTGTTCTTATGGAGCAACCAATAGAAAAATAACGTTCATTTCTGATTTAAAATACCAAATAAATGTCCAAAAGCTCTCAAAAAAATCAAATATAACGTACTTTATCTATTGATCACTTCCTGTATGCCTAACCTTTGGACCCCTGCTGGGATGGGGTAGAAAATTTATAGGAGATAAGGGTAGAACATCACTAAAATGTATTTAGTCGAAGGAGGACACGACAATGGGATAAATAGTTTCTCTACAGGTTGTTGGTCTGAGAATAGCAGAGGGGTTGAAGGGGCGAAAGATAATCCTGTGGAACATTGGAAAGGGTTTTCAGGTGGGAGAAGAGGATTGATTATAAGTTGTATTTTTATCTGAACATCGGCAACTTGTGTCTATTGCATTGCACGACGTATTTTAATTTAACAATTCCTTGCAATAATCTGAATGTCAGTTTTCTCTATAGTTTAGTTTTGAAACCTTTTATAAAACAAGTAGCAAGTCAAGCACTCCCAATTTAGGTGTTTTAAAAAGACAGTAATGTATCTATTTTTATAAACAATTAATAAAAACAAAGACACTCTTACAAAATGTGTTTAAGGTTTTTAAGGCCCCTTCGGGTACGTTACTGTACCTTTACTTAATTTTTGGAACAAGTTACCGTACATACATAAATAAAATAACCCCCGCGTTCATTAAAGTTCGGAAGCGTTTGAGAACGTTCTCGTTTCTCGAGTTAGTTACGCATCAGGTCAGTTTGCGTTGATGGTTATTAAATTCGACCGGCGTCGCGTCTTTGTGAATGCAAACGAGGTGCCTGTGTGTGCTGGTTCAAAAATCACCATCACCATCAACAAACGAAGAACGAAAGGGGCAAAGGAGAAGATGAGCGAAAGAGCGCGGGTTGGCGCGCGCGTTAAGGTAACGACATCACAATGCACTACCGCTGTCTTTGGACCGCGCTTGTCCTCTATCCTTCATTTCGAGTAGCGCAATAATTTATTTCGCAATTACGAGAATGCTTTCGGAGTAGTGAAAACAAGAGGAACTTGATGGCAGCGACGCTAACGTGACGGTGCGGTGGCGGCCGCATATGTACGGAATCCAAGTCATAAGTTCCAGAAAGAGCGGCCATCTATAAGGCTGGAATTTTAACTAAAATTAATATGCGGCAAGGCAACGAGATGCACCTACCTTCAGTGCGTATACAGTATGCATTATAAACATATATACACACGTTTGTGTTTTCACCATCAGTTAGTTGCATCATTCTCCTAGCGGCGCATAACCGAAACGAATATTAATAGAGTGCCTCCTGAATGAGATAAGACCCATAATTGATCTACGTATGGTGTATACTGTGCCTTAGGATACGCAGTTTACGCATTATCACACTTTTCTATACTGAGATTTTACAAAAAAAATGTGAGCTGTCACGCGACGCATGGCAGATGTGAAACATCGAGTTTGCACAAGTAATATGCATGAACTAAATATGGCATAATGAAAAAATCTAATATTAGGTACGAATTTTATCCACAAAATGATGACTATTTATTTTTATTAAATACAAAAACTAAAAATTGAAAAATTTATTTCAAGTTGCGACAACTCAATTCTTTTATCAGTGACTTCAGTAATATGTAGTTATATTCGATGTTGCCTCTGACTGCATTACTGTGATAATTGGTCGAGGATAACTGAAGTATGTTACAAAAGTATTGGACATAACATTATCAAGACTTAAAGAATAAATACAGCATCTATTGTTGTTGCATATCTGGTAGTAGGTTCTCTTGGATTGTTGTTAATTTGCAATTGAAATTCTTTTTGGAGGAACGTAATTAATGGCATTAATTCATCTTTAGCAAAATTTACATTGAAATCTCCAGCTAAAATCAATGGTAGTTTATCTTTAGTGATTTTAAAAATTATTGAATCTCTGTGACTATACGGAAATAATTTCTCATGTAAAAATGAAATATCATTCATTTTTAGGGTTCCGCAGCTCAAAAGGAAAAAGCGGAACCCTTATAGGATAACTTCGTTGTCCGTCCGTCCGTCTGTCAAGACCCTTTTTCTCAGGAACGCGTTGAGGTATCAAGCTAAAATTTATACCAAATACTCAGGTCTATTGTCCCTTGGAGCTGTGAAAAAATCAAACTACTAAGCCAACGCAATCAAAAGATACAGCCGTTTATGCCGCAAATTTCCGCAAATTCTCGAATCAAAACCTACAGGGTACTTCCCCTGAACTCAGAATCTTGAAATTTGGTACGAAGCAACGTCTTGTAGCACAGATAAAGGAAAAATTTCGAAAACCGTAAATTTTTAGTTACATCATATAATAAAAATATTTTTAATAATTTTAAAGTTACTACCCCTTTCCTCATGAACGCGTAGAGGTATTAAATTGAAATTCATATCAAATACTCAGGTCTATAATACCTTTAAGCTGTAACAAAATCAAACTTCTATGTCAACGCAATAAAAAGAAACAGCAATTTAAGCCGCATATTTTCAAACTCGCAACTACTCGCAAGGGAATCAAAACCTAAAGGGTACTTCCAGTCGATTTAGAATCTTGAAATTTGGCATGAAGCAATGTTTTATAGCACATATAAAGGAAAAATTCCGAAAACCTTAAATTTTTAGTTACGTCACATATTTACAGGTTTGTACGGAACCCTCGGTGCGCGAGTTCGACTCGCACATGGCCGGTATTTTTTTTTTATTAGGTTAATAGTACACAACAATCATGGATTAATTCACTTCCATCTTCTAATTTACTATGGTAAACGACACCGTCGAACCGAGTGGGAAGAGAATCGCACAGGCTCTTGCGCATGGTGAGCAACGCTACGGAATGCAATCGCCACGATCGCCACGCCAACAATCCGGTTTACCCGCGGCTATAGATGTTTCACATCAAAAAACTTAAAATATTTATTAATCTACAGGTCGACGCGGATTACACCATTGTGCACTTGTCTAAACTTGAGTTTTTAAAGAGATTTAAGATTTATTTCTAAGCCTTACGCTTTTTTGAAATATAGTTACCCGTTCCACTACCCTAACTCGTTTTTAATTTGTACTTGCTAATACTTACACACATATTCCTTGTCGACCACATTCAATTCTTCCATCCCTACTTCCTTTTTTTTTGAAATACTACTCTTCATCCTTCTTTTAGTTTAATCATGTGTCTTCTGACAACCAGGTGCTTTCCGGGTTGTTGTGCCGTGGTCCTGTCTTCCCCTTTTTCTAAACGTTTCGCCAGTCTCGACTGCTGGCATCCTCAGTAGATTTCTGCTGCTCCTGCTGCTTCTTCTGCTGAGACTGAAGAGACTGGCGAAACGTTTACTGATGCAGGAAGACAGGACCACAGCACAACAACCCGGAAAGTACCTGGTTACCATACGATCATTATTGATTCTGATTCTGACGAGTTTGTAATGATTTATTGATCTCAAATCTGATTGAATATTGCACATTCTAATACTTACACTAGTGTATACCGCGAGTAGGTCAATTTAGGGAGGCTTTTTCTACTCATATTACTAACTCCAAAGATTAGCAATGATGCCACCTGAATCCTTCATCACCACTTCCTTCACTTCACATTTTTCTTCTTAGTAATTAGTCATATAATTTTTTTGGTTACCCATTTCACCACCTTAACGTGCTGTAATGATTTATTGGTCCCAACTCTGAATCTTACCTTCTACATTCAGATATTTACACGATATCGGATCGGATATCGTCAGTAAATTTAAGGAAGGAGCCTATGAGTTTATTCAAATTTTTAATAGTGTTTCTGCTGACATCAGTACCTAGCTTAAAATTAATTAGGAATGATGCCATTTGATTCCCTCACGAGCAGCTAACTTTTCCCACCCCTATTTATTAGTTGATAATACCTCTGAATTCTTTTTCGTCAATCCTGTTCTCGAAATTTATCTGGTTGAAGACAAATTCCTAAACTGCGGATAAGTCTTTTTGTGCCCACACTTTTGGCTTATGATCTTTTATTACTTTGTAAACTTTCCCTGGCGTTTGCCCAAATAACTTAATTAACCTCATACGTGAGGAAGTTTGAATTTCGGTAGCTGCATTAAAAGTGTTTGTTTATAAGAAGTGAAATTAAATAGCCAATTTATTATTCGGCGTCTTTCCTTCCTGCAACAGCAACTGGTGCAGCCAAAATATTACATACACTACCACACACTATATTTCTGTAACAACCGTGTAATTTACAACTGTATAGGTAATTCGTTTTAATTCAATGCAAATTCGTTCTTAAAAATGTAGGAGAAGTGTTTATTGCCTTAAACTCCGTTCCGAAATAAATTAATGACTTGTTGTCATTACAGGTGGCAGTATGTTTGTATCAATGTGCGACAAAAATGTTAATAAATGGTCTGTTTTATGGGGTTTTTAAATCGGACACATCTGCACGTTTTTCCTTTTACTTTCTATCACTTACGCTGTCGTAAAAAAATCGTTTTACTTTTAAATTATATTAAATGAATTATTAAAATTTCATTTACCTACTGGGGAATATTAAGATTTATATTTTGGGGTTTTGGTATAATTTAAATATCGTAGGGAATTACTTTAGAAATGTTGACTGTTCTTTTATTTGTATTTAGTCATTAATATTTTTCATTTTGTTTTATATCCAGACTATTGCCACAGGGTGTGAACTATTTTTCAATCTAAAAGTGAAATCTTTCATGATCAAAAATATTTTTTTTAACGTCCACAATCAAAGCATATTTTTGTACAGTATCTATCAGCTGCTTTTGTTACCCTGCAAGTTATAAACCAAAAACTGACCACAGTTCGGCGGAGCCTAATGAAAAATGACACTAATAAGAATGGATCTGGGTCAAAATACTAATTAAAAAGCGTATTATGCATTACAAAACGTTAACTACACCATGCATTTCAGTTACTTAATGTTTTTCGGGGGTGTTATTATAAGCCATTTTGTCGAAACCGAAAGTCCTCAGGTACAGGCACATACGTACCCATTAGGTACATATATCGTCTCAAAGAGGTGTTTAGCCGCAAGAATTAAACCACAGCTGAAAAAAGGCCTTAATGGTCCTTACGAATTTAATTGCTGTAATTAATTTGGTAGCGGAAGTGTTGCTCGTAAACAGTTAAAAAGTGATACATTTTTGTGGCACCAACCACACCGCATCGCCCGGTGTAATAATTTAAAACCTGAGATTACGTTAAGAAAAAAAAAAATACATACAGTTGTTATTATTTTCGCCAGGGTCCAAATTACATAAGCTCGAATGTTTCCTTTCTGCTTTCGTTACAGCAATAATCACCTTCGATAACACATTTCGAGAATTAATTGTTTATTAAATTTTAAATTTTTATATCTCGAGAACGGCTTAATTTATACTAATGAGGATGGTACAGTTTTGACGACAATTTTATTGTCTATAGAATATGTTTTGTTGAATTTTCATGTAATACTACCCGTTTTTATAATATGAACGCTCCAACATTCAACTGCTTAAAAATTATATTTTATTATTTCTCTATGTTAAATTTTGACTATTTTTATCTCCCGAAACATTTAACTCATACTATAGGCATAAACACACTCGTAAAGGAAAGTTTATGCCCTATAAAAAGTGTCAAATTCAATATTTACATAATACCACTCGTTTCCGTGATATCAGCCCTCAAAACTTAAACTGATTAAAAATTATATTAATATTTTCATTTTCTCGAATTAAATTTTGATTGTTTATATCTCGAGGACGGCTTAATTTATACTATTGCGGATGGTACAGTTTTAACGACAATTTTATTGTCTACAGAATATGTATTGTTGAATTTTTATATAACACCACCCGTTTTTATGATATCAATCCTCTAACATTTAACTGTTAAAAAATTACCCACATTTTATTATAATTTTTCTGTATTAATGTTTGACTATATTTATCTCACGAAATATTTAACTCATACTATTGGCGTAACCACACTCGTAAAGGAAGTTTTATGCCCTATAAAAAATGTCTAATTGAACATTTACATAATACCACCCGTTTCTATGATATCAGCCCTCAAAGCTTAAACTGATTAAAAATTATATTAATATTTTCATTTTCTCGAATTAAATTTTGATTGTTTATATCTCGAGGACGGCTTAATTTATACTATTGGGGATGGTACAGTTTTGACGACAATTTTATTGTCTACAGAATATGTATTGTTGAATTTTTATATATAACCACCCGTTTTTATGATATCAACCCTCTAACATTTAACTGTTAAAAAATTAACTACATTTTATGGTAATTTTTCTGTATTAAAGTTTGACTATATTTATCTCACGAAATATTTAACTCATACTATTGGCGTAACCACACTCCTAAAGAAAATTTTATGCCCTATAAAAAGTGTCTAATTGAATATTTACATAATACCACCCGTCTCCGTAATATCAGCCCTCAAAACTTAAACTGATTAAAACTTGTACTAATATTTTCATTTTCTCGAAATAAATTTTGATTGTTTATATCTCGAGAACGGCTTAATTTATACTAATGGGGATGGTACAGTTTTGACGACAATTTTATTGTCTACAGAATTTGTCTTGTTGAATTTTTATGTAACACCACCCGTTTTTATGATATCAACGCTCCAACATTCAACTGTTTAAAAATTATATTGTTGCTTCAATTTTTCTGAACTAAATTTTGATTTCTTAAATCTCACGGACAATTTAACTATTACTACACTATTGGCGTTAACACATTTTTGAAGGAACTTTTATGCTCTATCAAAACTGTCCGATTGATTTTTTTATTTACGGGATATGAAAATTCAAAATTTAATTTTAAAAAGTTGCTCATTTTTATATTTAAAACTTTGGTTACTTAAAGGTTAGGTTATATTAATATTAAGGGTGGAAATTTCCTAAATATTTTTCATATATATATTTAAAAAAAAATGAGAAGCTTAACTCATGATTAAAATTAAGAAATTGCCTTTGTAAGGTATATCAAATTGTTTCACTTTCACTGCATGCTGAAAGACCATCAGAAAGCCCCAAAAAACTTATGGGATACCTACATAAATTCCTGTTGGAATCAATTCATCATCTTGCATTACAACCGGAAGGGAGACAAAAAATGCTCAGTTATAATTGTTTGAGAAGTCACTGTGTCAACCACCAAAAAACAATAGACTTCGTTGCGTCGAAAAGGGAAGGAAGTATATCAATCTTCGACCTCGCGATCCACCTGCTGCTCCTTCAGTGGGTAATCAGGGCCACCTTTGACGTCGATCGCATCCATCGGTCTCTTCGGTTATCTTCTTTTGTTTCTGCTCCCGCGTTCGTCCGAATGCAGGTGCCACCACTGCCCGGGGTGACGCGATTGCGGCCATCATCTCAACCCGGCAATCTTCGACGAGGTGAAAATAACAGGGCGATTATCGGACGATCGTAGCGGATTACATGTTAGGTGCCTTCTTGTGATCTAGAATCAACAACGATTATTTATAACCGTGCTAAATCTGTTATTATATCAGCGGATGCGGCACTACATCATCCGGCAACTTGAGATGCACCTCACAGATCGTGATAAGACAATCATGGTACACGTGTAATATCATAAATTCAGGTAGAACGGGGCGAGATCTTTCAGAAAATAACGTTATGAAAATTGCCAGCTTTTACCATTTATTTTTCAGTAAGTAATTAATAATTTGGTGCTTTGGTGAATGTTTCTAGGTCGGCTAAAATTTCTAGATCCTCTAATGATTCTGCGATTACTTTGATCAAAATTTGCCACTTTCTGGTCCTTTGTGGGTGTATAATTTTTTTAGTTTTTGACGACGACAAGTGGACAGGTAAGGCCATAGAAACCAAACAGTTTCGTTTCCGTTAAGTTAATATTTGATTAAGATCAAGACGGGTTCTGTTGTGTCAAATTTTAGAGGCACGATGATAATTTATTCATAATGCTATTGTCGTTGCGATCCCTTCGTCGCATATCAAACGTATCTTTTCATGCCCTTGTGCTCTGGTATTCCGGCTCCTATTTTTCTTCACGCTCCGCTGCAATCCTTTGAGGCGTTAGATCACTGGTGGCTACCGAATACTTAGATTCGCTGCTGGAGTTCCCAATACAAAAAACTGGTAAATTCCACCAGTATATACGTAGAACAAGGTATTTATTTCCAGTGCATGTACACTGAGAGGACGTTAATTCGTTTCCAGTAGTTTTCTTAAATGGCAACGTCGCGCCTTTCCGGTCTGTATGTTGTCGATAATGTAGAAACAATAATATTGCGAGCAGAATCGCATCTATTGCTCGCTAGTTTCGTGGCTGTTTCAATGTTTACATACCTAATATACAGGGTCTTTCAGGCTGATGGGCTAATTGTATACGAATTAGTAGAATTAATTCAATTCTGAAACTTGGGCTCACTTGGTTATTGTTTCTACCGCTTCTTTTAAAAATATTTTCAATTTCGTTTTACATCTGGTTATACCGAAAGTAGATGTTAACTTTCTTATTTTAAATGGGATGACATACTTTTTTTACATTTTCCGATAGAAAATTTGAATTCATGCATATTTTATAGAGCACTACCCCGAAAATATTGATGGATTTTGAGTTATTTAATCTTTTTCAAAATTTTTGGCATCTGCACGTTAACATTTTAAAAACCGTAATTTAATTAATTTTTGAGATTTTGCTTTATAACTCGTAACAATTAATTATAACGATTCACATTATCGAAAAAAAATGTGGTTTTTAACTAAAATGTACAGGGTGTTAAAATTTTGTGGTCAAAGTTGGTCAACTTCAGAGAGGCATAAGTCAATTTTTTTAAATGGAATGACCCATTTTTGAGTACATATTAAAATTCCTCATTGAATTTGGCGTCTTTTGATATGGGACTATCGTATAACTTTGCTTATACTTTTTGAAAAAATCTACAATTTGAAGTATGTCATTCCATTTAAAATAAGAAAGTTAACATCTACTTCCGATATAACCGGATGTAAATCGAAATTGAAAATATTTGTAAAAGAAGCGGCATAAACAATAACCAAATGAGCCCAAGTTTTAGAATTGAATTCATTCTACTAATTCATATACTAATAGCCCATCAACTTGTAACACCCTGTATATTAAGTATGTAAACATTGAAACAGCCACGAAACTAGCGAGCAATAGATGCGATTCTGCTCGCAATATTATTGTTTCCTACATTATCGACAACATACAGACCGAAAAGGCGCGACGTTGCCATTTAAGAAAACTACTGGAAACTAATTAACGTCCTCTCAGTGTACGTATTAAGTAAATAAAATAAAAATATTTTTTATAATAATCTTATGCTCATTCAGGAAAATCTTGAATGATAAAAATGTTTACAAAATCCGAGTGTTTAAACGTTTAATTGTTAGGGTTCGTAAACAGATACAACGGACAGTACATTGGCACGTTTGTAGGTTGGGTAGTAATAGGCGCATGCGTCCTGAATATGGACAAATACTTACACCACAAAGACCCAGGGCTGTAGCTAGAGTCGAATTTGAGGTAGGGCAGCAGTGGTTACAGGTAGGGCGGAAGTAAAAAAATGATCATAATTGATCTGCCCTCGAAGCACGGGCTTCTAAATCAATCACCATGTATATCACTGACCTAAGTGATGTACATTCAATAGCTATTCGTAGACAAATAATTTCTGTGACAGAGCATGAGCATGTATCTAAGAACTTTTAAATCCTCAATGATGGAAAAGGCGAACAAGATGGTTGAATTTCCAAATTTGGATGTAGAGATCCACGTCTGAGTGAGAGTGAGGGTGGATACGAGTAAATAGATACGACCGAAAATAGCATTTGATCATATTTTTTCTGCAAACTTTGTGCAATATCAGAAGGAATACCATAGCTAACATTACCAACATGTGTTGACCAACCTGCTGCTATGGAACTAGTAGTAGCGATTGTATTTTGTGCTGCCACCTGCTTTGAGCATTGAGGTTCTTCATGGTCAATTTGCTCTTCAACTCCTTCTTTTTCTCCAAAGAAAACCCGTATATCCATCGCGAAATCAATGAATCTTCAATTTATAGCAATAAAAATAACAATTGTATCGATTTTTGACTAGAACACTTTTCCGTACATTTTACTTAATCAAACTACAAACAATCATAAAAATTCTCTAGTTTATGTTTATTTTAGTTTAAAAAGGGGTTCTCCGTACCATAGATTGCAATATGGCCCATATTGCAATATATGCTACGGGGAATCCCCTCTGCATTACAGATATTATAATTAAATAGACCCATCGCTTCATGTGATGGCGCTTCAAATGCCGTCTATACACAGAACAAAGAATTATTATATGTAATATGAAATAAATGTCACAAAGTGTGGTATGTTCGGAAATGTTGAGATACCTACCTATCGCTACAATTTTTTTTATCTCAAACTATGCACAAACAATTTAATTATAATAATTTATCTTAGTTTTCGGTATTTTTAAAGTAGGGCATTGTGATTTCAAGGTAGGGCATTGCCCCACAATGCCCCCCCCCTAGCTACGGCCCTGCAAAGACCTTAAAAAATCAAAATTTCATCTTCTATTGAGCCAAGACATTTGATGATTAGTCCACGTGATTATCAAAATCATTCACTATCTAAACATTCTTTCTATTCTTTAGATTTATTTTTATAGTGTACAGTGGCTTTAGCTTTTGGCCAATCTATCAAAAGCATCCGTTAACCCCTTGCCATCATAAGCAATAAATTGAACAGTTTTTTACCCACAGATACTTTTGAAAATTGACATATATCAAAATCAATTTACTAAAATACCTACTGATAACATGAATGAGTCTTTGTTATATTAGCCATCAGCAGTATTTTAGTCAGTCAAGGCGTTACAGACAGGATCAGCACCAGAGGGATTTAATTAAGTCAGGTTTTTAATTATTAAGTATCTTGTAACAAAATCCAATACTCAATAAAACACGCGAACTACTCAACTGTGTTTTCTCGGTGAAAAAGCACCTGTTCAGTGCTACTACTAATTTAAACTCGATTTTTTTCCGACTCATTAACTTCATACTGAAATTAAGTCTAACAAAAATTACTTCTTCCAGCTACTCTGAAAGACCATAGTATAAAAAAAATTAAGATCGAATTTAAACCAGACAACAACTACCATCGCTACTTAAGAAAAAGGAGAGGGTAGTGACGATAATTCGATAGAAAACCTTACAGTTTTTGATGTTGATGAATCTTTGGAATAAAATGGGATTTCAAACGATTTCCAAATCATTTTCATGCTATTGGTGGGATATGTTAGGGTTTTGGTTTTGGTTTAGTGTTGTGGAAATAACCTGGGCCATTAGCATAGGCTACCGGACAAAACATAAATAAATACACATATTATCATCCATCCTTCTAGGTCCGGGCTGTGACTCGTTCGAATGTTCCATCGTGTTAGCGTGACAATATCAACGCGACGGCTATAATTCCAAACCGGGACGTTTTTTCAGCATAAACTTTCATTTCATACCGTGGGCTAACATAATATTAAAATTCTACTTTTCAGATCGATTACTGTTCGGCCGGATGGAGCCAGACTTCGGCCCCTTTGACGACCGGTGACCCTGCTGGTCCCCCTCGGGACCATCGGACCATTGTTTAACTTCGCGTTTACCGGGCCTTAAAGCACACAAAACTTCTGTAACTTACCAATTATTTTACTGTCAACGACCGTTTCGTTTTTCAGCCTCGCTCGAATTATACTTACTCAGCCTATAATCGAAATTAATAAAATCACGCACAACAGTTCCATTATTTATAGCTAGCTACAAACTATTGTATACTTCCACAAACTTAAAAAGATTACTAGCAGCAATACCCGGCGTTGCCCGGGTAAGAATATATTACATGTTTGATGGAACATTCTAGAAAATTCGCAAATTTAGAACTATCCACAACATCCCAAAATGATTCAAAACATTCTCTAACTTTTTTTTAAAAATTCTTGAATGATCTTCAAGATTCTGGAACATTCTTGAACCCTTGCAAAATCATTCTGAAAAGTTTATAATAAAACATTCATTTTTCTTCGTTTGAACATATTTGAACTCCCTGTAACATTCTAAAAAAAACTGCTTCATTCTCATCCCCACTCCGTGCTGTTTGCTGGGTGACTAGTGACATCAGTAGACGCCTGGCGGGGATGACTAATCAATTGATAATAATTGATCAGTTATTGACCACTGAGAGTTGAAGATTATTACAGTACTAATATCGCTATTAAAAAATGCGGGTTGATCGTAGAGGGGTGAAAATTAAGGGTTGTATGTATTTTTGTATGCTGTATCATAAAAAAATAAAAAAAAAAATTTTGTCTAAAAAATAAAAACAAAAATTAACATTTAGGGGGATAAAAAATAAATGTTGGCCTATTTGCAGACCTAACCGATATGCACACAAAGTTTCAGGAAAATCGGTCGAGCCATTTCGGAGGAGTTTAATTACAAACACCCTGACACGAGAATGTTATATATTAGATTTTTTGGACTTAAATTCAAATTCACTCTCAAAATGCACTCATACTCAGGAGTTTTGACATCCCGTAGTTTAATTTGACATTCTCTAACTGAAAGATAAAAATCGTAGGCTTTAATTTTATAGCATTCGTCATAGTCAATAAAAATTCTGACTGAAGCAGCTGTTGCGAATTTTTTATATTAATTATCATCATCATCAGAATAGAGTCCTCATTTCAATGAATTGGTGAACATACATTTCCGTAAACTAAAAATTCCCCCATAAATATCTAATTATTTACGTACAATAAATTTCATAAAGTTTTCTTTATATCTCCATATTTCTACTTCTGTTTCTGATAAGGTTCTGTATATAATTAGCCCCCTTAAAGGGCACTTCATCCCATCTATTTTCTTTACCTTCCTTTGTCTATTTTTATTTCTATTTCTGCCTCTGATATGGTTCTAACTTTCCCCTGATATTCTTAAATAAACCCACCTTGTTTTATTTTCTTTCCTCTACCCCTTTTTACTTTTAATTGTGCAACTTACCATTATAACATTAATGGCTTCTCTCCTATTCCCCATTTTACTAATTTTCCTCTACCTCTTTTTAGCCTATTTCTGCTTCTATAACTATCCCTTTGTCCCATCTTTCATTTCTTTCTATCTTCCCTTGTTTCTATATATTACCCCCATTTCTGGCTCTAGGAACCCTTTATACATTAAATTTGAAGATGTCTCTCGATCCTATCCTGCATTTTCTTTATTTTACCGTTTCTCCTATTTATGCTTTCAATATTATTCCATCCAGACTTTCAAACTTTTGAAAATGTATCTCTCCATCCTATCCTTCATCTTTCTTATTCCTAACTATGTTTCTGATATAGCTCCAACCAGCCCTTCTTATCTTTGAAAATGTCTTTTGATTCCACCCATCGTCTACCTTATTGTGCTCTTTTTCCTATTTCAGCTTCCAATTTGATTTCATCCAGACCTTCTTACTTTTGATGATGTATCACCATCCAATCTCTGATCTTCCTTATTTTACTCTTTCTCCTACTTCTGCTTCTGGTTAAGTTTATATCATATCACCCCTCATTTTCCCTATTTTCTTTTGTAGTCCTTTACTCCTATTTATACCTCCAAAAAAATTGTGACTAACCCTTCACGATTCTCCATCCTAACCCTTATCTTCCACATTTTACCCATTTTCCTATTTCTGCTTCTAATATAGACCCAATCAGCTCTTCATATCCCTGAAGATGTTTCTCCATCCCATCCTTAATTTTCCTTATGTATCTCTGTCGCTCTTTACTTATTTCCTCTTTAGTGTGCTTCTAACAAGCTGTTCACATTATTTGTGGAGAAGTTTTATCGTAACATTTCCAGTTTTCTTGATTCCCCTCTGTTTCTCTTTATTCCCAATTATTTTCCAATGTGATTCTTACTAACTCTTCATACCATTGTCGATGTCTTTCCATTCTGTGTCTTATTTTCCTCATTATAATATTTTTATTATATTATTCCAACCAGCCTTTCATTTCATTCCATCCTTCATTTTTCTCCAACCCCTATTTACTTCTGTATATCTTTAATATAGTTCTAACTAGCTCTTCATATCTTTAAAGGCGTGTCATCATCTCATCCCCCATGTTCCTTATTTTGCCCTCTGCCCAATTTCTACTTCCAATATAGTTACTACCAGACCTTTATATATTTGAAGATATATTTTTATCCCTCAGTGCGTTTCTACGGTTATACCTCTGATACCTTTCCAAATAGCTCTTCATTTTCTGACCACATATTACTTCCTCACTATTCTAAAGTGTTGCCAACTCCTCATCATAGACACCTACTAAAAAGATATCACAAAAGTAATTGTTCTTGACTCTAATACTTTTTAGGCACCTTTTCTATATTTGATGTCTATAATAAGCAGTCATTAGCGTAATAGTAAATTTCTCTCAAAAATCCTAATTGTTTCTTAAAATGAATCGGTGCCAACTGTTATTAATGATGTCCAAGCGAGAGCAGTATCGTTAACACGTAAACCAGTCTTCAACTTCTTCAATTAAATGTTCCTCTCCTTCTACGAACTGCATAAAATATTCATCTACACCGCCTCCATTAGAAATAAATTAGTATAAAACTTGAGCAGCTGGTGCTGTGCTTGTAGGTACTATTTCTAAGAACTCTAAATATTATTAAGGCGTGCAGGTGCCTCTTTGCCAAAAACACAAATTTTGCGAAGAGCCACGTGGATCATTATTTATGCAAAACAGCTTGATTATATGTTATTTATCATCTAGAAGATATCGTAACTCCTCCTTCTAATTCACTAAGGTAATAATGGTCTTAGCAAAGAACGCTCTAAGTGGATTATGATAAATAAGTTGATGAAATTATAACTCATTCAGTTTTTGAGTTACTTCTAAAATTTACAAGGGTTTTTTGCCACATATTTTTCTATGTTCAAGTTAAAAATTTTTTGTTAGTGGAGTGGATTGCCTTAAGGAATATACAAATTAATATTCCTTAAAGCTCCACATCAATCGATCCTTATCTGTATAATTAAATATCTTTGGCAGTATCGTCCTTTAGAAAAATGTGTGTTTCTACCCAATTAAAGGCTATTAGATTACACCACAAAATTAGGCCCCTTCTTCACGTCAACTCCATTAACAGGTGTAATAATTTACAATGTAAGCCGCATAGTAAAGGTAACAAGCGGAAGTGTATAAAATCTTCCATCATCAGCGAGCCACTTATAAAATTTGTTATTTGAAAGTGTTCTTTTCATCTGATAAGGCGTACCTCCCAACGTTTTTAATGTGTAAATGATACGGTTTAAAAGACAAATTTATTCTTTGCTGGAAGAATTAACAACCACCTGCCCCTACTTTAAGTTTACAAGAAGAAATACACGGTGGTTAGTGTTATCAGGATTCAGATATTTGTTGGATAGAGGGTTAAGTACATCATGATCTCATTTGATTATTTTTTAATTGTTATAAATATTAAATATTACTAAGTACTAAGTCAAGTCGAAGATTTTTAATTTCATAATTTGGCTCATAAGGATTTAAAACGTCTCCACTTTTTAACGAGTTCAAAAGCACAATCCTCACATGATATTTTTGATAATTGTTGAGACAGCCTCAAATTAACAGCGTCTGTATTACATAACCATGTCAACATTGTTACTTCGAGTGCGTCTGTCTAGAGAAAGAGAAAAAGAAAAATAACTGAGCCCACAGCACACAGACAGAGTACACGTTCAGATCGAGAGAGGATTTGTATGCATTTGAGGCGATAGTGTAACAGAGCAAAGTTATCACGTCCGTATCTATTTGACTATTCGGAATATACTTCTAAGTGGTATTTTTAATTTATTCCCCTTCTCCATTAAAATTTAAATTCACTTTGTATTTGTTACAAACTAAAATTAATTGAATGGCTATGCACTTAAATTAATTAATAGGAAAATTATAATTTTCACTATTAGTCGATGGCTGAAGCGTAATTTTAATTAAGTAAATACAATATCTGTAATTTACCATAACTGTGTTATTATTTATACAACATTGAAATTACTACATAGGTACGGTACATACAATCGTATAACAGAAATATTTGCACAACTAGATAAGATTATAATTGACACACGGGACGTATGCATCCCTTAATTTCTATACACAAAAATTAGTTTTCAAGGAACTGATCATTTATGTTATTCACCATAAAAGAATTGAATCTATACAATCAAAATTACAATTTAAAATACGTTGGCACCAAAAAGAATAAGAATATTAAATATAACGTTCATTAGGTTCTTAATTTGTACCTAAATTACTAATTAAGGGACAGAAAGAGAAATTCAAATTAAGAGCGTCTGTATTAATTACCCATGCGAATATTGTTACTTCGAGTGCGTTTGTCTAGAGAAAGAGAAACAGAAAAATAACCGAACGCAGTGGTATGCGTGCGTTATCTAAGAAAGCACACAGACAGAGAACGCATTCAGAGCGAGAGAGGATTTGTATGCATTTGAGGCGGTAGTGTAACAGAGTAAAGTTATTACTTTATCAGTAATGCCCACACTTATTCGATCAATTAAATTCTAATTCTGATTTTCAATAAAATATAATTGTACTACACAAATAAAAATGAGTTTCCTCCCATTAGTATTGCTTATAAAGGATTTTTAACGTTTGTTCTATTATATACAGGGGTTTTCAAGTTGATGGGCTATTAGAAGTATATGAATTAGTAGAAGGAATTCAATTCTGAAACTTGGGCTCATTTGGTTATTGTTTATGCCGCTTCTTTTAAAAATATTTTCAAGTTCGATTTACATCCGGTTATACCGGAAGTCGATACCAACTTTGTTATTTCAAATGGAATGGTATTTTTAATTTTTTCAATCGATTCATTTTTTTATCCTCTTTCGATCTATATAGATACTTCCTATTTTATTTGAAAATTTTGGAATAATTTTGAATTATTACTTAAAATAGGAAGTATCCGTATAGATCGAAAGAGGATAAAAAAAGGAATCGATTGAAAAAATAAAAAATAGTAGGTGCCATTTGAAAAAACGAAGTAATTCGTGTTTGAAGTTTTTCAATTTTAGAATTTTATTTTGAACGCCCTGTATAAATTATTTAATTAAATTTTGTCAAGGCGTTAGCACTAATATTCAGCTATTACTGGTAGAAATTTCAACACTCTAAGTCGTATTTTGTGGAAGTTATGATTTTTTATAATTTGGGTTGCGGTAGCGATTTTTTTTCTATAAATTAAATTAACTCAGAAACCGATCGTCATAGGTGTACAAGTTGGTTATCAAACTTACCTTAGAATTACACGTTTTATTCGAATTCAGCGTAAAAAATATACCATTCCATTTAAAATAACAAATTTGGTATCGACTCCCGGTATAACCGGATGTAAATCGAACTTGAAAATATTTTTAAAAGAAGCGGCATAAACAATAACCAAATGAGCCCAAGTTTCAGAATTGAATTCCTTCTACTAATTCATATACTTCTAATAGCCCATCAACTTGAAAAACCCTGTATACATACTTTCTTAGTTTCTTCGATTTTTCTTATTATATATATTATACCTAAAGAAGCATTAATGCCTCAAATTTTAAAAGCACAATAATTGTGTTATTTAATTAAAAGGACGAATAAAAACAAACAAGTTTAAAAAATTTCAACAAATTTAATTAATCAACTTTACAATTGTTTCGCCAAACTTTGGCTTCATCAGAAATTTATTATTAACTTGTATTGTAACAATTGTAAAATTGATTAATTAAATTTGTTGAAATTTTTTAAACTTGTGTTTTTTTATTCGTCAGAATTAATATGAATTTCAACTAAGTATCGATAGAATCAATTAAATAAATAAAAAAACATGAGTCTTTAGAAAGCCACATTTTAATAGTGAAATAGCACACTAACTGTTTGCGGATGGATAGCCGAACTTTATTGGTAATTGTTGACGAAGAACGAAATTTTCTCAATTAATAATAATTATTGTTTGGTAATAACAGTTTCTTCTGGCAAACTCTTCACTTGAGGAGTTCGTTTATGCTTCCATGTTTTTTCAACACAGTCGTTTTAGTATCTCTTTGCTTAATATCTCTAATGATCTTTAGGATTACCTCATTCGATACTAATTATTGTCCAGTAAGTAATTAGAGTTTTCTAGTCATTATTCTGCTGAAGAGTTGAGATCATGTGTTGTGTTTCCATTCAAAAATGAGCTAATTCAGTATTAATTTCGCGCCCATGTTCTTTCGTCAGCATCATGTTATGAATATGCAAACCAATTTTTAAACGATCATTGTATTTTCGTATCTCTTTCTCTCACACATCGAGATGTTCGAAATCATTTGCGATAAGTGTATGACTTCTTCAAATCTTCTAACTGTTATTTCCCCTTAATACGTAACCGACACCGTTAGTTCTTTTCTATCTCCTATAGAGATCTTAATATTAAAACAACAAACACATTAAGTTACCATTCAAAGCCAATTACAATTACAGTTCTCCGTTTAACCGATCCGAATTTGAATGGATGGATAGGTACCTTTTCCCAACAATGGATGCTTCGGCATGGAAATGCAAATAACCACATCAACAAAAAGTGCAGTTACAATATACACAGACGTGTGTGTATACGTTAATTTCTTGCTATCTAGAAAGTACATCTGTTTTCATATTAGCTTCCTGATTTTCTTTACCTGCTCCTTTATAATTATGTTTGAAATGCAACAGGCGATGTAGAACAACACACTAATTACAAAATTTCGAGTGAAACGGTTAGATATCGTCGACGAATAAATATTTATGTATGACTCGTGAGAAGTTTATTGCTCAAGAGGGACAATGAAATAATCTACTATCTACTGAGTGATGTAAAATTACTCCGGAACATGAGTAACATTAGTAATTTCGTCCAAACGGTTTCATCACAAATCCAAATCCAAAAGTTTTGTAGTTTTCAGCTTTATCTATATATTAAATTTCTAATGGGGTGTTGACCGAACAGTTTCACCCCAGGTCCAGGGGTTGTTTTGCGTTTTCTGGACCGCCCCTATTAAGTTAATTTTTAAGAGAAGATCTGCTATTCTTTTCTTTCTAAATTAATCTTCCCATTTTCATATTATTAGGTACAACCAAATTCTGCAAAAATTAAAATATTCCATAAAAATAATTTATTTACTTATTCAATAATTTAAAAAATATTTTCTACAAATTTTCTTCTAATAGGTATGTTTGTCAAAAAATACGTATTCAAGTGGGGCAATGAAGAACTTGATACCAAAATCGTTACGGCCAAAGTTTAATGTGTTCATTGGTTCTCTACGACCCCAAAAGTTTTAAATTCGGGAAACCTAATACGTAGATACGTATTTATTAAATTTTCACGTTGGGTGGCTAAAGGTAATTCACCCATGTACTCTACTGAATTACTTAATCGATTAAAGGGTGTTTTTGAATGGCCTTAAGCAATCACAAGTGCATGTTAATACATAGTTAGTTGATTTTTGTTCGTATCATGTGTCTTTTACTATATTATCACGAAACCCTTGGCGAAATTTGGAAGGTGCTGTTGAACCAACATTGTATGGTAGATATACCTAATACTAACTTAGGCAGGTACTAACTGCCCAATATATTGTTACGAGTACTTGCCAATTAAGTTGGTGTGAGCATAATTAACGAACATCTTCCCTGAATACACAAGGAATATTCCCGGCTTTCCCTGCAACATCTAGAAAACACCAGCAACGATCAATGGGAAAACAATTGGATTACTAGACGGCTGAAGAATTCCCTAGAAAAAGGCTGAAAAGACTATAAAAGGCGGAAACGGCACACACCGAGTTAGTTGACAGTGAACAGGTGATGTTTGGAAGCGAAGCGATCGATAGGCGAACAACAGGCGATAGAAGTCATAGTGTCTATGGTATAGCGAGTATTTATAGTAGAAGCGAGCGGGAAAAGAGGCTTTTAGTGAAATAAATTGTGTAGACTTGTTTATAACTGTAGTGTAGTCAAATTAACTTTAGTAATTAAATAAATTCGTTATTATTGTTTTGTTAATTGTGTTTTCCGTGACTGAACACGTCACAATATTTTGTACTTGGTAAATATTTTGAGGGCCCGTAGAATCATGTATTTGTTAAGATTAATTATAAACAT
Organism: Agrilus mali; assembly: GCA_029378335.1. Taxonomy (NCBI): domain Eukaryota; kingdom Metazoa; phylum Arthropoda; class Insecta; order Coleoptera; family Buprestidae; genus Agrilus; species Agrilus mali. Next base: position 2,816,956 of record CM055657.1, on the reverse strand, counting down.
TTTGTAGATATTTTTATTTTACTTAAAATGTATATGAACTGGGAACACTTTCTTGTCGATTTGAATTAAATTAGGAAAATGCACATCCAAAAAAAATATGCTTTTGACTAAGACGTCACAGTTGAATTGAATTGAAAGTATTCCATGAAAAATTTAAGAAACAATAAAAACTGTTTTCAATACGACGTTTCGACCTCTTTTACTTTTATTAGTTACTATCAATAGTTACGTACTTTTGTTTATCAAAACGTCATATAAACTGTTTTACTTATACGTAAAAACATATCACGTCTGGAACGATTTTTAATTAAATAATAACAAACACATATTTATCGTGCAGTTTTCTAGATACTTATTAATGGCCAGTTATTGCAATTAATATTAAAAAATATCTGACATGGACGATTTTTACATTTAATTGTACTAAAGGGTGTGTATCAATTTTATGAACTTAAACAACATGGTGCATTAAGGAATATATAATGATAGGAGACTCCTTAAATGTTGCGACTAATATATAACCATCAAAGGTTCAAAATCACTACGAAAAATTATTAATTTTGTTGGATAAGTCGAATAAGAAATTAACTTTCTATTAAAAGTTGAAGCTTTTATTATTTTTTTAAAACAAGAGTTAACTATTCGTCAAATATAGAATGTATACGATTTAGTTAATGACAGTGGCGGATTTACCAGCAGGCTAAATAGGCTACAGAAATAAAAAAAAATATTATCATACCCGGAAAAAAGGAGGCTCAAAAAATCAACAGAAATTACAATATTTTAGTGCTATACTCTAACGTCTGTATATGAAAAATTACTAAACGCTTATTTATAAAATATACTATTGTGATTTTGAATTTTTTAAATATTCCAATAGCGTTTAAGTATTACATTTTAAATTTAGTATTTTTACCTGTTTTTTAAATTAATTATTGTCATAATTTTTTCTTTAGGTCCACCCACACTATTCAATTAATGTGTACCTAATATCTTTCACCTTATAAATATATCTATTCGAAGAGAAATGGGATCCGAAAAAAAAATTGCTTAAAAATAACAATAACAAATATTATATAGATATATATGTGGAAAATTAATACTTTTCTATTGATATTTCTGATGATATTAACAACCTGTTTGAGTGTAGAATTAAAATTTAATAAATTTACACGTAAAAAATTGCATATACTTGCACAGAATTTCATAAATATTATACATTTCTTAGAATGATGATAATTAAAAAAAACAATAATGATAAAATTGTAATGAATAAAAGCTGTAAATATCCATTCAACGAAAGTTCTTTTAACATTCTTACATTTTTAATCCTAACGAATTCGTATCAATATTTGTTGATTAGTCCGACAGAAATATAATACAATGATAAAGTTGCAATTTCATTGACAAAAAATTGATTGTGAATTAGGGGAAGTATAGAATTGCAGGTGTCAGTAGGGGCGGCAAAATTTGAATAGCCTACGGGCGACAAATGTGTAAATCCGCCACTGGTTAATCACCATTATTTATAATAAAAAAAAATTGATTAAGAAAATAAGACCAAGTAGAATGTTGGCGTCACCTTGTGCACGTTTGTAGCGTTACTTCCTTAGTTCAGGAACTTGTGCAGAGAGCTCTGTTAAAGTGGAAGGAAGTCGAAATGTAGTTTCGAAGTATATATATAGATTGTTTCATCTATAAAAGTAGTTGTCCTACAGTTACACTAGATGCCCCTGTATATAGTTTTTTTAACCCCTGTAAATTATATTTAAAAAACTTTTTTGGCATTTTCAAAAACTAGAAATAACAATAATTAAGTATTTCACTCTTCTGCATAGTCACTCACTTCGTAATTTGTGTTATTTTATAAAAAATATTTTTGATTTTATATATTTTGTCTCGTAAAGTAAAAATGATTAAAAATAAATTACTTTTTATTTGGATATGGAATTAAAACTAAATGTATCGTTTATTCATCAACTACGGAAACTCATTTTATTGTTTATTATTTCATTTTCATATTTATTTGACTCTAAAATTTTTAAAATGGCAAATTAAACTCAGTAAATAAATATATAAATTAAATTTCACATTAATAAAATTAAAATCACCTTTTTAGAGACTTTATTTCCAGTAAAACAACTCTTTATAGTCAGAGGAAAATTTTATTTTGTACACAACTGTTATTTCATTTAGGTAGGTACTATACTAAATTATTATTATGTTACACATTTTTATATATGTAGGTATTTACTTATAATTTATTTCTACATTAATCGTATTGCTTAGGAATAATATAATAATGATATACCATGCGTTTTTCCAACAATACCTACCTTCATTATTTATTTATTTATTTATCAAAATAATCTATTTGATAACTTTAACTAAATAAATATATTAGTAGTATCACAATGCTTATGAACAGCCGCATAATTTAAAACAATCACAATAATATTAAATACAAAAGTATAGGTTTTATATTAATTTAATGTAACTGATTAAAATTCAACCGATTGTACAGCCAAAAAATCATAAATCAAAAACTGTGAATTAATATTGCTCTTGCCCTGTACTTTTAAAAAATAAATAATGTATTTTTTGGTAGTTAGTAAATAACTAATTAATTAATTTTGGACGATTATTATCAATAAATAAACAATAATTCATGTTCAACACTTCAGGCTTCACAACAGGTCTTTTTGTTTATTAATTTTTGCTAATTTCATACCAGGATAATTACATTTATCTTCTTTTTAAACGTGATAAAAAATTTAACAGAATCTAGAATTCTTCTATCTTTCCTACACTGGTGGCCCCTCATATATCCCTTGAAATATTTTTTGCTTGCTAGTTAACATATGTACAACATACTCCACAACAGGCAGTTTCGAACAATACAATATACAATAGATTCCTAAATATCATTATTGTAATTAATAAACAAAAAACTAAATAAATTAAACAGTCCTCCTATTAAATTGAATGGAAATAATTCTAAAGAAATGTAAAGAGGAATAAATAAAGTTCCAGTTGGAGTTTTTTATTATTAACTATAAAAAAAATAGTTAGTTAACTTACATAATTTAGAAAAAGAAACAGTGATAACTATTATAAAGTCAAATTGAAATATTAATATTTTTTTTTAGTAAGTAGTATTTTTAATTTGTTCCTCTTTACCAATAAAATTCACTTTGTTTTTGAAACAAAAAAAAACTAATTAAATAGCTATGCACTTAAATTAATTAATATTAAAATTAACATTTTCACTATTAGTCGATGGCTGAAGCGTAATTTTAATTAAGTAAATATAATATCTGTAATTTACAATAACTGTGTTATTATTTATACAACATTGAAATTACTACATAGGTACCTACATACAATCGTATAACAGAAATATTTGCACAACTAGAGAAGAATATAATTGACACACTATTATAACGGGACGTATGCATCCCTTAATTTCTATACACAAAAATTAGTTTTCAAGGAACTGATCATTTATGTTATTCACCATAAAAGAATTGAATCTATACAATCGAAATTACAATTTAAAATACGTTGGCACCAAAAAGAATAAGAATATTAAATATAACGTTCACCAGGTTTTTAATTTGTACCTAAATTACTAATTAAGAGACACAGAAAGAGATTTAAACTAAGAGCGTTTGTGTTAATTACCTATGCGAACATTGTTACTTCGAGTGCGTCTGTTTAGAGAAAGAAAAATAACCGAACGCAGTGGTATGCGTGCGTTAGCTAAGAAAGCACACAGACAGAGAACGCATTCAGAGCGAGAGAGGATTTGTATGCATTTGAGGCGGTAGTGTAACAGAGTAAAGTTATTACTTTATCAGTAATGCCCACACTTATTCGATCAGTTAAATTCTACTACTAATTTTTAATAAAACATAATTGTACTACGTAAATAAAAATGAGTTTCCTCCCATTAGTTTTGCTCATAAAGGCTTTTTAACGTTTGTTTATTTTATATTCATTTTTTCCTAGTTTCTTCGACTTTTCCTAATTCTACCCTTGAATATGAATGCCTCAAATTCCAGAAGTGGAAAGATCGTCTCATTTTATGTAAAAGACGTTCCTGAGCCTTTTGAAAGCTACATTTTAGTGAAAAAGCTTCCTAACAGTTTCCGGATGGACAGTCGAAATTATCGGGCCAATGATTTCTACCTTCCTATGTCCTCAGATGCATAACATTACTCCAAATAAATATCTTCAGTGAAAAATCAAAAAGACCCTTCTCAAACTGTCAAAAAATTACTATATCCACCAATCGTGAACAGTGGAGCTAAAATTTCTGACAATGGGGTAGATGGTAAATGTATTCATGAAGTAATGATGGTTAGAGATGGATGGGGAATTAAAGAGGGTAAAGGATAAGGTGGGGGTGTGGGGATAGGGATTTAAATGTAAGGTATTGCAATCTTATTATCCTGAGCAATCAAATACAAACAGTATTAGGCTAAAGCTTAACCTGGTGTTACCTAACCAAATTTTAACAAAAAAATAATATTTTTTTTTAATTGCTTAGGACCATGAGGTTAGATCAGGTCACCATTTGTGTCTCCACCCTTCCGCTTTTTGTGCACATATACAGGGTTTTTCAAGTTGATGGGCTATTAGAAGTATATGAATTAGTAGAAGGAATTCAATTCTGAAACTTGGGCTCATTTGGTTATTGTTTATGCCGCTTCTTTTAAAAATATTTTCAAGTTCGATTTACATCCGGTTATACCGCAAGTCGATACCAACTTTGTTATTTTGAATGGAATGGTATATTTTTCACGCTGAATTCGAATAAAACGTGTAATTCTAAGGTAAGTTTGATAACCAACTTGTACACCTATGACGATCGGTTTCTGAGTTAATTTAATTTATAAAAAAAAAATCGCTACCGCAACCCAAATTATAAAACATCATAACTTCCACAAAATACGACTTAGAGTGTTAAAATTTTTACTAGTAATAGCTGAATATTAGTGCTAACGCCTTGACAAAATTGAATTAAATAATTTATACAGGGCGTTCAAAATAAAATTCTAAAATTGAAAAACTTCAAACACGAATTACTTCGTTTTTTCAAATGGCACCTACTATTTTTAATTTTTTCAATCGATTCCTTTTTTTATACTCTTTCGATCCATATGGATACTTCCTATTTTATTTGAAAATTTTGGAATAATTTTGAATTATTACTTAAAATAGGAAGTATCCATATGGATCGAAAGAGGATAAAAAGAGGAATCGATTGAAAAAATAAAAAATAGTAGGTGCCATTTGAAAAAACGAAGTAATTCGTGTTTGAAGTTTTTCAATTTTAGAATTTTATTTTGAACGCCCTGTATAAATTATTTAATTCAATTTTGTCAAGGCGTTAGCACTAATATTCAGCTATTACTAGTAAAAATTTTAACACTCTAAGTCGTATTTTGTGGAAGTTATGATGTTTTATAATATGGGTTGCGGTAGCGATTTTTTTTTTATAAATTAAATTAACTCAGAAACCGATCGTCATAGGTGTACAAGTTGGTTATCAAACATACCTTAGAATTACACGTTTTATTCGAATTCAGCGTGAAAAATATACCATTCCATTCAAAATAACAAAGTTGGTATCGACTTGCGGTATAACCGGATGTAAATCGAACTTGAAAATATTTTTAAAAGAAGCGGCATAAACAATAACCAAATGAGCCCAAGTTTCAGAATTGAATACCTTCTACTAATTCATATACTTCTAATAGCCCATCAACTTGAAAAACCCTGTATACCATTAATTCTGTTCCTCCAGGTGTCGACTCACAACAAATTTTAAAAATTCTTTTAAGTAAATAATACAATTTTCCATCAGTTCCTTAAAGAAATGTGCTACATCGAATAGAAAATCGAACGATTAGATTGGGCACACTGAACGTCTGAACGTATAGGTACAGTACAATAATATAAGTTTTGAGCAAGTCTATTACAAATAATTGTTCCCATATTAATAATATACATACAGTAAGCAATAGAAATAATGTCCAATAAACATTATTCGGAAGTGTCTCCTTTCACTGATTTCTGATCGTTACCCTGCTGCTCCGGATCGACCATCCTGAACGTTTCCAGGAATTCGTTCAGATCCACGAGTCCGTCATTGTTCATGTCCATTAATCTACAAATCTCCAACAGCTGCTCCTGGGTCACAGGATCGGGCATGTGCTCCTTTATCAGATTGCAAGCGTCCGAGAACTCTTCCAAACTTATGTAACCTAAGAAAAATTTCATCCCCTCATTAAAAATATTAATTTCAAATTTCTTAGTGGCATTTTCGTAAATTATGAAATATTTTTTTATAATGTCTCAGGGGAAAATTAGTGATTTAAAAACTGAATAGGCATAGTTGACAGTTGTATAATTTTATTATCACTCAAAGAACTACATAATTAAAAATTTAAAAAACATTTAAAGTATTCTGTTTATTTTGTAAATGATTTATTTAGACAATTCTTGGGCCCCAAATGCCGCCCACTTATTATTTTGAGTCCCAACTGAATCGATTTCTAACATATCGTCAGTAATTTTAAAATTGTCTCTCTGACAAGAATCCTCCAAATTTATTAAGTTTGGCAATGTCAGTTTCAATATAATTGTAACATCCTTTACGATATTAACTATAAAAAAGAGAATTATGTAGCACAACAACGCGAAGCTTCCCCAAAAAATGATAGAAAACGTTTTAAGGAAGAAAATTAGAAAAGAGTTGCAAGTTGAAATACATTCAGGATTATATAGGATAACAGTTAAATAGTTTTCTGTCGTAAGGATATCCCTGAGAGGTTCCTCTTTGGTTAAATTATCCCCAACGCTTAATCTGTTTGTGAACCTTTGTATCCAGAACGAGTCACTATGTAAATTGTGGGTCAACTTTTGTCTAATTGCTAAAGCTTTCTGGGAGAACTTTTCTAAAAGGGTGATTGAATCCTGTTTTCGTACGCATAAGTCTGTTCTTGGACTTTTGTCCCTACTTAAAGTCTTCTCTTGATGATAATAACGTCGCAATTTCTTTCGCTCATCCTCAGCAACACAAAATTCTGCTTTTTTAATGTTTTCGTCATGTCGATGGCATGGATTCATTCTGTTTTGATTCGAAATTCGAACTGATAATTTTTCTATTAAAAAGCCAATATTAATTAATGGATAGTACTATAACGATAATATTTGACGTATGAATGACATTATAAGCGATGAATTTAAAATAATATTGAAGCCTACATTACTCATTTGGCCCGATATACACAATGTGTCCATTTATTTGCAAATTTCTTTACCTTGAATTAATTTACAAAACAAATTTGCATTAAAAGTGAATTTGGATACAAACCCGCCATCGATTTAGTTGAAAACCCCCTGAGGATGTGATGTTTCAATTTTCATCGACCTTGACATTTTCTCTCATTTTATGTATTGCTGGATAAGATAGGGGTTGTAGGCATACACCGAAAAGTGCGAGGAGCACGTAAAAGACGCATCTCTATTTCTTACCGAGGCAAAACATGAAAGTGACTTTGTTGTGTTGAATTTCGTCCAGGTGGCGCCGCTCTTGTTGACACAAATCCTCTTACGCTTAATTATTTACTTTAACGGTATCCAAAATACAGCCAAAAAGGGAAAGTGGAGAAAATTGTTTTCAACACAGTTTTAAAATAGTTTTCTTCATCTAAGGATGATTTAAATAAATAAATAATTAACAAAAATTTTTTCCTTCCTAGCTTATACGCGAAAACATCTACCACCCGTTCCGAAAAGCTGCTATCGTTCACACTGACTATAACGCATTACGCACAGCGCATGCTTGAATATCTGCTACTACTCGTTCTAAAGCATACCGCCAATGTCATAACTATTATTAAGTTATATACATAATTTGAATTGTTTTTTTTTTGTTGATTTAATAATCGTTCTATTTGGGGCCAAAAGGATTATGGCATTGAAAGTAACCCTTCACATATGGTAAAGCTGAATTTATAAATAACTCAGAAACTCAGTTAGGAAACATATGATGCCAACAACTTTGCCCTTTCGCTTTCTATATTAAAACGGAAAAAGGATTCAATTCATTTTTCGTTGTTATATGCCTGAAAGAAAAGCAACTGGCGATCTTTGTTACATACTTACCTATATATTCATTAATTGTAAAATATAACACATGAATAAAATTTGTTCAAATAGGTATTTACGCCTAGCCTTTTCTTAAAGGCTTTGTATCTAGGATAAGGTCACGATATTGCCAAAGGTATTGTTAACATTCATCTCAGTTTATATAACCATAAAAAATGTTGTTAACTTGTGCAAATTACAACTGTAAAGCCGTCGCGTCGTCTTGATCTTACCCTAGACAATAGTTTTGTTTGTGATAAGGGGTGAGCATAGAATGCCTAAAATTTACTACATCAAACTGCTTTGTTGTTTGTCTATCTAGAATCTAAACTTTGTTTATATATGTAAATGAGCGCTTCACCCTCACGCATAAACCGGAGCAACTAATGAAGCAAATGCCAGGGAGATAAGGCATTCTGCGGAAAAAAGAAATATATACATACACAAAGGACGGTGTATAAATATTAATATAAAAGGACAACGAAGTAGAAAACTCGAATATATAATGTTGATAATTTAAAAGAAAGCACAAATGATGGTATCTGCAGTTACCTCAGAAGCAAAGAAAAAAGTCTTACAAGACTATTCCATCTAGGGGAGATTTTTGCCATAATTTACAATCACCATCACATGTTCTAACAGTCATTTATTACAACCATGGGCTTTTACTTTTTCAGAAGTCTGTTTTATTTTATTTTGGGGGTGTAAAGTCTTTGTTTCATTCATGTATGCAATTTTAATCATGAGGGTGGATAGATACGTATGGCAATAAAATAAAGAAATTTGAAAATTAATCGTTGTGGATTAAGATCTGTTGGCCAAAGCAGCAAGTAAATTTAAAGAAGAAACAAAGAACACAAATTCGTCTTCCAATTGTAACGTTTAGTTGAATTGCCCAAAGAACTTAAAATATCTTATTTTTAGTAGTTCTTGTTGTATTGCGCGTTCTTTTTTATATTTTCTGAGGTATTTTGGTAGCTTAACGCCTGGTTAAATACAAACATAAATTTTCCGTTGCCCAAAGTTTTCTTTTGTTAAAAGTTTATGAATTGGGACGCTGTAATTTTTATAGGTACGTCAAGCCAGCCAACTTTTGAAATTCAGCGACTTCCTCCCCACAATAGAGCCACTTTAAAAGTTAAACTAGGAATGATATAACAAGTTCCGAGAGGGTTAAAATTTAACGACGTGGCACGTGTGCCAATTATATGAATGTTGCCAACTATGTCGGACACATTTACTGGTTCTAAACACATGTAAATTGCCGCTTGCGGATAAAGCTGCAGATTTATACATCGGACACGAGAAATAGTGCAAGCTCATTTCGGAAAATTAACAGTGGACGGATGATGGTAATTTCTCATTCTGGAATTATTGCCCGGTGAAGCAATTCGGAATACAACGGGACATTATTGGGGGCATTATGTGGTTATATTAGACCGATTCACTGGAACAAAATTAAGTAGACGTGCTAGAGGGTTATTCATGACACACGAAACACATCCCTTTTGAATAAATACTCATTCAGACGGAGCGTTTGTCGGGGATGACCTTTGTAATCTCTTAAAACGGAAAAGAATAAACCCCTTGTAATCAAATTAAAAAAAAATTCGTTCATTGGTATAATAACAGTTAAATATTGTGACATTAATAATAATTATTTAGAAAATGTTCTGCTACCCCTTTCTACTTCGATTAGTAATTTTGTCAAAATTACAATTAGATAAATTTTAACGCAGTAAATCCTTAGAGGTAATAAGGTGCTAAGTGTTGCTCATATCGAATAGGATTAGGATTAGGTCTTTCCCAGTTAAAACTTCCCACTTCTGGACCTGCATCTTAATTATCATTATACCTGCGTATTATATGGCTCAATTTATTTTCTTCTATACAGGGTTTTTCAAGTTGATGGGCTATTAGAAGTATATTAATTAGTAGAAGGAATTCAATTCTGAAACTTGGGCTCATTTGGTTATTGTTTATGCCGCTTCTTTTAAAAATATTTTCAAGTTCGATTTACATCCGGTTATACCGGAAGTCGATACCAACTTTGTTATTTTAAATGGAATGGTATATTTTTTACGCTAAATTCGAATAAAACGTGTAATTCTAAGGTAAGTTTGATAACCAACTTGTACACCTATGACGATCGGTTTCTGAGTTTTTAATTTTAACGCTACCACAACCCAAATTACAAAAAATCATAACTTCCACAAAATACAACTTAGAGTGTTGAAATTTTTACTAGTAATAGCTGAATATTAGTGCTAACGCCTTGACAAAATTGAATTAAATAATTTATACAGGGCGTTCAAAATAAAATTCTAAAATTGAAAAACTTCAAACACGAATTACTTCGTTTTTTCAAATGGCACCTACTATTTTCTTTTTTTTTCAATCGATTCCTTTTTTATCCTCTTTCGATCTATATGGATACTTCCTATTTTATTTGAAAATTTTGGAATAATTTTGAATTATTACTTAAAATAGGAAGTATCCATATAGATCGAAAGAGGATAAAAAAAGGAATCGATTGAAAAAATAAAAAATAGTAGGTGCCATTTGAAAAAACGAAGGGAATTCGTGTTTGAAGTTTTTCAATTTTAGAATTTTATTTTGAACGCCCTGTATAAATTATTTAATTCAATTTTGTCAAAGGGGTTAGCACTAATATTCAGCTATTACTAGTAAAAATTTCAACACTCTAAGTCGTATTTTGTGGAAGTTATGATTTTTTATAATTTGGGTTGCGGTAGCGATTTTTTTTCTATAAATTAAATTAACTCAGAAACCGATCATCATAGGTGTACAAGTTGGTTATCAAACTTACCTTAGAATTACACGTTTTATTCGAATTCAGCGTGAAAAATATACCATTCCATTTAAAATAACAAAGTTGGTATCGACTTCCGGTATAACCGGATGTAAATCGAACTTGAAAATATTTTTAAAAGAAGCGGCATAAACAATAACCAAATGAGCCCAAGTTTCAGAATTGAATTCCTTCTACTAATTCATATACTTCTAATAGCCAATCAACTTAAAAAACCCTGTATACATACGAGCCCTAATGCACTTGATTTGGACCAAATGTTACATATATTAAAATTAAGTTGGAAATTTATAAAACACTATGGTATGAATAAGGGAATGACAAGACTACGACAACATTCACTTTGTTCGTGTTACCTTTACATACCGTAACCTTGTAAACCTATAGAGTCAAACAAAATCTTTTATTTTAACGTTGCCTATGAGTTAACAGCGACGTAAATGCGTTGAAATTTTTATTTTGTGAATTTTTAACCCAAAACTAGTGAATACTATAACGTCTTCGCATTCCTACTACATGTAGGTAACTTTGTTGCTGTTACTTATAGACAAGTTTTCCTTTAGGTAAAATTAGAACAGTTTGAAATAATTTGACGCTACATCTTGTACTTTACTTGTGTACATACGGTGAACTTTTCGCAATTGATTCAACTACCATACATCTTATATGTATAAATATGTACGAACATTTTATATATATACATACATAACTCCCCTGCAGTTTTCTCTTCCGTACGTGCGGTGACTACAGTCTCGCGAACTTGCCAGTAAACTTTCGAGTTAGTTACGAGAAACTTTTTGATAAATTTCTTCTTACCTGAATTATCCTTGTCAATAATCCTGAAGATTGTTTCAAGGCTGCTTTTATTCCGATATAAAGCTTCGACAACCTTGCTGGCCCCTTGAACAGTCTGAAATTTTAACGGTTCTTAGAATTTAATGATTATTTTGTCAAACATCCAAAAAAAAAAACGAGGAAGAGGGTCTGTCTGATTTTGACATCAGCACAGAACTCTTTTAACTTCTTTCTTTGACAACAACAACAAAATGTCTTTCAGATTTTACTTAACTAACTTTATTATTTAAATATCTATTGTTTTCATTAATTTTTAAATAAGCATCGATTCAATAATAAATAGTAATTTATTTAAAAGACTTACTGTAATGTCAGTGCCTACGATTTTATCGAAAGTAGTTTCGTACTGGACTTTGTTTCTTTCTGGGTCCGTTACAACCAGTTTGTCCTTTAGCATCCTCCAGGGAAGACCGAGCCCAGTTGCAGCTTCCAAGGAACTGCACCATTCGCTCAATGGTATGTAACCTGAAATAAAAACAATCCTGTGATTTAATAACACAAATAATTTCCTAAAGAAATTTCTTTTGGTCAACTTTGACCCCCCCCCCTTGTAGAAAAAATTGGAAAAACTACTCAACTCAGGAACACCCCTCTACTCATTTGTTTAATGAATAAATTTGCATCAGGGTGACTTTTATCAAAAATAACACTTTCAGTATCAAAATCTGACTAAAAGAATTTTCTGATTTGCCGGAGTTAAAACTGACGAGAAGTTTTATTAATGGTTGCGTAACGAAACTACTTAATGGCAATCAATTAGTATCGCTCTGCTCTTTTAAGTGTTTTTCAATTTTTAATAAGTGCTCTGATACTATTTGATTCGAATTGATTTACCATTGCCACTGCCAATTAAATCGAAAAGATCGTCGAACAGAAAAAGAGTAAATTCTCAATTAACGTCTCTTGTTAATGAATATGAAAGTTACTGGTTCGTGCTAAGTCAATTAAGTCTTAGATTTTTGGTTAATTTGGTTTTTCATTATTAACGAAGTGCTCGCGATGAAGAATTTTATTAGAACGTCGTCTTAATTAAATAAAGAAAGTTGATGCAAACGTGTCTGCATAATTTTTTTTAATTTCCATGATAAAAATATGATTACATTATGTAAATGATTTTTAAATCTGAAGCTTTTAATTCACTTTGATCTAAATAAATCTAATTTTGATACAGAAGTCATGTTTATATCAATCTATAATGAAACAAAATGCAGGGTGTTTAGGCTCATATTTTTATTAGTTGCTTTGTTTTCCAGAATACTAATTTTTTATACCTAGTCGTTATGATTACCGAGTAAACAGACTGTTCATCAGCAGATAATCGATGTAATTAAGTCCTTGTTGATCCTCCCTGCTGTTATGTTGTATAGTAAATGAGCTAGTCAAGCGATAACGTGATTTATAAAGTCTGTATCGGGAGATGAGTCCATTCTAAAACGATTGATCCTGTCACAGCTTCCCTTATAGCCCATCCTTTAGCTACATATATATATACCCAATAAATATTAGATACAAAATTAAATTCATCAGTTCCAGTTACCAGACAATCCTGATTATACTGGGGATGGCACTATTGATCAAATATATAAAATTCTCGTGTCACAATGAAACGGCTTGACCGATTTTTATGAAATTTTATATGCATACTCAGTAGGTCTGAGAATCAGCTACTATCTATTTTTCATACCCCTAAGTGATAACGGTTGTCCACCCTTAAATTTTTAATTTTTTGGACAAAATTTTTTTTTGAATTTTTTTATGATACAGCATACAAAAATACATACAACCCTTAATTTTAACCCTTGTACCACCAACCCCCATTTTTTAATAGCTGTATTAGTACTGTAATAATCTTCAACTCTCAGCAGTCGATAACTGATCAATTATTATCAATCGATTAGTCATCCCCGCCAGGCGTCTACTGATGTCACTACTCACCCAGCAAACAGCACGGAGTGGGGATGAGAATGAAACAGATTTTTTTAAAATGTTACAGGGAGTTCAAATATGTTCTAAGAAGTAAAAGAATGCTTTATTATAGATAACATTTCAGAATGATTTGGCAATGTTCAAGAATGTTCCAGAATCTTGAAGATCATTCAAGAATGTTTCAGAATGTTAAAAAAAGTTAGAGAATGTTTTGAATCATTATGGTATGTTCTGGATACTTTGAATACTTAATATTGACATCATAGAAGTCAAAGATTCTTTCAACATTTATCTAATTCTTAAAGAATTTCTTTAAATAATAAAACGTTATCGTCACCCTATATCTGCATTCCCACTTTCAATTAATATCTCTTAGCCTTCACTTGTTTGTTTGTTTGTTTGTAAATTATTGTTTAATGTCTCCATTCCTCTCCGGATTTGGTCGCCAGCTTGTAAAACCCTCAACAAATGACCTGAACGTCGCAGTAGTAGAATTGCTGTGGGGGTTGATCGATTATATAATTTTTAATTGCCTTAACGAGCGCTGCGGAGCTTAGGGATTCATACCCACGCAACCCCATTCAAAGAAAACCAAATTTATAACATTCTCCAGAATTAAACAGAAACATTTGAAATACAAGTTAGGCATTTATTTATTTATGAACCTAAATAAAATTTATATTTCTTCTATTCACTATTGCTGTTCGATAAATTTGTTCAGATCGATTGTCGATTTAGTTAGAAGTTTAAGGACCTCTAATTCTCAAAAATAGTATTTGGAATGTTATTCTTAAAATCAGGGATAAAATTGATTTATAAAGTTTTCAGTTTTTCTTATAATCCATGCTACCTATCACAGTTTGTTTAGGGAATATGGAGAGGGAAATCGCATCAAAAACGAATTATGTGTCAACAGGAAACAAGTTTGTTTTCTCTGACGCTTTCAGGATATGTTACAATATTGATCACATTTTTTATGGTTCCTTTCATGTACACGTACCCTCATCATCGCACATACATCAAGTTTGGAATACTTTCTGGAATGAATGAAACATGAAACTAATTCCACATATTTGCATGAATAATTACCATTAACTTTGGTTTAATGTCATGATCAATTTATTAGCGAAACTGATGAGGTTTTCAGTGTTAAAATTTTTAAGAAACAGAGTTTCCAAAACTCTATTTGTAACAGAAGAGAAAATCTATTTATCTGAAGGCCAAGGATGTTTTGCTTTTATAAAACCTACATCATCAGTCTCAATTCCAGAGCATCCATTATTTTCTTTTTGAGAGGATTTTTTAAAAAACCAACCGGTTTAGAATTCCAAGCAGAAAATAGTTCTTACGTATTTGTCGAGACAATGGAAAATGTATCATGAGAAATAGTGTTTAGTACGGAGAGCACATTGCAGAGTCCCTGGAAATTATGTTTCACGTCAACTTCCAAGATTTCCGATAATTCTGAGAATAAAACTGACGTCTCAGAAGATAATGTTTCGCTAATGTTCGTGTCACTGGAAATTTCCATGAAATAATAACCCTTGTAAGCAAAACCAAATATAATCCTCGAAAGGATAAAAGAGATTTTTATTTATCTTTTTATGATACGATATAATTATTAAATGAGCTTCTTTTTACGTATATCAAGCTAGCACGACAAAGTTATTTTTCCAATTTCTGACTTGCACTATAATTTGTCGTTAAGTTGTTACCAAATCCAAAAATTTGTCGCTCGTGCCGTTTAGCCGTAATCAGCTGAGATGACACAATCAAAGAATTTGTCAAAATTGAATAGATGAAGCGGTTAAAAAATGCTTATATTGGCATCGCTACGTAGATGATATCCTAATATGTTTCAATGGTACAGACAGACAATTGAAAAATCTTTTTAACCTAGTAAATAGTTTACATCCTAATATTAAATTCACACTAGAAGAAGAAGTAGACAAATCCATAAACTTTTTAGACTTAACTATCCAAAATGTAAATAATAAACACTCCTTCGCTATTTTTCATAAAGAATCGCAGACAGATACCATTATAAATGCTAGATCACACCATCCTATAAGTCATAAATTAGCTTTTTTCCACTCTAGTCTTTTTAGATTACTATCAGTACCTATGTCTAAAGACAATTATAATAAAGAACTAAATAGGACTTATGTTATTGCTGTCAATAATGGTTATAAACCCGCTTTGATCACGTCTATCTTAAACAAAAAACTAAAAACTAAAACATTAAACTTACTATACCCACTCAATAGAGGAAAACCCTCAAAATTTTGTTCAATTTCATTTTTAGGCAATATTTCATTAACCATAGGCAAATTTATTTCTCAACTTACAGATTCATTTGTGTCGTTTAAAACCAATAACATTTTAGGTAGTTTTATCAAAAATAACAAAGACCCTACTAAGAAAGATGCTAAATCAGGAATTTATCAATTAAAATGTGGTACTTGTAATAAAGTCTATGTTGGTCAGACAGGGAGAAGTTTTAGTGATAGGCTTAAAGAACATAAAAAAGGTTATGAAAATAATATTTATAATTCTACGTATGCGGAACACTTGTTAGTTAATAAACATAATTTTTGTGACAATTTTAAAATTTTACATGTAGAAAATAAAGGTATAAAATTAAACTTGTTAGAGTCAATGGAAATTAACAAATTTAATAAATTGGGTGTTATTATAAATGATCAAATAGACGTTGTAAATTCCCCTCTATTAAATATTTAAGCTATGTTTGTTAACTCCTCTCTCTCTCTTTGGCTAATAAGTTTAGTATATAAGTCAAATTTTTTTAGGTTTAGTTTATATTACTTCTACACCTGAAGAAGGCACATTGTCCTGAAATATATATTGTGTTCAATAAAAGTTTTTGTAACTATACGTTGTGTGTTTTACTTATAAAGAATTTGTCGCTAGTCATATCTCCAGCCGATAAGCGAAAAACTGCTGGAAAACTATCAAAAAATGAATCAAGGAGTTCTTTGTTACATTTGTTTTAAGAGATCGGATTTATTTACCAAATTTTTTAAATCAGGTTTTCCCTGTTTCCCCCAAGTTGGGCAACACGTTACCTTTCGAGAGTTTGATGGCTTTCTAGCAGTTTTTTGCTTATCAATTGGAGATAAGACTAGCGACAAATTCTTTGATTGTGTCATCTCAGCTGATGGCTAAACGGCACGAACGACAAATTTTTGAATTTGGTAACAAATTAGCGACAAATTATAGTGCAAGCCAGAAATCGGAAAAATAACTTTGTCGTTCTAGCTTGATATACGTCTGATTTTTGACCTTTAAGATTTAAGAAATATTAGTCTGAAATTGACAAGGAGTTTAAAAAATGTAACGTATTCTTGTTTACTTAATTACATAATAGGTACTTCTAGGACTTATGTTTCAAATTCATTCCTGTCACATATAATCCACCAATGAAGATAAATTTCTGATCTTCCACAACCATTTCGTGGACTTAATAGAATTTCTGTTAAGTCTCCGCTTAAAAGCAAGTGTAGGTGACTTAAAATTTCCCACACTTGTCAAATATACGTAATAAATGATGGCTAAACTTGAGAGTCTCTAATCGGAAGTTGTTAAAATTGTTTGAAATCAATAAAATCGTGAATTTAGTTTTGATTTAATAAGTGCTTTATCTTGTCCAGATACTTAAAAATTAAATGCAATTGCATTAGCAAATATTATTCACTATCAGAATATTCAATGTTTACAAAACACCTCAGATTTATTTTACTTGTTAAATGAGCTGGATTTTGACCTTTCACCTAAAAACAAATTATGTTACATTATGTTGGGATTTTAAAAGAACAAACGCATTCCTGTTTAAATAATTACATATTACTTCTACCTAAGCCACAAGTTTATTTCTGTCACATATATTCCACAAATGAAGATAAATTTCTGATATTCCACAACCATTTCGTAGAGTAAATAAAATTTCTGTTGTCTAGTGTAGGTTTTGAAATTTCCCACCCTTCTCAAATATACGTAATAGATGGAGTATTAATTCCCAAGTCACTGATCTGAAGTTGTTCAAATTATTAAAATCAGTGGAACTGTGAATTTAATTTTAGCTTCTTCAGATGCTAAAAAATCAGACGCAATCTTGTTTGCCATCAGAATATTCGTTGTTGTTGTTCACAAAACACCCCAAGTTTATTTTATGTGTATCTCAACTGACGTGAAGGTTTCTCTCAGCTGTACTGTTATGGAATATAAATCAGTGGAAGAAACAATAAACTTGACGTTTCGGGATATAGGATTAATAATACAATATTGAAAAAGGGTAGAAAGTTGAAAAATACATGGAGATACGTAAGTATATGTACTTACTCAGATTAAGGGTGGTAATAAAATTTGAACACTAACATAAAGTTTATTATAAACTGTGGAGACAGTTTATAATTAATTATTATTTATTATTCCAAAGTTGGGTACTAAAAACTCACCCCTTGTAAAAATCAAAACTACAGGTCCAAATTATTATTAAAGCAATGCAAAGAACAAAATATTTAAAATAATGTCTCAAATTCAGAAGAATCTTTCAATATAAAAAGACGTAATAAGCATTTTTTGACTGGCTACGCAAATTCCCCCTTCTTTTTTTTTTTCTATATTAATGTAGGCGTTTCTTACCGGTTTTTTCCGGGTCAGCTTTCTCAAATTCCATCTCCAGCTTTTCTTTATTGGAAAGAATGTGTCCCCTAAGCTCTCGAATCGCGGAGGACTCGACGAGACCGATGCGTTGGCGAAAAGTTAACCTTTTCGTTTTCCCCGTTCCTGTTGTGAACTGAACAAAGTGGGTATCAAGTTGTGGACCGACCAATTTCAAATATGCACCTTTGTTTGACCCCAGCTCGTAATAATTTGACGCAGAAAATACTGTAATTACCTGGAAAGAAAACACATATAATTTAAAATACTTTTTTCCAGTTTCCAAAAAGAAACTTTCTTCATCAATTCGACAATAAACCCTCTATTTTGTAATTTAATATCAATTAATGGAAAAAGAGGCGTTGATTGCTGAATTGCTCAAAATTATAAAGGGGAGAATTGTTAAGTCTTTTTGATTTAAAAAAGAAAAAGTTGATCACCCAGTATTTGTCCAATTTTATAATCTAATAACCGAATTTCTCTTTATAGCGTGTGTAGTGTACTGTGATCATTGTCAAGCAAGTTTTATTTCCTGAAGGCAAAAAGATAATTTTCTCTCGTTTCACAGTTTTCCTCGTAAGGAACATCTCAAGTAGCTTCCGCTCAAGTCACAAACGCTGTTCAGCGAAAACGTTGGATGTTGACTCAACTAATTGTTAATTTTATGTGTAAAGCAAAGTCTCGTGAAATGTAAACAATGTCCTAACGAGGTGTGTTGTCTAAACTGCTAGACTGAACGCATACTGCTCAGGATTTTATGTCTACGGGACAGATGGTTAACAAAATTATCCTTGAGACAATCCACAAAAATGTAATAAGGATTTTATTCTCTTTCAAAGAAATCCAGAATGACAACAAAATTCTACAAAACCGCAGTATTGAAACATTTAATTTTTGAGCTCGTAATTAGTATAAATAGTATGATTAGGTACCAAAAATGAACTTTAAACTAAGATCTGGGACCTCATTACAACAGAAGGGCACTTTATAATGTATTTGAGCCCAAAGAACCACAATTTATTAATTATTTCACTAAAAGGTCATTATGCCATCCATTTAATATTTATAAATACCTGGAACAATAAAGGGCCAACGTATGACCCTTGCGGAACCCCAAAAATGACGCAAACGTAAAAAAATCATCTTCCTCATCACTTTAACCTTTGAACGCTCTCACATAAATATATTAATATAAAATTTGACTTACTATGCAAGAAAGATATTTGAGATGATAATAACTCAATTTGATTTTTACAGAAGGTAGATAGCTGTATTAAATTTCGTTTTCCCTCATCCCTACAATTAATCATAAGTTCAAAAATGAGACGATTCCATAAAAAAGCACGGTTCGAAACCGCCAACGCATCAATCAAAAATATTTCTTGGCGTTTGAAAATTGAACACATTTGTAACATTCATCAGTCGAAATGGCTGCCCCAGTGCTCATTCTACAGAATATAAGAATTTTCAAACGAAACCGTTCATCTTGTTTATAACTTTCCGACGTTCCTCTATTCACCTAGCTGGACGAAGCCATTCCATACGTGAGAGATCAAGTAAATCGTTCAACAACCATAAAATGTTGGAGATAGCAGTGTTTTTCCATTTTGATTGCATTACTGTTAAAAAGAAAAAAGCTGGAATGCTGTTTTGATTGGCATTAAAATCGAGACAGGAAAATTAAACATGTTATTTATGTTTTACCGCAATGAAAACGGTCGGAAGAGAAAAATATAAAAAGCTATAAATAAACCCTTTTCATTGTTTCTTCTGGCAGGGCTCTCCATCGTTTTTCTTTTTCGATTCTTTTTTTCTTACGGCATCAGATAGATATTGTAACACGCAAGGGTCTTATTCCCTGTTGTGAACTGATGACGATGATTGTTGAAATCGAACTCACGTCACGGCTTATTCCCCCTGACTACTAAGGAAACGAGCCTCCTGAAAAACGACTGCTTAAAGGCTCCTCGAATCCATTACAGGTCATTAATATTCTTTAAAGTCAAAACGATCCGCTCCGAATGTTTATTTATATCGCGTACACCTTCTATATCACTCAAGTGGCTCTAAATTTCCTTCCTTAATGAATTATATCACTTCTTTTCTTGATCAACAAAAAGATCAGTTTAAAAACATCTTAAACGTGTTGCAGGGTATTACAGCAGATTGTCAGTTGTTTTCGTAATGAAAAAATGGTTTGATAATAATAGTTTCGAATTTTCTATAGCCCGGCTTCTTTTCCCTGCTTGTAAAATTATTTATAACTTTTGCTGCGCAGCTTTTTCCTTTAAATGTACATTAGCAGCCTGCTTTTCCTGATTGTTGCATCTCCCGTAGCTCCAGGTATTTAGTTTCCTATTCCATGGCTTTCATTCTCCTGACAGTTAGATTTTGTTTAGCTTTTGGATGGCAGCTTTCTTTCTCTAACTGTCGAATTTCCTTTAAATGTCCATGAGCAGCATCCTTTTCCTGTCTGTCGAATTTTCCATAGCTTTGGAGGTGCAGTGTTATATCTTTGACTGTCAGATTTTCTGTACTTTGTAGTGGGCAGCTTCCTTTCCGTGACTATCGGATTCCTTTTAGATATTCATTTCTTTTCTTGACTGTTAAATATTCATCGCTTTGTGCACGCAGTTTTATTTCCCTGACTGTTGGAGATTTTCTTTAGCTTTTGATGGTAACTTCCATCTCCTGGAGGAGGATTTCCTATAGATATCAATTAACTGTTGCATTTCTAATAACTCTCGGAAGTTAGCTTTCTGTTCCTGACTGCTGAAGTTTTGGGCGCGCTGCTTCATTTCCCTGTTTAAATATCCACTATAAGTTTCCTTTCCCTGAACTTTAAATTTTCCGTCTGATAACCATTAGCTGTTTCCTTTTCTTGAATGTTAAATTTCCCATAGCTCTAGCTACTTAGCGTCCTTTTCCTGACTGCCCAATTTTCTATAGATTTAGGCACACAGTTCGTTTCCTAAATGTCGGATTTTCTTAACTTTTGGTGGGCAGTTTCCTTTCCTTGAGTGGCGGATTTCCTTTAGATGTCCATAAGAAGATTTCTTTTCCTGACTGTTGAATTTTCCATAGCTCTGGGTACTTAGCCTCCTATTCTTGACCGTCTAACTTTCCATATCATCATTTCCCTGACTGTTAAATTTCCGTTAAGTATCTACTATAAGCTTCCTTTTCCTGAATCTTAAATTTTCCGTCTGATAACCATTAGCTGCTTCCATTTCCTGACTGTTGAATTTCCCATAGCTCTAGGTACTTAGCCTCCTATTCTTGACCGTCTAACTTTCCATATCATCATTTCCCTGACTGTTAAATTTCCGTTAAGTATCTACTATAAGCTTCCTTTTCCTGAATCTTAAATTTTCCGTCTGATAACCATTAGCTGCTTCCATTTCCTGACTGTCGAATTTCCCATAGCTCTAGCTACTAAGATTCCTTTCCTGACCCGCCGAATTTTCTATAGATTTAGGCACGCAGTTCCTGACTGTCGGATTTTCTTAACTTTTGGTGGGCAGTTTCCTTTCCTTGAGTGGTGGATTTCCTTTAGATGTCTATAAGAAGATTTCTTTTCCTGACTGTTGAATTTTCCATAGCTCTGGCTACTTAGCCTCCTATTCTTGACCGTCTAACTTTCCATATCATCATTTCCCTGACTGTTAAATTTCCGTTAAGTATCTACTATAAGCTTCCTTTTCCTGAATCTTAAATTTTCCGTCGGATAACCATTAGCTGCTTCCATTTCCTGACTGTTGAATTTCCCATAGCTCTAGGTACTTAGCCTCCTATTCTTGACCGTCTAACTTTCCATATCATCATTTCCCTGACTGTTAAATTTCCGTTAAGTATCTACTATAAGCTTATTTTTCCTGAATCTTAAATTTTCCGTCTGATAACCATTAGCTGCTTCCATTTCCTGACTGTTGAATTTCCCATAGCTCTAAGTACTTAGCCTCCTATTCTTGACCGTCTAACTTTCCATATCATCATTTCCCTGACTGTTAAATTTCCTTTAAGTATCTACTATAAGCTTCCTTTTCCTGAATCTTAAATTTTCCGTCTGATAACCATTAGCTGCTTCCATTTCCTGACTGTTGAATTTCCCATAGCTCTAGCTACTAAGATTCCTTTTCCTGACTGCCGAATTTTCTATAGATTTAGGCACGCAGTTCCTGACTGTCGGATTTTCTTAACTTTTGGTGGGCAGTTTCCTTTCCTTGAGTGGTGGATTTCCTTTAGATGTCCATAAGAAGATTTCTTTTCCTGACTGTTGAATTTTCCATAGCTCTGGGTACTTAGCCTCCTATTCTTGACCGTCTAACTTTCCATATCATCATTTCCCTGACTGTTAAATTTCCTTTAAGTATCTACTATAAGCTTCCTTTTCCTGAATCTTAAATTTTCCGTCTGATAACCATTAGCTGCTTCCATTTCCTGACTGTTGAATTTCCCATAGCTCTAGCTACTAAGATTCCTTTTCCTGACTGCCGAATTTTCTATAGATTTAGGCACGCAGTTCCTGACTGTCGGATTTTCTTAACTTTTGGTGGGCAGTTTCCTTTCCTTGAGTGGTGGATTTCCTTTAGATGTCCATAAGAAGCTTCCATTTCCTGACTGTTGAATTTCCCATAGCTGTGGGTACTTAGCCTCCTATTCTTGACCGTTTAACTTTCCATAGCTTTGGGCGCGTAGCATCATTTTCATGACTGTTCGATTTGCGTTGAATGTCCATTTGAAGTTTCCATTTCCTGACTGTTCAATTTTCTTTTGCTCTGAATACTCCGCTTCCTTTTCCTTACGATCAGATTTCTCGTCGCATTTGGCTAGCAACTTCATTTCCCTGACTGTCAGATGTTTGGGTGTGCATTTTCATTTCCCTGATGGTCAGCTTTTCTGTAGCCTTTGATGAGGAGCTTCTTTTTCTTGACTGTCGGGTTTCCGTTAAGTGATTAGCAGCTTCCTTTCCTTATTCTAGTATTTTCCACATCTTTATGTACACAGTTTCCTTTCCATGTGTTTAGATTCTTATTTCCCTTACATTTCAATTAAATTATGAATTTATAAGGCTTACCAAATGTTCTTCAATTATTTAGTTTATCATTTGACTTAATCAACAGTCATCGTTTCATTTAAATGATTTTGCAACCCCTAAAGTTCTACAATGTAGGTAGTCGATCGCTTGACTTACATCACCGTGCTATAATTGCATAGCTTTATTGCGATTCAAGTGGAGAATTCCTTTCTATTAGGAATTCCGAGCAAGTATTACCGGCAGTTTCTGTACCGAACATAATTGAAAACTAAACGCGAACTTTAAATTGCCGCCACTGCAAAACAATTTAAATGCAGATTGTCGCAAAGAATGTGGATGTATGTTCGTATATATATGTAAGCGGTACGGAAGTTTCTTAATTCAGTTACAACGTCATCTATCTGGTCGTGATAGTAGGTACTAAAGTGATAACCATTTCGTTTCTTGAATAAATTTATGAGACTGTTGGACGTTCTTTACGACACGACGGTCATAAGGAACTAACTAATTGTAACTGTAATTAAGAAAACGGAAGTGGATGACTGGAAAATTTATTTGGGTGTACAGATTTAAGGGGTGACAGTTTTCCAATTCGGAACTCACTTGAATGAGGTGCTTGCTTTCTCTATTGCCTTAGCAGAAGGAAGGAAAACATTGAAACTGATTTATTCAGAAAATTTCTACAAGAATATTTTATTACTGAATAGTATGATCCGTTTTTCGTTCGAAGGCTGCTCATGGGCTCATGGTCAGATTTTCTATTTCCGTTTCAGTGTCATCGCAATTAAACTTCCTCACTCCTACTATGCCCTAGAACAATTTGTTTAAAAAGAGAGAGATATCACATAAGTACCATTTTATGTCGGTACAGTATTACGCTATTACAACCAGCCATTTAGATATCTGGACTGGTAGGATGGTTGTTCTTCTTCGACAATTTTTAGAGCGCCTTGTGGATTTAAAACGAGTATTAGTAGTCGTCCAACGGCTGTAGAGGAAATCCAAAGCCGGCAGATTTAGCGAAAATAAATTGTCGTTATCGTCTGGAACACAGCGCGACATTCGCGAATACACCCGACAATCTTCTTGTTATCTCGCTAGAGAGGGCTTGTTTAGCTTCTTGGGAAAATGGTGTTCGATTCCACAACGACCCTTAGATCTAAGTGCCCATTATTAATGCCGCGGAACGAAAGGTTCAAGTTGTAGGTAGGTACCTATTTAGTTTAATATAGGGAATAAAAACAAATCGAAGCATTCAATAACCCCTTGCTCTAAATAAGAACTGTACAGGGTGTTCAGAATTTCTGCACATCAGAATCCAGTGGGGCGTAGAAAAAACAAATTAAGAAGATCCATGAAAAGTAACGCTTCGATGGACTTCCTATGAGAAAAAAATTCCAGAAGGCCCGAGATTTTTCTAGAATGTTCTAGAATTTTTTATAAGATCCTAAACCGTTATAAAATTTCCTCGAATTTCACGAATCACACTAATATTATAAAGGCGAAAGTTTGTGAGTGTGTATGTTTGTTACTTCTTCACGTCTAAACGGCTGGAGTGATTTTAATAAAATTTGTTATGGAGTTAGCTGACACCCTGGATTAACACATAGGCTACGTTTTACTGCGGGAAAATATCTTATTCCCATGGGAAAATCGATGAAAATGAATTCGCGGAATATTATAAATGCTACACAATCCCGCCTAAAATTTACTGAACCGATTTAAATGAAATTTGGTACAGAGATAGTCTAGAGCCTGAGAAAGGACATAGGCTACTTTTCAATGCGAAAAACGAGTTGTAAGGGGTTAAAATAGGAAAGTTTGTGCGGAAATTCCGTAATTTTTAAAGATTTTGTAGGCTTTTGATTAGATATAAATAAATACGACATTCAAAGTTTGTAAAAAATTTACCCTAAAGGGGATAAAATTAACCGATGAAAGTTTTTGTGTAATGAAGTCGTCCAAAAAGCTTATGGCCCAGAAAATTGAAATATAGAAGAAATAAATTTTAAAATGCTGCCGAAAGTCACTATTCCACGCGGACGAAGTCGCGGGCATAGCTAGTTTTTTATTATCTTCAAAAATGTTAAGGATATTCTAGAAATTTTCAGAATTTTCGAGAATGTTTAAGAATTTTCTATAAAGTCCTAGAATATTTAGGGGTTTCTACGAAGGTTCGATAGTGTTCTAGAATTTCCCATATGGTCCTAGAACGTTC
Organism: Agrilus mali; assembly: GCA_029378335.1. Taxonomy (NCBI): domain Eukaryota; kingdom Metazoa; phylum Arthropoda; class Insecta; order Coleoptera; family Buprestidae; genus Agrilus; species Agrilus mali. Next base: position 2,791,246 of record CM055657.1, on the reverse strand, counting down.
ATGCGTCTTCGGTTCGATCATTTTCGTTAATCTTTCCAGATTATTCGAGAATGTTCAAGAAAGTTCCATAAAGTCTAGGAGTCTTTTAGAATTTTCCATAGTTCTAGTCTAGAATTTTCTGTGAAGCTTCGATAATAGTTAGAGAATGTTTTAGACTTTTCCAGAAGGTTCGACAAAAATTCCCTACAATTTTCTAGAAGATTCGAGAATATTCTGAGAATTTTTCAGAAGCTTCTAAAGTTTTCCTAATATTATAAAACCCTATAGACCGCTGACTTTTCCTAACCAAAGCAAGGGTAATTTGGCTAGTTTATTGATAAATCCTTCTTCGGAACTGCGTTTTACTCTTACGTCCCACTAGAGTAACCCTTCTGGCATTGATGTAATCCACTAGTGAATTACTTTTCTTTCCCATTACCACATTGGTCGTAACTTATATTTTATCCTCGCCCACGTGAGAGCAAATACTCCCCTAATGAAAAATAAGAAACGATTAAGCAACAGAGTAAATCTGCGTGTATCCGACATGGGTTCAGAACCTGGTGCGTACGATCATTAATTCCAATTTAACATCCAGTGGTACTACTGTTGTCATTGTTCTACCATTCAGCGTTAATTAACGGCGCAAATCAAACGACCATGTTTACAGGGCACCCCCACTGCCACTTCCACCCCGACCCCTACCGAAACAAACACGTGTTTCCTCGACAAGGCTGCATCAACTCTTATTAGTGAAGCGGAGGTGTGATGGCCGCTGGCTGCTGGCTGGCGCTCTTTCCCCCCAAGAAGATTAATTACTGCCACGATGGATGGATATCTGAAGGACGCCACAGTCAGAAGGGTAAATTGTGTACGACAGCTTGAATAACAGTAAATTTCGCCAGTTGTGTACCTACCTACTGACGAGGCCAACCTTACGTCAAATGAAACGCGCCTGCTGACCCAAATATACATCGAATGCAGGGAATACAAAGCCTTCAGGGTACCAACCGTATTTCAAAAAGGACGAAAAACAGAATTCTCAAGGGGCATATCTGGTTCAATTGTGGAATCAAACAGAACATCTATCAAGTCAAGGGACTGAAATCGAATACTTTAACCTAAAAGGGGTTGAAACGAGTCCTTACAAAACAGAAAATATATTTTTAGCATTTCTTGTAGCTGGCAATCAAAGGTTTAAGGTCATGTAATTGTATTGTCCCTAAGGAGGACAACTTTGTTACCAAAAAGTGGTTTGGACATTATCTGTAGTATTTTAGTGTTGGAATGCTAACTATTTAGGTTGTTCATCAACACTTACAGTTTTTGGTCTTAAAAACTGAGTTTTCATTTGGTGGTCCTCCTTAACAATTTTAACTATACTTATTACGCTTCTATTACTAACATTTATGTTTCAATTTTATGTTTCCAATCAACTTGTGAACCTATTTAATTTCTAGTGTAATAGAAAGAAGCAGTAGAAGCAGAGACAAAGATTCTGTTGTGTCAAAGAATGCATTATTGAAGTTGAGCGACACCTATTAGAAAGTTTGCACACTTTTCGCTTTTATTTTGTCTAGTGCCTCGAAACAGTTGGTGCTTTGGACTTTTTAACTTTTAGCTGTTAACTTTAATAGAAAGGCGTCCACTAAACTTTAGAAAAATGCTGCATAAAAGGTAATAAACGTTCGGAAAATGGGCTATTAAAAGCGAATAGTTTGGGAGTAAAAAGTGCGAGACGGTCCCGAACAAGTGATAAAATGTATACTTTGTTGTCTTAAGTATAAAGACGGTGTTCAAGACCGAGATTACAGGGTGAAATAAAAACTAGAATCAAATTAACTGCACCCCCACTCGTTATATTTTTACTAATTCATCATTGATAACAAACACTACATTATTATTATAACAATTCAGTAAACGTTTTTTAGATAAGAGTTCATAATATTGTAAGTGCAATTTCAGTTACATTTTGTGTACACTGATATCGAAATGTTGAAAATGTAGCGTCATTTACCTATTGGTTAAATCGAGTTTTCTATTTCTATTCAAATCCTTAATTTCCTTGTATTAAGGGAAGGCAATAAAGTCGGGGAATTGTGGCAAATATGGGATTCATTTCCGATAACAAACCTGGCCGTAAAAAGGATACAAATCCGATTCGGAACGATGGCGATGTTACGACTAACAAAAGGAAATTCGAAAATGTAATTTTGTTGTATGTACAAACGACTCGGCTACCTACATGGACGCTATAAAAATAAATGCTATTTCGATGAATTATTACGTATCTACTAAAAAATTTATTTTAAATTATTCATCAATTTCCACAATTTTAGTATGATTTTTTTGTAAACTGTAGACTACTAAAAACAAACGTTATATTATTACGTGTAGGTACGCAACCCACCCAACACAATAGGAGCCTATTTGTATAGTGGGTTGCCAACATTATGTTATAGTAAATAAAGTATTACAATGTTCCAGAATTTTAGAGAATATTCAAGATTGATAATGGATCTAGAAGTTTCCAGAAGGTTCTAGAATATTGTAGTACTTTTTTTAAGGTACCAGAATGTTATGGAACTTTTCAGAAAGTTCCAGAAAGTTTTGGAATTGTCCAGAAGATTCTAGTGTTCTAGAATTTTGCATAGGGTCCTAAATAAATATTACCTTATTATTATGACTAATTTCATAACCATCTGGCTTGCATTCGTGAGATCGTATGAGATAAATCATTTTATTCCTTTTAAGGAAGGATTTAGTGACGTCAGGACCAAAGTAGGTGCCTGCTCCTCTAAGTCCGTTTGGAATGCATCCGTCATTTGGCTGAGGATCGCTCCATAGAATGTCAAAAACCTGCAAAATAACGAAAAAGTCCTTTTATTTTTACCCAAAATTTTTTGTTGTAACAAATTATAGTTTAGTTTTACGTATTATCTGATATTTCGTCCTTATGGACAGCTTTTGTTATGCTATTATGTAAATATGTACACTCAGAGGACGTTAATTCGTTCCCAATAGTTTTCTTAAATGGCAACGTCGCGCCTTTTTGGTGTGTATGTTGTCGATAATGTAGGAAACAATAATATTGCGAGCAGAATCGCATCTATTGCTCGCTAGTTTCGTGGCTGTTTCAATGTTTACATACTTAATATACAGGGTCTTTAAAAGTTGATGGGCTATTAGTATATGAATTAGTAAAAGGAATTCAATTCTGAAACTTGGGCTCATTTGGTGATTGTTCATGCCGCTTCTTTTAAAAAGTATTTTCAATTTCGATTTACATCTGGTTATACCGAAAGTATGTAGATGTAAACTTTCTTATTTTAAAAGGAATGACATACTTTTTTTTACATTTTCCGATAGAAAATCTGAATTCATGCATATTTTATAAGAGACACTGCTCCGAAAATATTGATGGATTTTGAGTTATTTACTTTTTTTCAAAATTTTTGACATCTGCACGTTGAAATTTAAAAAACCGTAATTCAATTAATTTTTGAGATTTTGCTTTATAACTCATAACAATTATTTATAACTATTCACATTATAGAAAAAAAATTGTGGTTTTTAACTAAAATGTACAGGGTGTTCAATTTTTTGGTCAAAGTTGGTGAACTTCAAAAAGTCAGAAGTCAATTTTTTAAATAGAATGACCCATTTTTGACTACATCTTTCATGTGGAACTACCGTATAACTGCTTATATTTTTTGAGAAAATCTACAATTTGAAGTATGTCATTCCATTTAAAATAATGGGCCTTAGTAACCATCTGACAGTTGGTTATTTTAACCTAACCGAACTAATAAAGCAAATTTGTGTTGAATACCGAGAATTGAGAGTGACGTACCCAAGGGTAAACCAGATATCCAGTGAAACCCTTAGCAGGTAGAGAAATTCACACTGCCTTAAGAACCATCTTTTAGATAGGCTTCTATAACTTGATTTAGACTTTTCTGGAAAATCTAAATTAAGTATGTCATTCCATTGAAAATAGAAAGTTACATCCACTTTCGGTATAACCGGATGTAAATCGAAATTAAAATATTTTAAAAGAAGGGCATAAACAATAACCAAATGAGTCCAAGTTTCAGAATGAATTCTATTCTACTAATTCATTATTTCTAATAGCTCATCAACTTAAAAACCCTGTATATTAAGTATGTAAACATTGAAACAGCCACGAAACTAGCGAGCAATAGATGCGATTCTGCTCGCAATATTATTGTTTCCTACATTATCGACAACATACAGACCGAAAAGGCGCGACGTTGCCTTTAAGAAAACTACTGGGATACGTCCTCTCAGTGTACATGAACGTGTTATGTTACGAGTTATCGATTTATTAAATTACTCACGGCGCTTACACGGCGAATTATACACATGGGTACTGATTTTATTAAATACAAAAACCAAGAATTTTACATAGCCACATTTGAAACAAATAAAAGTCACAACAGATTTAAATATTCGAGTATGAGAAATTGTGGAGTTGGTCTATCAATTCGAGTGATTTTGACCGATATCATGTGAACACAATAATTCCAGCTTCTGCCCGGTTATTAACTGAGTTAATCAAAATCTTGTTTTGCTTGTGGCGTTGAACGATTAGCGACGAGACGATTAGATGTGGAAACTTGACTTCTAATACGGTCTTGTTTTTGTTAAGATTCGATTACGTCTATAACGTGAATAACTTACTTGTTTCCATTCCACTTTGTCGATTAATTCGGACGCCTGTCCCGAACCAAGCTCGACGATTGGTGGACGGAGCAACGAAACATACTAAAAATAAAGAAATGACGAATAAGGAACAACTTTTATTTACCAAACGAACTGCAAAAGTTTTCCACTTTTTCATAATTAAGGGATTAATGCGATTAACAATTTTGGTTGCTGATTGGTTTCGTTTTGGCTCTCCAGATATTGAACGATTTTTCTTTTGAAAACAAGAAACACGACACCACAACAAAATATTCGGAGAAATACTAAATTAAGATTTGCACGAAATAAATAAAAAGGGTCCTTACCGCACCCCCCCCCCCCATAAACTGTTCACTTTCTCAAAATATTTAAGAAATTATACATAACTTTTTAAATTTTTTTTGAATAAAAATTTACACTGTATGTGTCAAATACAGCCCCCCCGCCCCCCTCGAAAAAATCTTAGCTACACTCTTAATAATTATTATTACAAAATCAGATTTAATTTCAATTGGTAGTCTTAGTTTCAATTCTTTTCGAAATTAGTTCAATAATCTCTTGAATTGACCTCGTATAATATTTTCCTAGATGTTAGACATTCTTGCTCAGTTGTTTCTTAGCATTTCTAAGTAGCTACCGATATAGTATGCAATATGTGAAATTGAATTGTTACCACTGCTTAACCATCAACGTCAAACAGACTGACATAGCAGTAAAGTGCAATGTATTTAACATGAAAACTTACTCAGCGAATTGAACACTAGCGAGCATCGTCAGCTTCAGTTCACTATCTGATGCTACATTATCATAATACGAGCCTTGTCTTGTGGAAGGTGGTCCATGTCACAAAAATACCCATACCCTTTTGTCTTTAAGACTGGGTGAAAATAATAAATATAGAAATCATTTATTGCTAGATAGAGGACATCTAACAAGTTTGTGATCTCAAAATGATGGGGGGGGGGGGTTGGAGAGCTTCAACAAAAAAAGAGAAGTGGAGAGTCATTTTACTTGAAAGAATACTAAAACTAATTTTATTTTTTGTTTTAATTAAAATCATTATCCAGTAAATTTCATGTGAATAGGATTGGGAGTTCCCCCTACATCTTCCGGTCTCATTAGGGGTAGCCATAAAGACTTTGGTTGGAAAATTAATAATAAATCATATAAATAAATATGGAAAGGTAATGGAATTTATTTAATATTTCAAGTGAACTATAATTCAAAGAATTGTTGCATTTTCCTTTATACTTTAAATTAAAGACTCACTATTGGAAAAGTCCCATGGGTGGAGAATAGAACTATCTCTAAATCGTAACAAATCTCACTAAGGGGTTGCCTTAAAGAATCGCGGTGGAATTTGTTGTAACTTTGTAATTAATTAAATAAACATAAATATCAAGCATTTACTGGGATAAAGGTGACATCTATTAAATTCGCGAAATCCAAATAAAGGGAGATCAGCAAAATTTCAGCAAATTTCTTTTAAAGGAATGGGAAGATTCATTTAACATTTCTGATTAATTGAAATTCATAGAATTGGTACAATTTCTTTCTTATTATAATTAAAGATTCAGTATCGAATAAATCTCACAGGGGGAGGATGGGGGCTCCCCCATATTTTACCGACTCTTTAAGGGGGAAGAAGGGGTGAGATTTAAAGAGAAACACTCCACTAAGAAGAAACGTTAAAATCCTAGATGATTCGACTTATCGAAGTTGGGGCCAAATATTATCTTCGAGTTATCAAGATATTCGAGTAGTAGAAGTTCGAGAATTTCGGTTATTAAGCAATTTTTACATGTATTTCTTATAGTCGTTGCTATTGCCAACCAGTTTGGTTCGATTTATCAAAAATTGAAACTTGACTCATTGTACTCATTTATCTCTTTTTTTGAAAATGGTTTACGAGTTCCCAATTTTCCATGAATTTTGAACCACTGCACAAATTTCATTGAGACAAGCCTCGTATAACATTATCCTGTGGTTTCCAATTACCTACCTTTCCCCTGTCTAAGCTTCTTATGAGATCCAAATCTGTGTTATCCGATATTCCCCCGTGTACTATAAGGACTTTGTTATTTACTATTGTTCCTAGTGGTAGCCATCGATACACTGTTTCGATTAGCTTCAGCAGCTTCTCCGAATTTCTCTACAAAGATGAAACAAAATTATCCTGAAGGTAATGAACGTGAAACACAAATTCAAGCAGGGCCAAAATTATTAATAATTTATTATTTTGTAACCTTTTAGCATATTTAGAATACTCTGAGATACTGATAAAATTAATCATTAACATCCTTAATGCAAACGAAAATTACATTTTTGAAGTGTGTTACCCTTAAGAACCTTTAACCCACTAAAAATATAAAATTAATTGAGGGGTTGTTTCATCAAGAAATTGAAATTTTATGCACATTTAATGATAAGTACAATATTTTCTTTTTTGACTTTTCCCCAACTTAATTATTGTTCCTGTAGGAAGACGAAATACTCAAATTTTAGGTAGTCCCTCCATTACCCCAAGGACACTTCCTTAATAGCATTCGTTGTCATAAAGGATTAAGGCTTTGTATCCGTTCTCGTGTAAATAATAAAAGTTTGCCAAAATCCCTGTTATACGTACAGTTTTAACGAAAAGACGATAATCTTCTTGCTTTTTAAAATAATTTTCGAGCTGCCGGAAAGCGAAAGCTCTGTCAAAAGTTTAACGAAAAACAATAACGAGGAGTGTCAGCTGCGTGGGAGAAAATGCTACAAGTTCCAGCCTCTGCCTAAATAATTTCCTTAATTATTCAACGTTATATTTGTTATTTATATATCTCCTCATGTGGAAAGTTTTGCGACACATGACGTCCAAACAACAAAAATTAATTTTCTGAACATCCTTATAGTGCTATGTTAAATTTGATTCGAAGGTTCTTCAAAATCTTTTATTGTGCTAACAAAAATTCAAAATCAGAATTTAAGATGGGGCATATATTTCGTTTCTGTCTGTAGTAGGTTCCTAAAAACCCCCAAGTCCCTTATAATTAGCAAACTGAATTAGAAAAACAATGAAAACAAGCCCTGAAGTCTTCAGTGATAACAATTACCTAACATTTCCTCTTATTGTGTATTTCCACTGAAAATGTGAATCCTCAGCAAAGGTTTTGGATAATATTTTCTCACAAGACAGCAAACACTGAAAGTTTTACCTATAATCACGTTCGGTATCACACTAATATTATAAAGGCGAAAGTTTGTGACTTCCTATGAGAAAAAAATTCCAGAAGGCCCGAGATTTTTCTAGAATGTTCTAGAATTTTTTATAAGATCCTAAACCGTTATAAAATTTCCTCGAATTTCACGAATCACACTAATATTATAAAGGCGAAAGTTTGTGAGTGTGTATGTTTGTTACTTCTTCACGTCTAAACGGCTGGAGCGATTTCAATAAAATTTGGTATGGAGTTAGCTGACACCCTGGATTAACACATAGGCTACGTTTTACTGCGGGAAAATATCTTATTCCCATGGTAAAATCGACGAAAATGAATTCGCGGAATATTGTAAGTGCGAAAGTAACTCTGTTTGTATGCTACACAATCTCGCCTAAAATTTACTGAACCAATTTAAATGAAATTTGGTACAGAGATAGTCTAGAGCCCGAGAAAGGACATAGGCTACTTTTTAATGCGAGAAAAGGGTTGTAAGGGGTTGAAATACGAAAGTTTGTGCGGAAGTTCCGTAATTTTTAAAGATGGAAGCTTGAAATTTAATTTTTAGGCTTTTGATTAGATATAAATAAATACCACATTCAATTTTTGTAAAAACTTTACCCTAAAGGGGGCAAAAATAAGGAATGAAAGTTTTTGTGTAATGACGTCGGCAAAAAGGCTTACGGCCCAGAAAATAAAAATACAGAAGAAAAAAATTTTAAATGCTGCCGAAAGTCACTATTCCATGCTGACGATGTTGGGGCATTGTTAGTCATAATATATAAAACGGTTACAACAGATACATTTTTATTAGGAGTAACTTCTTCATTTACTCTCGTTTGAAAAGCTACAGGTTTACAATTTTTTTCAATTTAGGGTATATCAATCAAAGGGTAATTTTGAAACGCTCAAAACATGGTATCTTTCTTGCTCACAATGAACTCCTGGCAGTAGTACCTCCATTGTTAATATTTAAAATATTATATCCGAATTGCATTTGTATTTTTTAATCTCAAATCAATTTCCTAAATCATTTCCCCTTTTTTTAAATCTCTATTAAAATTCATTTATTGTCACGGTTCGAAATTTCGTTCGGAAAGCTTTGATTCTTTAATGTATTCTGCAGATTTGCATAAACTCGCTTGACAGATAATTCTTACAAGAAATGATGAGATTACCAGCGAAAATTGGATTTGTCGAGCCTTTTTTTTTATTGTGTTTATTTAAAAAAAATGACGTAAATAAATCTTGAGTCTCTTCATAATACACAGAAGAAAAATCGCGATAGAATTTTCTTTATTTTTTAATCTTTATTAAATTATAGGTACTAATACTGTAAAGATAGCACACGTTTACGAAGCTAATTGTCCACAAGAGAGGCGGAGCTAGTGTCGTCACATAACGTGAGACGTGACATGCGCGAGAGGCGGAGCTTAAACTGGTGCAGTTAAGTCTTTGCTGTAAAGTGCGGACACTTTAGTAAAAAATTTCCGATTTTGTTTCCTGTTTGCTTTAAAAGAATATCCCTAACAGATTTATTAAATAGTTGTCTCTTCAGTTATATTTTTTATGAAAGCAAAAGGGAATAATGTCAATGGCCAAATGATAAACCAGTAAATCCTCTACAAGGCTCCTCGTTCTTTGTAACCTTATGGCCTTATTTAACTTTTGCGTCGAAAACTTCTCTGGAACTTCCAATCTCTTTTCGCTTACACTTTCCTTTATTGGAAAAGTATTCCTGCGGGAACGTCGCCGCGGAAAAAAGTAGACTTGTTATTAGATTTTAATTTCCGAAACGGGAGCTTCATTGGCGATTTTTGATTCAACTGTAAATGTCATGGCATTACAAAAAAAACACGAAATAGCTTTTGGTAGCTCAAGGATTTCAAGTTGCTTAACTTTCTACTTAGTATCATTCAATGTCAAATTAATATTTTTTTAGTAATTAATTCTTATTGATTCACATCCCAATAAGGAATTACGTTAAATTAATTTTGTTACGACTTTTGGGTATTTTTCAATAATAAAATTTTTTCAACTTACCTTATATTTGGTTTGTACTTCCCGTATGAAGCCGTACCTAAAGAAAAAAGCAATAATCAGTGGAGATTTCCTGATTGGTTTCTTTAATTCTCTTCTTTTTTAATTTCGTTAAATACCTTGTGTTCATGATGTGGTCCTCGTGATTACCACGGTTGAGAAAAACTCCACCGGGAAACACTAGCATGCATGCCAGTAAGAGCAATAACACTTCCAGCCCTTTCTTACCCCTATCTACGAAATCTCCGTTGAACACGTACGGATTCTCTGGCGATGGAAGTCCGTTCTGTAACAAGAAACAATATGTCGTTAGTTTGAATTGAAGAACATTGTTATTGGGTCGATAATAAAAGTTGTCGGGTTTGAAGATTCCATTTTTCGTCTGAGCAGTGGAAACATCGAACAGTTAGTAAAATTTTGGTTAAGGGAATTAAATCTAGATTTTTATGACGTGATTGTTTCTTAAAATATTTTCCATAATCCACACTGTAATCGTTGAATAAACGAAATGTATTAAGTTAGACTGTAGATTTTTAAGAATTCTTGTCTTGATATTTTCTTGATCAAGTCTTGATTTAAATTTCAAGACAACAGCACCGATGTAGATATCGACAGAAGATCAAGAGAAGCTCTTCGAGATCTTGATTTTCAAGTCAAGACAAGAATTGGGTCTTAAGATTCAGATTCTTGTCTTGGTGAATCACTCCATTTAAACTCTGGTTGACTAATCTACCTACTACAGTTCGGATTTGTATCTCAGTGTTTAATTTGGTATCTAAGAGTCTATTCCTATTTTCGCTCATCTAGGGTTTTATTGGACTCTTGGTTTCCAAGAATTCATATCGTGAAATTATATAGATTTAACACAAAATAAAAACAAGAGTTGCGATGTAGAACTCGAGAGTTTTTGAGATTAAGAAATTTTGTTAAGAGTTTTACATCTTAAAGGATCTCTTTATTTCATTTTGTAATTAAGAGTCTGTTTCTCTTTCCATCCACTTAAGGTTTTACTAGGGCCTTGATTTCTAAGATTCTTGTCATGGGATTGTCTTCAATTAAGACAAGAGCACCAATGTAAAAATTGAGGCAAGATTAAGAGAATTACATCGAAAATTTTATCTAGAATTTATCATCTCCCTATGTATGTTGGTATTTACAAATGTTTTTATTCCCTTCTCCAGGTTGCTGTATAAGAGTCTATTCCTGTTTTCACTTAAATAAAGTTTTACTTGACTCTTGCTTTCAAAGAATTCATGACCTGAAATTATATAGATTTAGCATATTATCAAGACAAGAGTACGTAAAATTAAGAAGCTTTGTCAAGAATCTCAATATATTGAACAGAAACTTATCTTATGAGGATCTGTTTATCCCCTCTGCTCCAGATATAAGTTGATACTCAGGGATATTTTTATCAAGATAAGAAATTATGATCGAAACATTGCACACGATAAGAAAAATTACTTTCTTGATCTTTATTTTCAAGTCGAGACAAAAGTTGGGCGTCAAGATTAAGACTCTTGTCTTGTCGAATCTTCTTCATTATTAAATTATGAAAATCCGAATTGTAGACAGAAGGATCTCTACAATTCAGGGTTTGTATACCCCCAATGAGCTAGCAAAAGGTAAACGAGTGGAATTTTCCGAATTAATGGACGTGTCGTGCTCATTTGGCTAAACACCCCTTGTTTTGCGTTTTTGTATGAAAAAGGGATGAAGAAATTACAAACTTAACTTTTGGTTTTAAAGAATTCATTACCTGAAATTATATAGAAAAATTACTTTCTTGATCTTAATTTTCAAGTCGAGACAAAAGTTGGGCGTCAAGATTAAGACTCTTGTCTTGTCGAATCTCTTCATTATTAAATTATGAAAATCCGAATTGTAGACTGAAGGATCTCTACAATTCAGATTTGTATACCTCAATGAGCTAGCAAAAGGTAAACGAGTGGAATTTTCCGAAATAATGGATGTGTCGTGCTCATTTGGCTAAACACCCCTTGTTTTGCGTTTTTGTATGAAAAAGGGATGAAGAAATTACAAACTTAACTTTTGGTTTTAAAGAATTCATTACCTGAAATTATATAGAAAAATTACTTTCTTGATCTTAATTTTCAAGTCGAGACAAAAGTTGGGCGTCAAGATTAAGACTCTTGTCTTGTCGAATCTCTTCATTATTAAATTATGAAAATCCGAATTGTAGACTGAAGGATCTCTACAATTTAGATTTGTATACCTCAATGAGCTAGCAAAAGGTAAACGAGTGGAATTTTCCAAAATTAATGGACGTGTCGTGCTCATTTGGCTAAACACCCCTTGTTTTGCGTTTATGTACGAAAAAGGGACGAAGAAATTACAAACTTGATTTGATAGAAATATTTGAACAAAAATTGGGCTAGGAGAAGTGGCTTTTTGTGTTACTTTCTAAAGTACATATTTTGTGAACAGTATTTTGTCCACCCTCATTTATTCACGCGCTGATACAATCCGTAGCCCATTAAATAACATAAAAGTATCTGTGAGTAACAATCTTCTTTATGTTTCATTGGCCATTATCTACAGAAATGTTCGGAATAATTTTTAAAAATAAATGACAGGATATTATTGGTGTTGGACATAACAAAGTTTTAAGAAGAGCGGTCTTCACAAGATGTTAAGGTTTAGTTAGTATTATTTACTTCATCCAGTTTCGACAGTATCTCTATTGACGACCGAATTTATAAAAAAGTTGTATGAAAATATCGGCGTGGGCGTTTTACCATGATACGTATATCCTTCACCCCACTTATCCCAATTCTATTTCTTAAAAGGTGAATATCGCACCCCTGTAAATGCCTTTTATCTCTTCAGTTGTGACAACCGCGTTACGGGCATCAAAATGAGTCCTTTTCTGATATAAATATTCAAAAGAAAATAAAATTTTCACGGGAAGAATGTGTAAAATTCACAAGATCGTTTCCAAATAAGCATTTTATAAAATAACTCCGTTCAAAATTTTATTGATTTGAAAAATATTTAATCGATTACCATTTCATTAAGTTTTTGGCTTTATTTGCCTGTAATTTTGAGGAACTGTTACATGAACAGCTTACATTTTGTGACAGTATTTGTATTTAATGTGTCTTATTTCTTTCAAACATAGGCCACTACAAATTAATTCAAAATTGGCACCAGTCACCACTTCTTTGAAAATTCTACAGAATTTTTATTAAGTTGGTAGCTGCTAATTCACTGTCGTCGAACTTTTACATTTAAAATGGAAATGAAATGAAAGCTTGGTTTCAGTTTTCCAATTTCAAGTATTAATTTGCGAATTAAAATTTTTAGTGGCCGATTTTCAAAGAAACTTTGGACTCCGACCGCAAATTAAATGAAAACTCAATCAGGACGTTCCGGTAATCGGATCATTCAACTTTTATTGCTCGTTTTATTTTTTCTGAGTTTCACGTTTCAGTTAGTTTTTCTTAAACTAACTTCAACTACGTCGTATCTGAATGAACATAGGTAGGTGGAAAACAATTAAACTTTGGCCTTTCGGGTTGAAAATTCACTGCTACTTCACGTGAGTTACGTAAACCGAAAGCGGTTTGTGCAGTGGGAACACACCAACTCCAATCGTACCTAATTGAATTGAATTGAATGGAAATAAAGGGCAGGCAACCACTTTCCAACTTTGCTTTTCGGTTTTCTTTTGAATACTACAAAACAGAGAATAAGTATGAAAATAAAAATGGGAACTTTGTAGAAACTTTATTAGAAATTGTCACAAAAACAATCTTTATTTCAATGTTTTTGTCTTGACTTTTAAGAAATAGAATTAGGATAAATGGGGTGAAGAATATCTATATTTTAAATTACTTTTCAGTTAGATTCGATCGTCAATAGAGAATAATGCCGAAACTGGATGAAGTAAGTACGTAATAGTAAACTTTAAAATCTTGTGAGGATCCTTCTGCTGTAGATTTTTACTTACAGATACTTTTATGTTATTTAATGGGCTACGGATTGTATCAGGGCGTGAATAAATGAGGGTGGGTAAAATACTGTTCACAAAATATGTACTGCAAAAAGTAACACAAAAAGCCACTTCTCCTGGCCCATTTTTTGTTCAAATATTTCCATCAAATCACGTTTGTAATTTATTCATCCCTTTTTACATACAAAAACGCAAAAGAAAGGGTGTTTAGCCAAATGAGCACGACACGTCCATTAATTCGGAAAATTCCACTCGTTTACCTTTTGCTAGCTCATTGAGGGATACAAATCCGAATTGTAGAGATCCTTCTGTCTACAACTCGGATTTTCATAGATAGTTTAATAATGAAAAGATTCGACAAGACAAGAGTCTTAATCATGACGTCTAACTTTTGTCTCGACTTGAAAATCAAGATCAAAAAAGGTAATTTTTCTTATCGTGTGCAATGTTTCGATCATAATTTCTTATCTTGATAAAAATATCCCTGAGTATCAACTTATATCTGGAGAAGAGGTGATAAACAGATCCTAATAAGATAAGTTCCTGTTCAAGATATTGAGACTCTTGACAAAACTTCTTAATCTTACGCACTCTTGTCTTGATCTTATGTTAAATCTATATAATTTCAGGTAATGAATTCTTTAAAACCAAGAGTCAAGTAAAACTTTATATAAGTGAAAACAGGAATAGACTGTTATACAGCAACCTGGAGAAGGGAATAAAAACATTTGTAAATACCAAGATACATAGGGAGATGAGGGAATAAATAAATTCTAGATAAAATTTTCGATGTAATTCTCTTAATCTTACCTCAATTTTTACATTGGTGCTCTTGTCTTAATTGAAGACAATCCCATGACAAGAATCTTAGAAATCAAGGGTCTAATGAAACCCTGAGTGGGTGGAAAGAGAAACAGACTCTTAATTACCAAATTATCCAAGGTGGAGATGGGATAAAGAGATCCTTTAAGAAGTGAAACTCTTCATCTTGTCTCGATTTTCATCAATGCTCTTGTCTTGTGCTGGTCTTAAATACAGACGAAAGTCTCATGACATGCTAGTGATAGTCAGGATCGCCACTGAGGATATTTCTAGCAACTTGTAGTAAAGTATTCGAAACGTTTGCATGGCCGATTCTATTGTTTAATTGCCCACCAACCTCAGCTCATGAAAGTTCGTAGCGAGATTAATAAATAATCACACAGATAACTTTAAATCCCATCTGCATCAACATTCTATCACTCTTATTAAACGTAGTTCATCTTCCCTCTCAACAGATTTTTGCTCTGCAATCTGCTTTTGCTACCACCAAGAGTCTCTTAAATTTTCCTTCCCTCTTGTTGCTTTTACATTTGTATTTCCCTCGAAATTTTAAGGCTTCATTCGTTTGTTTTTTTTTTAACTTTTTCACGCTTTATTTAATAAATACGAATCCGTGCAGGTGAATATAAATAAAATTAAATAAGTACACTTAATTGTTTTGGGAATTTATTTTTGGAAAAATAAATTATTCAAAAATAAAAGTTTAGATTGATGTGGACGTGTTTGTTTCTTTTTAAGAATGAAAAGAAATGTAAGGTATTTCAATAAATTCCTGTAGGAATTGAAAACAGAAATAAAAAATATTTTTATGACAGTGAAATGATAATGTATGTTTGCATGAATGAACCACACTTCGCCCTGTCAAAATAATTTTTTGTTGTGTCTATTCGTTCCGGTGGCCTTTGTTTGGGGATCGCTATATTTCCCCTTTTCTTTTTTGCTTTTTCCTTTAGAGTGGATAAGCAGGTTTTCCCGAATCGCTATTTGAAAGAAAAAGTGTTCGGTTTCTGACTCTTACATTACCCAGTTATATATTAAATAAGAAAATGTCTTATCTCTCAGGTTTAGGCATCGCTTTTATTGTATTTTCTAAATATTTTATTCAATAGGTACTTCAACTTTTTTTTCTGAATACCATAAAAAGTGGCTACAGACTTAAATTGGTAGATAAAAATAAAGCAAACTTTGTTTTTTATATTAGTCTTAAAAGTGTTTAAAATAACTTATCTACTCAAAATGCAATTCTTTCAAATAAAGCACAGGATCAGTTTCTGCATTTTGTTTGTTTGAAAACTTTTTGGTAAGACGCTGTATTTTCTCCCGCATAATTATCCTCAAATCCTGCAGTATTCCAATTACAGGCCACCACTTCCCTAAATCAAACCCAAGAATTTATTGGATAAAGGCATTTTGAACCGAGTCTAACCTCTTTAACCTTTTAATAACAATATCCGATGTCCAATGGTAATTAATCTTTAATAGCTCATGGAAAAGGTCTGCTTACTACTAATTAGGTTAAGTTACGGAAACTTATCACAAATTTTACTTGGAATCAATTAAGGAGGTCTTTAACAAACCAAGCACGCCCACGAGGACTTTTAGTAGATAGGCAATGGCTAGCAAATTAAGGGTCTAGGAATTTAATAATTTTAGAAAATGCTCTTTTGAAATGTCCTCGTTTAAATAAACGTGGTTTAGGAGGGTTGGAAAAATTGTAATGTTTATGTTTTATTTGATTCAACGTAGGGTCCTCATAATGTCAAGATATCATCCAAAGTCCTTCAGGATTTTGCAAAACCTGTACCTTCCTTCTTTAAGTAGTGCAATCAATTAAGTCGCTCTCCTGCTTTAAAAGCGACATCAACTACCATCAAAACCTCTCCTTGTATTTTTTTGTCTTATTTATTTTTTTCTCATTACCTCCCTCTGTTGGGTCCGCCTCTGCACAATTTAGTGCGAACGTTGGGTGAATTACGTTGCTACAGTAATTGTCAGTGTTTATTTAATTTGCTTGAATTAGTTTGTAACGTAAATATTTTAACTTGATCAAACATCAACGTTGATGAATCTAATATCTAATAATAATCATATAATGTCAATAAGTGATTTAGGAAACGAACGCTAGGCAACAGAATTAATGATGCCAATCGCATTTGTATATTTGTAGAACAAGTGATGCATGCAAACGAAACAATATTGACACACCGAATCAACCCCTAAATTCGACAGCTTTAACTATGTTTACAAAGACCAATTTTTGATAGCAAACATTGCTCGATGAATTTCCACTATATAAGTACACAGGTATCTATTAGATGTAGAATGAAAGCAACTCAGCAATGGCATCGACCCAATAAAAGGATACTCGCTCAGATGTGGATCAATAGCTTAAAAAAATTCGTATTCTAGTTTCTATGACAAAAAAAACTGATTTACAAAGGGGATGAAAGTGATTTCTACTTTTATGAGACTTTTTTAAAGATATTGTAATTTCAACCAAAATAGGGTAGTAGGAAAATAAAACAGTAAGGGTACATTTACAAAAAGGAAGTGCTTAACTATGAGATTTATTCAATAAAAAAGCTTATAAAGTTTAGGCCTCTGAATTGTAAGTTTCGAACCACCAAAAAAGAAAATGGTGCGACTCAATCATTCCTTTTTAACTAACATAAATACATAAACATACTTCCAAAAATAAAATTTTATTCACTTAAAAATAAAAATAAAAAGTATTTAAAGGAACCTCTAAGCAGTCTGCACAGGATTCATTTCTTGACTTGCTTATGATAGGCAATTTCCAAAATTCAAAACAACTACCAAGGGTTGTATTTTATTTTTTATTATTTTTTTCTTAATATTGTGTCGAAATCATAAAAAAAAATTATTTCCCGTTTCCTCGTCGTCTGAATATTTTATTATTTTTTAAAAAAACTTCTACAACTTTGTGGTCCAAAATTGCCCAACGACAACATAAAACGGGCCGTAACGTTTCGCGAAAAGTTTAGAATTATAAATTTTCTTCATAATGGATTGTTTAAGGACACGGAAACTTCACCTGTTTTGTAAATCGTTCTACTTTACGCACACAACTCCCAGACCGTCGCCTCGCTTTTTAGGCGACAAGCTAAAGAACGTTTTCTCTCCCAAACTACGCTTTAACATGCAAATGCTCTCGCTTACATGTAGTACCCACAGGGGAAACCCCCACATTGTACCTTTAAACTTAACATTTACCTACCTACCAACAACGGGTAATGTATCTACGCTTAAACGTAACGTAATTTTGTAAACGACAGATTTACCATGATAACGTTATCTATAAAATTAACAAGTGTACTTAAGATTGTCATGCGTTCATGCAGCTCAGAAATTTAAGAGTAAATTAGGGTTGTCGTACATACACGCAAATTTTATTATAATGTCAAGGGGTTGTATTGTACGTGGACATTATAAAAATCAGTAATAAGAAATTATCCATAAATTACTATTTAAAAGAATCTTGCACTTTATCTTGATTATGTTAACATAATCCTGGTTTTGAAAGCATATTCATAAAGTGCAAATTTAATATCAATTGTTTCATTTCACTAAAATCTAGAAAATTTCTTTATCTTGACTTTATTAAAAGTGGAAGATAAAGTCAGGGCAAAACTACTGTGGGTACTTGAGAGTATATCAACGACTTGCTCATAATCTTAGTCTCATTAAAAGTGCAAGACCAATGCAAGGAAAGTCAAAACTGCTGAGCCAAGATTCAATTTACCCATCAGCAATAAACTTTGGAAGCTGTCTTTGTCTTAATCTTGGTCTTACTCGTTTAATCTTGGTCTTGAAAGTATATTAACGACTTGCTCTTGATCTTAGTCTTAACTTAATTTTACTCTTCACTAATAATGGACTTTGTTGCTTTGATCTTGGTCTTATCCATTTAATCTTAGTCTTGAAATTATATTAATGTCTTGTTCATAATCTAAGTCTTACTAAACATGCAAGATCATTGCAAAGAAAGTCATAACTGCAGGACCAAGATTAAATTTACTCATCAGCAATAAAGTTTGGAAGCTTTTCTTGTCTTAATATTGGTTTTACTTATTTAATCTTGAGCTTGAAAGTATATCAATGACTTGCTCAGTATCTTAGTCTTATTAAAAGTGCAAGACCAATGCAAGGAAAGTCATAACTGCAGGACCAAGATTAAATTTACCCATCAGCAATAAAGTTTGGAAGCTGTCCTTGTCTTAATCTTGGTCTTACTCGTTTAATCTTGGTCTTGAAAGTATATTAACGACTTGCTCTTGATCTTAGTCTTAACTTAATTTTACTCATCACTAATAATGGGCTTTGTTGCTTTGATCTTGGTCTTATCCATTTAATCTTAGTCTTGAAAGTATATTAATGACTTTTTAATAATCTTAGTCTTACTAAAAATGCAAGACCATTGCAGAGAAAGTCATAACTGCAGGACCAAGATTAAATTTACTCATCAGCAATAAAGTTTGGAAGCTTTTCTTGTCTTAATATTGGATTTACTTATTTAATCTTGAGCTTGAAAGTATATCAATGACTTGCTCAGTATCTTAGTCTTATTAAAAGCGCAAGACCAATGCAAGGAAAGTGAAAACTACTGAGCCAAGATTCAATTTACCCATCAGCAATAAAGTTTGGAAGCTGTCCTTGTCTTAATCTTGGTCTTACTCGTTTAATCTTGGTCTTGAAAGTATATTAACGACTTGCTCTTGATCTTAGTCTTAACTTAATTTTACTCATCACTAATAATGGGCTTTGTTGCTTTGATCTTGGTCTTATCCATTTAATCTTAGTCTTGAAATTATATTAATGTCTTGTTCATAATCTTAGTCTTACTAAAAATGCAAGATCATTGCAGAGAAAGTCATAACTGCAGGACCAAGATTAAATTTACTCATCAGCAATAAAGTTTGGAAGCTTTTCTTGTCTTAATATTGGATTTACTTATTTAATCTTGAGCTTGAAAGTATATCAATGACTTGCTCAGTATCTTAGTCTTATTAAAAGCGCAAGACCAATGCAAGGAAAGTGAAAACTACTGAGCCAAGATTCAATTTACCCATCAGCAATAAAGTTTGGAAGCTGTCCTTGTCTTAATCTTGGTCTTACTCGTTTAATCTTGGTCTTGAAAGTATATTAACGACTTGCTCTTGATCTTAGTCTTAACTTAATTTTACTCATCACTAATAATGGGCTTTGTTGCTTTGATCTTGGTCTTATCCATTTAATCTTAGTCTTGAAAGTATATTAATGTCTTGTTCATAATCTAAGTCTTACTAAAAATGCAAGATCATTGCAAAGAAAGTCATAACTGCAGGACCAAGATTAAATTTACTCATCAGCAATAAAGTTTGGAAGCTTTTCTTGTCTTAATATTGGTTTTACTTATTTAATCTTGAGCTTGAAAGTATATCAATGACTTGCTCAGTATCTTAGTCTTATTAAAAGTGCAAGACCAATACAAGGAAAGTGAAAACTACTGAGCCAAGATTCAATTTACCCATCAGCAATAAAGTTTGGAAGCTGTCTTTGTCTTAATCTTGGTCTTACTCGTTTAATCTTGGTCTTGAAAGTATATTAACGACTTGCTCTTGATCTTAGTCTTAACTTAATTTTACTCATCACTAATAATGGGCTTTGTTGCTTTGATCTTGGTCTTATCCATTTAATCTTAGTCTTGAAAGTATATTAATGACTTTTTAATAATCTTAGTCTTACTAAAAATGCAAGACCATTGCAGAGAAAGTCATAACTGCAGGACCAAGATTAAATTTACTCATCAGCAATAAAGTTTGGAAGCTTTTCTTGTCTTAATATTGGATTTACTTATTTAATCTTGAGCTTGAAAGTATATCAATGACTTGCTCAGTATCTTAGTCTTATTAAAAGTGCAAGACCAATGCAAGGAAAGTGAAAACTACTGAGCCAAGATTCAATTTACCCATCAGCAATAAAGTTTGGAAGCTGTCTTTGTCTTAATCTTGGTCTTACTCGTTTAATCTTGGTCTTGAAAGTATATTAACGACTTGCTCTTGATCTTAGTCTTAACTTAATTTTACTCATCACTAATAATGGACTTTGTTGCTTTGATCTTGGTCTTATCCATTTAATCTTAGTCTTGAAAGTATATTAATGTCTTTTTAATAATCTTAGTCTTACTAAAAATGCAAGACCATTGCAGAGAAAGTCATAACTGCAGGACCAAGATTAAATTTACTAATCAGCAATAAAGTTTGGAAGCTTTTCTTGTCTTAATATTGGTTTTACTTATTTAATCTTGAGCTTGAAAGTATATCAATGACTTGCTCAGTATCTTAGTCTTATTAAAAGTGCAAGACCAATGCAAGGAAAGTCATAACTGCAGGCCAAGATTCAATTTACCCATCAGCAATAAAGTTTGGAAGCTGTCCTTGTCTTAATATTGGTCTTACTCGTTTAATCTTGGTCTTGAAAGTATATTAACGACTTGCTCTTGATCTTAGTCTTAACTTAATTTTACTCATCACTAATAATGGACTTTGTTGCTTTGATCTTGGTCTTATCCATTTAATCTTAGTCTTGAAATTATATTAATGTCTTGTTCATAATCTAAGTCTTACTAAAAATGCAAGATCATTGCAAAGAAAGTCATAACTGCAGGACCAAGATTAAATTTACTCATCAGCAATAAAGTTTGGAAGCTTTTCTTGTCTTAATATTGGTTTTACTTATTTAATCTTGAGCTTGAAAGTATATCAATGACTTGCTCAGTATCTTAGTCTTATTAAAAGTGCAAGACCAATACAAGGAAAGTGAAAACTACTGAGCCAAGATTCAATTTACCCATCAGCAATAAAGTTTGGAAGCTGTCCTTGTCTTAATCTTGGTCTTACTCGTTTAATCTTGGTCTTGAAAGTATATTAACGACTTGCTCTTGATCTTAGTCTTAACTTAATTTTACTCATCACTAATAATGGGCTTTGTTGCTTTGATCTTGGTCTTATCCATTTAATCTTAGTCTTGAAAGTATATTAATGATTTTTTAATAATCTTAGTCTTACTAAAAATGCAAGATCATTGCAAAGAAAGTCATAACTGCAGGACCAAGATTAAATTTACTCATCAGCAATAAAGTTTGGAAGCTTTTCTTGTCTTAATATTGGTTTTACTTATTTAATCTTGAGCTTGAAAGTATATCAATGACTTGCTCAGTATCTTAGTCTTATTAAAAGTGCAAGACCAATGCAAGGAAAGTGAAAACTACTGAGCCAAGATTCAATTTACCCATCAGCAATAAAGTTTGGAAGCTGTCCTTGTCTTAATATTGGTCTTACTCGTTTAATCTTGGTCTTGAAAGTATATTAACGACTTGCTCTTGATCTTAGTCTTAACTTAATTTTACTCATCACTAATAATGGGTTTATTGCTTTGATCTTGGTCTTATCCATTTAATCTTAGTCTTGAAAGTATATTAATGACTTTTTAATAATCTTAGTCTTACTAAAAATGCAAGATCATTGCAAAGAAAGTCATAACTGCAGGACCAAGATTAAATTTACTCATCAGCAATAAAGTTTGGAAGCTTTTCTTGTCTTAATATTGGTTTTACTTATTTAATCTTGAGCTTGAAAGTATATCAATGACTTGCTCAGTATCTTAGTCTTATTAAAAGTGCAAGACCAATGCAAGGAAAGTGAAAACTACTGAGCCAAGATTCAATTTACCCATCAGCAATAAAGTTTGGAAGCTGTCCTTGTCTTAATCTTGGTCTTACTCGTTTAATCTTGGTCTTGAAAGTTTTATTTAACGACTTGCTCTTGATCTTAGTCTTACTACAAGAGGAAGACTAAATCAATGCAAGACAAGTCTGCAGGACCAAATTAATTTTACTCATCAGTAATAATGGACGAAAACTTTGTTGCTTTGATCTTGGTCTTATCCATTTAATCTTAGTCTTGAAATTATATTAATGTCTTGTTCATAATCTTAGTCTTACTAAAAATGCAAGATCATTGCAAAGAAAGTCATAACTGCAGGAGCCAAGATTAAATTTACTGATCAGCAATAAAGTTTGGAAGCTGTCCTTGTCTTAATCTTGGCTTTGGTATTTAATTGATTGAAGACCTGCTTGATCTTATTTTAGTTTTACTAAAAGTGCAAGACCAAAACATGAAAAAATAAACTACACACTCAGATAATTTGCTTATAGTCTAAATAAGTCCAACGATTATCTTGTCTTGAAAGAATATTCATTGTTGTTTCTAAAAAATGGACTTTCAACCCTCTGCAGCCGAAAGTTAATTTTCTATTCTTTAAATTGCAAATTTCTTCTTGATGGTTAAATTTTAATTTTTTAAAATTTATAATTCTTTAAATCTATCACTAAATCAAGATTTTAAGAAAGCAAAACTCAGACAAATTAAATTTACTCATCGCTATAAATTTTAATGTTTTTTAAACGGTTGGAAGTATATTATGAGCTCACATTGTTTTTATAAAAGTCAAGAAAAACATGTAATTAAAAGATAACAATTTTATAAGACTAAATAAAGTAACATTTCTTCGTCTTATCAAGATTATTTGTGCTTATTACTCAAGTCGATAAATTTCCTTGATTTTAGTCTTGTTTGTGTAAACGTAGTTTTGAGAACATATTAGTAAGTTGCTCTTTATCTTGGTCTTACTGCAAAACCAAGAGAACTATTGTTACTCATCACTAAAAAAATCTTAGTCTTGATCTTGGTCTCACTAATAATGCATGATCAGAGCAAGGCAAGACAAAACTACAAAAGGAAAAGAATATTTGTGCTTAATACTCATGTCCACAAACTTTCATTGTCTTGACCTTGGTCTTAATCATTAAACTTTTGTCTTGAAAATATATCTGTGACTCGGTCTTCATCTTGGTCTTACTAAAAGTGCAAGACTCAAGGCATACAAGACCGGATTTACACATTACTGAAGTCCAGAAACTTCTTCGAAACTTATTTAGTCTTAGTCTTGAGGAACTTGGACTTATTTTTTCGCTAGTAATAAAGTCCAAAGACATATTTTGTCAACATAACACTTTAAATTCTTCGTCCTTTCGCCATAACATTCCGGATAACACAAATAAAGGAAATAAACACGTTGGCAATATATTTTGTTTGTTTATGAATTCCAAATACATATAAGGTACTTTTATGAACTGTTTGAAATCATTGATCTGTCTGCATGTACCTATAGGTATTTGTATTTGCTCGATTTTACGATTTATCTTCGACCGAGATGTTTTTTTCGAAATAAAATAGAAAACGCTTTACACCAGAGTATATAAACAACTTAATACCTTCAGTGGAAGTTTGTGAAGGTATTAATAAAATAAACCTCGTCGAAAGACCGTTCATGTACGTTCGTAATGGAATATTATCGAAAGGTTTAATTCAGCTTCACTTCCTGATTTAATAAATCAATTATTGTTGGTCGGAGTATGGAGGAGGTATCCCATAATACATTAAAAATTTTGCGATCTGTAATTTGTAACATTAATAAATGATGTAATACTAACATATTTTCCTTAAAAACTAGTTCAAAGTAACGAAAGTGCATATACAAATTTCTTAGGCAATTAAAAAAAACTTTAACTTTAATGAGTTTCCCTTTAGAGGTTTATGTCGTTGGGCCTCAATCCATACGAAATGTAGTCTTGGAACTATTAATTTGTGACATTGTGAACATTTTCTTAACTAACTTTATTAATAAAACAACAGTAAAGTCAGGCGCCACATCAGTTAACAATACAGTCAACTTAATTATTATACTTGGACGTTTTTATTAGATTAAATGCCAGGAAATAACGTGAAAGTAAAGTTCTGTTTTCGTCCTCTCGAATGGCTGGTAATAAAAATAAATGGGACAGATAAAAAAGAAGCTCGTGACAGTAATTTTATTTATTACTTACTAATTTTTAAAAGGATAAATAATATTTCTTTATTTATTAATCTAAAAGTTTGAAAGTTTAGTTGCATTCTTCGTTAGCTACCTATTGTAATTGTCCAGTGGCAACTTTCTAGTGAGAGCACAATATAAACGACTGAGGTTAAAAATTGAAAATAAACTTCATACGTTGTGGTCAGTACCTAATGATTAAACTAATTCTTAAGGAGCTAGTTATTTTAATCACTACAAATAATCCTAAGATTGCACTAAGGTTTACTTCAGACTCTGGAAACTTGACAGAGACTTCATTAAGCAACATCGTGACTTCAGAAAATTTGTTATTCACTTGTGCTACTAAAGCTTTAGAGTAAATTATGAAGGGGCTAAAATTGAAGCTAAATTACGCATTTTGTCACCGTGTTTGGCCTAACTAACACTATTATCGCACTTACTGATTGAAATATTTTTGCATAATGCATATGCTTAATTGGACTTATTATTTAGTAAACGTTTAACGAAATGGGGGAGAGAGACGTCTGTCTGAACAAATTATAGGTAGTAGTAGTAGTAGAGAGTTGTTCGTGTCAAATTTTCTTATATTATATAATTTAACTTCTAATTTGACTGTAGAAAGGTACCACATACATTAGGGCTCAGCGGCAAGAAAACTGCTAGTGTTACAGATATATTTAATTATTTATATGTAGAATTTTATGAGGAAATTTTTGAGACTGATAACAATAAAAATTAGGAGATAAAAGGAAAAATGGTGCCAATTATATTTTGAAGGTAGTTTTTGGTTATTTTAAGAACGATAGGGATTGGAAAAAAAGTGTGAAGGTTAGAAATGTGACACTTAATTTTTCACATGAAAAATTTTATGAGGAACATTTTTGTACCCATAACATTTTCTCGTTAGAGCCACCGATTACGAGATAAATCTGAATTAACACTACTAATTACGTTTTGGGGGTGGTTTTTGGTTGTGGCATATTACTAAATTTTCAAACATATGTAGTTTTTGGTTTTCCATAAGTTAACTGGAGATTCTACTTACTTTAGGGTTCAGTTACAATAAAACTGTAAAGGTTAGAGATAAGACATTTAATTCTTTATATGTAGAATTGTATGAGAAACATTTTAGACTCATAACATTTTCTCATTGGAGTCACTGTTTACGTGATAAAAGGGAATAAACATTACAAATACTTTTGGGGGTGGTTTTTGGTCATTTTAGGAATATTGTTTGTACAATAGGGTTGGAAACCTTTTATCCTTAATTGGCAATCCGTTTAGTGGATTATTGAAAAACTTCCAAAAATATATAACTTTCTTGGTTTAATTTGACTGTAGACACTGCTTACTTTAGGGTTCAATTAGTAGTAAACTTTGAGGGTTATGAATATAACATTAAAGTTTTTTATATGTAGAATTTTGTAAGAAATATTTTTGGACTGATAACGATTTCTAATGGAGCCACTGTTTGCGAGATAAAAGGAATAAACACTGGCAAATATTTTTGGGGGTAGTTTTTGGTATTTTAGAATATTGTTTGTACAATAGGGTTGAAAACTTTTTTCCTTAATTGGCAATCCGTTTAGTGGATTATTAAAAATCTTCCAAAAATATATAACTTTCTTGGTTTTCCATTTGACTGTAGACACTGCTTACTTTAGGGTTCAATTACTAGTAAACTTTGAGGGTTATGAATATAACATTCAATTTTTTATATGTAGAATTTTGTAAGAAATATTTTTGGACTGATAACGATTTCTATTGGAGCCACTGTTTGCGAGAGAAAAGGAATAAACACTGGCAAATATTTTTGGGGGTGGTTTTTGGTCATTTTAGGAATATTGTTTGTACAATAGGGTTGGAAACTTTTTATCCTTAATTGGCAATCCGTTTAGTGGTTTATTGAAAAACTTCCAAAAATATATAACTTTCTTGGTTTAATTTGACTGTAGACACTGCTTACTTTAGGGTTCAATTAGTAGTAAACTTTGAGGGCTATGAATATAAAATTCAACTTTTTATATGTAGAATTTTGTAAGAAATATTTTTAGACTGTTAACGATTTCTCATTGGAGACACTGTTTGCAAGAGAAAAAGGAATAAACACTGGCAAATATTTTTGGGGGTGGTTTTTGGTCATTTTAGAATTTGTTTGTACAATAGGGTTGAAAACTTTTTTGTCCTTAATTGTCAATCCGTTTAGTGGTTATTGAATAACTTCCAAAAATATATAACTTTCTTGGTTTAATTTGACTGTAGACACTGCTTACTTTAGGGTTCAATTAGTAGTAAACTTTGAGGGCTATGAATATAAAATTCAATTTTTTATATGTAGAATTTTGTAAGAAATATTTTTGGACTGATAACGATTTCTAATTGGAGCCACTGTTTGCGAGAGAAAAAGAATAAACACTGGCAAATATTTTTGGGGATGGTTTTTGGTTATTTTAGGAATATTGTTTGTACAATATGGTTGGAAACTTTTTATCCTTAATTGTCAATCCGTTTAGTGGTTTATTGAATAACTTCCAAAAATATATAACTTTCTTGGTTTAATTTGACTGTAGACACTGCTTACTTTAGGGTTCAATTAGTAGTAAACTTTGAGGGCTATGAATATAAAATTCAACTTTTTATATGTAGAATTTTGTAAGAAATATTTTTAGACTGTTAACGATTTCTCATTGGAGACACTGTTTGCAAGAGAAAAAGGAATAAACACTGGCAAATATTTTTGGGGGTGGTTTTTGGTCATTTTAATAATGTTGTTTGTACAATAGGGTTGAAAATTTTTTGTCCTTTCTTGGAAATCCGGCATTGTAAATTTTCCAAAAGGATTTTTGTACATTTTTCCTAAAAATTCTTATTCGAATGTGTACACCATGAAAAATGTTTTCTGTAGAATTTGACATTAATAGATATTTCCAAACGTCACTTCCGTCTGCGAATAAATTGAGAAGGGCTTTGCGTAGGTATAAAGATAATGCTCCTTGACGGACGAATGGTGGTAGAATTAGAATTGAATACTTCATATTGTATTGTGACATACCACAACTCAGGAACAGGAATATCTGGAATTATTTATACATACACGAATTTATTCAGGGCTTTCCTACCCAATACAAATCCGGCGCTATTCAATAGCTTTCGAAATATTTAGCAAATATTCCGTTGACAAAGGAATTGTGCTATTTATAGAATTGTTTTAGGGAACCATCTTCCACAGAACTATTAGGAAGTGTGCATTTTAGAAATTTCAGGAATGATGATGATTTTTCTTGTGGGAATAACTTTTTTTTAATATCAACCTATAGCAGGCATAGGAAAACGTAGACGTGTACAATTTGTATTCTTTTCATGTAGTACGAACGTAAAAGAAACGCTTACCGCCTTTGCCCCCCTCCTGTCTCTGCAACTTACACAAAACGGTATCAAATAAAAAGTAAAATGGGGATGATCGAAAGAAAAGGTTTCCTGCCCTGGTATGTAAACACTTAAAGCAGGCGTAACGTTACTACGAAACGAGGTTTTTACCGTGAATTTACGAAAATTCGACTACAAATAAAATGTAAATTCGTCAGATTAAAACGCCTTTTGATCAAACAAAATGAGATTTCTTCTTTCGGAAAGACGCCCCTCGTGATCGTATATCAACGATGACAACAAAATGAGCTGGGAAGTTCACAAAGAACCGATTGAAATGCTAATCTTTTTTATTCGCTCTAAAATTCACTCGGCATGTACTATATGATTTCTGTGTACATATAAATACGTAGTATCTAACATAATTTTAGAGTATGTAAGTAATATACGCCAATTGAACATGTTCTTGAAGTTACACTTCTCTTTCGAGGTTATTAGTATCCATCAGTTACATTTTCTACAACAAAATTGTTTCTAGTACATCTATATATTAAATAAAATAAAAATATTTTGTGTAAGGATCTTATTCTCATCCAAAGATACCCAAAATTACAAAAAAATTTTAAAAATTCGAGTGTTCAAACATTTGGCTGTTCGGGTTAGTAAACAGGTAGAACGGGTAATACATCGAGATGTTTGTAGGTTGAACACTAACCAGCGCATGCGCTATGAAAGAGGCAAATGTTTGTATTTATGTTTGGTGCAACACAATGCGAATATTTGGAGGTACGTATATACATAAAAAAAATTATCGGAAACACTTTCAGTTGTGTATCATCTTCGAATACTAATTCATAACCTCCCTGTAAGCATCTTCTTTTATCGGTTACGGCTTCGCTTTTCGGTTCCATTAGCTTTTTTTTTCGTTCAACTTTCTGTCATTAATTAGAACGAAATGCTATATTAATGTGGGCCGCGACGGTGAAGAGTAGGGAACGAATAATTTATTTCTTTGAAAGTCGTTAGTAAAGTTGTGTCTTGATAAACGACGAAAAGCAATTCTCAGAATAGTTGCGAGATCGAGTTTTGCTGTTTCGTACTGTTTTGTGCAGGGGTTTCGTTGGCAAAGGTTTATTTATGAGAACTTTATCACATAGCTATGCTTCAGGTAGCAAGTAGAATTACTTTTTACCCTGTATTTTTGAAAATATTTATCATGTTTTATTTTACCATTAGTCCTATTCAAAAAGGACGAGAATCAATATATTTTATAGGACTCCATTAAGTTAATGTACATATTTTTTTCTTTTTAATTATGTATCTTAGATACAAGAGATAGTGGATCCACTTATAAGAAATGTACAAAATACTTTAATATTTTTCCAGTACATTTTTTATTTATATTGAACAGGAAATTGGATTTTATCGATTAATATCCTTTTTTATTCTTTGATACTTACCTGTTAACTGTCTCTTATCAAAGTAATTTAATCAGAAATCCACATTCCTTTGATGTTCAGTAAAATGATTTGAATTTTAATGGACTATTGCCCATGTAAATTAGCCTATATGCTTTAATATGCTTTTATTTTTGAATAATGAAGGACTTTACATAACAAAATTCCAATCGTAACATCAGAAACTGAATAATGAATTATTTTCTTAAATAGCCATCGTATTAATAAAAATTGTCGTTGGATACAAAAAGTATTCAACATGAATTATAATAGTTAGAGTAAAAAGGAAAATTACCTTATGGAAAACGACCAAAAGGTCATCCAATTTCCCATGTAGGTCACCGCATATCGTAACTTGTTTGGATATGGCTGTAGATGCCTGGTTCAAATTGGGTAATCTCTTCAAATGCGCCACTGCTTCTTTTAAAATTCCCGCCACGTATTTTGCATGAAGTCTGTGATGCTGCAACAAAAAAGTAAACTTCTTTTAAGAAAATCTAAAAAGCAGTGGACTATTAACTGAGTAAAACAAACATCCAAAATCCACCAAAACGTTTGGAAACCTAAAACGCCTCCTCAGTTAGAGATTTTATTATAATTACCTTAGTGCTATCTCTTGTGTTAGAAACTATCATACATATAATTAAAAATAAAATGATCTTTAAACGACCAAAACTGCATTAAAATTGAATGCTTATTTTGGAATTTGGAAAAGACTTTTACAATTTCTAGTCCTTGCTATTTACGACGATACGTAGAAAATCGCCAAGAGATTGCAATAATTTAGGCAAGTAAAAGCGGTTACCCACTTCACTACCCTCACATACTTAAAACTCTTTTCTTCTGATTTATTTATCTCTGATTAAACTGAATTAGAATTTTCCAGCTATTTAAATGATAGTTTAGTGATCTTCTAACCAAATGTTTGTTAAACATTTCAAATAAAATTAAAAACATATCTTACTTTTTTTTTCCTAAACGTTTCTATCAGCAAGTCCAAATCGTTCCTCTTCATTGGAAAATTAATGTGAATCCCACGATACATTGTATCTGATGATCTTAGACAGTCATCCTCATCAGCTTCTGACTCGTCCTCAAATTTCATTTCTAAAGTATCTGTAACAAAATTAAACTCCATCGAAATATTTTTAACAAGTTTTAAAAATTCTTCTCCAAAACTTCTCTTTCTTAAAATTTACATTATTAAAACTAAATCAAAGGTAATAAGGGGTGAGCGTCTTTATATAATAATTAAATCGAAAGATGAAATAAAAACACTAGGTATTGCTTCACAAAATATAGCAAAACCTTGTGTTTTTATTAATATACAGAGTTTTTCAAGTTGATGGGCTATTAGAAGTATATGAATTAGTAGAAGGAATTCAATTCTGAAACTTGGGCTCATTTGGTTATTGTTTATGACGCTTCTTTTAAAAATATTTTCAAGTTCGATTTACATCCGGTTATACCGGAAGTCGATACCAACTTTGTTATTTTAAATGGAATGGTATATTTTTTACGCTGAATTCGAATAAAACGTGTAATTCTAAGGTAAGTTTGATAACCAACTTGTACACCTATGACGATCGGTTTCTGAGTTAATTTAATTTATAGAAAAAAAATCGCTACCGCAACCCAAATTATAAAAAATCATAACTTCCACAAAATACGACTTAGAGTGTTGAAATTTTTACTAGTAATAGCTGAATATTAGTGCTAACGCCTTGACAAAATTGAATTAAATAATTTATACAGGGCGTTCAAAATAAAATTCTAAAATTGAAAAACTTCAAACACGAATTACTTCGTTTTTCCAAATGGCACTTACTATTTTTTATTTTTTCAATCGATTCCTTTTTTTATCCTCTTTCGATCTATATGGATACTTCCTATTTTATTTAAAATTTTGGAATAATTTTGAATTATTACATAAAGTAGGAAGTATCCATATAGATCGAAAGAGTATAAAAAAAGGAATCGATTGAAAAAATAAAAAATAGTAAGGGGCCATTTGAAAAAACGAAGTAATTCGTGTTTGAAGTTTTTCAATTTTAGAATTTTATTTTGAACGCCCTGTATAAATTATTTAATTCAATTTTGTCAAGGCGTTAGCATAATATTCAGCTATTACTAGTAAAAATTTCAACACTCTAAGTCGTATTTTGTGGAAGTTATGATTTTTTATAATTTGGGTTGCGGTAGCGATTTTTTTTTTATAAATTAAATTAACTCAGAAACCGATCGTCATAGGTGTACAAGTTGGTTATCAAACTTACCTTAGAATTACACGTTTTATTCGAATCCAGCGTGAAAAATATACCATTCCATTTAAAATAACAAAGTTGGTATCGACTTCCGGTATAACCGGATGTAAATCGAACTTGAAAATATTTTTAAAAGAAGCGGCATAAACAATAACCAAATGAGCCCAAGTTTCAGAATTGAATTCCTTCTACTAATTCAAAAAGTATCTGTTACTAAACCAAAAAGATATTTTTAACAAATTCAAAAATCTTTCAAATTTTTAAATTTTATAATATTTTAAAACTGTTTTTATTTAATACATATACAGTTACCTACTAGGGAATAAAGATTTTTATTATTGATCAGATAATCTGCCAACGTTTCGCTTTAGATTTATTTAGGCTTTTTGAAGGTAGATACCTAATTATTGGGTGGCCAAAAGTCGATAGAAAAAAGCTTGACCTCATTATTAGCTTCGACTTTCTAAAAATATTGGGGAATCTTAGAAATATGTACGCCCGCGACTTCGTCCGCGTGGAATAGTGACTTTCGGCAGCATTTAAAATGTTCTTCTTCTATATTTTTATTTTCTGGACCGTAAGCCTTTTTGCCGACGTCATTACACAAAAACTTTTATACCTTATTTTTGCCTCTTTAGGGTAAATTTTTTACAAACATTGAATGTCGTATTTATTTATATCTAATCAAAATCCTAAAAACTCTTTAAAAATTACGGAATTTCTGCACAAACTTTCCTATTTCAACCCCTTACAACCCTTTTTTCGCATTAAAAAGTAGCCTATGTCCTTTCTCAGGCTCTAGACTATCTCTGTACCAAATTTAATTTAAATCGGTTCAGTAAATTTTAGGCGAGATTGTGTAGCATACAAACAGAGTTACTTTCGCACTTACAATATTCCGCGAATTCATTTTCATCGATTTTCCCATAGGAATAAGATATTTTCCCGCAGTAAAACGTAGCCTATGTGTTAATCCAGGGTGTCAGCTAACTCCATACCAAATTTTATTAAAATCGCTCCAGCCGTTTAGACGTGAATAAGTTACAAATATACACACTCACAAACTTTCGCCTTTATAATATTAGTGTGATTTTGACCCTTTAAAGAGAAAAGTTCCCCTAGTCAATGTTGCAGTAGGTGCAGCTTGCACGGTAAACACCTGGATTAGTATACTTGAACTAGCATCAGCTTCGAAATTAATTTAAAACCCTTAATTACGTTCGATCCTTGCTAAACCTATTTGATCCTAAATACCCAACGGATGGCAGAGTTAATTTTACGGTCCGAATCCTCCGCTGCGATACTAATTAATTGAATTACTTCGTCACAAGTCACTGATACTGGACCCGGAGATTATCATAAACCGTCTAATCTTTCAGCAAACAATATTAACAATAATGTTGTATATTTATAAACTTTTTACTGCCACCCTGTATCAGATGCCTCATTTCTTCTTTACATCCTGGTAGATTCTGTACTTTTTCGTAATATTAGTAATAATTTTTTGAACACCCTGTATATATTTGTAAGCTACGTGACAACGTGAGCATCGCCGCCCCACTCGTATTATCATTTATAAAAAAAAAAACAGGATAAAAGCGTTTGATAAAAAGAACCGAAGAGAATACCGTATATTGGAAAACTTTCCCTTTCTCTTAGCATGATATAGTTTCTCTTATAAAAATAAAACATTGTTATCTGTCGTTTACACTCACCAATGGAAGGGGCTCCTGGACGTGGCTGTGGAGGCAATCGATCCTGTTGTGTCCGGAATGTGCTTGAGTAATGCGTTGAAAAAGTTGTAAAGCTGGAAAGAAACCGGGTTGAATTATTAAAAAAGGATTTCGTCGTAAAAGAGAGACAATTGTAAAAACCGAGAAATGGACAGTGACTATCCCATCCCTGCTAATCCGGGAAACTTTTCCTTTTCCCATTACGTTTATCTCCGAAGAAAAAAAGCTTACGCGACCCAGAAGGGTAAGAACACCCCGTCTATGAGACAAAATAAATTAAATTTGGAATGGGGCGTAAACAGTGAAATACACAATTGCCTTTACTGATAAAAAATTTGTTGTTTCGTTCTTCTATAACATCCCCCCTCTTAACAGATTTGAGTTTTGGTATAAAATGTTTTTTCGACAACAACCTTATAAAATCAGCAGCAGTGAAACTGTTATAACCTCCATAATGCATTGCAAGCACAGCATAAAAGGACGAAACTAAATAAAAAATATTCTCTGTCACATTTACAGAAACGACAAAGAAACTACAAAACGTTCAGCATGAATTACAATTTTAGAAAAGGATTAAAGAAATTAAAACAACAAATAAAACGTTAAAAATTTACAAGACTTTCGTACGATTTATGGGTTGTATTTAAATACAAATAGGGACGACAATAAAGGATAAGAAAATATTGGCAGTTTAAACTGTTTTGTAATATTTGAAACAAAACAAAATCATTTTAAAATTATAAAAACAGTAACCAAAGGACAATAATAAGTAAATATAATGTCCCACTTTATTGTTTATCAGAATATGTAAAAAGTAGCAACGATATAGGAACCATAAGGGTGAATGGAAAAGGTCACCCCTATCGCCACCTTAATCTACTCTGAGTCGCTTCTCCTTATTCTCCATTGTACCAATTCAACTATAAACATTCAATTTGTACAATTTCTTCTATTAATGCGCGTTAACTAACTAAAGCTTTCTATAATGAACAAGAATACTCAATCTAACATAATTATAACGACAAAAGAGGAATAATTTTTATTAAACCATCCTCGAATATTAATTTTAAATTTCTACCTTTTTTCAATAATAATTGTAACGATTTTCTACCAAATTAGCCAGTAGGTAACTTATTGTGCTGAATGAAACAAAAACTTTTTTCTGCAATGGAATATAAACATACTTTTGAAGGGATAAATGGACAAACATATTTTTCAGTAAATTAAATAAATAGAATTCACCTCGTACATTAACGTTCAAAGTTCTTTTTAGTAATCATTATAAAATTCGCGGGGAAACTAGAAATGGTTTTATTAATAATTAACAGATGTAGAATAAGTATTGAACTATTTCAAATAAAATCTAATAATTTTAGAATAATAAAAAGATAAATTAATTACTGTAAACTTCGTCAGAATTTAGAGATCATATTTTATTCAAAAAAATGTAATTTACAACTTTATTATTTACTACAATACGACAAAAATGGCAAGGATCTAGGCACCATTAGTGAGTGAGTGGATACGGTTAACCGTATCGCCACCTTAACCTACTCTTAGTAGTCGCTTCTCCTGATTCACCTTCGTACCAATTCAACTATAAACATTCGATTTCTACAATTTTTTGTTTCTATGCATTTTAAGTAACGAAATCTCTCTGTAGTGAACAAAAGTGCTTAGTCTAACACAATCATACCGACAACAAAAATTTATTTTTATTG
The DNA here is from genome assembly GCA_029378335.1 of Agrilus mali. Lineage (NCBI taxonomy): Eukaryota > Metazoa > Arthropoda > Insecta > Coleoptera > Buprestidae > Agrilus > Agrilus mali. The sequence continues at coordinate 2,756,045 of CM055657.1, read as the reverse complement.
ATCCAGCCTCGAATATCCATTTTAAGTAAATATGTAAGTACGTTCTTAACTTTTTTCTTCTACTTTTTTCGCAGTTAGAATTGCAACCATTTTCTACAAAATTACCCAGCAACTCATTGTGCTGAACAAAACAAAAACTTTTGTCTGCAGTGGAATAGAAAAGCTTGCCAAAACAAAAATAGTTTGGGTCGAAATGCAGCTTTTGGCTACATAAGTTTTGGAGATTGTCTTGTTGTTATTGCTCCTTAATGTTTCTCTCCCAATAGCGAAAAATCGAACGATACTAAACCTTTTACGAAGTCTGGAACATCATCAAAATAGCCAGTACATAATAGGGAATACACTTTATTTATTTGAATAACTAAGGTAGATAATTTATGAAGTGAATTAAGGTAGTTTTCTGATTCGCTATTGGGAGGTTAAGGGGGCAACAACCAATTTTGTCGTTTTCTCGTTTAATACTAAAAGTACAAAAGTTAGATTGACCCTAAATTTCTGTATATCAAGATCGACTATCCATCCAATGATGGTAGAATTGGAATTAAGTTGAATTTAATGAAGTTCGCCGAGGACAAGAAGAAGGACTTCCAAAGCTTCTCACCTTAATCGCCCTGTCTGTCATTCATTCCTTTGAAATTCATGAGACCGGCTTTAAACGCCGTTGTAGGATTAAAATGAAAGGTTGTGCCCTCCTTGACTTCGCTTTTGCTTCGTGTTTATGTCACTGACGGGAATAGGTATACTTTCGGGACCGACCTTCCTGTCTACATAATACGCATCTGGTTTGTTTTGCAACGTCCAAAATCCAAGGGGCACATAATTAGGTGGGGAAGTCACAGTAGAACCGACGAAGTGGGACACCGAACAACCAACTAACGAATAAATTTTAAAACTAATGGCGTCCAGTATTATTAAAGAGCAGCAAGAAGCAAGGGGTTGATAGTTTCATAAGAAATATTACACAGGGTGTTCCAAAAAAAGGAGGTTGTTTGAATGGAACAGCAATAAATTTACTAGTAACTTAAAAAAATAAAATGTATTGCCTTTTTCTTCTTTTATGTGTCTGTTCACCATCTACTACACTTATTATTTTTTGACGTTGCAGACTTCGTAAACTTAAAAAATACCGGCCAAGTGCGAGTCGAACTCGCGCACCGAGGGTTCTGTACAAACCTATATATATATATGTAACTAAAAATTTAAGGTTTTCGGAATTTTTCCTTAATATGTGCTATAAAACATTGCTTCATGCCAAATTTTAAGATTTTTAATCGACTGGAAGTACCCTTTAGGTTTTGATTCCCTTGCGAGTAGTTGCGAGTTTGAAAATATGCGGTTTAAATTGCTGTTTCTTTTGATTGCGTTGACATAGAAGTTTGATTTTGTTACAGCTTAAAGGTATTATAGACCTGAGTATTCGATATAAATTTCAATTTAATACCTCTACGCTTTCATGAGGAAAGGGGTAGTAACTTTAAAATTATTAAAAATATTTTTATTATATGATGTAACTAAAAATTTACGGTTTTCGCAATTTTTCCTTTATCTGTGCTATAAGACGTTGCTTCGTACCGAATTTCAAGATTCTGAGTTCACGGGAAGTACCCTGTAGGTTTTGATTCGAAAATTTGGGGGCCATAAACGGCTGTATCTTTTGATTGCGTTGGCTTAGAAGTTTGATTTTTTCACAGCTCCAAGAGACAACAGATTTGAGTATTTAGTATAAATTTTAGCTTGATACCTCCACGCGTTCCTGAGAAAAAGGGTCTTGACGGACGGACGGACAGACAACGAAGTGATCCTATAAGGGTTCCGCTTTTTCCTTTTGAGGTGCGGAACCCTAAGAAGGTTTAGGTGTCGTTCGATTTTTTGCTATTGGGAAGGAAACATTTAAGAGCAATAACAACAAGTCAATCTGAAACTTATGTAGCTGAAAGCTGCCATTTCGACTCAAACTATTTTAGTATTGGCAAGCGTTTCTGTTCCACTGCAGACAAAAGTTTTTGTTTTGTAGTGAAGAGTAGAAGAAAAAAGTTAAGAACGTACTTACATATTTACTTAAAATCGATATTCGAGGGGGTTCAATAAAAATTATTTTTGTTGTCGGTATGATTGTGTTAGACTAAGCACTTTTATTCACTACAGAGAGATTTCGTTACTTAAAGTGCATGGAAACAAAAAATTGTAGAAATCGAATGTTTATAGTTGAATTGGTACGAAGGTGAATTACTAAGAGTAAGTTAAGGTGGCGATACGGTTAACCGTATCCACTCACTCACTAATGGTGCCTAGATCCTTGTCATTTTTGTCGTATTGTAGTAAATAATAAAGTTGTAAATTACATTTTTTTGAATAAAATATGATCTCTAAATTCTGACGAAGTTTACAATAATTGATTTATTGTTTTTTTTTAATTCAAAATTATTACATTTTATTTAAAATAGTTCCAGATTTATTCTACATCTGTTTATTATTAATAAAGCCATTTCAAGTTCCCCGCGAATTCCATAATGATTACTAAAAATAACTTTGAATGTTAATGTACGAGGTGAATTCTGTTTATTTAATTTACTAAAAAATATGTTCGTCCATTTGTTCCTTTCAAAAGAATTCTGTAATTGGTAAAGATATTGATGTGTCCGCGTACAAATGTGTGTCCCTATGTAAATTCAGGGAGGTTTATATAAAGCCAGACAAGTTCATAAATAATTCAATTTGACTCGACTGGAGATTCAGCGCCGGCAATATTGACACTAGACCGCATCAGGTAATAGGATTATAGACGAGAAAAAGGGATGGGAAATGTATGCTTCGGGCTTTTCTATTTCTTCACTGATACTCAGGGCTATTTGTGACAACAAAATCCGACAGATACGACACATTTACATAATACTTTGTCAAAACTTTATTTAATGAACACACCCTTAAACTTAAAAGTAAATGGCATCTATTGCTTATGTAGTCACAAATGGGAAGGGGATGGTCTAGGAAAATCTCACATGAGGGGTTAAAAGAAATTTCACTAAATTTCCTCTTACCTTCCGAAACGAAATTTTTTAAACAATAAACTTACCCTGACTTGATCATGCTCCCCTGCATATTCAATACTTTGAAATATTGTCCACGTGTATCGCCTTCTCACCTCCATTCTGGCCAAGTACCTTCTGTACCATCGTTGGATCAAAATGGCTGCTTTCATGGCTGAAATAATAATGATAACAATGACAAAATTTATTATTTTACGTATTAATTGATCGAAATCATTTGCATGTTTGATTAATATTTAAGTAATTAAATTCTCAATTGTTTGTTGCTGTTACTGTTAATTAAGTGTTTTTGGTGTTGAATAAGTTGATTGGTATACTTACTTCGTTCTATTTTTGTCATGCTCAGGTTGTCATTCCGCCTCCACCCTTTGAAGAGGTTCCTCGGTATCAAACCCTGCAGGAAACCTCCCTCTGACTTGCTCTTTTTGTTTGCAAAATTTGGAATCGTCACTTCTGCATCTGATGACCTGTAACTCGAAGTTGATTCGTCCTCGTAACCTATACTTTTTTTATGGAATGAAATGCAGCCACAGCCTTTGGACTTTCGGAACCCCATCATCTTTAGGGTGGTTGAAAACCTGAAAATAGAAAAAAGAAGCAATGGTTAGGAAAAGAAGGATTTCTGCAGTATTGGTAAGTCGAATTTATATACCGGGTTTTTTTTATAGGGACTATAACAGAAAGCAATTATTTTTACTCTTTGGTAATATTTAGAGTAAGTGGTTGCCTCTAAAGTCCTTACTTTGTATTCATTAATTTTCCAAAGTTATAATTGAAAACTAAACCGTGTTAACGAATTAATGTGGGTAGGGGATATCATCACAGGCAAACCGTGTTTGACACTTGTTCCTAATTAGTTCAAAGTTCAACGGATACTCTACGCTTCACACTTGTGGAATAGATAATTTAATAGCTCCATATGGAATTGATCTTTCATATTAAATGTTCAACAGGAAAATTGAATGATCCAGAGTTAAATCGATTGAATATACCTACCATATATACATTAATAGAAAATGAATTTATCGATACAGTGTTTTATTTAGGTAAATATAATTTTGATACGTCGAGGGAAATCCAAGTAATAAATTTTACTGCATAAGTTTTATTTAGATACTAGCTATGCCCGGGACTTCGTCCGCGTGGAATTGTGACTTTGGACAGCATTTAAAATTTTTTTCTTCTTTATTTTTATTTTCTGGGCCGTAAGCCTTTTTGCCGACGTCACTACACAGAAACTTTCATTCCTTATTTTTGTCCCCTTTAGGGTAAAATATTTACAAACCTTAAATGTTGTATTTACATCTAATCAAAAGCCTAAAAAATAAGTTTCAAGCCTCTAGCTTTATATCTACTTATCTATCTGTACCAAATTCTCATTTAAATCGATTCAGTAGTTTGGGCGTGATTGCGTAGGTAACACACAGACAGACAGAGTTACTTTCGCATTTATAATTTTATAGATTAATATAGTTTAATTATAGTCTAAAATAGTTTATATAGCTTAGTATTCAACTACTTTTATTGATCCAAATAAACAAAACCTCTATAACTTTTTACACTTGATATTTTAATTTTCTGGGCCGTAAGCTTTTTGGACGACGTCATTAGGTACACAAAAACTTTCATCGGCTAATTTTATCCCTTTTAGGGTAAAATTATTACAAACATTGAATGTCGTATTTATTTATGTCTAATCAAAAGCCTTAAAATAAGTTTCAAGCTTCCATCTTTGAAAATTACGGAATTTCTGCACAAACTTTCCTATTTCAACCCCTTACAACCCGTTTTTCGCATTAAAAAGTAGCCTATGTACTTTCTCAGGCTCTAGACGATCTCTGTACCAGATTTCATTTAAATCGGTTCAGTAAATTTTAGGCGAGATTGTGTCGCATACAGACAGAGTTACTTTCGCACTTACAATATTCCGCGAATTCATTTTCATCGATTTTCCCATGGGAATAAGATATTTTCCCGCAGTAAAACGTAGCCTATGTTATGTGTTAATCCAGGGTGTTAGCTAACTCCATACCGAATTTTATTAAAATCGCTCCAGTCATTTAGACGTGAAGAAGTAACAAACACACACACACACTCACAAACTTTCGCCTTTATAATATTAGTGTGAAGTTCATATTTCGTTGAAAATGACGTAGTTTTTTACGTTCACAGCGGTCAATACTCATGCAAACGGAAATTTCTTAATCCCACAACATTTACTGAATGAATTTAAAGCACGCACAGATATTATTTTTATTTTTAACTGCAACATATCATTACTAACAATTTTGGCATTGAAATGAAATTTTTGTAATTCTGCCTGCCTATTTACCTACGTAATGAAATTGTAGACCTGAATTTATCATATGTTGCTAACATGTAAAAAATGCTTCATTTTGTATTTAGGACAAACAGGTAGTCGTATAAAAACGGGACCCAAAGAACATATTTAAAAAAAATTAAGAAACGAAAGGTGTTTTGAAATAAATTGTTCTTTAGAGGTACATATCAAAAATCAGAAACCTTTTCATGTAAAAATGATTAATTTGCTATAGATAACTATTTGAAATTAAAATTTCTGTAGTTTGTTTGTTGATATTACTTCACAAGTTTAAGAAAAAATGAAAATTTTTAATAAATTATTTTGTAAAAAATTGTTGCGGATTTTATGTAGGTATTACAAAAAGGTAGTCATATAAAATATACACTAAGAACACATTTGTAAAAAATACAAGACATAGCTAGAAAACACAGTTTTTCAAACCAAATTATTATTTAGATTTTCTTAACACAAGCATTTAAGTATATAAATAATTTAAAATTTGAACATTATACAATCTCAAAAATCCAAGAATTCCATAATTGATTATTGCTTGGAACTTTTCCAATAAAAATTTTCAACCAGTCTTCACTAAAAATTCCACTGAAATATTAAACATGTATTTCATTCGATTTATTTATTTTTAAATTATAATATTTATCCAATCCTGTTTTATAAAAATTGTGTAACTTTAAGTTATACAACAATAACACAGTGGAACGAGTGTAGGTACCTACGACTTTCCTGTGCCAAACGATCTCCAAAATTCTGGCAAGAACATAAGTGCATCAATATTTATAATTTTCTGCCAAACTTTAGGTTTGTATTGATGAATAGCGTTAGTAAAAGCTGAGTGAGTCATTCTCGAACGTATGTATAACACTTGTTTGTTTGTGGACAGTGGGTTGAAGTAATGAACTTTTAGGAGATCCGTTCGAATTCAAAATAAATCAAAAACAAAAATAGAACGATAGTTGACAATCTTTGTGGGATATAACAACAAAAACTATTGCAATCGATTCGTCTTAAAATTTCCAAAAATATCACCGTCTCCTATTCATATATACATGTACATATATGAATACATTGCTATTAGGTACATAATATAGTTATTTTGGTTGGTGTTGTTTTCCAAATGATAGATACATTGTTTCCACTTTGCTATTGTTATTACATCTGCCACTTCTTTATGGCTGATATATTTCAAGTGATGCTGTAAAACAGCAGTCATTCTTACTTTGACGTACGTAAATTTATATTTTAAGTCGGAATAAAATTCTTTGTTACGATAAAATTAAACTGCAATAATATTGACGATTTTAGATTTGTTTTGATCTTAGATAATTTTGTTTTACTTCATTGTCAAATGTTCTATATTCTAATTTATAATTTATTTTTATTCCCTATTTGCTTTGGATTTCTGAACGACACATACTGTACAGTCCAGATATTGGCTCACAGTGATATTTATTAATATTTTAATTAAAAATTGTTTACATTGTTCAAAATTATACACAATCAGTTTATTATTCATTTTTAATCGAAATAAAATTCTTTCTTGTTGTTATATAATTAAACTACAATAATATTGACGATTTTAGAATTGTTTTGATCACAAATCATTTTCATTTCCTTGAATTTAAAATCTATAACTATATGACATTGTCAAATGTTCTATATTGTAATTTATAATATATTTTTATTCCCTATTTGCTTTAGATTTCTGAACGACACATACTGTACAGTCCAGATATTGGCTCACAGTGATATTTATTAATATTTTAATTAATAATTTTATTTTAAAGACGAACAGCACATTACATTGTTCAAAATTATACACAATCAGTTTATTATTCATTTTAAGTCGAAATAAAATTCTTTCTTGTTGGTATATAATTAAACTACAATAATATTGACGATTTTAGAATTATTTTGATCAGAAATCATTTTTATTTCCTTGAATTTAAAATCTATAACTATATGACATTGTCACATATTCTATATTTAATTTATAATATATTTTTATTCCCTATTTGCTTTAGATTTCTGAACGACACATACTGTATAGTCCAGATATTGGCTCACAGTGATATATTTGTTGAAATTTTAATTACATTGTCCAAAATAATTCACAATCACTTTATTATAGCATCCCTTAACAATTTGTTGAGATTTTAAACATTTAAAATGTTAGAAAAGTTGATTTTTGTCTCCATTTCCACAAATCAAATGCCTAGACATAATTAATTAGTAGTAATACTTCAATAACCATCACTTATTCCGATATAACGAACGCCTACCCTAGTTCTCTGTTTTAGTTATTTTATCCCTCTATGTTTCCCAGTCATTCATTTAAGGTCGATTAAGTTTAAAGGGTGAGAAGTGAAAGGCAATGGGCCAATTATTGTAGGTAATAGATGACGGAAATTTTGAAGATGAACCGTTGAAAGCTTTTACTTAATGAAATTTCTGCTATTAGTGTCATATTGTAATAAGAAATTTCTGAAGCCTCTCATGTCTAACAAAATGTGTCATGAACATGTCAAAAAATCTTCGTTACCTACAGCTAACTGTAACTACATATCATATAAGTAGATGGAGATATTTTTATTTTTTTATATTAGTCGTCCTGTTTACGTGGAACTGCTTCGGTTTGGCGTGCTGATCAAACTTTATAAATTCCCAATGCTTATCCATATTAAAACAAAAAAAAAACTTTTTTAATAAATAAGTTGTTAGTAAGAGAAAAAAGGTTTGTCCATGAGGCAATTGCTTTAACTATGTTGGAGTTCGGCAAGTAATTTCATTATGTTAATAAAAATCAAGCCCCAATTTGTTTGCGATCCATAAAATTCAAATGAACGACAACAGAACTTCGAAAGGGAAAAACAGTGAGGACTGAAAGCCATAACTTACAGCGTCTTTCAATATTAGTTTCCATTTCAAGCGGAAGGAGCTTGTTTTTTATCATAGTGTAGCGGTTGTCTTCATTGTAATTTTATTTAAATTTATTTTTCGAAGAATGATGCTATTGTAGTGCAATTGGGTTTAAAGTTAATATCCCGAGAAAGTAGGTAATTAGGGTCGAACATAAAATTCAACGGTACCTACCTTTCTCGGAATGTTAGTAAAGGCAAAAATTCCGTGCAGCAATTAACAATCAGGGTGACTGACCACTATTGTTGGGGGTTAAACAACCTCACCATCACCCTGACATTGTTGCAGCAGTGATATAAAAAGGGAAGATTTTTCCAAGTGAGTCAGTTCTTAGTCAGTCTTGGTAAGTCTTGTACGCCGTTATCAGTATCCTTATCGTTATTCTTTGTGTTCAATTTTTGTGTCTATTAATTAACTTTGTTGTTCTTGTGTGTGTTTGTTTCTGTGTTTTGTTATCTCTGTTCGTTTTTTCTGTTGTGATCCAAATTAAACTTTTGAATTTTATTGTTTTTATCGGACTTTCTTTGTGCTTTCCATAAGCACGAACCCCGATAATAGATTATAAAGATTTCTATGTAAACAACATATTTTTCACAATACGTACATACGTTTATTTCTTAAGTGGACATAATATGGTGAGATAACAAAAGTGGAATTCTTGACAAAAATTGCAAAATTGTGAACGAATAATTACGGATGACAGGAATAATAAAAATCGTATTGATAAACGTTATATGAAACACAATTTTTTTGTCCCACTTTTGGGGCCAAAAGATTCCCTCATGGGCCCTGATCTTTTAAGATTAAATATTACTCTCCATTTTGCAATATGATAACTACTTAGTACCTAGGTACCCGGAATTGTCTCTAAGTACGTAAGTAGGTACTACAAATACTAGTAGTAAATTCTTCGTCTCGAAACCGTTTCACGTCGCATTCCTAATCTCATCCGCTCTTGGATAATCTAATAGTCTAGACGAAGGCATCCCCTAGACCTAAAGCCTAGACTACTATGCAGATATTCTAAGGGTACCTAATAGATGGTCCATGTATGTACATGTATATTTGAGTGCATTTCTGCACGAAATTTATTCAATATTTGCTTTAGCTTCCTCTATCCATTTTGTTATCCCTCTACGTAGTAGTAGTTGTAGTGTTGGGGTAAATAAGTTATTAGCGTATCTAAATATACAGGGTTTTTCAAGTTGATGGGCTATTAGAAGTATATGAATTAGTAGAAGGAATTCAATTCTGAAACTTGGGCTCATTTGGTTATTGTTTATGCCGCTTCTTTTAAAAATATTTTCAAGTTCGATTTACATCCGGTTATACCGGAAGTCGATACCAACTTTGTTATTTTTAATGGAAGGGTATATTTTTTATGCTGAATTCGAATAAAACGTGTAATTCTAAGGTAAGTTTGATAACCAACTTGTACACCTATGACGATCGGTTTCTGAGTTAATTTAATTTATTGAGAAAAAATCGCTACCGCAACCCAAATTATAAAAAATCATAACTTCCACAAAATACGACTTAGAGTGTTGAAATTTTTACTAGTAATAGCTGAATATTAGTGCTAACGCCTTGACAAAATTGAATTAAATTATTTATACAGAGCGTTCAAAATAACATTCTAAAATGGAAAAATTTTAAACACGAATAACCTCGTTTTTTCAATTGGCACCTACTATTTTTTATTTTTTCAATCGATTCCTTTTTTTTATCCTCTTTCGATCTATATGGATACTTCCTATTTTAAGTAATTAATCAAAATTATTCCAAAATTTTCAAATAAAATAGGAAGTATCCATATAGATCGAAAGAGGATAAAAAAAAGGAATCGATTGAAAAAATAAAAAATAGTAGGTGCTATTTGAAAAAACGAGGTAATTCGTGTTTGAAGTTTTTCAATTTAAGAATTTTATTTTGAACGCCCTGTATAAATTATTTAATTCAATTTTGTCAAGGCGTTAGCAATAATATTCAGCTATTACTAGTAAAAATTTCAACACTCTAAGTCGTATTTTGTGGAAGTTATGATTTTTTATAATTTGGGTTGCGGTAGCGATTTTTTTTCTATAAATTAAATTAACTCAGAAACCGATCATCATAGGTGTACAAGTTGGTTATCAAACTTACCTTAGAATTACACGTTTTATTCGAATTCAGCGTGAAAAATATACCATTCCATTTAAAATAACAAAGTTGGTATCGACTTCCGGTATAACCGGATGTAAATCGAACTTGAAAATATTTTTAAAAGAAGCGGCATAAACAATAACGAAATGAGCCCAAGTTTCAGAATTGAATTCCTTCTACTAATTAATATACTTCTAATAGCCCATCAACTTGAAAAACCCTGTATATCAAACTGAAATATTGGTCTCATATTTCCTGACAGATACATTTCATGCTTCTTAATGCAATTTGAGAGCTGTGTAATACACAATCAGACGAAAACTTATTAAATGCGACTTCATCCGCGTGAAATAGTGACTTTTGGAAGCATTTTAAATTTTTTTCTACTGTATTTTAATTTTCTGGGCCGTAAGCATTTTTGCCGATGTCATCACACAAAAATTTTCATCCTGTACTTTTAGGGAAAATATATACTTAGATACAAACTTTGAATGTCGTATCTAATCTAATCAAAAAAATTTATTTTCTAGCTTTGAAAATCACGTAATTTCTATACAAACTTTCATCCCATATTTAAACCCCTTATAGCTCTTTTCTCGCATTAAAAAGTAACATATGTCCTTTCTCAGGCTCTACACTATATCTGTACCAAAATTCATTTAAATCGGTTCAGTATTTTAGGCGAGATTGTGTAGCATACAGACAGAGTTACTTTCGAATTCTTAATATTAGTATAAGTAGATTGAGTAGAAAATATTTTTATTTATATTTGTTGTAACTTTTTTATAAATCCGAAAAAAGTTGACAGGTACAAAAACTTTCCACAATATTGGGAAAAATAATTTTATAAATTAAGTTGCAGGGGAAAATAGTTTAAATAACAACTTATCTAGGGATCTATTAAACCCCTCCCTTCCTTATATATGTCATCTCATTTAGGGATATTTTTATCGTCTTGTATATCTTAGTGATTTAAATATTTAAGAATTTATTTATTCCTTCTTCCCCCCACCAAGGGATTTTCAAAAATTCTCTCGATTTAAAAAAATTCTTGTCTTGAAGTTCTCTTTATTCAAAATGTGAAAATCCTACAGTATTAAAAGTATGTTCATTAATTATGTAACTTCAAATCTAATGAATGGAAGAGGTCCTCCAAATCATCATTAAAGGAGAAAGGCGTCACTGAAAATCTTTTTAATTCAAATAATTATAGTCTTATAATTACGGTTCCACGAGACTCCGGACTTTCAAGAATTCATGTCTTTAAAATTGTTTTTAATCAAGATAAGGGCACTAATGTAAAAATCGTGGCAATGTTGAAAGGGACATTCATTAATTATGTGACCTAGTATATAAAAGGAAGGAGAGGTTCAGCATAATACCATCAGATGTCATTGAACATCTTGAAAATCTCACGTCAACTTAACTTTATAATTCGTAGAAATTTTATATTTAGGGTTCCACGAGACTTTTGACTTTCAAGAATTCAGACAAGGGCACTTATCTAAAAATCGGGACAATATTAAAGTAATATCCAATAATTATGTGATCTCATAGATAATGAAAGGAGATATTCAGGAGAATCACATTAAACGTCATTGAACGAGAGGGGATCACTGAATATCTCACGTTGATTTTTAATTAAAAAAAATACTACTCTCGACATTACAAAAATTATCTCGAATCAAAATAAGTTCAAGACAATAGCATCGATCTAAATATTGAGTCAAGATCAAGAGAATAACGTCGATAATTTGCAAGATCAATAAACTTGATCAAGAATCGACATTTTTATGTACTTCAATAAATACGTAAAAGTATACGTATTTGAACAAATAATTCTGTTTCAAACAAAAACCTAGCATGGCACTTGCAGACTTAATTCCTTTATTAGCCTAAACCTAAAACAATTATTAAATTAATGCCCAAGTCTTGACGTGTTCAATGGTGTAATTCACGTCAACCTGTAGATTAGTAAACGTTTAGGGTCTAAATGAATAATTATATTTATCTGTAAGTGTTATACACCTCTCTAGATCTATTGACAGGATTGTTTATTTAAACACTAAAGTTTGTAGTATCCTTTTAAGATTAGCACTAGATATGTGTCGAGAAACATCGAAACTCTTGAATTAAGACAAAACATTATGATTAAGAAATTGCACTTGGACTTGATTTTCAACTCAAAACAAAAGTTACACTTCGGGATCAAGGCTCTTGTCTTGGTAAAATTCTATCCCCACCCTAAGTAATTAATTTATACCCCCTCCCCACAGAAGTCTATTGATCTCTTCTTCTCCCTAGATAACTTAATAATTTTAGTGCATTTGAGTTTGTAACCTAATTCGTATTTTTTTTCAACCTGTAATTATTTATGTAGAAGCAACTTAACTGTAAAATTGTGGTTTTCCTGTGTTTGAAACGAAATAAGTATCTACCTATTTTTAGACGTTTGCTGTAAATATTATTTATCATCCCACATTTCTATTGTTTCCTCAGTTCAAAAATGACCGATAAATCAATAGCTTCTGCAAATATTTACTTTCTAGTTAAACATAAGTGGATTAGTGTAGGTAACAATATTTAAAATTTATTTTCTCTAATACTTTCTCGTCATTTCTTACAAATTTAACTCCATCAACATCTTGCATAAGAATAATAAGTCTTTTATAGTTAATAACTTACTTTAACAATATAAAAACGGTAAAACCCTCCCAAAATAATTCTCAGCACCCACTTCCGTAATAGTTATCTCAAATTCCAATTCAACGCTTTTATGTCCGGAACCATCTTCTCTAACGAATAACTGGCGGGAATAGATCCATAAAACCACATGCTATCCATACATTTCATGGTTCCAATTACGAACGGCTCACTTTTAATAGTAATCAGCCTCTTCGTGAAGGATTTTAACACAGGATTATGCGACTCTCTTTAGGTAACTTTTGAAATTACGGACTCTCAAAGATTAATTAAAACACCGTTAAAATGGATCTTAACCAAAACATAAAATTAAATTGTTGAAATGATTTAGCTCTTTGATTGAAGATATGTACCTATGTGACGAAAGCTGCTAAGAAAATTGGGAACCAAAATAAGACTACTTTTAATTTTAGTTATTATTTAAAGTAAGTACGTAACGTATATTCGAGCTTTTCTCTTATACATATAATGGTGCTTTTAAGTTTAATTTAGAGAACCAAGGAATAAAAAGGAGCTGTGATAAAAAATAATAAACATCTAGAGCTGAACGTGGCACTTTGTAAAGTAATTTATGGCTTGTGGTTTCTTACAGATACAGGAATGAAAAAATCCATTAATATTTTTTAATAGTTGGAGTATACGTACAAATTCTTAGTTACTAACTACCCTTTCAAATAAAATAAACTTTAGCTAACTTCATATTTCTAAAAATGGCAATAAATATTTAGAAAAATTTTGCTTACATTCTTTATTTGCATGTTTAGGAAAATTATAACGAGTCTCCAGTATTCTTTTTAAGCTCAGAATGACCCAAAATCGGCCCTTATTAGCCCAGCTCCTTTGTAAAGTGGTTGTTGAGGGTTTGTCAGTCAAGAAAATTGTACATACCACCAGACACCAGATTTCCTTTTATTTCCCTCGGTCATAAGTAAATAAAATGGTAGGAGGAAAAACTCAGGAATATATATATTTTTTTTTGAATTTAGTACACTACACCTACAACTTGTTTCTCCCTTTATTTCTGAAATAATAAAAAAGAAAGGAATTCTGTAGGTATGTTAGAAAAAGGGTATTTATTGCAGGATTACTGAAATTTTTAAATAATGCAGTATTCTACACATATTTTTGTTTGATTATTGACTACTGCCTTTTCTTTAACTAATTCTCTAAAATGTTGAAAATAAATTGATTCGTAAGAACAAACTTTAAATTATAAATTATTGTGGAAAAAAGACAACAAAAATTGTTAACAATCTTCACTATATTTGTAAATAAATGCAATTTAAGAACTTTACTCTCTAACAATGAAAAATAAAAATATTATAAACTCCAAAAATCAGGAATATACAAATTAAATTGTAACGCATTCTATACAGGGCAGACTGGACGTAATATCAAAACTAGAATAGATGAACACAAAACATCAATAAACAACCTAAAACACTCAACTGGCTTAGCATCTCATTGTGTTAATAATAAACATAATATATATATAGATTCAGAAAATGTAAAATTGTTACACATTTCCAAAAAAGGGAAACGTTTAGATTTATTAGATCAATTAGAAATTAAAAAGGCTATTTATAAAAAAGAAAATATTGTTAATGACCAACAACAATTTTTAAATACACCTTTAATAGATTTAAGAATATATTACTGTATCCCTCCCCCTTTAACTTTAGGTTCATAAACACTGTATAATAAATTTACTTTACATAAAATGCCGAAAAAGTTGTTGAGGTATAACAACATATCTTTGTAACATTTAAATGCAATTTAATTTAGTTACCTTCCTAAATCATTAAAATGTTTCACAAGGAACCGACGTTAAACTTCATTCAAAAACTTTAAATACCTTAAAGAATAAAAAAATTACACAACTAAAACGGTGAGGTGGAATTTCCACTATTGCCATTAGAGTAAGACATTTTTGAAAAATTCATAAATGTTTCAGAATTTTTTTCGAAATTATATCTACCTACCTATACAGTGTGTCCAAGATAAAGATGAGATAGCATTGGGATCTCGTAAACAGTAAGAGATACGAAATTGATTCATTTGAGAAAAGTTGCACATTTTTGAGCCTTACAATAGGTATGCCATGTAGAAAGTTTTGAAATTTCGAACAGTTAAGAAAATATCTGGCAAAAGCTGAATTTTTTTAAAATAAGGTAAGAATATATTACACGTTTGATGGAACATTCTAGAATATTCGCGAATTTAGAACTATCCAGAACATTCCATAATGATTCGAAACATTCTCTAACTTTTTTTAACATTCTGAAACATTCTTGAATGATCTTCAATATTCTCGAACATTCTTGAACGTTGCCAAATCATTCTGAATAAAACATTCTTTTACTTCTTATAATATATTTGAACTCCCTGTGACATTCTAAAAAAATCTGCTTCATTCTCATTCCCACTCCGTGCTGTTTGCTGGGTGAGTAGTGACATCAGTAGACGCCTGGCGGGGATGACTAATCGATTGATAATAATTGATCAGTTATCGACCACTGAGAGTTGAAGATTATTACAGTACTAATATCGCTATTAAAAAATTGGGGTTGGTGATAGAAGGGTGAAAATTAAGGGTTATATGTATTTTTTAATGCCAAAAAAATTTGTCCAAAAAATAAAAAAGTTAGGGGTGGACAACCTTATCATTTAAGGGTATGCAAAATAAATAGTTCCCGATTCTCAGACGTACTGAGTATTCATATAAAATTTCATAAAAATCGGTCAAGCCGTTTATTATTTCGGGCCATCCAATGGAGCGGTAGCAACACTTTTGAAGCCCGACGTTTCGTCTATCATCGGTTTAATTATTTGTAATACGGTCCTGTTACTTTTACCACAAAATCTAAGACCATTAATAATTCTTAATTAAACGACATTACATTTGTAATTGGTAAAAGACGTTTTGGACTTGTTTTAGGAATCACTGAAAAATTTTCCTGAGTACGGCTCTAAACTTATTGTACATTTATGAATTTAGATATGTACATAAATTAATAAGAATGTCTACATTCTACATCGTTATAATAACAATAAGTAAACTACATTATGTGCATTAATCTTATAAAGCATCAAATTTATCTCATCTACGAAGGGGTCGAGGGGCAGTTTATTTGCACTTTAATTAAATCCGGCCCTGTCTACATGGCCCAAAACTTTAAAAAGCATCGGTATGTAACTCTCACTCAATTCTCAAGTGAGACGCTCGTATCTGTAACATATAGTCGCTCTGCTGTAGGTAATAAAGTCCAAACAAGAACGAAGCTCTACTAGATATTAAATTTAATTTTTAATGCATAAACGAAAACCTATTCGTTCCAATGAATTTTCAACTGAATGTTGGAATATCCTGGATGTGGGTTGGTCCTCTGATAGATACTATAAACTGTTGTTCAATAATTTGAATTCAAAGTGAGTGCACTCGGACCTTTTATCGCGCTGGTTTACAGTTGTCCCTTCGTCTCTCTGTTCTGTTTTAGAGCTTTAATTTATTTTTTTGTCACTATCGCCGTTTCAGGACCCTTTGTGTGTGCAAATTAACTTTACATTAGCATTTCACTTAGGGATAATGTTTTTCTGTTGTTTCCTCCGATTGCGTGGGCGATAACCCTGGAAACTTTTTTCTCGCGATTGAAAATTGAAAAAGTTAAAACGAACGGATAATAAATAAACCATCAGTCCTTTCGTTAAATTAGAAATGTATCAGTCGGCAATTATGAAAATCTTTGGATTACCTCTTCACTTTACTTTACTTTGTCACTAACTAAAACGTTATAATTCAGGGCTGATAATCATCTTGGCCGGCGCAAAGAAAGAATATAATTTACCGGAATAAATCATTTCGGTTGTATCTAACATTACCAGAATTTTAATTACGTTTATACTAAAACTCGTTTTGTGTACTATTAGCAACAAATAAATAACTAAAAACACTTAGTAGAAAGAAATTTTGGGTCTTGACCATTAAGCCCGAAAACAACCCCCCTATGCTTGACATTCAACGACTTCATTAATAATAGGTGTGATGAGTTTTCAAACGGAAAAAAGCACAATAGAAATACAATACACATTTAAAAAAAAAGGGACAGCACGGAACGTAACAGAAAATTTGTAAAGGTCAATATTGGACAAAAGGATCACGCAAGAGAATAAAAAGAGTATAAGATTGTTATTGCACCTGTGATTGCGAAACGTGAGCCATAAATAAATCAGAGCCGAATAAATTTTTAAACACCTATTAACTGCTATTGTTTTAAAAAAGTAACAGACGAGGTTGAAATAAAAAATAATAGCAACTCTAATGTGCTTTAACGATAAATAATTACTGTTACTATCACTGTTTTTTATGGTAATTTTAAAAAACAATTGTTGGAAGTTGTGCCCGCACCACGATATAGTAAAAGTAAAATCCAGTTTTGTAAATTTACTTCACAATTAATTCCAATTAAATTTGGGAAAATTACAAAACGTTTGTAGTAATTTTACTAAAAAGTTACCTATAATCTGTTTAGTAAAATTACAATACAAATATTGTAATTTTGTTAAACAAATTATAGTGAAATTGTTTATTAATTTCAGTATACTTTATTGTAATTATACTACACAATTCATTTCAACTTTAAATTAAGGAATATTACAAAATATTCGTAGCAATTTTACTACAGTTACCAATAATCTAGTTAGTAATATAAAAATACAAATATTGTAATGTTATTAAAGTTATACTAAAAATACTTCGTAATTTCAGTACGTTTAGAAGTCGAGAAAACGCGAGTAACAAAATCAAAGTAAAAAATAGCATGTTTAGACCATCAAGGAAAAACATTAATTGATACACCTAATGTTAAGAAAGTATAGAAAGATATTCCTAAAAAGTTAAGCATGATCTGTTATATCAACACTCACCGTTGAGTTGCCTTTATTTATTAACTACCCGGGGCTTTTTGCTTTCGGGTGTTTCATTCCCACCATGCTTTGGTGGGCGGGCTGTCCCCCCCGACCTATACTTTTTTGTGCAAAGTCGGAGGAGTAGGGCGGAAGGCCCTCTTCAGCCTCCTTCAGGAATCGTGGGAATGGGTGGGTGGTGGTGTGGGGGAAGAAAGATGAGACGGACGAAATGAAGACAGAAGAGAAGTGAAAGACTATCTGTGGAATATTACTACCCCAGCATTTGCCTAATGGTCCAAGGAAACCACAGAAAAACTTGGACCAGAGTAGTCGGCCCCGGAATCGAACCGGTGACCTCCCGAATGCTAAGCAATGATCCAGACCACTAGACCATGCCGCTCGGTACTACCCGTGGTTGATATCTTTGGCTTCATAAATATTGGAATACAAATGTCCTGCAAACATGGGCGACAGCGCCATCTGGTGGCCACTGATCAAACTCATGTTCTTAATTCCAAGATCAAGACATCAAAGTTAAAATTTTGGGAAGGTTAAATAGGGTCATTTTTTTATAATAATTTTAACTGAAAAATAAATTTTTTAAATTTTTAAGATGACGAGGTTACGGTAGGAAACGACACCACAAACGATGTTATTGTTGTTATCCTGCCCATTTCTTTTTTTATCTCCACCCCATTAGCTTCTACCCCTTCGTTTCGTCCTTAAAACATTTTTTTAGTTTTCTATAATCTGCAGGTTTATTTTGAACCCCTTGAACCCCCCTTAATCCTCTTTAACCGACTGTTACTTTGTACAGGTACTCATACAATTACCATTTACCTCACATTTAATTATTCTTAATTCCAAGATCAAGACATCAAAGTTAATATTTTGGAAAGGTTAAATAAAGTCATATTTTTATAATAATTTTAACTGAAGAATACATTTTGTGATTGTTTAAGATCATTAGGTTACAGTAGGAAACGACACCACAAACGAAGTTATTGTTGTTATCCTGCCCATTTCCTTTTTTATCTCCACCCCATTAGCTTCTACCCCTTCGTTTCGTCCTTAAAACATTTTTTTAGTTTTCTATAATCTGCAGGTTTATTTTGAACCCCTTGAACCCCCCTTAATCCTCTTTAATCGACTGTTACTTTGTACAGGTACTTATACAATTACCATTTACTTCACATCTAATTATTAATACGTATATACTTAATTCCAAGATCAAGGAATCAAGGTTAAACTTTTGGGAAAGTTAAATAAAGTCATTTTTTTAATAATAATTTTAACAGAAGAATACACTTTTCGGTTTTTGAAGATCATGAGGTTACGGTAGGAAACGATACCACAAACGAAGTTGTTGTTATCCTGGCCATTTCCTTTTTTATCTCCACCCTATTAGCTTCTACCCCTTCGTTTCTCCCTCAAAACATTTTTTTAATGTTTTATGATCTACAGGGTTATTCTCAACCCTTTGAACCTCCCTTAATCCTCTTTAACCGACTGTTACTTTGTATAGGTACATACTCAACAATTACCATTTACCTCATTTTTAATTATCAGCTCCATTGCCAGGCCCCCTCGTCTCCAGGCTTTACTAAAAACACCTGAATGGTGTTCTAAAAGGTCACCACCCCTTCCACCAATTTTTCCTCTCGTTCAAATAAACCTGACGTAAGTTAATGCCTTTTTTTAAGTATCTATGTACCTACAATTCTGATACATTTTTTGTTTCCAAATTCTCTTAAAAGCTGTGGAAGGATTAGGACTAGAATATATCCAGATTTTATGGTATGTATTAAAATTCGGGAAGGCTGTGAGCATAATCTTCCTATTACAAATCGATTTTTGTTACGAGCCAAGTGAGACACCAACGCAACTCAAATGGGGGCATTCTCTGCACGAAATTTCACATTCATCAATTTGTCAGGGGACGGAATATAGGACAACAGTTCATTGTTTACGAAATAATAAAGTTGGGGATTATGAGCAATTATTTTGCATTTTCTTTTCATAAGTTCCATTTATAACATATTATAATAATAATACGTGGAAAGCATCGACAAACTTACTCGTGTGTTGACTTAGTACTTTATTAAAAGCAACAAAAATAGCATAAAAACTTTTGAATAATGGATTATTCTTTTTTTTTGTTTACCTTCGATTAACCGTAAGATGCGCAATAGCAGCAAAAGGCGGAGCAAATGCTCAGGCGTTTAGTTAACAGTGGCAGTAGTTACGCTACTGCGCATCCCAAGGTCAAGGCTCATCATACTTTGAAATGCTTTATCATTTTTGTAGCACTTTTGCATTTATAAGAATTTCTTCTTTATTATTTACAAAATAAATAATTTTTTGACGTTACCTAAGTGCATAAAATGTGAGATAACCGGATTTTCACACATATCTGTCACTCTTAATATACTCAAAATATATTCCGTTGTTTCACGCTTTCTGTATTTCCCTAAAATTTCCCTTAACAAAACGGGACCATTGTTGGCGTATTTATGCATTTTTAAAGCACCAACAACGGCGTCAGGTTTTTTCATTTTGTGTTGTATGCACGTTCGCGATTTGAATGCTTGCCAGAACGATAATAAACGTTTGTAACAATTCAAAAATAAACTCATTCATTTCGCCTATGCGTGTTTAGGATTGTAATTACGAGATTGCTCTTTGTACCCTTTAATTATGTGAGTTTTTGAACAATTCTGAGGAAGAGACAGCGGCCTGACTTTCAAAAACGAATTTTAAATGTGTCTATTACAAGTTTCTATTTCGATTTTTCTTTTTTATTTACTTATTGCAATATTTGTTTATTCAGCCTTTTTGGACTTTATTTTATTTTTTTGTATCGTCTAAAGTACCTGCATCCCAAATTAATTATTAAATATATTTTGTACAATAACAACTGAATTATTTTAGTTTTTTTGATATATACCTACTGCTAATAAACAATATATAAGTGTATTTTTTGGGAACGGCTATCTCTTAAATTATTTTATTTGAAATCTAGTACAGTAAAAATCCAAAATCTAGGCCAGTAAAAAAGAGAAGCGTTTTTTAAAAAATACAATTATTCTTGTGCTACAAACACACCTTTAAGGCTACTTATTTATAGAAACTAACGGAGACAGTTGTAGTTTTAATAGAATAAAGAATAAATGCCAACTAGAGGCTCTATTTATAAATAAAATTTATCTTTAGGTTGATGTAGCCTCTAGAAAAAACAAGAAAAAAATATAAAAATATTTCTTGAGAAGTCGTATTCAGCAACTTCAAAGGATCATATGAGAAGAATATCAACACAGGAAGAAACTGTGCGCTGTGTATACGTTGCCATTATTTACTTTTATCTAAGAATAATAACTGGCCAAATATTAAATATTTAGGGTTCCATTTCCTATAAAATAAAAACGGAAATCCATCAATACCGTTACTTAGTCTCGTTTAATTATTTAAAAGAACTCAGAAGTAAATCAGGGAACAGTGGCGACCGCCGAGATCAATAGAACTAGTTGTGGTCTAGCGAATTAATTTTTTGTGATATCTACTGAACTTAAATAATTTATTATACAGGGTTTTTCAAGTTGATGGGCTATTAGAAGTATATGAATTAGTAGAAGGAATTCAATTCTGAAACTTGGGCTCATTTGGTTATTGTTTATGTCGCTTCTTTTAAAAATATTTTCAAGTTCGATTTTCATCCGGTTATACCGGAAGTCGATGCCAACTTTGTTATTTTAAATGGAATGGTATATTTTTCACGCTGATTTCGAATAAAACGTGTAATTCTAAGGTAAGTTTGGTAACCAACTTGTACACCTATGACGATCGGTTTCTGAGTTAATTTAATTTATAGAAAAAAAATCGCTGCCGCAACCCAAACTATAAAAAATCATAACTTCCACAAAATACGACTTAGAGTGTTGAAATTTTTACTAGTAATAGCTGAATATTAATGGTAACGCCTTGACAAAATTGAATTAAATAATTTATACAGGGCGTTCAAAATAAAATTCTAAAATTGAAAAACTTCAAACACGAATTACTTCGTTTTTTCAAATGGCACCTACTATTTTTTATTTTTTCTATCGATTCCTTTTTTTTATCCTCTTTCAATCTATATGGATACTTCCTATTTTAAGTAATAAATCAAAATTATTCCAAAATTTTCAAATAAAATACGAAGTATCCATATAGATCGAAAGAGGATAAAAAAAGGAATCGATTGAAATAATAAAAAATAGTAGGTGCCATTTGAAAAAACGAAGTAATTCGTGTTTGAAGTTTTTCAATTTTAGAATTTTATTTTGAACGCCCTGTATAAATTATTTAATTCAATTTTGTCAAGGCGTTAGCACTAATATTCAGCTATTACTAGTAAAAATTTCAACACTCTAAGTCGTATTTTGTGGAAGTTATGATTTTTTATAGTTTGGGTTGCGGTAGCGATTTTTTTTCT
Source organism: Agrilus mali (assembly GCA_029378335.1). Lineage (NCBI taxonomy): Eukaryota > Metazoa > Arthropoda > Insecta > Coleoptera > Buprestidae > Agrilus > Agrilus mali. Next base: position 2,733,520 of record CM055657.1, on the reverse strand, counting down.
ATAAATTAAATTAACTCAGAAACCGATCGTCATAGGTGTACAAGTTGGTTACCAAACTTACCTTAGAATTACACGTTTTATTCGAATTCAGCGTAAAAAACATACCATTCCATTTAAAATAACAAAGTTGGTATCGACTTCCGGTATAACCGGATGTAAATCGAACTTGAAAATATTTTTAAAAGAAGCGGCATAAACAATAACCAAATGAGCCCAAGTTTCCGAATTGAATTCCTTCTACTAATTCATATACTTCTAATAGCCCATCAACTTGAAAAACCCTGTATAAACACCAGATGTATAGTGGTGTTTCAAAAATTGGTTATCCAGAAATATTAATATCTGAAGGTACCTAATTAAAGAGAATAAACTCCAGAAAGAATTTTTATTAAAATACTTTAGGAATGTGGTTGAAAATGTGGCCAAACTTTCCTATACTCACTCCTACCTAATTTAGTTTAAAAAAAATCACAAACAACAAAAATATTTTAGGTACCAACTGCAAATACCATTTTAATCAAAAGTCCAAATAGGTGTAGTTAAAAGTATGATTTTTTATTCCGACATAAAACTAATAACTTTCTTTCAATACGACGTATCGTATTATACGACTTGTGAGATTGTAGCTACCGAATGGAAGCATATTCCGGAGCGTAAACGCCAATGCTTTTCCAGAATCCAGAATGTAAACTCTCGTTAGATTTTACGAGAAAGAAGCCATAAAAATTGTTGGCGTGATGTAATAAAACTCAAAGGTACTTCATAGAGTAATAACTTCCTAATAATATTCGCAACAGTGGACGACAGGACAGCAGTAAATGCAGTCGTAGGAATAATGTGAGCAGAAATGGGTGCAATAAATTAAAACGTTTCAATGAATTTCAACAACGAAACTTCCATTACACAATCCATCATCACTATTGATACCGAATAAACATTATTGAAATATCACAAAAAACGAGAAACGTAGAAATCAAAAGAAATAAAATATTAAACAAATATAAATATTGGAATTTTTAAATAACAAATCCAGGTGTTTTAAGACCTATTGTCTAATGCTTTTAAATTGACAACTCAAACAATAAAACTTTCAAAAATTATTTTATCCTATCTTATATATTGAGAATATTAAGGGACATTAATCCGTATCTACAAGTATTATAAAATCTCTCAGGTACCTCAAACATCATAACGGTAATTACAACCAAGATTTACAAAGGCCTTTTACTTACTTGAAAGTAAAGTTTTCAAACTATTTAAAGCTTTTCAGGCGCAAGTGGTTAATAGAATCCAAAACGCGTTTCGTTTAAATAGTGTCATAGTAAAATAAAATTTCAACTGTGTTTTATTGCTTTTATCGTCACACATTGAGTATGCTGACGAGAATTTTTTTCTTTTCTCACGTTTTTTCATGTATCTGCAAATGTGGTTATATAAAAATGGTGGTTTTATTGCCAGGGGAGCACTCTTTAAAAAAATTAGCCTGTAGGTTTTGTTGGAGTATACCTGCTGGCGAGACATTTTATCTACAAATTTTGCTTAAATGTTTTCCTGTGGGTATATTATGGTTAATCTAATTTCTAAGTGGCAGTTTTATGGTATAATGTATTAATTTAAGAAAGTTACACTATAGGTTTTGTTTGAGTATGCCGATGAGGCGATTTCTCTTCAAGTTCCCTTTACAATTTTTCATATACAATCAAATATCAGTACATTTCGGGTGGTTGTATTTTTAAGTAACAGTTTTGTTATCTCAGCCGTCACTTTAAAAAAATTAGACTATACGTTTAGTTTGAGTATACTGGCGAGACATTTTATCTACAAATTTTTCTTCAATTTTTGCGTGTGGGTGCCTATAAATCTGGGCATATTATGGTTAATCCAATTTCTAAGTGGCAGTTTTATGGTATAATGTATTACTTTAAGAAAGTTACACTATAGGTTTTGTTTGAGTATGCTGATGAAACGATTTATCTTCAAATTCACTTTACAATTTTTCATATACAATCAAATATCAGTACATTTCGAGGGGGTTGTAGTTTTAAGTAACAGTTTTGTTATCTCAGCCGTCACTTTAAAAAAATTAGACTATACGGGTTTTTTTTTGAGTATACTTTGGGGAGACATTTTATCTACAAATTTTTCTTCAAATTTTTGTGTGTGGGTGCCTATAAATCTGGGCATATTATGGTTAATCCAATTTCTAAGGGGGCAGTTTTATGGCATAATGTATTACTTTAAGAAAGTTACACTATAGATTTTGTTTGAGTATGCCGATGGGCGATTTATCTTCAAATTCACTTAACAATTTTTCATATACAATCAAATATCAGGGACATTTCGGGTGGTTGTATTTTTAAGTAACAGTTTTATTATCTCAACCGTCACTTTAAAAAAAATTAAATATACGGGTTTTTTTTTGATTTATACTTTTACGAGACAGTTTTATCTACAAATTTTTCTTCAATTTTTGTGTGTGGGTGCCTATAAATCTGGGCATATTATGGTTAATCCAATTTCTAAGTGGCAGTTTTATGGTATAATGTATTACTTTAAGAAAGTTACACTGTAGGTTTTGTTTGAGTATGCTGATGAAACGATTTATCTTCAAATTCACTTTACAATTTTTCATATACAATCAAATATCAGTACATTTCGGGTGGTTGTATTTTTAAGTAACAGTTTTGTTATCTCAGCCGTCACTTTAAAAAAATTAGACTATACGTTTAGTTTGAGTATACTGGCGAGACATTTTATCTACAAATTTTTCTTCAATTTTTTCGTGTGGGTGTCTATAAATCTGGGCATATTATGGTTAATCTAATTTCTAGGTGGCAGTTTTATGGCATAATGTATTACTTTAAGAAAGTTACACTATAGATTTTGTTTGAGTATGCTGATGGGACGATTTATCTTCAAATTCACTTAACTTTTTTTTATATACTTACTATCAAATATCGGTACATTTCGGGTGGTTGTATTTTTACGTGGCAGTTTTATTATCTCAACCGTCACTTTAAGAAAATAATACTGTAGGTTTTGTTTAAGTATTTCAGTACTTTGACGAGACAGTTTACTTCAAGTTCTTCTCACATTTTTATACGTACCTACCTACATATCTTATTACATTACGGATGGTTCTATTTTAAAGTGGCAGTTGTATTGCCTAAGCCGTCACATAAAAAAAAAATAGACCGTAGGTTTCGTTTCAGTACGTTGATGAGACATCTTATTTTTCTTTAATTCTCTACATTTTTTTGTATATATCTGGGTACGTTATGGATAATTTTATTTTTAGAACACACCTTCAGACTTAAATTCGCCGATAGCTGTTTAAATATTGACACCACCGCATTACATATACACAGGTTGACTTCTACTCACTGAATATTTATCATTTTTTAATACACCTAATCTGAATACAAAAATGTACCCGTTTTTATTGATTTTTAAATAAATTTTCAGAACATTTATATTATTTTACTAGAACACGCAATTTCCAAATATTCAGAGAGGCTCATAATTTTAATTTTTTAAGATTATAAAGACGGTGGGTTAAATTCCTAGTCATTTTTGCCCATCATAGTCATGAAATTTTGATTAAAGCTATTTTATTATATTTATAAGAAATTGAAATATTTACGTTTATACTTAGATTAAGTGGATAAAAAAAAAGTAGCAAGTCGTATCAATAAAAAACACTAGTTGATAAGACTCTTTGTTCTGATGTTCGAGAGATAAAAAATATTATAGTGCATAAAGTAGCTAATATTTTTTTTAGTAAAAGATCGAAAAAACGTTGAAAATGGCAAAAATATGAGAAATATCGTGTCATCATAACTTTAATGATTTTTGTTATTCGATTTTATATGTTTTTTTTAGGTAAATACATGAACTTCCTATAAATATAATAAAATAGCTTTAATCTAAATTTTTTTTTTCATAACTATGATGGGAGAAAATTAACTAGGAACCACCTCCTTTACGTTTTCTTCAAAAATACAAATTATGATTTTTTAATAAAATTAAATGTTTTCAATTCTGCTTGTTTTTGGTCACAGATTCCTTTATAGCTGATTGTATAAGAAAGTAAATACTTAATACTTTTTTAAAAATTTTATGTAGGTACATTTATTTATGTCAGAAAATACCTAACGTAATTTTTCATAAAACGAAATCCTTAATTACTTGTTAGCAACAGACCTTTAGCCAAAGCTAATCTTTCCGTGCTTCAGCTTGTACTAACGACATGAATCGTTTGTGCAAACGAATAACACGCGAAGTATACATAGCTGTGTGTTTAGTTTAGACGCTTAAGCAAACATGGTTTAATTAGTACCAGTGATTACTTGATAGGTACCTACTTCTATAATCAACAAGAAAATATACATTCGTCAGTTTTCAAACGATTGCATCTAAGTCTTTAAAGAAGTTATGGAGATAGAAAAGAAGGGGTTAATAAAGTGTATCTGGCGAAATCAATACAAATTATATTACCGCTCGCTGTGTAAGCGCCGCGGGCCAACGTCAGTGGCGGCGCGCATAGGTACACGTACATGAGAAGAATATTCCAAATAAGGTCAATAACTTTGGATAATAATACAAATAGAAGAAGAGTACATCAGTCAAGTAAAGACCTGCAGTTTTTATTGTGTAAAATAATCAACAGATAGTTTTCTTTTAATTAAATAATATAATTCCTTTGCTAATAACCTCAACAAGCTTGAGACTGGGACTACAATAATTTTGGGTTGGTAATTAATTTCTGTTGTAAATGCCCTTGTTTTCAGAAGGGTTATTTATAGAAACAAACATGGCTGATGTACCTACTTGTTTTAACGATCCTACCCCTAATTAATTTGCGCCAGTATATCATATGGAGCTTAACAATAAGAAACTGATCGCAAGTATGGATGGTTGCGAATTTCTCAACCTACATAAGAGGCACATACATAAGCACATACCTACTTGGGTTGTTACAATACAGTGAAATTATTTAGTTGCCTAATTAAGTGACTTCGTGGCTTAACTATAGGTACATAGGCACAGCAGAAGGTAATAATTATCATTGATCCTTTGAGTGTAGGTACCGATGTTTGTGCCTTGCATTTCGAATAATTAGGCAGAAGTACAAACACAGATTTGGTTGGTTAAACGCAAGGACAACTAACTGATTTCGTTAACATGAGAGGGATGGTGTTTTCAGGACAAATCAGAGACGAAGGGAATATTGAAATTATACCAGGACACATAGTCGTAACAACTGTATATTTTTGGTTTTATATTAGTCAAAATATTAAAGCAGTCTCTTATGTTTATATTTTAGAGATTTGGTGAGGTCAGGTTAGGCTTTTGGTAAGGTTACGTTAAGTTAGGTTTTGGTAAATGTACACTAGGTTAGGTTAGGTTAGGTTAGGTATTTTTGATTGAGTTCGCCTTCGTGCCACATATATCCACATTAAAAACTATAAACGATGCTGAGAGCCTTGGTAGTAATGCGGAGATAGCTTACGAGTCACTGTCGTCTTGAATTTGTGTCACCTAAAGGTACCCCTAATCCAATTTTATCCCCAGTTTACTTCAGAAAACGTTTCACATCGAAATTTCATGTTTATTTAGTCCATTTTATTCCAATTTTATTAATACGCTTTCCCGGCTAGAATGATGTGTAGAATCAAAGGTTTTTTCGTAAATAACAAACTCAGGTATTTTAAGACTTATTGTCCAATGTTTTAAAACTTTCAAGAATTATTTTATCCTATTTTATATAGTGAGAATGTTAAGGGACATTAATCCTTATCTACAAGTATTATAAAATCTCTCAGATACCTCAAACGTCATAACGATAATTACACTAACAATTTACAAAGGTCTTTTACTTACTTGAAAGTTTTAAGCTTTTCAGGTTCAAGTGGTTAATAGAATCCAAAAAGCGTTTCGTTTAAATAATGTCATAGTAAAATATAATTTCATCTGTGTTTTATTGCTTTTATCGTCACTTTAAAAAAATTACCATAAACTGTAGGTTTTGTTTGAGTATGCTGATGAGACGGGTCCCCCTAATCCAATTTTATCCCCAGTTTACTTCAGAAGATGTTTCACATCAAAATTTAATTTTTATTTGGTCCATTCTATTCCAATTTTATTAATACGCTTTCCCGGTTATCCGGTAGATTAATTCCGACAGAATACAATAAAATCTTGGTTATTACACATGCAGATCTCCAATTAAAATCCTGCCTTGCAATGACATTTATTTTACTGCTCATAATAAGTTCAATTTACATCTATTTGGCTAATGGCAGCGAACATGCAGATTGTAGACAGCTGGTCGGTTATTAATAAACATTTCAAAACTACTCTTCATGCTCCAAATTATCGACAGCTGCAGTAAACTGTATGTTTGTATATGAGTTCCATGGTTTGATGGAATTTGTGTAACAATAACGAGCATGCATCTATTGACAGCAGTTACTACCTACAATATACGTATAGCTACTAGTTAATCGGATGTAATGGAAGAATCAGTTGTGCATGTTTTTTTAAATTTTTTGTTATTACTATTTATTTGGGTTCATTGCAATGAAAATAATCGCCATCAACATGCATAAAACTGCACTTATAAGTCAATGAGATTTAAGCCATTTTTGGGGAATTCACAAAAAAATTTGACGTGAATAAAAAAAATTATCTTTTATATAAAATAACTGTCAGAGAAAAAAAAACACAAATTTTGTTTAATATATTCGGTAGGTAATAACAAAATTGAAGGTATAGTTAGTTATCAATGAACCAAGGCGTGGGTGGTTGAAAATATTTGGCACACAGGCGAGGATTATCAAAGGTCTAGTTCAATGTGTCGTTTTCAAAAATTTATAAAAAGTACACATTGCTTACGTTTTTAGAATACTTAACACTAATTTCACTTTCCTTTTCACACCTTCATTACCATCGTCAGCGGATTGGATTCGCCAAGTTTTCTATATACGTAATCGAGAATATTAATAACGATGAGCTTTCATAATAAATCTAGTAAATTATAGTGTGAAAAAAAAAACAGAAATGAATATAATAGGTCACTAACAGTATGTCGCCATCTACTGGTGAAACCATGGAGTCCGGTTTACACACAGGGATTCATTTCGCTCAGTAGAATATTACTTACTAAATAAATTAATATTTTCGGAACTTACTTATGTACCTAGTCTAAATAAATAAATAAATTAATTAATTTTTCATTTACTAATCATTATTATCATTATTTTAAGAATAAAATTTTACTTATTCAAACAATTATTAACTTTAAATAATACAAACAAGATGTTAATTCAACAAAATCTGTATTTATATCAGGTTACTAACCAATATACGAGAGCGGATCAAATATAAACGAGCCTTTTTACATTGAGCGCCGGATAGATACGGGCGTTAGCAACTTGAAGTGGGGATATTAGGTGACACGGAAACGACTCGTCGTATTGCTGTGTTTGCTTGGTTAGTAGCTACGTATCACAATGAGTGAGAAAGAGATGCATAGCAGCGTTGCGCAACGGATTATTATTAAGTTTCTTACACGTGAAAACGTGAAATCAGCTGAAATTTTGGGCAGATTGCTAGCACAGTTCGGAAATGAAACGCTTTCGTGGCAACGGGTAAAAGTTTGGCGCAAAGAATTTAACGAAGGGCGTAATAATAGTGTCGAAAATGTAATCGCCGGTTAACATTGCACGCGTTAGAAACCTCATTGAAAGCGACCATCACGCCACTGTGCTTCAGATATCTGTTGAACTGGGCATCAGATATGGGAGTGTCCACAGAATAATAACGAAAAACTGGGGATTTCGAAAAATTTTAGCTCGTTGGGTCCCAAAGTTGCTGAGTGAAGATCAAAAAGCTACTCGAGTTCGCATCGCAGCTTTAACGCAGGCCCAAATCAGTGAAATGCACTAGACTCAGTCGGAGCACCATCCATACAGCCCAAACTTATCCCCTTGTGATTTTCACATGTTTGGGCCCCTCAAAGAATCACTAGGAGGCGAGCGATTTCAGACTGATGAACACGTGGAGGCGTTTGTGCGCAACTGGATAGAAAAATGTATAATCAAACAAGGGGGATATGTCGAAAAATTGAGAAATTTGTGTTTTTGTGAAAATTTTCAAAATAAATGTTTTGTGAACATAAGCTCGTTTATATTTGATCCATTCTCGTATTAATAAAAACGATTGCAGTCATTTTTAAAGGATAAGCTATCCATTGAAGTAAATTAAAAAAACATGTACTAGTTTGATTTTTAATTTTTAATTCAATTTTACAATTGCCCTCTATTTTCTATCATATTCTTGTGGTATTCTTTTTAATTTTGTATTTTGTACCAATAACTTTCTTTTTAAAAACCATATAAGTATTAGTTTAAGATCTGCCACTCGAAGTTATGTTTATCATATTTGTCCCACTTAAACAAGGCCTACCACGTTACTAGATTTTTAGTAAGCTACTAGCTTAGTAGTCTACTAATTGTCATTATTACCTTATACGATTTTCTTAGTAGAGAAATAAAGTCATTAGTTTTAATGGTACAAAAACTGCTTTAATTTATAATAAAGAAATGATTATGCCTGCATGCTTGTGTGATAGGAAGCTGTAAAAGATCAATCACCATAAAATCGAAATGATTGTGTAAAATGTGTCCTGCAAGGGACGTACAATGAATTAGAAAAGGTAATGTGGTCGTTAAATTTATGATCGTAGCGTAAAAAATATACGAATTCTTACGTATTAACCTCAGAATCACCTTTCTGGGAGGGTTACTTACCTATATATGGTATAGGTACATACATTCATGTAATGTAGGTAATCCAATTTGTGTTAGGTACACAATGTTAAATAATCATTTAAATACATTTCACAGCATTTCAAATATAAGTTTGTTTAATTTAGTTTTTTTAAATAAATATCTAATATCTATATAAAATTCTCGTGTCACAATGTTAGTTACCATACTCTTTCGAAACGGCTTAACCGATTTTTATGAGTTTTTGTATGCATATTCAGTAGGTCTGAGAATCGCCTACTATTTATTTTTCATACCCCTAAGTGATAAGGGTTGTCTAGTCCTAACTTTTTTATTTTTTGGACAATTTTTGTTTATTTTTATTTTCTTAATTGTCATTTTCACCTTTCTATCACCAACCCCCATTTTTTAATAGCGATATTACGTAGTACTGTAATAATCTTCAACTCTCAGTGGTCGATAACTGATCAATTATTACCAATCGATTAGTCATCCCCGCCAGGCGTCTACTGATGTCACTACTCACCCACCAAACAGCACGGAGTGGGGATGAGAATTTAATTTAATTTTTTAAGAATGTTACAGGCCGTTCAAATATGTTGTAAGAAGTAAAAGAATGCTTTATTATAGATAACATTTCAGAATGATTTGGCAATGTTCAAGAATGTTCCAGAATCTTGAGGATCATTCAAGAATTTTTCAGAGTGTTAAAAAAAGTTAGAAAATGTTTTGAAACATTATGGGATTTTTTGGATAATTGTAAATTCGCGAATATTCTAGAATGTTCCATCAAACGTAACGTAATATATTCTTACCCGGGCAACGCAACGCCGGGTATTGCTGCTAGTAAGAGTATAAAACTTAGTTTAATATTGAAATAAAGTAAAACGTACATTACTTGAAAGTATTTGGGTTTGTGAGATTCTTTTATAAAACAGTTTCCTATTTAGCATATGGAATGAAAAGATCAAGCCCTAAAAAAAATATTATCTTAGAACTTAATTTTTATTATCACATTCTTCTATTCAATTACGTATCTTTTAACTGAACGATTTTGAACCCTCTGTTTAGGCCGTTTTTTTGCATAAAAATTTAAAAATATTTACGATCACAAAAGATTTTTTATTATAATTTTTAGTTTATGTGCGTCTGTTCTAAAATGGACTGACTGCTTTTTACCATTGCGTTTTTGAAATCAATATAAAGTTATTTTTGTGCTGGGTGGTTATTGTTTAATAAATTCATAACCTGTACGTTCACAATTCCTCCATTCAAATTAATTATTATCGGGGAATGCAAATAATAAAAAATTGTTTGGAATTTTGCGTGTTATTGTAGCATAAAGGGCGAATTAAAATTGCTAATGTAGAACAATAAAACCGATTAAAAAAATTCAAATAAAGGCAAGCCATAGTTAGTACCAAATATAAAACTGACGTAATAAGCAAACTTTTTGATTAACATAAATATTGTGTAACCCTTTAAAAAATTAATCAAAACTTTTCTGACATTTTAGGAAATTATACTTTAATTTGAATTTTCTTTGAGCTTTACAAGTAGTTTTCAAAACTTTAAACGGAATAGGCTGCTAGCTCATTTTACTGCATCTCAAAGATGATGTTTGAACTACAAAGTTTTCCCATCAAAATTTTCTAAAAGTAATTATTAAATTTTTAGTTATCTGCACTTCCTACTTTTTTATATACGTACTTTTGAAAATTATTTATCGTTTTCTTGTCTTAATAAATTACAAGATGCTTCACGAAATAAATTGTTTTATCCCCCTTTAATATTCGTAACCTAATTGTAAAAGGAACCATCAATCTTCTAATATATTTTGGGCTTACCTACACTACTGCATAACTAAACGTGTAGGGCAGGTCGTATAAAAATAGATCCTTCCTTGATTAAAGATCGATATACGGTATTATTTTTGTAAAGTGCTAAGTTTTTTTTTAGACTAAGTGGTTGCCAAGTTTAGTTCTCATCAACCCTTCGAAAAAAAAAATATTTCTTCTATTTAAACTAAAACACAAAATTTAAACTGCTACAGTTTGATAATTTTGTGTGGCTGATGATTTATCTGCATGCTTGTGATAATACGAGATAAAATATAAAATGTAACCATGATTTTCCCATTATCGTTACAAGTTACAAAGTAATAATTGTTTCGATAAGGATTGTGATCAATATTGTACATCGTTTTATGTTTTAACAAACAATACCTACATGGCATTTGAATTCAAACTTTTTACAGCTTTTATTACCCCCAAGTGAGCATAAAATTAGGGGTTTTTTATAACCAGAACCTTGGAGGATAGTTATTAGTCATGTGAGCTCAAAATTATGGGAAAAAGGGTCAAGAAAAATTTCATCAAGTCTCGTTTAAAAGAAGGGAGGAACCTACCCTCCCGTTTTTAACCTTTAAACAAATTAATAGAAAAATATTCAGGTTATTTAATTATTAATGGACATCGCCTTGCCAATATAACTCTATACTGTACTTTTTAATTATTTTTTAATAAATAAATTCTAAAATGAAATTTCCTCTTGTTTTCCAATAAAGAAGAAGAAATTAAAACTTTTAGATATAGAAACTGAAAGCAAAAAGTATCTGTAGCTTCGAAGGGATGATGGGATGATATTGCGTTATAATACTGTTGCACTATGAAGTAAGGCTTTCCGAGAAAATAACACAAAAGCTAACAATAGTTTCAGTCAGCTTCAGTTGTCCAAGAAAATTGTCATTTGTGTAACCGCAGAAAAGCCGGAAAGTTTTAAATTACAAACCGCTTCAAAACGGTTTTGATAAATTTACGACCTAACTTACACAGGCACAAGTACTTTCTGTGTGTAATTCAATGCTGTTGATTACGACGTGAAGTTTTCAACAATTGAATTATATGAGGTACGTAGGTACATGCTTTTGTTAACATTTTATTTCCGGTTTGAAATCAAAGCTTTTATTGAATAAAACGAAACAAAAAATACTTCATCAGATACTTTTACAATTTGTTGGCCAGTAAGTCACCGCGATTTCGAATATACTAGCAATTACCCATCACTTCACATTAGGTTGTTTGAATAAATCTCTGACTAAAAAACTTATAAAACTTTTGGGTGTTTCATTCCCACCATGTTGAGGGGCGGGCTGTCCCCCCCGACCTACACTTTTTTGTGCAAAGTCGGAGGGGTAGGGCGGAAGGCCCTCTTCAGCCTCCTTCAGGAATCGTGGGAATGGGTGGGTGGTGGTGTGGGGGAAGAAAGATGAGACGGACGAAATGATGACAGAAGAGAAATGAAAGACTATCTGTGGAATATTACTACCCCAGCATTTGCCTAATGGTCCAAGGAAACCACAGAAAAACTTGGACCAGAGTAGTCGGCCCCGGAATCGAACCGGTGACCTCCCGAATGCTAAGCAATGATCTAGACCACTAGACCATGCCGCTCGGTTCTCTGACTAGACTGAAGTTGTTTAATGCAAGTAGATAGGTTCATTAATATCATACAACCATTGGTATAGCGCCATCTAGAGTGATTTACTGCTAAACATAATATTTCGTAGCAATAAATTACCACAGATGGCGATATACATACGGTTACTTCATATTTATCATCTTCCATGATTGGAACCTCTTAAGACTTCAGGTTGGTCGATGGTAGAGTAACTTATTGAACGTTTAGTATTTTTAATGCTCATTCGAAACGTCTTTAAATTAGGTAATTTCGACCCTTCGTATTCCTAAGTGAGATTTGCTGTAAAATGGGTTTTTATTTAAGTTTATAAAAGAACTCATTGAATTAAAAAGTTGATATAAAGATTTTTACCCTCAAATGAAATTTAATATCACCCCTCTTCATTTAAACGGGATTTAATTAGACTTCCAATTACCCCTCTTCCTTACAATGAGATTTGTTAACCTCTTTTCCTTTAAATGGGATTTAATGAGATCCCCCATCTCTTTAAATGAGATTTTCAACCATCCCTCTCCTTTTAATGCGATTTTTAATGGCCTGTCTCCCTTCAAATGAAAATTTCAACGACCACTCGTCTTTTAAATAAAATTTTTAATTACCTCCTCCCTTAGTATGGGATTTAAGTAGACTTTCAATAACCCCTCCCACTTTAAAGGAGATTTTCCATGACCCTTATCCCTTTAAGCGAATTTTCCTTTAAATAAGATCATTTACTATAACCCCTTCTCCTTTCAATTGAGATTTTTAACTAAACCTTTTACTTTACATGGTATTTAATGAGATTTTCAATGACCCCTCTCTCTATAAATGAGATTTTTAATTATACCCCCCCTTTAAATGAGATTGTCCATGATCTGTTTCCCCTCAAATCAGAGTTTCAATGACACCTTACCATTTAAATGTGATTTTCAATTACCACTCTCCCTTTTAATGATTTTTTTTTATGACCAATTCTGTTTTGAGACCAAATAATTAACAAATGGCCTGCTTAATATTTCCATTATTGGAACCTCTTAAGACTTCAGGTTGGTCGATGGTAGAGTAACTTATTGAACGTTTAGTATTTTTAATGCTCATTCGAAACGTCTATAAATTAGGTGAGAAGTTTTTCTTTTAATTTCGACCCTTCGTATTCCTAAGTGAGATTAGCTGTAAAATGGGCTTTTAATTAAGTTTCTAAAAGAATTCATTGAATTAAAAAGTTGATATAAAGATTTTTACCCTCAAATGAAATTTAAAATCACCCCTCTTCATTTAAACGGGATTTAATTAGACTTCCAATTACCCCTCTCCCTTACAATGAGATTTGTTAACCTCTTTTCCTTTGAATGGGATTTAATGAGACCCTCATCTCTTTAAATGAGATTTTCAACCATCCCTCTCACTTTTAATGCGATTTTAAATGACCTGTCTCCCTTTAAATGAAAATTTCAACGACCACTCGTCTTTTAAATAAAATTTTTAATTACCTCCTCCCTTAGTATGGGATTTAAGTAGACTTTTAATAACCCCTCCCACTTTAAAGGAGATTTTCCATGACCCTTACCCCTTTAAACAAGATTTTTCTTTAAATTGGATTTAATGAGACTTTTAATGACCCCCCCCTTTAAATGAGATCATTTACTATAACCCCCTCTCCTTTTAATAGAGATTTTTGATGATCTCTTTCCCTTCAAATCAGAGTTTCAATGACACCTTCCCATTTAAATGTGATTTTCAATTACCACTCTCCGTTTAAATGATTTTTTTTATGACCAATTCTGTTTTGAGACCAAATAATTAACAAATTATTAATTTTTTTAATTTTTGGGAAATTACTGAACTTTTAGTAGATGCTATTATAAACTGTGCTATTACCACAAGTATTTATTGAACGTTTCGATATTTACTGAGCTTTTGAATCCAATAATAGGAATGTATATATACTTTGCACTTCAATATAATACATACGTTCAATATGTGAATATAATTTAATAACTGTATAAATATAAAGTTCATTGTAATTTCTGTATAAGTACCTTACATTTTATTAATTATTTTAGTCTCTTGAGGTTCTTCACTGTCACTCGTTTTGAAAACATCGTCTGACTTTCTCTATGAGCCATTCTGAACACTAAATACATTATTTGCCCCAATTACCAGTTATTTTGTTCAACATTCGACTTATCGACTTATTGTTCTGCCACTTCATCTAAAGATTTAGCAGAACTTTAATAAGAAAATAATTTGTTAACAGTTGCCTTTAAGGATTCATCATTAACTTGCGAACTTTAACAAACAATTTCAGTCTGATTAAACAAGTTAATTGTTTTGAGTAGTTGTTGTATAACTAACAGTACGTAATTCCAACTGTGTTTCTTCGGGAAACATTTTCTAATGCAATGATTAATGGATAATTAGGGAATGTCTAATAAGGCACCCTTATGTTACCTTTTTCTAATTTCACGAAAATGTTAAGACTTCAATGATTTCATTAATTTGGTTATAAAAAGAAGTAAAAAGTTTACATACTTTGTAATTGTCTAGATTTTACATAGACAGATAAATACAAAATAAAATAAATTTTATATGTTGGCCAAACAAGTGAATCAATTTATAAAAAAGCTTAGGAACAGGAAATTTAAATATTACTGAAAATTTTGAAGGCCTGATGGTTTTCAAGTAAGTACACATGCATAAAATTATTTTTCGTGTAACATTTATTTATTTATCAACTAATAAATTGTGCTTGTGAGATTTTGTAGAAATTCTCAATTTTCGTTTAAATCCATTAGTCAGTCAAAATTCTATTAAAATCAGGGGAACTTTAATTATCTTGTGCACGAGCCAGCCAGTTAAAACACTTAAGAGCCAACATTTAATTTAATTAAAGCGTAACAAACATAAATTTACACAAAACTAAATGTTACTTTAGTTAGTAGTCATAAAGATGACATTTGCAAACATATTTATTACGTTTATGTTTAGCACTAAATACATAGATATATTTATTAAAAAATTAAGTTATTACCTATTTTGTATTTACTGAAATAATATATTTTTAAATAGAAGCAGACGTGAGGCTTTTTTATTCAAGGACAGGGGCAATCTTTTCCATTTAATTAACTTACTTAACAGGTTTAACTTTAGAAATGCCACTTGTTCAGCTTCAATCAATCAATCAATCAGTCAATGTTGTTTTTCACATATATTTACGTCGGAGTTTTGAGTTTTCCAGGTTGTCTCATTTTCAAATTTATTTTTGTTGTTGAAAAAACTTTTTCGTAATTTCGATTCGTATTCGCGCGCGACAAATCACATCCCGATAAAGTTCTCGGTGTTGGCGAGTCGTCAGTCCGCGAATGACTGACCTTTTCCGCGGAAATTTTGGAAAACCGCGCGCGGAACGTTGCGCATGCATCCACCAATTGGCCGACAAAACGGTTTTTATTATTATTTCAGGACGCGTTTGACTTATTGAAGGAAGAAAATCAGCGCAAAGCGACCACAGTGACTGACGGCAGGCATTAAGTCGCGTTTCCCCATGATGCAAATTGACCGATTTAACTCCTGTGCCGTTGCGATAAAATTATAATTCGTAACAGAAAGCGTTCGCTTCGTTCGTTGCATCAGCGCCACTGAAAAGATTAATAAAACGTATGTCCAGGATCCAGGATGAAAGCCAAAAAAGGAGAGGTTTCTTTTAATTTTCACTCGTGGTTAGACAAAGCGGTCGTATATCAAACAGATTTATTGACTCAACCCGCACTACATAAGATTTTTATTCAACTGAGGAACTGAAAGTACTCACGTCACAAAAGTGTACCTTATTTTGAAAAGGACAACGACTTACTAGGTACATTAAATATTTACCAACAAAACATTTTTTCCAGTGGATATCCAATTTTGATTCGAAATAAAACTCGCAGTTTTGGTAACATATACTTTATTTGACATTGCTGCTTCTTCAGGTAGAAGATTACTGAATCTTATCCACAGTGTGGTGAATATTTCGAATTTAGAGGAATTAAAAGCTTCCTCAATACAATATCCATTTTTTTAAACTCATCGTCCAAAAATTAAGCATTCAGTGTCTCTACGTCATCGGTAGCGTTATCAAATCTTTCTCATGACACGTCTGGATTACTAATATCTCCTGAAATAAATCCTAGACGTAAAAAGTCCAGATTTTGTTTAATATTATCACCCAGAAGAAAGACCTATTGTATTAGAGAACTTCGTCCTTTTCTTTCCATTAATAATGTTTGGCTGACCACTACTGTAGTACGTGTTTTCAAATAATTAAGTTTTAATAATTAAATTTTCGAAATTCACGCCATCGACTACCCCAAAAAACTGCTACTTTGGATAACGTGGTTGGTTTAGATTAGTTTACTTTAATTTATGGCTTGGCCCAATTGTCATTAATGAATCAATAACCCCATCACTAAATATTGACATTTAAATGAATTAATGATTTTGAATTGGTCCACTTTTAGGCATTTTTCTAGTTAGACATTAAGAGAAAAGTTTTTATCTTGACACACAACTATTGTCTTGATTTGAAAATTAAGATCAGAAAAGTATTTTTTTCTTGTCTTGAATACAATTGTCTGATAATTATTTCATTTCTTGATTCGACAGTTTGTATATTCCTATACTCAGACAGAAACATATCACAAACTTTCAAAGAATACTTTAAACATTAATATTTAAATAGAAAATATTGTTAATAACAAAAACCTTTACAAACTCTTGACAAAAGCTGAAAATTGTCGACGTGGTTCTATTGATCTTATTTCGACTTTTATGTCAGTGTCCATACCTTGAACTTGTCTTAATTGAAGACAAGATCAAGACATGAATTCTTGAAGTCAAGAGTCAACAACTCTGCTTTACTGAACCTCCACCCTCCATTATGAGGCCACACACTTAATCGATGTCCTCTTTCATATTCTTATTCAATTTTCTCCTGGATCAAGACAAGAGAAAGACAAGAGTTCTTATATATAACAATTCTTTGAATTAAAGAGTTAAGGCGAGATTTTTAACGACCTTTCTCTCTTTAAATAAAATTTGGTAAGATTTTGCTAGACCTTCACCACCCAATATGAGGTCACACACTTAACGAATGTCCTCTTTAATATTCTTATTCAATTTTCTCCTGGATCAAGACAAGAATAAGACAAGAGCCCTTAAAGGTTAAAAGTTTCGTAAAACCTTCAATATAACAATTCTTTGAATTAAAAAATGAAGCATCCAATGCTTCTACATCATCGGTATCGTTATCAAATCTTTCTAATGACACGTCTGGATTACCAATATCTCCTGAAATAAATCCTAGACGTAAAAAGTTCAGATTTTGTTTAATATTATCACCCAAAAGTAAGACCTCTTTGATTAGAGAACTTCGTCCTTCTCTTTTCATTAATAATGTTTGCCTGACCACTACTGTAGTACATTTTTCCAAATAATTAAGTTTCAATAATTAAATTTTCGAAATTCACGCCATCGACTACTCCAAAAAACTGCTACTTTTAGATAAGTTTACCTTAATTTAAGTCTTGGCCCAATTGTCACTAATGAATCAGTAACCCCATCACTAAATATTGACATTTAAATGAATTAATGATTTTCAATTGGTCCTCATTTAGGCATTTTTCTAGTTAGACATTAAGAGAAGAGTTTTGATCTTGACACAACTCTTGTCTTGTACAATTGTCTGATCATAATTTTTTATCTTGATTCGACAGTATGAATATTCCTCGACACAGACAGAAACATATCACAAACTTTCAAAGAATACTTTAAACATTAATATTTAAATAGAAAATATTGTTAATAACAAAAACCTTTACAAACTCTTGACAAAAGCTGAAAATTGTCGACGTGATTCTTTTGATCTTATTTCGACTTTTATGTCAGTGTCCATATCTTGAACTTGTCTTAATTGAAGACAAAATCAAGACATGAATTCTTGAAGTCAAGAGTCAACGACTCTGCTTTACTGAACCTCCACCCTCCATTATGAGGCCACACACTTAATCGATGTCCTCTTTCATATTCTTATTCAATTTTCTCCTGGATCAAGACAAGAGTAAGGCAAGAGTTCTTATATATAACAATTCATTGAATTAAAGAGTTAAGGCGAGATTTTTAACTGGCCTTCTCTCTTTAAATAACATTTGATAAAAAATTCCTGGACTTCCACCCTTCATTTTGAGGTTACACACTTAACGAATGTCTTCTTTCATATTCTTATTCAATTTTCTCCTGGATCAAGACAAGAATAAGACAAGAGTTCTTAAAAGTTAAAAGTCTCGTAAAACCTTAACCAATGCCTCTACGTCATCGGTATCGTTATCAGATCTTTCTCATAACAATATCTCCTGAAATAAATCCTAGACGAAAGAAGTCCAGATTTTGTTTAATATTGTCATCCAGAAGAAAGACCTCCTGGATTAGTGAACTTCGTCCTTTTGTCTCCATTAATAATGTTTGGTTGACCACTACAAGTGTAGAACGTTTTTCCAAACAATTAGGTTTTAATTATTTCGAAGCCTGTAATTATTTGCCAATAGTCAAATTGATTTCTATTGGGATCGAAATCCATTAAGAACTCATTCTTCAAACGTCAAATATTCCTTGCATGAGAAGTATTCTAATGTCTCTTGAAATAAATTTTGTAGCTTAAAAGTCGAAATGAGGTTTGATACTGCCATTCAGAAGAAAAGCCTCTTGGATTAGAGAACTTCACCCTTTTCTCTACATTAACAATGATTTAATGAGCACTACTGTAGGTAACTTTCATTTTCAGCCAAATTTTTGGAGACGATAGTGTGATGATTATAATTTTAGATATGGCGAAGTAAGAATTCAACTAACTAAAGGAAAAAACCAATGTTGTTTTTGCTCAGATAGAGTATTTGGACCTCATTTTTTTAATCTTATCAACAATTTTTACTCATGTCCACTCTGGGACTAAATTTTTCCAAAATTTTAGCAGATTTCATATTAAATATTCTTGTCAATACTTTTTAGCCATCCTCTAATTGTCTTTAACATAACTACAATTATTTTAAAATTTCGTTAACTTTCAATTTGGCTTCCACAGGGACGAAATTCTACTATTATCTGACACTAAAGGCTCCACCTTCTTTTCAAACACTTGACGGTACTAATTATAACGTAAGACTGTTCTGCCCTTACAATTTAATATTCTTGGTAGCAAGTATTCTTTCGAAGTAGTACTTGTAATGAAAACAGTAAACTTTTTATTCCCTATAGATCTCAACCACCATCAGAATTAATATTCGTACCTACCATTTTACATGGTTTTCATTAAATCAACGTCCGCACTTCCTGTTTAGATTAATAAAACCCATTTCCCCACCTATTAATTAAGAGGCGTCGAGTTTGTAATTGCAAATTTTATTAATTAAACTTTGTAGCTGACGCATTGTCTGAACGAAGTTAATATAAACAGGGATGTCTCTGACTTATTCCAAATTAAACTAATTTGTGCCCCATATTTACACAGTATCAAAAATGCAAATTAAATGTGCGTAAGTTATAAACTTTGATCTGCTTCTATTAACCAAACAAAATGGAATTATGAGTATCTTGTATTTTAGACAGTGGCTGCGATTATTTATTTATTAAACGAACCGTTTCTGCCACTTCAGCCACGCGCTCGGTTTCTTTTTTTAATATAAAGGGTATTTTTTTTCACAAGAGTTGCAATTATGCTTTCGCTGAACCTTTTCATCTTGAAGGGATTTTCTCTTTCAAATGTTACGTTTCATGCTTTTATAAATAATAGCCAAAAAAAAATAACAAATTACAAATTAGAGGGAAAATAAAATAAAACGGACCAAGGGCGAATTTAGCTTCGTTTAGTATATAAACTTTTTGTTTTAATTAATTGGGTTGAGTGGATAAACTTTGAGAGAGAATTTAAAAAATTAATTTAACTTTAAGGAAAATTTTAACACACTCCAGGAATCCTAAAACCACGAGATATTGTCCTTCACTACCCTAACCTTCTGGTTCCATGCAATTAAAAATCAACCTTAGTGTGAGGGCAATCTTTTTCAATTATTTCGACGATCAGTAATTTTCAGCGGTTTTTTGTACCTTCAACAAGTTCGTTATAAAATACACAAAATCGATTTCTATTGAAACGAAATCCATTAATAACTCGTTCCATTTAAAAAGCCTAATTACATTCAAATATCCAGTATAAACGTTCGCTTTAAATAACAATACATAAAAGGGTCAAATAGAAGCACTCAATATAATAAATACCTACTGTATAGTATCCATGACGAATAACTTTCCATTTTCCCTTTTATGTGTAGGTAGATAGAAATTGCTACTAAAGGGTAAATTTGTTATTGTTCTAGCAAAGTTGATCAACTTTTCAATGATTAGGTACGTAGGCACGGTAAATAAAACAAAGAGGTCATTTAATATGTGTTTACAATTTAATCCATAACGCCACATATCAAGGACTCCGCCTAATCGAATTCCAGTCGACTGTGAGTGATAGGTAGTATCGACAAACGAACCGTTATCGTTATGTCGTTGAGTAACTTAATTAAATTTTCGAAATTCACGCCATCGGCCACCCCAAAAAACTGCTACTTTGGATAACGTGGTTGGTTTAGATTAGTTTACTTTAATTTAAGGCTTGGCCTAATCGTCATTAATGAATCAATAACCCCATCACTAAATATTGACATTTAAATGAATTAATGATTTTTAATTGGTCTCATTTAGGCATTTTTCTAGTTAGACATTAAGAGAAGAGTTTTGATCTTGACACACAACTCTTGTCTTGACTTGAAAATTAAGATCAAAAAAGTATTTTTTTCTTGTCTTGTATACAATTGTCTGATCATTATTTCATATCTTGATTCGACAGTTTGTATATTCCTATACTCAGACAGAAACATATCACAAACTTTCAAAGAATACTTTAAACATTAATATTTAAATAGAAAATATTGTTAATAACAAAAACCTTTACAAACTCTTGACAAAAGCTGAAAATTGTCGACGTGATTCTTTTGATGTTATTTCGATTTTTATGTCAGTGTACATACCTTGAACTTGTCTTAATTGAAGACAAGATCAAGACATGAATTCCTTAAGTCAAGAGTCAACAACTCTGTTTTACTGAACCTCCACCCTCCATTATGAGGCCACACACTTAATCGATGTCCTCTTTAATATTCTTATTAAATTTTCTCCTGGGTCAGGACAAGATTAAGACAAGAGTTCTTAAAAGTTAAGAGTCTCGTGAAATCCTAAGTATAACAATTCTTTAAATTAAAAAGTTAACGCGAATTTAAAACGACCCCTTTCTCTTTAAATAAAATTTGGTAAGATTGTGCTAGACCTTCACCCCCCAATATGAGGTCACACACTGAATGAATGTCCTCTTTAATATTCTTATTGAATTTTCTCCTGGATCAGGACAAGATTAAGACAAGAGCTCTTAAAAGTTAAGAGTCTCGTAAAACCTTAAATATAACAATTTTATGAATTAAAGCGTTAAGGCGAAGTTTTCAACAACCCCTTTCTCTTTAAATAAAGTTTGATAAGATTTTACTGGACCTGCACCTCCCAATATGAGGCCACACACTTAATCAATGTCCTCTTTAATATTCTTATTTAATTTTCTCCTGGATCAGGACAAGATTAGAGACAAGAGTTCTTAAATATAACAATTCTATGAATTAAAGAGTTAAGGCGAGATTTTCAACTGGCCTTCACTCTTTAAATAACATTTGATAAGATTTTGCTGGACTTCCATTATCCATTATGAGGACACACACTTAATTAATGTCTTCATTAATATTCTTATATACCTACCTAATTTTGTCCTGGATCAAGACAAGATTAAGACAAGAGTTCTCAAAAATTAAGAGTCTCGTGAAACCTTAAATATATTAACAATTACAGTAGAACCTCAATAAGATAAAGACCAAGGGAAACGTTGAAAAATTTGAGTTATTGAGATTTTTACTTACTAAGGGTTTAATTTAAGGAGTTTTTATTGGTTTATATTTTTACTTACAGAGGTCCGTTTATGAGCGTTGTTTAGGAATTATCGAGATAGACGAGCTAGGTTCAATGTAAATGATACTTCGAAATGTTATTATGTACATACATACTTTATTTTAGGGTTAAAGGTACGTTTATTCAACTTTATTTTATTCTACTTAAAAAAGTCGGTTATAATTTTTTTTTTGTTTCAAACAATTCATACTTTCTACATCAATTTTATTACTTACTGAGGTGCGATGCCCAAATTATTCGTTTAAGTTATAGAGGGTTCAAATTTTAAGTAAAAGAGGTTTTGGACTCTAAGGGGAAGGGAACACAAAATTTTATGAATTTATAGAGGTTTTTACATTATCGATGTTTAAGTTATCAAGGTTCTACTGTATTTGAATTAAAAAGTTAACGCGAAATTTTTACCGACCCCTTTCTCTTTAAATAAAATTTGATAAGATTATTCTGGATCTAAGTTCACACAATTAATAGATAATATCAACACAAAAAATTTTGAAAATTATGTTTCGTAGAAAACCTAGTTAGCTATCTACAGAACATCAAATTTGGATACTTGACTTTTTTCTTTTAGGAAAATATTTGTGGTATCCTCCCCTTATTACAAGCGTTATTTTTATCGCATTTTTCTGACGGCTTAGAATCTGCTGACCTCGGCTAGCAATAAAGTTGAAGTGTATTACATACTTGACCATGGGCTCTTGTTCTTGAGAGCGAAGATTTATTTTTTTACGAGGACATTTATAGTAGGTATTATCGAGCTGAATTGTTGCTAAGATTTCCTTCTTTCCTACTACCTCTGGTATTAGCTATCAAAGAAGATGATGACGACCGACCAGTCTCGGCGTGAAAGGAATTGCCCTTCCGTTTCTTTGCTCTCACACTCGTCTCATCTCGTATCGTGTCTGAGAAAATAAACGAGGCTGTGGCAAGGACGATTAGCTCTGAGATGCGTTTCGCGTTTTTCTCGTAGGTAGATGCGCAAACTGTTAGGAAAACCTTTAGCAAAAGCAATAAATTCCTGAAACGATATATGTGTAGGTAGTGTGTAGTATGTGTAAATGTGTACGTATAGCAAGTGGTTCGCTAATGTTAACCAAACATTCCTTCAGGGTGAAAATATTGCCTTTTTCCTGTGTTCTTTACCGGAAGAGAAATACATATGTAGTGTAACAGCTGCTTTCCAGCGTTATATTTTGACTTCGACTATTTTATTGATGGCCTTAGAAATACAGTCGAACTTCGAAAACATGAAACACCATGTAAACTTCGAAGTATCGAGACATGGAGTTATTGAATAATAATACACAATAGTACCGCTATTAAAAGGAGACGCTAAGATTTACATTATTGAAGGATTCTCCAATAAAATTCGACCTATCGAAGGTGGTGCCAAATATTATCTTCGAGTTATAGAAGTTCGAGAGTTTGAGCTATCAATAGACCAGTGTCGATAATTTTTGAAACCAAAAAAAATTATAGTAGGATGAAACCCGCTGGAAAAGGAAGAGAATATAACAGAAATGAAAGGAAAAATAATTTATGGGCGATCTGAGGTCGGAAAGGGGAAGGGGGTGAGTTTTTAAAGGTAAAAGATGGTTTTCCTTGATTTCCGGAAAAACTTCAAGTCTTATGGAAAAAAGTTAAATAGCAATGTTGTAGGTAATAAAAAGATCTACAACTTTCGCATTTACATTTTTGTCACATAAACTCAAAATTTGTGTAAAAAATTCAAATAACCAACTTTTTGGTTCTTTATTTTTATCTTTTGCAAAAAAATTTTCTTTTTCACAAAATTTGGTGAAAACTTACCTTTTTATGCACCAAACACGCTGTAATTTTTTTGATTTGAAATGTTTATTTTTTCACCTTATTTTTACTTAATATTGGAAAAGCACCCTAATTTTCAATCGAAAATTCTCACGTCAATATATCCGCTTTTTTAAAAACGTTGGTGGGCTTTTTCTTCGTTGTAATTTCTACTTTGTGATGGTGTAAAAAAAAATATACATTACTATGGTAAGTTTTCTCAGGAAATGCAAAAAAAAACAAAGGGAATTTTATCTAAAAAATGTGACCGCTGTTATTTTTTTCAGCAAAAAAGTTGAGTTATTAAATTCTAATTACATTTATGTCATAGAAAATCTCATAATATATAAATATACATGTAAATCGTACTATTGAATTCACATAATTTATACTGATTACGTTATTCATTATAATATTTTTAAAAACATTAATCTATTTTTTTTTCGTTTTTTTGCATATCCTCAGAAAACTTACCATAGTAATGTATATTTTTTTTCACACCATCACAAAGTAGAGATTTCAACGAAAACAGAGCCCACCAACGTTTTTAAAAAAGCAGATATATTGACGTGAGAATTTTCGATTGAAAATTAGGGTGCTTTTTCGTTATTAAGTAAAAATAAGGTGAAAAAATAAATATTTCAAATCAAAAAAATTACAGCGTGTCTGGGACATAAATAAGTAAGTTTTCACCAAATTTGGTGAAAAAATATTTTTTTTTTGTAAAATAAAAATAAAAAACCAAAATGTTGGTTATTTGAATTTTTCGCACAAATTTTGGGGTTATGTGACAAAAGTGTAAATACAAAAGTTGTAGATTTTTTTATTACCTACAACTTTTTTCCATAAGACTTGTAGTTTTTCCGGAAATCAAGGAAAACCGTTTTTTACCCTTACAAACTCACCCCCTTCCTCTTCCCGACCACAGATCACCCGTGAATTATTTTTCCTTTCATTTCTGTTATATTCTCTTCCTTTTCCAATGGGTTTTATCCTTCTTACTATTTACAAGTATAAATTACAGATAATTCTCATAGTTGACTTATCGACGTTCGAGTTATCAAACTTTGACTATATTTTTAAAAGGCTTTTATTAATTACGTTTTTCCTTCAAGTGTGAACCTTTTTCAAGGTACATTTTGTAATCCGGCAATCTTTGTTTCCAAATAATTATTGTTCTATTTTACTGAATCACATCAGCACGCAACCAGTTGCGACAGAACATTAATCAATAGCGCCATCTACAGTTTTTTTATTTGTACGCTATTTATGTTCTCATTTATACCGTAAACATACATTTTTATTATATATTTTTTATTTTTGAGAACTAGTTGTATGCCTTCGTCCTTCGTCGTTTCAAAAGGAACATCAATGGGAAATTACTTTAGTGGCTGCGATATTGCGAAACAACCATAATCTGTGTCATATACGTACTCGTATATACTTCTTTAAAATTGGGTTCTGAATGGTTATATCGTAATATAACAAAGAACTCGAGCATACCCAATCTCAGAAGCAGTTTATGTTACATTCATACAAGAATATGGCCAATAAAAATGATATTACATTATTGCATAGATATTATTATGCAGGTAAGCCTTCTGACAATATAAAATGAGCAGTTTGATATCATCTGACGCTGGTTCTAACACAAATTTTATATAAATACATTCTTATACAAATCTTGGCTCGAGAAAATGTACATTTTTTAATTTGTTACGAAAAACCTAAACCTACAAATATAAACTCGTAGTGTTTATAATTCATACTTTTATAAATGGAAAAAGGTAGGTATTTACAGTACGTCATAAATATTCCTGTAAGGATCAATCAGATATTGCTTTCTACAGGTTTAAAACCTGTATTCAAGGCCTCAAAAGAAGAAAAAAAAACTATGAAGGTATCCTACGTATGGAAACTGTTCGATAAATAAGTTACATCTCTCCAAAAATAGAAGCAAAAATTTGGTATTAATTTTTTTTTTTCTGAAATTTGGGGCTACATAAATAGAAAAGTAAATTATAGTACCTACCTGTGCATTTTCAATTAACAAGAACACTTCTAAATGACTTTGTTTTAATATAATTAAAAAGAATAAAATTATAAACAAGATTTTAAAAAAATTCTGCTAGGTATTTACTGTCTTGAATATTTTATTTTTTTATTAAAAAACAAGCAGTTATATCGAAAAAATGAAAGAGTCATAAAATGTTCTAAATAAATCAAGCTTTCGGCAACATATTTTTGTACGGTGAAATTCGAGCCCGTACAGAAGTTATAATACAATGAAGCTGGATAATTTTGTATTTTTGGTTATAGAAGGTTTAAAATAAAATCTTTTAGATGTGTTTCTGTTCATAGCAATTGTCCATCAAAATGATTTTTTCAGTTTACTCATTTCCATTTTTGAAAAAAAAATACAAACGAAATTTTGGCTTTTACCTTTGGAGGAGTATCTATACCTAAGTAACTTAACGAGACGTTTCCGGACTTTTTTCTAGTTTCAGGATTCTAAATTTTAATTATAATTTTCACCAGTTAAACCCTTTTATAGGTTTATCAATTTATTCGAGTTTTATTTATTATTAATTATATAATTATTCGAACCTAACCTAACCTAACCCGGCCTAGTATAACAATAATAAAAGTGGGTATATATTTTTTGTGTATTCTACTCTACTTTCGTATAACAGTAAAACTGCGTTTATAACTCGTATCCATCTTTGTGTTTTGCTACTGAACCGTCTAAGGAATAATAAAATGAACTTTAACATAATATCGTTAAAATTTAGTACCGCAATTTATTGGAGAGCGCTCGTCGATTTATTTCCATCCCTCAGCCTTTTGTAAATCTACCAAACTTAATAAACTTGATCGTTTGTTTAATAGCCCGATTAAGGAGTTTCAGGTACCTACTTACAGAATTGTCGTATATTTCTTTTTAAACGATTAAACCTTAAGGATATTAAGGGTGAATTCTTCTTGTTTATTTCTAATTACTTGTTGTCTTTGCGACTAATTTAAAAGTACGTAATATAAGTAATTAATTTCTTTTTTCAAAAAAATTTATTACAAAGATTGAGGGACAATATTTGAACCTTGGTACCTGTTACACTTCATATTTTTACATAAGTCATAATATTTAGACAAACTCTACTCATTTTATATTTAAGCTCATAAAATTGATACACACATATTAGTGCAATAAAAACCGCCTATGAAAATTATTTTTGTTAATTATCGTAACTGCCCATTATTTATATAACTGTTGATAGTATATTAAATAAATAAAAGTAAAAGAGATCGAAACGTCGTAATTAGATATACGATAGTTTATTGCTTTTAATACTTTCAATTCAATTCAATTGTGACCTTAGTCAAGTAAATATTTTTTCAATTCCTATTTCCTTAATTTAATTCAAATCCACAAGAAAATCTTCCCAGTACAGTAAATACTTATTAAGTAAGTCAAATAAAAAAGGATCTTCGAAAGAAATCCAGAATAACAAGAAATGTCTACAAAACTAAAGTGTTTACATATTATTTAGTGGTTAGGGCTCGTAATTTTCAAAGTAATAAAAGAATATTTCATTTCGGCACGATGTTAGTCATAAATCATATACCTAGTGGCTATTTCCTTGCAGGTCGTATTTTTAAACTGATCCTACAGATTTCTGGCCTAAGATCCACAAGCTTTTGGGACTGAATAGGATACATCATATTATTTTCAAATGTACAAATGACTTTCGCTTTGTTTAAATGTGTTTAAAAAAGTAATTTGTCTTTTTCTCAAATTGAAAGAAGAATCAGTTGAGATAGAGAATGAATCTTTTTCACGGTCTTTACGCTTGAAATAATAGCCTAATTTTCCTCTTGAGCGAACCAATTACTATCAGCATTCCAGAACAAAGGATAATATTTAAGCATACCTAAGGAAAACAAAAGAGAGAGGCGAAAAATAATTATTGTAATCAGAAGAATTATTCTATTTAAAAAAATGTCTTTTTAAGAATTATTTAACATTACAGTAATATTTTTTACACTATGTTGACTAATCCTTCTTGGTTAAACATGAAAATATAAAAAAACTAATAACATTCGTCTACAAAGCAAAGCAACACGACTGTAATAATAGAATTTCCTTCTGTAGCTTTTGAAACTCGTTTCTGTTATTTAAATATACAACTTCCATCATGTAGAGCTTCTCTAGTAAATGAAAAACCGCCAGCTTTCGAAGCATTTTCATTTATACATTTGTATTATTCCGCACGTTACCTTAAATGTAAATATGACTTTTTTCAATTAAGAAAACAAATATAAAGAACACGCAAGTATCTGGGGGTATTTCAAAATCTTATGGCCGTGAAATGCGCGAGAACAGCTAGAGGCGGAGCTTATCCCAGATCATTTAGTTATTAATAGGCGGAGTTATGAGTCTGTGCAAGATTCATAAGAATTTGAAATAGGCTGTCCAAAAGCATAACGATCGGGGATGTACCTCCATAAATTATACAAAGTAAAAAAATTTAAACACCAAAAATGTTCTAATAGACCAGGGTCGATAATTTTTGAAACCAAAAAAATTTATAGTAAGATGAAACCCATTGGAAAAGGAAGAGAATATAACAGAAATGAAAGGAAAAATAATTTAAAGGTGATCTGTGGTCGGGAAGGAGAAGGGGGTGAGTTTTTAAGGGTAAAAAACGGTTTTTCTTGATTTTCGGAAAAACTACAGGTCTTTTGGAAAAATGTTAACCGGCAAAGTTGTAGGTAATAAAAAGATCTACACTTTTGTCACATAACCTCAAAATTTATGTGAACTTTTTAGTTTTTTAATTTTACCTTTTCAAAAAAATATTTTTTTTCACGAAATTTGGTGAAAACTTACCTATTTATGTCCCAAACACGCTGTAATTTTTTTTTTCTTCGTTGAAATCTCTACTTTCTGATGGTGTGAAAAAAATATACATTACTATGGTAAGTTTTCTCAGGAAATGCAAAAAAACAAAGGGAATTTTATCTAAAAAATGTGACCGCTGCTATTTTTTTCAGTAAAAAAGTTGTTTTATTAAATTCTAATTACATTTATGTCATAGAAAATCTCATAATATATAAATATACATGTAAATTCACATATTTTATAGTGATTACGTTATTCATTATAATATTTTTAAAAACATTAATTTAGAGAAATTTCAACGAAGAAAAAGCCCACCAACGTTTTTAAAAAAGCAGATTATTTTTCCTTTCATTTCTGTTATATTATCTTCCTTTTCCAGTGGGTTTATCCCTACTATATATTTTTTTCACTTTTTACTTTTTTTGAAGGCTTCAGCACTGGTCTATAATTAACTTTAGTAATTTGTGAATTTATTATGTATCTACTAAATATTTTATAAATTCTATTTTTAGTATTCTTTTGGTTTTCTTTGAATGAGATTAAGGTCCTTACACAAAATATTTTTTTTATTTACTTAATATTTACATGTATCTACTTTGTTGTAGATTTGAATTAAATTAAGGAAATGTGCATTTAAAAAAATATTCACTTCACTATTTAACAATTCGTTTCGATACAATTAAAAAATAATATAACAATAAAGTGTGTAGGTATAAATTTTTGTTGTTTTTTGGTGCATCAAAAAAAAATACGATAAAAAACTGCTTAAATACAAATAGTTGTTAGGGCTCGCATTGTGGATTGTAATCTGCAAACTGGAAAATTAATGTAATTCAGAATTTCTCTCTCTAAAATCTATAGTCTACAGTTGAAGTTGAAATTACTAAACCGGTTAAATACCCAGTGCAAGATAGATATTCTAATCCACCGTTTATTATATAAAATATGTTCTCACTGCTTGTTCCCTGACAGCAAATTATCAAAGTGAAATATATAAGGGCAGGTCGAGCAGTTTGTTATCTCTCGAGTGTCTTACGGATATAATCATACATAGATAGAACGTAGAAGGAATGGGGGAAGCCCCGCGAACAGGTACCTGCTATCCACCGCACAAACGGGAAAACGGAATTTTCTTTCTCTACCGTTTTTCACTAATAGCGATCGTTAATCTACGTCAGTTGTGTTTCGTATTTTTCAACTTTTTGTTTTCATTTTATACGGAAACAGCTACCTATGTATATGGGGTTGTGTAATAGCCACCCACGCGATCCTATAATTTTCAGGAAATTCTACCTTCCCCACAGTCCTTATGAGGATACCTATACCCACCCACATGTTGTATATTTGTATATAGAAGAAAATAAAATATTTATTATTTATTTAAAATTGAATTAAAACCACATTAGGTTTCTAAAATGGTGTTCTTTGTTATTAAATTTGAGTTAAACTAAAAGTAAAAAAAGAGTAAAGGACCTTATAATGTACCTTGAGTATTCCAATAAATGTTTTTTTCAGTATTAAAAAAATGGTGCCTGTAAATAAAAAAATATGTCCTCCTTTATATAATTTTTTTTACCAATATATTTAATCTTGTTTTAACTTAAAAAAAAGTTTACCACATTTTAACACAGGTATTAGTTAGCACATCCAGTAATCCATTTTAATTAAAAAATTATGCTTATGAGTCACACACGACGACAGTTATAATTAAAAAATTAAAAAAACGAAACATTTACACGTATGGTGTAAGTAATGAGTATTTTCCTAACTGAAGAGTGAAGTTCAAAAGTGAATTAACATATAAACAATTACATTGATGGATGATGGTGTTGTGACCAACGTTAATTACTCGTTTTATTTAATTAAAACTAAAAATAAAATTAACTTCGCATTATAGTACATATCAAATTAAAAAATTAAAGTGTTAATTTCGGGGGTGTGAACTAGTGACAGAATTTCTAAATAGATACACGTGATAAATGCAAAACCTTCAAAAAATAATAAACAATATTTCGTTAACTTCTTGTATTAAAAGTATTTGTAAAAGTGCAAATTATTTTCTTTAGATAAGTTTGTGTAGTAGAATTCGAAAAAGGTTGAAATTGAAGTATGCATTTTATTTAGAAAAGTATCGCATTCTGCTCTCTGTCGGCTCCACTTATTCTTTTGCCTAAAGACAATATGCTTATAAAAATTTCAAACCATATAAATTCAATAAATTCAATTTTTTTTGTGTTCATTTACTAATTGCTGGTTAAATAAGTAATTTATTTAATGAATTATTTTTTGATAGCCTTTAATATAGATTTTTCTTGTAGATAATGGTAAAGAAGTAGTACTGGTAATGGAATCAACTCAAAATATATGGTGAGTCATTAAATATTTTTTATATAAAGATCCAACACACAAAAAAGTATATTACCACCTCACATTATTTAAAATTACCTAATTGATACCCAAATTTAAAATTAGTTTTTTCTTCTTTTTTCGCACTGTTTTTGTTTTGATTTTTTTGTAAAATTTAGTGTCGCTATATTATAAATATTTGTCGAGTATATTAAAAAAATAAACTAAATGAAACGTTATTATATGGTTTCGTCACATGTTCTTTTTTTTAGTAAAAGTGGGGTTTTATGAGATTATAAGTGGCTAAAAATAGACCGTGAACTACAACTACTTATAATTGAGCTAGAAAGTGGATTATACATAGGTAATAGGTATAACTTGTTGCATTATTAGTATTCACTGTATCTACAAAAAATTTAATTTATTGAAGTTGGCGTCAAATATTATCAAAATATTCGAATATAGAAGTTCGAGAGTTCGAATTATTATGTAAAAATGACACAACCAATTTTGTTCGAGTTATCAAAGTTTGACTGACTATGCGATACTGTACAATTATTGTATACTTGGTGAAGTTTCACTAACAATAATAGTTTTATTTAAATGTTAACGTATTTTATAAAAATAAATTAACATGTGATACAAATGAACAGCGTTTTACTTTTAAAAGCAACATTAAAAACAGTAAATGTAGCTATATTAAAATTTCTGGGCAGACATTCACTTCGAATATTCAGTTACCTAAGAAATGTTTATTACATAATGAAATACTAAATGTTAATTTCATTTTATCAAAAGCATTTAGAATAAAATTATGGTAATTTTATGTAAAATAAATTAGCAACTCAAAAACTAAATTCGAAGAAAGCTTTTTTACTTTTTCATAATACTAAAGGCAAATTGGTATTGAGTGAAGTCGAAATTTGATGGATTTATAACAATTATTAACTATATGGTTAAAATTAATTGATTTTTTGATTATGCATGTTACCTTTATTAAAGCAGGTAACAATTTAATTTAACGTAATTTATAATTAATCCAAAAAAAAAACCCTCTTTATGAGAGTTTATTAAAAAATAAAAACGATACTTACATTGAAACACTGTACTATACAAATCACTGATTTCATGGAAATACGGTAAAATTATATCATTGATAGAGTTAAAGAAATATCTTGGGATAATAAATTATAAAGGAATTAAAAGAAGGAAACAAAATAAAATTAACTAAACATGTTGACTTTTTATTAATAAAATTACTCATTTACACAATTGGTAGTATCGTTATCATTCGATATTTATATTATTCTCATAATAATTAATCATTATCATCATAATCATTGTAAAATTATTTGCGTATAAAAGTTAAACAGATTTAAATAGAGTGTGTAAGAAAGAGGAAGAGAACAAACAAACAGACGTATAATAATGTTACCATTGTACAAATTAAATCGACTATATTTATAATCAATCAATATATATTTTCATTTAAATTTCTTTTTTGTGTGGAAATAATTTAAGTCACTATAAAAGAACAAATATAGTAAAATATGTAAGTACTTAATATTTATTCTGAATGCATTATCATTATTTACTGAGTCTTATACGACGTTAGTTTTTTTATTTACCAATTTTTTGTGTTTGT
The DNA here is from genome assembly GCA_029378335.1 of Agrilus mali. Classification (NCBI taxonomy): domain Eukaryota; kingdom Metazoa; phylum Arthropoda; class Insecta; order Coleoptera; family Buprestidae; genus Agrilus; species Agrilus mali. Next base: position 2,700,489 of record CM055657.1, on the reverse strand, counting down.
ATTTGTTTTTTAATTTTAATTACTATTATCACCATTGTCGTTACCGTAACTGTTGCCATTCACTACAAACGATGTTCCCAAGCCATACAGGTGCCCTGAAAATTTTGAGTCGTCGATCGTGTCCTCAAAAAACATCTGAAACAAATCACTCCTTAAATACGGATGAAACGTCGGGTATTACACCGCATAATTTACGACTATTTTCGTGAAAATTTTGTGAGTGCAATTTAATTTTGTGGGTTTAAAGTGCTTCGTTGGATGCAAGTTCCAAAAAAAAAAAAAATTACGGCATACCTCTTTCATTTTGAAGAAAGCCATGCCAGTGAGGAGAGAATCGGATCCTGCCTGGTGCTGGGGTCCGATTCGTTCCAGGTCGAGTTGTTCGGCAACCTCCTGGAGCCCACCCTTCAGGTTCTTGCACGACTTCATCAGGTACTGCAATGAAAAGTAGACATACTAATAACAGCTATTTGTAACGCAAGTGCCTAATTTGACCCTGGGAGGCTTACTTTAACATCGTAGATTGTCGGGAAATAGAGTTTGAGTAATTCAAAAAATTCTCCCTCATCCTGCGGCAGGTTGTTGTCAGTTAACAGTTTGATCAAATAGCCAAAATCGTAACCAGAATGGAAAGACAGCCATTTGATGTTGTCCATTAACACGATACCTGAGGTCATCAGCAGTTCTGCGAACTCTAACGGTTCTATGCCCTCTTCCTCGTGCTTTTTGAACTGTATGCCCGAATTTTGTAGCAAATCGATACTATCCTGTGCGTACATATCTTCTCTAAAACAAAAAAGGGAACATTATGGTAACAGTAACCGTTACAAACTAAAAATTCAAATTATTTGGAACTTTATGAGTAAAATCCAAAATATGCACATCACAGAAGTTAATTAGGAGTTTATAAAAAAAATTTAACGTTATAAATCAAAATTTCAGATACATCAAAGTCATCTTAAGTTAATAACGACATGTGACAGGATAATTAAGTTACTTAAGAAATGAATTTTACTTTAAATCAAAATATTAATATCAAAAGTGTTAATATAATAATTATAGATATCAAGCACTCACGAAAGGTTGAATTTAAAATTAAATTGCCACGTTGTGTAAGAACCACCTGGCGTTTTTCCATTTTCATCCAAAAATGTTAATCCCAGCTGAATTATTCTTAACAAATCTACATTGCACCTTAGCATTTGGTACTGATAATCAGCTGAACTTCTAAATTCGCCAATGGGTCTCGCAACAACCCCTGGAAATTCTGTATCCATCGCCACATAATTAAATTTTTGTACAATCTGAAATTGAGCCATTAACAAAATTAGCAATTTTTGTAACATGTAGGTGTTAAAGCACATACTTGTCTTATAGTACGAAATTCTTCTTCGAGATTGTGTGCCCAGACATCTCGAATACCACATTCCTCATTATTAGGATGTGGAGTGCTACTGATGGTAGCAGCTGGCATATCCGAGTCACTTTCCGTGTTTGTCAGTTGTGTGAGGGGGTTAGGTACCCAAAAGACATGCGTGTGGGAGTCTCCTCCGCCCTTGTCGACTTTGAATGTATATCCACCAGGTCTACTGATGCACTCTTCCTCTTTTGCTCTAAGACGCAACCCAACCTCGTCAAAACTCAGTAATCTCATTGATGTAATTTTAGTGCTGAAATGGCAAAGCTTTACCTGAATATTTCAATTTTAACAGATAACTTTCCAAATCCAGTAAAAATGTTTTACAAACAAAAACTTTAACGTTAGATACACTACTGATAATTTGAAAATCGTAGACGTAGTGAAATTAGATATTAGTTTAGAACAAAGAGGAACATTATTTGACTTACATAATCAACTATAAGAAATCTTTAAGAAGTAGAATTTAAACTAAAGTCTTAAAAAACCAATTCTAGTCTACGAACGCTATGTTAATAGCAAGGTAACAAACGTAACCTCACAAAGACTTATTGCTTTTTTGCATAGAGACAAAGTTGGCTGAAACAAATGACGACATTGCTTTTAAAAAATACGTGCATTTAGCTGTACTTACACATTTTTATATTTCAAAATGAAGGACTTTTTTTATTTCATTTTTGAAGCACTTATTAAAACAGCAATTGGAAACCATTTGGACAAACGTGAACATTGATGCAAATTGCTCAAAATTTGACAATACCCCACCATTCAGATTGAAGTTAGTAATAGACTTTACGATTACACAAAATCAGTTTAAGATTAATTTACTAATTAATGAAAATTATGACGTTGACGTAAATTAGACATTACAATTTACTTACCGATTACCGGAATTTTTCCCTTCCAGTCTTCGAAGGTATAAATACTAAAATAACGCGTATTTTAAATAAGTTTCTAATACCATATGCAGTTTTGAACGTACCTACCTTATAATTCTGGCGTAGTTTTGTCTGTGATTTTGTTTAGAAACACCTTCAGTTCAAACGTCATTTAAAACTTTGATGGTTGACTAACCTCAAATTTTCAAATGTAGTTTTGCCATTAATTTTAAAGAACTTGTCAAAAAATGTTAAAATTTAGTAAATTACTGAGATGTTATCGTTGTTATACACAAACCGTGAAGCACATAGATCATGTTAGTAGTATTTCGTACTATTGTCGTTATCATAATCTAAATAATGCTCTACAATTTGTTAACGAACACCATCAAGATAGAAAAAGGGATTCCAAATACAGAAAAATACCCATAAATTTTACCTTCTGTTTTGCTTACTTACCTTTTGCCATTGTGGCTTGTGATGCTGTGTTTTCCCATAACGACAGGAAGTTTTTTCGTGCCATTCAGTATGGATCTGCTGCAGAAGTTCAACGGTAAGGAAATATCAAAAAGATTATGATTAATTGACCAGTTTTGAATTGTAGAATGATAGAAACGTATCAATCAGATGTTAATAAACGCCATAAATTAGGTTGGACTCCTTTAATGTTGGCTGCTGTGAATGGAAAGTACAATACATGTAAAGTATTGCTTAAAGCAGGTGCAGATCCTAATTTGGGAGATGAATATGTAAATCCTAACAGAGTATCTAAAATTACTGGAATGCATTCTCTAGAAGGTACCAACATACATTTATTTCTTTGTGATAAACACATTAAAGTTTATATTTCTTTACAGTGATGCTAATAAGGGAAGAAGAATTTTCTAGTCTCTTAAATAATAGTGCAACTTTTTATGGTTTCACTGCTCTGCATTATGCAGTTCTCTCCGATAGTCTAGAAACCGTTAGAATCCTTTTGGAAGCCGGTGCAGATCCTCTTTTAGAAAATGATGCTGGTCATAAACCAATACAGTATGCAAAAGAAGAACCTATCAAGAAACTTCTTGAACAACAGATGAAACAAGTAAATTTATTTATTACTGCATTCAATATTTACAGGTACCTATTTGTGATTTTCAGGCTGAAGTAATAAGGAAAGAAAAAGAATTAGAAGAACGAAGAAGGTTTCCATTGGAAGAAAGACTTAAGCAGCATATTGTTGGCCAGCAAGGGGCTATTACAACTGTTGCAGCTAGTACGTATTGTATTTATCTCTTTAAATAGTTTTCCAATTCATTTTTCCCTTTACCAGCCTTTGAAATATTTTTTTTATTATAGCAATAAGAAGAAAAGAAAATGGGTGGGTGGATGATGAACATCCTTTGGTCTTTTTGTTTTTAGGGTCATCTGGCATTGGGAAAACTGAACTTGCCAAACAGTTGGCTTCTTATATTCATAAAGACAAAGCAGCCGGGTTTATTAGATTGGACATGTCAGAATATCAGGAGAAACATGAAGTAAGAAAGGCTTTTATAAGCATGTTTTCCACTCCTTTCAGACTTTTGAAGCACTTGAAACTCTGTAGAATTCTTAAAGCCTTGTGTAATACATTTTTATAGCCAGCATTACTGTCTTGAACTTTCATTGTAAAATTGTTTAAGGTTGCTAAACTTATAGGAGCACCTCCAGGTTACGTGGGTCACGACGACGGCGGTCAATTGACGAAAAAGTTAAAAAAATGCCCAAATGCTGTTGTTCTTTTTGATGAGGTGGATAAAGCACATGCTGATGTTCTAACAGTCCTTTTACAGCTCTTTGACGAAGGACGATTAACAGATGGTAGAGGGAAGACTATTGAGTGTAAGGATGCAATTTTTATAATGACTTCAAATTTGGCTAGTGAAGAAATTGCACAACATGGGCTCGATTTAAGACAAGAAATCGAAAGTTTGAGGCAGAAAAGGCTCGCAAACAACAAGATAGCAGGTGAGAATTTATTGCTATTAAAGAAAAGCTAACATTTATATTTAGCATATTTTAATAATTGACTTATCAAATGTCTTTTTTATTAGATTTCAACATAATCAAGTTGAATTTTGATATACACATAGGTACACAACTAACTGACTGCTTTTATTATACGTTTGTTGACTTGACTGACCTGTTTTCTGTTTTTATTTGTTTTTATTTTTATTTGTATTTTAATATTCTTAATCTTGTATTATTTTATGTTTAAAGTTATTTCAATTTTTTAGATGGAAAGGAGCCTTCAGATGATATTCAAATTTCTAGAAAATTTAAAGACCACGTTGTGAAACCAATTCTGAAGAGACACTTTAAAAGGGACGAGTTTTTGGGGCGTATTAACGAAATCGTTTATTTCTTACCATTTTCCAGGGTAGAACTTTTACAATTGGTAGGAAGAGAGTTGGATACTTGGGCGAAAAGGGTAAATAAAACAGGAATTTTCGTTTGAATAATACATTTTTTTAAAGTTACCACTTTCTGAGGCAAATGATAATTTTAGGCAAATGAAAAACACAAAATTGAACTTAAATGGGACAGAAGTGTCGAATCTGCTTTAGCTGATGGTTACGACGTTAATTATGGAGCTCGATCTATCAAATATGAAGTGGAGAGACGCATAGTGAATCAACTTGCAGCAGCTCATGAGAAGGGGGTCATAAATGCTGGCAGTACAGTAGTCATATCAGCTTTGTGGCCTGAAAATGCAGAGTCAGCACAAATTCGATTACAAGTTAAAAAGAAAGGCGTTAAAGACTTCGTTGAAATAGATCATTTTCAGTCGCCTTTTAAGAACATAAATTTTTAACTTGTTTTCGTTTTTGGTTTTTCTTTTCCTTTTTAAGTGAGTTGAGTATAGTATCTCATTCTTAAATTGTGATAATTAATAGCTGGATACAAAGCTATAAATAATTTTATTTTTCGGTTGTTTATTTATTACTTTCTTTTTTTTAGAATATAACAAATTTAAGGAAAATAAAGTTTCTGAAATGATTGAGCTCTTTTTATTTATTTATTTAATTGTTTATTTATTATTTCTGCTGCGCCACTTGTATCAAAAATATAGCGTTGCAAAATCTAAAATTTATAAAGTAAATGAACAAAAAAGGAACAAATCTGTAATGTTGTGTTGAACAATACAAAAATACAATAAATAGTTCGGAGTTTCCCAAAATGGAAATATAAATATAGAGGTGATTTCTTAATGAATGAAATAAAAGATTAAATATCAATTTAAACAATTTGAGACCTAAATATTTTCCCCTTTCTTTTTGTATTTCTTAAAAAATGTGTAGTTATACTGTACTAAGACATTAGGTGTATGGTGTGTTGCATAACCAAAAATAAATATTCTAATAAATTAAAATTTAACAAATATTAATTAAAAATAAAATAAATCACCTATATTTTGCTTTATTTAGTTAGAAAATGCATAAAATAAAATAGGGAATTGCTTAGGTCTTAATTTTTTGAAATTAGCACAGAGAGTAATGATGCCAAAGCCAACTCCTATTTTCTCAATTGAAATAGTTTGTATTTTTTGTTACCACTTAATTTCAAATTAGTTACATAATGCCATGTATAATCTAACATAAAAATAATAGCAAAGCTTTGAATAATTCAGTATGTTATATGAAACTTTAACTATAAAAATAGTTATAAAATATTTGTTATTCGAAGGATTGCAACTGTGACTGGTTTCTAGTTTTGTATTTTTTAGTAATTTTAAACTTATTTTAGGCATTCTTATAACCTCCTAACTATTAAAAGGGGCCCTTATTTTCATCACGCATTAATTTTATCTCTCATTTTGCAATACTTTTTGTGAAATTCGATTTTAATGTGAAAATGTGCAAAAATTGATGTTTAACATTAAGTAAATGACAGCAACAATCACCGCAGCCGTCAGTTGCAATCCCGCCTTTTTTTTTACTATTTATGAATGAACTGTTTACTATCGTAGTACTACGTAGAGCACGTGACTTTTCATTCGTAAAAACTCAGAGGTTAATGACCTGTATTAATTCAAGCTGCAATGGTAAATGAGCCGAATACAGTAATATTATGCAATATAAACGTTGTAACTGTAATTTTGCACTATATATATTTAAGAAATAGATAATATAGGGGTTTAATATTTATAAAACTCATTTTAAACTTTATTTATTATTGATATATATAATACAAATAAAAAAATAGAAAAATCGTTTATTTTATTTTGTAAATTAATTCATATTAATATTTATATTAATAAAAATATTCTCAGGTATTAATTATTGAATTAAAGCTCTGGAAAGCAGTTTCTTCTAGTTTAAAATTTTATTTCTATGTTTATAATTACCTTACAAAAGCCAATTAATACCTAGTCAATTAATAAATTTACAACTGACTTTTTTATTACTATAATTTTAAAATATATTTATTTAAAAATTTCTATTTTTTACAATTATCTGTTCTTATACTATATTTTTTAATATCACCCTGTATGGTTGTGTAACACATTTTATTTTATTCTGACGAGTTTTCCTTTTAAATTTTAAATATACCTACCTATTTGTGTTAATGTTTGCGACTGTTTTATCAATGAAGGTCAGTAAAAGTTGTACGTTGTTTCAGAGAGGGCAAGCAACCGGTTTCCACCATACATAGACAAGTTTCCATGTTTCCAGTTCGAGCTGTTTCTTCCTCGCGTAAACAAAGTTATTGTGGGAAATTGTGAAGAAGTGTTCGGAATTTTACGCATTTGAACATGAGTCGAAACCAAATTTTTCTACAATGACTTGGGGTAAGTGTTTCATTCATTTAAATTTATTATTTACCATTTAGGTACCTACAGGAGCAGTGCAAAGTGTAATACCTATATAAATTTAGGACATTTTTTATGTTCGACTTCTTCATTGTTTTCTTGTTGTAATATGTATCGAAATTATTACAATTTAGTGTTAAAAAAGTGTATTTAGGGGTTGCCTTTCTTTAATAAGTAGATAGTGATATAACAACAGGATATATATTCTAATATTTTCGTAATCCTAATTTTTAGAAGAAATGAGAATAGACATTAAAAAATTATTTTTCTGTGCAAAGTAATAATAAATTTAAATCATTTAACTGACTAATAGTTGTAAATGTTTTTTTAGTCCCTAAATAATTGCTGCTTGAATACATTCGGGGAAAAATTATTATAGGTATTACACATTATTTTTCTGTTTTCTAAATTTCCAATGTAAATAAAGTCTCGTCAATATGTTATTGGGCACAAAGGATACATTACATTAGTAGTCAGTATAAAACTGTTTCTCATTTTTTATTGAAATACCTATATAGATTGTTTATATAAAATTAAAATATGTTCTAATATTTGAGAAATCCAAATTTTTTAAATTTATAATCACTCTATTTGATGTATAGGAATAGCTATTTTTTTGTTTTTACAGCAATGATTTAAGGGTTATAAAAAATTTTTAATTCAAAACTTATTCTGATTATTTATTATTTAGGAAAGAAAAGCATTTATTTTTGTTGAGATTTTCACACACAAATTTTGAGAAAACATTGTCGCGGCGTATAGGAGTGTTTATCCATTATCAAGATTAATTTTATAGTTATTTAAAAAGTAGAAAAAAATTGATTGTTTCTTCACTATTTTGTTAAATCGTTCCTGATTATTTGAGTCAACTTCCAAGAAAATGAAATCGTACTCAAACTATTAGTTCGATCAAATTTTACGTGAAAATCAGTAGTTGTTTGATAGGAAATAAGTTCCATTTCTAACAAACATGGACATTTCCTTTTGTTTAGGAAATCGTTTTTATTTCAACAAGTAGCAGCACCACAATGCATTTTCTTGAAACCCCACTTGAAAATCTTGGCTCCATGATCGTAACACCAGTATAATTAAAAATTTAACTATATTTTTTTTATATTTTTCGTTATTTTAGAGAATAGGTACAGACAGGCCACTAACACAACGCCACAATAAATTATCAATAAATTAAATGATTGCGTTTTCTTTAGAAGAAAAATGGACAAACTAAGATCGAAATAGATTTTTTTAGAAAATTGTGCCTTTTTGTTAGATTTTAGGCATGATCACCTTTATTTAGAACTCTGATTTTTTTACATATTCTTCTTTCGACATCAATAAATATAACAACATAAAAAGTAAATAGCTAAAGCATTGCGCCCATGTCTAGAAAAAAACTTAATATGTTTGCTAAAAAAAGGTAAAATTTCTCATTTTTAATTTTAATGAAACAATTGACCTCTATTTCACTATAATAATGATAAATTTAAAAAAATAGGTAGGTAGTTTAATTGTTTGTCACATTGGGGTCATTTTTCTTAGCTCATCGAAACCCCTGTCATTTCGTATTTCTTGCATCAACACACGTTTCGTTTAAATTAATCTTCATAATTGTAAGGGCTAAAAAGTTCCCGAAAATTTTTTTTATTAAATTAATAAAATAGATCTCACTTTTAGTACCTTATCTCCTTAATTTTTCGTTAATTTTCAAATTTATTTACACAGTTCCAAACAGCGCATTTTGAATCACAGAACACAGGTTGGATTTCCAAAAAACTAATTTTGAGCATTAAGAAAAAGTTTCCTAGTTTTTTTATCGAATTAATAAATTCAATCATCACTTTGCAGTACCGCACCTCTTTGATTTTCGTTAAATATCAAATCGACTTCGAAAGAACGCATTTTGAAACAGGACATAAGTTTGATTTCTTGAGAAAAATTTTGAAAATTAGAAGAAGAGTTTTTACAGAATTAATAAAAACAGCCATAAGCTTACAGTACCACAGCTCCTAATTTTCGGCTGTTATGCAATTTATTTTATAAACTCTTTGAAAATGGCATAACAGCCGAAAACATCTGTTAGAGAAATTATAAAATAACCAAGTGTTTATTTATTAATCAAAAACATTATTCAAAAATGTTTCACCGAGCGATCAGCTTAAACACAATTTTGATTATTCAAAATTTCTTTTGGGAAAATCCAATAGGCTTAAAAATGTGCTCTCTCTAATTTTCTAAATGATTTTGAAATATCCTAGAGAAACAACTAAGCGTTTTTGTTTTTATTAGATGATCAAAAAAATTAGAAATTTTGAGGGTTAAAAATATTTCCAAAATCAACGAAATTAAAATTTGTTTTGACATTTAGAAAGAGTGCATTTTAGGTCATCAGTTGGATTTTCCGAAAAAAGAATTTTGAGATTTAAATAACATTCCTGAAGATTTTCTAACTGATTAATGAAAACAATCATTACTATGCAGTATCACAGCTTTTTAATTGTTCGTTAATTTTCAAATTCTTTAGACAATTTGAACGAGCGCATTTTAAAAGTAACAAAGGACGCAGATTAGATTTTCCGAAAAAGAATTATAAGAATTAAATGAATCCAAAAGGTTTTCCACCGAATTAACGAAAGTAGTAATTTTCAAATTTGTTATCACTTTGCACTAATTTGTCGTTAAAATTCAAATTCTTTTAGAGAGCAGAATAGGGCACATAAGTTGAATTTCCCAAAAAAGACCATTGTGAATTAAGAAAAATCCCAAAAATCTGATTAGTTTTGATTAGAATCTTCAGTATTACTTATTTAAATAGAGGGGGTGCTTTGATTTTAAATTTTTATGTATATTGCAACATAAAAATTTTAAATAAATGAAATACGACTGAAAACATAGGTAGGTAGGTACCGACATTCCTACATATATGTCATAAGTTTGCGTGCTGTCGACTGTGATCTTTATCTGTTGTTTTTTATTTCAATGAGGCCTGGTCTAATGCGGGTTAAAGCTGTTCCGAGAGTTTCCGTAAATAATATTATACATGAACCGTGATGGTCGAAAATTAAAGTAAGGCAAAATTTTTCCCTATATAAATTTTGTAGGTCATTAGGTATTAAAATGTAGTACGTGTTTGAAAACAAGATATAGGTGGGTAAAATTACGTACATGCTTCCTTATTTTATGACTAGTACAATGATGTGTTTTAACTGACTTAAATTTAACGTAAGATACCTAGGTAAAAAGCAAGGCGATCTACCTTTTCGACAACGCATTAAAAAAACGTTAGCACCATTGCATTCTACGTACTTTTTCACATTATAAACAGTACTTGTTTCGTTGAAAATGGTTTCCATCTTCAAGTAATTTCACGAGCGCTTTTAATTTTTTTTGCGTAATATTTTGCATTTTACTGAATTATAGCAAGGCGATGTACTTTCTCGGCAACGCACTCGAAAAACGTTAGCACCATCAAATTCTACGTACTTTTTTACATTATAAAGAGTACTTGTTTCGTTGGAAATGGTTTCCATCTTCAAGTAATTTCACGAGCGCTTTTAATTTTTTTTGCGTAATATTTTGCATTTTATGAATTAAGCAAGGCGATATACTTTCGCAACCACTCGAAACGTTAGCACCATCAAATTCTACGTACTTTTTTACATTATAAAAGTACTTGTTTCGTTGGAAATGGTTTCCATCTTCAAGTAATTTCACGAGCGCTTTTAATTTTTTTTGCGTAATATTTTGCATTTTACTGAATTATAGCAAGGCGATGTACTTTCTCGGCAACGCACTCGAAAACCGTTAGCACCATCAAATTCTACGTACTTTTTTACATTATAAACAGTACTTGTTTCGTTGGAAATGGTTTCCATCTTCAAGTAATTTCACGAGCGCTTTTTATTTTTTTTGCGTAATATTTTGCATTTTACTGAATTATAGCAAGGCGATGTACTTTCTCGGCAATGCACTCGTAAACCACAGGTCAATGGAACGACGATGGACCTATGGACGCTTCCATAACTTCAATGTAGGTACATTTTATGGTTTATACATACGGTGGGTGGCAGTAGTATATACATATATGTTCTGGTGTGAGGTGGAATTGTTTGAAATAGTTTAAGGAACTTTTAAGTGATATTAGAAAAGTAAAAAAGGGAATTTTTGTGACTATCTTAGAATATTAGATAATTCTTTTTATTAACAAGATTTCAAGTGTTTCGAAATTGGAAGTGGTGGGCTACTTGTTTCCAAATTCGAAAAATTGTGGATTTGTTTTTATTATTTACTGGGTCGAGTGGGGTGTCTATAGAAGGGCATTCTTTATGGATGCCAAAGTTGTCTTTTTGGCATCTTTTAAAGATGCTGGGTGTTTCATTAAAAGTACACGATACTGTAAAATTGTCTCTCTTTTAAGCATCAAACTTGGTAAACAGATAATTTAAATATGTAGAAATTGAAGTATCATCTTGCGAGTATTGTAATTTATTTTTTAAATTGGTTAGAGACTTTTGAAAAAGTAACAGTGACATTTTTCAAAAACGTCCAAAGCAAATGATTCAGGCTATTTAAAACACCAATTTAATGTTGTTATATAATATTATACAATACATATTCGCTTATATAACCGTTTTAGTACGAAAGGTATTATTAGTATAATATTTTAAAGAAAGAATTATCCAAACTTAATCATAAGAAATTTAAAATTTACGATGTATTTTTTTTTGGTAAATTATTGAGTACCCTTTTTAAATTGTTCGATAATATTGATTGATTTTTTTTCTCTACATTACAATTGTATTTCTAGTAGAGGTAGTGTATGCAAGCAGATGACTAGCTTATATGATAATTTAATGTCGATTTAGTAGAAGCGGAGATAAATTGTTTACAGATATATTTAGAACTATTATTAATATTAACTTCTTGTCATTCTTATTGATGTTTAAACGCAACCTGTTGATGCCTTATCAAAGAAGTTATTATGTAATAATTATTACTTTATTACTTACTACTACTACTACTATGATTATTACAATTATTGCTATTGATATTTTGAAGCAAATTAAATAAAATATTTTACTATTTTTAATTATTATAATTTCAAAGGGTAAAAAACTTATAATTATACTTTTAATGGATTGCAAGAAAAGAAATAGACGGCACCAAGCTATTGGAAGTATTGGGTAAGTCCCTCAACTAGTTTGTTGAGTGTGCCCTATGCTGTAAAGAGTAATATGTGTTCAATTTTTTATGTATAATCTGATTATGAAAAAAGAATGCAAACGCTCTATATTTGTAGTAATGAGTTTGAAAAATAGGTAAAAAACTAATTATTTTACTGTATAGCTACTGTTTAGACATTATTATATGTATCCATGAATAATTGACATCGTGGCAGTAAATTTGGTTTTTCTTGTTCATTTCTACAGATAGACTGATGAGTATGTGCATAGAGAAAGTAATTTTTGTTCTTTGGAACCACAAATAGTTAATCAATGGTATATTACCTCATGGACTTGTTGTTTACTCTTCAAATTCGTTTTAAAACATTACATTCCGCAGTTGTTTAAGGTAAGAATAGGTACATATCATTCATTATGTGTCGATATAAATGGAAAAAGGGCTCGTTAGTGAAGTATAATTGTGTAATTTGTTGTCACTGCATTTTATTTTCATTTCAGTTGATTGGATGTGAATTATATAACTTAAAATCTGACGAAAACAAATGATATTACTGTATGGCTGTTATTTAGACACTACATTAAACGTGGTTACGTAGTTACTTTGTATCTATGAGTATTTGACAGCTATAAATCATGGTTGTGGTTATGTGGTAAAAAGTGGAACATTTTTGTGCTTCTTTTGTCTCGGTGCGTTTTTTATAATAGTTGGTATAGTGTTTTCAATTTAAAAATGTAGTTAATTAGTTCCTCTTCGTCATATTTACAGGTAGACGGATGAATAAATACATATAGAAAGTAATTTCTGTCCTCTGGTACGACAAATAGTACACCATGGTATCTTGCCTCGTGGACTTCATCTGGTTTGCTCTTCACTATTATTTTAAACCATTACATTCTGCAGTTACTTAAGGTAAGAATATTCATATGATTATCAATAGGTTAGATATAAAAAGAAAAAATAATTAATAGTAGGTAATCACTTGCCACCCTACCTATTTGAATAAAACTAATAATTTTGAATTCAGTTGGTTGCTTTATAGTATATTTTTTGTATTACTGAAACAGATATCTGGTTTTGCCTTTGAGAGATTGTTCCAACAAGAAAATTGCTTCTGGTTACAGTCGACAACAATTTCCAGCTTGGAATTGAAGTAATTGTCCAAATAGAGTTCATCGAGATTTATTAATGTAGGACTTTGTTGGCCAATTGCTTTGGACACCACACTGCACATAAATAAGGTGAGAATAAATTGAACTTGATTAAATATTGTTAATTATTAATCTGTTGTAACTGTATTTCGTAATAGTTTTAAATTCAGGTGGTAGTTTTATTTTAAAGTAGTAGAATATATTGAACGATTAGGAGTAAATAACTCGCCATTGTTAAATTAATTTCAATCAGAGGCATCAAACAAAATTAACATAGAATAAGTTTAGTTACAACTTCTTAAGAAATCACTGTCAAAACAGGCCTGTTAGTAGCTAAATTGTGAAATCCAAAAATGTCTTATTATTGCTCATTACATCAATCCAAATGCCACTGAACATTTTAATGAATTAAAAATTGGTTTAAGAATGTATATATGATTATTTATTTAATACATATTTACAGACTCTCAGTTCTTACACAAGATTGTCTATTCAATAGAAACTGAATATTATATTTTACATATTATTAACGCTTTTTCTTATATTATCAAAACAGATACCAAGTTTTGCCTTCGACAGAAGGTTCCGACTGTTTACTCTTCAACAAAGTGACTTCTTGTCGACAAGGGACGCTTTCTAATTCTTGAGGAGATTACTTCTGACTTCTATTGACAACAATTTCCAGCTTGGAATTCAAGTGATTGTCCAAACAAAGTTCATCGCTATTTATTAATGTGGTACTTTGTTGACCAATTCCTTTGGACACTAGGATTCTGCACATAATTAAGGTGAGAATAAAGTAATGTTAATTAAATATTGCTAATTATTAATCTGGGGTAACTGTATTTCGTTTAATGTATTAGTTTAAAATTCGTGCGGTAGTTTTATTTTAAGGTAGTAGAATATATTGAACGATAAGGAGTAAATAACTCGCCATTGTTATATTTATTTCAATCACAGGCATCAAATATTTTGTATAGAATAATTTTAATTACCACTCCTGAAGAAATCACTGTCAAAACAGCTCTGTTAGCAGCTAAATTGTGAAATCCACAAATGCCATATTTATTATTGTTTATTACATCAATCCAAATGCCACTGAACATTTGAATGAATTAAAAATTGGTTTAAGAATGTAAATGTTTATTTGTTTAATACATATTTACAGACTCTCAGTTTTTACACAAGATTGTCTATTAAATAGAAAATGAAAATTATATTAGACATATTATTAACGTTTTATCTTGTATTATCAAAACAGATACCAAGTTTTGCCTTCGACAGAAGGTTCCGACTATTTGCTCTTGAACGAAGTGACTTCTTGTCGACGAGGGAGGCTTTCTAATTCTCGAGGAGATTACTTCTGGCTTCTGTTGACGACAAATTCCAGCGAGGGATTCAAGTGAGGATTGCCCAAATAAAGTTCGTCGAGATTTATTAATGTGGTACTTCGTTTACCAATTCCTTTGGACACTTCATTCTGCACATAATTAAGGTGGGAAATTTATTTTCCCTTATTTTTCTCTTGCAGGTATTTATTTGTATTTATAAACTATTATGTTCATATTTAGACCATATATTTGTAACAAAAAAGTCCCTCTGATACTCAAAACTTTTCTAAATTGTTATTTTGGTAAAATTATTAAAACTAAATTAAATTTTAATCATTAGAAATAGATTGGCGGATAAGGGTTGGCTATAAGGGGTGATTGTGAAGGCCACGAAGTAATAGAGGGGCTTTTTGCTCCAAATATAGCGTTTAAATATTAATATAAAAGTATAAGTTTTTCGTGTTGTAATAAATACTGAAAAAGAGTTAGTTGTTACTGAATTAATTTATTCATATTGTTAAACTTGTGTCAATATTAATTAGACCCTCTTTAATTTACCTAACAATACAATAATGTGAGAAAATCAATTAAGTACAACGAACAACTTGCTCTCTTTTCTTGAGTATTTATTAAAATACGAACGACTTGTAAACTTTTCTAATGATCCAATTACAATACAACAGCTTATGCACTTTTGTCATAATTTATTGTATTTGATTTGCTTTGTATTTTCTCTTTTAAATGTTTCATTTTGTACTTTATAAATTGTTACATTAGTATAACAATGTTATATTTAATGTTATTATTTTGACGTTAATTTCTAGACTGTAGTGAATGTATTATATGAGTCTGAAGTATTAAAATGTTAACTATACAATGTATAAGTATTATAAGCAGATATTATTGGTAGTCGTACTGAATTAACTTTTTCATATTGTACATGTAGGAGTATAACTCATTTTAATATACCTACAAATACAATAATATGAGAAGATCAATTAACAACAATTTGGTGTCTTTTTTGTAACTTATTACAATATGAACGACATAAACTTTTATAATGATGTAATTGAATTTAATTTCTTTTGTATTTTCTTCTTCAGGTATTTTAATGTATTGTCGTTAAATATTAATACAATAATATTAACTTAATTTCAATCAACATTAACAAAAGTTCGTAATTATAAATGTTTTATTTACAGTTTTGTACGTCCATGAGACTACTAAAACATTTTTGTAACTTAATTAATAATTTTTAAATTTAGTACAATTTTCAATTTGAACCTACTTTACTTTCTATCCATAGATGGCGCTGTGGAAATTGTTTGAAGCAGTTTTACAATCGAGATATTATGGACTAGTCGTCAAAACACTATAGGGTTGGAGGTCGGGGACGGTGGGGGTCTACCAACATAGCTCAGGATGAGTGTCTTAAATATGAAAGGCGCCGAAGGCGCCTTTCATATCGCAAGGCGCCTTCGGCGCCTTGCATAATTAAGCTACTCATCCTGAGCTATGTTGGTAGACCCCCACCGTCCCCGACCTCCAACCCTATAGTGTTTTGACGACTAGTCCATAATATCTCGATTGTAAAACTGCTTCAAACAATTTCCACAGCGCCATCTATGGATAGAAAGTAAAGTAGGTTCAAATTGAAAATTGTACTAAGTTTAAAAATTATTATGAAGTTAATATTATAGTGTATTTGTGTAAGTGTTTGATGTCTTGATGATGTTTTTCTATTTGTACACAAATATTAATTTGTTTGAAATAAATGGCTGAAATAAATACGTATTTGTTTTTTGTAATAAGTGACCAACTTCTGAAATAATTGAGTAATATAAATGTCATTAAGAAAATTATAAGAAAAAAGATAAAATTATTATTACATACTTAGTGTTCTAGAAAAGTGACGAAGTGAAAATTTTCTGAAACAACTGTATGTTAGTAACTTAATTAAATGTAAGAAAATAAACAAAAGTTTCAAGAAATTAATTTATTGAATGCGTAAAAGATACAAAATTTTTCTAAAACAAATACTGTGAAAAAAGATATAATTTAATTTAGAAAGTCTCTATCAACTGATTGTACCTACATATAAACAATAGTATATTGTGCAACATGTGCGGAAAATTGGCATGGATGTTTCACATCAATAAATGAAAAATAATAAAGTATGTCTTCAGTCTTCGATCGATGTCCTTTATTACAACATGAAAAACTTATAAACTTTTATATTAATATTTAAACGTTATATCAGGACTAAAAAAGCCCCTCTAATACTCCGTGGCCTCCACAATCACCCCTTATAGCCAACCCTTATCCGCCAATCTACTTCTAATGATTAAAATTTAATTTAGTTTTAATAATTTTACCAAAATGACAATTTAGAAAAGTTTCGAGTATCAGAGGGACTTTTTTGTTACAAATATATCGTTTAAATATTAACATAACAGTTTATAAATAAATGCACATAAATACCTGTAAGAGAAAAATACAAGAAAACAAATGAAAAAGAATAAAGTATGATGTCGTCAGTCTTCGATCGATGTCCTTTACCTGTAAGCGAATAATGCAGTATATTAACCATCTAAACTACAAAGGACTAACGACAAAAACTAATAGAATTCGGTAGAAAAGATTGGACAGATTTCGCCTGTGAGAGCTGGGCAGTCGCCTATTGCTTCTATTCCAGATAACCCACACCAAACAGTCTGAAAGGAAGTGACGTTCGAGTAGACCGCGAGAAGTGTATAAGACACTTCAAAGAACAACTAAAAAGCTAAGTCCAAGGCAAGTCACTCGGGAAGGCCTCTGCTCCTACGCCTTGGATGAGAAGGAACAAGCAAGATAACGAAACGTTGAATCCTGCGGATCTTGTAGGGTAAATGCGAAGCGTGATAGTAAGAATTGCAGTAAGCAAAGCAAAGAGGTAAGCAAGAGAACATGCAAAATAAAATATTAATTCTCAAAAACAACAAACAAATGAATGAATTAAATGATAATCATGCAAAATAAAATATGAATGAACAAATGAAATCTAATAAAAAAATAAAAAAGTTCTAACTACGGGATCTTCTTTTCTTCTCCCACGATGACCTGAAACAGATGGGGTAGCAACAAGATTAATACAGAGCAATTTTTAAGTTATTGTTATATATTCTTACCTTAACTAACTGCAGATTGTATGCATGTTCCAAAGGGGAAGAAGAAAATGAATCGTCCAACGAAATGCAAGATGATCTGCATCCTTTTAACATTTCAACGGAATCCAGGTAAACTTCAAGATGTTTTCCATAAGAGATTGAAGATTTTGTTGTGTCCTTCGCTGATCCAAAATTAACTGCCATTTGGCAAATTGAAGAGTAAAAAGATATTACTTCAGTGTTCTCTCAATCGTCGACCAGTCTGTTAAAAAGGGCAAAAAACACGAATTAACTATCTTATTAAAAAAATACATAAGATACGTATAAATTCAAGTGAAATAGTAACATTTGGAAAAAAACAGCTTAATGTCATTAATTTTGCTAGAAACTTCAAAACATTTAAACAAAAAGAAAGATAGCAGTAAAAGTAAACAGAAGAATGTACAGTTGCAATCAAAATAAACCAATGTCCAACAATAATTTTTTCCATTTTCCTCGAGTTTCTTTTTTATACAGAGTCAAAAGCTCAAATGTATACGTACAAATTGTAAAATGAAAAAATCGATTATTTTATGACAACTTCGCTTTGTATTTATATGTATGTACCTATATTATATCAATAGAGTTGAGTATTCATCCTCTGTCCTGATTGTAACGAATTAAATAAACAGTCCACATTATAGGTATATACACACAATATTAACAAATATTTTTAATCTGACTAAAAAATATTAAGATTTTCTTGAATTATGCTGTATGAAAAGATCTAGTAAATAATTGTATGAGACACATTTGTAAAATTTGACTTAATGAAACGTGCTTAATAAATAATGTAAGACACAATAAAATTCAAATTGAAATAAAATTGACAAAACTTATACATTTCTAGGTTCACTGAAAATAATACTCTTTTGCTTATTAAAATTTAGAACCTTTCTTGTTTAACAGCTAACGTAATTAATATTTCAGGATTAACTCTAACAAATGGAAAATATGTAAACATGATGATAAAATTTTAAATAATGCAACAACATATGAAATATAAACAGATGCGGTAGCAACAAGATTAATACAGAACAACTTTTAAGTATTTGTTATACATTCCTACCTTAACTAACTGCAGATTGTATGCATGTTCCAAAGGTGAAGAAGAAAACGAATCGTCCAACGAAGTGCAATGAGATCTGCATCCTTTTAATATTTCAGTGGAATATAAAAGGTCGAAGATTTTGTTGTGTCCTTCGCTGATCCAAAATTAACTGAGAGGTGGCAAATTGAAGAGTAAAAAGATATTACTTCAGTGTTCTCTCAATCGTCGACCAGTTTGTTAAAAAGGACAAAAAACAGGAATTAACTATCTTATTACAAAAAGAAAACAGAAATGCAGCAAGATGTATATAAATTGATGTAAATAGTTACAATTATAAAATATAGCACGGTGTCATTAATTTCGTTGTTCAAACATTTAAACGAAAGAAAAAATAGGAAATGCAGAAATATGTACCTACAATTGCAATTTAAATAAGAAAATGATGACAAATTAATATTTTTTATTTTCGTTTTGTTTCTGTTTTATACACAAAAGTGAAAAGTTCAGCTATAATGTAAGGTGTAAAAAGAAAAGGTCGATTATGTTATTGTACCTTCACTTTGTAAAAAAATTAGTGAATAGAAGATTGAATGAGACACTTCTGCAATATTTGAGACGATGATATAATAAAAATAAAATCTAAATTCTTATGAAAACTCACCATTGAGGCAAATAGCTGTAAAAATAGGTAGTTCTTCTCCGTACAGTTGAACCGAAATACAAATATAGTCATTAAAAATATGAAACACATAACTGATTAAGGAAGAAAACTCACCAACCATGAAACTAGGTCTGGTCTTAGTTTCAGTTCAGCAGAAGCCTTCCAAGGAAACCCCACGACCATACAAGAAAATACAAATGAAACAAACTGAAAATAAATGAGAAAAATATTTTACATGTTATCAGAATTTCTACTACCTTCATGATGAACTACATTAGTCAAAGTACAGCAATAAATTTAAAAAAGAGAGTATTAAAAAAATTATAAGTAGAAAAAAGTTACATATATATGTTGACGATACAAAAAAAAAGACATTCAAAATAAAAGTAATTAAAGAAACAATAATGAAAACTATTAAAAAAACTTACATATGACCAAGTATTGAATTAGCATATTTTCCTTCTCGTTTAACAAAAGCGTTCCAAGAAAATCCCTCCAAAACAATGTAAAGAAAAACTGCCGAATGGAAACTGAAACAAAAGAAAAAAGTATATTTATTTTTCGAACTTACAATCCTACCAATAAGTTTCCTTAATATTATAATATATTCTCTTAAAATACTATTACCTACAAAACAAGTATTAATTATTATGTAAAAAAGTACGTAGAATTTGATGGTGCTAACGGTTTTCGAGTGCGTTGCCCAAAAAGTACATCGCCTTGCTGTGATTCATTAAAATGCAAAATATCACGCAAAAAAAAATAAAAAGCGCTCGTGAAATTACTTGAAGATGGAAACCATTTTCAACGAAACAAGTACTGTTTATAATGTAAAAAAGTACGTAGAATTTGATGGTGCTAACGTTTTTCGAGTGCGTTGCCAAAAAAGTACATCGCCTTGCTGTAATTTATTAAAATGCAAAATTTTACGCAAACAAAATAAAAAGCGCTCATGAAATTTCTTGAAGATGGAAACCATTTCCAACGAAACAAGTACTGTTTATAATGTAAAAAAGTACGTAGAATTTGATGGTGCTAACGGTTTTCGAGTGCGTTGCCCAAAAAGTACATCGCCTTGCTGTAATTCATTAAAATGCAAAATATTACGCAAAAAAAATAAAAAGCGCTCGGTGAAATTACTTGAAGATGGAAACCATTTCCAACGAAACAAGTACTGTTTATAATGTAAAAAAGTACGTAGAATTTGATGTCGCTAACGGTTTTTCGAGTGCGTTGCCGAGAAAGTACATCGCCTTGCTATAATTCAGTAAAATGCAAAATATTACGCAAAAAAAATAAAAAGCGCTCGTGAAATTACTTGAAGATGGAAACCATTTTCAACGAAACAAGTACTCTTTATAATGTAAAAAAGTACGTAGAATTTGATGGTGCTAACGGTTTTCGAGTGCGTTGCCGAGAAAGTACATCGCCTTGCTATAATTCAGTAAAATGCAAAATATTACGCAAAAAAAATTAAAAGCGCTCGTGAAATTACTTGAAGATGGAAACCATTTCCAACGAAACAAGTACTCTTTATAATGTAAAAAAGTACGTAGAATTTGATGGTGCTAACGGTTTTTCGAGTGCGTTGCCGAGAAAGTACATCGCCTTGCTATAATTCAGTAAAATGCAAAATTTTACGCAAACAAAAATAAAAAGCGCTCATGAAATTTCTTGAAGATGGAAACCATTTCCAACGAAACAAGTACTGTTTATAATGTAAAAAAGTACGTAGAATTTGATGGTGCTAACGGTTTTCGAGTGCGTTGCCCAAAAAGTACATCGCCTTGCTGTAATTCATTAAAATGCAAAATATTACGCAAAAAAAATAAAAAGCGCTCGTGAAATTACTTGAAGATGGAAACCATTTCCAACGAAACAAGTACTGTTTATAATGTAAAAAAGTACGTAGAATTTAATGGTGCTAACGGTTTTCGAGTGCGCTTCCCGAAAAGTACATCGCCTTGCTGTATTTCATTAAAATGCAAAATATTACGCAAAAAAAATAAAAAGCGCTCGTGAAATTACTTGAAGATGGAAACCATTTCCAACGAAACAAGTACTGTTTATAATGTAAAAAAGTACGCAGAATTTAATGGTGCTAACGGTTTTCGAGTGCGTTGCCCAAAAAGTACATCGCCTTGCTGTATTTCATTAAAATGCAAAATATTACGCAAAAAAAATAAAAAGCGCTCGTGAAATTACTTGAAGATGGAAACCATTTCCAACGAAACAAGTACTGTTTATAATGTAAAAAAGTACGTAGAATTTAATGGTGCTAACGGTTTTCGAGTGCGCTTCCCGAAAAGTACATCGCCTTGCTGTATTTCATTAAAATGCAAAATATTACGCAAAAAAAAATAAAAAGCGCTCGTGAAATTACTTGAAGATGGAAACCATTTTCAACGAAACAAGTACTGTTTATAATGTAAAAAAGTACGTAGAATTTGATGGTGCTAACGTTTTTCGAGTGCGTTGCTCGGAAAGTACATCGCCTTGCTGTATTTCATTAAAATGCAAAATATTACGCAAAAAAAAATAAAAAGCGCTCGTGAAATTACTTGAAGATGGAAACCATTTCCAACGAAACAAGTACTGTTTATAATGTAAAAAAGTACGCAGAATTTAATGGTGCTAACGGTTTTCGAGTGCGTTGCCCAAAAAGTACATCGCCTTGCTGTATTTCATTAAAATGCAAAATATTACGCAAAAAAAATAAAAAGCGCTCGTGAAATTACTTGAAGATGGAAACCATTTCCAACGAAACAAGTACTGTTTATAATGTAAAAAAGTACGTAGAATTTAATGGTGCTAACGGTTTTCGAGTGCGCTTCCCGAAAAGTACATCGCCTTGCTGTATTTCATTAAAATGCAAAATATTACGCAAAAAAAAATAAAAAGCGCTCGTGAAATTACTTGAAGATGGAAACCATTTTCAACGAAACAAGTACTGTTTATAATGTAAAAAAGTACGTAGAATTTGATGGTGCTAACGGTTTTTCGAGTGCGTTGCCAAAAAAGTACATCGCCTTGCTGTAATTTATTAAAATGCAAAATTTTACGCAAAAAAATAAAAAGCGCTCATGAAATTTCTTGAAGATGGAAACCATTTCCAACGAAACAAGTACTGTTTATAATGTAAAAAAGTACGTAGAATTTGATGGTGCTAACGGTTTTCGAGTGCGTTGCCCAAAAAGTACATCGCCTTGCTGTATTTCATTAAAATGCAAAATATTACGCAAAAAAAATAAAAAGCGCTCGTGAAATTACTTGAAGATGGAAACCATTTCCAACGAAACAAGTACTGTTTATAATGTAAAAAAGTACGTAGAATTTAATGGTGCTAACGGTTTTCGAGTGCGCTTCCCGAAAAGTACATCGCCTTGCTGTATTTCATTAAAATGCAAAATATTACGCAAAAAAAAATAAAAAGCGCTCGTGAAATTACTTGAAGATGGAAACCATTTTCAACGAAACAAGTACTGTTTATAATGTAAAAAAGTACGTAGAATTTGATGGTGCTAACGTTTTTCGAGTGCGTTGCCAAAAAAGTACATCGCCTTGCTGTAATTTATTAAAATGCAAAATTTTACGCAAACAAAATAAAAAGCGCTCATGAAATTTCTTGAAGATGGAAACCATTTCCAACGAAACAAGTACTGTTTATAATGTAAAAAAGTACGCAGAATTTAATGGTGCTAACGGTTTTCGAGTGCGTTGCCCAAAAAGTACATCGCCTTGCTGTAATTTCATTAAAATGCAAAATATTACGCAAAAAAAATAAAAAGCGCTCGTGAAATTACTTGAAGATGGAAACCATTTCCAACGAAACAAGTACTGTTTATAATGTAAAAAAGTACGTAGAATTTAATGGTGCTAACGGTTTTCGAGTGCGCTTCCCGAAAAGTACATCGCCTTGCTGTATTTCATTAAAATGCAAAATATTACGCAAAAAAAAATAAAAAGCGCTCGTGAAATTACTTGAAGATGGAAACCATTTTCAACGAAACAAGTACTGTTTATAATGTAAAAAAGTACGTAGAATTTGATGGTGCTAACGTTTTTCGAGTGCGTTGCCAAAAAAGTACATCGCCTTGCTGTAATTTATTAAAATGCAAAATTTTACGCAAACAAAATAAAAAGCGCTCATGAAATTTCTTGAAGATGGAAACCATTTCCAACGAAACAAGTACTGTTTATAATGTAAAAAAGTACGTAGAATTTGATGGTGCTAACGTTTTTCGAGTGCGTTGCTCGGAAAGTACATCGCCTTGCTGTAATTCATTAAAATGCAAAATATTACGCAAAAAAAAATAAAAAGCGCTCGTGAAATTACTTGAAGATGGAAACCATTTCCAACGAAACAAGTACTGTTTATAATGTAAAAAAGTACGCAGAATTTAATGGTGCTAACGGTTTTCGAGTGCGTTGCCCGAAAAAGTACATCGCCTTGCTGTATTTCATTAAAATGCAAAATATTACGCAAAAAAAATAAAAAGCGCTCGTGAAATTACTTGAAGATGGAAACCATTTCCAACGAAACAAGTACTGTTTATAATGTAAAAAAGTACGTAGAATTTAATGGTGCTAACGGTTTTCGAGTGCGCTTCCCGAAAAGTACATCGCCTTGCTGTATTTCATTAAAATGCAAAATATTACGCAAAAAAAAATAAAAAGCGCTCGTGAAATTACTTGAAGATGGAAACCATTTTCAACGAAACAAGTACTGTTTATAATGTAAAAAAGTACGTAGAATTTGATGGTGCTAACGTTTTTCGAGTGCGTTGCCAAAAAAGTACATCGCCTTGCTGTAATTTATTAAAATGCAAAATTTTACGCAAAAAAAAATAAAAAGCGCTCATGAAATTTCTTGAAGATGGAAACCATTTCCAACGAAACAAGTACTGTTTATAATGTAAAAAAGTACGTAGAATTTGATGGTGCTAACGGTTTTCGAGTGCGTTGCCCAAAAAGTACATCGCCTTGCTGTAATTCATTAAAATGCAAAATATTACGCAAAAAAAATAAAAAGCGCTCGTGAAATTACTTGAAGATGGAAACCATTTCCAACGAAACAAGTACTGTTTATAATGTAAAAAAGTACGTAGAATTTAATGGTGCTAACGGTTTTCGAGTGCGCTTCCCGAAAAGTACATCGCCTTGCTGTATTTCATTAAAATGCAAAATATTACGCAAAAAAAATAAAAAGCGCTCGTGAAATTACTTGAAGATGGAAACCATTTCCAACGAAACAAGTACTGTTTATAATGTAAAAAAGTACGTAGAATTTAATGGTGCTAACGGTTTTCGAGTGCGCTTCCCGAAAAGTACATCGCCTTGCTGTATTTCATTAAAATGCAAAATATTACGCAAAAAAAATAAAAAGCGCTCGTGAAATTACTTGAAGATGGAAACCATTTTCAACGAAACAAGTACTGTTTATAATGTAAAAAAGTACGTAGAATTTGATGGTGCTAACGGTTTTCGAGTGCGTTGCCCAAAAAGTACATCGCCTTGCTGTAATTCATTAAAATGCAAAATATTACGCAAAAAAAATAAAAAGCGCTCGTGAAATTACTTGAAGATGGAAACCATTTCCAACGAAACAAGTACTGTTTATAATGTAAAAAAGTACGTAGAATTTAATGGTGCTAACGGTTTTCGAGTGCGCTTCCCGAAAAGTACATCGCCTTGCTGTATTTCATTAAAATGCAAAATATTACGCAAAAAAAATAAAAAGCGCTCGTGAAATTACTTGAAGATGGAAACCATTTCCAACGAAACAAGTACTGTTTATAATGTAAAAAAGTACGCAGAATTTAATGGTGCTAACGGTTTTCGAGTGCGTTGCCCAAAAAGTACATCGCCTTGCTGTATTTCATTAAAATGCAAAATATTACGCAAAAAAAATAAAAAGCGCTCGTGAAATTACTTGAAGATGGAAACCATTTCCAACGAAACAAGTACTGTTTATAATGTAAAAAAGTACGTAGAATTTAATGGTGCTAACGGTTTTCGAGTGCGCTTCCCGAAAAGTACATCGCCTTGCTGTATTTCATTAAAATGCAAAATATTACGCAAAAAAAAATAAAAAGCGCTCGTGAAATTACTTGAAGATGGAAACCATTTTCAACGAAACAAGTACTGTTTATAATGTAAAAAAGTACGTAGAATTTGATGGTGCTAACGTTTTTCGAGTGCGTTGCTCGGAAAGTACATCGCCTTGCTGTATTTCATTAAAATGCAAAATATTACGCAAAAAAAAATAAAAAGCGCTCGTGAAATTACTTGAAGATGGAAACCATTTCCAACGAAACAAGTACTGTTTATAATGTAAAAAAGTACGCAGAATTTAATGGTGCTAACGGTTTTCGAGTGCGTTGCCCAAAAAGTACATCGCCTTGCTGTATTTCATTAAAATGCAAAATATTACGCAAAAAAAATAAAAAGCGCTCGTGAAATTACTTGAAGATGGAAACCATTTCCAACGAAACAAGTACTGTTTATAATGTAAAAAAGTACGTAGAATTTAATGGTGCTAACGGTTTTCGAGTGCGCTTCCCGAAAAGTACATCGCCTTGCTGTATTTCATTAAAATGCAAAATATTACGCAAAAAAAAATAAAAAGCGCTCGTGAAATTACTTGAAGATGGAAACCATTTTCAACGAAACAAGTACTGTTTATAATGTAAAAAAGTACGTAGAATTTGATGGTGCTAACGTTTTTCGAGTGCGTTGCCAAAAAAGTACATCGCCTTGCTGTAATTTATTAAAATGCAAAATTTTACGCAAACAAAATAAAAAGCGCTCATGAAATTTCTTGAAGATGGAAACCATTTCCAACGAAACAAGTACTGTTTATAATGTAAAAAAGTACGTAGAATTTGATGGTGCTAACGTTTTTCGAGTGCGTTGCTCGGAAAGTACATCGCCTTGCTGTAATTCATTAAAATGCAAAATATTACGCAAAAAAAATTAAAAGCGCTCGTGAAATTACTTGAAGATGGAAACCATTTCCAACGAAACAAGTACTGTTTATAATGTAAAAAAGTACGCAGAATTTAATGGTGCTAACGGTTTTCGAGTGCGTTGCCCAAAAAGTACATCGCCTTGCTGTAATTCATTAAAATGCAAAATATCACGCAAAAAAAAATAAAAAGCGCTCGTGAAATTACTTGAAGATGGAAACCATTTCCAACGAAACAAGTACTGTTTATAATGTAAAAAAGTACGCAGAATTTAATGGTGCTAACGGTTTTCGAGTGCGTTGCCCAAAAAGTACATCGCCTTGCTGTAATTCATTAAAATCCAAAATATTACGCAAAAAAAATAAAAAGCGTTCGTGAAATTACTTGAAGATGGAAACCATTTCCAACGAAACAAGTACTGTTTATAATGTAAAAAGGTACGTAGAATTTGATGGTGCTAACGGTTTTCGAGTGCGTTGCTCGGAAAGTACATCGCCTTGCTGTAATTCATTAAAATGCAAAATATCACGCAAAAAAAAATAAAAAGCGCTCGTGAAATTACTTGAAGATGGAAACCATTTCCAACGAAACAAGTACTGTTTATAATGTAAAAAAGTACGTAGAATTTGATGGTGCTAACGGTTTTCGAGTGCGTTGCTCGGAAAGTACATCGCCCTGCTGTAATTCATTAAAATGCAAAATATCACGCAAAAAAAAATAAAAAGCGCTCGTGAAATTACTTGAAGATGGAAACCATTTCCAACGAAACAGGTACTGTTTATAATGTAAAAAGGTACGTAGAATTTGATGGTGCTAACGGTTTTCGAGTGCGTTGCTCGGAAAGTACATCGCCTTGCTGTAATTCATTAAAATGCAAAATATTACGCAAAAAAATAAAAAGCGCTCGTTAAATTACTTGAAGATGGAAACCATTTCACACGAAACAAGTACTGTTTATAATGTAAAAAAGTACGTAGAATTTAATGGTGCTAACGGTTTTCGAGTGCGTTGCCCAGAAACTACATCGCCTTGCTGTAATTCATTAAAATGCAAAATATTACGCAAAAGAATAAAAAGCGCTCGTTAAATTACTTGAAGATGGAAATCCTTTCCAACGAAACAAGTACTGTTTATAATGTAAAAAAGTACGTAGAATTTAATGGTGCTAACGGTTTTCGAGTGCGCTTCCCGAAAAGTACATCGCCTTGCTGTATTTCATTAAAATGCAAAATATTACGCAAAAAAAAATAAAAAGCGCTCGTGAAATTACTTGAAGATGGAAACCATTTTCAACGAAACAAGTACTGTTTATAATGTAAAAAGGTACGTAGAATTTGATGGTGCTAACGGTTTTCGAGTGCGTTGCTCGGAAAGTACATCGCCTTGCTGTAATTCATTAAAATGCAAAATATCACGCAAAAAAAAATAAAAAGCGCTCGTGAAATTACTTGAAGATGGAAACCATTTCCAACGAAACAAGTACTGTTTATAATGTAAAAAAGTACGTAGAATTTGATGGTGCTAACGGTTTTCGAGTGCGTTGCTCGGAAAGTACATCGCCCTGCTGTAATTCATTAAAATGCAAAATATCACGCAAAAAAAAATAAAAAGCGCTCGTGAAATTACTTGAAGATGGAAACCATTTTCAACGAAACAAGTACTGTTTATAATGTAAAAAAGTACGTAGAATTTGATGGTGCTAACGGTTTTCGAGTGCGTTGCTCGGAAAGTACATCGCCTTGCTGTAATTCATTAAAATGCAAAATATCACGCAAAAAAAAATAAAAAGCGCTCGTGAAATTACTTGAAGATGGAAACCATTTCACACGAAACAAGTACTGTTTATAATGTAAAAAAGTACGTAGAATTTAATGGTGCTAACGGTTTTCG
This sequence comes from Agrilus mali, assembly GCA_029378335.1. Classification (NCBI taxonomy): domain Eukaryota; kingdom Metazoa; phylum Arthropoda; class Insecta; order Coleoptera; family Buprestidae; genus Agrilus; species Agrilus mali. Next base: position 2,671,948 of record CM055657.1, on the reverse strand, counting down.
AGTGCGTTGCCCAGAAACTACATCGCCTTGCTGTAATTCATTAAAATGCAAAATATTACGCAAAAGAATAAAAAGCGCTCGTTAAATTACTTGAAGATGGAAATCCTTTCCAACGAAACAAGTACTGTTTATAATGTAAAAAAGTACGTAGAATTTAATGGTGCTAACGGTTTTCGAGTGCGTTTCCCGAAAAGTACATCGCCTTGCTATAATTCATTAAAATAAAAAAATTAATATGGGGTACGCCTCCAAGCAGTGTTGGCCCAGGCCTCCCCAAATGCACGGTCCTCTCCTGACTGCTTAAAAAACATTCTAGGAGATTACCAAATATAACTACAATATACTAATTTCCAGCGAGGACCCAACAATCTGGTACCTATTCTATCTAGAAAGAGGAAGTATTCGAAAAGTAACAAAGACAGAAGGAGCCCCGGCAAAGAAAGGCTCATGCTGTTCTTAATTATTAACGAAAAATATTATAATTATATGCTAAAAATATCAAGAATAAATTTTAACAGTCTGGAAAAGTGTAGCTTTCAACATATTGATTTACTTATAGCGCTCTCTCGATTAAACATTTTAAATGAATGGGTAATTAAACGAGAAAATTAGTAGATGATTTCATTAATTTGAGTTTATTTATGACTGAATGTGAAAATTTTAAATTTTGGTTCGGAAAAGCCTACAGTGACCATTTATGATACCAGTAAAGACGAGGAAATTTTGAGTTTATGTTTATGAGAAAACATTTCTTCAGAGCACACGAAGCTTTATTGTAAAAATAATTTATGTTCATGTGGACTGTCTTTTTTTTGTTTTCCGAAATTACTACTTACGTATAACTAAATAAACAACCTCTAAATTAAAAAATTGTTTACATAACAAATTTATTGTGTTCTTCATTAAAATCGATAGGTAAAATGTTTAACCAGCCTAACAGCAATTTTTTTTTTTGTAAAGAGTATCTTTTGGCAAGGTTGATTTTGAAATTATTTGTGTAATAAATATTGTATTTGTTTTCCCTAAAACTTGTTATTTACAATGCGTAATAAAAATCAAACATAAACTCACCATTAAGGAGTAATCTCCATCGTAAATTAAAAATGCGAAAAGATCTGTTTATATTTTATAATAAATAATCCTTTTATATGTAACCATTTTTCACAATCAGAAGAAAAACAAATGTCTAACAATAAGTTCACTGATTTAACAAAACGTTTTAATATCTTTAGCAGGCACGAACAGAATTTTGACTTCCTTCAGGTACGACTTATAATACAACACTAAAACGCACCTAGGCAGTGAACTCACGGTCATGAAAAAGACTGGTGGCGCTATCGAAGAGCCCAAGTGTGGAAAGCAATCGAAACAGCAACTACATAGGTACAGTGTGTCTGGACTTTTTCAAACTACTCAAAGTTAGAGCTTTTTGTTTTCTTCAATTTTGTATAAACATTAAGTAATAATCAAAAATAAAAAGTTTAAATATTTAAATCTACCGACAGAAACGTTTTGATATGAGGAATATATATATATTTTTTTTTTAGTCTTTTTAGTTACAATACCTTTATTTTGTTGTTTTTACAATGATTATTTCTCTACAGTGTGATTTATGCAAGTGGATGAAAGTTTTCCGGCAAATTTGCTCTCTCCAGAACAAAATATTTTTATTACCTAATTCATATCAAATTCAAAGGGAAGTGTAAGTTTGATTATTTATTTAGTTATATTCATCCCAGACTATATTGTAAGAAGAGAGACAAAATGTGGGAAAACTGTAGAAGATACTATAAAAAGGGTAATAAATTATGACGAAAAATTAGAAATATTAAAGGAAGGGGATTTAAGGAAAAAAATATAGAGAAAAAGGAACAGCTAGAAAATTAAGAAAAATTAAAATAGAGTAAGAGCAAATTGGTGAGTGGAGAAGAATTACTACGAATACCATATAATTTATCAAAATTATTTTCACTCTCTCAAAATCTTTTTTTTAATAATTTAATTTTTTCATTACAGTAGAAATTCTAATTTTTAAATTTAACACCCTGTATGTGCATATGTGCACACTTCTCATAAATTCAATTAAAATTTAAAATCAATTTATAGAAATGTTTGAATCAAGTTTTACCTAAAACATAAATTATCTTGGATATTATTTCACAGCACGAAATCGAGCATTTCGTCGTTTTTAAAGGACAATGCTAGAGGTCAAAAACAACTAAACAAGCGTCTTTCATCAGAGATAAAACAACTGGCAAATACTTTGCTACCTTATAAAAAAAGACATTAACTTGGTCAATACGTATCTATAAAAACATGCGTGTTTGTTTCTATTGAAGTTTTATCTTTTTTTTATAGCATAACCACGACACGACAGTTATTTTGGAAAGATAAATTTAAAATTGTTAGCGACGATTATATGTAATATTGTTAAACTATTGTTAATAAATTAATATTATTAAGTAAAGAAATATATTAAATATGTGCTAAAACATTGTTATCATTAAATTATTTATTAGGTAATTAGTAGTTATGATGAATTTGGTATTCATAACTGGGCTAGGTACAATAAGTATTTCGACAAATTACATTTATTTCTGTAAAATATAACATTATACATTTCTCCAAGTACACAGTAGGTATTTCCTTACATACTAAACAGTATGGCTGTTGATATAATAATAATAATGATAAACATTTTACAAATGTTATAATTATTATATAAGTGCGTACGTAAAAATTTGTATTTCGATGGTAACAACAACTTTATTTTTTTAAAGTAGTGTTAAAATGATGAGATATGTTACGTAAAAAAATGTTCCATTTCTCCACTGAAAGCTGCTGCATTATTGACTATTTTTAATACAAAATTTTTATTAAGAAATCTCACAACCAATCAAATAAATGAAAGTGTGTCGTTACTTTATTTTTATTTTTTAATTAAAATTAAATTAAAAAAGGATTCTAAAGCCCGAAATTAACCTCTGATTGAAGTTGAAAAAACTTGTAATACTTTCAGTCATCTGACCTGTCACAATTATTTAACATTTAATTCCACACAATTAACACTTTTATATTACCTAATTAATTAAGTAGTTCATGTTATTTCATTTTGAATAAATTGTGAGTAAAAAGTAATGGTTATCTTATTTTTTGATTTTGCAACAAGTTATTAGGCTTACAACAGAACTTAAACATGAACTTATTGGCAATAAACGCATAAACAACAATTCCTCCTGAAATAACCACAGCTAACAGACACATTTTCTTTCTATCAGTATTTACTAATAGTTAACAATATAAATAATTGGAAGCTAATAAACTATACACAATATATTATTTAAGCGACTTTTTAAATCTGTCTACGTAGAAACTCTAATAATAAACAATTAACAGAACATAAAGAACATACGTAACGGTAGGTAGGTATATTTGTAGATCTGTGCTAGGCTAAACGAAGTTTTTACTTTGCAAAACCCTGTAAAGTTTACCTTGTTAATTCGAAATTTACATAAGCACGACGACATTGAATAGATAACAGTAAAAGTGTCTTAATAGTCAATTACAATATTAAGTTGTTAAATTTTGGCAATTTTTGATAGCCGAATAAGTCAGTGTATCAAAGTATAAAATTACGATAAACAATTTAAATGATTGTCCAGTCTGTGTTAATGTAATATGTAGGTAGGTACATGAATGTTCTGTTTATGTTGTATACAGGGTTTTTCAAATTGATGGGCTATTAGAAGTATATGAATTAGTAGAAGGAATTAAATTCTGAAACTTGGGCTTATTTGGTTATTGTTTATGCCGCTTCTTTTAAAAATATTTTCAAGTTCGATTTACATCCGGTTATACCGGAAGTCGATACAAACTTTGTTATTTTAAATGGAACGGTATATTTTTTACGCTGAATTCGAATAAAACGTGTAATTCTAAGGTAAGTTTGATAACCAACTTGTACACCTATGACGATCGGTTTCTGAGTTAATTTAATTTATAGAAAAAAAATCGCTACCGCAATCCAAATTATAAAAAATCATAACTTCCACAAAATACGAGTTAGAGTGTTGAAATTTTTACTAGTAATAGCTGAGTATTAGTGCTAACGCCTTGACAAAATTGAATTAAATAATTTATACAGGGCGTTCAAAATAAAATTCTAAAATTGAAAAACTTCAAACACGAATTACTTCGTTTTTACAAATGGCACCTACTATTTTTTATTTTTTTAATCGATTCCTTTTTTTATCCTCTTTCGATTTATATGGATACTTCCTATTTTATGTAATAATTCAAAATTATTCCAAAATTTTCAAATAAAATAGGAAGTATCCATATAGATCAGAATAGGATAAAAAAAGGAATCGATTGAAAAAATAAAAAATAGTAGGTGCCATTTGAAAAAACGAAGTAATTCGTGTTTGAAGTTTTTCAATTTTAGAATTTTATTTTGAACGCCCTGTATAAATTATTTAATTCAATTTTGTCAAGGCGTTAGCACTAATATTCAGCTATTACTAGTAAAAATTTCAACACTCTAAGTCGTATTTTGTGGAAGTTATGGTTTTTTATAATTTGGGTTGCGGTAGCGATTTTTTTTCTATAAATTAAATTAACTCAGAAACCGATCGTCACAGAGGTGTAGGTACAAGTTGGTTATCAAACTTACCTTAGAATTACACGTTTTATTCGAATTCAGCGTAAAAAATATACCATTCCATTTAAAATAACAAAGTTGGTATCGACTTCCGGTATAACCGGATGTAAATCGAACTTGAAAATATTTTTAAAAGAAGCGGCATAAACAATAATCAAATAAGCCCAAGTTTCAGAATTGAATTCCTTCTACTAATTCATATACTTCTAATAGCCCATCAACTTGAAAAACCCTGTATATGTACGTAAGTAAGCACCAATAGTAAAGATTTGGCAATGATACTTTTTTTAATTTGAGTTTAGTGTCATACAAAAGTGAAGTAAATTTAACAGAGGGATGGAATGGAGGAGCCAGTAGTTTTATAAATAAAAAGGTCGTACCCATGAAAACCCTCACTTAGTTTGTGTCGTTTTCTCTTTCTTCAGTAATCTTATAACTAACTAATCAAATTATAAGGTTACTGTAGGGAATGACAACACGAACGAAGTAAGTTTTTATCTCCACTCCCTGTGCCTCCATCCCATTGCTTGCATTTAGAAACACTTTTTTACCAGTATAAGGTTGTTTTTAACCCCTCAGATCAAAGGCTGTCTTTGGGGAGCTTTAGAAATAATTTAAAGCTGAATTTCAAAAATGTATATATTCTTATTTAAAATTTTGGTCGTGTGGGAGGTTCGATTAATATTAAAGGCCGAAACTTGGCAGATATTTTTTTAAATACTTTAATTTTTGCGATTGTTAACCCATATATAAAAGCCCTAACAACTGTATATTATATTAGTCACAATAATTAATTTGCCATATATTATCATATTCTTTTTAATAAACCATGTTGTTTCGGCTCAGAAAATTCAGTTGTCAGGGCTCCCATTAAAAAAAATATTCATAAGGGTCACATTAGTGTAGATTTCTGCACTTCACAAACAAAAATTTTTAAATTCGAGAACAGAAAATCTTTAATAAACACCAAAATAATATTATCTAAAATATTACCTTATCTCTTAGTAACTAACCAGCTGCAACTAAAACACTCTTTGAGGGGCCTAAAAGTTTCTCCTACTAAGTATATTAACCAGGAAGTGTTTTGTATTATTTTGATAAATTTATTTGGACTTTAAATAGATGGCCAGTGGGTATATACAGGGTGTCCACGTAATATTTAGTCAGTACAAAAAGCAAACCTTATTATATTTTCTATTTTCGTACGTATCTAGGTACTTAAGAATTTTACTGGAAGGATTTCAAAGAACAATTTCATAAAGTTAAAAAAGTAAATTGTACCAAAACAATTTGCAACGCCTGATTTTTGTAATAAAGTCGTGGGACATTCTGTATAAATACACACAAAATAAATAAATTAATTAATATTAAGTGTTGATAAACTGAATCGAAGCCAATAATAAATTATTAATGATAACACTAATGAGGTACATAATTAGCATAAAATATTTTTAACAATGTTATTTTCTTGACCGAAATATCTGACTAACACAGTAACGTTTTGTTGCTGACTATGAAATGTATCTTCAGAACTCACTGCTGGATTATACTTATATTAAAAGCTATAAAAATATTTTGAGACTTGTAATAGTTCTGAAACTTACAAGTTCGTTTTTAATAACTTCTTCACTTCTGAAGATGTTTAGTTACGATAGCAGCTGGCAAAACAATTTTAATAAAAAAAAAATTGAGTACCTTATTACGACCTCTATCATTAAATTTGTTTAAGGGCGGTGAAGATTTCTAGTATTTTAATATTGATACGTAAATCTTTGTAATATAAACAATTAAACTGTGCCTTGCGGTTTAATTTTAGTTGGCAGGATTGTTTCAAATATCAGTGTGTGTATATTATGTAGATCATAAGTGTATTATTCATAAGCGCTTTTTTGTAGGCCATACAATATTTAAACCACGAAGGTAACAATCGTGAGTAGGTATTTTAGGGTTAGGGACATTAATTTTTTGTATGGGCATTTAATTACTTAGCCATATAGTAATTAATTAGGTACTGACGACGATATTAACAATAATTGTATCACATGTAGCATACACACTTTTCGCATTAATTAAACAATTATTTACTTATATGTACCTTTAAGCGATTGTAGACAGTGACGTTGAAAATACATTAAACTATAATTAGAATATAGGTACCCATCATACTTAATTTTTATATATAATATATACTTAGATATATAACGACTTTCATTATTCTTATTTGGCTTTATACCATAATCATAAACATTATCATAAGCGCTTTTAATGGCTTATTATATTATAAATATTTTTGTTTTGGTTTAAACAATTAAATAAAAAGAAAAATAATCTGTAGATACATATAAAAATTCCAACATCCGGTATATAATTATGTATACATATATTTGTTTTAAGCTTAGACCATTTGAATTGTAACAATAATAAAGCATTAATTTTTGGAGTGATTGATTTTCAACCCGTTTTCGTATTTACGGAATTTTTATTTTCGTAGGTAGTCAAAATACAGGACCGTTTCAAAAATGGAGAACGAAAAGTATGATATTATAAATATATTTTCTTGTTTTCGTTAGTGGCCTATTTATTATTTTTAACACAATAATCGTTAAATTATGGACAATAAACTTGTTTAACTTCATTCTTAACGTGAATCGCCGGCCATTTTTATGATTTTCATTGTTGTGGCATTGTTTTTAGTGTCAGCCATTACGGTGTACTGTTACAATTGTCGGCCATTATACTTTTCAATTGTTACCATATTGTAGCAATTGTCAGCCATTAAACTCTTCAATTATTATGGCATTGTTGCAATTGTCAGCCTTTATACTCTTCAATTGTTATAACTTTGTTGTCATTTTCGGCCATGACACTTTTTTATTGTTTGAATGAAATGCCCGAGAAAATATTTTTCTCTTTTTATAAAACAGGTGCAAGTTCAAATTTTTGAAAATAGGAACCGTTATAAAGATAAAAAGATGAATTTTACTTTTCGTTCAACAATTTTGCAGCACCCACTGTATTAATTAAAAACAGTGCTTGTATATTGTTGAGATGAACGATACGTCTTCATTATTAATAGCTGAATAGGTAAATATTTCCATAATACTGAAGATTACATCCTTTAGGTATAACAGTAAATATAATAATAAATAACATTTACTTAATTAACAATTATAACCCCTTTGTGGCTGGTTATTAGATACCTATCTAATACAGTCCATTTCTTTCTGTACATTTATAACAATATATACGGTTGTATATTATATTTATATTAATACTTATATTATATTAGAAATAACCTCCAAAGTATCATTTACTAACATACCATTATTATTATCTTCATTTCCGTTCCCTTTTGTGTCTTTTATTCTATGTGCTGCTATCAGGTACTTTGATTTATTCATAAACAGGTAAGAATAGGAATATTCTGCTCATTATTAATATAGATAAGTAAATTTAAACATCGAATACAACGAGGAACATAATAATATTAATGATATGATATTCGGTATTTTTAATAAAAAATAAACTATAAATAAATATTTTTTAAACCAAATTTTGATTTTTGGGGAAAACTTTGAAAGGATACCAGTTTCTTTTGTTCTATTTATAAATTAAATTAATTATATTACATAAATAAAATTATTAATAAAATTTTTGTTATTGGAAAATTTCTTTCATTTCTCGGAATTCAGTTTTCAGCCGACTGAAGAATTTCACGCGATGCACCCTTCCTTACTTTTTTATTTATTTAGTATTTTTTTTTCTATTTTTATATAAGTTATTTATTCATTCCAATCGGAGGGTATGCCAACAAGCCACCGCCTTCCTGGGGCTCTGCATCATATCCTTCCAATGGTCCCGCTCCGGTCCTGATTCGTGTGGTCCTACTATACAGCACCCTATTAAAGGATTACTTGCTATGAGATCGTTTCCTTGGTCAATTAACGATATCTATAAAAAAAAGGTTATTTTTGATTACTCAATGGGCATAAATAAGTTGGTTAATAAATAAGCATCAGTTCAAATATACGGGGTGTATTAGTCAATGGGGTAGATTAAGTTAGTTTTCATTGCCATAAAAATAATATTTATTTTATTAAAGAAAGGTACATACAAGGTAAAAATACATGTTAGTATTATACATTCATACGTTTTATTAATAACTTACATTCCAAGAAAGTATTTAGTAAGAGGGTAGGTTGACACAGGTGTTACTATATAAAGTTGTATGTTATTTTTTATGCGATTTTCATGCAAAACTACACTATAAGAGGTACTTCAGAATTTTATGAGCTTTGACTGGGTTGCACAGAGACGTAACTCCGCCCACTGCTAGCTAAATGTACAAACTTAAGCTCCTCCTCTCGTCGTTCTCGCGTATTTCAGAGCTCATGAGATTTTGAAGTACCTTTACCATCAGTTTTCCCATTAAGGTTAATACTACGTACTACTTTAATAAATATTAGATAATAATACTAAACCATGTTAAACATTAATTTTAATATACGTAGATAGTATAATGAATGCACTTACCTTTTTAATAGTATTATACATATATACTTACAGGAAATACCTTAACTTTATTCAACTTGTTAGTTTCAATTTGTTTGAAACTTTGAATCTTTAAAAAAGCAGACTTGTAAATGTACAATTTAGAACTTTTTTTCATTTCCAAAAAATTGTTTTTGTGTATACTTCATTGTTTGTTAGAAAATTTCTAAATTTCTGTTAACTTGCATGAGTTTAATTCACAAAAAAGCAGATTTTATAGAAAATTTGTAAAGGAAAACACATGTTTTAATTTTCACTAATTTATTGTAACTTAACAATTGTTTCGCTACACTGTAGCTTCATCAGAACTAGATAGATACTTAGACTACTAACGAAAACTTATCTAATTTATACTAATTTGGGTTAGGATTGTAAGAGGGGCGGGGGAACAAATTGAGTAATGGGGAATTATTTAAATCTAGTTGGTCGTTTAGCAGTAAATCTGAAAAAAAAAAAAAAAAAAAGAGTCAACGAACATTATAGGTCATTTAAACATAAAAAACTAGATTCCAACTATGCAAAGCACCTAATTTTAGAAAATCATAATTTTAATACCAAATATGTTAGTTTACATACAGAAACAAACAACAAAAAGTTATCATTATTGGAAACAATGGAAATAAATAAATTCAAAAAAACAGATTTACTGTTAAACGTCCAACTAGATTTAAATAATTCCCCATTACTCAATTTGTTCCCCCGCCCCTCTTACAATCCTAACCCAAATTAGTATAAATTAGATAAGTTTTCGTTAGTAGTCTAAGTATCTATCTACTTCTGATGAAGCTGCAGTGTAGCGAAACAATTGTTAAGTTACAATAAATTAGTGAAAATTAAAACATGTGTTTTCCTTTACAAGTGACTATTAATTTTCATCAAGTGAACCAAGACATGATTAATTTTATAGAAAATATTCATAATTTTTTAAAACTACGTTAAACTTAAATTTTTGTTTTGGACAAGATATACCTAATAGGTACCTATCTAAATCTCTCTTTGCTTTAAATTGTCGGCCATCTTTATGCCACCATTATGCATCTTTCGTTGCAAAAGTTAACCATTACAATTTCTTATTATCGCATTGTTGCTTCTGTCAGCCATTAAACTGTATTAATTGTTGCTGTCGGCCATTACAGACCTTTAATTGTTGGAGCTATTATACCCCTGTAATTGTTGGAGCATTGTTGCTGATGGCGGCCATTACACTTTTGTGATTGTTGTCCTTTTGTTGTTGATTGCAGCCATTGCACTATATCACAATAATAAAACACTTTTACTACCAAAAACGGACATTATTTTGTGACGTCGTGGTTATCTATTAATAGTCCAATTTAAAATCCGTTTTGAAGTATAAAAAAGGTCATATTTTTGTGCATAATACGATTTCTTAGAAATTCCGATATATTTCAAAGCGCCTAAAAATGGTCGCGAAAAAAAGCGATTTATGTAATTTTTAAACCTAAGCTTACCTCAATGGCTGCATTTGGCAGATTCGAAGAGGACAGGCTGAAACTCAAGGCCTCGTTCCAAACTGGATTTGTTGTATTTTTTCTGACTGCTGTTTTCTTCTTTTTCACCCGCTTGCCATTTACAATTAAGTACACCTTCACAAATGGATCTGAAGGAAAAGAAAAGCAACCTTTTGTGAGAAAACAGCAAAGAAAAGATGAAAGAAAAGCTTACCGACACTTTCCTTTTCGTCTGGAATAAACAAATTTCTGGCTTTCAATAGGACGACAGTCAGTCTTTCGGCGGATGGGAGGTAGCTTAGTGAAAGAAGGACCTCCTGGAGTTCTTCAGGAGGCTTCTTGTTTTTCGAAATTTCTCCCCATATTTCCATACTTGACGTAACGTCGTATTCGTTCATGTTCATACGAACCTAAAACAAAAAGAAAATAATAAATATTAATAAATACAAGACATTTTCATTTTCGCAATTCCTAAGAAACTATTTTGCCTTTGAAATTTATTCATTCTATTTGATGAGATTATTGATCGTTCGCACACTTCCTCTCTATTTATTAATTATTCATGCCCGACAAATTTGAATGAAGGGTTAAATGTAACGATTCGATTGTATTCAGTTGTCGAGTAGGTACTTACCTCACCAATTACGTCGTTGCGCGAAAATCGATCATAATCGAACACTTGGAGGACGAGAGTTTTTGCTTGGAGGTCTTCGTGGGTGATCGGAAATTTGAAATGTTGATCGAAAAATGGATTCGGATCGTTTCGATGGATTGCTGTTTGACGTTTACGACAATCTACTGGCGGAATTATGGACAGCTTCACGTACGGGTCGTTGAAACCGCCTTGGTCACTTGTTGCTAAATTGTGAGCTGTGGATGACAAAAAATATCTCCTGAAGGAACACATCAACAAAATCAATAGAAACCAATTCATGTCTTCTGATAGAGCTTCCTACAACGCATGTTTGTATACAAATTGCGAAAGAGTGAACCCGATATGTATAATGAATCTGAAAGCGTGCTGCTTCTTATATTTATGAATTTGTAACCGCCTTCTAGTGGGCGTGTCTTCGCATGACTACCAATAAGCAATCGGTGCGCGCGCGTGTCTTGCCGTAACAAGTAATAAGCAGTCGGTGCGCGCGCAGTCTTTGCTGCTATTGGTAAGAGAGGCATATAAGAACCTTAGGCCAGGTCCTCATTTTAGCACACTGTATATTGAATTCAACAAGACCAACCGATGACATTTTGATGAGAAACAAAGTAGGCATTATGACCAAAATATATGTTGAATAAAAACTTGTTCTTCCTTTTAGTGGCATTATGTCACAGCTTGGTCAATATTGAACCATGTACGTGACAGAATTCACATCAAAACCAATTTCTGAATGCTTAACAAGCTGAGATAACGATCGGAAAGTTCCGCTCAGTAAAATTATATTTTCCTTACCTTCTATTAAATGAACCGTAAGGTCGCTCCTGTCGAAGTCGTACTTCACTCTATAGTGGAGGCGTCCCAGTGAGGGACCTGACTTGGGACTTCCTTCTAAAAACAATGGACCGTCCCTTTTAGTGTATAAATCTGGTTGGATTGCCCCTAATGGGCTGGCAGGTGGAACATTCGAGGTCATTTCGGGAGTATGGCCCCTTGGCGGTATACATAGTGGAGATAAGCACCTAAACCAAAATGATTCGTTTCTAGAAAGTCTCAAAATTTACAGGTTGAAGAATAACTAACAACTATTATATTATTTAACAAGAATATACCTTTGGAAACCCCTAAGAATTCTTAGGATTGTTTAGTGTTATTGGTAATTTACCTTCCCAAATTGGCGTTTCTTGGAGAAGGCGGTAACGCTGGCGAATTACAAGTGGAGCTAGCTGATCCGCCTGTGAGGGAAGTTAAACTGGACTGAGACGGGGAGGGTGTGCGTATTTCTCCCCCAACGGTTACGTATCCCGGTGAGTTACATCTAATATCCAAAGAAGCTGCTCGTAATGGGGATGGAGAACGACTAGAACTGTGGAGAGGGTAGCTAGAAGAATATGTTGCTTCATGGTGTTGAACAGCTTTGGTTTTTCCATCTGGAGCGTAGGTACGTATCTGAGGTGACGAACCCCTATGTCCCTATGGACAGAAGCGAAGATACTTATACAAACGACCCCATAGGCTGTAGGGGTAGCTTAATATCTAGTAATAGATACCGTATCGACCTCTATTGATATTTAAACGATTTGTTATGATAAAGTTGAGATAAAAAATAACATTTTCAGACGTAAAAGACAAATAATCTCTTTATTCGTCTCTGATTTTAATTTTACGTTTAAGGCCTACACAACCTTTCATAAACTGTCATCCACGTGTACTCAAAAAAATACTTTCAGGTACACAACCCCGTGACATTTTCATATAAAAGATGAAAGGTCGTTTCTTTTGTGATAGTGAGGACACATTTTTTTTAAAAGGGTCGAGTTTGTAATTGGAAGTGATCTTTAAAAAACGATGAGGAAAATCGTCTCCACCCCACGTGGCATCTGGCAGGCAAATATTAAATATTTAAACAATCCTAATCAGGGCACGTGATGATTATATTTGTCAGGGGAAAAATAAAAAGATGTAAGTGAATAATAATGGGCTTGTAAATTTACCAAAAGGAACTTTAAAAATATATACACTTTAGTCTTAACCCTACAAAGGAAAATTTTATTATATCATGTCTTATTGTTAGTAAAAACATTATTAATTATATATTATTAGTTTTCTTTTTTATTATAAGGATAGTTTTACTCTCCTATAAATAATTGCTTGTGTACACTGGGGAGAGATGATGTCATTAGATTTTGATTCTACTAGCATTTTATAGAATTGTCGATTGATTAGTAATTAAACAGTAGATAATAACCATCACTTTAATGATAAAAAACTGATAAGGGCCAAAAGCATTTACCTAATGGTTGCCCGGACAATATAAATGACGCATTAATACAATACATACACACGTTTAAGATCAGCTAAATTTATTTAGTTGCTGGAGGTTAAAAATATAACGTCTGGTATTACACGACGATAAAAAAAAATCTGTAGGTATAGCCCCTGAATGTAGTTCACAAATTTTCAAAAAAAGCGTACTTACTTTATGGTATATCATACTTTATGGTATATCATACTTTAAACTCAGTCAAACTGTTTCTTAAGATGTGACCTCATTGAGAAGAATTCTGTTTAATAAGTCTACTTCCCTACTGTACTGATAAACTAACTCTATCTACGGTCAGCAGCACAGTAAACATTAATTCATTCAAATTTAAAAAAATCCTTTTAAGTGTTTTTTATACACACGTGACTATAGTCGATTTTTATTTCATAGAAGTTTATTTTAATACAAAGTACAAATGAATAAAGCTGTCAATAATTTCTTTTACTTTTTTTACCTGGCAATTGATTATATACCTTGAAAAGAAGCCACAGGCTTAATGTGGTATTTCTGTTAATGAAAATTTATGGTGACCTTGTTTTCCCTTTTGAAATTAATCTCAACTTTTTTTCTTTTTTTGGCACCTACTTTCTTTTTCAAATAATTAATGTGAGCAATTCTGAATGAATCTGGTAACAAAGTACGTCAAAAAAAAGTGCCACATGATTTTGGAATTCTCCATTAATAAAATTACGGAATAATCGTCCGCAACCCAGGAAGAAGACGAAGAAGAGTATAATTAAAATTTCTAAAATTTCAAAAGTAGCAGTGGTAGTCGCCTAATTTACTTGGAAGTTCTCCGAATAATAAATTTCTTACCTGTCTCGAAGCGCTGCTTTCTAAACTGCTTTGGGAGGAAACGCTCGGGGTTCTGCAGAGTGGAGGTTGTCCTCCAGGATAGGATCTTGATTGATGCTGAAGGAGTGGTGAGTTGCCTGAATTCTGACATAAGTCGAGGGGAGCCTTCATCAATTCCGCAGTCAAGGCCTGTCCTGAACTGTTCTGGGGAGGTTGGATTTTGTGAGGCTCCTTCGCCACATTGAATTCCTGGAACACAAAGAGTACAAAATTATTCACTTAATCCGTTAACGCCCGTTGCCCAACAAAATAGCAAGAAATGCGTAGTAGATTAACGGAATTGAATCGATAAGGACTTCAAGGATTGTAATTTCTTTATATAGAAAAAACACATTTAGTGGATACTGGATATGCAATTTAAACCAAAATATTGGTTTTTAGTTGCGATATTTACCTAAACAATTTATTGTCTTATTTTTATAATACACTGCTGTTTCCGCTCAAAAAATTGATTATTTGAATACCGAATGGTAAATATGTCCTTTTCATTATTGCATATATTTTACGTGTAAAACAGTTTGTATGACGTTTCAATAAACAAAAGTACGTAGTTATTGATAGTAACTAATACACGTAAAAGAGGTCGAAACGTCGTATTGAATATAGTTTATTGCTGTTTCTTAAATTTTGGATCAAATACTTTTAATTCAACTGTGACTTATAGTCAATTGAATATGTTTTTAAATGCCTATTTCCTTGGTTTAATTCAAATATCCACAACGAAGTGTCCCCACTACATCTATTATAATAAATAAAATAAAAATATTTTGTATAAGGATTTTAATCACATTCAAAGAAATCCAGAATGAGAACAAATGTCTAAAAAAACTCGAATATTTTGTTGTAGGGGCTCGTAATTTATTTTTAAGAAATTCTAATAGATTTAGTTCAATAAGCATATACAAAGGCGGATCAAATATAAACGAGCCTTTTTAAATTGAGCGCCGGATAGTTGTTCAAGGCGCATACGGGCGTTAGCAACTTGAAGTGTGGATATTAAGTGACAGGGAAACGACTCGTCGTATTGCTGTGTTTGCTTGGTTAGTAGCTATCACAATGAGTGAGAAAGAGATGCATAGCAGCGTTGCGCAACGGATTATTATTAAGTTTCTTACACGTGAAAACGTGAAACCAGCTGAAATTTTGCGCAGATTGCTAGCACAGTTCGGAAATGAAACGCTTTCGTGGCAACGGGTAAAAGTTTGGTGCAAAGAATTTAACGAAGGGTGTAATATTGTGGAAAATGTAAATCATCCTCGTCGTCCGCGCACCAGCATATCCCCAGTTAACATTGCACGCGTTAGAAACCTTATTGAAGGGGACCACCACGCCACTGTGCTTCAGATATCTGTTGAACTCGTCATCAGCTATGGGAGTGTCCACACAATCATAACGAAAAACTGGGGATTCCGAAAAATTTTAGCTCGTTGGGTCCCAAAGTTGCTGAGTGAAGATCAAAAAGCTGCTCGAGTTCGCATCGCAGCTTTAACGCAGGCCCAAAACAGTGAAATGCACTAGACTCAGTCGGAGCACCATCCATATAGCCCAAAATTATCCCCTTCTGATTTCCACATGTTTGGGCCTCTCAAAGAATCACTAGGACTGATGAACATGTGGAGGCGTTTGTGCGCAACTGGATAGACTCCCGCCCTGCTTCTTTTTATGAAAACGAGATGAAAAAAAAATACCGGCCAAGTGCGAGTCGAACTCGCGCACCGAGGGTTCCGTACAAACCTGTATATATGTGATGTAACTAAAAATTTAAGGTTTTCGGAATTTTTCCTTTATTTGCGCTATAAAATATTGCTTCATGGCAAATTTCAAGATTCTAAATCGACTGGAAGTACCCTTTAGGTTTTGATTCCCTTGCGAGTAGTTGCGAGTTTGAAAATATGCGGCTTAAATTGCTGTTTCTTTTCATTGCGTTGACATAGAAGTTTGATTTTGTTACAGCTTAAAGGTATTATAAACCTGAGTATTTGATATTAATTTCAATTTAACACCTCTACGCGTTCATGAGGAAAGGGGTAGTAACTTTAAAATTATTAAAAATATTTTTATTATATGATGTAACTAAAAATTTAAGGTTTTCGCAATTTTTCCTTT
The DNA here is from genome assembly GCA_029378335.1 of Agrilus mali. NCBI lineage: Eukaryota > Metazoa > Arthropoda > Insecta > Coleoptera > Buprestidae > Agrilus > Agrilus mali. The sequence continues at coordinate 2,655,329 of CM055657.1, read as the reverse complement.
ATCTGTGCTATAAGACGTTGCTTCGTACCAAATTTCAAGATTCTAAGTTCACGGGAAGTACCCTGTAGGTTTTGATTCGAAAATTTGCGGAAATTAGCGGCATAAACGGCTGTATCTTTTGATTGCGTTGGCTTAGAAGTTTTTTCACCGCTCCAAGGGACAATAGACCTGAGTATTTGGTATAAATTTTAGCTTGATACCTCCACGCGTTCTTGAGAAAAAGGGTCTTGACAGACGGACGGACGGACGGACAACGAAGTGATCCTATAAGGATCCGCTTTTTCCTTATGAGGTGCTGAACCCTAAAAACTACCAATCCGTTGGGTAAAACGTATAATCAAACAAGGGTGATATGTCGAAAAATAGAGAAATTTGTGTTTTTGTGAAAATTTTCAAAATAAATATTTTATGAACGAAGCCTCGTTTATATTTGATCCATTCTCGTATATAAAGTTTATTAAAATTGTCATTAGAATTGTGTGAACTCGATTACGTAGGGAAATTTTCATCTATAAGTAGATTTCTTCTTTTTAAAGTGCATAAACACCATCACCCTTTATACAAGGGACTTTTAGGGTTTTATTGTATTCAATTAATATCTTTGCATTTGCTTTTCTTTTACACCATTTTTTTTGAATACCTGAGTAGTCTCTAGACTTCCTAAACAGAAAAACGACCCAATGTTTCTACAATAAAAAATAAAATGCTTTTATTCGCAATTTATTAATAAACTTGATTGTACACTTTAAGCAAAACATTTTTATAACTTTTTAAATAGTTGGCTATTTTTTTTATATTTATTTATATCTTAGACACTTTGCATTAACTGAAATTTTTGTTCTATGAAAAATGTTTGTTTTAGTACAATCGATTCAATTTGAAAATATTTGAATATGTCGTAATGAGATAGGGCGCAATTTTTCGAAAATTCTCAAGGTGTCGGCTCTACGTATATAGATATCTATATATCTATCTATCTGTTCCAAATCGAACGTGAGTGAAATCAATTTCAATACGCGCACAATTTCAGAGTTTAGAAAAGCGTAGCTAAAAGGGAAACACGGACTACTATCGATTTGTTGCTATCGTCTGACGTCACGATAAATTATTACGCACCCCGACATAAACAAACGCTACCAGCTGAGATAATGGATACCAGTAATCGTACTCAATCAGCATTAATAGAAAAAACATTTGTATTTAATCATCCACCCCATGTGACCTCCAAACATAAAAAATGAGGCAGAATCACCACCCCATTTCATTTATTTTTACGTAGCCACTTGAAAGACGACATCCTAACAAAAAGAATTTTTTTTTGAGTAGTTTAAAAACCTAATTCTTGAGATTGTAACTAAAGTGAAATAAGTAGTTAGTAACAATAATTTAAAAAAATAGAAAATTTTCTTTTTAAATAAGTAATAATTACCTACTTACTTATATTATTTTGGAATAATAGAAAAATTAAAGCAGTACTGTAGTAGTTTCTTTGAAAATAAATAGGGGTAGAATTGGTGATTGAGTGACGGCTATTTAAGGGGTGTTTTTATTATTAACCGCCATGATTAGAATGAGTTTCACTTTCATTTATCTCACCTCTAGGCTGTTATTGCTGCTGGTGCTGTTATTGCTTTCAGTTTGTGAAGAGCTCCTGGAGCCAAGTGCCCTAGCCTTGGCCGCCCTTGCCCAAGACTCCAGCTTCTTGTGCGTAACCCAGCAACTGGCGGGACCCATGCCGGAGGACATTTTTGACTCATGTCCTCTCGGCCGGTGACCGCAAAACGTCCACGTCTTTGACAGTATCGCGATTAATATTTGACTACAACGGGCTGTCGCAAGGGCACACACGATAACCGACCGCGATTTTGGGTTTCCTCGATTTGATCCCTCATGTTCCTGACATAGCAAAAAGGGGTCGCGGACGGACTGTTCGTGTGACGGCGTCGCGGCGCAAGACGTCACGGCGCGGACGCTCAACAGGTACGGGGCGACGGAGGGGAAAAGGGACAGTCGAAAATTCGCGACAGGGGCGCTTCACGATGCGATTCGATGTGATGCGAGGGGGAAAATGGGGTGGAATGTAAAAAATGACATGTTTGGATTTAGTCGGTTTCTTTTGTAAGTTTTCGTAAAAACCGGAGATGCTAATGTCAGAAATATTTCATAAAAGAAACTTCATATAACTTAGAAAGCATTTCTAAAGTATTACCCAGAATTCCATGAATATTAAAGACCATAATAAAGTGGTAAGGGAATACGAGTTGAATGTAAAATGTAATGGAATAAAAAATAATAATACCTTAAGTATATGTAAGGAAAAATGTAATACTATATTTTTTGTATCAATATTATACGAGCCCTAAAAACTATTATATATACAGGGTTTTTCTAGATGATGGGCTATTAGAAGTATGTGAATTAGTAGAAGGAATTCAATTCTGAAACTTGGGCTTATTTGGTTATTGTTTATGCCGCTTCTGCTAAAAATATTTTCAAGTTCGATTTACATCCGGTTATACCGGAAGTCGATACCAACTTTGTTATTTTAAATGGAATGGTATATTTTTTACGCTGAATTCGAATAAAACGTGTAATTCTAAGGTAAGTTTGATAACCAACTTGTACACCTATGACGATCGGTTTCTGAGTTAATTTAATTTATAAAAAAAAAAATCGCTACCGCAACCCAAATTATAAAAAATCATAACTTCTACAAAATACGACTTAGAGTGTTGAAATTTTTACTAGTAATAGCTGAATATTAGTGCTAACGCCTTGACAAAATTGAATTAAATAATTTATACAGGGCGTTCAAAATAAAATTCTAAAATTGAAAAATTTCAAACACGAATAACCTCGTTTTTTCGAATAGCACCTACTATTTTTTATTTTTTGAATCTTTTCCTTTTTTTATCCTCTTTCGATCTATATGGATCTTCCTATTTTATTTGAAAATTTTGGAATAATTTTTAATTATTACTTAAAATAGGAAGTATCCATATAGATCGAAAGAGGATAAAAAAAGGAATCGATTGAAAAAATAAAAAATAGTAGGTGCTATTTGAAAAAACGAGGTTATTCGTGTTTGAAATTTTTCAATTTTAGAATTTTATTTTGAACGCCCTGTATAAATTATTTAATTCAATTTTGTCAAGGCGTTAGCACTAATATTCAGCTATTACTAGTAAAAATTTCAACACTCTAAGTCGTATTTTGTAGAAGTTATGACTTTTTTATAGTTTGGGTTGGGGTAGCGATTTTTTTTTTATAAATTAAATTAACTCAAAAACCGATCGTCATAGGTGTACAAGTTGGTTATCAAACTTACCTTAGAATTACACGTTTTATTCGAATTCAGCGTGAAAAATATACCATTCCATTTAAAATAACAAAGTTGGTATCGACTTCCGGTATAACCGGATGTAAATCGAACTTGAAAATATTTTTAAAAGAAGCGGCATAAACAATAACCAAATAAGCCCAAGTTTCAGAATTTAATTCCTTCTACTAATTCATATACTTCTAATAGCTCATCAACTTGAAAAACCCTGTATATTATAGACGTATTATATACTAGTCGCAATATTTAAGCATTTTCTTGACATATTGTTTTAATGTTGTTTCAGTTTAGAAAATTATTACACACCTTTTAGGGCACCGAAATGTAAAAAATCGCCCTTAACAGTAATTTTTTAATTAATTACAATAACTGGCCATTAATTAGTAAAAAACTATGTTTGCCATTATTGCATTAAAAAATGTTCCAGTCGTGATATAGTTTTTCATAATTTTTGATAAGCTATTGATTGTATTACTTAGTAAAAGTAAATAAGGTCAAAACTTCGTATTCAATATATTTTATTGTTTCTTAAATTTTTGATCGAATACTTTCAGTTCAATTCAATTCAATTGTGACTTTTTAGCCAAGTGAATATTTTTTTAAAATATGCGTTTCCTTAAGTATATAATTTAATTCGAATCCACAACAAAGTGTTCCTAGTACATGTATAAATTAAATAAAATCAAAATATTTTGTGTAAGAATCATATTCTCTTTAAAAAAATCCAGAATGACAACAAATGTGTACAAACCCCAAATATTTACACATTAAGTGGTTACTAGCTATGCCTGCGACTTCGTCCGCGTGGAATAGTGACTTCCGGCATCATTTAAAATTTTTTTCTTCTATATTTTTATTTTCTAGGCCGTAAGCCTTTTTGCCGACGTCATTGCACAAAAACTTTCATTCCTTATTTTTGCCCCCTTTAGGGTAAAATTCTTACAAACTTTAAATATCGTATTTATATCTAATCAAAAGCCTAAAAAATAAGTTTAAAGCTTCTATCTTTGAAAATTACGGAATTTCCGCACAAACTTTTCTATTTCAACCCCTTACAACCCTCTTTTCGCATTAAAATGTACCCTATGTCCTTTCTAAGGCTCTAGACGATCTCTGTACCAAATTTCATGTAAATCGGTTCAGTAAATTTTAGGCGAGATTCTGTAGCATACAGACAGAGTCACATTCGCATTTATAATATTCAGCAAATTCATTTTCATCGATTTTCCCATGGGAATAAGATATTTTCCCACAGTAAAACGTAGCCTATATGTTAATCCACGGTGTCAGCTAACTCCATACCAAATTTTATTAAAATCGCTGCAGCCGTTTAGACGTGAAGAAGTAACAAACATACAACTCACACACTCACAAACTTTCGCCTTATTTATAATATTAGTGTAATATTTTACTTTGGGTTAAGAAGAAAAATGCAAAGTACGATGTGATCATCAAGGGATCAAAATAGTCGTTTACAGTTCACTTAAAGATATTTCAGAATCTCATAAATTTTGATCTTGGGAAGCGCACAGATGAGACTCCGCCCATTTGTAACTGCATGCTCGAATATAAGCTCCGCCCTTCTCTTATCTCGCGCATTTCAAGTCTTGCCATATTTTAAATACCTCAACGTAATTATTTTAATCTAAAAATAAAAATAGTAAGTCAAGGGCTGAGCTGAACGTCCCCATCAAAAATTTTTTTATTAAGTAAGGCGCATCAGTTAATTTTGTAGTTAAAAAAAAAACAATTAAAAAAAGGGTTGCGTGAACCCGTTTGACCCCTTTAAGAAACTCAAGTAGATGTTTATTTTCAAGAGGAAAATAGGGAGAGCAATGATAATGACCTTCAGGGATTACCCTTGTCATCTAACGTCGTTCTCGTTCTTCATTTGTGCGCAATTAATTATTTAACAGTCTATTTACATACTTCTCGTTTTCTTTTTTTGTTTCACAACTTTTTATACTACACTAATAAAGCTTAATTAGCAAATAGGTCAATGCCTCTAGCTAGATAATCTCCTTTCTTAAAAGCTACGTACCTAGGTCATGAACAGTTGGTCCTTGGAAAGGGAAGACCGTAAACAACATTTAAATTGCTAGATAATTTTTACCTAAATTAATTAGCATTTCTAACTAAAGTAAAAACATCGCTTAAAATATAATTATGTACTCTGAAATTTAAAATTATAATTATTTTTGCAAGAAATAAAAAGAGATCTATTTTCTCCAAAATAAAAATCATCCCCAGCTCTGTGTGATTGATAAATGTCTCAAACGTCGTTTCTTTATGGGCACAAAAAAAATATTATAGTAGGTAGTGGGTAAATAAGTAAATAAAACATGCAAATATTTTGATATCGGACTCTATCGATTTATTGCTGAATGTATAGATACGTATTAGGTAAGGAAAGGTCACGATGTACCAACTACTGTTAGATAACATGGATAAATATATTTTATATGTATGGATTTTACCTTTTGTAGAATTTTCTATTTCCCATATACCCAAAAGATAACAGTTCAATAAAAAAAATGTATAATACTTTATTAAATTTCCATATCTTTTCAGCTACCGACTTGGTAGATACGTCTTTATATTTTAATTTTCTCTTTTGTTGGAAACCAAAAGGTCAATAATGGATTAGTATTGATTATACAAATATAATCTATATACGTCATTGATTACACTAGTGGCGTATTTTTTGTATGAACAGTTATATTAATTTATTGTAGCACCTCACTCGTTTTATCTTATCTTTATCACTAAAACCTTTCAAGATAAATGGCAATTTTTGTACAACATACTAATTATTTTATAAGATGCTTTAGAAACCCCATCCAACACATTAATGCTATAAAACATTGCTTCATGGCAAATTTCAAGATTCTAAATCGACTGGAAGTACCCTTTAGGTTTTGATTCCCTTGCGAGTAGTTGCGAGTTTGAAAATATGCGGCTTAAATTGCTGTTTCTTTTGATTGCGTTGACATAGAAGTTTGATTTTGTTACAGCTTAAAGGTATTATAGACCTGAGTATTTGATATGAATTTCAATTTAATACCTCTACGCGTTCACGAGAAAAGGGGTAGTAACTTTAAAATTATTAAAAATATTTTTATTATATGATGTAACTAAAAATTTGCGGTTTTCGCAATTTTTCCTTTATCTGTGCTATAAGATGTTGCTTCGTACCAAATTTCAAGATTCTGAGTTCACGGGAGGTACCCTGTAGGTTTTGATTCGAAAATTTGCGGAAATTTGCGGCATAAACGGCTGTATCTTTTGATTGCGTTGGCTTAGAAGTTTGATTTTTTTACAGCTCCAAGGGACAATAGACCTGAGTATTTGGTATAAATTTTAGCTTAATACCTCTACGCGTTCCATAGAAAAAGGGTCTTGACAGACGGACGGGCGGACAGCGAAGTGATCCTATAAGGATCCGCTTTTTCCTTATGAGGTGCTGAACCCTAAAAACTACCAATCCGTTGGGTAAAACGTATAATCAAACAAGGGGGATATGTCGAAAAATAGAGAAATTTGTGTTTTTGTGAAAATTTTCAAAATAAATGTTTTATGAACGAAGCCTCGTTTATATTTGATCCATTCTCGTATATAAAGTTTATTAAAATTGTCATTAGAATTGTGTGAACTCGATTACGTAGGGAAATTTTCATCTATAAGTAGATTTCTTCTTTTTAAAGTGCATAAACACCATCACCCTTTATACAAGGGACTTTTAGGGTTTTATTGTATTCAATTGATATCTTTGCATTTACTTTTCTTTTACACCATTTTTTTTGAATACCTGAGTAGTTTTTAGACATCCTAAACAGAAGAACTGCCCAATGTTTCTACCATAAAAAATAAAATGCTTTTATTCGCAATTTATTAATAAACTTGATTGTACACTTTAAACAAAACATTTTTATAACTTTTTAAAAAGTCGGCTATTTTTTTAATATTTATTTTTATCTTAGACACTTCGCAGTAACTGAAATTTTTGGTATGTGAAAAATGTGATTTCACTAGTGGCGTATTTTTTGTATGAACAGTTATATTAATTTATTGTAGCACCTCACTCGTTTTATCTTATCTTTATCACTAAAACCTTTCAAGATAAATGGCAATTTTTGTACAACATACTAATTATTTTATTAGATGCTTTAGAACCCCATCCAACACATTATTTAGACCCAAACAGTCAGAATATGTTGAGATATTGATTTTCAAATCTCATTAAGACTGAGCAAGATGTGAATTCGTATTAATTATTTTAAATATGGCCCCTGTTCACTTGTATCGACTGTTCTGGTCACAAAAGAAAAGCGAACGATATTAACTACATTTTACGAATCAATTTTGTTGTAAAGGTGTTGAAGAATCTCGTAAACCTTGAGTTTATAGTGCGCAGACACTAAATCCGCCCAGTGCTAACTAAATACCCGAGCATAAGCGCCCCCTGCAGCAGTTATCGTGCACCTAACAGTTCATCAGATTTTGGATTACTTCTACTACTAGGACATACATCCGCATTTAAAATTAAACTATTAAATAAATATCCTGACAGACATTACGAAATTGAAAAATTCGAGAACAGAATAAAAGAAAAAGAGAAAAACATCCCTTAATATGTAGACTATTTGCAGGGCTTATTCTGTAAATTCCATTATGCAAAAAAAAGGGAATGTCCCCATCATGCTTTGTACTTTTTTTTTTGTCAAACCTCCAAATAATTTATCTGGCGTCCGCTGATAAATGTTTTTTTAGAGATTACATCGTTCCAATCAATCCGTTACGCGATGGACATATATTGATGGTATCGAATTAGTGGATTACGCAAAAGAAACCAGTACACCATCAGTGAATACAAACGAAAACGCAAATGCGACTATGTATTTCTATTTTTGTTTTACAAAATCGATAATCGACCTACACGTACAAAAAAAAATTACTAAACGAATACCTATCTGCATTATGTTTAAGTTGAGATAAAAGTGGGGAAGGTTATTAGAACTCAACTGCTTGTGACATTTTCAAATTAAAAACAATATATTAGTTATGCATGCAGAGACGGACGAGCAGGAAAAGGGAAACATTTTTAATATCCGCGAGACAATAAATAAATTAATAAAACGTCTCTAACAATTTTTAAGTACGACAGAAACAGATTTGCAATTATAAATATGAAAATAACGGTTTGATTAAATTTTTTATAGAAGCTTGTTGGTTTCTTCGAATCAAAATCAAAATCAAAACAAATTATATTCGCGTTTATTTCAAATTATAAGAACCTCCAAAAATAAAAAAGAAGATAACTGTTGTGTTCGTTCTAAACAGCTACTAATAGTGGTGAAGAAACCCCCCCCCCCCCGTTCTAATTTTTCGTTCAAAGCTGGAAGGTAGAGTGGAGGCCCCTCTTCAAACATCTTTTGGGAATTGTAAGAATAGGTAGGTGATGGTTGAAGAGGTTGACTAAATAAAGACAGAAGGGAAACGATGGATAATGTAATGAATATTGTGACTCAGCATGGGACAAAATGAAAGATTCTTAAGATTGGATGAGTGGTGATTAAGGCGAAAAAGGTGAAACTGCGAAACGAAGACAGAAGGGTGGTGATGGATTATCTGTTGCACCATGGGTGTGCACCTTGTCTCCCCCATCTGTACTCTAGTACCAATCCAAAAGTAAGGCCCTCTTCAGTTTAAAAAAGGGGGTTGAAGAGAACAAAATGATGCGAATAAAATTAAGGCAGAAAAGAAGTAATGGATTATCTGTTGAATATTTGTGTTTCACCATGGGTAGGCACATGGACTTCTACCACACTCTAGTAAAAAGCCAAATTTAAAGGAAGAAGGCTACCTTCGGTCTCCGCTTTGTATTTAAGGAGAAAGCGATAAAAAACAAAGGGAAAGAATACAGAAGAGAAAGAGAAGTGATGGATAATTTATGGAATATTTGTAGCTCACCATAGGTGGGCCTTTAAGTTCGTCTACTTACACTCTAATGTAATGTTGGGGGTTAAAATGAAAGCCCTCTTCGTTCTCCATTTCTGGTGAGATTGGTTGGTGATAGTTAAGGAGGGAAAAATAAAACTGACAAAATGAGGACAGAAAGGAGAAATGATTATCTTTGGAATATTTGTGTCCCATCATGGCTAGATATATAAACCTTACCACTCATACTCTAGTTACAAGCTAAAGGGTAGGGCAGAAGGCTCTCCCCAATCTCCCATTTTTATGAACAGTGAGAATTGTTGGGTGATGATTGGGGAAAGAAATTTAAAACAAGGGAAATGGAGACAGAATAAAAGTGGTGAATAATCTATGGAATATTTGTAGCTCGCCATAGGTGGATCTTTAGTTTTTTTCACTTACACTCTAATGTCATGTGGGGGATTAAGATGAAAGTCGTCTTCATTCTCCATTTCTGGTGAGATTGGTTGTTGATAGTTAAGGAGAGAAAAATGAGACTGGCAAAATGAAGACAGAAAGGAGGAAAGATTATCTTTGGAATATTTGTGTCCCATCATGACTAGGTATATAAACCCTTCCACCTATACTCTAGTGACAAGGTAAAGGGAAGGGCAGAAGGCTCTCCCCAATCTCCCATTTTTATGAACAGTGAGAATTGTTGGGTGATGATTGGGGAAAGAAATTTAAAACAAGGGAAATGGAGACAGAATAAAAGTGGTGAATAATCTATGGAATATTTGTAGCTCACCATAGGTGGGTCATTAGTTTCTTCCATTTACACTCTAATGTCATGTTGGGGGTTAAGATGAAAGCTCTCTTCATTCCCCATTTCTGGTGAGATTGGTTGTTGATAGTTAAGGAGAGAAAAATGAGACTGACAAAATGAAATCAGAAAGGAGGAATGATTATCTTTGGAATATTTGTGTCCCATCATGGCTAGATATATAAACCTTACCACTTATACTCTAGTTACAAGCTAAAGGGTAGGGCAGAAGGCTCTCCTCAATCTCCAATTTTTATGAATAGTGAGAGTTGTTGGTGATGATTGGGGAAACAAATATAAAATAAAAGAAATAAAGACAGAATAAAAGTGATGAATAATCTATGTTGTATTTGAACACCACCATGAGTAAATACCTGGCCTCTCTTCACTACACACAAGAAATAAAAGTAAGAATGGAAGGCCGTCTTTGGCTTCTATTTTTTAGGAAACTAGAGATTGGATGGACGTTGTTGATGAAATATAAATGAAGCGAATGAAATGAAGACAGAAAGGAAATGGTGGATAATCTACAAAATATTTATAATCCTCTATGGGCAGTAACCTAATCCCTCCCAGTACAAAGTCGAAGAGTAGGCCGGTAGGCGCTCTTCAATTTTTAAGAATCTTAAAATTTAATGGACAGTGGTAGAGGAGAGAAATACAGTCAGAAAAGGAATGATGGATAATCTATGAAAAAATTGTGTCCCACCATAGGTAGACAACTATTTTTGAGAACTCATATACCAGTTCAAACCCAAATAATAGGGCAGAAGCATTTCTTAGGAATCGTACAATTGGATGGATTGCGTTTGCAAAGACAAATATGAGACTATCGATATGAAGGTAGAAGTGAGGTCAATTTAATTTAATTATGCAATTAATCCAGAAAGAAGCTTGAGCCAGAAGTGGTTACCTTTAAAACGCTAAGCTGTGAAGGTATCAGTTTAAGGCAACTTTACGTATAAAGAAACATGTGTCGTGACTCAAGTGGTTATTTTTGGTACCTTTTTGGGTTCAACGAAATGTCAATGAGTTTTATGGCATGTATAAAAGACATAAGTTCTTGTAGTTGCCGTTACCGTTACTGTTGTTATTTTCGAGTTGAACTTACTTTTTATGAGGCAAACAAGAAAGTTATGTTTGTAGCTAGGTCTCATACACTTTTCTGCAAATCTACCATTATGTATTTATTTTTATATCTCTTATGTAATATCTACGTATTTACCCCAGCATATTCGATGTTGCTTCTATTTCTTTTTGTAGGTATGTTACAGTCCGTTCTTCTATGTTACATTTTATGAGATTATGACTTTGTATTGGTACTTAAAAGTAACCTTTAAAAATGAACAATAAAATCGACTTTAAATAAAAAATCGAAAACCAATAAAAGTTATTTATTTATTTCCGGTTTTTTCATTGTCCAACTTTTGTGCGAAAGTAACTATTAAATTTAATTGCCTCCTCTCTCGCGTAACAGTTTTGATAGCAAACGAGCCGTGTTAAGAGCATTCGATATCTATAAATAAGTTTGAGTGGTAATTTATTTTCTAATCCGAACATTCAATGACGCAATTGATGGTTTTTATTGGAAATGACTCAAAGGAAAATAAGCACCGTGGGGAAGAAAATTGGTAATTATCGGTCCTCTACGTTTTTGAACATCAATCACATGGTCGATTTACTTACTTCCAATTCGAACGATGTAATCGAAAAAGGGAACGAAACAACACTGTTGACAAAATTTGAAAGAAACTTTTTGTGTTTACAATAATATAACTTATAAAAATTAACCATAAGACCGTTTAAGAAGCCGAGCAATTGCCGACTAAAAAGTAGATTCAATTGTATGAGGGGCATGTTCGAAGCTTTCACGGGGTCAACGCTGCAGCTACCACCGTGGAATACGCCCCTGGCTTAAATAGACATTATTCAAAATTTGAACCATATTTGACTTCCAGACGAAGCTAATGAATCAATTATTTATATTTATCTGCCCCTTTTGTAGTATTTTCCATGGTTATTTAATCAGTTCAATCGAGACAATTCAAGGGTTAAAAATAGATACGTAATGTTTGCTACTAATTTCGTTCAATATATTAAAATTTACTCAATTTCTTACCAAAATCCGCTGTTTGAATCTTAGATTAACTCGTACCTACTTCCATGTACCAACGAAATCTGTATTTTAATTAAGTAAGTTTAATTAGACTTGAATGGAACACTATATGTATTAGATGAAATTGTTTTCAGTAATTGCAGTCAGTTTGGTCGGAATTATGATCAAGTTAATGTCAAATGCAGACTTTAATTCCAGATAAAACGATTACCACGACCACAAACTAACGAGAATATACACCAGTACGTCTTCGTTATGCAACAAATTTATGTTACAAATTTAGTGTAGGTACAGATAGACACAATTGTTTTGTTACTAAATGCCCATAGAACAAAACAATACAAATTGTCTCTTAAATTATTGTTAGATACCATCTCTATTATTTTATCACCCTGTATTTTATTTTATAAATATCAGCTTGAGAATATCAAACATTTAGCGATAGATGACAAAACAACAATTTCCTGTGTGAATGAAAACATTTGTTCATTTTAATAAATCATTAAGGGAATACTTGATTTCTATACAAAATTTGCAATATTTAATTTTGATAAACTTTATAAAGTAGACTTTGATAATGACGTAAAACTTTTAAATATTGTAGCGTCCAGTGATACCGTGCGTGTGTGTGATCGATTTGTGTGCATGTACTTCTTATCGCTTACATGTTTACGGCACAGTCACAGCGCGCGGCTCTTTTATTATTATCGACTTACAAGCTACAAATCTTTCTCCAGTGACAAATAAGACGATCATTTCTGTGAATTATCGACGACTTTCTAATTATTATTATTCATCATTCGGGAACAATCAGGATTTCTTTGAGAAATTATCTAGAAAGTTCGAAAGGTGTATTTAAAGTGATTATCTTTGAGTCGAGGCACAGAAGTTGTGAGAAAAAATCCGTGCGCGAATCAAGACCATAAGCGTTAGACAAAAGTGACAAAAGTAACCACGTTAAAGAAGAAAACTGCCCTTTTGCTATCTTCCAATCTAAATAATAAAAGTTGTTACAGTTGGTGTTATGCTTGTTATTTCCATTTTTGATTTAAAACTTTTTCGTGTCAACATACACGTTGTTTATTATTATTTTATCTACAAAAGATTTTGAAATTAATTTCCGTCTCTCATTAGTTTTTGGCATAGATACAAAAGTACGCAACTGTACGAAACTTTGGGAGAAAAAGCTCATTAAATCAATCACTTCATTATACTTGATCCTTTTTAGAAGATTATTTACAAGTATAATATATCAATTTATCACTAATACTTGACATTTTGGGCGGACAAAGACGCCACGAAAAGACGAAAGATTTTGTTCCCCAGTCATATATCATTGTGTACCTAAGGCTTTCACCTCTTCGTGATCTATGGATAGTTTCCCACGATTGTTTTTCCATTTAAAACAAAATAAATCGGCCCGTCCTTTTAATATTTCACACGGGGAAAAAAAATTAAAAACGATTTATGAAGAGACCAACAAGAACAATCTTCCAGTAAATTAGGCAACTGCATTTATTTTTATTTCAAGTGTCACTTTAAAAAATAAACAACAATTTAGTAGTGAGAGATCCCTACAGGTGACGCTTACTGCACCATCTGCTGTTATTTATTAATCTCGCAGTTAGTAACCAACAGAGGCTCGTATTAGAATTCTCCAGGGCGCGCTGATGAAGACAAATAAGTTCGAAATCGCGGTCAATGTTTAATAGTTTCAAATAAAAAATACTAACTGACCAACCCAAATCAAGATACTTACAGGTAACGAGATTACCAAATGTCTACAAACAGGATATTGGACGCCATCTGTAGTGATTTGAGTTCGTTAAAGTTTAATAATGTGTAGTGTTTTCATATGCTTATAATAAAAATAAAAATCACGTAGGTAGATTCTGTAGGTAAGTTGTCACACATTTTATAATAACAGGGGCCCTAATTGTAATGGCTTAATTACAAATAAATTTCTCCCTAAAAACTGAAATAGCAATCTCAGTAATAAAAAGGTGAGTGTTCTTGACACAACAAGGCCTTGACGTAGTTTGAATGGATGGAAAAGTATTAGGTAGGTACTTTCCAAGAGGCACGATTTTGTTTATTTTAGTCGGGTAAGCCTTTTGTTTGTTGGGTGAAATTCTGTTCACGTAATCGGCTTCAAAAACACGAATCAATCGGAACAAGAACACGTGAATTTAAGAGCGTTCTACACAACGACACAACCTACCTACCCTTTTTATGTCATTTACAAAAAATATAGAGAAAAACACTGATTTAAGGATCCTACTTGAACTTTTCAACAATTAAAAATATATTGGTAGGTACGTACAAAATTTTAAAAAATGCTTTTACAGTGGGCCATATTTTTTATTTTTACCCACTTCACTTTTGTATTTTTAATAAAATCCTATTGGACATCCAATAACTCAAGAATATTTTTAAAGTAACGATTCTAGAGCGTGCATTTAGAAATATTATGCCATGGAGTGCCACAGTGAAGGCGGGCCTTACAGAAGATGACGTGTACGTACGTGCGTGCGCAGACACAGTAGCTCCACCTTCTTTGCAGACACATGTCGACTCGAAGTATATCATACGAGCTCTAGTTTTGTAGACACTTGTTGTCATTTTTAGAATAAGATCCTTACACTAAATATTTATATTTTACTTAATACATAAATGTAGATACTGGGAACAGTTTGTTGTGTATTTGAATTAAATTTAAAAAATATTTCACTTGACTAAGAAGTCACAATTGAATGGAAATAATTCGATCAAAAATTTAAGAAACAATAAATTGTGAACTTTTTTTAATTTTTATTACTGTCAGTAGCTAAGTACCTACTTTTATTTATCAAAATCTCTGGAACAATTTTTGCTTATTTACCAGTCTTCTACTAAAAATGGCCAGTTATAGTAATTAAAAAATAATTGATTGGCCGATTTTTATACTTTTTATTGCACTAAAAGGTAATTATTAATTTTCCGAACTGATATCCTATCATCAGTAAATGTCATGGCCCAATAAAAGCTTGGCTAATGATAAGCTAAAAAAAGATCTCGTCCTTGTAGTTATTTGTGCTTTTGATGTTTACGAGACACTCAGAACCGCAAAATTAAATCCTCAAATTAATAAATTAACAAGAGCCTAAAATACCACTTAATATTGTTAGACGGACTGTATAAGTATTCAATTCACGGTTTATTAATTAATTTTAAATTTTCCCGCCCCCTGTATTTAGTCCTGACCTACATACGTACTTACATAATATCTACGTTAAAGTGTGAAATTTGTTTCTGTTATATAAATCACGTAGGTAGGTACGTCAACAGCAGGGAAAAACCATTTTAACCTTCTGTGTGAAATGCTTACCAAAAAAGCAGAAAAAATAATAAATGTTGAGGATAATTTATAACACAGGGTAATTTATTTTACCAACCTTTTTGGCTATGGCAGCATAAGCCGGTTTTCCTGCAGCTTTTCCGAAGGCTGTACTTGAATCTGACGGAAAAGGTAATCGGTCCAAGGAGCTCCATTCTTTGTCTTTTCTTTTAAGAGTGTAGTAACGATAGATTACTATTGTCATGGCTACTATTAGGGCCATGCCAGTGCCAGCTGCTGCACCCAGGATAGCTGAACCAACCATTCTACTGAAACAAACATTAAAATTAACATCAACGACTTCTACAGCTAAATAAATAAATTTATTATCAGATGAATTGCCATAAAACTTTAGAATTTACACATATGGCTATAAAAATGGAAACTACAAAAATTTTTATTTTAGTAGTACCTACCTATAACTAAAGTGTTATTGTATCTTAAGCCTAAATTTTGAGGGTTAATGTGATTTATTTTCACGACAAGTTTCATGTATCTAGGTCAAAGTTTCTGAGAAAACCAACCCTAAGTAACCTTCAAATAAACAAGCGAGCGTTTGACGGACGGTTGCGTTTGTTTATCCTCATGAAACTTGGAATTGGAAAAGGGTAACAGACAAAAAGGGTATACCTCTGATAAAACCCAACGCGTTCACAAAAAGGAAGAACGAGGTTTAAATTAAACCAAAAATATTTGAAACCACTCTACACGTGTTTCACTCATTGTCAATACTTTTACTTTAAACATCCCTACACTTTTAAATGTGTAAATTGGATGAATTTACATTAATCCTGTGTAGCGATTAAGGACATTAGACACACACTTCAATCTAGAATAATTTTGAACGTCCTATCATATTTCTCAGCTCAGAAAATTGAATCATACTTTGTAATGTTTTGATCGAATACTTTCAATTCAATTCAATTCAATTCAATTCAATTGTGACTTCTTATTCAAGTGAAAATGTTCCCAGTATACATATGTAAATATTAAGTAAGTAAAAAAAATATTTTATGTAAGGATCTTATTCTCATTTAAAAAAATCCATGTTGGCAACAAACGTCTACAAAACTGGTGTTCAAGTATTTATTTGTTAGAACTCGTTCTAGCTTTCAAGCGTCCACAATGAAGGCGGAGCAAGTACTTACTACACGTCAACTGTACATGCGCGTGATTCGCTTGAGACGGAACTTCTGTCAATGCGCACGCGTATGTAAGTACACTTTGTCTGTAGACTCCACCTTCATTACAGACACTTTACCAACTGCAGCAAATATAAGCAAGCAAGCGTAATATTTATTTAAATTCTTGAAGTGTACTTTTTGTCTGTCAACTTTAGGTATTTAAAACAGCCTCTTGTTTTCTCTTAGCGGTAAGTATTCGATTTAGTTGAACTTAATTGCTACCACTTTTGCGGCGACCTTTAAAGCAATATCTTTACAATTCTAATTAGGCAAAACTACAATTCCACCAGGAAGCGAATTAACGATGTAAACAGACGAGAAAGCTTAGATAACTGGTAAGCTTTAATCAAATTACTATCTATCTTTTAAACTAGATTGAGTCAATAAAGTCCTTACTTCGGAAACCATCATGTCAATGACTGTTATATACAATTAATTAATTTTTGAATTTACTTTAGTAACATTTTAAAATACATGAACATGCCTAACTTTAACCAAAAGAAATATTCGCTGAAATTATTTCTCATTAAAAACTTAAGTGTATAAATTAATTCTAAAAATAACCTATTTAGTAAATGTTTGTGAATAGTTTCTTACAAAAAAGAATTGCAGTTGGTGTTTTAAATAAAAGACTTTCTAGATAGTACCTATTAAGTAAGAGGACGTATGTATTATGTTCCACTGAAACTTTTCTCATAATAGGAAAGTTTCGAACGTAAAGGGGTCTCCAAAGAAATAAACACTTCAACCCAATGACAAGGAAGGAACGTAGTAGGTTCCTATCAGAGTACTTATTACGTACAGGAGACGTGGTTGTATCAAGGAATTTCTTCAAGCTTCAAGTATTAGTTTTAGTTTCAGAACCTCTTTGTTCTAAAAAGTTCACGAAGTCTTTTAATAGTTCACTACTAAAGTCATGTTTCTTTATTACATATTAAACAAATTGTTTTCGTCCTTATAGTTCTGCTTCATTTAAGTATGTAGGTATTCATTTTCATAAATAGATGGTCCTTAAAGTAAAAAGTAATGGAACCAGGATTTGTAGTTCCTAACATAAAAAAGTTTTTTCTTTATGCGTATTATGAAAACAAAAGGTATGGTAGGGTAAAAATCCTCGCGTTATTCTATTATATTCCCGGATCACCGAAAGATCCTTTAACTGAAAAAGGTGTGCCCAGTTCCTTCGAGAAACTCTTAGTAGGTAGGTATAATATGTTGAAAAGTTTGATATTATGTATTTACTTAAGTATAAGTTCCATTGCCTGAGGACCTTTTTGGTCCTTTTGTTTTCGTGATCAAAAGGATCATTGATTTTATTCCACTGACAGACATGACGTATTAAATTAAAGTTAGATTGCAAATAAACTTAAACAACTCACCCTGTATAAATTAGATTAAGAATAGACCTAAACAAAAGGCCCTGTCTTTTTTAGATTAAGAAAAAACTTGAATGAAACACCTTGTGTAATTTAGATTAAGGATAAACTAAAATAAAACACCCTGTATATGGTAAATTATTACTTAATTTACGATCATTTTTAAGTACCTCTAGTGAGTTGGCTAAAAAGAGAATCTAGAAAGTTTGTAGCCCTTTCTTCTTCATAGTTATAACTGTAACTATAAGTTGTATTTAGATGATTAGATGCTCTTCGGGTTCAAAAATCAACTCCGAGTAATTAATTAATAAATGAAACATAAATCGTACATAGAATTAAAGTGAGAAATTTTCAAAATGTTTCTATATGAGTTAGTTAAAAATAGCATTTAGGGGGATAATAGCCATTGCTGTGCCCAAAAAAATACCCCCAAAATATTGGCGAAATAAGTTTAAATAAAACATAAATCAGTCAGATAATACAAATTGCATCTGGAAGGCTATTAACCTTTTTTGAATCCAAAAATTAACCCTGGAATTCTAGAGGAATTACTGCAATCGAAACATGAATCATACATGTATATTTATATGTAGCATTAATTGAAATGGATAATAAATAATCCTGAGGCATTACCTATGTGTCAAGGAAAACAATATATATTAGAATTTTAACAGTCGAGCTGTATTGGGTAATTCTTGATAATTAATATTAATTAATTGAGTAGTAGACAAAATGGAAACCATCATGGTTTACCCTATAGAATATTTACGATTGTAAAACATTAAAAATAATGTGCCTCCGTTAGATAATAATCTTGAAAATAATTAATTGAAAAAAGAAATAATTTATTTTCCAACCTATAAATATTTATTATTATATAGGTATATATATATAAACTAAGCACTTCCCTTCCTTTTCCCTTATAATCATTTTTTTCCTGTATTTCCCCCCCCCCTTTTCCCTACACCTCTCCTTTTTAAAAATTGTTTCAATAGGGCCAGACCACTACCATCCGCATTCATTATTCTTCCAAGTTCCTCCCTCTCATTTTTCCCCGTTAGTTCTTCTAATACATGCTCCATTGATTCACTCTTCTCTCCACATACTCTACACAATCTCTTTCTTACCTTCTTCCATCCAAAACTTATTCTAATTACACTCATTCCCCATTCTGAATCTAGCTATTACCTCTATACTTTTTCCTTCTCTTATACATCCTGGCACCTCATCCCCTTGCCATTCTACCTATATAAAATCCCTCATATTTTTCGCGTATCTGGATTCCCAAATTTTTCTCAAATCCTCACCTCCTACTATTTCATTACATCTTTTCCCCACCATCCTACTAACATTCAATCCCTTTTTTCTCCACTCTTCCATTTTTTCTTTACTTTTTGCCTTTCTGTTAAGACTTTGTCCCTTTCCACATCATATTTATTTTTTTTTCTATCCCCCCGGTATTCCGGTATTTCCCCCAATTTTTCTTCGTATTTTACTGCCCTCCTTCTTGTATCTTCCACAATTCTCCCACATTTTGTTTCCCTTCTTAAAATATAGTCTGGGGTACTTCTTTCTAAGCGCAAAACCCATTTTATATTACCTTTTATAAATATTTTCTACTATTCTATACTCTTTCCATCCCCATATCTCGACTCCATAAAAGACTATACTTTTTACTAACGTTTTAAATAGTATCGACCTTCTTTCCCAGTTATTTCTGCACAATATTTGTCCTATTCCCCATATTCCCCCCAGCAATGCATTTGCTTTAGCTGCTTGGTTACTTATGTGCACCTCGTCTTTGTTATTGACGTATAAAGTAATTTTGCAATAAATAATTTTTACAAATTGTAATGCTGCCATAATTTGTAAATGCAAATTTTAGTTGTCAAAAAATGAATGATAAAGCAGTCATTTGGTTCTTTAAAAGGTTAATAATTTTATAGTTACAGGAATTATAATAGGTATATTACGAATGTATTAGCGTGTTCCTATAAAAGCCCGTTTTATGCCCTGTAAATCATTTGAAAAGCACGCTTAATAATTTTATTATGCAAATTTATGCATTTTGTTCATCAAAACATGTTTAAGCAGCCATATGACTTACATAATATAGCCTACAGTTTATATACAACGTAGTTTTTTATGACTCAACTCAGAAAAGAAGTAAATTGGTGGCCTCTGGAGTAAAGGGTTGTTTACCCCTTATTCCATTTCTTGTTTACTTTACGCTGTTTTCATTCTGAAGTAAATTAAATTACGATGGTAACTACATTTTTACCAGAACTAATATTTGATTTTAATAGAAATCATTTTTAACTTATTTGACACATTCCCAAAAATAGTTTATTTTTTCTCAAAACTACTTTTAGTGGTGATATTTTTTTTTTTGTTACGTCAAAATTTATTGCACAAAAAAAGGGCGTATAATTGCATTAAATATCGCTTCGTGTTATGATCCTTCCGGTTCCATTTTATAGATTACTTGGTACCTTGTCAGTTTCTGCTTCGTTGCTCTTCAATACGACTGAACACTGAACTTCATCTGAGTGAAAGAGACAGGTTCATTAAAAGCTCGGCTCTATCAAAATACAAAAAAAAGGCTGGCATAAAGTTGGGGTCTATGAGCTGCGAACTTCAGCATATACATAGCTACATATTATACATACGCATACATATATGTACAAAAACGTATACATATAGCTGTCGCTGACACTTTCCATCGTGGACTTTGCTTTGGAAAATTTAAGTTGTGGCAATAAATAAAAAAAAAAACAGAATAATGTTTAGATTTTTTTATACAGAAGTGAAGCTCACAAAAATGTATTAGGAAGTAGCTAAATCTGGAGAAAACGGTGGATGCCAAAAATCTTAAACAGTTACAGAGTCATTGCAGTTATCATTGTTAAATTTGTTTGTTTTTACTCCAGTACACACTATCTATTCTAATGAGAATGTTTTTTCTTTGTGTAACCATCTGTAAATATATAATTTGTAACGTTCAGTTTATCTAACAACTATTTTGAGAGCAAAGTTGTGCCTGTGTATTGATAAAACTTTTAAATAAGTTTTAGTTTCAAAACCTTAAGTAAATTCAACTTTAACTAACGGTAACTATACGAGAGACATGCAAAAGCACGAAAATAGAAAATCCTGTTCCATTTAAAAGTTTTCCTTACGTTTTTCTTTATCAATTACATAATAAATTTTGCTTTGGAAAATTTAAGTTGTGGCAATAAATAAAAAAAAAAACAGAATAATGTTTAGATTTTTTTATACAGGAGTGAAGCTCACAAAAATGTATTAGGAAGTAGCTAAATCTGGAGAAAACGGTGGATGCCAAAAATCTTAAACAGTTACAGAGTCATTGCAGTTATCATTGTTAAATTTGTTTGTTTTTACTCTAGTACACACTATCTATTCTAATGAGAATGTTTTTTCTTTGTGTAACCATCTGTAAATATATAATTTGTAACGTTCAGTTTATCTAGCAACTATTTTGAGAGCAAAGTTGTGCCTGTGTATTGATAAAACTTTTAAATAAGTTTTAGTTTCAAAACCTTATGTAAATTCAACTGTAACTAACGGTACCTATACGAGAGACATGCAAAAGCACCAAAATAGAAAATCCTGTTCCATTTAAATGTTTTCCTTACCTTTTTCTTTATCAATTACATAACAAATTTTGCTTTGCAAAATTTAAGTTGGGGCAATATATAAAAAAATAAAAACCGGATTGAAGAAGATGTTAGTGGAGTAATGGTTATATTTTTATACAGAGGTGAATCTCTCAAATATGTACAAGAAGTAGCAAAATTTGGAAAAAACGGTGGATGTTAAAACTCTTAAGCAGTTACAGATTCATTGCAATTATCATTGTTAAATGTCTTCGTTTTTACTCTAGTACACACTATCTATTCAAATTCATGTTTTTTCTTTGTGTAACCATCTGTAAATATATAATTTGTAACGTTCAGTTTATCTAGCAACTATTTTGAGAGCAAAGTTGTGCCTGTGTATTGATAAAACTTTTAAATAAGTTTTAGTTTCAAAACCTTATGTAAATTCAACTGTAACTAACGGTACCTATACGAGAGACATGCAAAAGCACCAAAATAGAAAATCCTGTTCCATTTAAATGTTTTCCTTACCTTTTTCTTTATCAATTACATAACAAATTTTGCTTTGCAAAATTTAAGTTGGGGCAATATATAAAAAAATAAAAACCGGATTGAAGAAGATGTTAGTGGAGTAATGGTTATATTTTTATACAGAGGTGAATCTCTCAAATATGTACAAGAAGTAGCAAAATTTGGAAAAAACGGTGGATGTTAAAACTCTTAAGCAGTTACAGATTCATTGCAATTATCATTGTTAAATGTCTTCGTTTTTACTCTAGTACACACTATCTATTCAAATTCATGTTTTTTCTTTGTGTAACCATCTGTAAATATATAATTTGTAACGTTCAGTTTATCTAACAAATATTTTGAGAGCAATGTTGTGCCTGTGTATTGATAAAACTTTTAAATAAGTTTTAGTTTCAAAACCTTATGTAAATTCAACTGTAACTAACGGTACCTATACGAGAGACATGCAAAAGCATCAAAATAGAAAATCCTGTTCCATTTAAATGTTTTCCTTACCTTTTTCTTTATCAATTACATAACAAATTTTGCTTTGCAAAATTTAAGTTGGGGCAATATATAAAAAAATAAAAACCGGATTGAAGAAGATGTTAGTGGAGTAATGGTTATATTTTTATACAGAGGTGAATCTCTCAAATATGTACAAGAAGTAGCAAAATTTGGAAAAAACGGTGGATGTTAAAACTCTTAAGCAGTTACAGATTCATTGCAATTATCATTGTTAAATGTCTTCGTTTTTACTCTAGTACACACTATCTATTCAAATTCATGTTTTTTCTTTGTGTAACCATCTGTAAATATATAATTTGTAACGTTCAGTTTATCTAACAACTATTTTGAGAGCAAAGTTGTGCCTGTGTATTGATAATACTTTTAAATAAGTTTTAGTTTCAAAACCTTATGTAAATTCAACTGTAACTAACGGTACCTATACGAGAGACATGCAAAAGCATCAAAATAGAAAATCCTGTTCCATTTAAATGTTTTCCTTACCTTTTTCTTTATCAATTACATAACAAATTTTGCTTTGCAAAATTTAAGTTGGGGCAATATATAAAAAAATAAAAACCGGATTGAAGAAGATGTTAGTGGAGTAATGGTTATATTTTTATACAGAGGTGAATCTCTCAAATATGTACAAGAAGTAGCAAAATTTGGAAAAAACGGTGGATGTTAAAACTCTTAAGCAGTTACAGATTCATTGCAATTATCATTGTTAAATGTCTTCGTTTTTACTCTAGTACACACTATCTATTCAAATTCATGTTTTTTCTTTGTGTAACCATCTGTAAATATATAATTTGTAACGTTCAGTTTATCTAACAACTATTTTGAGAGCAAAGTTGTGCCTGTGTATTGATAATACTTTTAAATAAGTTTTAGTTTCAAAACCTTATGTAAATTCAACTGTAACTAACGGTACCTATACGAGAGACATGCAAAAGCATCAAAATAGAAAATCCTGTTCCATTTAAATGTTTTCCTTACCTTTTTCTTTATCAATTACATAACAAATTTTGCTTTGCAAAATTTAAGTTGGGGCAATATATAAAAAAATAAAAACCGGATTGAAGAAGATGTTAGTGGAGTAATGGTTATATTTTTATACAGAGGTGAATCTCTCAAATATGTACAAGAAGTAGCAAAATTTGGAAAAAACGGTGGATGTTAAAACTCTTAAGCAGTTACAGATTCATTGCAATTATCATTGTTAAATGTCTTCGTTTTTACTCTAGTACACACTATCTATTCAAATTCATGTTTTTTCTTTGTGTAACCATCTGTAAATATATAATTTGTAACGTTCAGTTTATCTACAACTATTTTGAGAGCAAAGTTGTGCCTGTGTATTGATAAACTTTTAAATAAGTTTTAGTTTCAAAACCTTATGTAAATTCAACTGTAACTAACGGTACCTATACGAGAGACATGCAAAAGCATCAAAATAGAAAATCCTGTTCCATTTAAATGTTTTCCTTACCTTTTTCTTTATCAATTACATAACAAATTTTGCTTTGCAAAATTTAAGTTGGGGCAATATATAAAAAAATAAAAACCGGATTGAAGAAGATGTTAGTGGAGTAATGGTTATATTTTTATACAGAGGTGAATCTCTCAAATATGTACAAGAAGTAGCAAAATTTGGAAAAAACGGTGGATGTTAAAACTCTTAAGCAGTTACAGATTCATTGCAATTATCATTGTTAAATGTCTTCGTTTTTACTCTAGTACACACTATCTATTCAAATTCATGTTTTTTCTTTGTGTAACCATCTGTAAATATATAATTTGTAACGTTCAGTTTATCTAGCAACTATTTTGAGAGCAAAGTTGTGCCTGTGTATTGATAAAACTTTTAAATAAGTTTTAGTTTCAAAACCTTATGTAAATTCAACTGTAACTAACGGTACCTATACGAGAGACATGCAAAAGCATCAAAATAGAAAATCCTGTTCCATTTAAATGTTTTCCTTACCTTTTTCTTTATCAATTACATAACAAATTTTGCTTTGCAAAATTTAAGTTGGGGCAATATATAAAAAAATAAAAACCGGATTGAAGAAGATGTTAGTGGAGTAATGGTTATATTTTTATACAGAGGTGAATCTCTCAAATATGTACAAGAAGTAGCAAAATTTGGAAAAAACGGTGGATGTTAAAACTCTTAAGCAGTTACAGATTCATTGCAATTATCATTGTTAAATGTCTTCGTTTTTACTCTAGTACACACTATCTATTCAAATTCATGTTTTTTCTTTGTGTAACCATCTGTAAATATATAATTTGTAACGTTCAGTTTATCTAACAACTATTTTGAGAGCAAAGTTGTGCCTGTGTATTGATAATACTTTTAAATAAGTTTTAGTTTCAAAACCTTATGTAAATTCAACTGTAACTAACGGTACCTATACGAGAGACATGCAAAAGCATCAAAATAGAAAATCCTGTTCCATTTAAATGTTTTCCTTACCTTTTTCTTTATCAATTACATAACAAATTTTGCTTTGCAAAATTTAAGTTGGGGCAATATATAAAAAAATAAAAACCGGATTGAAGAAGATGTTAGTGGAGTAATGGTTATATTTTTATACAGAGGTGAATCTCTCAAATATGTACAAGAAGTAGCAAAATTTGGAAAAAACGGTGGATGTTAAAACTCTTAAGCAGTTACAGATTCATTGCAATTATCATTGTTAAATGTCTTCGTTTTTACTCTAGTACACACTATCTATTCAAATTCATGTTTTTTCTTTGTGTAACCATCTGTAAATATATAATTTGTAACGTTCAGTTTATCTAGCAACTATTTTGAGAGCAAAGTTGTGCCTGTGTATTGATAAAACTTTTAAATAAGTTTTAGTTTCAAAACCTTATGTAAATTCAACTGTAACTAACGGTACCTATACGAGAGACATGCAAAAGCATCAAAATAGAAAATCCTGTTCCATTTAAATGTTTTCCTTACCTTTTTCTTTATCAATTACATAACAAATTTTGCTTTGCAAAATTTAAGTTGGGGCAATATATAAAAAAATAAAAACCGGATTGAAGAAGATGTTAGTGGAGTAATGGTTATATTTTTATACAGAGGTGAATCTCTCAAATATGTACAAGAAGTAGCAAAATTTGGAAAAAACGGTGGATGTTAAAACTCTTAAGCAGTTACAGATTCATTGCAATTATCATTGTTAAATGTCTTCGTTTTTACTCTAGTACACACTATCTATTCAAATTCATGTTTTTTCTTTGTGTAACCATCTGTAAATATATAATTTGTAACGTTCAGTTTATCTAGCAACTATTTTGAGAGCAAAGTTGTGCCTGTGTATTGATAAAACTTTTAAATAAGTTTTAGTTTCAAAACCTTATGTAAATTCAACTGTAACTAACGGTACCTATACGAGAGACATGCAAAAGCACCAAAATAGAAAATCCTGTTCCATTTAAATGTTTTCCTTACCTTTTTCTTTATCAATTACATAACAAATTTTGCTTTGCAAAATTTAAGTTGGGGCAATATATAAAAAAATAAAAACCGGATTGAAGAAGATGTTAGTGGAGTAATGGTTATATTTTTATACAGAGGTGAATCTCTCAAATATGTACAAGAAGTAGCAAAATTTGGAAAAAACGGTGGATGTTAAAACTCTTAAGCAGTTACAGATTCATTGCAATTATCATTGTTAAATGTCTTCGTTTTTACTCTAGTACACACTATCTATTCAAATTCATGTTTTTTCTTTGTGTAACCATCTGTAAATATATAATTTGTAACGTTCAGTTTATCTAACAACTATTTTGAGAGCAAAGTTGTGCCTGTGTATTGATAATACTTTTAAATAAGTTTTAGTTTCAAAACCTTATGTAAATTCAACTGTAACTAACGGTACCTATACGAGAGACATGCAAAAGCATCAAAATAGAAAATCCTGTTCCATTTAAATGTTTTCCTTACCTTTTTCTTTATCAATTACATAACAAATTTTGCTTTGGAAAATTTAAGTTAGGGCAATATATAAAAAAATAAAAACCGGATTGAAGAAGATGTTAGTGGAGTAATGGTTATATTTTTATACAGAGGTGAATCTCTCAAATATGTACAAGAAGTAGCAAAATTTGGAAAAAACGGTGGATGTTAAAACTCATAAACAGTTACAGACTCAATGCATTAATAGACAACCTTTACCATTGTTAAATGTCTTCATTTTTACTAGAGTACATACTTTGTATTGTAGTGAGAATGTTTTTCTTTTATGTAAATATATAATTTGTAACGTTCAGTTTATCTAACAACTATTTTGAGAGCAAAGTTGTGCCTGTGTATTCATAAAACTTTTAAATAAGTTTTAGTTTCAAAACCTTATGTAAATTCAACTTTACCTAACGGTCACTGTACGAGAGACATGCAAAAGCACTAAAATAGAAAATCCTGTTCCATCTAAAAGTTTTCCTTACGTTTTTAGCTATCAATAACATCGTAAACTTGAATGGGCACTTAAGGTTGTTATTTACGAGCAACATCAATGGAAATAAAAGAAATAGATGCGGTATGTAATCTTAAGATATTTAGGGAGAACTCCCTCTGTCCCTAGGTACCAAAACAAAATGTTATTGTTCTCCAGCAAGTAAATGCCATGGTAATGAAGACAAAATTGCACATACCTAGAGCAGACTAGTATCTACTTCTGTTTCTATGTAGGTAATTTCTTCGTTTGAAACTGACAATAGTGCCTACACTTAGAGTGAATAGTGACACAAATTAAAAGAATCAGGCGCAGTCGAGACGAGGCACGTACATAAGCTAAATAACTCCAGTAGACACTAACACAATTTTCCCCCCAACTCTGTAATTTATGGTTATGTATAGTCAAATACCTACTTATGAATTAAATTTTAATCTAAAAGGTGAAATTTATGTTTTGTGAACATAGACTCTCATTATTTTCTTAAATTACTTAGATAGAAGTAAAATTCCACTGTATCTACCTACAATATTTCAGGAAACTATATTACACCTTCGCAAAGCCAAAATACTTAAACTGTGAAGGGATTGTGGTATTAGTTATGAGGAAAATTTTATGGCTAAAACAAAAGTTGGACATTAAGGCCCTTTTTCTTCAATTCTCTTTGCTCACTGACAAGTTAAAAGGCATAGGTTTTTCTATTATCAGTAAAAAAAATTAAAAGCTGAGCTGAGGTCATTTTTTTTAGAGTACTGAACTTGGAAGAATGTTCGCGTGATAGGTGACCATTTACGATGATAGTCTGAACATGGCGGGTTAATATCTTTGTCCTAATTAGCAAAGTAAAATAAAAATCGCCACATCGATATGATACACACTAACATATCTGTGCTAGAGAAATAGAACATAATACTTAATTTGCAACATGATTCAAGTGTCTTTCTATATTAGATTACTAGAAAAAATTAAATTTGTAAAAGGTATATGTGCAAAACAAACAGAAATTAAGAAAAAACATTAAATGTTTGGATCGGGAATAGAACCCGGTTCTCACTACCGGTAGTCAATTTACCCATCGAACTGCAATAGCCAATTAATAACTTAACTATATGTTCAAAAATGAATTACCTTTAGTATTTTTCCCTTGGGGCGTGTACGTAACAAAGGGCGTTTTAATTATGTCCAAAAAGTTGACTCAACGATTTTGGAAAACAATATGTGCCAAAATGTGATACGTTAAAAAAAGATATTTAAAAAACTTGACTTTTATGACTAGGTCCTTTTTATTATGTTTAGTTAGCTCCACAATATCACTTCATTAAAACCAAACCAATTGTGTTGTAATGTGCTCAAGATGTGCTATCATGTGCCATTAAAAAATAATATTTACTTGAAAAATTGAATTTTTATTGAGACATCCTTTTTGTGGTATTTAGTTAGCTCCGCAAAATCACTTTATCAAAACTAAACTTATAGTTCTGTTATGTGCCCGCAATGTGCTGTTATGTGCCAATGTGAAAAAAAAATATTTGAATAAAAAGTTTAGATTTTTGTAAAACGTTAAGTCTTTGTTAATACTTTCTATACGTATTGATAAATGTGGTACGATGAAATAGCATAATAATATACTTAACATAGTATTCGCATATTGTTCATGAAACATCACCATACATTCTTTTACATGTTATGCAACACATCTTGCATTAGGTAAGAACCTACCTGTACTTTTCATTAGTTTACGATTGTATAGAATGTATTGTACACTATAAAATTCGTATTATTATTAATATTATCAATACAGTGTTATTAAAACTTTTTAAATTTTTTATTGTTATTAGTAACTTTTTATATTTAATGATAGTTTTCTATTAGTGTAGGGAATAAACTTTTCATATGTTACCGTTTTAGTGTTATCACAACACATATGGTAGACAAAGAGTCTGAAATTTTTGCTCATTTATGTATACAGGGTTTTTCAAGTTGATGGGCTACTAGAAGTACATGAATGAGTAGAAGGAATTAAATTCTGAAACTTGGGCTCATTTGGTTATTGTTTATGCCGCTTCTTTTAAAAATATTTTCAAGTTCGATTTACATCCGGTTATACCGGAAGTCGATACCAACTTTGTTATTTTAAATGGAATGGTATCTTTTTTACGCTGAATTCTAATAAAACGTGTAATTCTAAGGTAAGTTTGATAACCAACTTGTACACCTATGACGATCGGTTTCTGAGTTAATTTAATTTATAGAAAAAAAATCGCTACCGCAACCCAAATTATAAAAAATCATAACTTCCACAAAATACGACTTAGAGTGTTGAAATTTTTACTATTAATAGCTGAATATTAGTGCTAACGCCTTGACAAAATTGAATTAAATAATTTATACAGGGCGTTCAAAATAAAATTCTAAAATTGAAAAATTTCAAAAACGAATAACCTCGTTTTTTCAAATGGCACCTACTATTTTTTATTTTTTCAATCGTTTCCTTTTTTTATCCTCTTTCGATCTATATGGATACTTCCTATTTTAAGAAACTAATTCAAAATTATTCCAAAATTTTCAAATAAAATAGGAAGTATCCATATAGATCAAAACGAGGATAAAAAAAGGAATCGATTGAAAAAATAAAATACAGTAGGTGCCATTTTGAAAAAACGAGGTAATTCGTGTTTGAAGTTTTTCAATTTTAGAATTTTATTTTGAACGCCCTGTATAAATTATTTAATTCAATTTTGTCAAGGCGTTAGCACTAATATTCAGCTATTACTAGTAAAAATTTCAACACTCTAAGTCGTATTTTGTGGAAGTTATGATTTTTTATAATTTGGGTTGCGGTAGCGATTTTTTTTCTATAAATTAAATTAACTCAGAAACCGATCGTCATAGGTGTACAAGTTGGTTATCAAACTTACCTTAGAATTACACGTTTTATTCGAATTCAGCGTAAAAATATACCATTCCATTTAAAATAACAAAGTTGGTATCGACTTCCGGTATAACCGGATGTAAATCGAACTTGAAAATATTTTTAAAGAAGCGGCATAAACAATAACCAAATGAGCCCAAGTTTCAGAATTGAATTCCTTTTACTAATTCATATACTTCTAATAGCCCATCAACTTGAAAAACCCTGTATATATCTTAGAATAGAAGATTAGTAATTATTAAGTAATAAATATACATACTTATAAAACAATACGAAATTACTTATGTATTAAAGTCATTTTCCTATTCTCGTCAAAGTAAAATTTCCATTTTTTTTCATAATAACATTTCTAGTAGAGAAAGTATAAATGAAAACAGCATTTTACGAAAAATCTAAACTTTTTATTCAAATATTTTTTTTCACATTGGCACATAACAGCACACTGCGGGCACATTACAGAACTATAAGTTTAGTTTTGATAAAGTGATTTTGCGGGGCTAACTAAATACCACAAAAAGGATGTCTCAATAAAAATTAAATTTTTCAAGTAAATATATTTTTTTTTAATGGCACATGATAGCACATCTTGATCACATTACAACACAATTGGTTTGGTTTTAACGAAGTGATGTGGAGCTAACTAAACATCATAAAAAGGACCTAGTCATAAAAGTTAAGTTTTTTGAATAATTTTTTTTACGTAGCACATAATAGCACATTTAGGGCATATTTTGGCAGATATATATTTTTTTTAATTCCAAAATTGTCGAGTCAACTTTTTGGACATGTTTTAATTATGATTTCTGGTACAAACAGCTCATATTCTCCTCGGAAATAAAATCAAAATAGATAACAGACTGCCTCCAAATCTACATCACAGACGCAGCGGTTGATTTTCGAAATTGTAAAAAGAGAGGAAAAAAGATTGAATGACGTTTACTTGGCAATTCGAGGTGGTAAAGGAACACGAAAACGGCCCAAAAGGTTTCTGCTTTGTCAGCTCAAATAAGTTTTCGGTTCAGGTGGAGGTAGTCTTGAAAAGAGCGTGTCCCGTTTTCTGATTTAGAAATGAGAATTTCCACAACAATTTTGACAACTTATCATGAACTAAATACCAAACAAACAAAGCAATAAAAAAATCTCATCTCTCCTTCCTGGAAATTGTTTAGTTTAGGTTATTTCCACTGTAATTGAAAATGTTTTGTGTTCATTGTATAACCCCTGAAAGAAATTTTTTGAAAGGACGGTACAAAGATAAATTGTTAATAAAAAAATTGTTGGAGACGTAAACGTAGGTCGTTTTAGTTTATGTTAAATAATGATAAAATTATTTTAGAAAATTAAAGTGTGAAGAAGACGTATATGCCTAACTAATTTGAAAATATTGAGGAGGTGATGCTGTTGATGAGAAAATATTAAATGCACTCCTTCACAGTAGTGATGTCAATATTGTAATGATTCGTTACTCAATACTCGTTACTTGGTAGTAATCGTAGTAATCGAGTACTACTTTGGGAAAGTAATCGTTACCGATTACTTTTAGTTATACCGCCTACTGCATCCCATCGGTACTGAATCGGTACTATCGGTACTGTTCGGTACATTAGTCGTAGGAGTCGTAAGACGAAGTAATCGAAGTAATTGATATGCCATGCCAGTTCGATTACCAATATTATTTCGTATAAAAAATGTACCATGTACCTGTTATATTCAATATCCATATTATGTACCTAAGTACATACCTAGGTATATATGATGTATGGGTGGAAATGAAACAGAACGAAGACTATCTATGATGAAGACAAGCTCGTGCTTAGAGGACTACTTGCACCATTCATCGTGTTATTATTATTTTATTATAAACATGTAGAGCAGCATCGCGTCGTTGTTGCGTCAACATACGATAATATAAATATCTGTATTTATAGTTATGTATAATTTAGGCACTAGGTACAATGTTAAAAAATGGCTTGTTGAATTCTATTGATTGATAAAGAGAGCTGCACTTTTGTTATTGTTATTGTTATTATTATAAAACTCTTAATTTCTATTGAACTATTTTTTTTTTATTTAGGAATAAACGATAATACATATAAAAAGGGAATAACATAATTATACATATACATATTACCGATTATTTATTGGTAATCGCCATGGTAATCGTCGTTACTGTGGATCGTACCTAGGTAAAAGATATTACGTATTACAGAAAAAGTAACGAGTATTTGTAACGATTACAAAGTAACGAGTATTGATTAATAAAGTAACTGGTACTAACGAGTACCAAAAAGTAATCGTACTTGACATCACTACTTCACAGTTCTAACATACGATGTACTTTCCCCTTCACCATTTCACTCCCTCCCATCCCCATCTCTTCTTGGCCAACCACGTTACTTAACGTTACAAATGCATATACCAGTTCTTCCACTCTCTCTCATGGACTACACGCATTGGAACAAATGGACGCAGGTACATTTAATTTGTAGCCTTTATAATACCTACGTAAAATTAACCCTTGAAAAGAAATTATTGCCATAAATAATCTACCGTATCAAAAAAAATCCATATCGATATCGTTAAAATTCACGTTATGAACCTAATGAGGTTTCTAACTTGTAAATTTCTTAACGAACCGATTTTCCAATAATAAGTACATTTAAATGAAAGGAGAATTGTGCTCGGAACAGAAGAGTAAAGAACCGTGTTTAATCGAGAGTTTAAAATTGCATTTGAAAACAAGAAACGAAAATTTCAGCTACACGAGCAGAACGTGGGCTTTGGAGTTTCCTAGAAACTTATTCTGGTGATGCACGCAATCATCGGGAAAATAAAGCATTAAAAGTTTCCAGTTGATTTCCGCTGCTTAACAATCTCCGACATTTTCAAGGATTCGTTGCCGTACATATAATTAATGGTCATGTTTGTTTCTCTAATTTTGTTTTTATTTGACAACTGTAAGCAAAGTAATTGTACAAAGATTAAGCGGAAAATAACAAATTGGAAGTAATATTATTGAAATTAAATAAATTACTGGAAGAATTGTTGGAAAAAAAAATGAACGTTTGATAGAGAAATATTAGAAACAGAAACAGGAGTGAAAGGCGGTTGAGAAAGACTAAAGTTAAGTCAGTGTTCAAATGGTGAGAATTATGGGATGTTCCGATTTAAAAACAATTAATAAGAGTGAAGGTGCCGGAACAACAAGTTTTCTAATGGATGACCATAAGATGATGATGCTAATGATAACGATGACAATAATGATCATATTCATCATCTACAATCATCATCGTCTTCATCATCAGCATCATCACCACCTTAATTTCAACATCTCCTTATTATCATAGACTCTTCATCATCACCATTAGCATAATCGACATCTTCTTCAACAACATTAATTATTTAGTTAAACATAAAAACACAAAAGTTTCAAGAAAAATATTTTATTGTTGACACCTGAAGAAGCTGTAGTACAGTGAAACAATTGTTGTGTCAACAATAAAATATTTTTCTTGAAACTTTTGTGTTTTTATGTTTAACTAAATATGGATCAGTTTCAACAAGTTAAGGCTTCCACAATCGAACATTAATTATCTTCATCACTATCATTATCACCTTTGTCATCATTTTCATGATAATGGCAACGTTTGAAGGTGGTGATGGTAACGAAGATGGAGATAATAAAATAGATTATTATTGATAGTGATGAAGATAAAAATAATGAAAATAGAGTTGATGACAATACTGATGAAGACGACACTCTGATAATGATAAGCATAACTTATGATGATAAGGTCAAGGCAGTGGCGGATTTACCAGCAGGCTGAATAGGCTAAAAAAAATTTTTTTGTCTTACAGAAATAAAAAAAAAAATATTATCTTATACACGTAAAGAAACGAGGCTCAAAAAATTAACAAAAATTACAATATTTTAGTGCTATACAGTATACTGAATACACTAACGTCTGTATATGAAAAATTACTAAATAAACGCTTATTTATAAATATACTATTGTGATTTTGAATTTTTAAAATATTCCAATAGCGTTTAAGTATTACATTTTAAATTTAGTATTTTTACCTATTTTTTAAATTAATTACTGTCATAATTTTTTCTTCAGGTCCACCCACACTATTCAATTAATGTGTAATATGTTTCACCACTTAAATATATCTATTCGAAGATATGGGATCCGAAAAGAAATGCTTAAAAATAACAATAACAAATATTATATAGATATGTATATATGTGGAAAATTAATACTTTTCTATTGATATTTCTGATGATATTAACAACCTGTTTGAGTGTAGAATAAAAATTTAATAAATGTACACGTAAAAAATTGCATATTGTTGCACAGAATTTCATAAATATTATTTATACATTTCTTAGAATGATGATAATTAAAAAAAACAATAATGAGAATATTGTAATGAATAAAAGCTGTAAATATCCATTCAACGAAAGTTCTTCTTAACATTCTTACATTTTTAATCGTAATGAATTCGTATCAATATTTGTTGATTAGTTTGATAAAAATATAATGCAATCATAAAGTTGCAATTACATTGACAAAAAATTAATTGTGAACTACGGTATAGAATTGCAAGTGTCAGTAGGGGCGGCAAATGTGTAAATCCGCCACTGGTCGAAGGTGATGCTAATGCTGATAATAAAAACTCCATGATAATGATGAGAATAGTGATTGTTGATGATGAATATGATGCTGATGTTAAGGACTTATTGATAATGATGAGGATGATAATTGCAGATGCTGACAATAATGACGCATCACAACCACTTCATCGCCAATAGTCGTCATCCTCATCACTATCATACTATTATAATCTTCTCCATAAGCATCAGCATCAAAATAAAATCCTCAACACAATCTTCATCATCCTTATATTCATTAATATAAATCATAATCCTTATCGTAACCAGCCTCGCCGTCACCCCCATCTCCATTACTACCAGACGTCAACAAAACGAACGGGATTGTGATAATGATAAGGACGAAGGTGATGGGGTTGCTTGATAGGTATATATGAGGATACGAATGTAGGTGATGAAAGTGATGCTAACAATCAAGATTTTATGATAAAGATGAGGTGATGACTGAGTGGGTTGAAGATGAAGATAACAGTGATTCTGATGATGAGGATCATCACATTCACCTTCCTTTTCATTACCAACAATCATAGAATCTTCATCATCAGCATCAGTATAATCCTCGCCTACACCACTCACTATCAATCATAATTCTCATTATGAGAAAATCGTCCTCATCAGCTGCCTCACCACCAGTCATAATCCTTATCATTATCACGTCTTAACCAAACGTCGTCATCGACATGTCAATGATGAGGATGATGCTGTTGATGAAGACTCTATAATAATATTGAGGTGTTGAAGATGTAGATGCTGTCATAATAATGATAACGATTATGGTAATAAAAATAAGAATAAGAATGTGATAATGATGAAGATGAGATAATAATGATGATTAACTCTATATTAAAATCAAATTGTAGCAATCGTAGAAAAATTTTCAATATTGAAGTTACGTATTATAATGCGTTTTCGTAATACTTTGATTTGTTATGATTTTATTAGGTAGGTTTTAATTTCAAATTAAAACTTTACAGAAGCCTTAACGTACTTTGGAAAACAATTTGTTTTCAAGGGTAAAAACAAAAAACAAAGAAATTGGATTAGTAATCATCAAAATATAAAAGTTGAAAAATTACTTATTTTTAGTATGATGTAGGTAATTGGCTACTGATTAAAAAATGTTTTGAAAGAAACAAATTTGTTTTCCTTCAGTAATAAACATGTTAATTGCTTCTAAGGAAACCTCAGAGGAATTTGCTTCACAAAATTCATTAGTTTGCAATCCATCTTGTTTTCTTGTTTATTTGAGTGGGATTCAACGAGATTGATGAATTAGAAATACCTAAGAAGTTTTTCAAGGTCTGTTCTTAAAATAAGTATACAAACAAAGTTACTTTGATACTTTTGAGAAATATTAAAACAAAATAAGAATAGGATACGCATTACATCAAATGTCGTAAACAATAGGGCAATGAACTAGTTAACAAACAGTACCAACAAAAACTTAAGGAATAAATACCAACAGAAAAACACTAAGACACTGCCTGTGTATTTGTTCTTCTACTAACTAATTGTGAATTTATTTATCTCTATGTGTAAGAATTAAAAATGCTTAAATTATTTTTGTACAAACTGCTGAAGGCTGATTGTAGTTTAGACAAAATAAAAACCAAAAAAAGTCTGGGGGTGGTCATAGAGAGATTAACAAACAACCTCAGAAGAGCAGTGAGTCGCCATCTGTTAACATTTTTGGTAATCGTTAGCGCTCTCAATTTTCTACCTTTAATAAATAATGTTCCTGTTGGATTTAATATGGGAAGACTCTTATCTTCCCTTTGTTTTTGCATATATACAATAATAATTACTTTACCCTTCAAGTTTATTGAATTACCTAAAGGTAATTTCGACTGAGTTACTTTCATTCAAATTATCAAAGTAAACAACGAAAATTAACTGATACCTAATAAAATATTCATTTTCGGAAACGTTTTATGGTTATCTTAAGACATATTGTAAACTTACAATTCCGAAAGTTGTTTACCAACTATTCACGCTCCATTTTATGGGAAAGCACAGGGTGGTTTCGACAAAATTCATAATTTT
This sequence comes from Agrilus mali, assembly GCA_029378335.1. Lineage (NCBI taxonomy): Eukaryota > Metazoa > Arthropoda > Insecta > Coleoptera > Buprestidae > Agrilus > Agrilus mali. Next base: position 2,618,436 of record CM055657.1, on the reverse strand, counting down.
GGAGTCTATCGCCTTTCAAATTAGTTTGTGTACGTGTTGAGTTAAATTTATTGAGAAAAAGTTTAAAAGAATGGACGAAACACAAAAATTAAATTGGAATATAATAACAATTGTGTCATTTTACTGCCTTTCGTGCAAGACGACCAACTGATGAATATTAAAAGTCCCTGCAAGGTTTAAGTTATACAGGGTTGATAAAAAATAATTCACAAAATCTGAACAGGTAATTTTTTATTAATTTTGTTGGTCTTTTCGTGATATTTTCAACCCCCTCCCTGCAACTCCTTAATCTGTAGCTATGTGGGGACTCTATGAGAGAAGCTCTTCTAAAACTTAATCCGATAATGCCAACAAAGTAGGGGTGTGCTCATTTGGTTTCAGTCAAAAAATTGAATGTCAAGTAGAAGGTGGTAACTTTTGGCATTTTTTGACTGAAAAGAAATGAGCAGACCCCTAAGTTTGTTGGCTTTATCGAATTGAGCTTTAAAGTGCTTCTTATAGAGCCCCCACACGAGCTAGTTGGGGTTGCTACAAAGTAAGAGGTTGCAGGGAGAGGTTGAAAATATCAAAGAAAAGCGAACAAAAATTTAGGGGTTTTTTTAAAAATAACCCCTACCCCGTTCAGAAGATATTAATTTAGTGCGTTACTTTTGTTGATCAACCCTGCATATTAGAAACATTCTCCCTAGAGAATCACTGTTGAGTTGGTACTCCTTTTAAAAAATCATATTAATAACTTTGTCGATTGATCAATTGAAAAATGACAGCTATACAGGGTTTTTCAAGTTGATGGGCTATTAGAAGTATATTAATTAGTAGAAGGAATTCAATTCTGAAACTTGGGCTCATTTGGTTATTGTTTATGCCGCTTCTTTTGAAAATATTTTCAAGTTCGATTTACATCCGGTTATACCGGAAGTCGATACCAACTTTGTTATTTTAAATGGAATGGTATATTTTTTACGCTGAATTCGAATAAAACGTGTAATTCTAAGGTAAGTTTGATAACCAACTTGTACACCTATGACGATCGGCTTCTGAGTTAATTTAATTTATAAAAAAAAAATCGCTACCGCAACCCAAATTATAAAAAATCGTAACTTCCACAAAATACGACTTAGAGTGTTGAAATTTTTACTAGTAACAGCTGAATATTAGTGCTAACGCCTTGACAAAATTGAATTAAATAATTTATACAGGGCGTTCAAAATAAAATTCTAAAATTGAAAAACTTCAAACACGAATTATCTCGTTTTTTCAAATGGCACCTACTATTTTTTACTTTTTTCAATCGATTCCTTTTTTTATTCTCTTTCGATCTATATGGATACTTCCTATTTTAAGTAATAATTCAAAATTATTCCAAAATTTTCAAATAAAATAGGAAGTATCCATATAGATCGAAAGAGGATAAAAAAAGGAATCGATTGAAAAAATAAAAAATAGTAGGTGCCATTTGAAAAAACGAAGTAATTCGTGTTTAAAGTTTTTCAATTTTAGAATTTTATTTTGAACGCCCTGTATAAATTATTTAATTCAATTTTGTCAAGGCGTTAGCACTAATATTCAGCTATTACTAGTAAAAGTTTCAACACTTTAAGTCGTATTTTGTGGAAGTTATGATTTTTTATAATTTGGGTTGCGGTAGCAATTTTTCTTCTATAAATTAAATTAACTCAGAAACCGATCGTCATGTCATAGGTGTACAAGTTGGTTACCAAACTTACCTTAGAATTACATGTTTTATTCGAATTCAGCGTAAAAAATATACCATTCCATTTAAAATAACAAAGTTGGTATCGACTTCCGGTATAACCGGATGTAAATCGAACTTGAAAATATGTTTAAAAGAAGCGGCATAAACAATAACCAAATGAGCCCAAGTTTCAGAATTGAATTCCTTCTACTAATTCATTTACTTCTAATAGCCCATCAACTTGAAAAACCCTGTATATTTCAGTGTGTTTCCAATAATTAATACCTTATACGTAGTAAGTAACACCCTAAACGTATCCACATACTGGAGGTATTTACGTATCTACCTTTAGATATTAGACTGTAAACAGACATGTATGGTGGTACCTCAAACGATTTTCGTATTGGAAGAGCTTATCTCCCAGAGAAGCGATTTAGAGTGGGCGAAGCGACGATTGAGTTATGCTTTATTGATTAGAGCTTACGGGAAAAATGGTAGCGAATCTTTACACGTGTTATAAATAAAGCGAAAACAACTTATCCGGTTCCCAGTCACAAAAATCAATAATAATAGTAAAGAAATGAAGAAAATAAAAGAAAGAAAAGAAATTATGTAACTACTATCTTTTGTTTGTTGTTCTGGTTGAATGAGTGCTTTTAAGGTCGTTTCATATTTCAAATCTTGTTACTTATATAATAAAGGTGAAATGTGTCCCAATGTGTTTTGGTGCTTTTGGGTCTCTTTTTTAATTAAGTAATTAATGAAAAGTACCGAATTACTGACGTAAAAATAAACATTCCAAATACCATAAACTTTTTTAATTTATCTAAGTACTAGATGTATCTACAGTTTTATTTAGTCCACAAAAAATTTTAGAAATAAATTTACATAAGGCAATTAATTTTATCCAAATAAGTCAACAAATGGTTTCTTTTTGACTGTAATAAATATCGAATCCCCAAAAAATTCTAATTACTCACCCCCAGTTGTTTCAACTTCTTTCCTGAAGATTAATTAAGAAAAAAAGTTTTCCGGTTTCGCCAACTGGGTTACATTATTAATTATTGCAGATATATATTTTTTAACAGACGCAGATGTGGAAATCTACATAGCGATTTGAATTTGATATTTCCCGAACAAAAATGTGGGTCAGGGGTCAAGGATTCCCAGCAGAAATGCGTTAATCGAACTGTCCAAAAGCAATCTAACACTCAATTAATTTAGAGTCAGTAAGCCGGGGGATGTTTGAGCGGAACTGAAGATATTTAATGGTTAAAAGAACAAAATTACAGGTTACAATTTTATGCCCAAGTCAAAATACTTTTTATAACATTACATATGATTGTGAGTCTTTTTATAACATAAATTGAAATACTTGTTTCATTTTCTTTTTTTTTTTTAATTTAATTAAAATTCCGAGGATTACTGAGGTTCAAGATTGGTCCTTTATTTTATTTATTTCAGTATCTATACTCTCTTTTTCTTTTTAAGGATCTTCGTCCCTTATTATGTGGTAAAAATAGAAACAGAAAGATTTTTTTTAGATTTTTTTAGATTCCCATCACCGCACCCACAACGTTGAATCCAATTTTATTATTCATGGTTGGACAAACGTTGCTCCCCAACGTGCAGAATCTATTTCTACCTTTTGTGTAAGAAACTCTCTTTCGCATAACAACATATTTTTACCTCCGAGTCCTGAAAGTCTTCTTGGTTAAATAAAAAAAGTCTCCTTGATATTTCCCTGTACCTATCACGAAATAATTCCTGTCATTTCTAAAATTATAATCCTTGAGCTCATTTTATGAATACCAATAGGTACTCATAATACCAAACTTGTTCTTAGCCTTAGACGGTACGGCAAAAAATACATTTAAAACACAATCGAGACCTCGAGACCCTTTTTATTGACCCCTCGCCTGTCTCCTCACCACTTCCTACATTTCATTTCAACATCAAACATTTTTGCACACATGACAGTTACTCGTCACAGAAAAGTTAACATTTTAAAATTTTATTTCCAATTACATGAAAGAGTAAGTAAATTATATAGGCCCCGAGCACGTTAAAAAGTGCTTCAAGTGTCTATCTTAAAACGTAGATAAATACTTCAATACTTTATTATGACCGATTATTTTAGAATGGGCTTCAAACACGTTAATAGGGATTCATGCACATAAAAAAAGTTTAAAACACCTTCAAAGATGTTTAAACACCTTTAAAGGAGTTGTTTCACTTTAAAGTGGACTTATTACACTTTGAAATGAGCTTAAATATTTAAAAGAGATTCCAGCACTTATAAAGGCATTCGAAAAGGAATTCGAGTACTTTAAAATGGACTTGAAGGTTCTAAATACTTTCAAAGGTCTTCAGTAGTCTGAGAAATGGTTTTCGAGCACTATAAAAGGCTTCGACAGTATAAAAGAAGCTTTATCAGTATTGAAATTGATGGGCTCTGTAAAAGTCAATGAGTGAAAACTTCCTATAAAGTTTTGAAAGGGCTTGAAACACTGTAAGAAGTAACTTGCGAATTCAAAAAAAAATGTTTTTATTTTGTCCAATTTGATTTTTTGTACCTTTTTAAACTTCTAGGGTGGGTAAAATGTTTACTTAGTAGCTTTGGTTCATTATTTTTTTAAGGTAGTTGTTATAAAAAATAATTAAAAGCAAGACCAAGACCAAGACTCGGATAGAAGACTTGGCCTTGGTCTTGCTCAAATTCGTCTGATCTCGGTCTTGGTCTTGGTTCTGCTGAATTTCGTCTGGTCTTGGTTTTAGTCTTGGTCTTGCAATAAGTCTTAACGAACGTTTTTCAAAAAATTTTGAAAACATGTTTTCATTTGGCAAACATTTTTAAACCTAAATTCACTATCCACAAATTGAAAAAAAGTTCATTAAGATGTTATTTCTTATTATTCAATCATAAACGATAGTCTAAAATCAATTTTTAATTTATGGAGTACCTACTTTAGTGATGAGCAAAGCAAGACCAAGACTCGGATGGTCTTCGGCTTGGTCTTGGTCTTGTTTACTCAGTCTTGGTCTTGGTCTTCTTCGCAAGACAAGACCAAGACCAATTTTGCCCATTCTTCAAAACATTTAGATACCTATTTTCTTGCTCTTGTGTAATTCTTGTACACGTTATCTTGATTTATTTCAGTCTTGCCTCAAGATCTTGATCTAGACTTCAAGTATCCTTTATAAGGCCAATAATTGTTCCACCTGAAGAAGTCACTGTGTGGCGAAACACTTATTATGAAATTTTTAAAACAAAATTTTGTAACTGAAAATTGTGTTTGCTGCTGTGTTTAATAATTTAGTTAATTTAATTTAAGTAATATCTGGAATTATATGAAGTTAAAGCCTCATCAATTTGCTTTCATTAATTTGAAATTTCTGTCTTCAAAATTACGTATATCCAACTTCAAAAATAAAAATTTATTCACACAAAAAATACAAAAAATTTTCTTAGCAAACCTTTAATAACTCAAGATAGAGATTTGAGAGACAAGATATATACAAACTTTTGAGCAAAAATTCTTGTTAAAAAAAATTCTCGACTTGACTTGGTCATCTCGATATTGTATTGGGTCTCATATGAGCATCTTGTTATTGATTTTCAAAACAAGATCGATAAATTCTTGCCTCTTATAACAATTCTACAATTTAGACCCAAACTAAAACATTTTTATTTATTAGGTACTGAAGCTGGTTTTAGTTTTAGTTTATTCCTTTTCGACCACACCCCACAAACCAACAACTCGTACACCCAAACTCATCAATTTCACTTCCATTGTGTTTGCAATTTTCATGTCGGTATATAGGTATGTGCGTTCTTTCACTTTATAAAAGCCTCAAGTGTAAAGTAAAACAAAAAGCGTCATTTTTCACTTCAGCTCATTCAAGAACAAAACTCTCATGTGTCTCACTTACATCTTTGTTCTTTTGGTTGTCGCGTTGTTGCTTTATTATTCGAATGACAAGGACGTACAGGTATAATACACATGGTACCTCTACAAAATACCTACGGGTACATAAATACGCAGACATCTAAGTGAGTAGATAGGTACGTACATAACATACATATGTTACCGACAATAATGAAACCAGATAAAAAGAAAAAGAAAGGCCACAATGTCACTGGCACTGGCACTGGCACTGGCAGAATTTTAATGTAATGGATACGAAAGAGAGAAGGAAAAAGGGCTTCCTTTTATTTTTTATACGACGCGTTGTGGCATTCCTAATACAGGGTTGTAACCTATTTATGTACTCATATACCTCTATAGAAAAACTGAGGTTGACCACTAAGTCACTCACTCCCTCACTTTTATTTATAGTCCATAATAAAATGTTTATTGCCCCAGTTAATGACTACCAAAATGGCTTTCATTATAAGGGAAGCTTGTAAGCATTTACCATAGTTCAGTTTAACACACAGACATAACTATAAAAGGACTGCACGCAATTGTGAATAATTTTGTCTCTAATATTTATAGATATTATGGAACTGAAATAAATAAAAATAATACAAAACGTTGGTGTCTTGAATTGAAATTGAAAACCGAAATTACATTGTTACAAGAGCACTGAAAATACATCAACGCTTCAAATTACAGGGCCGAATTCAACTATCATGGTATGAATAAATGGGGATCACATCTTAGAGTAGGTACATTTGGTGATTTAAAAAAACGTGAAATATTGCACTTAAGAGATATTATGTATATCAAATATTTTACTTTAGTTGTTATTATATCATAATTATTTTTAAGCATAGGTGGGAATTTTAATTTAATAAAGATTTATTTCACAAAATTTAAACAATAGATTATGTAAATCCGGCCCTGGTCGTATTAAATTGATTCGATCGGGTTGAGTTGAATTCAGGTTGGGTTGGGTTTGGTTTGGATTGAATTATGACAAAATGATTTCTTTTTTTCAGGCACACATACCCAGATATAATTTCCTTCCTCTTATTTTCTTTCTTCCATCATTTGTCTGTCAATTTTGATAAGAAACCAAGTTGTTGATATATTGTATCCTTATATTTTTTGGTAGGTATATCTGCAAAATTATTGTCGAGTTAACTTGTCTGTCACGTATATTTCAGGGTTGCATCAGGTAATTTCGATAACAGCCTTTGGAATTGACTTTAGAGAAATAAGAAAACCTATTCGCGTAATATCTCTCTCTCTCTCACACACTCTCTTTATTCCAATATTGTTCATGTTCTTCGTTTTTCACTCATAAATTATGCATCTCACGCCATGGCACAATAATCGAGTACCTACCTACAGTCAAAAAAATACCGGCCAAGTGCGAGTCGAACTCGCGCACCGAGGGTTCCGTACAAACCTGTATATATGTGATGTAACTAAAAATTTAAGGTTTTCCGAATTTTTCCTTTATATGTGCTATAAAACATTGCTTCATACCAAATTTCAAGATTCTAAATCGACTGGAAGTACCCTTTAGGTTTTGATTCCCTTGCGAGTAGTTGCGAGTTTGAAAATATGCGGCTTAAATTGCTGTTTCTTTTTATTGCGTTGACATAGAAGTTTGATTTTGTTACAGCTTAAAGGTATTATAGACCTGAGTATTTGATATGAATTTCAATTTAATACCTCTACGCGTTCATGAGGAAAGAGGTAGTAACTTTAAAATTATTAAAAATATTTTTATTATATGATGTAACTAAAAATTTACGGTTTTCGCAATTTTTCCTTTATCTGTGCTATTAGACGTTGCTTCGTACCAAATTTCAAGATTCTGAGTTCACGGGAAGTACCCTGTAGGTTTTGATTCGAAAATTTGCGGAAATTTGCGGCATAAACGGCTGTATCTTTTGATTACGTTGGCTTAGAAGTTTGATTTTTTCACAGCTCCAAGGGACAATAGACCTGAGTATTTGGTATAAATTTTAGCTTGATACCTCCACGCGTTCCTGAGAAAAAGGGTCTTGACAGACGGACGGACGGACGGACAACGAAGGTATCCTATAAAGGTTCCGCTTTTTCCTCTTGAAGTGCGGAACCCTAAAAACGCGACGAAAATTTTGTTAAAAAACTTTAAACAAATTTAGATGATTGCGAGATTGTGACCTTTTCGATCATACAAAAGTTTGTTCTTTAAATCTTCCAAAAGTTAATTCTTTAGATTAATGAAATGGTCGCCCTTTTTATTCTTTTAAATTCAAAACGGGAACATGCAGTGACATCAAATTTTCAAGATGCTATTAAAAGAAAAAAATGGGATATTTGGAAAACTGAAATCGTTTGAAACAACTGTCGCAAGTATTACAGTTCCTTTATGTCAAGTTTAAACAAAAACAAGTACTTGTGCAGAATTTAAATATTTGAATCAAAAATTGTTTACAGAACAGATTCCAGGAAACAGTTTCAGGGACAGGGTGAACCCAATTTTACTAAATGTGGGGTTTACGATACCCTCACGAATCATGAAATTAGGCAAGAATATTTGAGTGTTACCAATTAATTGAACTCTCTGTATTCGCTATTTTAGCTAAAAATCAACTTCAAAATTTGAACAGTTTTCTGAGAAAAAAATTAAATTCAAACGATTATTTGTTCGAATTTAGACGACTGCTTTACTTTGTAACGTCTAAATATTAAATTGGGACTCATCTTTACAACATTGATACAAGTACCTATTACACTGAGAAAACAATCATGAAAATATTGCTAGAATTCTAGTAAAGATGACAAAAAATTTGTCAATTATATGGACGACCAGACGCTCAAGGAGATTTTACTGGAAATGTCTACGTAGTCAATCTACGTTCGGTGTTGAGACTGAATTCTAGTAAAATTGACTTGATTAGAAAATATTTTTTACAGTTCTTATCACTAATTTTACTAAACTATTCTCATTCTAGTATTTTTTTCTTTACGACACGATAAAAGTCTAGACTTATTTAGCTTGATTAATTATTCTAATACTCATTATTAGAAAGAATGAAAAATTGTTTTATGCCACCAAGTACCTACATTTTATGAGAATTCTAGTATTATGTACTTGCAAAATTTTGCTTGACGCATCAAGTAATAAAATCATGATTGTTTTTCTCCGTGTATGATCGATATTTTACCTAGATAATAATTTACCCTCATCTTAAAAAAAAACTGTCGAATTATTTAATTCAGTTCAGACAACTATTTATTGTGACATTTAAATATAACATTGCCATTTTTGGGACATTAATAAAACTACCTACGTATGGTCGACATTTTGTACAAAGATTGTCAATAGTTTTCTCAATAATCAACGCCAATAATCGACAATTTTCTCGAAAAACAAAAATTTTATTTGGAAGATGATTTATTTTAGTTCAGAAAATATTTTTTGTAACATTAAGACATCAAATGATTGTCCCATTTTTGGGAAATTAATAGAACTACGTATGGTCGACATTTTATCCAAAAATTGTCAATAGTTTACTCAATAATTAACCCCAATAATCGACAACAAAAATTGAATTTGAAAGATTATTTATTTTAATTCAGATTATTTTTTATACATTTAAACATAAAATAAGGATGTCATATTTAAAACATTAATAGAATTATCTGTGGTCGATACTTTACTCAAAAATCGGTTGTTTTTTCAAACAAAAAATCGAACTCAGATTATTAGTTAATTGATTTCACACATTTTTTTGTATCATCCAACGATAATGTAAAAATCTCATTAATGGCACTGTTTGTGGTCAATGCTTTTCCCAAAAATCAACCCCCAGTTAAAAGTTACAAAGTTTTTTTGAAATTTGGAAGAATTTTCTTGATACGTAGGCTACAAAAAAATTTTATTATGTAGTTTAAATATTTCGCTCTCCTTAAATACCTAATAATTTTATTTAATTTTCTCTAAAAGACTACCTCTAAAAAACGCTTTATTAAAAACCCTTCTAGCAATAACATCTCTGTAAATGTATATATGATACAAAATAACAATCCCTTTTGTCAGTACGTATAGTCGAATATTAGACTCTAATATTCTGTAATAAAATAAATTTTAAAGTAGGATCACAAAACTCGAAATATCTACAGAAGTATATAATTACGTATTTTATTTACCTCTAAAGTAAGAAATAATAATAAAGATACCTGAATAAGGCAACTGCCTATTTAAGTATGTCAGGTATTAAATTAAGCTCTTGTTATTAATTTGCCCTGCAGAGTTGTCTCCGTATTTCCACGATTATTTTTGTTATTTTTTAGCTTTCAAAAATTAACGTACATTTCAAGGAATTTTCTTCACTTATTAAATTCAATTCACAGAATTGAGGGGAAAAAATGATGTACATTTTACTAAATGAGGACTTGTTTGTTGTGTTACATCGACAGAAATCCTTAAAAAAATTACTGTAAGATGAAACGTTAATTTGTATTTCTTATCTGGCTTCAGTATCTGTTTGTTAAAATTTTTTTATAAAAATAGTTATAATTTTTTTCCCTCGGAAACCAATTATAGAAATTAAAAACGTTTACGGTACTATTTTCTTTTTATTTGGGTCCAGAACTAACAGTTGGTATCTACCCAAATATTCAACAATTTAAAGTATAAAAAAAGGTCAAATATCCTACTCGAAATAAAAATAAGATGGGACACAAGTTCAAAATTAAATTTTCGTAGACTTTTAACAAATGTAACGAACAGAGAACATTGGCCTTCATCCTTTCCTACGCGAAATATATTGTTCAATATTAAACGCCATCGTGCTGTGACAGTTTTATTTCAGTTTCAGTTACATTTTACTACTAAAAGATCTCGTGGAACAAGAAAGCCTGATATATTTATTTAAATCTGCCCATCTGGCCTTTTGGAAATACAACATTACGCATTTTGACGATTAATAAAACATTTCCAATTTCTGAGACAATTGCTTTTGGGATCATTATTTTTAAGGCCCATTATTTAGATAAACAACTTTAAATTCAAATCTTCTTTATTTCTAATACTTTTGTGCCAGTGTCGGTTTTATTTCTCTTCAGCTTCAAGAACTTCCTATAGAGGAAGGTATGTTTTCAAATTCTCATTACACTTCGACATTTTAATTATTTACCAAGAAGTTAACCTTTCCGAAAGAGCATAGTAAATGAGTAAACTCCGTAAAACTTGTACTCCACTTCCCTACTCGATCTACTGTTTAGATTATTACTTTAGCTACTAATTATAATTGAGTTGCTGTTCATGACGATGTCTTACGTGGTACAGTGTTTGGATACAACGTAGATACCCAATTTGGTACATAAAGGTAATTTGGAAAGTTTTGGTCACTTCAATTTCCTAATAAAAAAGATAGACACATTTAAGACAACCAGAACTAAAGCTTATTATGCTGATGCTGGTAAAAATAACCCCTGTTAGATATTACGTATCTTATCTGCCTTTACATACACATAAAGAGCCATAAAGTTAACGTAACTAGGCAGGTTGAAAATATTTACAAAAAAGTACCTATTGGGATGATAAAAGGCAAGTGATAACTAATTTTGGATTTTTTGTATCACGTAAAAACTGCTGACTTACTTCTGGTAAAGCTTAACAAAATTCAATGGTGATACTAAACAGAAGCATCGAGTAAAAGCTTTAATTTAATGCAGAAAACTTACTAAATTAAATATTGTTTTAACTCATAGAAATATAGCACTGTGTATTCAAGAGACAAATGTGTTTAGAACGGACGTAATAGCTGTCAACTTATGACGTCACGTTACTATGCTTTATTATGTTTATAGCAGATGCGCACGCTCACGCCACGTATACTACCCGTCCTAAATATGTGTTGGCATCCGTTAAAAATCTTAGTATTCTTCAACTCACTTTATATGCGTTATTTAATGAAAAATATTTTACCAAAGAAAGAACTTGTAATTTTTTGAATATTGAATAGTTCAAAACCGTTCAAAAAAGAATCTCTTTGATCTTTAACATTGGCAAGAATATAAATGCATCAAATTAATTTTTTTTTTTTGAACTTCCAGGTTTCTGTTATTGATTTGATTCTGTTCCCGAATGAAACAGAGAAAGCTTTACTTAGTAAGTTTTCGATAAAAGTTTCATACTACTACTAAGTAATATTAGTATAATTACAAAGAAAAAAAGGAAGGCACATAAAAACTTTCAGAAAGAAAACGTTGTAAGTACTTCAAACTTTGGAAGCTCCTTTTTTTACTAGTAATAAAATTTAAAACTTTTGAGCCATTATATAATACCTACTTAATCATACTATATTTTTTTTTAGGTAAATATATTCCGTTGAGGTTGTTAAAATGTCACACTTTTATCTCATTAAACTGGTTCTTTAAAGTTTTAAGTTGTATTTAATCAAAGGGTAAAACTAGAGAAAAATACGTACTAAAAGATGGAGTTATAATAATTTTTTTACGTTGATTTACCCTGACGCATAGTTTATCTTAAAAATAAATCGACATTTCGTCTTGCGTTTACCACTTCTACTTTTAAAATATGCAATGATACATAGAAATATTTAATTCTAGGACAAAATCAATGTTGCTAGGACTCTGTAATAAGTAAACAGGAACTAAAAAAAAAACCAAAATTGACTTCAAAAATAAAATTACTTGTAAAAAATTTGAAAGGAAATAATATCATGTAAAATCGTCTAAAACTAAAATGTATAATAAAAAATCATTTTGATTGTTTTAAATAAATTTAACAAAGAGAAATGTGAAAATCTGCTTCCCTAGATAACAAAAAAAGTTTCCAAGTTCTGGCTTATTCAAAATAAATTTTCTGATACTACACAAACAACTTACATGCCTCGTGGTAGCTACTGGGTGACAAATTGATTATAAACGGGAACAATATTCGAACAGCTGTTGACAAAAGTTGGACGAAAGTGGTGGCAAGTTTGTGAGAAAGGAGCGACAAGTGGATAAAACAACGCGTCTAGTAAGAGACCGCGAAACGCACTGAAACCAAACTGAAAACAGAGCTTATCAGGCGTCGGGACGTAGCAGATAGGAGAAACCGCCGTCGTCGAGAGGCGTCGAAAAGCGACGCCTGGCAGATCCCTATTACAGTGCTATTTTCGTCAATGTATGTACGTAGTTATTATACATTCACCTATAATACAGCAGTAAGAAAAAGAAGGATTTTGAGTTACAGTGTGAAAAATTGCTAATAGAGCTGCTAGAGAGATTCAAGGTTGAAGACTAGAACTGGAGTAAACCTTCATCAAAAGTGCTCCAAGATCTAAGCCTTAAAGTTCCTTCAATTTCCAATGATATAAAACAATAATTCGATCTCTTTAAAAGGGGCTACGAGAACTTTTAGAAAGCCTTCACGTACTTGAAAAGTCAACATGGCACTACAAGACAATTTCGGTTACTTTGTTATGGACATCAAGCAATATAAAAAAACTTCGATCTGATCACTTTAAATGGACTCGTTAGAACATTAAAAGAGATTCGAGCACTGTACAAGGCTTTCGAGCACTTTAAATTGTTCCTAGAGCATTTTAATAGTGTTTTATGCATATTATAAACGTTTTAAACACTTTAAAAGTGGTTTGAACACCATACCAAGGCTTCAAACACTCTAAAAGGACTTGGTTTGCATTAAAATGGACTTCGTGTACTATAAAAAGGATTCGAGCACTGTAAAGGGGCTTCGAGTAATTTAAAACAGAGTCGTGCACATTGGAAAGATTTGATTGGTCCTGGAACACTATAAAAGGACACTTTAAAAAGATCTAGCTTACTTTGCAATGGGCTTCGTACACTTTAACATGGATTCAAGCGCCACAAATAGGATTTAGATCGCTTTAAAATGTGCTTCGAGTTTTTTAAATGAGATTCGAAAACTTTAAGCACTATAAAAGGGCCTAGAGCATTTTAAAGGGCCTTTGAGCATTGTAAAAGGACTTCGATCACATAGAAGGTTTCAAACACTTTAAAAGGGGTATTTGGAGCACCTTGAGAAGGGTTCAAGCACTTTAAGCATTTTATAAAGACTCGATCACTTCATAAAAAGCTTCAAACACATAGAAATATCTACCAAGACCAATTAGTTGGCTACGAGTTTACAATTAAAAGAACCTGTTCAAAATTAACAATTAAAGAAAATTATTTTACACTAATCTACTTTTTAAATCAGATAAGAAATAAAATAGTTATCTGCGTTTTGCAGACAATATAGCATGCCAGGCGCCTTCGCCAATTATGATTTTGTGCATAAACACAAAGTTTATTTATTTTTAGGGTTCCGCAGCTCAAAAGGAAAAAGCGGAACCCTTATAGGATCACTGCGTTGTCCGTCCGTCTGTCAAGACCCTTTTTCTCAGGAACGCGTGGAGGTATCAAGCTAAAATTTATACCAAAAGCTCAGGTCTATTGTCCCTTGGAGCTGTGAAAAAATCAAACTTATAAGCCGACGCAATCAAAATATACAGTCGTTTATGCCGCAAATTTCCGCAAATTTTCGAATCAAAACCTACAGGGCACTTCCCGTGAGCTCAGAATCTTGAAATTTGGTACAAAGCAACGTCTTATAGCACAGATAAAGGAAAAATTGCGAAAACCGTAAATTTTTAGTTACATCATATAATAAAAATATTTTTAATAATTTTAAAGTTACTACCCCTTTCCTCATGAACGCGTAGAGGTATTAAATTGAAATTCATATCAAATACTCAGGTCTATAATACCTTTAAGCTGTAACAAAATCAAACTTCTATGTCAACGTAATCAAAAGAAACAGCAATTTAAGCCGCATATTTTCAAACTCGCAACTACTCGCAATGGAATCAAAACCTAACGGGTACTTCCAATCGATTTAGAATCTTGAAATTTGTCATGAAGCAATGTTTTATAGCACATATAAAGGAAAAATTCGGAAAACCTTAAATTTTTAGTTACATCACATATGTACAGGTTTGTACGGAACCCTCGATGCGCGAGTTCGACTCGCACTTGGCCGGTATTTTTTCAGTTTTATTTCCAATTTTAATTTTTATATCTTTACAAATAAATAATATATAAAAACCATGGAACTCTCTAAATAACTTAAAATCCATTATATATTTTCGCCATTGTATGTTAAAGCATTGGTTTGATTTCACTCCGTTAGGCACAAAGGCTTTTCTAGTCTCAATTAAACCAAAAGATGGCTACAGAAGTCTGAAAATAATTGAAATAAATGAATGAATAAGTAATCCTATAATTGAAGAAAAAATACAATACAAGTTTATTTGTTTTTTATTTAGTCTCCAAAAGAGTAAAAGCAGGACAAGAAATTGGAACACATGGACAGCTTACAAAAGAGGGTGATGTAATGCTCAATATTAGGGTGCCCTTTATAAACCCTACTTTTTTATTTTAATGACTTAAGCCTTTTGGAATATTTTTTTAAAAATAGTGTCTAAGAAATTTCATACGTCTATTTTAATTTTAACCCAATTCTTGCGCCACCAGAGTTGTAAATGGAAAACATTGATTGATATTTTAGAATAAATTTTAATCTTTTACATTTCGTAAACAAATTTATATACACTATTGAGACTGATATGTCTTTAAAGAAAATTTTATGCTCTACAAAAGCTATCTGATTGAAAATTTACGTAATATTAACCATTTTCATAATATCGGCCCCTAAATATTACACTGATTAAAAATTATATTAATATGAAGTTATTATATCATGTTATTTTATTAATTTGCAAATGCAAAAAGCAAATTAAGAAGTGACCCTGAGGCAAATATTTCTATTAGTTAAGAAGATTTTGTTCATTGGAGAAATTCTAACTAAAAAGTTCTTTTTCTTCTACCAGTTTCCATTTAACCCTTTAAGTATAATGGCTTGCAGGCTACGTCAGGAATAACAATTAAAAATTCAAATGGAAACATCAAGAACTAACTTTAGGACATTTTGAAAGCGAAAGCTTTACTTGTTGTCAAGGCATGAATTTCATTAGCATGAGAATAGCTTTAAGCAGAATTAGAAGCTCTGCAATCTCTTCGACTGAATCCAGTTAATGTAAATATAATAACAGAGAAATAAGGCAGACACTGTTTCTTTGAATCTTACCCAAACCCCACATGAATAATTTTATTTCAAATCATTAAAAAAAACAATAAATAGTGTAGCAACCTTTAAGTAAAAATATTTGACATATGTCTCCTAAAATATTCAATTAACAAAATAATAATGAAGATAATTTCATTAAACCTCGACACTCCCTTTGCAACAGCATTGAGTTTAGTTTTTATAATAACTCTGCCCTTTGTGCTTTCCCTTAGTGCAATATACATTTTTTATAGTGTGAGTGAAGATATTTCGATTAATTGCGAAGAATTTTGCAAAACATTCAACCAAAAACCGGTCCAGCCAAAAATTTACGTCGAAGGATTGGAAGAAGATACAAGGGCACAAGAAGTTGTCATTTCGGCCTATAAATTAACCAATGAGAGCTACATAAACAAGCAACCGTTTAACGAAAGTTATATTTTGGGTAGGGACACCAAATCGTTTCCAAAGTTTCAGGTGAAACAACTGAAACAACAGGATATCAACACAAAAAAAATTGAAGAAGATTTAGGTGAACTATCAGAGATGGCAATAAATGTACAGGAAGATGTTGATGAAATAATTAATTTTGAAAACGAAATTTACTCACAACCCTTTGGAAAAAACTATAAGGCAACCTTTAAGAAAGAAGATCCTGATGATAATAATTTTGAGCCATCAGTTATAAATAGTAACAATAAAAAATTAAAAGGTCTTGAAAGTTATACAAGATTTCAAGTTGAAGATGATTTTGAAGTTGTTGAAGACACAACTCGTAATTTTCAAGCACCTGCAGTGAGGAAAAAAGATGTTTATGATTCAAGTCCACGAACAACGATTAAAATTGATAAGGACTCTGAGGATTCTACACATGAATTGAAGGATTTCAAAACTGATGAACATGAATTATATGTAAATGATAAGAAGATGATGAATACAGGAAAGTACAAAAAGGAAGAAATGAAATCAAGTGAGAGACCCAATGTGATTTTCGAAACTGCAAATATCACAGCAAGTGTTAATATGTAGTACAAAAGGCAACTGAATGTTCTTTTATAATTTTTAATAACCACCATTGTTGTTGATTCATCTCCTGAAGAGCGAGTTGAAGAAACTTAAAAGTATAAATATTGTAACGCTATCTGTTAGGTGTTTATTTCGTAATAGATCAAGAACAACTCAAAGAATGAAAATAATAATACTATATACTAATTAAAATGTAGGTAATTAAGTGTTAATAAAGTAGTTGATGTTTGTTTATTTTCTTCTGTAAAATACAAATTACATTTTCTCAAAAGTCTACACGGTGAAAACAATCATGAAAATATTGCTAGAATTCTAGCAAACATGACAAAAAATCTATCAATTGTATGGTCGACCAGACGCTCAAAGAGATTTTACTAGAAATGTCTACGTAGTCAATCTACGTTCGGCATTGAGACTGAATTCTAGTAAAATTGATTTGATTAGAAAACATTTTTTATAGTTCTTATCACTAATTTTACTAAACTATTCTCATTCTAGTATTTTTTTCTTTACGACACGAAAAAATAATCGAGAGGTAGAGAAAAAAGTCTAGACTTATTTAGCTTGATTATTCTAATACTAATTATTAGAGAGAATGAAAAATTGTTTTAAAATACCACCGAGTACATTTTATGAGAATTCTAGTATTATTTACTAGAAAAATTTTGCTTGATTCATCAAGTAATAAAATCATAATTATTTTTCTCCGTGTATGATCGATATTTTACCTAGATAATAATTTACCCTCATCTTAAAAAAAAACTGTCGAATTATTTAATTCAGTTCAGACAACTATTTATTGTGACATTTAAATATAACATTGCCATTTTTGGGACATTAATAAAACTACCTACGTATGGTCGACATTTTGTACAAAGATTGTCAATAGTTTTCTCAATAATCAACGCCAATAATCGACAATTTTCTCGAAAAACAAAAATTTTATTTGGAAGATGATTTATTTTAGTTCAGAAAATATTTTTTGTAACATTAAGACATCAAATGATTGTCCCATTTTTGGGAAATTAATAGAACTACGTATGGTCGACATTTTATCCAAAAATTGTCAATAGTTTACTCAATAATTAACCCCAATAATCGACAACAAAAATTGAATTTGAAAGATTATTTATTTTAATTAAGATTGTTTTTTATACATTTAAACATAAAATAAGGATGTCATATTTAAAACATTAATAGAATTATCTGCGGTCGATACTTTACCCAAAAATCGGTTGTTTTTTCAAACAAAAAATCGAACTCAGGTTATTAGTTAATTGATTTCACACATTTTTTTGTATCACCCAACGATAATGTAAAAGTCTCATTAATAGCACTGTTTGTGGTCAATGCTTTTCCCAAAAATCAACCCCCAGTTAAAAGTTACAAAGTTTTTTTGAAATTTGGAAGAATTTTCTTGATACGTAGGCTACAAAAAAATTTTATTATGTACTTTAAATATTTCGTATCTAAATTTCTAAGAAGACTAAATTTGGAGCACAACACGATTTCTTTCCTGTAGGTACCTACCCACAAACCGAAGAAATTTAAATTACTGTTTTATTTTCAGATTCAATTTTCAAGATCATTTTATACCTTCGTCAAATTTCCTTCTTAAAACATGTTTTGGCCCAGTTCCTTTATTGATTCCCTTCCATCTTTAGCCTCTCGAACCACTTAAAAATGTAGAACTTGCAACATGTCACTTCCGGGGAGTTCAGGAACCGCTCCCATTTTATGGTAAAATTTAATGAAGTGATGAGTTAAAAGTTTAATATTGGTCGAGTGGGTACACAGTTATAAAAAGAATTTAACTGGTTAAGTAAATACGTAAATAAGGGGTGATGGATAAAAAAAATCATTTTAACTCAAAAACATCAAGAACAAAATATTAGAAAACAGATTTTACTAAAAATAAAACTAAAAGAGAAACAACAGTAAAAAGTGTTATTATCTAAGGGGTTCATAAAATACGTACGCATACAGGGGGGGGCTGAGTGTGACAAGATGTGACAAGGGGGGACGGGGGGTCTACGGCAACGTGACGTTCGCCGTTCATCAAAAAATTTTACTGAATTTTTACAGAATCCTTGGACTTCTGATAAATAAAAATATTATTTATTTGTTCGTTACAAAAGATATTTATTAGTTTATTTAAATTTTATTATGAAAATAAAATAAATATTTTTGACTATCAAAATTTGTGTATTATCAATCTTTATCATGTTGAGTGGGGGGGTTAGTTTTTGTGACGTAAAATTTACAGGGGGGGTCACAGAAAGTGTGACACAGCGTGACAACCGGGGGTCAAAAAAAGCTAATTTTAGCTTGACGTATTTTATGAACAGCCCCTAAGTTGAACTTTTAATACACGTTTTTTAAAGGATTCTTTAAATTTTTAATTATCCATATTTAATACATTTATAGGCGATCGACTTTATAAGAGAGAGATGGTCGAGAGGGTAAAACGACTGTCTTTAAGCATACGATGCGCTACGGTAACGAGTTCGAATCATAGCCGAACGAACACTTTTTTTGCTTTTATTTACTTTTTTTATAAATTTTCATTAGAAACAGAACCCTCTGTGAGCGACCCAAGCTAAGTATTTTATTATTTCATAAAGTAATAACACTGTGATGACAAAAACATCTAATATGTATTGAAAAGAGTGACAACCTTTTTGCCTTTTCGCATTAGCAACTTTCCCTTCCATTATCCTTTCCATTCGGTTAAGATGTGTAGGAGTAATGCATTATTGATTTAACGTACATAGGTACCTACTGGAAAAGCTTAGCCTTTTGGCTGCTTGCGTGCTAAAATGTAACTACAAGACTTTTATGTGACGCCTTGCCTTTGGGGAAGAACATAGCGAAGCAAGAACTATTGTTAAGTCCCCCAATGTCGTATGTTTGCCGCCTCCGCATATAAACAACCACTGGCGGCCAAATTAAACTGGTCGTGTTCTTTATTATTGCTGCCACTGCTATTGAAGATTTTCACAGTAATAGCAGACAAAACTTTACCCTCATTAGACACCCACGAAGATTATCCTTGAAAATATTACTTTTACCTTTAATTCTTATTATTATAAGGAAGGGTTCGCAGATTATTCCTGAAAATTTTTTTTTTTTTTTTTCTTTAATTCGCATTTTTAAGGAAGGATCTCTATAAGGTAAGTTTAAGATTTATCCTAATTAATTAGTAAAAAGAAAGTGACTGATGATTTAGAAATGAAGATATTACCAACACAATTTCAAACTTGTTCGTAAAATGAATTTAATTGTAATGGAAATTATATTTGAGACATTTCTTTCACGATCTGATAATCGTCAAATTTCGTCTTACATTTTGCTTTTTTTCTTCAAGTGTAAAAAGAAAGTAATTAGCTAATTAAAAAATACCGGCCAAGTGCGAGTCGAACTCGCGCACCGAGAGTTCCGTACAAACCGGTATATATGTGATGTAACTAAAAATTTAAGGTTTTCGGAACTTTTCCTTTATATGTGCTATAAAAAATTGCTTCATGCCAAATTTCAAGATTCTAAATCGACTGGAAGTACCCTTTAGGTTTTGATTCCCTTGCGAGTAGTTGCGAGTTTGAAAATATGCGGCTTAAATTGCTGTTTCTTTTGATTGCGTTGACATAGAAGTTTGATTTTGTTACAGCTTAAAGGTATTATAGACCTGAGTATTTTATATGAATTTCAATTTAATACCTCTACGCGTTCATGAGTAAAGGGGTAGTAACTTTAAAATTATTAAAAATATTTTTATTATATGATGTAACTAAAAATTTACGGTTTTCGCAATTTTTCCTTTATCTGTGCTATAAGACGATGCTTCGTACCAAATTTCAAGATTCTCAGTTCACGGTAAGTACCCTGTAGGTTGTTTTGATTGATAAATTTGCCTTTTGAGGGGCGGAACCCTAAAAATTGTTACTAAAGGCAAAAAACTACTATTAATAATGTCGATGAAATTGGAAGAGCACAATCTGTAGAATCAATAACAGACACATGGCTAAGTGCTAATTAAATGTCATAAAAAGAAAGTTAATGCCACTGGTATTTTTTGAAGAAAAATTTAGGTGCTTAATATATTTCTAAATGAGCCTTAATTACTACGTGAAAAAATGTAAAATATACCATTTTCACTTAACCTTATGATAACAGAACAATAATTTAAATAATCCTGGGGCGTTTAATTTCTAATTAGAGCACTTAAGTAATATTTGGTAAGTACATATTTTTTTTGTGAAAGAATAGTTTAACAAACAATTTTTTGGTTATATTCCTCACTTAAAGAATACCAAAGTTTGAAAAAATACTCAGTGCATTTAAATTCTCATTTATGCACTTAATTAGCACTTACTGGGCACTTAATTGCTGCCACCAAAAAAATTCTTTGGCACACTTTATTGGCACTTAATGAACACTTAATTACTGTGACTAAAAAGTCAAACAAACATTTTTTGTTTACTTCACTTAATTTTAAATTAGCAGAACAGTAATTTGTAGAAAAATGGTAGATACTGTGGGACCAAAAAGCCTATCAAAAAATTTATTCGATTATGTTCTGTTCACTTAATTTTAAGGTGGCAGAACAATAATTTCTAATAAAAATGCCTGGATCATTTAATTTCTCATTAAGACACTTAATCAGCACTTAATGAGCACTTAATTACTGCGTGACCAATAAGTCTAAAAACAGTTTTATTTGGTGACGTTCTTGCTCACTTCATCTTAAAATGACAGAAAAATAACTTTTTACAAAATTCTTGGATCATTTCGTTTCCCATCGATAGCATAATTACCTAGCACTTAATGAAAAATTAATCATTCTGTGACCAAAAACTGCAATACACAAATTTTTTTTTTCAATCGTCTTCTGCTCACTTAACATTTAATTAAAATACCAACCAGAACACTCATTTTTGATAACACACTCAGTGAATTTAAATCATCAGTGGTGCGTTTAAATAGCATTTAATTGGCACTTAATTGCTATGTGACCAAGAAGTTTAACAAAAGATTTTTTCGATCATATTCTGCTCACTTAATCTTAAGCTAACAGAAAATATTTTTTTTAAAAATTTCCAGAACGTTTCATTTCTCATTAATACACTTAATTAGCACTTAATGAAAACTTAACCATCTGTGACCAAAAACTGCGATACACTATTTTTTTTCAATCATCTTCTGCTTACTTAACATTTAACTAAAGGAACAATCAGAACACTCATTTTTGATAACACACTCAGTGAATTTAAATCATCAGTGGTGCGTTTAATTAGCATTTAATTGGCACTTAATTGCTGTGTGACCAAGAAGTTTAACAAAAGATTTTTTCGATCATATTCTGCTCACTTAATCTTAAGCTAACAGAAAATATTTTTTTTAAAAATTTCCAGAACGTTTCATTTCTCATTAATACACTTAATTAGCACTTAATGAAAACTTAACCATCTGTGACCAAAAACTGCGATACACTATTTTTTTTCAATCATCTTCTGCTTACTTAACATTTAACTAAAGGAACAATCAGAACACTCATTTTTGATAACACACTCAGTGAATTTAAATCATCAGTGGTGCGTTTAATTAGCATTTAATTGGCACTTAATTGCTGTGTGACCAAGAAGTTTAACAAAAGATTTTTTCGATCATATTCTGCTCACTTAATCTTAAGCTAACAGAAAATATTTTTTTTAAAAATTTCCAGAACGTTTCATTTCTCATTAATACACTTAATTAGCACTTAATGAAAACTTAACCATCTGTGACCAAAAACTGCGATACACTATTTTTTTTTCAATCATCTTCTGCTTACTTAACATTTAACTAAAGGAACAATCAGAACACTCATTTTTGATAACACACTCAGTGAATTTAAATCATCAGTGGTGCGTTTAATTAGCATTTAATTGGCACTTAATTGCTGTGTGACCAAGAAGTTTAACAAAAGATTTTTTCGATCATATTCTGCTCACTTAATCTTAAGCTAACAGAAAGTAATTTTTTCAAAACTTTTCAGAACGTTTAATTTCTCGTTAGTACACTTAATTAGCACTTAATGAAAACTTAACCATCTGTGACCAAAAACTGCAATACACAATTTTTTTTTTAAATCATCTTCTGCTCACTTAATATTTAACTAAAAGAACAACCAGAACACTAATTTTTGAGAACACACTCAGTGAATTTAAATCATCATTTGTGCGTTTACTTAGCATTTAATTGACACTTAATTGCTGTGTGACCAAGAAGTTGAACAAAAAATTTTTTCGATCATATTCTGCTCACTTAATCTTAAGCTAACAAAACGTAATTTTTTTTTAAATTCCCAGAACGTTTAATTTCTCATTGATACACTTAATTAGCACTAAATGAGCACGTAATTACTATGTGACTAAAAATCTAACAAACAATTGTTCTTTTAATATTTTGCTCACTCAATCTTAAGATCAATGATAAATTCCAATTAGGGCACTTAATTAGTCCTTAGTGAGCACATAATTACTTTGTGAACAAATAATTTAACAAACAATCTTTGGTCCCTTAATCTTAAGCTACCAGTGCTTCAATATTTATAAAAATGTATATATTAATTAAAATAAATTTAATTTCTCGTAAGGCCACTTAATTGACAATTAATTGTCCATATATCCGTTTTGATTCTACTTTATCATATTATACAGATTTGTTTTAGTCTCTAAGCAGATTTGATCTATTTCTTTATAGATTTATCTATTACAGCGTAATCTCCTAAAGGTTTCAAAACATCCCTCGAGTACAGGCAATTTAATATATCCTGTAAACACCCTGCTAATGAGATTATCCTTAAAATGAGCGTATGATATTACAACCCCAACATCTAACATTCAACGACTTGCTATGATGACGCTATGGCACCCAAGTATGTATTAAAAGTAATGAATTTTTTGGGGCAAGTTCAACCCTGTCGTGCATCCTACAATACTTAGGACGCATGCTTGCAAGGGGTGGCTGCTAGAGATCGGGAAAACAATTCCTCGTGCTTTTTCAGTCCATTCCTGTACGTTGTTCACGCATTCACTTCGTATATCACGCGTTCTGAACTCGATTCGATTGTGCTTTACACTAAGTTACTAAAACTCGACCATTTGCGTTCAAAATGACATTCGAAACCAAACAACTATAGTTCCTACGCCATCCCAAAGTACAAATTCACCTTTTCGTTAATATGGACTGATGCAAGCCACAATTTGTTCACAAAAAGGCAGCAAACTACTCAACAATTGTAAGTTCAAATTATAATACTTTTCAAAAAAGTATATTATTATATTAATATTTTCAAATTAAATTAAATTACTTAGATAACCATAAAAATCAACCCTTGAAAAATAAAAAATGTGAAGGTAATGTTATAAAATTCAATAATTGATTACGTTTGAATTTTTAATTAATGCTATGTTATGTGCACATAAGAGGGTACTTTTGAGGGAAGGCTTCATTAAAATGAAAATCGAAAAGTGAAAAAGGAAAACGATCGCGAATTTTACATTGAATAAAAGAGGAAGAAGCCCTGTGGATATTGATTGCAATTGAGATGGTGAAGACAGCATTTATTCGAATACTTTGTAGGATAATGTGGACTATAAAAAGTCAGAGGCGGGCACCCTCAATAAAAACAGTAACAAACATCATTAGTCTTTTAGTATAATGATACAATTACTTTCTAGTCTTTCTAAAACAAACAAATTAAAAAAAATTAATAAACACTTTTATTTTATTTAAAAATAGGGAGCTACTTGACCCCTGGGTTTAATAAAAGTGATTGCATTGCATAAATATCTTCTATATTGTTTCTGATTGATTATAAAGCCGAGCAAGGAAAATGTAGAGGGTCAGGGTCAATGTTTCAAGGATATCCGTCTCCAATGACCTTTGAATTATTTATTTATTTATAAACCAAGTTATTTTTACAATAAATATGTATAGGTACCTTCTTTATATCTTGACTTATGGCCCTAACAGTTTTCAATTTTAATTTCAAACAATTGTTAGGGTTAACATAATATTTTTCTAAGAAACTTTATCCAATAAGCAAGTAAATTTCCTTCAATTTAACTTTAACGTTATCAGGATAATTAAGTTCAATTTTTTGTTAAATGAAAGGAAATGCGATGCACTGAATTATCCCACTTTATTCCTACCTAAAAATGTTTAAGTCTATCTACGTAATACCAAGTCCCAGGTGTATACGAAACTTTATTAATTTTTCAAGACTCAACTGAGGAAAATAAGTAATACAATAAGAGTTGTAGAGCTTCAGGTTTGTAAATACCCAGAAAAGTAAAAATGTATTCCGGAACGGACTTTTTCGAGCAAAATTTAAATAAACACTCAACTCAACAATAAAATATTATTAAAGATTTTTCTTCTAAATCTTTAATCGTTAGGTATATTAAAAAGTGAACCAAAAATTTTGAGGTTAAGTACAAACGATTTCATTAAAACTAGCAAGGCAAACCCAAACAACTTTTCTTCGTTTCTCATTAGAACCGGGATAAAATGGGAGACTAATTGCTATCATCAACTAAGGATAATTGCTTTGGAATCCCTCTCAAATCCTATTATAGGGTGATGAGAACTTTATGTAAATTGTTATATAATATAAAAAAATATGTAATTGCGTAAATAATTAAATACAAGAAAATCATTAATATCTGTTGCATCGACCGGGAAGCGATCTCAGATCGCTACCCAAGCAGATTCGAACATAATCGAAAACGTCCCCAGAATTTACGATAGATTACAAATTTTAAGTGAGTAGTAAAGAGGTGCAGACTTTACTACCTATAAAGCGAGACGGTGCTTTTAAATTTAACCTTTCACCACGAGCCGCCGCTGCATTTAATTGTAGTTCGTTAAGTCCATGGTTTGCAATCAATAAACCAACAACAAGTCCGCCTCGTACAGTACACAAAAGTTAATAATTACTAAACTTTTTAACAATTAATGTTGACGGCACCTATTCAACTAAATTGCTTTCTGGAGTAGAACTCGCCTTGAAAGAGTCAGATAATCAAACGATGATAGTTAATTCAAAAAGAAACTACGTACTTACTGCCTATCAATGGAAAATTTCGATTAAATCTTGAATCCGCGTATCTACCTAGGTATAAAAAGTGGAACGTTTTTGAAGAACAATAGACATCACTTGAATGCTTTTACAGCCTAACGGCACAGAGCCCAACCTAACCGCAGAAACTAATTTCCTACTAGTCAGAGACATTCAAATATCTACGACAAACGACGGAATTTCTATCGGGCGGATATTGTGTGGAAAGACAAGAAGAAAATTCAACCGCGTTCGAATGCGAAATGTCACCACTGTCGCTTTGGACCGACCAGAACAAAAGATGGACTGATAATGTCACACGAAACACTGACAGATATCGAATACATTGTTTAGTTTACTGCATACAGAGCGTATATGTTTGTAACAGTTTACGACGCTTTTGATGTTACTGACGCCATCAAAATCTTCTCTGCATTTGTATAGAGGTACATGCTAAGGCTGGTCATCTACGAACCCGGTCAGACTGAAGCCGGACAATAAAAAAATGTGAGCCGTCACGGGACGCCTGGCAGATGTGAAACATCGAATTTGCCCAAGTAAAATGCATGAAAGACAAGGAAGAACGTAATTAATGGCATTGATTCATCGTTAGCAAAATTTATATTTAAATTTCCAGCTAAAATCAATGGTAGTTTATCTTTATTGGTTTTAAAAATTATTGAACCTCTGTGACTGTACGGAAATAATTTCTCATGTAAAAATGAAATATCATTCATTTTTTTATGAGGTGAAATGTACACAACGATTATAATTAATTCACTTCCATCTTCTAGTTTACTATAGTAAACGACACCGTCGAACCGAGTGGGAAGAGAATCGCACAGGCGCTTGTGCATGGCGAGCGTCGCCACGATCGCCACGCCAACAATTCGGTTTACCCGCGCCTATAGATGTTTCACATCAAAAATCGGACACGTATAAAATATGTGTCACAGTCACGATAAGATCCGACACATGGCAAAATAAATAAGACACAGCACATATGATGAAAGCCAGATCGAATCGAATCGGATCAGATATTCTGTCGGTTTCAGTGTCAACGATTAGATAATTTGTTAAATACATTAATTTTACTTTATTCAATATTAAAAACTCAATTTGGTTAAATGTTAAACAACAAATAATAAGCAATAATAGCCCGACTTCAGTCTCATTTTATTCATGGACAATCGACCTTACAATCTGATCTGAATCAAAGCTCTCCTCAAACGTCCGACTTCAATATGATCGATTTCGTGACATTTAAGCTGATCAAACTGAAGTCAGATGATAGAAATGTTTGAAGCTGAGCAATCCGGTTGGGATTATAAAGCCGATTTTCAACAAAACCGAGCAAATTAAAACCGGACGGTGAAGATCCGACATGTGTAATGAACGACGCGAATCCATAAGAGTCGGATGATTCATATCGCAAACATGATCGGTTTTCGACGATCCTATTAAGACGCTGTATACACTATAAGAGCCATTATATCATCATATGTCTCCTTAATTATTCGATTTTAGGCTTATCAATTTCGCCGGCCTTATTCGGATCAGTTAGCTTCAAACATCTTCTCAATCGAAAAATTTCAGTCTGACCGGTTTTGTGAATAATCAGCCCTAAGCCACTATTGAATATAACCGATCGGAATCGGATAGAATCGTAAAGCTTGTTTTCCACGTAGCCAATCAAATTTAAGTGTGGCGATTGAGATGTTTGAAGGTGACTGTTCCGGATCGGATCGAATAGTAACGAAACCAATTACGAATAAGAATATGTTTAAAGCTGACTGATTCGGATCGGACCAAGAGTAATATATCAACTAAAATGACGTCGATAGGCCAACCAATTATTTAGCACACTGCCTCCTCAGTGACACTAAATCTGACGCGCTATCCGGCATCAAATCCGATCCGATTCTTGTCGTGTATGCAGCGACTTATCACATTACAACAACACAGGGGCACATTAATTTTTTTTTCAAAGGGATAATTATCCCTTCACCCGTTCCTTCGAAATTTGTTAAACATTTCTGCAAAAAATATTAAATTATTTCAGAAAGGTTTTGATCAATCCGGAAGCAACTACCCCCCTACCCTTACTTGCATCTTAATAATATTTACTGTTCACTTACTTATGCTTCTGCTGAGTTCTGCATTTTTAGCCGAAAAAAAAACACTCTAGAGCAAAGTCGGAGGGTAGAACGGCCCCCCTTCAGTCTTTTTAGAAATAGGTGGGTAGTGGATGATTGAATAATGAAGAGACGGATGAAGTGCAGACAGAAAATAATTGTGGAATGTTACTTAATCCTAGATTTACTTTTGCTGAAAAAATCTAGCCTTAGATACCTATTTTAATATCTACTCCTCCCCCCCTTTAATCTGATCAGATTCGTTGATAACCAGCCTTACGTCCTACTTTTCACAATAACTAACAGGAAGAATAAACAAACTGGTAGTTTCAACGGGATTTCTTCAATAGAACTGATTTAATATTTTAAAATATCCTTTTTATTAAATTTAATCTTGACCTGTTATGATATTATCCTTGTATAGATGATTTTTATTTAGTAGAGGCAGTTTAAGGATTTCGAAAGGTGGGCAAGGATCTGTTAAAATGTATGCCATTTTCAACTTCCAGAGTTAAAATAAATGCAAAATTTTGGTTTTTCTACCGAAGTCATGTACCTGTACAACTCTTAATCTCTAGTTTAAAGGTTATCGATTTATTGCTCGTGGCGTTAACACAGCGAACTCTGTACTGACTATGAACTTACAATTATTTGCTTGTAGTTTTAACTATCTAGGTCAGGACGTTTAAAAATTTTGATGGCACGCACAAAAACAAAATTTTTTTTTAGTTATCTTTTTTAATAGGAATGAAGTAAAAATTATTAATCTACACTTAATTTATAGTTTATGATATAAATTTGTAGTACTGAATACCTGCCTTAGTATGTTAACTAGAACCGTCAAATTATACATTTTATTATTAAAATATCGCATGATTTCTTTCGAAGTATATACAGATGCGCATTAGATAAAAAATTTTGCGTATCCAGTTTCGCCTTCTTAAGGTATTTGAATGTTGTTGCTGTCGCAGCGGTCGAATCAAAATTTATTTTATATCCTGATACAATACCATTTGGAAAATTAAATTTAAAAGTCCTTGAGTGGTTACATTTTAATGAATTAGAAATGGAATTAGTTGAATTTCAGTCAAGTACCATATAGAACCAAAATTTTGTTGATTTAAGAAATGATTTAGAAATTATTGAAAGTAATCGATTATTGGATAAAATAAATAAAATTGCAGAAGATGAAATTCTAACTGAACATGGAATTCAGTTTCTGACACGTTTAATTGTTTAAAACTTTAAAAATATTAGCAAAGGCAATTTTATCAATATTTTCATCGACGTGGGCATGTGAATCTCTATTTTCATAATTAAATTTTATAAAAAATAAATATAGGAATAGAATGACGGATGAGTCGAGCTCTGCATGCGTACTGTTGAAATTAACTAAATATCAACCAGATATTAAATCTTTATCATCTTGTGTAGGTACAGCAACAAAAATCACATTAAAAACAATTTTTTTAACGTGAATTTTGTTTCTAGCATATTTCTTTTTGTAAATATTGTTTAATAAAAAATTGTTTAAAGATGAATTGTTTTTGTTTGTTTGTTTAATTATACTTACGTATAGTTTCATCACGCTAACATTTCGAATAAAATTTTATTGTGGCACGTTACCTATTTAAAAAAGATTTTTTATGACTTTGTGGCACGGACATCAAAAAAGGTTCGCCATCCCTGATCTAGGTATTTAAAAATATACTTTTTCAGTTTACGAAAACCGTATTTGTTGGTTGACACTATATATCTACCAATTAATATGTAGAAGAGGCTTTGAATTTTCAGATGGGAGAGCTTCAAATCGTAGCCGTCTTACTAATGGTAGCAATTATCCTGGTAGTGATTCTGACACTCTGTCATTCCCTTGATATATGGCCTAAACTGACGGCATGGATTTTCTCCAATACCGAAGAGAAAATTGGACTGACGAAACTGAAAGGACTCTACAACGCAAACGGATATTTGGTAAATAAAATATTTATGGTTTATTATTAACTGGAATACGTTACTATTTCTCATTAAAGCTGTAGGTAGGTACATACGTATTTTATGCATAAATTCAATGAAATCGTCTACCAAACTCTAATAATGCTCCTTATCAGTTTCTCCTCAAATTAAAACAATAACTATGAAATCTAGGAACTGTTACGAGTATTTACATATAATGTCTGGTTGTTTTGTGTTAAA
This sequence comes from Agrilus mali, assembly GCA_029378335.1. Taxonomy (NCBI): domain Eukaryota; kingdom Metazoa; phylum Arthropoda; class Insecta; order Coleoptera; family Buprestidae; genus Agrilus; species Agrilus mali. The sequence continues at coordinate 2,588,228 of CM055657.1, read as the reverse complement.
CAAGGCACAAATAAATTATTACTTTTTGTGCAGAATTCTGCAGGAAACAATATAAAATAAAAGGGGTGATAAAGGACTCCAAATAGTATTTGAATCATCCCATCTGCCATCGATTATTTCAAGGGTCTAAATTTAATTTCTTTTTTAATCTTCCTCCACAGACCTTCCTTTTCTAATAATAACTTTTTTATGCTCTCCCTCTCCAGCCCTGACAAATCCTTTTAAGTAATTAATCAAGAATTATTAAAAATTAAATAAATATAGTCAGACTGTCAGAGAAAATTCTAAAGTACCTAAGCGAAATATTTTATATAGGTATGTACCTACCTATAAAATTATAAAAAGACAGAAATAAGACTCTGTAGCTCGTGACTGATATTTTGAGCACGTGGCACAATTCAGGAAAATAGCCTACAGTACAACGTGCTTTAGATTGAAAAATAAAACTTAGTCAAGGACCCAATTATTTTCTGAACAAAAACTAATATATTTTGGAGTATTTATAAAAAAGAAACAGGTAGGTAACAAGCAAAAACCTTGAGATGCTTATCCAAAGTACTTAGATAGGTACTTATAGCAAAAATAAACCGATCTTTTAGTTAAAAAAAAAGGTCCAGATTTTGTTTAACCAAATTTTCAGCAGGAGTAAACAAACAATTTACCCAAAATACAAAATGGAAAGAAGAAAGAACGAAATGTCAACAGAAAGATATTTTCTTTAGAATTACAAATTTATTTTTATTTATTCATTGCTTTTGAGAAAACTTACGGCTTATAAGAAATAATAATTTGAAATAATAGCTTATCAATGCTTCAAATTCGGTACAATTATTTGAAGGCTTAAAGAAAATAATTCTATTATTGTTGTAAACAATTTTTGGCCATAAGTAGTAGGTAGGTACCTAATACTGCGTCCAAAATTGTTATAAATTGTGCTGACTGTAAGTATTCAAGGTACTTAATGATGAATGTTCAAAATTTTTTTAATGATAAAAAAAAAATACCGGCCAAGTGCAAGTCGAACTCGCGCACCGAAGGTTCCGTACAAACCTGTATATATGTGATGTAACTAAAAATTTAAGGTTTTCGGAATTTTTCCTTTATATGTGCAATAAAACATTGCTTTATGCCCAATTTCAAGATTCTAAATCGACTGGAAGTACCCTTTAGGTTTTTATTCCCTTGCGAGTAGTTGCGAGTTTGAAAATATGCGGCTTAAATTGCTCTTTCTTTTGATTGCGTTGACATAGAAGTTTGATTTTGTTACAGCTTAAAGGTATTATAGACCTGAGTATTTGATATGAATTACAATTTAATACCTGTACGCGTTCATGAGGAATGGGGTAGTAACTTTAAAATTATTAAAAATATTTTTATTATATGATGTAACTAAAAATTTACGGTTTTCGCAATTTTTCCTTTATCTGTGCTATAAGACGTTGCTTCGTACCAAATTTCAAGATTCTAAGTTCACGGGAAGTACCCTGTATGTTTTGATTGGAAAATTTGCCTTTTGAGGTGCGGAACCCTAAAAATTGTTACTAAAGGCAAAAAACTACTATTAATAATGTCAATGAAATTGGAAGAGCACAATCTGTAAAATCAATAACAGACATGGCTAAGTGCTAATTAAATGTCATAAAAAGAAAGTTAATGCCACTGGTATTTTTTGAAGAAAAATTTAGGTGCTTAATATATTTCTAAATGAGCCTTAATTACTACGTGAGAAAATGTAAAATATACCATTTTCACTTAACCTTATGATAACAGAACAATAATTTAAATAATCCTGGGGCATTTAATTTCTAATTAGAGCACTTTGGTGAGCACTTAATTACTTTGTGAAAGAATAGTTTAACAAACAATTTTTGGTTATATTTCTCACTTAAAGAATACCAAAGTTTGAGAAAATATTCAGTGCATTTAAATTCTCATTAATGCACTTAATTAGCACTTACTGGGCACTTAATTGCTGCCACCAAACAATTTCTGTGGCTCACTTTATTGGCACTTAATGAACACTTAATTACTGTGACCAAAAAGTCAAACAAACAATTTGTTTACTTCACTTAATTTTAAATTAGCAGAACAGTAATTTTTAGAAAAATGGTGGATACTGTGGGACCAAAAAGCCTATCAAAAAATTTATTCGATTATGTTCCGTTCACTTAATTTTAAGGTGGCAGAACAATAATTTCTAATAAAATGCCTGGATCATTTAATTTCTCATTAAGACACTTAATCAGCACTTAATGAGCACTTAATTACTGCGTGACCAAAAAGTCTAAAAACAGTTTTATTTGGTGACGTTCTTGTTCACTTAATCTTAAGCTTACAGAAAAATAACTTTTTACAAAATTCTTGGATCATTTCATTTCCCATCGATAGCATAATTACCTAGCACTTAATTAAAAATTAATCATTCGTAGTATGTACTTGTCAGGGCATATACTAAATCGCCCGACTATTCATTTAAAAATGGTCGAAATATTTTATATAATTATTATATTTTAAAGAATATAAAAGCTGCCAATACAGTGTGCAAAATGCTACGATATTAACACGTTTCATTACTGAAAGGTTATCTTTGTATAATAATTTTGGGTACATAACAGTATCGGGAGATTCAGGTATAAACTAAATTAACGACTACCGGAGAGGAGACATCAAGCACCCCTGTCTTAAAACTAGTATATTTATTTGTCGTAATTTGTTGAGCGTTGATTGTATCTTTCTTACTCCGAATGCGTTCTCTTTCTTTCTTCTACGCCGACTGTAAAATCTTTAGAGCTCATCTTAGAGTAATCAAGCTGTACGTGTATGTTGAAAATTCTTATGAAAATGAATTTCTACAGGGGCCAAAGTTTTATATAAAATCTGTTTCGAAAAATGTTACTCATAAATAAATTCTTTACTAAGAAATTGCATTATGCATTTATTTACCTATTTCTGCTTTTAGAATTTATATAGACATACATATTCGTTTATTCAAAATTAGGGGAAATAGAAAATTCTAGCCACCCCCTTTTCTATGAATCCTCGTCCTTTGTAGGTACCATGGATTGTTAAAAAGCACTGTGTCGTATATTCAAATTTTCTTTAAATAATCCTTTTTTTCTTCTCCTGTCCTAGTTTTTATATTTTTTTTTTAAGGTGCGGTCTTCTTCAGACTTGAAGTTGTTCGCGAGTGGAAGCTTTAAGAGGTTCGATTCCGTTGACAGGGATTTTAAGGAAACACTCGTTACGACGAACCTGACAGAGAAATGGAAAGGAGGGGACGAAAGTAACCACATGCCACCGCCACCGCCCTTCACCCTACAACCAAGAAGTGCTACATCAAACACGCTATCGAAGGATTCGATTCCCATCCTGAAGACTTCGAACGGGTAAATTTATTGTTATTATATGGGCTCCTTACAATGTATCTGTCGTTTTAAATCGATCATAAAGTTTATTATGTCACATGGAGGATAAAAAAAGAGAAATTGATGATGCTACAGCCTTAAGGTTGAAGGCTGAGCACTTATACTATTTTATAGAAGATTAAATATCGAAGAAACACGTACGAAGATGCTGAGAAAATTTACTAGACTCCAAAAATATTTTTTTGGAAATTTAATGGCTTTAGATTTTGTCCAATTAGGATTCTTTTTCTTACAAAGTTGTCTTTCCAGGTGACTCGTCAGAGACTATTAAAAAAATTAATACAGGAGAATATACCTGAGAGAATCTCCAAAGACAAATTAACAAAGGGATACCCCTGAGACAATTTGAATGAGACTTGTTAAAGTTGTCCAATTTGATTTTGACAATTAAAGATAATTCTCAAAAAAGTATTATGATTCAAAAGTCGATTCTAAATTATTTTAACGAGCTTAAAAGCAGTATCTATGAAAGAATTTTTCCAATAGCACTTGAAATAAAAAAGTTGCGATAGGTATTAAAATTCTAAAAAGCATTTTTTTGTAACGAGAATTCAGCATGCTCGAATTAGTAAAACTCGAGTCTGATAACATGTTCAAATTGAAGACAAACTTGGTCAACTCTAACAACCCTTGGTGATGGAAGAAGTGACCATGGAACCTAAGAATGTTCTATTGAAACCTCTGGGCCACCCTTGTTTATTTATTTTTACAATAATCTCAAAAGGCCCATCGCCAAAGAAAAAATAACAAGGGGATGCCCCTGAGACAGTTCGATTCCATGACCAGTTCCTCCACCAGAGTGTTCAAGATTTAAAAAAATTCTCAAGAGTATTTTATGATTGAAAAGTCAATTCTAGTAGATTTTAACGCTTTCAAATTTTTCTCCTCGAGCCACCCCCTTTTATTTATTTCCTCAATAGTCTGAAATAACAAATTTCCTAGACAAATAAACAGTGGACTGAATTTTCTTCTTCAGACATGTTGTTGGTTTTTATTGTGAGTATACGAGCCCAAAATCTTATAGGTAACTCGTTTACTTGAAAAATTAGTACGGGCAAACTCATGTGATTTTGGGCTCGTACATACACACTTATTATAATTTCTACCCCTACTAATTCTGTGGTTTATAATACTATTTCTAAAGGTCTGCAGGTTCATGTATATATTAGTGAATGTCGCGTGGTTTAAATTACTTTTGTACCAACTACACGTGCCTCTGGTAATTTCGATACAATAACGCAAATGCTCGGAGGCGAGGAGACTCAATTTCGATCCTTTTCCCTGAGGGTTTTCGGCAAGCGGCTTAACCTCCAATATCGATAAAATATCTCAGATTTCAAGCTCCTTGCACAATCACGAAAGGTCGAACTCGAATCGCAGCAATTGAATCTTGACATTACAAATAAAAAAAAAACAAAAACTGTATCAGAAATATGACTTTTAGATAAAGGGAAACTTAATGTAAAATAACAACAACCTAACAATAAATTGTAAAAAATTAATAAACTGAAAATTGAAAATTACTCTTAACAAGAATTGTTCTAAAATTTTGAAAAAAGTTCCACTTATCAGGGAAGGACTTTGAAAATAAATTATTTGAATGGCCTACACAAAATGTATATTTGTAGTCCCTGAAGTAGCGTTTGGCAAATAGTATTTATCAATATCCCATTTCATCAACCGAAAACAGTCCAAATTTGTTGTTGCTCGTTTATTGACTTCCATATTATACTTATGTATATAAAATATAAAATGAAAATAACCGCAACTGGCCAAAATTCGATTAATCATATCGTCATGGACACAATATATATAAATATACAGGGTTTTTCAAGTTGATGGGCTATTAGAAGTATATGAATTAGTAGAAGGAATTCAATTCTGAAACTTGGGCTCATTTGGTTATTGTTTACGCCGCTTCTTTTAAAAATATTTTCAAGTTCGATTTACATCCGGTTATACCGGAAGTCGATACCAACTTTGTTATTTTAAATAGAATGGTATATTTTTTACGCTGAATTCGAATAAAACGTGTAATTCTAAGGTAAGTTTAATAACCAACTTGTACACCTATGACGATCGGTTTCTGAGTTAATTTAATTTATAGAAAAAAAAATCGCTACCGCAACCCAAATTATAAAAAATCATAACTTCCACAAAATACGACTTAGAGTGTTGAAATTTTTACTAGTAATAGCTGAATATTAGTGCTAACGCCTTGACAAAATTGAATTAAATTATTTATACAGGGCGTTCAAAATAAAATTCTAAAATTGAAAAACTTTAAACACGAATTACTTCGTTTTCTCAAATGGCACCTACTATTTTTTATTTTTTCAATCGATTCCTCTTTTTATCCTCTTTCGATCTATATGCATACTTCCTATTTTAAGTAATAATTCAAAATTATTTAAAAATTTTCAAATAAAATAGGAAGTATCCATATGGATCGAACGAGGATAAAAAAAGGAATCGATTGAAAAAATAAAAAATAGTAGGTGCCATTTGAGAAAACGAAGTAATTCGTGTTTAAAATTTTTCAATTTTAGAATTTTATTTTGAACGCCCTGTATAAATTATTTAATTCAATTTTGTCAAGGCGTTAGCACTAATATTCAGCTATTACTAGTAAAAATTTCAACACTCTAAGTCGTATTTTGTGGAAGTTATGATTTTTTATAATTTGGGTTGCGGTAGCGATTTTTTTTTTATGAATTAAATTAACTCAGAAACTGAAAAACGCTGTATACTCCCTTCTGATTTTGAAACATTAAATAATAATTCACTCACGCTGTTGTTAACTACCAGTGAAAGTAATAGATGGATTCTAAATTAGCTCTCCCCTATTTAATAATGTACAATATATAGTATATAAGTATATAATGTTAGAGTATATTAGATAATAGTTTATCAAATCAAATCAAATAATGGATAGACAATAAGAGACCATCGTTTTTATTTCATAAAGTAATAAACTTTCCACACAATGGTACCTTAGAAGGGTTGTCATAAAACGAGACAATAATCAAAATACTTATCGCTCTTGTTATCAAATATTAATAGAAAATTGAATTTTGTGTGTGTAGTCTTGATATTGTCCACGACAACGAAATTTCATCTTGAGGATTCCTTTAAGTATCTTACAAGATGAATATCCCTTAGTGTTATTAAAAATAATTAATAATAAATCTACCCTCAACCTACTCCCAATTTTTAGCCCTCATATCTTTAAATATATTTAACCACAGTCAAAATAAGAGCACATTTTCTCCCTCAAAAAGGATGAAATGGATAAAGCAACTACTAAAATGTCGGAATACTTTTTAAAAAGATACTCTTTAAGGAGAAGCCCCAATAAAAAAAAAAATCGAGTACCTACCTACTTTTAACAGAAAACTGTGAATTAATCTAAAAGTTTTTAATTAATTGTTTCCATCATACTTTCAATTTTTGTACTTCCATATTGATATGGAATTAACTAAATTTCTTCAAAATTTCCTCAACTAGTATAGTTTTGATCAATAAGACTTTAAAATTAAGTATTAAGTCAATAAATTGTCAATATGAGAGACATAATCAACCACGACAACGAAATTTCATCGTGAAGATTCCTTTAAGTGTCTTTCAAGAAGAATACTCCTTAGTGACATTAAAAATAATTAATAATAAATCTACCCTCAACCTACTCATAATAAACATTTAGGTACGTGTTTTTAACCCTCATATCCTGAAATATATTTAACCGCAGTCAAAATAAGAGTATATTTTCTACCTCAAGATGGACGCAATGAATGAAGCAACTACCAAAATGGAGGAATGCTTTTTAAGTAGATACTCTTTAAGGAGATGCCCTAACAAGAAAAGTATAGTTTTCATCAATAAGGCTTTAAAACTAGGTATCAAATCAATATTTTATATAGTTAGTCAACGAAATTTCATCGTGAAGATTCCTTTAAGTGTCTTTCAAGAAAACTATTCTTTTGTGACATTAAAAATAAATAATAAATCCACCTAAACCTACTCATAATAAACATTCACTTGTTTTTAACCCTCATATCCTAAAAAATATTTAACCACACCCTCAAAATGAATGTAATGGACGAATTAACTACCTACTTAAGTAACTAATATTTACACTCACCAAAGCTCCAAGCAGATCGTTCTTGAATCCTGGATTGTTTGCTGATAATAATCCAATGCATAGTATCCTTCACTTCACTATTATTAATTTAAATAACAAATTTTTAATGTCTACTGAGTGCAAGTTCCACGACCACGACATTTTTTTAAAGAAAAACAATTTATTCTGTAATTATTTTTTTAAATAAGTAGAATTAAAGCGGATTTTTCACGTTTAAATACATATTTTCCACGATCGCGTATTACGTACATTTAAACCAACCTTCAACTGCTCGCAAACGACTGTCTATCCCCCACTCGTCCATTCTCCTTTCTCTTTTTCGATCCTTGATATCGACCACGATCTTGCGCGATCACGAGAGTGAGAGTAAGAGCAAATACGTGCCGTCTGTACAACTAAGAGAGATAGAAAGAGACGGACATTGATACGTGTAGGAAATCTTTCTGTTAACAATGTTTTATGTTTATCGAGTAAAAATTAAACCACTTCAAGGTTATGCTATAAAATAATTTTGTAGTAAAAGAATAAATATCACGAAAAATAACTTTTTTGGTGAATTTATATGCTTGTACTAATTTATATATTTAAGAATCTGTTTTTTATCAATTTAATAATTACAATACATACATTGCGACTATCAAAACGATTGTCATTTTGAAACTATTCAAATAAGAATGAAAGTAATTGTGTTTTTAATTATCATAAATATTTTAAAAAAATAGATAACAAAACCTGGACGATTTCCTTGCCTCTCGGTCTGCTGATTAATCATTATTTTCCTGATAATAGTACATTTTAATGACATCTAGGATTTACTTCAAACTATAGGCAAAAGCTATTAAAATATTTACCACAGGTAGATACCTGCAGGCTTTACAACTTCTATAAAAATAGTTGATATTTTGGCGTGTTAGTCGGGTAATTTTTTTTGGAAACTTGCAAATTGAAAGAAATTGGATGATCTTTTTTTTATTGATCAGTTACTATTTTTTCCCCCAGTTCATTTAGTTTATTACACCTAAAGCGGGAAGTAAATTCATGGCAATATTCTAGGCAAAACTTTACTATGAAACCTTTCTGTAATGTTTGTCTGGGGTAGTTTTTTTGCACAGTTTGAAACTTCTAGCACATAAATAGTTTCCACAGTAGCAATTGTGACAACTTTGTTACTAAGGACCTGCCAAATTAAAACTTTTGAATATTTTTCCTTGTTTCTTTAAAACATTAAAACAATTATTATCTTCCCACTGTTAATCTTTTAAAAATAGATTTAAGACATATCTACCCCTAAACAAAACGTACTGTGAAACCTACTGTTACGTAAAGTTTAAGACTTCTGTTTCCAAAGCAGTAAATTTTAGCACATACAGCTTTCCAAAAATTTTTAAAAACTTGGTTGATCCTCATGCCTACTAAATGGTTAATAAATAATTATTTTCCTCATAATAATACATTTTAATGACATCTAGGATTAACTTCAAACTATAGGCAAAAGCTATTAAAATATTTACCACAGGTAGATACCTGCAGGCTTTACAACTTCTACAAAAATAGTTGATATTTTGGCGTGTTAGTCGGGTAATTTTTTTTGGAAACTTGCCAATTGAAAGAAATTGGATGAACTCATTTCCTTCTAAATCATTGATCAGTTATTATTTTCCCATAGTTAATTTATTGGTTACATATTAAGGGGAGTAAATTCATGGCAATATTCTAGGCAAAACTTTACTATGAAACCTACTGTAATGTTTGTCTGGGGTAGTTTTCTGCACCGTTGGCAACTTCTAGCACAAAAATAGTTTCCACAGTAGGAATTGTGGCAACTTTGTTACTAAGGACCTGCCAAATTAAAACTTTTGAATTTTCTCCTTGTCTTCTAAAGCATCAAACAATAATTATCTTCCCACAGTAAATATTTTGAAGTAGATTTAAGACACACAAAACATACTGTAAAACCTGATGTTACGTAAAGTTTACGACTTCTTGTTTCCAAAACAGTAAATTTTAGCATACAGTTTTCTAAAAATTTTTAAAACTTGGTTGATCTTCATGCCTCCTAAATTGTTGGTAAATCATTATTTTCCTCATAATAGTACATTTTAATGACATCTAGGATTAACTTCAAACTATAGGCAAAAGCTATTAACATATTTACCACAGGTAGATACCTGCAGGCTTTACAACTTCTACAAAAATAGTTGATATTTTGGCGTATTAGTGGGGTAATTTTTTTGGAAACTTGCCAATTGAAAAAAATTGGATGATCTCATTTCCTTCTAAATCATTGATCAGTTACTATTTTCCTACAGTTAATTTATTGATTACATCTTAAGGGAAGTAAGTTCATGGCAATCTTCTATGCAAAACTTTACTATGAAACCTACTGTAATGTTTGTCTGGGGTAGTTTTCTGCACAGTTTGAAACTTCTAGCACATAAATAGTTTCCACAGTAGCAATTGTGGCAACTTTGTTATCAAGGACCTGCCAAATTAAAACTTTTGAATGTTCTCTTTGTCATCTAAAGCATCAAACAATAATTATCTTCCCACTGTTAATATTTTGAAGAATATTTAAGACATAGGTACCTACCCCTAAACAAAACATACTGTGAAACCTACCGTTACGACTTCTTGTTTCCAAAATAGTAAATTTTAGCACATACAGCTTTCTTAAAATTTTTAAAAACTTGCCTCCTAAATGGTTAATAAATCATGATTTTCTCATTATTAATTTCTTGGTGACGCTTAGAAAAAAAAAATTCTAGGCATACCTCCAGGCAAAACTATGAGACCCACTGTAACTTTTGCCTGAGATAATTTTCTGTAAAGCTTACGACGAACGGTTTCCAAAATAATCAATTTTGAAGTTACTTTCTGGTAATTGTTTTAAGGACATAGTTACAATAAATATAAAAAGTTTTAATATAACAATATGATCATTGATGTGGTAAGGGTAAAGAGTCATTTAATTTTTTTTGTAGGCTACATTGCACCTATACAAAGCAATCTTACCAAAAAAGTAAATATTTTATTTATTCCTTGTATTTTATGTCGAACTTTACATAATTTAGGACAGAGTTAAGAAAAAGATCGAAAGCTACTATTTACTATCCCTAATGGAAATTCAATAATATCTACAATATACCTAAGGAATTATTAATGCATACTTACAAATCGATTATTAGTTCACACTTCTTGTAGACAAGTACTTTTAATAAAATTATTGGCGTTTTTAATGAACTTCCATCCAATCAAATCCAAATAAATTTATAACATAATAGCAGCACCAAAGTTTCGCCTTTAATTTGAAGTCTCTTCAAGGTAAATTGTCTCTAAGCCAGAAGTGAAAATGTAATGTTTATTTTATTCAAATCTGATTTGTAAAGAAATACATTAATTAGATAATGTCTTTGAGCAACTTAATAGGTACTCACTAATTAGCAATTAACAATTTTACAAAAACAAAAGTCTTTTCAGAATTTATTAAATAGGGATAGAGGTGAATATCAAAAAGTCCCAAATTAATGTGTCTACCACTTACTTATTAAAAACGAAAAATTTTCTGAATCGACCAACTAAAAAAACACCACCTTTAGTAGAACCTAGGCATGAATTTTAATAACCCAGTTTATTAAAAACATTCCCCTTTTACTCCAAAACTCATTTAAATTTCCGTAATCTAAAATACAGGACTCACATTTATACAAATGCCAAGATTTTCTTGCCTCTGCTTGATTAGTTAAATTAAATGAGCTTAAAAATTGGAATTACTTATTTTCTTTTTGCAAAATTAAACAATACACCAAACAACAACACAAACCCTCACAAATTGCTTGGATTACTTTTTAAATTAAACTTAAGAGCAAAATCATCAGATATTTAATTGTAATCAGCTTACACAATAATTAATTTTCTGATATATTTTTTTGTAATATATTTGTTATAGGGAGAGGACGGAATCAACCCTGACCATTGCAATACCACGACCAAAATCATCTATAAGTGTAGCCGAGCTAGCATCAAAATCATCATTCCCTATTTGCCTTACACCGCCTCCCACACCCCTAACTCCTTATTCCACTTCAATGAAACCGCCCCAGCAGTTCGCCCCCAATAACACGACTACTACTGCAACTAATACTACTACTTCTAATACTACAGCCGCTGCAATCACGCCATCCGATGAAATGGAACAGTCCATAGCAACTGCCCTTCAAAGGGCCACTTCTTTTGAAAGTGTTAACTCGGACACTTCCGTTAAATTAACTGACTTAGAGGAACCAACGATTACAGGGTATCTTTGCCTCGGACTCGAATACGACAGGTAAACTTTGATTTATTTTGAAAATGTACATATTGAATATATCTAGGTATAACGAAGTTGTTTTACTCTTTTTACTATTACCTCACAAATATTTTCGAAATGTTTAATTTTAAAGGGATTACGTTGGTATGTATGTATTAGAGGATTGCTTGAATCCGTTTCAAGGGTTAAAATTGGGTTCCCTGGGTATCTCGTTCCGTTCTGTACCTAAAATCCAGCGTAAATAAAATCTTATTTCCAAAAAATAAAATAAAATAAAAACAATTGCAAGTGAAAATTTCTAAAACATTCTTGAACCTTCTAGAAAGTTCTTGAGCATTCTCAAAGCTTCTGGAGAATTCTAGATTTTCAAACCTTCTGGCAATTTCTAAAACATTCTCGAACCTTCTGAATATTTTTTGAACATTATCTAACCTTTGTGAAAATTCTAGAACCTTCTGGCAATTTATGGAACATTCTCGAACCTTTTGGAAAATTCTTGAACATTTTTGAACCTTGTGGCAATTTCTAAAACATCCTCGAACCTTCTGAATATTTTTTGAACATTATCTAATCTTTGTGAAAATTCTAGAACCTTCCGGTAATTTATGGAACATTCTCGAACCTTTTGGAAAATTCTTGAACATTTTTGAACCTTCTGGCAATTTCTAAAACATTCTCGAACCTTCTGAACATTTTTTGAACATTATCTAACCTTTGTGAAAATTCTAGAACCTTCTGGCAATTTATGGAACATTCTCGAACCTTTTGGAAAATTCTTGAACATTTTTGAACCTTCTGGCAATTTCTAAAATATCCTCGAACCTTCTGAATATTTTTTGAATATTATCTAATCTTTGTGAAAATTCTAGAACCTTCTGGTAATTAATGGAACATTCTCGAACCTTTTGGAAAATTCTTGAACATTTTTGAACCTTCTGGCAATTTCTAAAACATTCTCGAACCTTCTGAATATTTCTTGAGCATTATCTAATCTTTGTGAAAATTCTAGAGCCTTCTGGAAATTTATGGAACATTCTCAAACCTTTTGGAAAATTCTTAAACATTTTCAAACCTTCTTGAGAATTCTAGGCGATTTCCAAACCTTCTGGCAATTTTTAAAACATTCTCGAACCTACTGAATATTTCTTGAACATTCTCGAGCTTTTTGGAAAATTCTAGAACCCTCTGAAAATTTCATTTGATTATAAAATATGAAGTCCTCCAGGGTGATATCTACTCTTTTGACTATCATATCTTCGAAACCAACCTCTGCAGCCGTAAACTGAAACCTTTTCCATATGGATGGGACAGAAGACTACAATCCATACAACCCTCATAGGGCTGCAGAGTTCGATTAGGCAATTTTAGCAAGACGCACATTGCACACTTACTTTTATTATAAACAATATTTTAATATTCTGACGAAACCTCTGAAAATAATAAATACTTTTTTGTTACAGTGAAAATTCCTTCCTTTTCGTAAGTATCCTGGAAGCAAAAGAACTGTTGGGTTCCAACAAAGAGGACATTGTTCTGGACACATACGTGAGGGTGTTCCTATTGCCGGATAAAATATCAAACGCACAAACGAGAATCTACAAAGACTCTCGGAATCCGAGCTATAAGGAGAGGTTTCTTTTCGAACTGCACCCCAGGGAGCAATGCCAAAAGTCTTTATGTTTCCAAGTCTATTCCACGAACAACCTGTCGCACACCCTTATAGGCGAGGGTGAATTTAAACTGAACGACGCTAGCTTACGACAACCTGTCACCACCTGGGTCACACTCACCGATACTGGTCAGGTAATAATTTACTACTATTATTTGTAATTTTATTAAATTTTCGATGAGGGTCTCTAATTTTATTTCATATACAGTGTGCGAAAACATTTACTTTTTCGCAACCTGTATAACAAATTGGACAGTGTCCCAAATCCTTCCCTTACCAAAATTTCAACCACTCAATTTTATTTATTATCAAAAATTTGAAATCCTGTTTTCAGAGAACATCGGAATTTGGTGAAGTCTTTTTCTCACTGAGCTACTTACCCACTGCAGAAAGGTTAACTGTGGTTGTGGTAAAAGCAAGGAACTTAAAGTTTAAAAATGAAAGAGAAGCGGGAGACCCATTTGTAAAAGTACGTCTTGTAACCATGAGTTATACAATAATGTCGTGCTATTAATAAAATTTTCCAGGTGTACCTTTTACAAAATGGCAAAAAAGTTAGTAAAAAGAAAACGTCTACGAAGAAAGGCGAGAGGTGCCCTATATTTAATGAATCGATAATATTTAACGTGCCTGCTCACGTACTTCAGGTAAGGTTTTCATCCCTTTTCATTCACCCCCTAGTTCGTGGAAGATAAACCGTCTAAGTACAACCCATAGCAACTTTATAATATTATCTGCTATCTACTAACATACTTCTAAAAAATTAATTTTCTTCGTTACCCCTACAGAAGAGAAACCTTTTAGTTTAAGTATTCTGTTTTCATCAGGTGCTATTACTTACCGGCGTTTAATAAGCGACTGCACATAGCGTTGTGATCGCCATCTGTGGATACAAATATCTCCACGCCCTCTACATTATTTAAACATATTTTTTTATTTTTCAGACAATCCAATTACGTTTAACAGTATCAGAAGCAATATCAAACGAGAACAGCAATTCGGAATCAGTGGTGGTGGGTCACGTAATTGTTGGGGCACAAGCCAGTGGTAGACCCTTAACCCACTGGACTCAAATGCTTGCAACCCTCAGAAAACCTGTCGCCATGTGGCACCCCCTAAGAAAGTAGAACAAACCTCACCCTTTGAACCACAACTTACAGTCATGAAAGGTATGTAAGTACTTGGGTATTTGTTATAGAATCGAAAAATCCCGCTTTATTTTTAATACTTCAGTAAAATAATAAATAAAAAAATAATACTCTTATAACAGTAGTATTTTATACCGACTTGAGTAGTAAATAAATGGTCGAAAAAGTAATGGAATAGGAATAATAAAAGTTTGGTTGCTTACGTATATTTGACTCTAAATGGTATTTGTCCTGGTTGGGTTAGGTTGGGTTTGTTCATTTTATTTTTTCAATAAATAATTATTTGGTCATTGCAATTAAAACAAAAGTAAAATATTTTAATGTCAAAATACTATTAAGGTGTCTAATATAATGTTAAAAATAAAATGTTATATTATAATTAAATGTTAAAAATAATCAATCGCTACGACAAACATCGTTTCATATCAACTATTCTTATCAAAAAAATATGTTTGTGTGATATATGGCCTTCATCTAAAAGTATTAGAAAATAAAAGAACACTAATTTTTGAAAATTTAAAATTAACTCTCATCAGTTCATTCTTCTGTGATACAAATTCAAAGAAACAAGAAAGTAATAATTAAAAAAGCGCAATAGACTTAAAATAATAAAATTCAGTTAAGGAAAATATTTTCAAAGAAAAATTGAAGTAATATTTTCTTTATTAGACTTTTTCTTTATAAATTAGGTACCTAATAATACAAAAAGGAATCAGTATTTTCTTACCCTACAATTTTACATTTGTTTTGTACCCACTGTCAAAAATGTTAAATTAAAGGGTGGCCTAAAAATAAGATTAATTATCACTAAATTTAAAATTAAAAAAAAAAAGTTAACTTAAAAAGTTTTTTTTATTGGGTATCACAATTTCTCAGAGAAAGTTATAATTAACAAATCACATTAGAGGATTAGAGACAATAATAAATAATCATGAAAAAGATTTATAATGTTACTGCTTATTTCTGTGATAAATGGGGCACATACAAATAATTGTTACTGTTTATAAACGTTCGCTGTTAACGTTTTAAATTTAAATCAGAACATTACCATTATCGATGTATCCTTCATACTTTCTACTATTTCAACATAAACATTTCATCCTATCAATGTAACTAATCTTGAACCTTATGGAAAGTACTCATCTTCCCCCTTTTTTCATATTTCTTTTTTACACTCTTATAAATGTATATCGTATTCCACCCTTAAAGATATGTTTAAGATATTTTTGAAAAGTATAAATGAAATGTGTGTGGAACACCTTGTATATTTGTAAGGCCAGCTTCTAAAAAATAATTCGAGAAATATTTATTTGTGAATAACAACTTTTCCTTTATACTATTTTTCTGAATATTGTACTTCCTATATTAAACATGATAAATATTATGTATGTAAAAAGCATGTCTACTATTTATCTTCATTTTTATCGATCTGCAATAGTTATTAATGTTTTGTACTTAATAAAATGTAAAGTAAGTACTTAATCTTTATATTAATATTTGTAAATTAGCAACAAAATGTTGTTTTCGTTTACTGTATTTTTTATTTCTCTTTATTAAATGTATTTTCAAACGATTAAAGTACCTTTTTTGTGTAAAAACAAACATGGCTACCTAACTAGATAAGACTGGGGCTAAATGAATATTTACTCAAAGTCATCATATAGTTGCGAAGAAAAAGAAGAGGACTACTAAGTAAGGTTATGTTCTGGTAAATAAAAACATGAAATTGTTAATTTCAAATGGATTATTAACTAATATTGCCAAAATTCAACATTATTAATGTTATTTACTTATTTTAGTGATTATGTTCTGTGATGAAATTAATTACAAAACACTAAAAATGTCAGAGGTAGTGAAAATGAAACAGGGCATGTCATATTCCTCAAAAGAAAAGACAATAATAATGAACGTTTTTAAATATTTTCGACTGAATTATCCCGATTTGTGCGTTACTGAAGTGGTTAGACGAACAGCTAAAGCAACAGGATGTAGTGAAAAAAGTATATTTCAATTTCGTAAAGAGGAAGCAAGTCCAAGGGGGTTCAAAGAACCGTCCAAAACAAAGACACGAAAAAACATAAATATTAACAGCCGTGATATAAAGTACGGTGACCAAATTCGCCAGTCCATTCGCAATATAATTTACGACTTAAAACATCACAACATAGTGCCTTCATTAAGTACAATTTTGAAGAGAGTGAATGCGGATGCTCAGTTACCTAATTTTTCTTTAATGACGCTAAGGAGACTTATGTTCGATATGGGGTTTTACTATGAAAAGAATGGCAATAAAGCTGTTCTAACAGAGAAACTACCACCATTAAAGAAAGAAACCAAGCCACAATGTAATAGTTCTAAATTAAGAAATAGTAATGTAACCAAAATGAACAATAATAATAATAACAACTGTGCTAGTGTTAATGATTATAAACAAGAAATCACCAATACACAGCCTTTCCCTGTTAATTCAGGATACTTGGAACATCAACAGAATAATTGCAACTTAATGGCGTCGTTGTATATGGCACCAACGACAGGATTTATGGGCCCTCCAGCTCCGACTGCCACAGCATCCCATGGTATGTCAATAATGTTAACTCATAGGCGAGATATTACGCCCATGGTACCCCATCACAGTTTAATTCAACCAAATTCTAATCAGAATTATATTAAACAGGACGCTACAGGTTGGGGACCTACAGCTATGGGGCAATAAATTTTATTTCTAAGGGAAATGTATAAATTTTATTGCTTTTGAAATTATTGAAAATGGCCTAGCTTTGTTTACAAATACTCATTTGCTATAGGTAGTTTATTGGTCATTTAATAAATAAATGAGAAATGATCCATTGGGTTTAGTAAGTGATTTATCAAGACTACTTATGGGAGCTATTCAACTAGGAGTCTTAATAAATTACTAGCCAAGAACTTACGAACTTACTGTTCTTAATTAATTAGGTATTTAGCTAACGATAAGTTAAAAAATGATATTTTTACAACCAGTATTATTAAATATAGATGTAAGGTGTTAAGTTTTCCTTGACAGGGTAAAATAAATTATTGTTATACGCTAAGTAATAACGAATATCGTTTTAATACTGATAAAATATTTACAAAAAATAATAATACAAATATATAATTAATACGTAACTCTTTCACAGCATAACTCTGTATGTATGTATGTATGTACACTACCCAGTCTGTCGCACTAGACAAAGTAATAAATATTATGTACAAACGAGTGCAACGAATAATAATTAAAGTTACCCCTGTCGGAGTGATGTTTGTCACAATTGGCTCTCTTTACTATTTATTTTAACTTCCTCTAAATTTTCGTAAATTGGCTCACTTTCATTTTGTGCTTGCTCTACAATAATATTAAAAAAAAAATGTGAGACTTAATTCAATCGAGTGATGCTTTTGTGCTATAGCAAAGAAAAAACTTACCCCAATTTAAAAGCTTAGGGTTGTCTATTACGTCAAAGATACAACTGTGAATGTACCAATATTGTTTCTGAAAAATAATGTCCAGAAAGTTAATCAACTGAACCAAAAGTAAAATGTGTTTACCTATAGGTATAACATATGGGTACAAATCGCACACAAATATTATTCTTTTATTTTTTTAAAATGGTAAGGCATATTTATTTGTCCCTGTACCTTTTTTTGTTAATGTGAAAGAGTTGATGTAATGCTTACCTCAGTCTGTACCATTTTTGCCCTTTGTCTTCTTAAATTTAAAACTGTGCCAAATATGTCGATATCCTTCTTATCTGTAACAGCCTGTAGCAGGATATCTACTGCTATTAAAGTGCCTGTCCTTCCAACTCCTGCGCTGTGAATAAAACGTAACATTCAAAGAATTGCCATTTTTACCATTTTAGGATTAAATTTGTATGCAAGGTATTCATACAATTATTTTTATTTATTAAACATTTACAATTCCGTACAAATTCTATTGATAATTAATTAAGTTTCACTCTCTCTTCTTTAAGTCTGATAATTATTAAGGATTAGTTTTAGATAATTTGTAATGCTTTTAGGCTGTTGCCATATTTTTGATATTTTTTTACAAACTGAATAAAGTGTGATTTTTTGCCATAAATTTGTTTCTTTTTTTTAACCCCCTAAAACATGAAACTATTACTGGGAATTAAAAAAAGTATTTGTTGATATAAAAGGAAAAGAGGTAACTAACCTGCAATGTACTGCAACAGGACCAGGCAATTTTGCAACATGTTGCCTCAGGACATGACAGAAATGTATCATCACTTCTGTTCCTGTGGGACAACCATGATCTGGCCAATCCAGAAACTGTAAATGTGTAATGGTCCACTGCTTTAAGTCCTTAAAAAAAAAACTTACGTCAATGTTTTCTATTATTATAAGGATAATCTATTTAAAATTACATTAAAAGACTATTGTATATGCATAAACATGTGTGTTTTCCTCCGGGGATGGCCTCAAGGGCCTATGGTACAATAAAACAAGGAAATCGTTACAGCGAGCGATCGATACTGGCGGTTCATTTTATGTAAATTAATAAAAAAGTACCTTTTGAATGAGTAACGTTCTTAAGCAGTACATTCCAAAGTTAAGTTCCGTTGCACAACGCACTTCAATGCCCTCCCCCACATCCATATTTTCGTGTTTATTAGGAAAATATTTGTAACACTTGGGCTGATTCATTTCGACAAAATGCGCCACCATGGCGATAACAGTGACATTTTCTTGGATTATCATTTTCCAAAAATCGGCGCATGTGTAAGCCAAAGGGCCTTGTGTTGCTATATACTCAATCTTACCCGAATAACCCTAAAACTGTTGAGTTTAGAATGGATTTTGATTATCAATTACCAACGGAGCATTACCTTTATGAACGATGCATTTATGTAATCGTTTCGTGGGTCTTTTTCGTTTACCAACTTCACTCTGGTTTCGTCAACTGAAAATAGTTTATTTTGTGGTAACGAATACAGAAATAGAATAAATATTTCTGTGACTAATTGCAAAAAAATTGAGGCGCTGCTAACTTCATATTATTAAAGTTTCGTTAGTTCTGCGTGCGCAACTTCCGTTCCTTAATTATAAGCGTTCATAACACTTTAGTCCTTTCAAAAATTTTACCCTCACATCCCAAAATAAGTATAACTTCAAAACTTTTCCTTTAAGTAAATTTATTTCGGTGTCCCAAAAATGGCACCCACTCTCTATTATTGTTTGTTTTATCATTATTATTGAACAGTAATTAAATTCAACATTTAATTAATGTACTTACAAGGTAAAATGTTTGTGTACCTATTTTTCTTTCGATTATTCGGTAATAAGGCGGCATAATAAGGTAACATTTCTTCAGAACTTTTCGTGTTAATAAGAGCATACTGTTGCTTAAGTTTTTGACCGTTTATTTTTAAGTCTCGATATACATCCGGAAATTTATTGATCGGTATAGGTACCGGTATGGGCTGCAAATTATCCATTTCACTCAGCTTTGGTGCCGTATTTATGGGTTTTGGAGTCCTGGCCCAAAAACATAATTTCTCGTTATGTACCTACTTTATTGATTAATAAACTTGAATTACCGATTTTGTTGCCTTTTCCAAATCATGTACGTAAATCCAAAAAGAGTTATAGCGGCTACGCAACCAATTATTGCACCAATAAATTTTGGAATATCCAATTCAAATAATGGTTCACCAGGATCTAACAAAAAAATATATTTTTTGGTTTTGATGTACGTTATGATCATAGACAAGGATACTAAAGTATCCTTTAGTGTCCGTAACGAAGGCGGGTCTTACAGATAACGAGTACAGATGCGTCAGTGGGCGCCACCCCCTGCAGTGTGCAGAGCGTAACCGCTCCCATAGCTAACTGAGCGCACGAGCTTAAGCTCCGCCCTTTTTGCGAACGCTTGATACCACAACATCCATTTTTACACTTTAGTATCCTTGCTCTTGAATAACCCAGTAAATACTGATTAAACTTACCATAAATGACGAAGAATATTGGAGGAGTGTCACGATACCCATGACGGGTAAAACCTCTTACAACTAAGGAATATTCCGTATCTTTTCTCAAAGGACCATTGCAGGTTGTATTTGGTGAACATTTTGAACCACCCAGTATATAAGTATGATTGCAAACCTTAGAGCATGCTAAACACCAGTTAGACAACAAATTACTAAAAAAGATATTTTTGACTTGTATTAAATATTGTTTACCTCCGAAAGGGTTCCAATAATCGACAGTGGCCTGATAGGGTAAAACTTGTTCCCCTTCATCGTTCCAATAGCCGACAAAAGGCCAATCGTCTTGGGAATAATTCCAAAAGCCATAACTGGATTTATTAAAATCTGCATCCGCTAATATTATTGCGTAATAAATTATATCTCCATTTATATCCGAAAAAAGGCGGTTAGTGAACACGAATTTTGCTGTTTCCGAATCGATTTCTTCTGGTTCTTGTACGGGATCAAACACTTCTGGTGGAACTGAAGAACACAAAATATAACGATACAGAAATATCTTTCACAGAAAATAAATCGGCGTGATCCCATAATATACCAAATTGTTACGAGTTCATCCTTAGAAAAGAATAGAAGATGTAAGTGAAAGTACAAGAAGGTTAGTGACATTAAATGTCTGTCCCTTATGTGGTAAAAATACATAAATACTGAATGAGTTTCAAAACAAAATTATTTCATCATTATACTTTTTTCTTTCTAAGATTTTTATTCTAGTCGATGAAGGAGATCAATTGATTAGAAGATTGAGAAAAAACAGAGCATAACCCCTTTGTTGAAACCTTGGAAAACTCCTAGGAGGTTAATAATGTGTTCATAACTTTCTATTAATAAAATGAACTAAAGAAAGTAAAGACCATAAAGACTTTAAATATGACCAAGATGGTGCTCAATCTTCTAATAGTCATAAATGGATGCTGCATAAGACTTTTTGGCTTGTAATTCAATGACCACGCTGAGTATTCCCTTGGTCACAGTGTTTAGCTCCCTACATATGTTCGAGATGAAACAATGAGGAAGTTAAAGATCCTGAGTTTCGGAAGCCATGAAGAATATTTTGGGAAAGAGGAACTTTGATGAGACAATACTGATATACTTCAAATTGAGTGTTTATTGGAGAGAAGTCTGTAATTATTACCAGTACCATCCCCAGTCTCCTGATTGTCATGAATAGATGTTTATCAGAATTCTTAGCTTATAACTCAATGGCCCCTCTGTAACACTCTTCTGGGTTACAAAATTTAAGATCTTCGTCCATTTTTTATCTTCTAAATTGAACTGAGAGATCTGCAGATGATGAAAGAATCAGGAAACTGGGGATCCTGACTTCCGAAAACCTCGGGAGATGTTCTGGACAAGAGACATTGAGATGGAACAAGTACAATACAACAAATGGAGGTACCTATTTTGACGAATACAACATTGACATACTTCAGATAGAGTATTTATTGAATAAAAGTAGAGACCATGTAGACTTGGAATATGACCAGAGTCAGTATCACTCTCCTTGGTCACAAGATTTAACCCCCAATCGTTTTTTCATTTACATGCAAAACGGTCGTAGAGAAATGAAATTTGGAGATGAAACAATGAAGAAGCTGAGATCCCATCTTCCAAAACCTTGACAGGAGATGAAAAGGTGAAAGGATAGGGGAAGCTGAAGATCCTGACTTCCGGAAACCATAGGGGATATTTTGGGCAAAAGAAACTGAGATGGGACAAGTGGATTGCCTCAAACAGAAATATTTAGAAAAATACTCATCTCAATTAGAGTATATCTTGGAAAGACTACTAATTTGCCAAATAAACGAAGAGGCGGATTTTAAATGGATAATGAACCATCTCCATTCACATTTCTTTCGAAACCTTTGTTGGAAAAACTCCTTAACCAAACGGTTTAGTTGATGATACATTTTACAATGACCCTCATCCAAATTGAAACTATTAAACTTTGATTTATATTACCTCCATCTGGTGCAGTAAACTCCTCTATAATGGACGTTCCTGAGCCAGCACTTGTTGCAGCAGTAACTTCCAGGACATAATAGTATCCTGCTGACAAATTTCGAAACACAGGTTGCAATTCCTGCAGTTGCTTTTCATAAATGTAACAATTATAATTTTCACGAGATCCAGTTAATATTATATTATAACCAGTCAAATTTCCATTTGTGTTACAAGGTGGATTGAATGAAATATTGATTTCTGCATGATATTGTTCTGTATTAAAGTACGTTATGGTATATTTCAAATCTCTAACAGGTTCAGGTCCTAAAATTCCCAAAAAATTAATCAGTAACTAGTCTGATATTTGAATTTATTTCGGAACGTACCAGCTTGTGGTGTGACGATTGATATTTGGGAATAATTGCCTAAACCCGCCTCTGTAGATGCTGCCAATCGAATTATATACCAGAAATTTGGTTCTGCTTTCGAAAAATAATACTCTTTAGTCGAACAACTAAGGTTGTAGTTTATACTATATTCTCTGGAAACGTTGCAAATTTCAGGGATGTAGTGGAGGGGTCCTCCACAATAAATTTCTAATCTGTAATCGTTCTGAACACCAGGGACGAATTCGGGAAGCTCCCATGCAATGATAAACGACGTGCTAGTTAGTGATTCGACTCTAAGATTTGTAGGACTTGATGGCGCTAAAATTTTAGAAACAATTCTAAGAACTGTCACAGGGTGTAAGAAAATTACACGTACGTGCTTGACTCGTTGTAATATTTGCTAATTTGCTACTATTGGACATCCCAGCAAAGTTCTCTGTATATGCCCAACATAAATAAGTAGTGAAGGGTTGAAGATCAGTTTTATTAAATGAGTAGTAATCTTCTGTGACATTTTCTGTGTGATAAAATTCCCCTTCCTCCCAAATACAAGTAACGTTGATTAAATTAGTTGAACAATTGTAAATTTCAACATCAACAGTCCAATTGAAATGGATCCATGTAGTACCAGATGAGTAGTTTGTGAGCAGGGGTGGATATGGTACTGTAATCAAAATAAAACTGATCCAGGATTTTGAAAATTACTGTTTTTTGTTTCATTTAAATATTAATTATGTGTGCCAAATAAAAACAAATGTGGAAAAAAATAATTGTTACACCTTTCATACTTCTTCTGACTAATATAAATAGAAAATAAATTAGTTAATAACAATTTAATGTGTTAACAATTAGATTAGATTATTAGACACCAACCTTTTGGGTTAACCTGAACTGAAACGTTATTACTCTCTCCCACAATACCCCTCAAGATTGGTGTTATGGATACGTATGTTTCTGAACATGGAGTAACATTGGTGGTATTAAATTCAAAAAATGGATCTGTCGTGTTTACTTTGGAAATGTTATTGTTTGTTACCACAACTTCGTAAGTAACTGTACAAAAATGTGCTAAATGTGGTACCGACCATGTTATGTTAACTGTTTCGCCAACATCGACATTATCATCAGATGCCTCAAGATGATGAACTGGGCCTAACTCTAAAAAGTAACAAACATTTCTACTATGGTAAACTTGATGTGGAGCCATTGCATGATTTTATGGATAAATAATTAGGAATTGTTATTGTTGGCAAATTATTTTGGGTTGGAGGATGTTGGGACTTTTGGGAAATGCAATGGTAGAGGTAGGAAACCTGGGAAATCGAGGAATAGTTGGGGAAATTTTAAGGGTAGGTGCAAGAGTAAATAGATGAAGAGGAAGACCTAAAAAGAATGTGGGGTACTTTCTGGGAGATGAGGGGATGTCAAAGACATTTTAGTGGCAGGAACAAGAATATAAAGGCGTAGATGAGAATAGCGGAACTGTTAGGGACAGATGGGTGAACGGGGACTTGCATAGCATTTGTGTGCATAAATATACATGTGGTGTGAATGGTCAGGGAGGTATTACTGGCAGAACCAGGAGTAAAGAGACGTAAAAGGGAAGTAGGAACCTTCTGGGAAATGAGTGAATGCTTACGGAAAATTTTGGGATGGAAGCAAAAGTAAAGAAATGTAGAGGAAGACGTCAAAAGAATTACAATCTACAAACAATGATGTGGGGTGTGTTTTTGGGAAAAATGAAGAAGAGGTTGAGGTGCAAGATGTCTAACCGGTCTTTGAACTAGGATTGGGGCATCTTCGGGCAGAAGAGGAAATAGTTAGGGACATTTAAGGGACAGAATCAAGAGTAAAGAGACTTAGAGAGGAGGTGGGAACCTTCTGGGAAATGAGTGAATGGTTAGGAAAAATTTTGGGATGGAAACAAGAGTAAAGAAATGTAGAGGAAGGCGTCAAAAGGTTACAATCTACAAATAATGATGTGGGGTGTGTTTTTCGGAAAAATTACGAAGAGGTTGAGGTGCAAGATGTCTAACCGGTCTCTGAACTAGGATTGGGGCATCTTCGGGCAAAAGAGGAAATAGTTAGGGACATTTAAGAGACACAATCAAGAGTAAAGAAACTTAGAGAGGAGTTGGGAACCTTCTGGGAAATGAGTGAATGGTTAGGAAAAATTTTGGGATGGAAACAAGAGTAAAGAAATGTAGAGGAAAACGTCAAAAGGTTACAATCTACAAATAATGATGTGAGGTGTGTTTTTCGGAAAAATGAAGAGGTTGAGGTGCAAAATGTCTAACCGGTCTTTGAACTGGAATTGGGACATCTTCTGGAAGATGAGGAGATAGTTACGGAAATTTTAGAAACAGAAGCAAGAGTAAATAAATGTAAAGGAACACTAAATAAGATTACTGTTTACAAATAAATTTGTGGAATGTAAATTAAGAAAAAGTGGAGGTGCATAATGTTCATCCAGTCTTTAAACTGAAGACTTTGATGGTAGTGTGTATGTGTTATCTATAATACTTGCAAAATAATTTGTTTTGGAGGAGGTACCTGTGGGGTATATATATTCTTCCAAAACGGTTGGCTCTCCCATACTAATACCACCCACACTTTCAGCTGTCACAGAAAACGTGTAATTTAAACAGTACGTCAAGTTCGGAAAACGATAATATGTAAGGGATGTAACGTTTATAAAACTGCCGTTCAGTTCTATGATATACTGTTCTACACATTGCGAATTCTCTGGAGGATCCCATGAGAGAATGACTGACGAAGAGTTTACTTTTGTTGTCAAATTGAGCACAGGTCCAGGAACTAAAATTGTATTTGTTATAGAAGGTGGAAAAGAATAAAAAAGACGAATTATTTTCTAAAACCAGTGGGACAAAAAAGCAGTATACAGGGTAATCCAAAAATGTAACATAGGTATACTATACATAGTGTTTCAAAAATGTAAGCCAAAGAAATGAGAGAAAAACAAAAAAATTTTTGATGCTTCGATAAACAGTAAAACAAACACTTGAGAATAAATTGGTTTGTAATATTTCTGGAACACCCTGTATGTATAGTAAAAGAACAAAGCACCACATTCATGCTACATTGACACATCATCCCCATTCCCATTACCATTCCCACATTAAATTTTTAATTATGTGCATTTTACAGAAATGTACAAGGTACATTCCAAATTTTCTGGACTTTATTTGTACATTAGGTACCTATGCGTTTTTTTATTTACTACAGGCTGTATAATTAAATATTGATCGGGTCTTTCTTTTTTCTAGATTTGAATGAATACAAAGTTCATATGAAGTAGTAAACCAATTTGTTCTGTTGTTGATATATCTACTACATTTTATTTATTATACCTATGTCAATGTTTGTTGTTTATCTCCTCTTTTTTTTTTTATTTGTTGAAGAGTAGCTATACACCGGTAAAAGAATTTTTATTAGATAGGTACTCAAATAAGCAAACTTTATAAAAAATTCTAAGAGCTGATTAAATCAATAAATAATAGATATATCTATAGATAGTAGGTATTCAAGTGCGCAATCGGAAACGAAAAAGTGATAAAAGTTTTATTACAAGTTAGACAAGCAATTAATAAATAAGTATTTTCGATGAAGATAGGGTGCTAAACGAAAAGGGCAACTGAAAATTTAAGAGTGTTTTTAATTGAGATAAGGGGCCGTTCATAAAATACGTTCGCATACAAGGGGGGGGGGGTATTACAGAGTGTGACAAGGGCGACAGAGGGTCTAACGTGACGTTCGCCGTTCATCAAAAAATTTTACTAAATTTTTACAGAATCCTTGGACTTCTGATAAATAGTAATATTATTTATTTGTTCGTTAAAAAAGATATTTATTAATTTATTTAAATTTTATTATGAAAATAAAATAAATTTTTTTGACTATCAAAATTTGTGTATTATCAATCAAAATTTATCATATTCAGGGGGGGGGGTTAGTTTTTGTGACGTAATATTTACAGGGGGGTTCACAGAAAGTGTGACACAACGTGAAAACCGGGGGGAGGAGGTCAAAAAAAGCTAATTTTAGTGTGACGTATTTTATGAACAGCCCCTAAATAAAAATAAACTTAAAAAGAAAATGAACACTAAAGAAAACAAACATTATATACAAAAATTGAAATATTAGAATATGTATTTTATTACCCTCTTTAAACAAATAACAAAAAAGAGTTCCTCTGCACTTTGAAACATAAATATGTCCAAAAAAATCAGTGATATTATAAAATGAAGTAGAAAGTTATTTAAACCTTAACCCAACCTCGGTTAAAATCAATCATTTCAAAAAGCAAAAATTTATTTCCAAAACTGATTGATTAATAAATAATTTCAAATTGTTAAACATTAATAAATATACACACAGATATTTTGAGAAATTTAAAGATACTTTTTAATTTTATTAAATTTAATTAAACGTTAAATATTTTTCATTTTTAAATACAGTAATAGATGTCCTGGCGCCTTCAACAGATTTTCTCAAACTCCTTTTTAAGATTCTGTTTCCCTTTTTTGCATTTCAAACTTAAGTACCCAGACACATAATTTTATTAATGTATCAATAATTATTTACTACTACTTACAAAAAAGCATTAGGTAATTAATAACAAATAAATAAGATTATATAGTGATGATTATTTCTAATACTTATTAGTCACTTTATTAGCTTATTGTGAATAAGTTTATTAGAAAGAACCTTTGGACTCTGACATAATTTATACTGCGATAAAAAATAGATCCTTAATAATTCCTTAACGATTGTGAACAATCATTTAATAATAATAGTTGTTACCGACCACCAGGTAGTAACTAATAACTGTGTATTATTGTAGTACCTACGTAGTTGCTTTTTTAGAAGGAAATTTAAACAGAACATTGACTTGATTAACAATAACAATAAGTCTAAATAAATTGTTTTCAAATAATTATTGACAGAAACAGGAAGATTTTTTTATTGATAAAACTTCTTTTATTAATTTTTATTGTCTACTAAATTTATTTATTTATTTACCTATTGTTTTTAACACTTTCCATTTTCTCATATTCACTCAATCAAATCTGCCCTTCAACATTGAAATTTATTCATATTTTTTTTTTAATATCACTAGCAGTAAAGTTCGGACTATAGAGCAGATGCAGTTGCCTCACATTATAAAAAAAATATATTATATTTTATTAAAAATGAAATGATGTTGTATGCCCTTCATAGTAAACCAACCATCAATAAATAAATAAAAAATAATTCATGCAACACGTCACTTTCGACAAAAATTAATATTTATTACAGTGAATGTAGATACTGTAAACTATTTGAGCATGCATAAAAATAAAAAAGTACTTGTTAAAGTTTCCACTTCTCCAACAGAGTCCTGCTCTGTCTTAGCCTGGACAGTAAAATTCACACAATAGTGAAGTCCTCCTAAACTAAGTGCTGTATTAGACGTTGTAATAAAATTATTTGTGTCCCATATGACAATATATTCTGAAATACATTCTTTATTTTTTGGAGGAACCCATTCAATGTGTGTCTGATTTTTATCGTTTTGGAATCGAAGGCTCAGATTTTGAACTTTTTCGGGCACTAAAATTTTACACCCTTTGTAAAGTACCTACTTACTATAAAATTATTCTCAGAACTGAACTATCAAGGATTTTAAATTATGGCCAGTAAAGAGTAGATACATAAATAGAGAGAAAAAGTAATTAATTACCTACTTGGACTCAAAATAGGGGTGATAATTTAATCTAATTTAATTTAAAGAAAGGAGGATGCATTGAAAATCTTGTGCCAACTTTAATTAAAATAATGAATTACCTAAAGGTTAAATCTCACATGAAAATATTTTTGTAATTTCTAAAATTTACTAGAGGAGAGAAAAAAGTATAAATAAAAGAGTAATTAACGAACGTACTCTAGCCAGAAAATATTTCATTCATTATCAGAATTTTATTTCACTTCAATGCTTAGGCATAAATAA
This sequence comes from Agrilus mali, assembly GCA_029378335.1. NCBI lineage: Eukaryota > Metazoa > Arthropoda > Insecta > Coleoptera > Buprestidae > Agrilus > Agrilus mali. The sequence goes on along the minus strand of CM055657.1, from coordinate 2,559,167 downwards.
ATAAATAAACCCTCAGGAGATGCCTGATGGACGTAAAACATCGAAATTTATTTTTATTGGATGAAGTGAAACTAAAAGTAAACTTTATACTTTTGGTAATAAAAATAAACAATTGAGGAACATATCGACTAATAACAAGACTGGCTGAATGAAACGTTCTCGCTTTGGGGTCCAACTTGCTTTAAGATCATTTTATTCCCAAGAGATGTTTCACGTCAAATTTCTATTCCATCAATTTCTTTAAAAATATTTTCTTAAAGAAAGCTATAATCATGTAAAAGAACACATCTCATTGGGGAATTAATTCTGCATTTACTGATTTAAGTGCTTATTAAAGTTAAAACTCTTTATACCTAAATTATGAATAGAGCTTTTAAGGAGTTGAAAAAGAAAGTAAAATATTTCTATTAATATTTTTTTATAATAAACACTTTCGAAAGGAACCAACAAATAACGAGACTGTCTAAATGAAACGTCCTCGTTTTGAGGGCCAGTTTAAGACTATTTAATCCCTAACAGATATTTTGCATTAAATATTTCAATCCAATCAATTTTCTCTTCCATATTATAAGTAACTATTAACTAACATAAGTAAAGTAAAGTTTACTCTACCTACTGAAAATAAAATGTCAAAAAACTATGTACCTATTCATGTGATGACTAACTTTTTGAGGGAAATGAAAGAGAAAGTAAAGAAATATTAATATTTTTGGTAAAAAAAAATAACACTTGCTAAAAAAGAAGCAAACGATTAACAGGACTGGCTGAATGAAACGTTCTCGCTTTGAGGGCCAGTTTAAAATACTATTTGATCCCCAACAGATGTTTTACTTAAAACAATTTTCTTTATGATGAAGATTATAAATAACTACTAATAATATAAGTAAAAAGATTTATTTTGTTGTAAAGTTTACCTACTCTGCATTTAGTTTTTTAAGTACCCAACATCTTGAAGTTTTATTATTTTTAATAAAAACAAACAACTATTTCACCCCCAATAAAAATCAATGTCAACCTTTTTTTTAAATATTTTGTTCATAATGAATACTATAAACGAATATTAATAAAAGAAAACATTTCGTGGAAGATTTGCTCTACAGTTATTATTGTTTTAAGTGCCCAGCCTATTGAAAGTTTAATCAAGTCAAAAAACTTTTACTTATAGGCACTTGTTATGATTATATTACGTATGACTAATGTTGTTATCACACTTACAACCTTTCGAACATCTCAATATTTGCATTTATCTTATCAAAAATTTTAAAAATCCACTGCAAGTAGCTAAACCTATCCATAATATGTACATACATAGTACCTAGTAGTTAAACTTTAGCTGACTTATTATTGAAGAATTATTTAGTTTGTTAAAATCGGTTATTTTCAATAGATACTAATTAGGTATAAGATTAAAAGTATCTTAAGTTAAATTCATTAGATATCTATTATGCAGATACAATCCTATTTATTCGTCAACGTTATCAATTGATTTGTTGATTTGATCAAACAAAAAAATTATTCGTCATGCTGAAACCTTTCCGTGGTCTGTAAAGATAACAACAATTCACGACATAATAATGAACCATATTTTGTTTCTATAATGTTTAATGTTTATGTCACTTTTATACGTGTTCAGCCTTAATTTAATTTGTTCCTGTATCCAATTTAGCTTCGGCACGTGACTGGTGTTGAAATCGAAAGGTATTTAAATGTTAAACAAAATAAATCAATGTGACGAACGCCAAATGTAGTGTTTCAAGAAAGATAAAAAGAATTCTAATGAAGTTGAAGCTGCAAAAATTGTAAAGGATTTAATTTTCATTCTGAATTCCAAAATAATAAAGTACCTATTAGAAGCCTTTACAAATTGACATTAGTTCAGCTATGATAAAAAACTACAAACGTGAATAAAAAAATAATTTAGCAGTGTTTCTCCTTCAAGATTTGTAACTAATTATCCTGTTATTATCCTTGATAGTTCGTTCATTCAATCACAGTAATCTTTCTCTAACTTACGTGTTGTAATTTCAAATGTTTCAGTTAAAGATCTATCATCGTAATCATAAAAAGTTGTTGGCATGATAGATACGAAGTATTTAGAACAACTTTCTAAGTCTGTTATTGTGTGATAAGTTCGATTTTCATGACGAAAGTACGGAATAATTTGCGATCCTGATAACAGTGTGATGTTTATGTCGTAGTTTATCTCACATAAAGGATTGTTATTAGCCTTTTCCCATGACAAATGAATCTCTTTCGATGATGAATTAACTGATAAATTGACCAGTTGAGAAACTAAAATTCATTGTTATTTTCACACATTTCAGTAGTTGGTAATTGTTTTATTTTGTAAATGCTACCTGATGTAAACCAGATTTCAGTACAAACTAGCTTGTCCTAGGCCAAATTAGTTCACCCGAAAGAAAGAGATAAACAGTTTGGGGTTTAGTCTTGAATCTAATTACTGGCCAAAGCCAAATTTAGTTTTCTCAAGGCGAAGTTAGCTTATCTTGACATTAGTAAGGAATAAATCACTATCTAAAAGTTGTTGTAGTTTATGTTACTCTAATTTGAAACTAAAGAACTAGTTCTATCTAAGGCAACAATAGTTTATATTGAAATCGAATTTTGCTGTAACATTTTAACTTTGTATCTAGTGAATGTTGGTCTTTTATAGTTCTTTGAATAAAGTAGCTTAGGCTAGGCAAAATTAGTTCAACCCTAAAACAAGAAAAACTAAATTTCATACCAGGACGATCTAAACATATTACAATTCAAGTCATTAAATAGAACAAGGACATTAGCCTTAAATAAATTAGTACCTCAAGATTATTGTAAGTTTAGATGGCTCTCATTTGAAACTAAAAAACTAGTTCTGTCTAAGGCAAAAGCAGTTTATACTGGAATTTAGTGTAGATGCTGACATTTTAACTTTGAACTAGGCCAAACTGGATCATTTTACAGTGTTTTGGATGAACTAGTTGAGGCTAGGCAAAATAAGTTCATCCTAAAATCAAGAAAAACTAAATTTTGCAACCCGGCCTTCAAGTCATTAAATAGAACAAGGACATTAGCCTTAAATAATTTTGTACTTCAAGATTATTGTTAGTTTAGGTGGCTCTAATTTGAAACTAAAAAATTAGTTCTGTCTAAAGCAAAAGTAGTTTATACTGGAATTTAGTGTAGATGCTGACATTTTAACTTTGAACTAGGCCAAACTGGATCATTTTACAGTTTTGGTTGAACAAGTTGAGGCTAGGCAAAATTAGTACATCCTAAAATCAAGAAAAACTAAATTTTACAACCCACCCTTCAAGTCATTAAATAAAACAAGGAAATTAGCCTAAAATAGTTTTGTACCTCAAGATTATTGTCAGTTTAGATGGCTCTTATTTGAAACTAAAAAACTAGTTCTGTCTAAGGCAAAAGTAGTTTTTACTGGAATTTAGTGTAGATCCTGACATTTTAACTTTGAACTAGGCCAAACTGGATCATTTTACAGTTTTGGATGAACTAGTTGAGGCTAGGCAAAATTAGTTCATCCTAAAATCAAGAAAAACTAAATTTTACAACCCACCCTTCAAGTCATTAAAAAAGAACAAGGAAATTAGCCTAAAATAATTTTGTACCTCAAGATTATTGTCAGTTTAGATGGCTCTTATTTGAAACTAAAAAACTAGTTCTGGAAAAGTTTATACTGGAATTTAGTGTAGATCCTGACATTTTAACTTTGAACTAGGCCAAACTGGATCATTTTACAGTTTTGGATGAACTAGTTGAGGCTAGGCAAAATTAGTTCATCCTAAAATCAAGAAAAACTAAATTTTACAACCCAGCCTTGAAGTCATTAAATAGAACAAGGAAATTAGCCTAAAATAATTTTGTACCTCAAGATTATTGTAAGTTTAGATGGCTCTCATTTGAAACTAAAAAACTAGTTCTGTCTAAGGCAAAAGTAGTTTATACTGGAATTTAGTGTAGATGTTTGCATTTTAACTTTGAACTAGGCCAAACTGGATCATTTTACAGTGTTTTGGATGAACTAGTTGAGGCTAGGCAAAATTAGTTCATCCTAAAATCAAGAAAAACTAAATTTTACAACCCACCCTTCAAGTCATTAAATAGAACAAGGAAATTAGCCTAAAATAATTTGTACCTCAAGATTATTGTAAGTTTAGATGGCTCTCATTTGAAACTAAAAAACTAGTTCTGTCTAAGGCAAAAGTAGTTTATACTGGAATTTAGTGTAGATGCTGACATTTTAACTTTGAACTAGGCCAAACTGGATCATTTTACCGTGTTTTGGATGAACTAGTTGAGGCTAGGCAAAATTAGTTCATCCTAAAATCAAGAAAAACTAAATTTTACAACCCACCCTTCAAGTCATTAAATAGAACAAGGAAATTAGCCTAAAATAATTTTGTACCTCAAAAATTATTGTAAGTTTAGATGGCTCTCATTTGAAACTAAAAAACTAGTTCTGTCTAAGGCAAAAGTAGTTTATACTGGAATTTAGTGTAGATGCTGACATTTTAACTTTGAACTAGGCCAAACTGGATCATTTTACAGTGTTTTGGATGAACTAGTTGAGGCTAGGCAAAATTAGTTCATCCTAAAATCAAGAAAAACTAAATTTTACAACCCACCCTTCAAGTCATTAAATAGAACAAGGAAATTAGCCTAAAATAATTTTGTACCTCAAAATTATTGTAAGTTTAGATGGCTCTCATTTGAAACTAAAAACTAGTTCTGTCTAAGGCAAAAGTAGTTTATACTGGAATTTAGTGTAGATGCTGACATTTTAACTTTGAACTAGGCCAAACTGGATCATTTTACAGTTTTGGATGAACTAGTTGAGGCTAGGCAAAATTAGTACATCCTAAAATCAAGAAAAACTAAATTTTACAACCCACCCTTCAAGTCATTAAATAAAACAAGGAAATTAGCCTAAAATAATTTTGTACCTCAAGATTATTGTAAATTTAGATGGCTCTCATTTGAAACTAAAAAACTAGTTCTGTCTAAGGCAAAAGTAGTTTATACTGGAATTTAGTGTAGATGCTGACATTTTAACTTTGAACTAGGCCAAACTGGATCATCTTACCGTGTTTTGGATGAACTAGTTGAGGCTAGGCAAAATTAGTTCATCCTAAAATCAAGAAAAACTAAATTTTACAACCCACCCTTCAAGTCATTAAATAAAACAAGGAAATTAGCCTAAAATAATTTTGTACCTCAAGATTATTGTAAATTTAGATGGCTCTCATTTGAAACTAAAAAACTAGTTCTGTCTAAGGCAAAAGTAGTTTATACTGGAATTTAGTGTAGATGCTGACATTTTAACTTTGAACTAGGCCAAACTGGATCATCTTACCGTGTTTTGGATGAACTAGTTGAGGCTAGGCAAAATTAGTACATCCTAAAATCAAGAAAAACTAAATTTTACAACCCACCCTTCAAGTCACTAAATAGAACAAGGAAATTAGCCTAAAATAATTTTGTACCTCAAGATTATTGTAAATTTAGATGGCTCTCATTTGAAACTAAAAAACTAGTTCTGTCTAAGGCAAAAGTAGTTTATACTGGAATTTAGTGTAGATGCTGACATTTTAACTTTGAACTAGGCCAAACTGGATCATCTTACCGTGTTTTGGATGAACTAGTTGAGGCTAGGCAAAATTAGTACATCCTAAAATCAAGAAAAACTAAATTTTACAACCCACCCTTCAAGTCATTAAATAAAACAAGGAAATTAGCCTAAAATAGTTTTGTACCTCAAGATTATTGTCAGTTTAGATGGCTCTTATTTGAAACTAAAAAACTAGTTCTGTCTAAGGCAAAAGTAGTTTATACTGGAATTTAGTGTAGATCCTGACATTTTAACTTTGAACTAGGCCAAACTGGATCATTTTACAGTTTTGGATGAACTAGTTGAGGCTAGGCAAAAATAGTTCATCCTAAAATCAAGAAAAACTAAATTTTACAACCCACCCTTCAAGTCATTAAATAGAACAAGGAAATTAGCCTAAAATAATTTTGTATCTCAAGATTATTGTAAGTTTAGATGGCTCTCATTTGAAACTCAAAAACTAGTTCTGTCTAAGGCAAAAGTAGTTTATACTGAAATTTGGTGTAGATGCTGACATTTTAACTTTGAACTATTCCAAACTGGATCATTTTACAGTGTTTTGAATGAATTAGTTGAGGCTAGGCAAAATTAGTTCGTCCTAAAATCAAGAAAAACTAAATTTTACAACCCACCCTTCAAGTCATTAAATAGAACAAGGAAATTAGCCTAAAATAATTTTGTACCTCAAAATTATTGTAAGTTTAGATGGCTCTCATTTGAAACTACAAAACTAGAGTTTGGTTGCCGAAAAATTTTAATTTTGGTCCACGTCAGACTGGGTCATTTTGAAGTTCTTTAAATAAACTAATTTAGCCTAGGAAAAATTAGTTTATCCTGAAAACAGTTCTTATAGATTGTTGTTAGTTTCCATTGATCTGATTTGAAACTAAAGAACTAGTTCTATCTAAGGCAATAATAGTTTATATTGAAATTGAGTTTTACTGTAACATTTTAACTTTGGATCTGGTGAATGTGGATCTTTTATAGTTCTTTGAATAAAGTATCTTAGGCTAGGCATAATTAGTTCATCCTAAAATCAAGAAAAACTAAATTTTACAACCCACCCTTGAAGTCATTAAATAGAACAAGGAAATTAGCCTACAATAAATTAGTACCACAAGATTATTGTAAATTTAGATGGCTCTCCTTTGAAACTAAAAAACTAGTTCTGTCTAAGGCAAAAGTATTTTTTAATGAAATAGAGTGGTTGCTGAAAAATTTTAATTTTGGACCACGTCAGACTGGGTCATCTTGCAGTTCTTTAAATAAACTAATTTAGCCTAGGAAAAATTAGTTTATCCTGAAATCAGTTCTTATAGATTGTTGTTAGTTTCCATTGATCTGATTTGAAACTAAAGAACTAGTTCTATCTAAGGCAATAATAGTTTATATTGAAATTGAGTTTTACTGTAACATTTTAACTTTGGATCTGGTGAATGTGGATTTTTTATAGTTCTTTGAATAAAGTATCTTAGGCTAGGCATAATTAGTTCATCCTAAAATCAAGAAAAACTAAATTTTACAACCCACCCTTCAAGTCATTAAATAGAACAAGGAAATTAACCTACAATAAATTAGTACCACAAGATTATTGTAAATTTAGATGGCTCTCATTTGAAACTAAAAAACTAGTTCTGTCTAAGGCAAAAGTAGTTTACACTGGAATTTAGTGTAGATCCTGACATTTTAACTTTAAACTAGGCCAAACTGGATAATTTTACAGTGTTTTGGATGAACTAGTTGAGGCTAGGCAAAATTAGTTCATCCTAAAATCAAGAAAAACTAAATTTTACAACCCACCCTTCAAGTCATTAAATAGAACAAGGAAATTAGCCTAAAATAAATTAGTACCTCAAGATTATTGTAAGTTTAGATGGCTCTCATTTGAAACTAAAAAACTAGTTCTGTCTAAGGCAAAAGTATTTTTTAATGAAATAGAGTTTGCTTGGCAACATATTTTAATTTTGGATCACGTGAGACTGGGTCATCTTACAGTTCTTTAAATAAACTAATTTAGCCTAGGAAAATTTACACAGATTGCAATCTGTGCAAAATAAAGTGATAGAAAAACAAAGTTAATGTTTTAATTATATTTTTGATGATGATTAACTATCACGAAGTAACTGTCAACTCAATCCAATATCTAGGAAAATTTAGTTTATACTGAAATCATGAAGGATCAAACCTCAAACCAGGGCAACATAAACAAATTATAACCCATCCTTCAAGACATTACATAGAATAAGGATAGTAGTAAAAAATTCATGAGCTAATGATATTTGTTAATTTCAATTGTTTTAATTTAAACTAAAGAGCTAATTATGGTTAAAGAAAATTGGTTAATACTGAAGTCGAGTTTAACTGCTAATAATTTTAGTTAAGACTAGGACAAACTAGGTAATCTTACAGTTTACATATATACCTATTTAAACTTAAGACTAGGTCAAACTGGGTCTTCTTCAAGACATTAAAAAAAAATAGGAAATTACTAAAAAATATGTAAGTACCTAAAGGCCATTTTTAATTTTGACTGATTTAATTTTAAACTAAAGAACTAGTTCTGTATAAGGCATAAACAGCTTATATCAACATCAAGTTTGGCTAGCAACCTTTCAACATTGGAGTATTTTACACTGGGTCTCTTTACAGTTCTTTGAATAAACTAGTTTGTCTAGGTAAAATTAGTTTATCCTGAAATCAGTTCTTGAAGATTGAAACTAAAGAACTAGTTATATCTAAAACAAAATTAGCTGGCAATATTTTAACTTTGGATAGGTCAAACGATGTTGTTTTCTTAAAGTTCTTTAGATAAACCAGTTTATTAGATTATCCTGAAGTCAGGAAGGATTAAACTTCAAACTAGGCAATCCAAACAAATCATAATTTACTTTCAACACATTTAAAAGGAAATTAGTTAAAATAATTAATTAATTAAATATTAGTGTGACTTGAAATAGAAAAACTAGTTCTATCTAAGGCAAAAGTAGTTTCTTCTGAAATGGACTTTGGCTTGTAACATTTCAATTTAGTCCAGGCAAAACTATTTTATCCTGAGATCTGGTTTAATAAAAATAAGAAATAATAAACCATCAAACACATTTTTAAATATTGAGATCTTCACCAAAAAAGGGTGTGCCTTCCCTTCAAAATAATAAAGAAGTGAGGTACACAATGGACGTAAATTTTTCAAACAATTCTTGTAATATAGCTTATTAAAAACAAATTTTAACCGTTTTACAATTCAATTGTTTCGTGAATAATTTCTTCCACATTGAGTAAAACAATATTTTAAGCATGTACTTAAAATCGGTGCCCTGTAAAGCCTAATAGAAAACTGAAAATGATTATATTATGTGATAACACCCTGTGCATATTGTGTGACATTAAGCAGAGATTTTTTTGAAAGTTTAGTCGGTATAATAAGTAACATTATTGCTTCTAAACAATACATTTGGTGAAAATAAACACACAACAATTACATAAACTTATATCTAAAACACAACTATATATTAAACAATAAGCAATGAAGCATTTGTATGCACAAATTGAAATAAATTCCTGTATGTCGACCAAATCGTTAAGTTAATTGATTTTTCCCATACTGTGCAATAAAACTGTTAATTTCAACAGTGTTCAATTTAATTTTGCTTTTAAATTAACTACTTAATTGTTCCAAATTGAGATCCATTATTTTATACATTATAAAACAGCACCCAAGTAAAAAATTAAATTTTGATCCAACTTTACATTGTAACACTAACCAGTGAGAGGCAATTTTATTAAATTAAATATTGAAAAAAGCGAACCAATATTTCAAAATAGGAAACCAGATACTTTTTATTGTATCTATTTAAGTAGTTTAATTAGGGAGAATATAATAGTGAAAAGTTTTAATTAGGCATACTTATATCAGTTGCAAGAGATATTTTTATCGCATTTCCTGTAAGAGAGGGCTTTCTGTTTCAAACTATGCAGTGATTGTACTTATTTGAACCAAGAAAATAAATAATATTGTTAATTACTGTCATGGGACAAAAACAGTCACATCATTTTTATCATTTTTATCTGCTATAAACACATAAATAAAATAAATTTAAAAAGCTATAATAACTTTTGTAAATAAATAACAAAATTGGATCAAATAATTTCATAATTAAATGAACAAGGTGAGATAAAATTGAATAAAAAATATTTAGGGGTTGTTTAAAATAATTTTTATCTGCCTACTTATTATATTATTAACTGAAATTATTAATTAATATAGAAAAACTATAAGTTTAAAAAGTCACAGTGTTTGAGAATTTTTTTTTTAATTTTATTTTTTGACGTTTACGAGCCCTACAAACTGTAAGTTTAAACACTTCATTGGTTTATTTATTTTAGTTGGAATATTTAAACATTTTTAATTCAAATCCACAACAAAGTGTTCTCAGTACTTACGTCTTAATATTAAGTAAAATAAAAATATTTTGTGTAAAGAAAGAAAGAATTCTCATTCAAAGAAAGTCAGAATGAAAACAAATGTTTACAAAACTCGAGTGTTCGAACATTTAGTTATTAATGAAAAAATAAGAAAAAAATTGACAGAAAGTTCTAACCATTATTAGGATAAGTAAAAAAGGAAGAGTAACCCGCTTCACCGCCCAAACATTTAGTTGTTACGGTTCGTAGTACTATTTTCCTATGGTCATCAAAAAACTAAAGATACAATTTGCAAAAATGTAATAAAACTACTACAAAATCATATTTTTAATGATACTAGTCCCTGTTTAATGAACTCATGTCCAAAAAGTTTTTTTTTTGTACTTACACTCAATTTTATTTTTTTACTTTTTAATATTAATCTCTTATTATCTTAAGTATAATTACATTGGAACATATTTCAAAATTTGAGGAGCTCAATAAAACTATTTACAAATAAGTACATAATTAATGTTTCTATTTAGCAAAAATATTTTGAGATATGTCATCTAGGAGAAACAAATACTCTCATGTGAACTATTTTTGTCCCAATTGGCTAATTAAAAAAATCATTCCATTCAGTATAAAAGGGTCATTGTTTTTAATTAGCGAAATATGTTCTTCTTCTGTGATCATAAAACGTTACTGCAGTGGATAATAATAATTCCAGTAAAATCTAAAAGTGGATATTATTAACACACCCAGTAGTGGATCCTAAACACACTTTTAAATACCATAATTATATCTCTAATTTTATTGAACTTTAATTTTAATGGAAAGTAAACAATTCTGGGAAATAAACATATCATAGTTATAGTCATTGAAGCTGTAAATGATTATTTTATAGTGACTTGCACGAAACACTTAATGTTTATCCTATCAAATCAAAATTGATAGGTACTATTAGATATTACCAGCTACAAGTACTTCAAAATGGCAGGTTTATGAACGTATCAGGTACTTATATAGGTAAATATTATTTAAAATAGGTATTTTCGTGAGAAGGGGTTCTAAAAATTGTAGTACGAGGATCTCTTTTTGTCTTATGATTTTATCCATGGTCAAAAATACAAATGTTATTTTTAATTACAATTACCTAGTATTTGTATAACCTCCAAAAATAAAACTGGCTATTCTAAATTTTGAAATACGTAGGTACCAAAGAAAATAACATTATAAAAACTATCCAGTTTCTCAATTTTTAAACAGAGTTTCTTTTTTGGTTGCTTTTGGATACTACCTATAACAAAATTTTAATAACATATGTAATTTTGTGGGTGCTATAATATAATAAATAGATATCCCTCTGTGCCAATATCCAGATAAAACACGATGAACTTTACGTAAGAGATATCGGTCGTTATCATGATTATTTACACGAATTAGTCACTGACTTTTAATCAATTTAATCAGGAGTTTGACGATTTCCTTTTCCTCTTACCTGAACTGCAACTATTATTGTAGTCATCATCTGTAATACTATTATCGGGGGTTGTTGTGGTCGTATCTCCAGATATAAAAGCGATTAAAACACCACTTATCACCACTACAAAATATTGTACAGAATTCTTCATTATAGAGGGGTATTAAATGAGCAAAAAGTCACTTGCTTCTTTGCGTGGTAACAGCCAAAAAGGAAGGATGCTTTAGTTAACACTAGAGCCGATTACGATATAAAACAGGATATACTTATCAATATAAGTAACACACAAGTCACAATTAACAAACAGACTATGTGTCGACAATTACATTAGGTATCTACATGAATATTATTCACTACACCAACAAACTAATAAACCACAAATGTTTGTTTATTTTTGTATCTTTAAGATAAAAACTAAAACTGGAGGCTCGGCATTTTGAAAAAACAACTGGATGATGTGCAGCAATTCCCGAGATCCCGAGAATGTTCACTCATCTTATTTTTAACGAATGTTTATTATTCGACTAGTTCTGTTTCAAATATGGGTCTGCTGTAGAACTACGCGAACTAAAGCGGTGCGATTTTGAATAAATTATCGCGATATGTTTGATGGGGCCACGAACCAATTAAAACAACCGACCCCATTATCGCCGCCAATTCCACCAGGATACTTTGCTGGTCATTTTTTTTAACGGTCTGAACTGTGATATCGCTGCTCAACGTGTGTGCTTTAATGTGGAGCTGACAGATTGATAAAAACGTGCACGTTTTGCGCAATATATTTTATCCCCACAACTTATTATACTTTATTAACAACTAGTCAAACATTTAAGATCACATTCAACATTAACATTTTTAACGTATTCCACTATCTGTTACTGTTATGGGAGGACGAGCGATAACGTATCTTATCAATTATAAAAAAACGCTTGATACCTATTACTCATCCCAATAAAGACTTGTTCGTTCGGATTTCGTTTCTGATAACGAGATTATTGGTGAAAAAACATGTTTTATTGTTCCCCGATTGGATAAACACATAAATTGTTCAGTTTCAGTACGAAATACCTACAGAGCGTTCATTTCTGTATTTAGACAAAATATAAACAAATATTTCCAAGAACTTATTAATAAATACACACATTAATTTCTCTTAAAACATATATAATATCGTTCTTTCCAAGAATGGTCGGTTCTTGTACCAAACGTTTGGCACGTTTCCGGCAATTACCATTTATAGGCACCTTTGTGTGATGTAGGTACGTGACAAAGATATACACACTTATTTCCTTTCATATTATTAAATATCGAACAGTAATAACTCATAAACTGTTATCTTTCTTATCTGTAAATATTATTTGAGCTCCTTTTGAAAATAAATTTGATAATGAAAGTTAAATAACAGAAGATAATAGATTTATGAGTGATCTATAAAGAAAATATTGTTTAAATAAAGTTAGCGTATATTTAAAAGCATTATCTATTTTTTTTTTTTTTTCATAAAGCAATTTTTTCTTTTAGGTATCTAAAAAATATTTTAGTGTTAGTAAAAATGTATATCGCGTGAGTGTATTATTAATAACTTAATTTAAAGAGTAATTTAAGGACAATTATATTCTGAATTTCCTAAAAAGAAATTATGCACGATAAACTTGCAGAGGTAAGTGCCTACCTACCGAGGCCAAAAAATCTTTTTCGAAAACAACATTGACGTTTTGCTTTAATGTAAGTGTAAACAGCCATTAACAGGAAAAATTTTGGAATTAATCATTCAATTTCTGTAAATTATTAAAATGGTATCTTTTGCTCGTCATCTAGAATAAAACAATTGAAAGTAAAAAAGGTCCATATCAATAGCTCCATCATAATATCCCTAAAATACTAATTTTATTTAAAGCACTGATCATTTTTTGTAGATTCTACATTTTATATTTATTGAAAATTAATTTTAAGTTTAATTCAAAAAATTAGGAGATTGAATAATAAAAGTATTTTTGGTAATAATTTGGGATGTTTCGTAAATTGACTTTTTTACAATAAAAAACTTATATTAGATAAGGTATTTATTTTTTACCAAAATTTGGTAATCCCACTATTTTATATCAATTTAATGTACGTCCTGCCATCTAGACCCGTAATTATGCACTATAATTCAGTAATGGTACCTAGTGGAATAATAGATGGCAGTATACAAAAAATTTTAAATACGTAATACAATTGAAAGTTATCGAGAAGTTTACAAAAGCGATTCAAATATAACACAAAATTAACTGTATTTTTTTTATAATCATCATTATTTTACTAAAAGCAGGACATTAACAATACTGCAATTATTTAAAAGTAAAAGTAACTATACTTTTTTTTACGAGAAAAAACAACGAGTTGCGACTTACTTGGGAAAATGGTACTCTTTTTTACTAATTCAATATTTTTAGGTATTAGTGCACTTTTTTGAAGTTTAATGTTTGTGTTTTTGTATTAGTTGAAGACTTAATACAACATGTAAAAACACTTCTGTAAAAAAGCGCTCATGTCTAAAAAAATTCATCATAGGACTTCAGTTAATTTATTGTAACTTAAAGTTAGTGCCCTGTACTTATAATGAAAAATATAAAAAACGGTATAGTTAGTTTTACCTTTTATTTGCAAATTTTTCTTCAGGAATTATACTTCTAAAATATTACAATAATTAAAAACGGAAAATTAAAAAAACTTCTAAAATGGGCGAAAATTGTCCGAAGAACACACAAAGATGACGTTAGAATAAGTTTTATTTGATTTGTGAGTATTTTTCAAATGGAAGAAACCTGGTTATATCCTTAAATAAAAAAATGATTTAGTAATTAACCGTTTCGATTAAAACTACGTTCATTCAGTGCACTTATAAAATATTATGTAACAATGCCAAATTTATTACAATATAAGAATTAATTTGTATTTGTATAATAATACTTAATAAATTAGTTTTAATTGAATTAACTTCATTTTAATTTTATTTATATTGAGGTTTAAATAAATCACTCGGAAATTGATTAATCTTAGGTTGTTTATTAATGTTAATATTAGTAACTTATTTAAATACTCCAATAAGTTGATTAAAAAACTAATCAAAGAATTTGTAACGATACAAAGATTTTTTTGTATTGTAATATTTTTCTTGTTTTGTAACATTTTCCCTTTTTCTTTAGCAAATTTTATAAAACTGTCAAGAAATCACATAAAATTAAATTATGTCAGTTCATTTATTAATATTAATAATTAATATCAATATAAGTTTAATATGATGGTTAAGAAAAAACTGTTAAAATTTTTAGTCATTTTATTTAGACACCATTATTTAAATTTACATAAGTCAATTATGTAAAACAATTAAAAGAAATTAGTACAATCTTTGTGGTTGTCCCATGGTCGATTTAATGTGCAAAGATCTAACATTTTGCCAGTGCTTTTTCAACAAAGAGACCAAGAAGTTGATTGAAAGGTGAACATTTTGCACCAACTCATCTGGGGTCATTCCAACATGTCCTACAGCCACTGACAAACAAAGTACCTGAAAAATGATAAAATAATATACATACACCTAATGAAACCATAATATGCAATTATTTAAATTATTCAAAAATGTAAGCAGATTCTTATACATAACAAAGAAATTAGTTTGTTAAGGTTTTAAATAATCTGCATATAGTTTTGCACCATGATTCCACACAAACTAATTTAGAATACATTAATTTGATGGCTTATGGTGCCCAAAAAGTAACATTAGAATTATTATATTTGTTCTTATTTATTTGTTAAGGACCTCTTTCGTTACCTTTTTCATTTGGAATTTAATGGTAGCCTTAACTTCATCAATTTTCTGTATCATAGACTCTTGGTGAGAAAGAAGACCAGGGAACTTTCCTGCCTTGTTAAGACCAGGACCTAATAGTCTTGGAATTTGTTTGATTAAAGCTTCAGATGCTAAAAAGGCATCATACTTCTTGGCTAGCTTTTTAACCAACTTTTTGTTCTTGTTCAGCTTTTTTAAAGCTTCGACATCCATGTATGGGACATTGTTAGCCTTTGCCTCATCACAATGCTGTTGATCACCAAGAACACACACCTGCATCTTAGGACGAGGAATATGCTTCAACCTTTACAAAAATAATTAAAGTATAACATATACCTTAAATTAATCTAAGAATTATTTGTGGTTTTTCTAATTTTTTCTAAACACTACTGTTGAGACTTACCCCTCACATTACCATAAATAAATTTAGAAAAGTTCGATAATAAATATCTCCCCAGTTTTTTTAAGACCCTGGGTAAAGGTCCGCCGATTAAAAAAATCAGCTCCCTGACATTTAAGGCGCCTTTAGGTCTTTTTTTTAACATCTAACACCACTTGATAACCTAAAAACACCTTGATGCAGGTCTACATACTTGACGGTGCCACTGAAACGTTTGTCCTTTTGTGGGTCATAATTCTTCAGGCCAATTTGTATTTCTACAGTTTCTAAAAAGTGCCTCTTCTTTTCAGCGGAGCCCGCAATCACGCTGTTCACGCATTCGTACAATGTATCACGCGACACCTTCGACCTTCAAATGAAAAAAATAAAGTAAGAAAACAATAAAAAGAATAAAATAATTATTATTGAGAATATTAATTAATGTATATTTGCATGGATTAGTTGAATATTATTAGATTTTACTTACGACATTTTTCCTTAGAAATTAACCTCCCAATGCGTACAAAACCATCCACCGTTGACACGAAAATGACCGATTTGGGAACTGTTTAGTTCGTTAAAGAACCGAACAGTTATTGTAAATTTACTAAAGGTCGGATCACACGAACAACTTTATTTAGAAGATTAAAAACACTCACATATCCATATATATATATATATATATAAGAGTATTTTTGGTAAATATACCATTTGTAAAAATAACTTCTGATAATACTTAACGAAGTGTTATTTATTTTTTAGATAAGGCTTTAATTAGATTTTATTGTGAGAATTCGTTGGTGCTAAGCTTTAGAATAAAACTAAACTGTAATATGCATTTGACATCTGTCAGTTGTCAGCTGATTGTCAGAATCAGGCAATTTCGGACACATCTACAAATACTTTAATTAAAAAATGTTTTGTTTTTAATTAAACAATGATTGTTATTTATCTAGTCATGTAATAATACAGTCTACTAATAGTGTCAGTAGGATTAGTGTTGTTTTATTAAAAATGGTTTCCATAATAAAGAATCAACTGTTGAAACATTTATCAAGGTAACAAAAACTTGTTTTTAGAATTAAGCAATTTACTGTGTTTCATTTTAATTACATTATTAGATTCACGAAAAATCTATCTGCCGATAAAATAAACCTAAGCACGTTTAAAGGAGAAGGTGAGCTAAAAAATTTGGAACTAAATGAAGAAGTACTTACAGATTTACTTGAGCTTCCTTCATGGTTAAGACTCACAAAAGCCCGATCAAATAAAGTTTCTTTTAGAGTTCAATGGACTAAGTTAAAAAGTGTTCCAATAGTTTTGGTAAGTAAATTATAATAAAGTTGAATTATTATTGTGAGACAAGTTACCATTTAGCTAACTAATTAATACATTCTAGAGTTTAGATGAAGTAAATATAACTGTAGAAACATGTGAAGAGTTGAGGCCTATGTCAGCTCAAGCAGGGTTGTCTTCTTATGCTGCAGTTCCAGGCAAATATAGTTTTATTCATAAAGTAATAGACGGCATCACAGTAACTGTTAATACAGTAAATATTGTGTTCAACAGTCCAGCATTTACTGCTACTGTACAGGTATTTACAATTCGCTAATGATTTAAAACAAAGAAATATTTTAAAGCCAAGAAGAAGAAACTTTTGACCAACTTTTACACTTTCCTTATCTAATCTATACATTGCTAATTGTCTGTTTGTTATAACTAATAGGTTTCAAGAATACTACTAGAGTCAAGGGACCCTAAATGGCGCAAATGTGATTTGAGAATGTCTCGTCTAAAAGAACCTGACAAAGGGCAACTCCTTATCTTTAAAGAATTGACATGGCAAACTGTTAGAATTGAAGCTAAATCCACAAAAGACAGCAACTTAACTCCTATTAGATTGCTCACTAATCAAGCATGGTGTAGAATTACCATTAAAAAAAGACTGGCTGGTAAAAATTGTTTATAATAAACCATCACAGGAAATTGGAACTGTATTTTGCAGATTGTTTCATTATCGGTTCTCGCATGGTTGTGATACTAGATGACCTGTTGTGGGTCTTAACTGACTCACAGCTAAAAGCTGCTTTGAGATTCGTGGATTCTTTAGCTGGACTGGTTCAGAAATCTACACTTTTAGCAAGGAAAACTAAGGCTGCTCGTAAATTAGAGGTTGTTATTATACTTACTCCCATTTGTATTAATTAAGTTTTGTTAATTGCTATTTTGTTCATTCAGGAACTTCCTGAATATCAGGCTCAAGTTGCACAGCAATCCAAGTCCCATGTTGGTCACTCAAATGCAGCAAAAGTCTTTTCAAAATTCGACGTACTTGAAACTTCTTATCATTTTGTTACACAGCACATTGTTTTGCATCTATGTGACGATGCAGGGGGTAATAAAAATTAATAACATTTTTTTCTTTCTTTTTATTGTATTTTTTTTTCTAGATGGTCGTTCATGTCATCCACATTTTAAAGAGGGTGGCGCTTTACAAATAACCGTTAACAAGTTTAAAGTCGATTATTATCCATACCATTTAGCAAAGAGTGATCGCAAACATTGGCCCGGTTATAAGGAAGAAACTATCCCTCATGTACAGTGGTTCATTGAGGCTGTGTCGAAATTCCGAACGGAATTACTTGATCTCGTAGGACGAAATAAGACACAACACACCCCTCTTAGTAGATCTAAGGTATGCTTCATTGTTTAATTATCTACGAATTAGGGTCCCCAATATTTTGCTAGGCTGACAAATTGATTAAGGCTTTCGCGGCCAGTTGATGAACTGGTGTTGTCCTTCATCGGGTGTAAAGGCCGTCGTCGGTTGGAATTGCTTCCTGACGTTTCGCTAGCACGAGTGGCTGTATACATCCAACCGACGACGGCCTTTATACCCGAGGAAGGACAACACCACTTTTTCTAGTCTGTTGTCCACTTGTCATGGGGTCAATTTAACCACTATAAACCAATATTCACAGTACTTTCTTTATTATTAGCCAAATGACCCGGGCCCTGAAGGTTGGACAGTCGTGCACTCTGAACCCAGAGCAAATCAGCTAAGAGATCACTTATTATATGAGCTTAGCAAACTTATGACTTCGTGTATGATCATTAGAGTGGATGATTTCACCATTTATAAAGTTACCACGCCCACAAAAAGGCCTGAACTAAAAGTTTTCATATCAGGTAAACTTTTAAATATAATTTTAATCACAAGTATTTATATATTTAACTTTTCTAAATGCAGTCCAGACTAAAAGGAAGGAAAAAAGTGCAGGTATTTCAAAAAATTTTAAAGACCTTAAAGGGCCAATTGATTAATTATGTTTTTTGTGCTAAGAAATTTGTTCATTAATTCAAAATTAATTATATTAAATATTTATTTATTTATTCCTATTAGGTGACAAAGAAAGGATATCTCTACCTGAAAACTCCA
This sequence comes from Agrilus mali, assembly GCA_029378335.1. Lineage (NCBI taxonomy): Eukaryota > Metazoa > Arthropoda > Insecta > Coleoptera > Buprestidae > Agrilus > Agrilus mali. The sequence continues at coordinate 2,540,007 of CM055657.1, read as the reverse complement.
ACATACTTCATGCCGAATTTATTTATTTCTACTATCCTAGTGATACTGCTTTTCCTCGTAAGTTATTTCCTTAGACACTTCTTCAGAATTATTTTCTTTTAGGTAAACCTATAACGTTTTTTTTTTTTTTAGTGCCTCCTCCGAAGTTTTATGTTCATGTCAATCCTATTCAAGTCTATTTCGACGTGGATACGTGTTTGTGGTTGAATTCTTTTGGTCTTACTCTCTATCAGTCTTTGCTCTCTTCCAAACAACAGGCTTCAAATTCGGATGTGACGTACGTTGATGTCAAAATTGAAGCTATCTTACCAAAAGTGAGTTATTATTTTTTAATATTTTAAGCACTAAAGAAGTACATTTACTCTGTTGTAGATAATTTTCGAAAGTACAGCGGAATATCCTAATCAAAGGGACAGACCCAAATCATTACATTTTAACGTAACAAGAGCGACAATTACTAACATTCGTAATTTACAACAGTCATCTAGAGCCGATTTGGCTAAATGTGTGGAATCTTTTCATTCCGGTTCTTTATTTTTCGGGTCTGATTTTCCTTCTCAGTCTGATGACTTTTACTTGGTAACCCAAAAGTTCCTTGACCATATTACCACAAACGATAACGTAAGAAATACGCCTGAAGAAATGACCTTTTCTTCAATAAATACCCTGGTAAGGATTACAAGACAAATTATCGTTTCATTTAAATCATTCACTTCATTATTTTAATTAAGATGGAACTTTTGTCGAGAGAATTGTTCTGGCGCGAAGCAAAAGATGTATGGAACATTCATTTGGAGCCCGTTTGGGGTGACTTTATGGGCGCAAAATCGGTGGGCAGTAACAAACCGGTGCCATTCTTAGACACTGTACCTGTGACCATTTGGCTTCACACTTGTATGGATCCAAACTCAACTGTAAAACCTGAAGAGAACAATGGTGCAAAACATGCTGACATCCACGCTTTGACGTACATATCAACACTTGTTAGTGTTCAACTCAATCATTATCAATACCTCTTTCTCTTGAGACTGGCCGAGGAAGTTGCAGAAATGACGACATTTTTATCCCTCGACTCTAACAAGATCATGAAGGTAAGAGCTTAAATATTTTTTTAGTAATATCTAATGTAATTAATTCGACGACTTTAGACTGATAGTATGGGTTCTTTGATCGTTGGTGCTGTTATTCCTCAAGTCGAGGTGACCTTTGTTATGCCTTCACAATGTCCGGGGAAGGAATCGTCAGGTGGTGACGTTGAATCGTTTGTTCCTGATTCGTCTAGCATTCCTGATGACATGCCATTTCAAGGTAAATATCTTTAATATTTCTTAAAAGCTCTTGCATTTTCCACTTATTATCCCATTGGAGCATTACGATTAATACAACAGTTTTCGAGTTAAATGCGAAAACGTAGACAGAATTGCAAATTGCAATATATAAACATCTATCTATATATTTTCATTTAAGCTTACTTTACATTGTGACATTCCCGGATTACGTTCAAATTTTTTTTTTACTTTGTGTTTTACTTTCCTGAAGTATTTTTGAGTATGCCAAGGTACATTTTCTTTGTAAGGTTCTTCTGCAACAATTTTTCCACACAAAGACCTTATACTAACAGAAAACGAGCACAAAGAACGAGTCCCAAACGGTGTTGGTAGCAGAAGTATTGGGAAAATGAAAATGAATATGAAAGGAGTTCATTCCGAATTCTTAAATAATTACAAGGGTGAAATACCAGTACGTCAATCGGGATTACTAACCATTGATCCAGTAACAGTCCCTGCAAACCGTTATCCAACATCAATCAATAGCAGTACAAAGATAGCAGAAAATTTTAATGCAGTGGTCGGTCCATTGGGATTTTCGTCAATGAAAAAGAGCTTAAAAAACATGATAGAAAGTACCATGAAGCCAAGTATGGATGATGTTAGTGAGACCATGTCGATCAAAAGCGATCTATCGAGTGATTCAGATAATTTGGAGGTGATCAGTGTTGTTGGAAAAGAATTAGACAATGAAGATGCAATGTTCTGTGTCGATCGTTTCGAAGAGAACAAGCAGATTGAAGTGGCCAGTGAAGTTGAAGAGGACAGTTTGACGACAATCAGTGAGAGATCTTATACCAGTAGCTACAGAAGAAGAGATTTGGTAAATGAAATAATACCTTTCTTTCGTAGAAATCTATTCTATTAATAAAATATTTATCTTTTTTAAGGTTTCAATAGCAACGTTTAAGTTAAATAAAGTTGAGTTTATCCAGCAGTCGAATGGTTTTTCATCTAGTATCAAAATACAAGTAGGAAACATGTCCAGTGATGAGTGTTCTTCGATACCCTGGGACGAGTTTCAGGTAAGCTTTAAATTTACGTTTAAAATGTTATAAATTACTATATAATTGACCTTCTTATTATATTTCATGTTTTATTGTTTTTATTTTTTGAATGTAAATAATTAATCTATCGCAGCAGTACAGTGATTGAATTTTTTAATATTTATTGGAAGTTACTTTAGTTATCGTTACATTTAATTAATCACCATCACCACGTAATTCGCAAACGACTTACACGACTTTTTCTCTGTATTTGTGCATGCATCTGAATGTTTTATGTGGCGCAGGGCAACGGAAAGGTATTAGCAGGTTTTCATCTCCTGTATTTTGGGCACGAATTGTAGAATAGATAGATAGGTATTTAGATTTGTGCATGATAATCGAAAATTATATGCGATAGTAATAATCATTACATTAATTAGAATGTCTTACTTTTATTAAATTATATTCATCCTAATAATTGCCTGCATTAATTATTTGTAGTACTGCTGGTAGATAGCAATATTATACAACTATAGAAATTTAATAACAAAACACTTTAATTTCGATAAAACTACTTTTAATGCATTAAGGAAAAAACATCTAATAAGTGATTTTAAGTTTTTAAAGTGTTTAAATTTATCGGTGACAATAATAGTCATTACACATACCATATATCGTAAATTACTGGCTATAGAAATTCAGGAAAAAAATTGTAACTAAAATAACCATGAGAAAATCCTGAATAATAAAATTCAAGATTTCTCTGAAAAATTCATATATTAATTTTAATAATATTGTTAGAAAACCTGAATAATTCTGCGTATGTCTTGTCTTAGACTCATTGGCGCACCGACCTTAATAAGAATGGGAGAAGCCCCTGAATGTTTAATTATTTAAATCGCGGTATCTTCTAAACTACTTATTCAATTAAATTATTCTGTGGTGTGTATATGAGCTAACTTTATTTTAAATAAAAATAAAATAAAACGTATGTAAGGCAGCAACGCATGTAACGCAAATTAGGTACAGTAGAACAAGTAACTAGTTTTCAAATGTTTATATTATGTAAGTGACTAAAAATACATTTTTAGACAAAATTCAACTCGAGAACGAAAGTATGGTCCGAAGTATTCTCAAATCGTCCTAGCTTAGCCAGAATCAAGCTTAGACTGGATCATACCCTAAAAATCGATCCTGACCCAATGGAAATAGTAAAGCTCGACTTTTCTGACAAAGACATTCAACGCAAACTCTTCGATGATTTTCTAAACGTTCAGGTCAACGGTTTAAATTTGAACCTTTGCATGAGCGTGGTCATTGGTTTGGCGGACTTTTTTGAAGACGAAATTTATCCCGTATCGCTCCCTATGGATGTAAGTACATGATATTCGTATTATCTAAGTACGTATTAACTAATTGTAACTATCGAATTTTAAAGGTTTGTTTAAAAAATATAACGTTACATTTGAACGAAGATAGGCCTCCAACTAATATAACATCGCCTGGACCTATTCCCATCGACCTAAATATAACTGAATTGTTTATAAAAAGAAACGAAGATGGGGTATTCCACATCGAACCAGTCAAAATTAACAAAGGAAACGAAAATTCTTCATTAAGTAAGTTGGAAACTAAACTGCATTATAATCTCTTTAAGAGAAATTGTGACTAATTTAAAATGTCTTTCTCTGATTAGATAATGAAGTTGAATCTCTTCGATCAATCGTGCAGGAGTTACAATTAGAAAACAAGGACTTAAGGCGTCATATGGAATCGTTCGAGCAAGTGTCAAAGGAAAATATGGATTTGCGTAGGTACAAAGAAGAGTACGAAAGCATGCGTCATGCCCTAATAACGGCTGAGAATAAAGCTACGGAGATGGACGAGAAGTATACGAAGTTATTAGCATTTATAAGTCCGGAATGTTCCCAGTGTGACGGAAACAGATAGCAATGTTGCTTCCGGTGTACCTTCTGCTGTTACAATAGAAAGATTTCTTAGGTCAACAGCCTCTAGCCTTTTAGGTACAGTAGAAAGGAACCGCTTTACGAAGTTTATACATAATATATGTATAATATAAATATATACATAATAGATGTACCTATGTACTTACCTATAGGGTGATTTAGTGTTTAAACTATTTTATTTTGGTTATTTTTATTAAGAAAGCGAAATAATTTAGGTAGACCAGTCAAAATATTTTTTTAACAGATATCTGACTTTTCCACAGTATAAAGTAGGTTTCAAGATATAAAACATCGAAAATGGCCTTAACAAAAATTGTCCGTTCTTTTTTTATCGATGTTTAAACATTGCAATTTGCAATTTTATTTTCACGTTGTTCTCGACGAAAATAGCCCCGACCATGACTATTCAAATTTTATTTTACGGCTCTTACAATTGTCTACATATTATCTCATAGGAGCATTACGATTTATAATTGCAATAGTTTTTGAAATAAATGAGAAATTGTAGGAAAATTGCAAATTGCAATGCTTAAATATCAATAAAAAAGAACAGACCTTTTTTGTTAGTGCCATGTTTGATATTTTATTCTTGAAAGCTTACTTTATACTGTGGCATACCCAGATTGCTAGTAATTTCTTTCGCAAAAAATACCTACTTTTGAGCTATGAATATGACTGGCCTAATATTGTAACTTGACTTTTGATTACCAATTGTATTTAGTCATAATTGTTGTGCCAAATTGAATTTCTTTGCTTTTATCACATTAAGTCACCCTGTAAAGTGTAGTTAGAAGGAAGAATTTAACATAAGCATGCGTAGGGAAAAATTAACAAAGAGACTGATTACTGAAAAATATTTTCATTCAACAAAATGTACAGGACAAGACGTGATTTAGATCCTTCTCTTTTTGTTGATTGTTTTCAATGATTTTTTTCTTTTTGTTAAATATATTTTATTAAAACAATGTAGATACGGTACATAGGTTAAATATTTTTAATAATATTGATTGTTCATGTTTTTGTTGTTGATTTTATCGAAATTTTCCGTTCGTTATTACTTATTATAAATCTATATAGTTTAGTGTTAGAGTGGGTAAGATCTTTCAGAAATTTTTCTAATAGTTAGTTAAGGTGAAATAATTAAGAATTAATCCCTGTCCTATGCAACTTTTTGAAAATTATAGTTGTTAAGGCATGATAATTGAACAGGTTTCTTACCTACGAATAAACAAACAATAGTACCAAAGATAATGGTAACGAACAGACGAACGATTGGTTTTATTGATTTAACAGACATTTTTCTAAAACTGATTTGATGATAAATTCAATTACTCGTTTTCAGATCGATATTAATTTATGAATTACGTATATTTACAGAAAATAAATGTCATAAAGATATTTTTATTAATGTTACTGTAATTGTCATTCGTAATGGTCTATTTTAGGAGTCACAGTTTCAATGTTCTTGAAATTTTGCTTGCTACACATGTTAAAGTTTCAAGAAAATCGTAACTGTGACCCCTGAAGTAAAAAATTATGTTATCATCTTATTCCATCCATTTAGATAATATTTGAATGTAATTGAAGCTATTTTAGCTTTCAATTATGATTTACCTTTTATTATATTTATAAACATACTGAACTTATTTACGTGTTGTGATTGTAGATTAGACTTTCTCACTTAATTTACTGCACATTTTAATAATTTTTTATTGAAATATTTATTACTGCTCTAATAAATCTAATATCTGTTACAGAAAGCTTTTAATATTAATTTCTTCCTTCATGCAATTCATTCATTATTATAGAAAGAGTTTGTAATCAAATCACTAAAATATTTGTTAGAAATTGTGCTGCACATATAAATCTTACTTTAGAGCAATTGTGATCGTAGGTTAAGCCTTGTCAATTGTTTCCAACTCATTTTTTGTACATCACCTAAAACAACGTTTTTTGTTTCTTATCCTCCGCTCGTTCACTCACTGAATGTACATCTTTCTGCTTGGTCTTGAAAGGTTGTTAAAAAAAATAATAAACATTTGATTAAGTCTTGCATTTCTTGGTTTTATTTCTTATCCACTAATAACTATGTATGTAGTAATCAGTGTCCTTAATAATAACACAGTTATTTCTTTCCATCTTGTAACAAAAATCATTAATTATTCATGGCAATTTTAGTAACAATTGTTTTTCCTGAATTTCTATACGCAGTGGTTTCCCTCAATGAAACACCAGGTATATTAAAATTAAAATAAAAAGATTTTAAATGAATGCTGTGACTAAAAATTCATAATTTGGTAATAAAAGCTACAGAACAATAAATATGATTTTAAAACGATAAAATTCATCTGAATCAGTTAGCTCGTGCTAGTCCAACGCAATTATTTTATTTTCATTTGGCAAATCGCGAATATGCTATCATAAAAAAATGTATTTTTAAGTAAAGCAATTTCATTCTTTATAGTACTTACATACACATTAAAAAAATAGAAAATCGTTTAAAATTACGCCAATAATGTATCAATAAAATATCATCAAAAATATTTTTATTTCTATGAAAAATTTGAATTACGATACGATTAAAAAAACTTGCAACTTTCAATTAGGTAGTACTTTTCGTTTTCCTTTAAAAATATAATTATGAGTATTGCTCAAATTATTATGTATTTACAAACTCCTAATTCCGCTAATGGATAGGTACGTAGACTGAGAACTTAAATTGGTTACAGGTACAACAGTGTATGCTAGGGGAAGTGAATTTTTCATTTCATTTATAGATCCTATCAGCTTATCAATTGCTACACGTTTTCTAACTGAATAAAATATTTTTAAGACAAAAACTGGTTCTGTTTCTGATTCGTGATTCTGTTGAAGTTTCTGTACAGTATATTTAAGAGCCTCAAGTAAAATGTCTTCAGAAGGACCTACTACCTCCTCATGATTGTTTGTATTATGCACTTTACAAATTATTGCTGCAATGTTGCTTTCAATCGTCCAACGACGAAATATTGAAATAGACCAATTGTCTATGCATTTTCCAGTCTCTTCATCTGCAGGGAAAATCAATTAAAAATTACAGAGGTAATTACAAAAATTACTTACAATCAAAACGATTATTGTGTTTATGGGCCCATACATGCCATTCTATGAGAGCATTTCGGGGCAAGACTGGCACTACAACATAGTCAACAATTGCATTCTCGGTTTTCTCTTCCCAAAACGACCTGGCAGTCTCCACATGTTTTAAATCAGTCACATAACAAACGCCCTGTAATATCAAAATATCCTAAATCCTAACCCAGGCCATACCGGTATCGGTACTAACCTGAACTACATCTCGCAGTGTGAGATTGGCATCGATAGCCCTAAGTATCCTGTGAACGTGTCTAAGGGACAGCTTACATTGGTGCTTTAGACCGCCCTTTACAAGTTGCATACTGCCAGGTACAAGACCTATCTGACCAGCAACATGAGTCACATCGCCCACTCTGACTGCTTGACTATATGGACCAATGTTTGCTGGGGCCCAGTGTGACACACTTTGAACATGCATGGTACGACTAAAAAATATGTATAAATCTACTACTCGTTTTAATGTAGAGTGCTACTTTTGGGCACCTACCGTTGAACTGGATTTTCACCGCTGGAAATATCGGGAACTTTCCACGCCACAGCGTCCAAAATAAGCATGTTGGGTGTGGAAAAAGGCACCTGAACACAAGCGCGACATGGTGGATTGATAAAGTTTAGTTTACTCAAATAAACCTTATTAAGATCTCCGAATAGGCGCATATCGCTTATGTACATGGTCACAGAACAAATATCACTCAAACCCATTCCGACTTCTTCAATGCAAGCTAAAAGTCGCGAATTAAAAAACCTAATTCTCAAAATTCTCAAAAAAAAAATACAGTAAAAATGCGCAAAGCAGAAATATCAGATAATGCAAACTAATTTGCCAATTTCGACTCCTACCTACACTTCAATTTTTCGAGAGCTTCCGAGAGAGCTTCCGCAGGATCATCTGAGTTTCCTGTTAAATTATTTATCCAAAGAAACCCATCAATGGTTTTAATAGTAGAAAAATTCGAAATTGGAGCATTATATACTTTATTACAATCAACAGTGTCCTGCTCTTTTTCATCTCTTTCGTTTTGTGGACTATCTATGAATAAATAATACTTCAAAAGTGTATAAATGAAAACGATATTTAACTTTAAAAAAAATACCATTTGAAGAAATTTCTACTGCTTCTTCTCCATAATCTGTAATATACCCGTCGCTGTCTTTCACAGGAATCCCCTTAAGTCTTTCTTTTAAGTCTAGTACAGGAAGTTTAGTTTCAAGTCTTAATTTTTTCAATCTTAAATAACCCACAGGAGCTACTGGATCGTTTGAGTGCATCACTATTTCTGATTCCTCTCTAAAATTTTTGTACAATCTTTTTGTGTGCTAACATAAGCCTAAATAGTAGAAGTCTTACATAATTATACGGCTACTGAAAAGTGGACAATCTAAAACTAACGTTTCATATTCTCCACCCTCTCCACATACGTTAAGACCATATTTTTCGTTCATAGCTTGTAGGTGAGGCTCTACTAAACGTAATGGGCGTGCAAGATGCCGAGAGGGTTCCAAGCCCAGTGCGGCTACTTTTATTATTATAGCGTCGATTTCACATTTTATCATTTCAGTTAATAATTCGTTTTGATTTCGTTGCCATAAATAAGCCAGAGGTACCAATCCCAATCTTGAACAACTGAGGAATCCATTAAAAAACAAAATTAAGTTTAAAATACAATTCTTAACTTTTTTATATAAAGTTTATTTAAAGCCATTGTTTAATAATAATTACCGAATTTAGATTTCGTACAAATTATCAAAAAATATGTTGTTATACAATATCAATTAAAGATAATTTATAATATTAAAATCAGTTAATCAAAAAATGTTATATGCTTAAAAGAGATGTTATTTCCATCTAAATATGTTGTGTAAGCTGTAAAGAACTTAATAAAGTTTGGTAGACTTGTGCAAAGTTCATAAATGTTAAAAAAGAAATTGTTAAAAATGGAAAATAGCAATAAAATTAAAATCAAATAAATAAACAGAGCATACCTCCTATAAATGTTTGGCAATAGGTTAAAATTCTACTATTGTTTCTATTTTTAAATAATCATGTGCCAAAAACGTCATCGTCATTTTTTAAAACACATACAAGCATAAATTCTATACTATTGAAATAAATAGCTTAATTTGCTATCAAAAGATGATAAAATAAGCAGCATAATTCCATTTTATAAGTGCTTCTAATTATTCAGTTTAAATAAATATTTATGTTAATTTTAGCTTCTTAAAATTTATAACAACTGAACTGATAAGATATGCCACTAATCCATTAATGTTTTAATGAAATAAGATATTACAAATTGCAGAAAAACAGTGTCTCACAAAACTTGTTTATTAAATTATAGCAGAATACTTACACATTTTCAACACGAATTCTTTGATAGTCAGAAAGAATAGCCCCAACTGATACAGCATCAATAACTATTTCTTTTTTAACCTGCTCTAAAAGTTTAAACATGTCCTCTACTTCATCATTGTTTGCATATTCATAATCAATTTCTCTTGCTGTTGATTTACATTCACTTTCTATACGAAAAAGGGGTAGTTCCATGGCCTTTGCCATTAATTCAATAGCTTCAAAACCAACACTTTGAAACATATAACTATCCATTTCTGTCTTTTTATTGGGACATAAGTTTGCTAGGGCCACTATCTCGTGACCTGCCCCTATACATTGTAGCATATTAAAGCAGCTGTCTTTACCGCCACTTATCAATGCCACAACCCTCATTGTGGATATTTGTATATTAATATTTTCACGATAGCCTTTAAAATTCACTGAACGAAGTAATTTTTCTTTGCATTGTAACAGTTGATGTCTCCTTAATATATGTACAAACTATGTGTCGTCGACAATAAAGTCATTAACGAAAAGATCATGTAACTGCCACATTAATTAATTGCATAAATTAATCTAACTTAATTGGAGTTTACTTACTACTTATTTATTGTACTGCTGTATACGACAAAAATTAAAATCGCATCACATATTAAAGGTTATGTAAATGTCATAAATTTTCTTCTTCTTTCTTTTTGAAAGCCCTCGCGCGGAACGTGTATTCAGCCAATAGTTTTCCTTCCAGGACCGTATTTAAAATAGTTTTATCAAAAAAATTCAATAATTGATATATAATAATGTAGTGTTACAAAAATATACGAAATTTGAATATAAAGGTAATTGCTAAACAAATTCTTAAAATACTTAATATTAAATAGTAAGTGTGCATTTACTCATTTTACAAATCAGATAGTAAATGCTATAAAATATCTCTTTTGATAAAACTAAGCCATTAAACTAATGTTTAAGCAAAATATTGGAAAGTCAACGTTCCTAAGATGAGGATCTACACATAAAATCGAGTGATAATTCCACAATGGCGATTGTAGTGCAGTTTAAATTATTGTGCCATTTTGGGCTACACTGTAAAATCAAAATAAAACCAATCAAGAAAAAATTCAAAAATTTGTAAAAGGTATAAGAAGAAAAGAATTTCATAATGGCGTTGTAATTCAGCTTAAAATGAGACATGGTATATTGAATTTAACTTTAAATTTACTTAGTATCTTTCACGTCAAGTTTTGGTTGCGCGTTTTTTTTTTGTATGCTTTCGCGACATAGCTTAGCGTCGCGACGGCGCAAGGATTTCCCGGAAACTCCAACGGCCACGTGCAAAAATATTCAGCGAACGTTGTCGTCGTCGTCGTCGTCGGTCGCGTCGTCGAAAGGTTTTCCTTTACGGAAATATATTGGTGGTTTTACGTGTGTTGGCGCAGTTGGTGCGGCCCTAGGGCTATCGATTAAAGCTCGATTGTATGATTCTCTGTTTCGAAATAATGTTGGCATTTTCTCGTTTGTTTTCCCAGTGAATTAAACGGAACATGTGGTCACGAATGTAACTTCCCCGCGAAAGGCACCGATGCCTAAAAACAATCTGAACATATTTTAATACCTACACACCGTCCGACCCTAAATACACGTCGACAGTTCAAAGTTCAAAAACCCCCGAAGCGCTGACAAAAACAATACGAACAGGATGTCATGAACCTGTAAGTGCTAATTGTTTTTACTACTTTCAGTTGTTTCAAAAAACAAAAAAAAAAAGAATTTCGGGGAGAGAGAGGGTAGTTTGGCGATTTCTATGATTTAAATTTAAAAATAAAATAAAATAAATTAATGGAAGCCACGTGCTTTTTTTAAGGGTAGTTTTTTAAATATTTTCTTAAACTAGTTTTCGTTTAGTTGTCGGTTACTTTATTCAAAATAAAGGCACTAGTTGACAACAATCAACGTTTTTTTTAATTTAATTATAAATCCCCTAAATCCTAAAATGGAGATAATAATAAAATAAATCCTAATTAGGTGCATTTCTGTTTAGTTAAATTGAATTTCTAAATATATTTTTACGTAGGTCTGTTAATTATTTATTATTGGATTGTCCTTCCAGACATAAAGAACAACGACCAATATTTATGCAGAAAATAAAAATATTAAGCATAAGATTATATCTACCATTACCAACATTTTTTTTTTTTTATTTTTAATTTTTAATAAAATTGTGAATCATATTTCAGTAATAAAAATCCCCTTGTTTTGAATAATTTAGTGACCCTCTTTGTATTAATAAAACTTTATTTATGCTTACCATACTATACTATTGTCTATGTTAGTAAATAGAAATACCTATTGATACGGTAATTTAATTAAATGTTTGTATTTACTCTTAATATCTATTTATTACTGTATCGAAAGGTTTCAAATATCTCTCAATTAATGAAACCTTTAGGTGTCTGTTATTAGTATCTATGCAATTACATTTTTTACCTTTTATTTTTAGAAATCATAAAAGTTCTATTGGTAAATCAATATAAGGTACGTAAATGTACCAAGTGCGTTCTCAATATTTCATTTTATCAATAACTAGTTCCCTAATACATTTTTCCATTTATTTTCTTTTTACAGGACAGTTTAAAATAATTCAATTAAATGTTTAAACAGTCAAGTTTTGTAAAAAATTTTGTTATTTCTTTAAATGAGAATAAAATCCTTATACAAAGTATTTTTATTTACTTTATACTGAGAACACTGTTGAATTGAATTGAAAGTATTCAATCAACAATTCAAGAAACAGCAATAAATTATTTTCAATACGACATTTCACCCTCTTCTACTTTTATTATGTACTATCAACTGTATATTTTTGTATATGTGTCGTGATGTAACACGAGAACATATTTTGCACACGTGACTAGCCTGAGTGGTGCTTCAAATAAAAGAGCTCATGTTAAGGGGGTATTTTTCTAATGATATTACTGGAAAAGTGTCATAAGTCCCTACTTTACACGTAGGTAACCCTTAAAGGCGCTTATTATTGTCCTTTATTCTTCACGTACTAAGAACAAAAAGAATCCAACCTGAAGAGGTAACTTTATGACGTAAGTAACGTCATCACAGAATTCAAATTTAAATGTAAATTATCAATGACTTTGTCGCTTCGATATTGCAACTTAATTATCCCATAAGGCAGTTAATTATTTTAATTATTGATTACATTGAAGCTGATGGCATTGTTTACAGTCTGCGGTGTCTGGTATACGAATAGTGTAATGCCTGTCTGGCATTATTCAATTATCGAAAATTTGAATTCTAACAGACTAACAGGTCATTGAAATTTACCTACCAAAATATAGATACCTATATGGTATGTGTGTATATAGGCAACTTATTTTACACTGAACACTTGTCTATCACCTGTCTATCAGTCACCATTATGGAAACTTATAGAAAATTTTACAAAATTCATTTTATCGCTCATAAAGAGTTCAAGAAATTTTTGGAAAATTTATAATAATTAATTTTCCCACTTTGTTAACTGTGTATGAAAAGAAAACTAGACACGTTACTTCCAAAATTAACAAACCCTATAAATAAAAAATTTTGGAGACTGTCGGAAAATCCCTAATTGAATTTTAAAGTAGGGCAAAAAGATCTTCCTTTACTTAAGGACGCTCCTCGTTTCTTGTCTATTTAATTATAGAACCGACAATCCGAAACCCTGCTCTAACTTCAAGTTGACTGCGTCTCCAATAATTGATGTTTATTGTTTCTCCCTCGTTTCCCTAGGATTACACTTATTGTGCGTGAAATTGTATGCCTTTCTACTCCCAATTAACGGAAATGAAGTACTAATGGAAATTTCATGTTTATGTTTGATACTACACCTCAAATGTACTCGTGTAAACGGATATACGACTAGACAGTATCAATGGACCATAGAAACATAACTTTATATTAATCGGGTGTACAGTTATGCTCTTTAAAATTTAACGGAGTATGCAACACATTATACGAATGAGAAACATGTATAATGGGTTACAGTATGTTTCATCTCATTATGGTTTTAGGCAACCAGCAAATTAATACTGTACTGTGTACAAAAACTAACAAATGTATTAGAAATTGAGTGTGCCTTCCAATCATGCTTTAAAAATATTTTATTTATCGATAATTCACTCTAATTTTTTCTAATTTAGAACTACATTTAAAAAATTGTTTACTTTGATGTTGTGACTGTGTATAATGGGTTACAGTATTTATGCCATTAAAAATATGGTTAAGACAACCAAAATTTCAATGTGCCTTCAAACCGCGTTGTTATATGCCCCTAAAAATTGTTTTATTGATTTACAATTTAAATTATTTTTCACCAATTTGGAAACGCATTCAAAAAACCTTATTGCTTTGAATAAATTGCATCAATATCAAACATGTTATTCTTTTGACAGGGTATGCAACCCATTCATTATACGCTAGAAAAACATTTCACTTTAATATTGCAACTGTGTATAATGGGTTGCGGTATGTACTATGTTTTAGGCAACCAACATTTGAATGCAGTATGCAGAAAGAAGCATATTTTCTAGAACGAGACTGTACCTTCAAATTGCGCTGTTATATGTGGTTTAAAATTTAAAAGGCTTGTGAAAAGGCATTTTGCAATAAATTAATTGTGTCAACATCAAAACAGTTAATTCGTAAATTGTTTTGAAGAAAACCAATCGTTTTCTCGTCACAATTTCGCTTTTCCATCAGATTGTTTGTGTACTCCACAAATGCAAAAAGGGTTTAAAACATGCTAATTAAAACCGGATGCTTTATAAGCAATTAAAATGGCGGAAAATGATTATTATGATTAGTGTCAGAAGAGTCTGCATTATTCCTGTGAGAATTATACGTAAAAAAGGAAAAGCAACGTTCCGGAAAAAACAAATCATTTATGAAAAGCCTACCGTGAATTACGCGCTTACCCTGATGTTCTTTTGTTCCACTTTTTTTAAGTTTACTTTGTGATTAGATCTACTACATAAATTACTTCTCGTGAAATTAAAGAGTTGAGTTATCGTTTAATGAGGGACAGATAAAGGGCAAAATTAGTATTTAAAACGCTTTATATAGCTACCCCTTTTTCCTTTCCATACCTCAAATTAGAATACAATTAAAAAATCTCAACAATTTAAATTTGAAAATCGCTAAATAGGTTGTACTTTTTTTAATATTCTTTATTAAAGTTTAATTCAGTATGAGATTGATTGATTCAATGGTTTATTATTTCAGCAAAAAATCCGAGAAAAGTTGGATGGTTGAATATAAACTATCCAATCATTTTGTCATTATCGAATAAACCCAGAGCACATAAAAAAATGTTACACTATTCAACAATGTTTACACAAATTAACAGTAATGTTAAGCTATTTTGGTCAGTTTTGTTTACAATTTCTCCTAAAATAACTACTGCTCTTGCAACTTTAGCTGTAATTCATACAAACTGCTTGAATACGAGGCTTCATAAAACGTATCTATTGTAAAATTCATTAATTTTGTTTTTCAAAGGATAAGAACACAGCAGAATAAAAACTATCTACATTCTATCTACACTTACCCGTAACAAAATGCCTCATCATTTTTTTTTTTTTTGATAAATTGTAATGGACAATACAGTCATTATGTTAAAAGTGTTGCTTCACGATTGAATAAAATATATACAAATAAAAGTATTAGGCAGCAAAAAATTTGTTGAGGTAACATTTGATTATTACGAAATTGAACCTAACCTAGCCCAACCTAATCTACCTCAACTAGTCATTTATATTATAAAAGGAAAATTCTTTTTTAAGCATCGATTTGCAATTAATAGAATTATTGAGTGTCAAAAACTCTTGGGATTCTGATACAAATTAGCCACAATTTTTTTTCAAGTGACACCTAAGGTTTTAGAGTCACGTTCCTAATTCTACTTTTTTTATATATAAAAAACAATGCAAAGAAAATTATTGACATATTTATTAACTCTAACAATGCCTCATCACTTTTTTTAGGTACTTTACCCTTTATAAATTGTAACAGACTATACAGTTATTAAATAACCAAAGTGTTATTTTACTATAGTAGGTAAGAAAAAGAATATTAAAATAAAGTATTAGTTCACAAGAAGTTTTTTTAAGGTAGATACCATTAGATTACTATAGGAAATTGAACCAAACCTAACCCAACCAAATTCCACCTTAACTGGGTAGTCATTTATATTATAGAAGGAAAATTGTCTTTTAAGCATCGATTTTCAATTATAAAAATTATTGAGTGTCAAAAACTCTTGGGATTCTGATACAAATTAGCCACAATTTTTTTTCAAGTGACACCTAAGGTTTTAGAGTCACGTTCCTAATTCTACTTTTTTTATATATAAAAAACAATGCAATGAAAATTATTGACATATTTATTGAACTCTAACAATGCCTCATCACTTTTTTTAGGTACTTTACCCTTTATAAATTGTAACAGACTATACAGTTATTAAATAACCAAAGTGTTATTTTACTTTAGTAGGTAAGAAAAAGAATATTAAAATAAAGTATTAGTTCACAAGAAGTTTTTTTAAGGTAGATACCATTAGATTACTATAGGAAATTGAACCAAAATCTAACCTAACCTAATCCACCTTAACTTAGTAGTCATTTATATTATAGAAGGAAAATTGTCTTTTAAGCATCGATTTTCAATTATAAAAATTATTGAGTGTCAAAAACTCTTGGGATTCTGATACAAATTAGCCACAATTTTTTTTTTTCATGAGAACTGAGGACATACAGTCACGTTCTTAATTTTTTTTTTTTTTAATAGAAAAAACAGTAAAAAACAAAAAATTAGTGACATATTTATTGAAGTCTAACAATGCCTCATCAAACTTTTATTTAGGTAGGTACCTTACTCTTTATAAATTGTAACAGACAGTAGATTCATTAAATTACTAAAGTGTTATTTCACTTGAATAAGTAAAATAATATTAAAGAAAGCATTAGGTAACAAAAAGTTTTTTAATACCATTAAATTATTCTACAAAATTAAATATTCTCCAGTTACCCATTTAATATGGTTAAAAGGAAATTCTCTTTTCAATTTGCAATTAGTCACAGGGTCTTTAATCTAATTCTATTTTTTCTTTTCGAGCTCGTTGGTGGGGTCATCCTTCGGGAAATCCCCGGAGAAAAACACACATGTACTCCTTTTGAGCTCAGGGTTAAATGTTACGTTCAAAGAGGTTATAAATGAATATGATAGAGTTACATTATATAGAAACCTAACCCAACCTAAGTCAACTTTATAACTTCAAATTTTGTGGTTAATACGAAAATATATGATAAGAGGCTGCTTAAATATTGAACCATGAATTGTTCAAACATATACATAGTTGTTAGGATTCGTATAAGGACAAGATCGTTACAGAAACCTATCCTAACCTAACCCACACTTTTTGAGGTTTTCAACAGCTTCTATCGTGCTTTCCTTACTATGTATGTATCAAAACATATTATCTAGTTAATATTTCTAGAAATTGCTACTGTTTTGTACCTACCCAAACCTAATAATATCCATATACAATGGTACGTCTAAATGAGGTTTCTGAAATAGGTTATTACAATTTTGTAAGGAAAACTCACTCACAAAATATCTACACGAATACATCTACACCTAATTTCCTGGCCGTGTTCTTTTAATTTCTGGCATATTCACGCCAGCGGATGGTAGGTATCGAGTATCGATTAAAAATGCTCGCTTTAATTGGAATGTTGCCATAAATTGATACACAGGGGCGGTAGGTGTGACAACCTTATCTGACATCAAATGACAGTACCTAACGGTTATTATTTTTTCTTTTTCTTTTGTATAGAACCTATATAATACAACCAAAAAATTATAGATAACAAATTACGTATTATAAAAAACGTGTAGATACCAATTTTCTAAGGTCCTAAAATTGTAACCAGCCAGGATATAACATCGCTCTACGTATAATTATTTAAACGAATTTAAAGAGGAACTGTTTGACAAGCTGCAGCAGAGAGCAATTTTACCCCATAATATTTACCAAAATTTTGGGTTGGCACACATTTGTTATTGTAATCTACTTTTAACTATAATTGTTTTGACTCACCCCTTAAGTGGTTGGACTATCGACTATCCAATTATATTCTGGAAGGGTGAAAACAGCACAACCATTACTCAAACACCATCTGAAATAAAAAATATACTATTTCTTAAATTGTTTTTATTATCCAAATTAAAAAATAAAATCTTTTAGGGTTGATGACTTTTTATTTGTTGTAGTATCTATTGTTTTTCAAAAGACTATTTCCTCATTTATTAGACAAACAAAAATACGTAAATACCTTATTATATAGGTAATGTAGCAAACAATCCCCCAATGTATTAATTTTATCGAAATGAAAGTTCTATTTTTAGTACATGTTAGATACACCCAATTACCTTTGTGACAAATATACGTCATATCTTATCTATCATATGTTGTCGGATACTTTTTTTCACTAAGAATTAACCTAAATAAATTAATCAGTTAATACTTGTCAATGTGACCATGTGGAGAAGATTATTTAAACTAATGTATGTTAAATAATCTCCCTAATAATTAGGTTATTTAATTAATCCTGCTGTTGTAGGTACTAATAGTTTGAAAATACAAAGGATGAGGTTTATTTATATTTATTAATAATTATACAGTAGGCCAAAATTATAATTATGTTATGCAATAATTAATAATTGAAAAGAGGAAGACACCTGCAATTCTATGCCCTTATTCACAATCAATTTTTTTGTCAACAAAATTGCAACTTTATGATTATATTATATTTTTATAAGACTAATCAACAAATATTGATACGAATTCATTAATTAGGATTAAAAATGTAAGAATGTTAAGTAGAACTTTCGTTGAATGGATATTTACAGCTTTTATTCATTACAATATTATCATTATTGTTTTTTTTTTAATTATCATCATTCTAAGAAATTTATAAATAATATTTATAAAATTCTGTGCAAAAATATGCAATTTTTTACGTGTAAATTTATTAAATTTTTATTCTACACTCAAACAGGTTGTTAATATCATCAGAAATATCAATAGAAAAGTATTAATTTTCCAGATATATATCTATATAATACTTGTTATTGTCATTTTTAAGCAAATTTTTTTCGGATCCCATTTCTCTTCGAATAGATTTATTTAAGTGGTGAAACATATTACACATTAATTGAATAGTGTGGGTGGACCTAAAGAAAAAATTATGGCAATAATTAATTTAAAAGATAGGTAAAAATACTAAATTTAAAATGTAATACTTAAACGCTATTGGAATATTTTAAAAATTCCAAATCACAATAGTATATTTTATAAATAAGCGTTTAGTAATTTTTCATATACAGACGTTAGTGTATTCAGTATACTGTACATATAGCACTAAAATATTGTAATTTTTGTTGATTTTTTGAGCCTCTTTGTTTTCCGTGTATAAGATAATAATTTCTTTTTATTTCTGTAAGATAAAAAAAATTTTGAGCAAAGCTTGCCGCCCCCTAAAATCTGTCGCCCTAGGCTCTAGCTTATTCAGCCTGCTGCTAAATCCGCCACTTGGTTTAAATAAATTATTAAGGGCGTAAACGAAGGTACGTACTTATTTTCTAGAAAATAATGGAAAAATGCAGGAAACCATAAAAAAATATATTGGGTTGTCTGAAACAGCCCCTAAGCGTGTTAAGTTATTTTTATTCAACTTAAAAAAGAAAAAAAATTGTAACAACAAATATGGATCAATAATTTGAATGAATAATAAATCGATTTAAAATTATATTACGTTAGAAGGTTGAAGTGGTGAGTCCTGTGACCGACTTCACCCACCCTAATGTTCTCAGCTTTCTGCTATTTAAAAAGAGTAAGAAATCAATCAAGTCGCAATCTGTTTAGAAGAAGATGTAAGGGAGGTTAGGATAGTGAAGCGGGTTACTGATCCATTTTTACTCGTCATATTTCTTGGAGCTCTCAATTAGTGTTTTTAATTATATTAAGAATAATTATTGTGAATTTTATGTCAAGTGATCTATTAAATTATTAATCAAATTTCCTGCATTTTTAACATAAATAAAAATCTCGTCTAGTCTAGAGAAAATTAATTTTTAATTATATAACATCCTTTTATTTTCTTGGAGAGGTACATTATGGTAATATAGAAAAAGAGTGGTGAATTGAAAACGAACATTCGGTTACATAATCAATGAAAACTACCCCCGGGACTTTTCTTTTAGTAAATGCATACATTACATTTGCTCAGGTCTACTTTATTAAGATGAACTTTGACATTTGCATTTGAATGCACTTAGTAGTACACACCAAAGCACTCAATGGGGCATTCAGTTTATAAATCACTTTGAATTAGCAAAATTCCTGTAGGTAGGTAACTGGTAATTAAAAGTGGTTCCCACAAAAGAACTGAAATACAATTTTCTTTTTTAAATGTACTAATTTGTCTTTGATAAAGGTAGTGAATAGTAGGAAGAAAAAAAATAATAAACCAGAAATATGCTTCAAGTCTCACGTTTTTTATAAAAAAGAATGTTAATTAAACGGACCAGAAAGGCCTATTTATACCATTTTTGTTAACATTTATTTTTCCACTAAATGCGACAATATATTTACACATAATACCTAAATTACACCCCCCATTATTATCTCCTTCCTCCACATGTTTGACGTCTAGTTGTACTTCAGTAATTTTGATTAAATATTTATTAGATCCCCGTCAGATAGAAATCAGGATGTTCCCCATCCTGCTGCAGTACATAAGTATTGTACAGTATAATAAGCAGCGGGACTACTTTGCAGTAGGTATCACTAATTATAGCTAGCCTTATACATAATGTAAGTTTAATTAATTTTACATTAGCCCTTTGGTATCTACTACCTTGTAGCCATGAAAACATGTTACAACCTATTTGAATTTATATTGACGTTACGATTACGTTACAGCACAGGCTTTCTACATACTTATTTTCAAAGAAATTCGGAAAATTAAAGGACTTCTAGTCAAAATATTTAGAACATTTATATCTAATTTAATTTAATATAAAAAAATACACCTTTGTCTTTACAAAAACATTTTCTACCCTTAACAATAAAAGTTGTTTTTTTTGTTTCTTTCATAAAACGATTTCTACATACATACAAGTATTTCCAAAAATTTTAAAGAGATAAAACGTGAAATGAAATTAGTCTTTTGTTGCTTTCAGGCAATGTAGAGGAAGGATGAAGTTAAAAAGGACGAAATAAGGCTATGCCTCACATAAAAACTCCATTCCCCGAAGCATTCGCCATGGCTTTAGACGAACAGCAACAGACATTATTGAACACCAGTAAGTAATCCATTATATTATTGGAGACAAAATGCACATTTAATAGATAGAGAGTAATTGAACTACATCACGATCGATTTTACTCCAGGTAATGTATAAATAAATTATTTTTCAGGCAACGTGCATTTTGTGTATTAACATTACGCGATCCTGCAACAAAGAGAATTTTGTACATGTATTCCAGTAGCGGGGATTTGCATGACGAACTAATGCTACAATTCACAACGAATAAATATTGACGTAGTAAAGGGTTCGTTAAATAAAAAATACCGGCCAAGTGCGAGTCGAACTCGCGCACCGAGGGTTCCGTACAAACCTGTATATATGTGATTTAACTAAAAAATTTAAGGTTTTCGGAATTTTTCCTTTATATGTGCTATAAAACATTGCTTTATGCCAAAGTTCAAGATTCTAAATCGACTGGAAGTACCCTTTAAGTTTTCATTCCCTTGCGAGTAGTTGCGAGTTTGAAAATATGCGGCTTAAATTGCTGTTTCTTTTGATTGCGTTCAAATAGAAGTTTGATTTTGTTACAGCTTAAATGTATTATAGACCTGAGTATTTGATATGAATTTCAATTTAATACCTCTACGCGTTCATGAGGAAAGGGGTAGTAACTTTAAAATTATTAGAAATATTTTTATTATATGATGTAACTAAAAATTTACGGTTTTCGCGATTTTTCCTCTATCTGTGCTATAGGACGTTGCTTCGTACCAAATTTCAAAATTCTGAGTTCACGGGAAGTACCCTGTAGGTTTTGATTCGAAAATTTGCGGAAATTGGCGTCATAGAAGGCTGTATCTTTTGATTGCGTTGGCTTAGAAGTTTGATTTTTTCACAGCTCCAAGGGACAATAGACCTGAGTATTTGGTATAAATTTTAGCTTGATACCTCCACGCGTTGCTGATAAAAAGGGTCTTGACAGACGGACGGACAACGAAGTGATCCTATAAGGGTTCCGCTTTTTCCTTTTGAGGTGCGGAACCCTAAAAACTGAGGTCTTTGTATTAAAATCTTTAAGAATACAGAAAAGACCAAAGACAAGACTGAGTTGATAAATTAATAAAAGGCCAAATATAAGGTCAGCAATTAAAATTCTATAAAAAAGTCTACAAACTCAGGAGAGAGAGATATGTAAGTTCAAGACAAAGTTCAACATAGGTTTCATAAAGGAAAAATGAAGATCTTTATATCAAGATTTATGGTAAACTTTAAGAATACTGCAACAATTGTAATACAAGTTTAAGGCATAATGATGTAAGGAAAACTCTAAGGAAACAATAGACATAGTTAAGCAAGTTTAAGATAAAGTTGTTGCCTGGCCAAAATTAAATTTTAAATCAGGACAAATTTTACTACTGTTGATTATTAATTATGGGTTATGGTTAGTTTAAGTTACCTAAATTTAAAATTCAAACTGCATAAATTACTTTGTCCACGGTACCATAAGGTTTGGCCGCTAATACATTAATTTCGATGAGCACAGTACATCAATTATAATTAATGAAATAATTACATTTTCATAATTATAATCGAAATGTTGTCGTAAATTTTCCCGTCGAGTATTCCTCTTCATTAAGTTGATTCCGCGTAAAGCGTGAAAGATTTTCCGCAACAGCACCACCTTTCCTTTTTACGTTCTATCTGTAAATAACTTTCGGCACTAAATCAGAAAATGAGCAATTCTACCTATATACTTCTAGCACTTAATTAGAATTTATCGTTACAACGACTTCACTCGGAAAGGAGACTGCTCAAGATACCGTCCCTGGCAACAGGGTTAGTTTTCAGACCCATAACAATTTTTATTTAAATGTAATTTTGAATCAAAACAATTCTGTTTGTTTTAGGAACAAGATCTCAGCTTTCTGTTACAATTGTGGAAGCTGGACCAACACCCCAAATTAGCCCCATATCCGACAAAAGTACTCAACATTTGTTATCTGGCCCACTTGAAACAGGTAAGAAAAAATAATTTCTATTATCTTAATTATCTTCATTATTTAGTTCTTGGTTGACTCCAAAAGGGCGAGTTGATAGAATATTATTCTCATACAGGCATCGTAACGCCCTATGTTGAGAATTACAGAAATGTATGAAGTACGTCCCAATAGTCAATAGATGCGATGCAATGTCTGTAAGTATTTTATTTCAGAACTGAGGTAAAGGTTTAGGTTGATGTGTACAACCGAATTGTTCGGGCCACTACCGTGGCCCAGTCGGTTAAGGGTTGAGCTGCGAATCGGGAAAGCGCGGGTTCGAATCACACCGCAACAATAAAAAAAAAAAAAAAAGTGAAAGTAGATGTAATATGGATCTATGGATCGCGTCTTATAGATGTTGCAAACGTCTTCCGAAACATAAAGAAAATAGGAACAAAAACCAAAAGATGTACATACTTATATATATCCAATTGTTGAATGAATTGAAGTTGCTTGTTAATTTATGCAGACTCAATCATTTGATATTCGGTCGTGTGTCAAATGCAATCGTATTTATATTAATTGCGGAATTGTTATTTCATATAGATGGGAGAATTCTCTTTTTAATACGAATAACTGAAATATAGATACAAAATTAATTATTATTCGCGTTGATGTGGCTTGTGTTTGACAGGCATTTTGTACAAAACTGGCGGTAGATTAACTTTTCAGTTTGTTGTTTGACGAGACGGGCTACAAACAATTATCCTGGATTGGTAAATGATCACGAAAAAGAGCACACACAAACACACAAGACTGACGGGAATAAATTGATATTAAACAATTAAAATTTTAATTACGTACTTGTCTACGATTTGATTTGAGCAACAACAGGCCTTAACGGATAGTTAGGCAAGAAAATAGTGGCGTACGATTTGTAATTGAAGTATTCATCACCCCCAGAATTTCGTCAATAGATTAAAAAAAATTGTGAAGACTCTTTAGTAACGTAAGAGATTTACTTAGTAGTATAGTAGGTAGTGAAGTGTTTTTGTTAATTTACTGTCCTGAAGGACCCTTGCATTATTTCCTAAATCCCAATATATCTAAAGGTAACCACATCAGTAGGTACCTACCAAAAAAAGTGCAACAAAAACTCTCAAAGGATCCAAGCGTTTAATTTCCTCAACATAAACTCCGCTAAAAGCTTCTTTGCGTTTTATGTATCATCAGTCACGTTCATTTAATTAATAAATTAATTAAAAATAAAACGGCTTTTCATCTCCCACAAAAATAAGAGTTTTAGAAATGTTATTCTGAGTAATGTTCCTGAACCTGTTCTGTTCAGTTCCAGAGACCAGCGTTTGCTGCCAGGGGTTGAAGGCAGCCTCCCTTCTGTTAGATAACCCCCCAAAATGGGGCGACGCGGCCCGATACGCCTCCAAACAGCACAGAAAAATCGCTGGAAGGGCTACATTCCAAGGACAAGTATACAACTTCCTCGAACGTCCTGATAACTGGAAATGTTTTGTCTATCACATGACAGTGTAAGTAAGAAAATTAAAATATTAATGAAACGTTGTAGAATATGATTTAATAAATAATAAACATGTGCACATAAATGAAAGTTAGATGGTATTAACTAAATAGTAGCTTACTTTATAATGTGTCTGGCGAATCCACCAAAATTTGTAAACCACATATTTTCATTATTTTTGTCGTTATTAAAACATCATGTAGTTGTAAAATACAAAAAAGGTATACAAATGGTTTATTTTTGAAATAATACAAGGAGAATAGATTCCTGAGTAAATTATTTAACTCCCTGTATGTGAGAATTGCTTCAGTGTAAACTGTAGGTATTTGTCCAAATACCTATGTAGTTCATATGAAAGACAGGTGCTGGCTTAAAACACTTGAAAGTATTTTTTTTAATTAAATTAATGATAGTAATGACTTGGGTATTAAAATTGTATTTAGTTAGGGCTTATACGAAAACAAAGTTACAAAGAACAAAGGAGGTTTTTCGTGTTTACCTATAATAATTAATGAACTTTCCACCATACGAAATATTTTCAATAGAGCATTGTTTTTAGGGATTTACAAACTGTCCAATACAATTATTACAAATATCACATTAGAAAAGCAAAAATACAACTTTTGTACTTACTTACACTGAAATATAACAAGAAACATCTTAATAAGAGCTTTTCTATTCTTAAAATAAATATAAAGGAGACTGTGGAAAACCAAATAAATAAAAATTGGAAAAGGTCTTACCCCTCATAACCACATTTTCTATTCTTGATAATACTTTATAGACTCCATCAGACGAAAATCTCGATTTAGGTATTACTAGCTATGCCCGCGACTTCGTCTGTGTGGAATAGTGACTTTCGGCAGCATTTAAAATTTTTTTCCTCTATATTTTTATTTTCTGGGCCGTAAGCCTTTTTGCCGACGTAAAATTTTAACAAACTTTAAAAGTCGTATTTATATCTAATAAAAAGCCTAAAAAATTAATTTCAAGCCTCTAGCTTTATATCTACTTGTCAATCTCTGTACCAAATTCTCATTTAAATCGGTTCAGTAGTTTGGGCGTGATTGCGTAACACACAGACAGACAGAGTTACTTTCGCATTTATAATATTATAGATTAATATAGTTTAATTATAGTTTGAAATAGTTTATATAGCTTAGTATTCAACTACTTTTATTGATCCAAATAAACAAAACTTCTATAACTTTTTACACTTAATATTTTAATTTTCTGGGCCATAAGCCTTTTGGACGACGTCATTACACAAAAACTTTCATCGGCTAATTTTATCCCCTTTAGGGTAAAATTTTACAAACATTGAATGTCGTATTTATTTATATCTAATCAAAAGCCTAAAAACTCTTTAAAAATTACGGAATTTCCGCACAAATTTTCCTATTTCAACCCCTTACAACCCTTTTTTCGAATTAAAAAGTAGCCTATGTCCTTTCTCAGGCTCTAGACTATCTATGTACCAAATTTCATTTAAATCGGTTCAGTAAATTTTAGGCGAGATTGTGTAGCATACAGACAGAGTTACTTTCGCATTTATAATATTCCGCGAATTCATTTTCATCGATTTTCCCATGGGAATAAGTTATTTTCTCGCAGTAAAACGTAGCCTATGTGTTAATCCAGGGTGTCAGCTAACTCCATACAAAATTTTATTAAAATCGCTCCAGCCGTTTAGACGTGAAGAAGTAACAAACATACACACTTACAAACTTTCGCCTTTATAATATTAGTGTGATTTAGTCTCATCAGGATCCCATGGGCATCTAATCAGGGGAAATTCTCAAAAGGCACCCCCTGAATAGGGACAAGACACTTCACTTACATCTTGGGTCAATAATTAATTACTACAATTACCTATATGTTAACTCATAAAAGCATTATACTATAATTTAAAGCCAATATCTACCCATAGATGGCGACATAGCAACAGTTTACTTCAATTTGGGGTACTATTATGACTAGAAGACAATTAGAATCTTAAATTTACTGTAGGACTTTACTGGGGTTGGGTTTGAGGAAGATCAGACAAGTGACAAGAAATGGTAAACATTTAATAATTCAATAATCTACCATCATCTGAAGTTAAAGACTTCACTACACCAGCCTAAATTTTATTATCTAATTAGTTAGGGCGCCCCCTCTGAGGTATTTCCTCTATGATTTACCTTGTCAACCCTGATATTGCACCATTCATAAATATTAAGCGTGGGAAAAGGGGAAACCTACTGTTTTATTACCGCCATTTGGAGGTCGGCGGGAAAATAAAATGATGGCAATACTTCTACGTAAAATATTGAGTGTATTGATCCACTTTGGCTTTATAACTTTTCTCGAATAATGTCAAGTACGTGGAAATAAACACGCGAACATAACTCGCTGGATATACCTAGCAATTACAATTGGAACAATCAACTTATCAAAAACAAATTATAACAAAAACAAGATCACAATTATTTGTATAAATGGAAATTACAGTGTCGAAGTTTTCGATTAAATGTCGTTTTTATGGTAAAGTTCTTATTCAAACGATTTTGACACATGCTCGGAATCAGAACTGAAAGGCGGAGAACTAGTTTAAGACATGTTCAAAGTAGTAGTAGTGGAAGATAGAAAGGATATCAATCCCTTGAAGGAACGACAATCAAGAAGATTTATGACCATACAGGCATAGAATTTATCGCCATCTCTTAGATGGAACGAAGTACATATTTAGTAACAGATTTCCAATAGTTGGCAATGCAATATACATATGTGTATGTATATATATTATAAACTAGGAGACTTGCTTTAAAGTTAAAGTCACGAGGTCACTGCTTTTTATATGTAAGTATAGAAATTTACAGAAATTAATGTTTCATCTTCTTAAATTTACATTTGGATGTCAATAAAATTGATACTAACCATTTTAAAACCAATGATCTATCTATTTTTAATGAAGTACCTATCAAGTATAACTGTTTGGATTAAGAAAGTTTTCTGAATCATCTAGATACTTACTGTTGCGGTTCATTCGTCAGTTATACGGAAACTTTTCAAAGTTTCCATTATCCGGTCGCTTTTATGGATGCTCAACATGGAACAAACGAGTGTTTTATGAGCCGAATAACATTTTACGGTACATAATCTACGTAGATACTTATCATACACATGGTATAGGTGTAAGTATGTAAGGATATCGGAAAATTTTGTAACCCAACCCTCTACAAACACATAACTTATATGTACAGGGTAGAAACGTTTACACTTTTATGTATGTATCTGTATGTAAGTTCGTGGCTCACTTTGTTGTTTGCGAAGCATTCAAAGCGACGACGATGACGATGTGGATTGCTTCGTGTCCTGCTGCTTCTATTTCAGATTTTAAATTAAAGAATGCCCTTTGGACAAAGAAATCCGCGAATATGTATTTAGATATGTACCTATAACCTATAAGTTTTTTATGCAATTTAAAGAGAACATAACTAACATCACAATGGATAAGTATACGTGAAATGTTAAAGATTTGTTTGAATATAATAACTAAATATTTCGAAGGAAGTTGTTTCCATCTTCAAGTAATTTCACGAGCGCTTTTTATTTTTTTTGCGTAATATTTTGCATTTTAACGAATTACACCAAAGCGATGTACTTTCCGGGCAACGCACTCGAAAACCGTTAGCACCATCAAATTCTACGTACTTTTTTACATTATAAACAGTACTTGTTTCGTTGGAAATGGTTTCCATCTTCAAGTAATTTCACGAGCGCTTTTTATTTTTTTTGCGTAATATTTTGCATTTTAATGAATTACAGCAAGGCGATGTACTTTCCGGGCAACGCACTCGAAAACCGTTAGCACCATCAAATTCTACGTACTTTTTTACATTATAAACAGTACTTGTTTCGTTAGAAATGGTTTCCATCTTCAAGTAATTTCACGAGCGCTTTTTATTTTTTTTGCGTAATATTTTGCATTTTAACGAATTACACCAAAGCGATGTACTTTCCGGGCAACGCACTCGAAAACCGTTAGCACCATCAAATTCTACGTACTTTTTTACATTATAAACAGTACTTGTTTCGTTGGAAATGGTTTCCATCTTCAAGTAATTTCACGAGCGCTTTTTATTTTTTTTGCGTAATATTTTGCATTTTAACGAATTACACCAAAGCGATGTACTTTCCGGGCAACGCACTCGAAAACCGTTAGCACCATCAAATTCTACGTACTTTTTTACATTATAAACAGTACTTGTTTCGTTGGAAATGGTTTCCATCTTCAAGTAATTTCACGAGCGCTTTTTATTTTTTTTGCGTAATATTTTGCATTTTAACGAATTACACCAAAGCGATGTACTTTCCGGGCAACGCACTCGAAAACCGTTAGCACCATCAAATTCTACGTACTTTTTTACATTATAAACAGTACTTGTTTCGTTGGAAATGGTTTCCATCTTCAAGTAATTTCACGAGCGCTTTTTATTTTTTTTGCGTAATATTTTGCATTTTAATGAATTACAGCAAGGCGATGTACTTTCCGGGCAACGCACTCGAAAACCGTTAGCACCATCAAATTCTACGTACTTTTTTACATTATAAACAGTACTTGTTTCGTTAGAAATGGTTTCCATCTTCAAGTAATTTCACGAGCGCTTTTTATTTTTTTTGCGTAATATTTTGCATTTTAATGAATTACAGCAAGGCGATGTACTTTCCGGGCAACGCACTCGAAAACCGTTAGCACCATCAAATTCTACGTACTTTTTTACATTATAAACAGTACTTGTTTCGTTAGAAATGGTTTCCATCTTCAAGTAATTTCACGAGCGCTTTTTATTTTTTTTGCGTAATATTTTGCATTTTAACGAATTACACCAAAGCGATGTACTTTCCGGGCAACGCACTCGAAAACCGTTAGCACCATCAAATTCTACGTACTTTTTTACATTATAAACAGTACTTGTTTCGTTGGAAATGGTTTCCATCTTCAAGTAATTTCACGAGCGCTTTTTATTTTTTTTGCGTAATATTTTGCATTTTAACGAATTACACCAAAGCGATGTACTTTCCGGGCAACGCACTCGAAAACCGTTAGCACCATCAAATTCTACGTACTTTTTTACATTATAAACAGTACTTGTTTCGTTGGAAATGGTTTCCATCTTCAAGTAATTTCACGAGCGCTTTTTATTTTTTTTGCGTAATATTTTGCATTTTAACGAATTACACCAAAGCGATGTACTTTCCGGGCAACGCACTCGAAAACCGTTAGCACCATCAAATTCTACGTACTTTTTTACATTATAAACAGTACTTGTTTCGTTGGAAATGGTTTCCATCTTCAAGTAATTTCACGAGCGCTTTTTATTTTTTTTGCGTAATATTTTGCATTTTAACGAATTACACCAAAGCGATGTACTTTCCGGGCAACGCACTCGAAAACCGTTAGCACCATCAAATTCTACGTACTTTTTTACATTATAAACAGTACTTGTTTCGTTGGAAATGGTTTCCATCTTCAAGTAATTTCACGAGCGCTTTTTATTTTTTTTGCGTAATATTTTGCATTTTAACGAATTACACCAAAGCGATGTACTTTCCGGGCAACGCACTCGAAAACCGTTAGCACCATCAAATTCTTCGTACTTTTTTACATTATAAACAGTACTTGTTTCGTTGGAAATGGTTTCCATCTTCAAGTAATTTCACGAGCGCTTTTTATTTTTTTTTGCGTAATGTTTGTCAGTCATCCCCGCCAGGCGTCTACTGATGTCACTACTCACCCAGCAAACAGCACGTAGTGGGGAGAGAATGAAGCAGATTTTTTTAGAATGTTACAGGCAGTTCAAATATGTTCTTAGAAGTAAAAGAATGTTTTATTTTAACATTTAAGAATGATTTGGCAATGTTCAAGAATGTTCCAGAATCTTCAAGATCATTCAAGAATGTTCCCGAGTGTTAAAAAAGTTAGAGAATGTTTTGAATCATTATGGGATGTTCTGGATAGTTCTAATTTCGCAAATATTCTAGAATGTTCCATTAAACGTGTAATATATTTTTACCCGGGCAACGCCGGGTATTGTTTCTAGTAACTTTATGTTTTTATAGTTGATAGGCAATTCCATTTTCCAATCTTGCTTGTTATGTCTTGCGCCTTCACCATAAATTAAATACAAGAAAGGTAACTACATTTGTATCAGAATTGAATTATTTACTACCTAAGGTACTAAAGTAGGTACCTGTTATAAGTTATAATGATATATTATGCATACACTTCTACCTAAGTTTCTTCAATATTTATATTCGCACCATTTTTCATTATTATCTATTAATCATAATTCTAGTGACATAAGGTCAAGCAGTCAGTCGTAAAGTCAATCATTAGTTAGATCACCTATAAAGTTAATGTTAATGACCGAATAACATGCAACTTTGAAGTTACAACTAATCTTCTGATATTAGCATAAATTGACACCAATTCTGTCATATATTTTCATATTCCTAATGTATATGACCAAGGTAAGCTATCATTGTAATTTTATTACAAAACCACCGTTGCATTTTCAATAATATTCCTAATTACCATAGAATATAGAGAAAAATGAATAATCAGACGAAAAATATTTGACTCCAAATAGGTGTTTTTAATAAATTAATGTAAATGGTGTTGCAAATGTAAATAAAAATACAATTAGTGTTATTTTTAGTTCTTTTTGAAAGTTGTGGCCTACCCACCACGTTAATGGCACAACATGTAGCGATAATAGTTACGACAATTTGTCGCCCCCGTAGTGCAATAGATAATGGGAACGACTGGGATAATGACAATGTCCTGGCGGAAGTCCGTCTAACCCAGGTCCAGTTATGGCGATTTAAACCATCTCCGAACGTAATTTACAACAAAAAGCACTTGACTATAATCAATAATTTACATTTGGACCAGAAAACGTTTATTACGTTTAGCTGAAGATTTTGCAAAGCAACTCGATTACGTAATCTCATTAGTAATTAATAGAAAAGTTATCTATTTGGCAAGGAAGTGGATATATAGAGAGCTAATGCAACGATAAGGGGTGTAGGAGATCTTAAAAGATACAGGGTGATGGATCGGGCCATCATGACAAAGTTTTCAGTCCAAAGATTGGTTGAGCAGCCACCTTTCCTTTATGTCCTAAATCAAAATCGAAAACTTAAACACCTCACAGAGATAATAATTGGTCCCCTCTTCCCTTTTTACTTCTGCTTTTGCTTCCAATTTATCATTAATCTCTCTCCCTTTTCTTATGGATTTCTATCCTACCTTTACTTTTCTTCTTCCAGTACTTCCTCATTTCTAATTTTTTCTTTCCCAATTTTTGTCATTTATTTTTAAAAAAGGATTTGAGGGGTAAATGTTTAAATGTTTCAAACAGATGAAGACGTTAATGTAAGGAAGAATATTTTGAAAGAGATCATTTCAGTTGGGTTAGGTTTGGTTCCGTTAGGGCAGGTTAGTCTCCCATCGTATAAATGCTTGAGATGTTGATCTGATACTTCTGATATTTCTGATGGAGTCACTTATTCAATGCTCAAATTTGAAAAGTTGTATTGATGGTCACATTCACTCCACTCTAGAGTCCATACCTTAATGTTTGCAATTTCAGAAAAGGCCTGAGGGTAAACGTTTCAAACAGAGAAGATTTAGAAAGAAGTCAGTTTGGTTAGGTTTGATCCGTAAGGCTGGGCTAAGCTTTTTAGTTTTTCATTTTATGATTAAATGAGATTGAAATGTTACCATTCGTTTTTGATGCCTCTAATGGATTCATCTTTTCAAATAGCATATCCGGGCTAGTTCCCACATTGTCGGTTTACTTGTCTTGACGTTTCGAGAGTCATGTCACTCTCTTCTTCGAAAAGTCTAAAACTGTCAGTCTCTCCTCATATAATTACACGGGAATTTGAAAAAATTGCCAGACTCTCTTCCATCTGAAGCTTTTAATACTTCTAGGTATTGGATCCACTATTTTACAGCTTGGATTCGAAAGGTTGATGGACGATCTTCTTTAATAAGTTTTACAATGTATTCTACAACCCAGATATCAGCCTTTACAACTGTTCAACACTCTTTATCAAAGATTTGAGAAAATTTTTGATGTATACACGTTTCAAACAGAGGAAGGCATTAAGGCAGAGGAAAAGGATGATTTTGAAACAGGTTAGGTTATGTTTTTGTTCCATTTGAAGCTCTTAATAATTCATTCAAAGCTTCGATTCGAGAGGTTATATTGAAGATCTTCTTTCGACTTCCACTCTACAGTCCAAACCTGAGCCCTTGCAGTTTCTTCACACTCGTCATCGGTTATTTGGGAAAAGTCTTCAGGGATAAACTTTTCAAACAGAGGATAATAAGAACGGTTTGAAAAAGGTCAGTCTAGGTTAGATTTTCAGTCTATAATTACAGGGAAATAAACTGTTTGGAAAAATTGAGAAAAACTTAAAGAGTCTCTTCCATCTGAAGCTTTTAATAACTACTATTGAATCCGCTCATTCAAAGCTTCGATTCGAAAGATTATGTTGAAGATCTTCTTCGACAAGTTTGACCATCCACTGTACAGTCCAAACCTGAACCCTTGCAGTTTCTTCACACTCGTCATCAGTTATTTGAGAAAAGTCTTCAGGGATAAACTTTTCAAACAGAGGAAGATAAGAACGATTTGCAAAAGGTCAGGCTAAGTTAGATTTTCAGTCTATCATTACAGGGGAATGAAATGTTTGGAAAAATTGAGAAAAACTTAAAGAGTCTCTTCTATCTGAAGCTTTTAATAACTGCTATTGGATCCACTCATTCAAAGCTTCGATTCGAAAGATTATGTTGAAGATCTTCTTCGACAAATTTGACCTTCCACTCTACAGTACAAACCTGAACCCTTGCAGTTTCTTCACACTCGTCATCAGTTATTTGAGAAAAGTCTTCAGGGATAAACTTTTCAAACAGAGGAAGATAAGAACGATTTGCAAAAGGTCAGGCTAAGTTAGATTTTCAGTCTATCATTACAGGGGAATGAAATGTTTGGAAAAATTGAGAAAAACTTAAAGAGTCTCTTCTATCTGAAGCTTTTAATAACTGCTATTGGATCCACTCATTCAAAGCTTCGATTCGAAAGATTATGTTGAAGATCTTCTTTCGACAAATTTGACCTTCCACTCTACAGTACAAACCTGAACCCTTGCAGTTTTTCACTCGTCATCAGTTATTTGAGAAAAGCTTCAGGGATAAACTTTTCAAACAAGGAAGATAAGAACGATTTGAAAAGGTCAGGCTAGTTAGATTTTCAGTCTATCATTACAGGGGAATAAATGTTTGGAAAAATTGAGAAAAACTTAAAGAGTCTCTTCCATCTGAAGCTTTAATAACTGCTATTGGATCCCTCATTCAAAGTTTCGATTCGAAAGATTATGTTGAAGATCTTCTTCGACAATTTGACCTCCACTTACAGTCAAACCTGAACCCTTGCAGTTTCTTCACACTCGTCATCAGTTATTTGAGAAAAGTCTTCAGGGATAAACTTTTCAAACAGAGGAAGATAAGAACGATTTGCAAAAGGTCAGGCTAAGTTAGATTTTCAGTCTATCATTACAGGGGAATGAAATGTTTGGAAAAATTGAGAAAAACTTAAAGAGTCTCTTCTATCTGAAGCTTTTAATAACTGCTATTGGATCCACTCATTCAAAGCTTCGATTCGAAAGATTATGTTGAAGATCTTCTTTCGACAAATTTGACCTTCCACTCTACAGTACAAACCTGAACCCTTGCAGTTTCTTCACACTCGTCATCAGTTATTTGAGAAAAGTCTTCAGGGATAAACTTTTCAAACAGAGGAAGATAAGAACGATTTGCAAAAGGTCAGGCTAAGTTAGATTTTCAGTCTATCATTACAGGGGAATGAAATGTTTGGAAAAATTGAGAAAAACTTAAAGAGTCTCTTCTATCTGAAGCTTTTAATAACTGCTATTGGATCCACTCATTCAAAGCTTCGATTCGAAAGATTATGTTGAAGATCTTCTTTCGACAAATTTGACCTTCCACTCTACAGTACAAACCTGAACCCTTGCAGTTTCTTCACACTCGTCATCAGTTATTTGAGAAAAGTCTTCAGGGATAAACTTTTCAAACAGAGGAAGATAAGAACGATTTGCAAAAGGTCAGGCTAAGTTAGATTTTCAGTCTATCATTACAGGGGAATGAAATGTTTGGAAAAATTGAGAAAAACTTAAAGAGTCTCTTCTATCTGAAGCTTTTAATAACTGCTATTGGATCCACTCATTCAAAGCTTCGATTCGAAAGATTATGTTGAAGATCTTCTTTCGACAAATTTGACCTTCCACTCTACAGTACAAATCTGAACCCTTGCAGTTTCTTCACACTCGTCATCAGTTATTTGAGAAAAGTCTTCAGGGATAAACTTTTCAAACAGAGGAAGATAAGAACGATTTGCAAAAGGTCAGGCTAAGTTAGATTTTCAGTCTATCATTACAGGGGAATGAAATGTTTGGAAAAATTGAGAAAAACTTAAAGAGTCTCTTCTATCTGAAGCTTTTAATAACTGCTATTGGATCCACTCATTCAAAGCTTCGATTCGAAAGATTATGTTGAAGATCTTCTTTCGACAAATTTGACCTTCCACTCTACAGTACAAACCTGAACCCTTGCAGTTTATTCTTACTCGTCATCAGTTATTTGAGAAAAGGCTTCAGGGATAAACTTTTCAAACAAAGGAGGATAAGAACGATTTGAAAAAGGTCAGTCTAGATTAGATTTTCAGTCTATCATTACAGGGAAATAAACTGTATGGAAAAATTGAGAAAAACTTAAAGAGTCTCTTCCATCTGAAGCTCTTAATAACTGCTATTGGATCCGCTCATTCAAAGTTTCGATTCGAAAGATTATGTTGAAGATCTTCTTCGACAAGTTTGACCATCCACTGTACAGTCCAAACCTGAACCCTTGCAGTTTCTTCACACTCGTCATCAGTTATTTGAGAAAAGTCTTCAGGGATAAACTTTTCAAACAGAGGAAGATAAGAACGATTTGCAAAAGGTCAGGCTAAGTTAGATTTTCAGTCTATCATTACAGGGGAATGAAATGTTTGGAAAAATTGAGAAAAACTTAAAGAGTCTCTTCTATCTGAAGCTTTTAATAACTGCTATTGGATCCACTCATTCAAAGCTTCGATTCCAAAGATTATGTTGAAGATCTTCTTTCGACAAATTTGACCTTCCACTCTACAGTACAAACCTGAACCCTTGCAGTTTCTTCACACTCGTCATCAGTTATTTGAGAAAAGTCTTCAGGGATAAACTTTTCAAACAGAGGAAGATAAGAACGATTTGCAAAAGGTCAGGCTAAGTTAGATTTTCAGTCTATCATTACAGGGGAATGAAATGTTTGGAAAAATTGAGAAAAACTTAAAGAGTCTCTTCTATCTGAAGCTTTTAATAACTGCTATTGGATCCACTCATTCAAAGCTTCGATTCGAAAGATTATGTTGAAGATCTTCTTTCGACAAATTTGACCTTCCACTCTACAGTACAAACCTGAACCCTTGCAGTTTCTTCACACTCGTCATCAGTTATTTGAGAAAAGTCTTCAGGGATAAACTTTTCAAACAGAGGAAGATAAGAACGATTTGCAAAAGGTCAGGCTAAGTTAGATTTTCAGTCTATCATTACAGGGGAATGAAATGTTTGGAAAAATTGAGAAAAACTTAAAGAGTCTCTTCTATCTGAAGCTTTTAATAACTGCTATTGGATCCACTCATTCAAAGCTTCGATTCGAAAGATTATGTTGAAGATCTTCTTTCGACAAATTTGACCTTCCACTCTACAGTACAAATCTGAACCCTTGCAGTTTCTTCACACTCGTCATCAGTTATTTGAGAAAAGTCTTCAGGGATAAACTTTTCAAACAGAGGAAGATAAGAACGATTTGCAAAAGGTCAGGCTAAGTTAGATTTTCAGTCTATCATTACAGGGGAATGAAATGTTTGGAAAAATTGAGAAAAACTTAAAGAGTCTCTTCTATCTGAAGCTTTTAATAACTGCTATTGGATCCACTCATTCAAAGCTTCGATTCGAAAGATTATGTTGAAGATCTTCTTTCGACAAATTTGACCTTCCACTCTACAGTACAAACCTGAACCCTTGCAGTTTATTCTTACTCGTCATCAGTTATTTGAGAAAAGGCTTCAGGGATAAACTTTTCAAACAAAGGAGGATAAGAACGATTTGAAAAAGGTCAGTCTAGATTAGATTTTCAGTCTATCATTACAGGGAAATAAACTGTATGGAAAAATTGAGAAAAACTTAAAGAGTCTCTTCCATCTGAAGCTCTTAATAACTGCTATTGGATCCGCTCATTCAAAGTTTCGATTCGAAAGATTATGTTGAAGATCTTCTTCGACAAGTTTGACCATCCACTGTACAGTCCAAACCTGAACCCTTGCAGTTTCTTCACACTCGTCATCAGTTATTTGAGAAAAGTCTTCAGGGATAAACTTTTCAAACAGAGGAAGATAAGAACGATTTGCAAAAGGTCAGGCTAAGTTAGATTTTCAGTCTATCATTACAGGGGAATGAAATGTTTGGAAAAATTGAGAAAAACTTAAAGAGTCTCTTCTATCTGAAGCTTTTAATAACTGCTATTGGATCCACTCATTCAAAGCTTCGATTCGAAAGATTATGTTGAAGATCTTCTTTCGACAAATTTGACCTTCCACTCTACAGTACAAATCTGAACCCTTGCAGTTTCTTCACACTCGTCATCAGTTATTTGAGAAAAGTCTTCAGGGATAAACTTTTCAAACAGAGGAAGATAAGAACGATTTGCAAAAGGTCAGGCTAAGTTAGATTTTCAGTCTATCATTACAGGGGAATGAAATGTTTGGAAAAATTGAGAAAAACTTAAAGAGTCTCTTCTATCTGAAGCTTTTAATAACTGCTATTGGATCCACTCATTCAAAGCTTCGATTCGAAAGATTATGTTGAAGATCTTCTTTCGACAAATTTGACCTTCCACTCTACAGTACAAATCTGAACCCTTGCAGTTTCTTCACACTCGTCATCAGTTATTTGAGAAAAGTCTTCAGGGATAAACTTTTCAAACAGAGGAAGATAAGAACGATTTGCAAAAGGTCAGGCTAAGTTAGATTTTCAGTCTATCATTACAGGGGAATGAAATGTTTGGAAAAATTGAGAAAAACTTAAAGAGTCTCTTCTATCTGAAGCTTTTAATAACTGCTATTGGATCCACTCATTCAAAGCTTCGATTCGAAAGATTATGTTGAAGATCTTCTTTCGACAAATTTGACCTTCCACTCTACAGTACAAACCTGAACCCTTGCAGTTTATTCTTACTCGTCATCAGTTATTTGAGAAAAGGCTTCAGGGATAAACTTTTCAAACAAAGGAGGATAAGAACGATTTGAAAAAGGTCAGTCTAGATTAGATTTTCAGTCTATCATTACAGGGAAATAAACTGTATGGAAAAATTGAGAAAAACTTAAAGAGTCTCTTCCATCTGAAGCTCTTAATAACTGCTATTGGATCCGCTCATTCAAAGTTTCGATTCGAAAGGTTATGTTGAAGATCTTCTTCGACAAGTTTGACCATCCACTGTACAGTCCAAACCTGAACCCTTGCAGTTTCTTCACACTCGTCATCAGTTATTTGAGAAAAGTCTTCAGGGATAAACTTTTCAAACAGAGGAAGATAAGAACGATTTGCAAAAGGTCAGGCTAAGTTAGATTTTCAGTCTATCATTACAGGGGAATGAAATGTTTGGAAAAATTGAGAAAAACTTAAAGAGTCTCTTCTATCTGAAGCTTTTAATAACTGCTATTGGATCCACTCATTCAAAGCTTCGATTCGAAAGATTATGTTGAAGATCTTCTTTCGACAAATTTGACCTTCCACTCTACAGTACAAACCTGAACCCTTGCAGTTTCTTCACACTCGTCATCAGTTATTTGAGAAAAGTCTTCAGGGATAAACTTTTCAAACAGAGGAAGATAAGAACGATTTGCAAAAGGTCAGGCTAAGTTAGATTTTCAGTCTATCATTACAGGGGAATGAAATGTTTGGAAAAATTGAGAAAAACTTAAAGAGTCTCTTCTATCTGAAGCTTTTAATAACTGCTATTGGATCCACTCATTCAAAGCTTCGATTCGAAAGATTATGTTGAAGATCTTCTTTCGACAAATTTGACCTTCCACTCTACAGTACAAATCTGAACCCTTGCAGTTTCTTCACACTCGTCATCAGTTATTTGAGAAAAGTCTTCAGGGATAAACTTTTCAAACAGAGGAAGATAAGAACGATTTGCAAAAGGTCAGGCTAAGTTAGATTTTCAGTCTATCATTACAGGGGAATGAAATGTTTGGAAAAATTGAGAAAAACTTAAAGAGTCTCTTCTATCTGAAGCTTTTAATAACTGCTATTGGATCCACTCATTCAAAGCTTCGATTCGAAAGATTATGTTGAAGATCTTCTTTCGACAAATTTGACCTTCCACTCTACAGTACAAACCTGAACCCTTGCAGTTTCTTCACACTCGTCATCAGTTATTTGAGAAAAGTCTTCAGGGATAAACTTTTCAAACAGAGGAAGATAAGAACGATTTGCAAAAGGTCAGGCTAAGTTAGATTTTCAGTCTATCATTACAGGGGAATGAAATGTTTGGAAAAATTGAGAAAAACTTAAAGAGTCTCTTCTATCTGAAGCTTTTAATAACTGCTATTGGATCCACTCATTCAAAGCTTCGATTCGAAAGATTATGTTGAAGATCTTCTTTCGACAAATTTGACCTTCCACTCTACAGTACAAATCTGAACCCTTGCAGTTTCTTCACACTCGTCATCAGTTATTTGAGAAAAGTCTTCAGGGATAAACTTTTCAAACAGAGGAAGATAAGAACGATTTGCAAAAGGTCAGGCTAAGTTAGATTTTCAGTCTATCATTACAGGGGAATGAAATGTTTGGAAAAATTGAGAAAAACTTAAAGAGTCTCTTCTATCTGAAGCTTTTAATAACTGCTATTGGATCCACTCATTCAAAGCTTCGATTCGAAAGATTATGTTGAAGATCTTCTTTCGACAAATTTGACCTTCCACTCTACAGTACAAATCTGAACCCTTGCAGTTTCTTCACAC
This sequence comes from Agrilus mali, assembly GCA_029378335.1. Classification (NCBI taxonomy): domain Eukaryota; kingdom Metazoa; phylum Arthropoda; class Insecta; order Coleoptera; family Buprestidae; genus Agrilus; species Agrilus mali. The sequence goes on along the minus strand of CM055657.1, from coordinate 2,500,197 downwards.
TCGTCATCAGTTATTTGAGAAAAGTCTTCAGGGATAAACTTTTCAAACAGAGGAAGATAAGAACGATTTGCAAAAGGTCAGGCTAAGTTAGATTTTCAGTCTATCATTACAGGGGAATGAAATGTTTGGAAAAATTGAGAAAAACTTAAAGAGTCTCTTCTATCTGAAGCTTTTAATAACTGCTATTGGATCCACTCATTCAAAGCTTCGATTCGAAAGATTATGTTGAAGATCTTCTTTCGACAAATTTGACCTTCCACTCTACAGTACAAATCTGAACCCTTGCAGTTTCTTCACACTCGTCATCAGTTATTTGAGAAAAGTCTTCAGGGATAAACTTTTCAAACAGAGGAAGATAAGAACGATTTGCAAAAGGTCAGGCTAAGTTAGATTTTCAGTCTATCATTACAGGGGAATGAAATGTTTGGAAAAATTGAGAAAAACTTAAAGAGTCTCTTCTATCTGAAGCTTTTAATAACTGCTATTGGATCCACTCATTCAAAGCTTCGATTCGAAAGATTATGTTGAAGATCTTCTTTCGACAAATTTGACCTTCCACTCTACAGTACAAATCTGAACCCTTGCAGTTTCTTCACACTCGTCATCAGTTATTTGAGAAAAGTCTTCAGGGATAAACTTTTCAAACAGAGGAAGATAAGAACGATTTGCAAAAGGTCAGGCTAAGTTAGATTTTCAGTCTATCATTACAGGGGAATGAAATGTTTGGAAAAATTGAGAAAAACTTAAAGAGTCTCTTCTATCTGAAGCTTTTAATAACTGCTATTGGATCCACTCATTCAAAGCTTCGATTCGAAAGATTATGTTGAAGATCTTCTTTCGACAAATTTGACCTTCCACTCTACAGTACAAACCTGAACCCTTGCAGTTTATTCTTACTCGTCATCAGTTATTTGAGAAAAGGCTTCAGGGATAAACTTTTCAAACAAAGGAGGATAAGAACGATTTGAAAAAGGTCAGTCTAGATTAGATTTTCAGTCTATCATTACAGGGAAATAAACTGTATGGAAAAATTGAGAAAAACTTAAAGAGTCTCTTCCATCTGAAGCTCTTAATAACTGCTATTGGATCCGCTCATTCAAAGCTTTGATTCGAAAGGTTATATTGAAGATCTTCCTTTGACAATTTTGACCATCCACTCTGCAGTTTGAACCTGGATCCTTGCAGTTTCTTCACATTCTTCATCAGTTATTTGAGAAAAGGCTTGAAGGATAAACGTTTCAAGCAGATGAGGATATTAAAGCGGAAGATAAGAAGGATTTTGGAAAATATCAAGCAAGGTTAGCTTTTCAACCTATCCTTATATCATTACAAATCAAGAGCCTCTTCGAAATAAGCCGAATAAGAATTTTAAAGAGTAGTAATTTTGAAAGAGGGCTGGATTAGGTCAGATTTAAGTTAGACCAGGTTGTTATGTCATGATAGATTCTTCAGTTTCTCTTACAAAAATTTGGGAAAGTATGTGATTAGTCTTTTGCTTTTGGAGTTTCTGGTACCTCTGGCGTTTCCAATCTCTCTATTAAAATATTGAAATCTTTAAATTGTTGACTTTAGTTTTATTAGAGATAACTGCCAATCAGTTTTCTTGTTCATCTCAAATGTTGTCTCTCAATCACTCCCTACATTTTATTTCATTCATTCATTCATTGTGATCACCATTTCTTAATACCTATTAAGCTCCTTTGTATTTCACGATTAAGGCAATAATTTATCCAGGCAGGCACCTCAATAAGGCTTCGTTCGCAGCGTTATCTTTGAGAAGTCATATTTAGTATGCTAATTGGGCCCTTGTTCAGAGTTTAGCGACAAACGTGATGTTGCAGCCTCTAAAGCCATACAACATTCAGGAGACGCGAGGTAAATGAGTCAATAATATGGAAATTGTTTGGAAGAAGTTGAAAAACAAGTTTTAAACTGTTCCAGGTCTTTTGACTTTTTCATAAATAAAGGACTTGTTTAATAGCGTTGACCCACCAGAATTTTGCAACACTTTTTTTTTATTTGATGAAACCTACTGTCAGTGAAACGTTTGACCAAATAAAACTCAACTGCTCCTCTTTCTATTTTGACCCTTGAACTTTCACACAATTGATCAACCCTTTGCATTTCCACTTTGACATTGTGACCTTAAAATTTGTCAACAAAGGGACCAACAGCAATTTGGTTATCCTATTGATGGATAAGGACCTGATGGTGAAGTCGTTTTCGTGTGTATCGTTTTTTTTTTGTGTTTGTATTTATTTGGAAGCGCGAGACGGTGTCGTCGGCAGTGGGGTTGAATCGATGGCGACGCTTAGCGTCGTGACGGCCATCGCTCTGCGCATCCGACCAACAGTTGGTTCCCGGTCTCGGTAAGCGTCGTCGTTTGGGCCTCTTCTCCGTCGTCTCCCCAGGTCCCATTAGAATAACACGCGACACGATTCCCGTGCGCGAATGTAAAAAGAAAAACAATACTCAACAATAGATAATATTTGTTAATTGATTAATTAATGTGTGTTACAAGTTACATAATTAAGTTCTTTTACGCGATTAATTGTACCAATTTGAATATAGAATAAGTTTTAGAACACCAGCAATCGACAATCTTTTATATTGCCCTTCGATTATATTTTGTTGATGACAATGGCTTTTGATGGTAAAACTATTTAGCTAAATTATTAATAGCAATAATAATTAAATTTTAATATTCAGCTCACAATTTCTTTTGAGTTTTAATTTTCCTAATGGTGTTTAGCAAAAATTGAAACCATAAATCTATCCCTTATTTAATTAAGCACTCAATCTATTTTACTTAAAATTATCTGCGGTTTTTGTACCTAATGAAATAAATATATCGATTTTCACAGTCACAATGTTCCAGAAGACAATTAATAATAATTGAGAGTAGGTACCTAATTAACAGAGTAATTATTCTCTTCTCTTTTAAGTTGTCTAAAGATAAAAGATTATAACGATTTGTTAGCTACTCCCATAATTTGTCACATTTTAATTAAAAGTTAACTTTTGACTGAGATGTACGTAGAAAAGGCGCAATGTTTTTAGGACGAGAAGCAGGTGATCGAGCTGTCACTGAGTGAACGAGCCGGATACAAGTGCTAAAAACGTCGAGTCTCTTAAAAGCTCGCAGGTCTCATACATTATTCAAAAAATGTTCTGTTAATTACCGTGTGTGATTGTGTTTTTTTGTGACTCTTAAAAAGTATAGGTTTATGAAATGTTTGTCTAGCAAACTACACTTGATACTTCAAACTATGTTTTGTAAACATTCTAGATTTCTTTGAATGAGAATAAGATATTTATACAAAACAATATTTATTTTACTCAATAAATACCTTAGTTGTGGATTTGAATTGAATTATATAAGGAAATGTGGAGGTGTGTGTGGAGAAAAAGAATCCTAAATATAGGAATCAAAAATAGGTACGATAAGGAAAGGGATGATGCGTTAGAGGAACTAGGTTTAAGGCAAGAGCAATTAAATGAATGGGGTAGTTAAGGAATAAATGTAGAGCAGTTAGTGAAGATAAGATGTAATGAAACTAATGGAGGAGAGAACTTGAGAAGGATATAAGGATCACAATATGCTGAAAATATTAGAAAAGTAATTTGGGAACATTGGCGAGGAGAATTTGAACCACAATACTTAAATAAAAACAAGGAGCTTAATGTTTTCGCAAGGTTTAGAGTAGAGAACGAAAGCAGAGAATGTAACTATTGGATGAGAAATTAAGACAAAGAGTGTAGAATTTGTGAAAGAGGAGAAGAAGCATTAATGCATGTGTTGGGAGGATGTGACGAAAGGATAAAAGAGAAAGAATGTAAAAGGGTGTTTAGTAAAGAAGATGGTCTGACCCTATTAAAGCAAATAGTTAAAAAAAAGGGGGGTTGAAATACAAAATGTTTAATGATTACTTTAGGGTTTCCCCAAAAAGATATTATTGCAACATTTTGGGGTAATAAGAACTACTTTATTTTCGTTTTCTCTAAATTTTTTGTGTTTGCCTTTCTGTTTTTTCTTTAGCAATTGTATATAAATATACTAACAGCAATACCCGGCGTTACCCGGGTTAGAATATATTACACGTTTGATGGAACATTCTAGAATATTCGCGAATTTAGAACTATCCAGAACATTCCATAATGATTCAAAACATTCTCTAACTTTTTTTAACATTCTGAAAAATTCTTGAATGATCTTCAATATTCTGGAACATTCTTGAACATTGCCAAATCATTCTGAAATGTTATAATAAAACATTCTTTTACTTCTTAGAACATATTTAAACTCCCTGTAACGTTCTAAAATAATCTGCTTCATTCTCATCCCCACTCCGTGCTGTTCGCTGGGTGAGTAGTGAGTGACATCAGTAGACGCCTGGCGGGGATGACTAATCGATTGATGGTAAATAATTGATCAGTTATCGACCACTTAGAGTTGAAGATTATTACAGTACTAATATCGCTATTAAAAAATGGGGGTTTGTGGTAGAAGGGTGCAAATTAAGGGTTATATGTATTTTTTAATGCCAAATCATAAAAAAGATTAAATATTTTGTCCAAAAACAAAAATTAGGGTTGGACAACCCTTATCACTTATAGTCCGGTCAAATTAGACCAAAAAATAAGAGTAAAGCTACATAAATTCCCACCAAGCTGAAAATCAGTGAGATTGTTTAAAACATGATTAAAAATAAAATTTCCCCATCTTTCCCCTGTATGCAATAAAATTTATTCAAGGTTAAAGGTCAAAAAAATGAGTTTTTCGCGATTTTCAGCAAAACGGTAAGTTTTATCATAAAATTACCCCAGACAAAAATTGTAGATCATAAAATTATCTATAAAATATGTTTCTTTAAAATACCCCAAAATAAGCTTTGTGACAAATAAATCCCCAAGAATTAGAAAATATTTAGTGCAAATAGAAAAAAGATTGTAGAGGAAAAATTTTCCCCAGAAGAATTCCCCTGAAAAATATATCCCCAAAAATCCCCCGAAAGGAAAAAAAAACCCTATTTTTTTGGGAAAAATCCCCTAATCTGGCAACCCTGAGAGTAACAGTATTTCATTTATTGGGCACACTGACATAAAGCAGGTATAAGACCCTAGCAACGCATACAATTGAACAGGAGACAGACTGATGTCTCGAGGTTACACTGGCGTATAAAATAAGGGACTGGGTTTCATTTAACCTGATATCTCAGAAACGGTAGCTCTTAGAAAAAAATATTTATACATATTTTATAGATAATTTTATGATCTACAATTTTTGTCTAAAGTAGTTTTATGATAAAGCTTACCGTTTTGCTGAAAATCGCGAAAAGCTCATTTTTTTGACTTTTAACCTTGAATAAAAATTTTTCCATACAGGAAAATTATGGGGAACTTCCAAATTTTATTTTTAATCATATTTTCAACAATCTTACTGATTTTCAGCTTGGTTGGAATTTATGTAGCTTCGAATGTCTAAATTGACCGGACTATTAGGGGTATGAAAAATAGATAGTTCCCGATTCTCAGACCTACTGAATATGCATATAAAATTTCATATAAATCGGTCAAGCCTTTTCGAAGGAGTATTGTAACACGAGAATTTTATATATTAGATTAACATTATATTTATTTTATAATTATTATAGGACTTTCTTATGATCCTTTTTCTTTGTATAGTTGTCAATGGAAGTAACTATTCATTTAAATAGGTTTAATTATTGAGCAGTATTTCGTAAGGATAAGTACAGAAGTAAAGATAAGTACCAATTATAGCCTTTCAACTAGGTACCTATACATAATAAATTAATTAAACGTTTTTGAAATTACATTAAATATTAAAAGTAATTAGTGTTCTGAGCACTGAAAATTGTTTGAGTTGTTATTTGAAAAAAACTTGTCACGTGAAAACTCCTAGTTTTTCTTAATAGCTACATAAAGTCTATTCTTATGTTACGCTTATTATCTAAAAGTTATTTGGTAACTAATTCACATTATCCTCTCTCCAGTATGTAATTACACTTTTCGATAATTGGATCTTGCTGACGGTTTTCCATAAATATAAAAAGAAACAAAAAGTGAAGAGAAACGGTTTTTTTTAATGTTAATCTCCAACGAGCCGCCACTGGACATTTGGCCTGAATTTTTTGTTTGTTTGAAATTGCGCAAATATGAAACCAATTAAATAGCAAGGGAAAATAATAAAGTTTGCAAATGATGTTGTTATTATATTAACACAGGAATATTAGAAACGGGTGATTTAAGTTGATTTCGTTGGGTGTTTTATCATGTCACTGATAGAGTCCAATTAATGGTCACATTTTAGAAAGTCATCGATTATGTGTCATTTGCGTTAACTGAAACAAATGATAAAATGCGCGGAGTTGTGGTGGTGGGGCCATTTACGCATTTTTTCACGTATATGAACTTTGATAAAGATAATGAAAAAATCTATGTATTCAGAAAAGGTCAACTTCAAAAACAAATTAATTAATTACCTTACTTCATCGTTTCAGTTTCCATCATCACGCAATCATTGTCGTCAGATTGCTTTCTGTATCAAAACCTACCCAATAGAATTGAAATTTTCGTCCATTATTAGATACTAAATTATACGTAGGTCCAAAAATAATAAGACACTAAAAAAATCTTTAAATATTTTGATTTGATAATAATTATATACCAGATAGGTATTTGATTTTTTTTCCTATCTACTTAGTGAGATAAACTATTTGTATTCTGATATCGTCTCATTTGGGGCCAATCTTCCTGTCCGTGATTTACTCATTTTGCACGTTTATTGCACCACCTCTAAATCCCGACGTCAATTTGCCCTTGTCTTCTTTCACCGTAAAATATGGTGCTGGCTCTGGAAAACTGTCGAAGTCTTTAGCAAAACCCTTTCGCGATTTATAGCGTCATAGCATCCTATAATTCACCTGCCAGATCCAAGTTTTCTAACAACATCCCTCTTTTACATAAATAAGCCAGGTAGTTACTCTCAAGGGCAAGAATGGTAACAGAAAAGAATTAAAAACATTTTGGTATTTGTATAAGAAGCTCAATAATTGCAACTCGTCCTAAACATATTTCGTCTTCTGCATCCATTGAGCTACATATTGCATTTACAAAAAGTAAAGTCACTTGTGAGTCACTCCTATCTTCTGTTGAGTACTCTTTGAGTGTCCACTTAAATTTTTGAATGCGTTGATAAGGGTAGTTCATGGAAACACTGTCTAATTTCCGAAGGGTAGTTTTTTATGTGCTAAGGAGACCCCTGAGGACTGACTAAACCCTTAAGGGAGGAAGAGACACCCACATGAACGAAATTCTAATGAAACTCACATTAATTACATATAGAGACTTTTTTTTTAAATGTGACCGAGCTTTATGCAGACCATATATGTTTTTTTTTTCATGTCAGCAAAAACATTTAAAAATATTATATAATTGTAATCCGTCAACTCATAAACAGCATTCACCTCCAGGTCTAATTTTATTAGAATCATGAATACAAAATCGGAAGCCGTTGTCGTCATACCGGTTCCAAATCGCTCCCCCAAATGCAACATAACCTAAGTGTCCCGTTAATTCGCATCACACCCAGTGATGATAACACGAGTGATGTGAATGGCTCCGACAACACACCACCACCCCCGATCTTACGTTGCCAACGTTGCACCGTCACCATCTTTATCCTGCACCGGCGCGTCCAATGCTGTCATTTGTGATGTTACGAGATATGAATCGTACCGAGCAAGAGAACCTCTACCGTACGTCCAGGAGGCTAAGCCTGGTACCGGTCACGCGAAGTGATAACGGTCGCGGTAGTGGTATCGAACCTGGTGGTGAAGGGCCTTCGCGAAAACGGCCCGGCGGCGGTGGTGGAGTGGATGAAGAAAGTCTGGTCCTAAGCGTCCTCAAGAGTCCCATCAATCATATCGATCCACGTAAAGGCGATAACAGAAACACGGAACCGTCACCACTCTCCGAGGACGATCCTGGTACCGATACCGCCGACGAAGATGGAAGGTAAATATCTTACAATCAATCATTGATCCACTACACATTTTAACTATTCCCAAAAATGATCTTGGAAGATAAACTTTTGATTTTAATGTCCTGAAATCTCCATAAACTTATGCAGAAATGATCTGAAGTAGTAAAGCTTCCTAAGTTCAAAATTTAAAGACTCCAAGTCAATAGGGATGATTTTAAAACTACTAATCAATACCTCCCCAGTGCCAAACAAGAATAATTTACGTGCTTTTTTCTTGTTCCTATTCAACACGCAAAGTCAGTGCAATTTTTATAAATATAAAGAATGCATATCAGTTTTAGTCACAAAGGTCTAGGTCGAGTTCTAAACGTTAGAAAAATTTCGTTGTAAGTTTGATACTATGCAGTTTAATGAATAATTTATTATCCAAAGTAGTACGGGCACTTAGGATTATGATCCCTATTTCAAAATTCAATCATCTAATGTGGCCAAATAGTGGACAATGCAGAAAAGTTAATTAATTGTTTCAAAATTTTTAATACTTGCAATTTCCCTTAAATGATAAAGATGAATTATACTAAGAGATATTAATAAAGATATTGATTAAAATATGACTGAGTATAGTGGAGAACTGATAGAAAGAAATTTGGTGATCACCTTATCAAAAGTAGCTATTAAAATTTAACTTTTGGAAATTGAAGCAGTGTATTTTAATTTTTTCGTCATAAACTGAGCAGAAAGTTATTCACATAGTCAACTTAACCTAACCTAGCCTTGCTCCTGCTGATTTGGTCGCAGAACCGGCAAAATACACTACTAATTTAATTATATTTTATAAAAATCGAATTGCTAAAGTTTTCCTCTTACTCCTTTCAAGGTTCAAAGCGGGTGGAAGTGAAGATGAACTTACGGAATCTGAACCAACAGAGAAGATCCCCTTTCTGCATCGACTCCGTGCCCATAGGACTACTCGGATAGTGGAAAGTAACCACAAGAGAATTCCGACTCCGCTCAAGAAGAAACAGCGGTTTAAAAACAACAAATCTAAAGACGTAGTTGAGGCGGACGATGTAATAGATGAGGGCGATTTGGCGGAAACGTCGGACGCGCCACAGGGTGTCCCTGATCCTTATTATCCCATTTATCTCCCGATCGACCAGGCGTTCAAAACGAAATATGTGTTTCATCATAAAAAAGGGAAGACGTGCCAAGAACGGACGTACGTCTTTCTCGAACATCCATACGGATGGTTGTGCTTCATTTATCACTTTACTGTGTAAGTATGTAATTGCAATTGTCAATTTTAAATGTCAGCAAATAAAAAACAAGCTGGGGCCAGACCCTTACCACTTTTAACAGAGTTAAAGAAGTTTTTGTATATAAACATACTTTCAAAACCACAAAGGTGGTGATTGTTTCTAATTTAAAGTTGTCAATGGTTTTATATTAGGCAACGCTTTTCTGTTCTACTCTACTAAACCTGACCTAAGAAGAATGTTCCTGGAACCTAACATGAATAGAGTGTCTATTTTCGACTTTTGCGGAAAAGGGTAGTCGATTTTGTAAAAAATTAACAGACAACCCTTCTGGTCGGCCTGCATTTGGTTGCCATAATATTTAAGTGATAAAATATCTAAATTATATCATTCTTGAAGAGCTCTAGCGTTCATGAGAGTTTATACGATCAATTAGTAATAAATTGGGGTAATAATTGGGGGTGTTCGTGTTGTACATGTATCGTGTCTAAATGGAATAAACATTTGAATTGTTCCTTAGGCGTTCGAAATAAGATATTGTTTTGTGGGCTACATATTCCAGCCAGGACTCGCTATCAATGATTTATTTCGCATAATGCAGAACGTCCCTTTCCTTTTCTTCGTAACTACTCCTTCATTCGGTGCTTTTCAGTCAGAAACTTGCGTTACAGTAATGAATATCAGCGGCATTGTTACAGTCACGAAACTTCACGAAGTTGTACCTTCCGTTCCACGTTTTTGACGCGCATCAAAAGAAAAGGTCACGCCAAAATTCGGTTTTCCATGTTTCATTTACTTAATTGCCACCACTGGCGCAGGAAATTGAGGTTAATTTAAAGGTGACCTTGCCCGTGAAAACTTCCAATTTCTGGATTCGCTATCTCTATTACCCCCACATAAATATAAAATGCTACGTACAAGTAGAACGGCTTTCATGTTTCATCGCCTAAGATCCATGGTTCACTAAACACGATTTATACCCAGTTTTTCAGTTAATTACCAACAAAAGTCCTAACGAGACCATAAATGTGCTATCAGATCAACAGTTTCCATTATAAAGGTTACCGTTCCATTTCTAGCGGTATATAAAAACTTATCAGTCGTAGTTGATGCACGAGGTCGCAGGGGCACGCACTGCCCTTAATATTAGAGGAAGAAAATCTACTGTAACTTTGTCACAACTTCAAAAAGTTCAAAAAACCAAATGTGACTTGACAACCGATAGTTAACCTAACCTAACCTAACTTTTTCTTTGTTACAAAATCGGCAAAAATATACTACTGATTGATTTGATTAGATTTTTAACCCTTTTAACTTTTTAATTTAGAAAATTTATACTTGCAATGCACAAACGTAAAACGTATGCCTCAGGAGAAAATCGATGAAAGCATTTACTTTAAAATAAAGAAAAAAAGCGTTGATTAAAAGTCCCTTGTCATTAAGGTAACATTAGGGAACAGTGACATTAGCAAACAAAAACAACTTAGGAACAATGAAATGAAGGGAAGCATGTCGGTCAACATTTTTTGAATTGTTGATATATGTAAGTTTGATTATTCAACCGAGAACGAAGAAAATGAATAAAAAACGTACGTCACTATTTAATTTTTCATGAGCTTGTGACTCTAAAGAAAAACATAACAGAACATTCTTTGATATAGTAACAAAGTTGTTTATTACAATATGAGTCAATAATAAAAAAATCAACTTATAAGGCAGGATTAGAAAGATACGTTGTAAAGAAAGAAATGCTTCATTGGGTATGAAACTAAAATAATTTATTGATTTATAAAACTAAAAGCCCAAGTTGGTTAGTTTTTAATTTAACATTATATTAAAAAAAGAACAGCCTCTAATAGTCGTTAAAGGGTCAAAGACAAATTGTTATTTGTCAAGTGTCTGCAAAGAGGGCAGGCCTAGTGTTAACGCACGCGCGAGATTTACTAAAGGCGGAGCTTATACCCTCGTCTTTTAATTGTGTTTTTGTGAATACCAATTGCAACGAAAGGGGGAGGTGTACATTAACACGACCCCGCCTTCATTGTGGACACCACAAGGCACAATTGATCATCCTTACAGGCTACTTAGTATCCTCTCTTCAGAAAAGTAAGTTTATAGGTACATCATTACGTACTTTGTTGTGGGACTTCGATTACAGGGGATAGTTAAGGGCTCCATTTTTCTATTACATTTTCCCTATTACTTACGCCATTTATGTCTCAACATAAAAATTGCATCCCTCGGGAACACCTGCAATTTAATTACAAGTTTCCAATCAAATCAATCATCAACGATGATGCACCACCTTTGCAATTCTGTAAAATTAATCACGCTACAATCCAATTAAAGTAAAAATAGCGATTGTCATTAAATTTTTAACTTCCACCACATCGACTGTTGTTGTAATGATGGATGATGTCAATGTTAGTGTGTGTTACAATAATAATAATTATAAACAGATTAAATCAACCGCGTAGAATAATAGTAGAGATATGTAAATTTCGAAGGAACGAGTTTTGCAGCAAGCACTTACCTGCCTACAGTTCATATTTATAGGATATCGATTTATAAAATTTGTGTCAAAATTTGCATTAGCAATATACCTCCTATTATACTTTCATAGAATGCCCCACGTATCTACGTCGAATTACATATTATAGGTCACCAACAAACAGAGCAGTTAATGTTCCTAATGAAGTGAATTACCATTTGGTACCAGTCACGTTTATCTTTGTTTTTCTATTTGGGACTCTTTGTTTGATTATTTAATAGTCAAAGTTTGCTAAAGCGAACAATGACGGTTGCAAAAGATGGCTGACTCTACAGTGGGTACCATTATTGCGTCACATTTATTGCTCTAGTCACTTTTTGTAAAGATCAATGCTGCATCAACGCTAGGACTAGAACTGATGCGGTACCGTCACGCAGTGATCTAAAATGGACGCTAGCCGCCATATTGTCTGTTCCAGCTCCTTATAGATTTTTTAAATTATAATGTTAACGGTTTTAATTACTTAATAAATATGTAATTATCATAAATAATTCAAAATATTGGTAGGACGTTAGGTTTGCTTTGTAAATGTCCAACAATTAAGAAAAGGTAACAAAACCATGAGAAAACCTCTGACGAAACACCTGTGGACATGGAATATTTGTAATTGGAAAATCAATCCACGTTCTTACCTTGACCTATCACATGCTTTTCAATATCAACAATAGCGTGCAACACATTCATTTCATTTATAGAGTATCATTATTGTGACAGTATTTTTCCAAGTAATGTGTTCACTTGTGAGACAATATTTTTTTAATCGATTATTTTTTTTGTAATTTCCGTTTCTTTTTCGATTTTTGAAGGTTAACTTTTTTCTTGTAATATTTACATACAAGTATATTACGTAGAGACCACCACCAAATATCTTTTTTATTTGTGGAACAGCTGTGTTAGACGTGTTATTAATTTTTTATTCCTGAAACGGCAGAAAGTGAAATAAAAAAGGCGAGAGAGGTCCCTGATTGTACCACAAAAGATGGACACGCATGCATTTAATATTAATGCCAAGCTATATACAGGTTCTGCCAGCAAACTCGGCAAATTGGCTACATGGAGGAAGAGTTTGCAATTTTTTTCTCTGCGTAGGTACCTATCCACCACGCCGACACAAAATTAAACTCAAATATTTATTAAGTTACCTACCTATCACGGAAATGATACAAAAATGCTTTAATTTTGTGGAGGCACAATTCATATTAAATGTTAATATTTATTAACCTCAAAAAATTCTATTTTACTGTTAGTAAAAAAAAAAATGCTCTATACTAGGTAGTTACAAAAATTAAAAATGTTTTGATGAAGTAAGATTTATTTTTAGAATAGTCCGAAAGAAGAAATAATGGTTTTGGTGATAAGAAAAACGACGACTAATGTGGCTGTAAAATGTACGTGTCCATTGGTGGTGGTGGTGCTTTAGCTAGTCGATTCTTATAACGCGATTGCTAATACATATAACACTTTATCAAACTACATGGCAAAGGCATTGGAAGTTCAGTTCGGAAAATCGCTGACTTTGCTGTTTATTTTATCGACCGGTGGTTTTATAGTTTGCACGCCACGACACCGCGAAGGAATAATTTCAAAAAGATTTATTACCGACACACTGCCCTAATGAAATGCATACGACGATCTATCATACTTATATGACATATTATAAATTGGGTTAGATAATAATGGTTCTAAAATGTAGAATTATCCATTCGGAGATCCGGCTCGAAGGACCAAATAATTCTTTGTCGGAGGAAATTACAACTGGCCAAACAAAATTACCTCGTTACATTACAATGTTTTAAAAGAAATAAAATAAAAACTAAACAAACTAAAAATATTTACCTAATGGTCCTTGTATTGGATATTGTTCCATCTTTATTAGATACTAATCAAATTATCTTCTTTGTTCAGGAAAAGCCAGCGGATTTCCATTAGGTTCTGCTCTTAAATAATAATTGACAGTCATGCTGTTATCATTGAATTCAATAATAGAAAACTTTATTGGCAAAATAAGCGTCAAGAAGTTTTTAGTTTCATAAAAGTTATTTTTCCAATCATTGTGGTACATTCTATAACCTTCCAAAGCATTATGAAATTTTTTAGATTCCAAAACCTTCTATAGGTTTCCAGAATACTATAAAACCTTCTGGAACATTCTCAAACCTCCTGTAGAAGATCATCGAATCTTGTTGACTGTCGTCTCGAGGTTTTCCTTCTCGACATTTCTCCGACACGAGTGGTTGGTATCTTCAGGAGTTCTGTTCTGATTTGTGATTCAGTGCGAAAGCCTCACTCAAAACATTCTCGAACGTTCCGGTAAATTCAAGAACATTCGCGAAATTTCTAGAACTTTCTTAAATTCCAAAACATTCTTGAACCTAACGGAGACTTTTAGAAGTTTCTCGAACATTCTAGAAATTTTTAAAACATTCTCAAAACTTCTGAAGAATTATAGCAAATTATCAAACTTTCCGGGGAATTTAAGAACATTCGCAAAATTTCTAGAATATTCTAGAACATTCTTGTACCTTGTGTAAATTTCGAGAACATTCTCAAACTTCGTGTAAATTTCTTGGACATTCTCGAATCTTCTGAAGAATGAAAAAAATTCTCGAACTTTCTAGGAAATTGTAGAACTTTCTTGAATCTTATAAAATATTCTAGAACCTACTCGGAGATTCTTAAACTTTCAAAAAGATTTCATTTCACTCTTTCTTATAAAGTTCTTTGGGTTGATTATCTTTTGACCCCTCCATATATTCGAAACCAACCCCTGCAGCTCAAACTCGAAACCTTCTTTATGTATATCGTAGTGAACAAATCTGAACATTGGAACGTAAATGATTTTAATGCGTCCCTTCTACGAACGATTTTTGTAAGTAAGGGTTGATATGGCACTTGAATAAGCATTTTATCAAACATGACCATACGTAGGTCCGGCTCGAATGACCAAAATATGCATCATCACAGGAAATTATCCTGAGGCCTCTCAGAATTGATTTATTTAACATTACTGTATTACACAATTATTGTATAGTGTACAGTTTTCGACATTTTGGAAGCAAATTATTTTTTAGAATGTCGTCCCAATAACACTTGTTAGTGGGGGTGAATAAAAAAATACTTAACTCGTAAGCGTTTCTTAAATACAACTGAAGATCCGGCTCGAAGGACCAAAAAAATTCCTCGTCGGAGGAAATTACCAATAGCCACCCACAGAATTGCTTCATTTAACTTTAATATATTAAAGTGTATCAAACAAAATTAAATAACCAACAATAACAAGGGGGGGGGTCATGCAGTTGAATCATAGATCCGGCTTGAAGTACCTACCAAAAAACACATCATTGAAGGAAATCATGTATGACATGAACATGGCATGTAACTCAATAAACATTTCAGACAACAATAAATTTCAAACGCTTTATGATTTAAACGTACGGTACATACGTATTTCATTCTAGATATGCATGATCAAGCAATTTTGAATCTGCTTCTCAATAAAACCACTCTTTTTCTCTGTGTGCTGGTTGTTCCTTTTATGATACGAGTTGAGCGAGAACTTGAAAGTACGTGCCTCGTAAAGTCGTGCATTTCAAATGCATTCACCCTTTCTGACGGACGGTTGGGTAGTTGGTGGTGTATGGTAGGTGGGCGAATAATAGCGCATATGTATACGTAAGTAACAGAGTATGTATATGTATGTAAGTGTGGTTGAGTTTGTGACAGGGGGTGGCGTTTTAATGGAACAAACTGCGGGCGATTCTAGAGGTGACAAGACTTGTCTGGTCGCGTTGATTATTATTATATAATAAAAGGATTTGGCGTTGTCCTTAATAAGCAACTCAAAGAATTAAGCCATGTTTTAATATCGGAAAGAAAAATTAGGGTCTGTATCACTCGTTTTAATTTTTTTTTTTTACTAGATATCCCTACAACACTTTTTCTTAAAAATAATGAATGTGCCATTAGTCATCAACATCTTGTGCCATCATATTCCTTCATTAAATTCATTTGATCGTTTGTCTCTTTAGCCCTAGACCATCTTCTTCTCAAGTACTTGAAAGACTTTCCAGCCCTTACGGTGACCTAGTTTTTGTGAAATAGGCTTGTGCGAATGAATTTTTACTGGCGCTAGTGAACGAATTTCCTTAAAAAGAAATATTTGGGGTTCCACTCCTTCGAAAAAAAACAAGGGAAGCTCATTTATTCACGTGTTCGTCTGCCACATGAGTCACTTCCTTTCTTTTTCTTAGAGACTATTTAAAATGACAGAACCATAAACTGATAATACGATTATTTGTTAACTTATTTAACATATGACGGTACTTTGCTGAATAACCTGACCTAACCTAACCTACTCCCAATTTTTTTACAATTCCTATGAAAATTGACATAACTCAGCCCAACCTAATTAAATGTAGTCTGTCCTAACACTTTACTCAGTGTTTATGAGCTTTATCAATATAATAAACCCAACCTAGCTGACCCTAATTAAATATAGTTTAATCCGACGTTTTTAT
The DNA here is from genome assembly GCA_029378335.1 of Agrilus mali. NCBI lineage: Eukaryota > Metazoa > Arthropoda > Insecta > Coleoptera > Buprestidae > Agrilus > Agrilus mali. The sequence continues at coordinate 2,483,868 of CM055657.1, read as the reverse complement.
CAATATTTATAGGTTTCATCAAGGTTATAAACTCATCCTAGCCCAGGCTAACCAAACCCAAGTTTACCCAATATTTTGATTAAAATTTACGAGCTTCACCAAACTTATAGGTCCAACCCAGTACAACCAATATAACCCATATAAACAACATTGGTTTCATCAAGGTAATAGACTTGACAGTTCTGTCTAATCAAAACGAAATCTCACTCAAAGCATCAATCAAGATTTCAAATCTGATCAATCTAAAAGACCTAACTTAACCCAGCCTAACTGAATGTCCTCTATGTCAAAAATTTTCCCAGCATTTATGAGTTTCAGCTCGTACTAACCAAACCTAACCTAACCCGAATTTTTTATCAAAATTTTGAAACGTTTTTTGTATTTAAACAAGCTGATCTAAACCAATGTAACCTACCCAAACTTGTGCTCAATATTTAGGTATTATCCTTATCAAGGTAATTAATTAAAGCATTCCAACTTAATCAACCTAACCTTACCCAAAACTTTTTTAAAATTTATGAACTTTCAAGTTAAAGACTTAACCCAGACTAACGAATGTAATTTATCAACAATTTTTTCAGTCTTTATGAGTTTAATCAAAATAATATATTCAACCCAATCCAATTTGATCAAATCTAACCTAACCCGAGGTTTTTATCAATATTTGTGGGTTCCTTAAGCTAATATTTCAAACAAGCCTACCCTAACAATGAACCTACCCCAAACTTGTGCTCAATGTTTAGGTATTATCTTTATCAAGGTAATTAATTAAACCCATTCCAGCTTAACCAAACTAACCTAACCAAAACTTTAATAAAATTTATGAACTTCATCACGTTAATAGACTTAACTCAGCCCAGACTAACTGAATGTAATTTATACAACAATTTTTCTCAGTCTTTATGAGTTTAATCAAAATAATATATTCAACCCAATCCAATTTGATCAAATCTAACCTAACCCGAGGTTTTTATCAATATTTGTGGGCTTCCTTAAGCTAATATTTCAAACAGAGCCTACCATAAATCAATGTAACCTACCCCAAACTTGTGCTCAATATTTAGGTATTATCTTTATCAAGGTAATTAATTAAACCCATTCCAGCTTAATCAAACCTAACCTAACCCAAAACTTTAATAAAATTATGAACTTCATCACGTTAATAGACTTAACTCAGCCCAAACTAACTGAATGTAATTTAAACTACAATTTTTCTCAGTCTTTATGAGTTTCATTAAAATATTAGATATACTTAACCCAAACCATTTTGACCACATCTAACCTAACACTGTTTATGAGTGAGCTTCAATAAGCTAATAACTTTCAAAGTTTTACTCAACAATAATGAGCTTCAACAAGGTAACAAACTAGCCTAACCAAACCTAACCGAACCCATTTTGTCTAATGTCAAAAACTCCATAAGGGTATTAAAGGCCGCAAACACCGAGTGAAACATTCGGATATTGTTAATGAAATAAATAAAAAGAAACCTGAACAGTTCAGAACCTTTTGCAGCTACCAATTGATCAAGAAGATATAAGCATAAATTATTTTTTTTTTGTTTAAAGTATTTTCCAACTATTGACAATTTAAACGATTTGACTATATAATAAACTCATTTATATTGTAATTAATACTCCAAAGCACTTTATTATTAAGTGTGTGATTGTAAAGTTGTGGAACAGTTGTACGTATTACTGAACATTAGTCATTGAAGCAGAAGAGACAAAGCTGCATGTTTGTATACAAACATTAGTGAACTGGATTACAAATTAGAGACAAATAAGGATTAAACGGTACATTTTCCGTCTAATTCAATTGTTAAACACGCTTCATAGGAGATAATAATGATTCAGTAGACGTCCTCTTGGAAATTAACTGAAACACAACTCCCGAGGGTGCTTTGCCTCTTTGTCAGACGCGCGCTCGCTTTGTTGTTACATATTCCATTTATAACAACATCAAACGCAAAATATTCTCTTTATCAAATTTTCCTTTGTATCTACAAGATTCACATACACACGTTATCTATAGTTTGAAAAAGGTAAAACTGTGTAGTTTCGTCGGTTGTCACGCTGGGACAAAGCCGGAAGGTACGGCGGAAGACCCTTTTAAAGCCTTTTTGGCTAGTATAAATATTAATATTTACGAATAAGAATTATCTAGTCTTTGGAAATATAGTGTCATTTTTTTTAATGTTGGTTTTCTTACAGGTTTATGCTAGTTCTCGTGTGCCTCATATTCAGTGTTCTTTCAACAATAGAAACCTACTCTGATTTCGCAAATGAAACGCTTTTTTGGATGGTAAGTTATGTTTATGTCACCTATTCCTTTCGTCGTTTATTTCAACTATCATCAAATTTCTGGAAACCCTCTGTATTCATTTCATTCACTAGATGATTTTATAAAGAATTAAAAGAAAAATTCTGGAAGAATTAATGATTTTTATTTTGTCTGAAAGCCTAAGCCAGATGTAAGATTAACGTTCCGCGTAAATTATGGTACGATTTGGTTTAATTATAAAGACCAAAGTAGATTTAGGGCGGAAAGTCCGTTGGCAGAAAACAATTACCTTTTAATTAAGGAAATATTCATAAAACTTTACCATCTACTCCAGCAAAATTTATATCTTTGTCCATTTCAACAGTATTAGAAACTACTAATAAACATATTAGGTACCAATAATATTTAATAATTTTAACTATAGCAATAGCCATTAATTAGAATGGTAGGCACTTTGGTTTAAACCTACTTTGAATATAGATACATAAAGTTTTAAAGCTTTCTAATAAAAGGTTTTACAATGAATAAAACAAAAATTGATGTAAGTAAATTTAATTAATATATATCAGTACATCAATCAAAAAACTGTTAAAAAAAAGAGTGGTGAGTTGGGGTAAGACCTTTTTTTGGTTTTGTTTATTCACACCACAGTCTCCTTTATATTTATTTCACTACATTAATGTTTCTCCATAACAATAGTTTCTTCAGGTGATAAAAAAATCTTATATTATGTATCTTCACCTGAAGAAGCTTTTGCTATAGCGAAACATTAACGTAGTGATTCATATTAAATCTCTTAAAACTTACATCAATTTGTGTTTATTTTAAATATTCTTTTTAATTGTTTGGCCTCTTCGATTACTAGAAAGAAAATCGTTGTCTTGTTTCAAATTTCAGACCAATAAATAATTTTACCTGATTGAATTGAAAGGAGTAGTTGTGTAGCCCAGTTATTCACCTTCAAGAATTTCAAACAGATTTATAATGTTTCTTAAACAAACAATATCTGGTGCAGTCATTTATCACGACATAAGATCAATATGGCGATCACGCAAACGACGTTACTAGAGCAGTTAATTGGGGCAATTTTTTTGAGAGACGCTAAAAACTTCGAGCTGGTTCAACAAAAGATTTAATTGCATAAAGGAAAAGTTCTGCCAAAATTGATTGAAATCACATAACACTCGGTTACGAACGTAGATACGTACAAAACAAGAACACAGGGAGGAGAAAACAAGAAATTCTGAAGACTGAATGAAGAATTAATTGCAAAACAAACAAAAAAAAATATTTTTAGAAAAGCCATTAAAGAAACGTTCATAAAACAAAAGGGGTAAAATAAATTAAACTAATTTAAAAGTACCTAAGTCCAGAAGGGAAACATGTACAGGGGAACATTTTTGATTTAGCAATACTTCAAAGGAATATTTCTTGTAATTTTCTATTTGAGAAAAAAAAACTCGGACCATGACAGGCAGACCCTGATAGATTCTATAAAAGAAGCCAAATGTTTAGCTGTGAGGCATTTAAAATAATTAAATATCGATAAAGTGCCAACATATTGCCATCTGTCGACATTTTCTGTTAGTTCTGACATATGGTACTCCCACAGATAAAAATAAGAATTTAGTTACTAGTAACAGTGGGATTAGTAAATAAAATCAGACAGAGCAAGAAGCGCCACCTGTATGGACTTTTTTTACTATATGTAGATTAGTTTGGTTGTGATTATATTAAGTAAGAGGGTTTCAAAATAAATCATCAAAATGTACGAGTACTGCACGCCAAGTCACTACAAATGTCAAAAAAAAAAAGATTTCTGTTACGTAAATACTCATTTATTTCTACAAACACGTAAATTATTTAAACTGCTTAAATATTGATCCCCTCAAAGTACCCGTGTTTTTGATTAACGATCCTAATCGTTTTTTTTTTTTTGTTTGCCTACGTAAAACCATAAATATTTAATTTGTAAGACCCCAGATCATTAATTGAATTAAACGTCTAGTAATTAAGAAAATTTTGTGATTTAATAAAAAAAAGTAATAAATGCAACAGTAAATTGAATTAAAGCAGGACAAAAATCTGCTACCTTTAAATAAAGTAACGAATGAATTATTTAGTAACAATTTCAACGATGTCCCAGTTTCTCTCCAAATAATAATAATTTGTTCCTTTTGTTCCCAGAAGATCAATAATAATCATTCCACCCCCTAAATTGTGCATTCAGCAAAATCCATTTCCAACAAACAACTTCTGCCGGATAATTTTTATAAATGACTATTTAATTGACTTTGCTTTTGGTTACGGCAAAAGCTCTTTCTCTTCTCGGCGGTTTTTCGTCGGTTTCGTAGTAATTTATTAGAAGCCGTTAGCGGATTATTTGCAGTCATTTAGCCAGCACAAAGATTTTGTTTTTCGCCAGCTCCTGGCATCAAACTGCAGCCGGCAAACGCGCTGATAATAATGAATTCAAACCGAGCTTCATCAAACATTTAATGAAAACATAATATTTACCGTAGAGCTTTTTATTTCGATTAATAATGAGGGAAAACTCGCTTATTTATTCTGTGAAAAAAATAAATTGCGAGACAGATTTTCAGAGCTGGATGGCTAAATGTGCCAGAAATGCTTCAAAGGCCGGATTACGTTACGTCATAAATAAAAGTTATGAATCGATGGATGAATACGAGTAGATGTGCGTGTTGGAATAATATTGATTGACATTTATAATTTTTTTTCTGAATAATATTGGCAATGAAAGAAAAAACGACGCGTCGGTTGTTGCAGTCACGCCCATCCGAGAGGAATATTACAGGCACGAAATGATTAAAAGCATTGGCGAACGACAAGGTTACTATTGTTATATTTTCAATTGTTAAGGTGAAGGATCACATTAAAAGGGTCTAAAAGGAGGTCAAACAAAACAAAAGCGATTCGACCCAGAGTTTATCACGACTACACTTTGGTCGAGTAGACTTTATGCACAAAATCATGTATTATTCACTCAGTTGGTACTTACAATTAGTCTAAATGTTATTTACAAAGCCAGCTCGTTGGAAAAATATCAAGCACGTCTGTCGATATTTTTTTTATCGACTAACAATTTGCGCGGGTTTAAAATGTCAAATAGGTGATTAATTGGAAAAAAAAGTGATTTTACAATTCTAATAATGACACCCTTGCAGTTACATTACATAAGCTTTGGCACGTACAGTTAAATCGTTGGTAAAATAAAATAAATCATACAATTGTATGTGGAATAAAGAAGTGCTTGGTGCCATCTATCGTTGAGAAGCTAAACATTTAATGATCTGAAGATTCCTTTATTTTTGGGGTACCTTAAGTTAGCACCCTTGGAACCGACATAAATATTGAATATGTTGATGTAATATTGAATTAATTTTGTAATTATTATTCATCTAAAAAAATGTTTCACAAAATTTAAAAAAACAAAAATCGTATCAAATTGTTATCTTCACCTAAACGAAGCTTAAGTAAGCGAAACAATTGTCGTGAAAATAAATATACGTCCTTTTTTGAATTTTAAATTATAAACGAGTTTCAACAAGTGAAGGCTTCTACAATCAAAAATTTGTCAAATTATTGTTTGTCGATCTTATCCCAATGCATAAGTATATTTTTAATTTAATATTATTTGGCAAAGTGGATCATACTTGAACAAACTGAACACTAGCAAGTATTCTCTTCGTAATCGACGCCATAATTTGCCTAATAGGATTCCGTATATTCACTGAATACGTTAACTCTAACAAGATTTGTCTCACAGCAGTACCTACTTACACGTAATGGGTGGTAAGACTGTGCAAGTCTATTATGTACGAAGTGGTTACATCCGAAAACACTTCCTCTATTAATGCCCATCGAAACTGTTCTCAGTTTATGTACTTGCCGGGGGTAAATAACAACACAGATTAGGTGGTTGGATTCACTTATGTATCACCATTATTGTAATGACGATAAACAGGAAGCAGGGGCAATGATGAGGTTGCGTCTTTTGAAAATAATTAATACAATACAAAGGCTTTATACATAATATATAGGAAATGTTAAATACCCGATTTTGTAGCAAAAGAGCCCAAAGGCTATTAGGTTGGTTAGTTGGGTATTTCCCTGTTTAATTATTAATTCATGTTTATAGTATCTATATAGTAGTCTTTTGTTCAAACGTTTAAAAATTCAGTAGAGAAAAGGTAATCTTTGCACTTCAACAAAATTGCCTATTTTATAATTAATGTTGTCCTTTTGAACTCTTTTCAAAGGTTAAATAGTACCTGCTCTACCACTACAAAAATGAATAAAAATGTAGAACTGTAAAGTAAACGTAAGCCCTGTAAAGTACAGTCTAAGTTTTAATATTTTAATTACAGGATCACTCAAGTTATTTATTTGAAAACAAAAATAATATTGTTATTTAATTATTGATTTATGAATTTTTGATATTTATTTATTTATTTATTTATTGGTTGAAAATTGTAATGTTTCAAAGGCTTTAAAGTCTTCTGTAGTCAGAAATTTCAATTTTCTTCTTGAAATAATATATGGAACAACCAGGACCTATATTAAAAATTTCAAATATGTAATAATATGTTTTACTGTGCCCTTGTGCAGTATTATATGTACTTTGCATAGGTACTTGCAAAGTTATATTACTACTAAACAAACATTTAATATTTACATTCCTCAGTGAAGGCATAAGTTGGGAAGAAATCTTTCAGTTTTGAGGGTGCCAGCAGAAGTTTATTTTATGGCAAAACAAACCCAAATGTTAACAATAAATACTTCAATTTTCACTTCGAAAACAAATAAATAAAGAAGCTAACGATAGGACCAACGAAACGTTGAGAATCTCACAAATCTACAGAGTTTGGAACCCTGGAGTTTTTGTAACAAACATCTGAAGCATATCACAATGTATCTATAGTCTAATTTTTTAAAAGTGATGGCTCAGGAAATAAAACTGTCACCAAGCGAGAGCCCTTGTGAGCGTTTATCTAAAGTTGTATTTTATTGTGGTTTTGAATTTTATTAACCATTTATGCCTGCAAAGCTTATAATAGTTTGAAAGCGTTTACAGGGCTGTTTTCAAATAGGTATTTTAATAAGCAGTTGTAAATCTTAAGGGTAATAACTGTAATGATAACACTTGTTGAATCTCAATTGCAAAAGTAGACTCAAAAGAGATTATTTACATTTATCTTTACATTGCCACTACATATATAAGTATATAAATAAGTATATAAAGTTCAAACTGTCTTCTTTTCAAGTGCAGGTGTTAGTCATTTAACCACATAAGCCTATTCATCTCTATGGAAGTTTTATTGTTTTGAGCCGCCACTTTAAAAAGATTATACTATCTACAAGCTGTAAAATCATTTTTAAGACTGTGTTTGCGAATCGAATTTATTGCTCGTGTTTTTGTTCTCGTTGTCTCAAACGAAAGTATTATATAAAACTGTTTAATATATTCATAAACCAAAGATATACGTGTGTATGTATAGCTTTGTACGTATCGTTTTATATTCCAGGATTGTGTTCCTGTACCTAGCCTAGTAGGCAACTAACTTTCTAAATAGAGTTGTTTCCAACTTACGTACGAACGTAACAACTAGGTACAAACACGATTAAATAAAAAGTTTGGTTTGTTTTACACTGATGGGCTTCTATCTAGGAATATACATAAGCGAGTTAGGCTTTTGTTTAAACGTTTGATAATGGGGAAATCCCATCCACCTATTATACATAGGGACCTTACAATCTCAATCAATTTACATTAGATACAGCTTTTATAAAATTTTCAATGCTTTTATTTAAATATGCGTAAGTGATTTTTTTATTTTTAAAGTTTTAAGTATAAATACCTATATATGTACTTAATCTGAAACACCAATATTGTTAAAATTTGAAGTGAAAAAATATATATTCCAACCACAATGGCGTAGGTACGTACATAAAAAATAAATGACTTAAGCTTCAAAGAAGTTCTCCTAAAAACTTCTGTCGATACTATCTATTTCAAGAAAGTATTTTAGTCAGCACCTTTTTTAATATTATTTCCCTCAAGAAACCACAAAATTTAGCAATTAAATGCCAATTCTTTTCAAATGACCGTAAGCTTGGTGGCGATGTATTTCTCACCAAATTTTGAAAGTATAGTATACGCAACATTATTTAGATTTTATGTAAAACATTTTTTAACTTATGTAGAGCTGTGTATTGATTCTTAATTCAGTGTATCAACGAAAACATTCAAAATTTAAATTCTATTAATTTTTATACCTCATGGGGTAAAAATGAAATAAATTAAATTCGTTTAGTTAAATCTGACTTCTTCTACTCCTTAATATGGTGTAAAACAGATTTAAGCTTGAGGTACAAATTGAAAAAATGTATAAAATGCATGGGCAACAAAAATCAGACTTACCATAAAATAAAAGATCATGCTTTTCATCTCCAAGATCCTGCAACAAAAGTAAGAAGAACATTTAGTTCCTTCATTTGACAAAAAACTTTGTATAGTCTGAATCATTTAATGGTCCGGTTCAGGTCTTAAAACTGCCAACAGACGTAATATAACTGCATTGGCATGTCACGTGCTTCTTGAATGTTTTATGACCACAATCACCACATTATATGATGCAGAGTATACATTTATTTTGTAGGTATACAAGGTTTTTCAAGTTGATGGGCTATTAGAAGTATATGAATTAGTAGAAGGAATTCAATTCTGAAACTTGGGCGCATTTGGTTATTGTTTATGCCGCTTCTTTTAAAAATATTTTCAAGTTCGATTTGCATCCGGTTATACCGGAAATCGATACCAACTTTGTTATTTTAAATGGAATGGTATATTTTTTACGCTGAATTCGAATAAAACGTGTAATTTTAAGGTAAGTTTGATAATCAACTTGTACACCTATGACGATCGGTTTCTGAGTTAATTTAATTTATAGAAAAAAAATCGCTACCACAACTGAAACTATAAAAAATCATAACTTCCACAAAATACGACTTAGAGTGTTGAAATTTTTACTAGTAATAGCTGAATATTAGTGCTAACGCCTTGATAAAATTGAATTAAATTAAAATTTGTAAAAAGGGGCCCGGGTTTCCCAAAATAAAAAATTTTCCAAAAAAAAAAGTTGAAAAACTTCAAACACGAATTACTTCGTTTTTTCAAATGGCACCTACTATTTTTTATTTTTTCAATCGATTCCTTTTTTTATCCTCTTTCGACCCTATATGGATACTTCCTATTTTATTTAAAATTCAGAAATAATTCTAAATTTTAACTTAAAATAGGAAGTATCCGTATAGATCAAACAGAGGATAAAAAAAGGAATCGATTGAAAAAATAAAAAATAGTAGGTGCCATTTGAAAAAACGAAGTAATTCGTGTTTGAAGTTTTTTAATTTTAGAATTTTATTTTGAACGCCCTGTATAATTTATTTAATTCAATTTTGTCAAGGCGTTAGCACTAATATTCAATTATTACTAGTAAAAATTTCAACACTCTCAGTCGTATTTTGTGGAAGTTATGATTTTTTATAATTTCAGTTGTGGTAGCGATTTTTTTTCTATAAATTAAATTAACTCAGAAACCGATCGTCATAGGTGTACAAGTTGGTTATCAAACTTACCTTAGAATTACACGTTTTATTCGAATTCAGCGTATAAAATATACCATAACTTGAAAATATTTTTAAAAGAAGCGGCATAAACAATCACCAAATGAGCCCAAGTTTCAGAATTGAATTCATTCTACTAATTCATATACTAATAGCCCATCAACTTGAAAAACCCTATATATTAATAAATAAAGCATCACTATGTTTAATTTTGATCCATTTCTTTTGTAAAATAAATCACGCACGAGTATTCTAGCAATATGGCATTAATTATGATCATTTTCTTTCAGGAAATCTGTCTCGTAGTATTTTTTGGGGCTGAGTATATAGTACGGCTCTGGTCTGCTGGGTGCAGATCGAAATATATGGGGTTTTGGGGTCGAATGCGTTTTATACGGAAACCTATATGTATTATTGGTAAGTTACTCACTCAAATCAAAATTAATTTCTAAATCTCAAGAATTCAGAAGTAGAAAAACTTCATATTAGAATTTCAAGAAAGTTTCATCAAATCAATAAACAGCAAATGGGTCATTTTTGATACAACAAATATATTTTTAGTAAATCCTTCACTTGAAATATTTTTGTCTTTCAGATCTTATAGTGGTAGTAGCGTCTGTGGTGGTTTTAACCGTCGGTTCTAATGGACAAGTTTTTGCAACCTCTGCCATCAGAGGAATTCGGTTTCTTCAAATTTTACGAATGTTACATGTGGACAGACAAGGAGGGACGTGGAGATTGCTAGGATCTGTCGTATTCATCCACAGACAGGTAAAAAATCTTAACTCTAAATAAAAAACTTGAACTAGGTCACCAATTTTCTTTGTGGTATCCTAAAAAGAACCAAATTGTCGGATTTTAATCGCGTATTCTTGAAAAAATGCCCATGGTAGATCAAATGTATCAAAAGGTTCTTCGCGTTATCGATATGGGGCCCTTAACGATGGTGCTGAATGGTTAAAATCCGACAATCCAACTTCCTCAAAAGCCGTAAAATCCTAAATTAACTTCTAATCATTATCATATACGTCACAATTTTGATGTTGTTTGTTCTCATCAGCACTCCTCCAAAGTAAGCTGCTGTTGGATACCTGAGAGTTTAATAAATAACTACAAACAGTGGAGTAAGCGCCATCTGTGAAGGTTTGCCACCAGTGACATTAAACAATTTGTATGTTAATTCAGTTTATCTGGGCAATATTTCTGATTTAAAATGACGTTGATATAATTAAATCAACCAACTAATTATTCGTACCTAAATTTCTAAATTTCCATATATGGTGCTTAATGTGACACCGTTGATTATTCATTCGTTCTAGAAATTAAATTTTTGTTCAATTGGCCCTCTGAATATGAAAAAATCCATCATTTTTCCATCACCCCTACGTAATTGGAATCACGTATACCTATGTAAATTATTAAAATGTGTTCCATAAATGTCAACGTTATTATATCGTAGGTAGATAGTAAAACAGGGTCGGTTATCATAAGTTCATTTCCTAGCAAAATTAGGCTAAGTGAATGCGGTCCCCCAGGACAAATATGACAATCAAAACGAACTTTTCCGTTTAACGTTGCCACTCTTCCGTGTTCCGTTGTACTATATGACGATAGAGCCACATAAGCAGGTTTTATTTCGTTTCCCTCCTTTTTCCTCACGGGACTTTGTCGTCGTAGTCGTCGGTCGGGACGACAACTGAATTGTAGCATTTGAAGCTTTTACTGTGTTTACTTATTCCGTTTACGTCACCATTGAATGGATGTCAGCAGAAATTTCACTTTGTTTGTCGAAACGTATTCACACTCCGCTTCGACGCCCCGCGCTGTTTTAAAACGGGGGTTGAAAACGTGAAAGAAGACACAAAAACTCCCCCACTGCGCCGATGAGAGTTTTAATTAAGTTTTCGCCCCATTTCCCGTTTTGTAGTTAACTTGTGCTCGGCACTTAAACACGAAACTCTGCTAAACTCGTTCGCAAAATATTTCAAAAACGTGAACGGAATTAAGAAATGTTTTCTCTTTTAATTCAATCATTACATGGGCCGCCCCAATCACATCATTTTAATAACAAATTAGACCTGTTCTCTTTTTGTTTACGCTACTAACAAACTTGTCGACATCGAAGCATGCGTTTGCGCTTGCGCCATTTGTTTCTCGCTGCTACTAACCGTTGCGTCTACGTTGACTCCTAAACTTTTTCTGACAAAGGCTTTTAAATCGAACTATTAAATTCGTTTAGCTTTTGGGCACTTATTAATAGTAACAATTCACATTATTCACAGTCTTTTAAGTGCACATATAAATAATCAAGTACTAGAATTTAAACAAACTAAATGGTAATTTAAAAGCATAAAAAATCTGATATTAGGGCGTATGTACTTCTACAAATACTTCAGAAGGTGGATGATTTATTACCTTCAAATTCGAAGCAGAAAATAACATTTTATATTTTTGGTATATAATTACGAAAGTATTATTGATCTGACAATTAAATCGATAAACAATCAACTCATAAAAGTCGTCAACGACTCGCTTTCATTCGAGTGTTTTCTCTTCTTATTCCTTTGAGTAGTTTTTGACTTCGTTTTGTAGTACCTCTCCAGTGAAGTCTTTTATTCTTCACTTCGATATAAAAAGGACGTCCTTAAAGCAGGGAATGAAATATATTCAGACATTTTTCCTCGTTTCGAACAATAAGGAAATCTTTTTGAGAATGGCTAATTGGCCCAAAAGATTAAACCAAAGTACATACTTAAGTATCCCATTAAAGTTAAAGACAATGCCTTCAATTTCAAAGTGTAATTTGTGAACAGTGTCTCACTTGAAGCTAGGGACCCTTACCCTGGAATTTCCACAAATAGTTTCCAGGACTACTCAAAGAGGTGATTCTTTTTGTATCGTTTGTCTATTAATTTGACCCGGGTCTGATTTGATTACAGTTTATGTGTCGAGCCTTTCATTATTGTGTTTATAAAATAGGCAATCAATGGGTACCTCTCCTGTTCACTTTGCAGCAACGTATTAAAATTAACTGAAACTTTTCCAAGAGTAAATCTTTACAACATGTATTAGGGGATGAACTTGTGTTGTTATTATCTAAAAGTCTGATGAGATATTTCTGGATGACGTCGGTAAGTTCGGACTTAGAGCCGCAAGCACAGTAACCGGTAGCGAACAGCTTTTGTTATGCCAAAGTTGAATTCGCTCCCCTTTGTTTCAACTTAGACTGATAAGGGAAGCATTTCAAAGCCACCACGAGAAACTTAACATAAGCAAAGGAATAAAACCGGAGTCGAAACATTCATACCCCTAAACCATAACTGCTAATTAAGTTATCTATTATAAATCCACTGAAGCTTGTCTTATTTTTATTTATTTTACAGGAGCTCATAACAACCCTCTACATTGGCTTTTTGGGCTTAATATTCAGCAGCTACTTCGTTTATTTAGCAGAAAAGGACGCTGTGGGGGCAGATGGTAAGAACACAGGGGAATTTGCCAGCTATGCCGATGCCCTTTGGTGGGGGGTCATCACTGTGACCACTATAGGATATGGAGACACCGTTCCAAGGACGTGGATGGGGAAAATTGTCGCTTCTTGTTTTAGCGTTTTTGCTATCTCTTTCTTCGCTCTTCCAGCCGTAAGTTAACATAATTACTAATTTATAAAAATTTTAAAAAAGACTATAAAGCCCACTTGGCACATATTAATACTCAATAATGTTACCATAAATGAAAAATTACTGACGATTCTTTAAACCTACATTCTAGTGTAAATCCGGAGAATAGGGCAGAAGGCACTTTCAAAATATTGCCATAAATATCCTATATCATAAAAGACGTCATAAAGTTTTCCCAACTTGCTGTTGCATTGTCATCGAGTTGCTAATAAATAAAATATTTTTTTACTTTCCTATTTACAATATCTGCAAACCTTTCTACAGAACAGAAACTTTTGGCTGACGTAATCAGTCAATACCGCGCCTTCATAAAAGAGTAAACATTTTGTTCAGTAGAGAGTAGCATCTCTTAATAATTAATGATTTTAATTCAGAACGGCGACAGATACCATTTTAGCACTTAAATATGTCAGTAAAATTATTGTACAATATTGCAACAATTTATGAATGGCAAAAGTTTTCTTTTAGTTCTCTAAAGATTATAATAAGAACAGGAATGGTTTTCAAGCATTAATCAAATCTAGAGTCAATGTTTTTAGAATATTAAGTGACAGCTGTCAATTTTAAGGTTATGTAAGCAAATATCATCGCTATAACGCATTTTAATAAGTTTACAGTTCACTAATCAATTCTAGAGTCAATGTCTTTAAAATATTAGGTAACAACGTCACATTTATGAGGTTTATATTACACTGTGATAAATTTATACTTCTTCTTTTTTTAGAATATCAAGTGACAGCTGTCAATTTTATGAGGTTATGTAAACAAATTTGTTCGTCACAGAATATCATGATGAGTTTACACGTAGACTATCAAACAGAAACGTTAATTGGCAACCTTGCTGTTTTACCGATATATCATAATTGCCAACTGACTGACAAAAAAACTAACCCTCAATAAATGAAATTTTTTCTGTCATTCGCCTACAAATTCTAAAAACATTGACTTTGTCGTTTACTTAAATCTTTGATCAATGTTTGAGAAAACATTTCCGATTAAGTGCCTGATACTGGTTTTTACAACTTTTTTAGCACCGTTCCCTTTCCACCCACCTTCCTCAAATTCTACCTAAATTAAATTCAACCACCTGGAATACATTACACAATGGTATTGCGGCAACTTGAATAGAGAATTGAGTTAGTACGTTTTCGTTTTCGCGATAGATACATAAATTATTTCTTGGGTTTCTTCGAGACTAAATAATAAAAATGCATGAGTGTGTAACATGGGCCTTATTTCGCCACGACACGCTTCTGGCTTTCGCTTTCAATAAGGGGTAGCACATAAATTTCGAAATACGTCGTGGCCTTCCTCTTTTACGAAACGTTTGGGATTTGCATTATTGATTCTAGGACCATACGTACTACATAAAAGTATTTAAATGTGGCCTTTTTTTTCGTTTGGATGCTTTTTTCTTTCGATTAGGTATACATAACAGAAAGTTCAAATGAGCTCAAGGGACTAATAAAAAGAATGTTTATGTCCTAATAAAATTAATTGAAATGTAAAGCCTACTGAAAAAAATTGTAGGTGTCGTGTTTTGTGCCTGGGATTTACAAATGATTCAGAAACACAATATTGAATTATTGAAGGTGTCAATAAAGACAAGTTTAATTGTAAGTCAAGCTTGGATTTAATTCTCTCGTCGAAGGGTCTGTTGCTTTTCAAGTGCATTATTTGGATTGCAAATTATAAAAATAATTATAAAAAAAAATGTTACACCAGTCATGAATCGAACCCGAGCTACTGCAGCTCTCTCGCTATTTCAGATGGGTTCTCTAACCACTCGACCATCTCCCGCTTTGTAAAAATGGTACCCACAAATGTATTAAGAAAAGATAGTTACGTAGTGAATATTTACGAAAAGAGCTTATATTCATGAATTTATGTCGTATTGATTATATTACCTTTCAGTTATTGGTCGTTCATTTTTATATACATGTTAGGTACTTATAGTATTGTGTACAAAGGAAAATAAAATAATCACAGGACAAAATTATTTGAATAAACGGCAAATATTTGTATAAATATCAAGTGTGTGATTATTTCTTCACTATTAACCCCTCGCAACAATAAATCCTGGAATAGGAAGGATAATACTTCAAAAATTTTAAATGTTATTAATCAATATATATTTTATATTCGTTTTTTAAATAAAATTGGACACAAAGAATTATCTAATTATTATTAATTTATTATTTGGCCCGGCGCCTTCACCATGTTGAAATGATTTAAAATTCTGTCTTGTTTTATTAAAATTGTATCGAACAAAAAAAGATCTTTAAACCTTATGTTTTCGTTATTTCTATATATTGAATCGAAGGTCCATAATTTGTTAGGGCAGTACAATCCACAAATTTTTCCAGATCAGAAAAGCGTGAAAATCCAATTCCGCGAGAGTAACCGGATCCAACATTTATTTATTCGTGCAAATATTTGATCATCGTCACCAACATCGGTCTTTATCTTTCACGAAACGTTGCCGGGCCAACGAGGCGATGAAAGAAAATTAAAGATTTTTCTGCCGATAGCAAAGTAATCGTTTCTGTCATAGTCAGAGATTTATTACCCCATTCAGAAACTCATGCCAGTTCCTTGACGACTTCGAAGTAAATTTGAACATAATTTCTACTCTCAGGCTAATTCGTGTAGCGAAAAGGGACATTTTTTAACAATCCTCTTCACGTTTCGCGACAGCTTTTCAAAAGAAAACGAAAAACGATCGCAAATGCAGGAAGTCGTTAGTAAATTGATCATAACCTCTCAAACCATTTCCTTTCTTTTACGCACCGAAGAATCTTTGTCAAAAAATAACAGAATGAAGATCTGGGACACTTCAATAGATAGATAACAACTTTTTGACGTAAACAAAGAAATCAAGGGTCATCATAAGTAAAGGAGAAAAAGACGGATGGTGTCTACATTCTATTGACTACTGCACGAGCGCAAAACAGGTAACCAATAGAATTTAGGCACCTGCTGCCTCTGCGTTCTCCTCTTAACAATCCTCGCCACTCTGGTTTGTGCTCAACCCCTATATTCTCATTATTTTAGGCACAGGGGGCGACATTTGGACAGATTTACTAATAAATGTTCAATTTTATGATTGAAAAAGTAAAAGAAACCCGATAAATGAAACCCTGTATTGAAAATGTAATCTAATTCCCTAAAATATCGATCACTATTTGCCCTGTACTGTACAAATCCCCTATCAAAATGCATACGAAAGCAAAGAGGTTGGTTCCGTGATCTAAAGCTCTGCATTGACTGACATAATGGTCCGAATCGATTACAGGGAATATTGGGTTCCGGTTTCGCTCTAAAAGTACAACAGAAACAGCGACAAAAGCATTTCAACAGACAAATTCCCGCTGCAGCGATGCTCATCCAGTGTCTCTGGAGATGTTATGCAGCCGATAAAAGTTTCAATTCGTCGGCAACATGGCAAATCTATCTGCGGGACACGAACAATGGCGGTAACGCGGGCGGAAGGCAAGATGTCGCTTCTGGAAACACAACATCCAACATGCCACTCTCAAAGGTAGGCAGTCAGTCATTGGTTTCTTTTATATTGTGCATTATTATTACAACGATTTTTATGTATCTGTAGTGCTTTCGCTTGTTTCGAGATTTCCTTTCAGCTACAAACTGCTTTCAGCTTTCCAACAGAATGTAGTAAGATAATTTCAAAAGGGGACGTTTTACAAATACATATAAGTTCTACTTTAGGGAGTGAAAGTGGCCTAGCTGTTCATAAAACTGAATTTGTGGTATAAAGATCTAAAATTAGATACTAAAGGGATAACAGGGCAGTTTTTAGGTGTCAGGATAGAATGAAATTTGTGTACTTCAATGTGATAAGTCTGCATGAAAGATTGTGTCAGGCAGTATCAGATACATTCTAAAAAATAAATATTATATTAAGGTAGTTTAAATTACTCAAGGTAAGGTTAGGTTAGGTTAGGTTAGGAGGGGTTAAATTATATTAGATTGGGTTAAGTTAGGTTTGAGAAAGAAATTAAAGGCAAATGTTGCGACATGGAGTAGAGGGAGTAGTCAGTCAAAGTTGCAGGGCCCTATTTCATAAAAGAGGTGACTGAAAAATTGATACATTTATTTATAATATTATCGACTAAAAACCCGAAACGAGTTAAATATTTTAGTTTGCTTGATGGATACCCATAGAAATTTATGGGGTTGTAAAACACACAAATGATGCAATTGTACCATATAATTAGCAACAAACTAATCAATATCTACTGTAAACCTAATTAATTACGTATGTATAGTATTATTTATTCTATGTACGTATCGTTTACGTACCTAATAAGTATGTATAGCTTAGCTGGGAGCACACGGGCGTTATTGCTTGTGTCAATAAAGTCGCATAAATACGTGTTTATGTACTTGCAACCAGGAGTTGCTATAATAAGTACCTCTGTAATGATGTTTACATGGCATGGAAACTTGCGAACTAATAAATGTACTTGTACCTTGCAAAAATAAAGATGTTTAGCTTAGTTAATAATATTTTGTATTTACAGCAGGTAATATAAACTGTAACATCGAAATGACGTGGCTCAGTCACACGTACCTTAGTGAAATAAATTTATTTGAGGATGTGGGTTGTAAAATAATACACGAAGAATGTGAGAATGTTGGTTTGGTTTGAGTGCATCTGTTTTGACTACGTGTGTAGCATGTTTAAGCTGACGAAGTGCGAATGAAAGGTGCGCACGCAATGCGAGAGAGAGAAACAGAAATATACGACGCGTATTTGTTTGAGAGAGAGAGTTGTGTCGCCACGCCCTAAAAAGAAAATAAAGGCGGGCGAGGACGGGCTACATCGAAAACTACAGAAATCTGTATCAGGCCCTATTGTAGAATATACAGCTTTACGTTTAAAAGATTTTACAAAGTTTTACTAAACATTATCTGAGAAATTTGAGAAATTGTAAACAGTAATGAATTTATTGTATTAATGATTAAGTCCTGGCCAATAATCTTGTATCTTTCTATATAGTTTGCTATTTTTTTAGTACTTTTGTAATTTTTGGCTTATGCTTTTATTATGCTTTCTGCTTCTCCTATAAAGTAAATAAAAAGTTCTAAAGTTCTACTCGATATTATTTATTAAATAGTTGAAGCTTTATCCTCCTGTAATTTTGCGTGGTTCAATTGGTTGCACATTAATGAAGAACTAGAAATTTGATTGCTATAAAAATTAATTTAATTAATTAGACCCTTTCCAACCCTGTCTATCTTTTATCTTAACGTAACTAATTAGGTTGAAAAACTTATTGGTTTATTAATCATTCTAGAAACACGCTAGTTTTCTGTTGCACGTCTGTTTTCGTATAAACTAAAAGCATGAAGTTCAAGTAACTATTAAACTAGAATTCATTTTTAATTATTGTTCTTAAACTAAGTATCTATAGATTTTTTTGATGTTATGAATTTTTTTAATTAAATATTCAAATTTTCAGTTAATTCAGATTGATTCAATTTTTTAATAATAATAAAGTTTAGGGAATAAAAAATTACTTTGATTTGTTTAATTTGGGATTTTATTTCTTGTAATATGAAACGAAATTTAGTTGTAGTAACAATTTTATTAAATATTATCGAAATAATTGATTTTAATTGATAATATATTTTTATTGAAATGTATATTATACACAAAGCAGGCTCTGTGCATATTTTAGATCAACTAATTTAATATTACTAATTATTTACAATTACCTTACACCTTAAATATAAATCTCACTATTTTTCAAAAATTCAAATTCTGAAACATTTTGTAAATATTTAAATAATTCCTGTACCATAAAATTCTTAATCGTAACGCTAATCACACCGTAACTGTAACAACTAACCTTTGTAAATAACAGCCGAAAAAGAGAGCAAAAAAAATGCGCAGAAAAGGCCTTGTATTTGTGTTATTAGTTTTAGTTATAGATGCAGTGTTCGATGTGTTGGTGTTAAGTCATCACGGGGTTGGGTCAGTCCCTAATATTTCAGGTGGCGAAGAAGGCGTCGGTGCTGAAACGTCGAAAGTCGAAGAACCGCATGGACATGCCCCCCAGCACCCCCCAGGGCGACGCGCCCACCCGATACGACTCCGAAACAGACGTCGTCTATTACGTCGAGGAAACGAAGAATTCAGGTAAGTACGTCACTCTCGACTTTCCCTCTTACTCTTTATTTTTATCGAATGGATCGATGATCGAATTTTAACGCAGTATTTAATGTTCGCAACAGAAAACTTTCAAGATCGATAAAAAGTTCTTTTTCTAAAAATATAGGAACTAATCAAGTCGATGTCGAAGATAAATCGGTTACCTGTTGAAACTAGGGTGGTTTTTGAAAAGTAAAAGGGTTGTGATTAATCGACGTTTTCAGCATTTTGAAACAATTTATTATTATTTTTTTATTATTAAAGGCAAGAAGCAATAATGGGCTGAAGTATCAACAAAAAAAATATTTTTTCCTTTAAGAACTAATGAACGAGATATTTATTTAAATATTTAGGGGGTGGCAAACACCAAACATCCTCTTAGGTGATAATGTGTTCCAAGAACAACCTATGCTAGACACATATTACAATAATTTGATATGTTTGATCAAACAGCCCTTATTTGGTAATACCCCAACATAATCAATGTGCAAACATAATAATATGATAATACATCAAACTGAATACATACGTACACGGTAAAGTTACTAATGACCTGTATTGGGTTTCACATTAACGCAATTATTATTTACTATCCACTATGCCTATCTACTTAGGTCGAACTAAATAGGGCAGGCACTAGCTTCGATGCTGATCAGATCAAACTGTTTCAAACTTAAGCAACGTTCTGTCTGTTCTGGTTAGTACTTGGATGGGGGCGACCGGTGACAGTTTGACTGTGAATTGTATAATTTTTTTATAAGACTAATCAACAAATATTGATACGAATTCATTAGGATTAAAAATGTAAGAATGTTAAGAAGAACTTTCGTTGAAAGGATATTTACAGCTTTTATTCATTACAATATTATCATTATTGTTTTTTTTTTTTTAATTATCATCATTCTAATAAATGTATAAATAATATTTATAAAATTCTATGCAACAATATGCAATTTTTTAAATGTAAATCTATTAAATTTTTATTCTACACTCAAACAGGTTGTTAATATCATCAGAAATATCAATAGAAAAGTATTAATTTTCCACATTTATATCTATATAATATTTGTTATTGTTATTTTTAAGCAATTTTTTTCGGATCCCATTTCTCTTCGAATAGATATATTTAAGTGGTGATACATATTACACATTAATTGAATAGTGTGGGTGGACCTAAAGAAAAAATTATGGCAATAATTAATTTAAAAAATAGGTAAAAATACTAAATTTAAAATGTAATACTTAAACGCTATTGGAATATTTAAAAAATTCAAAATCACAATAGTAGATATATTTTATAAATAAGCGTTTAGTAATTTTTCATATACAGACGTTAGTGTATTCGGTAGGTATACTGTATAGCACTAAAGTATTGTAATTTTTGTTGATTTTTTGAGCCTCGTTCATTTCCGTGTATAAGATAATATTTTTTTTTATTTCTGTAAGACAAAAAAATTTTTGAGCAAAGTTTACCGCCCTAGGCTCTAGCCCAGGGATGGCGAACCATTGGCACTCGTGCCACAAGTGGCACGTTTGAAAATTTTGATGGCACGCACAAAAACAAAATTTTTTTTTAAGTTATCTTTTTTAATAGAAATGAATTAAAAATTATTAATCTACACTTAATTTATAGTTTGTGATATAAATTTGTAGTGCTGAATACCTGTCTTAGTATGCTAACTAGAACCGTCAAATTATACATTTTATTATTAAAATATCGCATGAATTCTTTCGAAGTATATACAGATGCGCATTAGATAAAAATTTTTGCGTATCCAGTTTCGCCTTCTTAAGGTATTTGAATGTTGTTGCTGTCGCAGCGGTGAAATCAAAATTTATTTTATATCCTGATACAAAACCATTTGAAAAATTAAATTTAAAAGTCCTTGAGTGGTTAAATTTTAATGAATTAGAAATGGAATTAGTTGAATTTCAGTCAAGTACCATAAAGAACCAAAAATTTGTTGATTTAAGAAATGATTTACAAATTATTGAAAGTAATCGATTATTGGATAAAATAAATAAAATTGCAGAAGATGAAATTCTAACTGAACATGGAATTCAGTTCCTGACACGTTTAATTGTTTAAAACTTTAAAAATATAGCAAAGGCAATTTTATCAATATTTTCATCGACGTGGGCATGTGAATCTCTATTTTCAGAATTAAATTTTATAAAAAATAAATATAGGAATAGAATGACGGATGAGTCGAGCTCTGCATGCGTACCTACTGTT
The DNA here is from genome assembly GCA_029378335.1 of Agrilus mali. Taxonomy (NCBI): domain Eukaryota; kingdom Metazoa; phylum Arthropoda; class Insecta; order Coleoptera; family Buprestidae; genus Agrilus; species Agrilus mali. The sequence goes on along the minus strand of CM055657.1, from coordinate 2,461,841 downwards.
GAAATTAACTAAATATGAACCAGATATTAAATCTTTATCATCTTGTGTACAGCAACGAAAATCACATTAAAAACAATTTTTTTAACGTGAATTTTGTTTCTAGCATATTGCTTTTTGTAAAACATTGATTATTAAAAAATTGTTTAAAGATGAATTGCTTTTGTTTGTTTGTTTAATTATACTTACGTATAGTTTCACCACGCTAACATTTCGAATGAAATTTTATTGTGGCACGTTACCTATTTAAAAAAGATTTTTTATGGCTTAGTGGCACGGACATCAAAAAAGGTTCGCAATCCCTGCTCTAGCCTTTTCAGCCTGCTGGTAAATCCGCCGCTGACAGGGTGTCTAACAATAACAACAAGTGAGGCATCCTATAAAAAGTTGCTTACAAAAAAATATTACTGTGAACATCACAATAAACCCCAAACTTTACTTATAAAGGGGTGACACAGGGTTTATGATGATTAAATCTTATAAAATGGTTGCTCTGCATCCCAAATGGTGGGATTATGTGGCACCTTAAGAAAGAGACAACTACTACTACAGGCAATCCTTTAGAAAGGATAATTCGAAAGGATTAACCACATTTTTCACTATTAAGGGATAATTTTTGAGGTTAAAAAATTAAAAAATGAAACACACCGATAAGTTATACTCCAAATTTACAATTTCTTCTTCCATTCCTTCCCCTCATTCTCCCCAAATAAAAACCCCTGCCTACCTCCTCGTAAAAATCCTGCTAATTACTTGAAATAAAACTGTCCTTATCTAATTTCTTTCATATAAACGGCCCGAATATGAAACGTAATCTGTGTTTAATGAATAGAACACAAAGGATTCCTTGGAATGATTCGGCAACAGAAATCTTTTTATACGCCATAACTCGAACGTTTACAAAAAGGGATCTAAAGCTATAATTCAAGACCGCAAAAATTTTACATCCAAATCGTAAACCCGCCATTTTATAGCCCTGACATCGCTTATCAAAATTCGTCGCATGCTATTAACAGCTTTAATAAAAGTTTATAAGCTCTCGTATGAAAGATAAATATATCCCTGTGGCAACGGTACAAAGCGGTCATAAAAATTATGCTTTTTATTTAGGAAACCTCGAGGACTCTACTTTCATGTTGTCCTGGTGGAATTTAATAAAATTTAAAATTGTTCTCACAACTATAACTACTAAGAAATAGAAGTGATGGCACAACTCTTTATTACTTGTATTAAAATAGAAACTAGGAGAGCGTCAACTCAAGAGCGTCCCTATCATACATTGAGTGCGTCTATTCAAAGAGAGAACAGTGGGCACATTTTTTTTTATTTGTTTCTTAGAAATTGTAAATATAAATCCAATAATCAATGTTAATTAGTTTCGGAAAATTTCATCCTGCCTTACATTTTTTAACTGTTGTCAATAAAACACATCAACTTGAAAGTTCACTGTTCGATTCCAATGGAAGGCACCCTTTCATCTTCTTATTTTTTCCCGGGAAAAGTTTCAATCTATTTCGTCTGAATGAACGGACACAACACAACGACGGACGTGCAATCACTCCCTACCATCTAAAATCAATTTTCAACACAAACAAAGTAAATAACGAATAATAAAGTAACATCTGCTTTGTAAACAACATTACGATGAAAACGTTTTGTTTATATTTGTGTGCCGAAGGAAACGGAAGAGGAGTGGGAAACTAAATAATGTTTCATTTAGGGAAATAAAAAAGGGACGGCGTTTTTCAGACAATACAAAAATTATTTTATCTACTAACTTTTTGAAATAGTTCGAGATAAAAAATAAATTTTCAATAAGCAAGTCAGAAATATTCTATACTTTTGATTCTCTGTCAATCCCACAGGGACACCGACGAATAGGAGTATGAGAACAGGGGATAGGGAGAACTCCAGAGGGGCCATCTTCACGAGCCAAACAAGCACCGTGACGGAAGCAGCCAGTGACGATATCGACGATCTGGATGCAGAACTACCACGTGTTACTCAGTACGTAAATCAATTTTATGCTGTCAAGCGTCTGCAAAAAAGGCGTGACTACACATGTCACGTACGCAATGATATGCGCAAGAGGCGGCCCCAGCGTTACACTCGAGAATTTGATTGGCGTCTCTCTGCGCAGCTCAGTAACCTTGACGACGATAAAAAAGACAACGTATAGGTACTATATACATTAAGAGAACGTTAATTCGTTCCCAGTAGTTTTCTTAAATGGCAACGTCACGCCTTTTTGGTCTGTATGTTGTCGATAATGTAGGAAACAATACGTAATATTGCGAGCAGAATCCCATCTATTGCTCGCTAGTTTCGTGGCTGTTTCAATGTTTACAGTACTTAATATACAGGGTCTTTCAAGTTGATGGGCTATTAGTATATGAATTAGTAGAATGAATTCAATTCTGAAACTTGGGCTCATTTGGTTATTGTTTATGCCGCTTCTTTTAAAAATATTTTCAAGTTTCGATTTACGTCCGGTTGTACCGGAAGTAGATATTAACTTTCTTATTTTAAGTGGAATGACATACTTCAAAGTGTAGATTTTCTCAAAAAGTATAAGCAAAGTTATACGATAGTCCCATATCAAAAGACGCCAAATGCAATGAGGAATTCGAATATGTAGTCCAAAATGAGTCATTCTATTTAAAAAAATTGACTTATGCCTCTTTGAAGTTGACCAACTTTGACCACCCTGCATATATTAGTTAAAAACCACAATTTTTTTTCGATAATGTGAATAGTTATAAATTATTGTTACGAGTTATAAAGCAAAATCTCAAAAATTAATTGAATTACGGTTTTTTTAAATGTTAACGTGGAGATGTCAAAAATTTTGTAAAAAATTAAATAACTCAAAATCCATCAATATATTCGATGTAGTGCCTCTTATAAAATATGCATGAATTCAGATTTTCTATCTGAAAATGTAAAAAAAAGTATGTCATTCCATTTAAAATAAGAAAGTTAACATCTACTTCCGGTATAACCGGATGTAAATCGAAATTGAAAATATATTTAAAAGAAGCGGCATAAACAATAACCAAATGAGCCCAAGTTTCAGAATTAATTCATTCTACTAATTCATATACTAATAGCCCATCAACTTGAAAGACCCTGTATATTAAGTATGTAAACATTGAAACAGCCACGAAACTAGCGAGCAATAGATGCGATTCTGCTCGCAATATTATTGTTTCTTACATTATCGACAACATACAGACCGAAAAGGCGCGACGTTGCCATTTAAGAAAACTATTGGGAACGAATTAACGTCCTCTGAGTGTACATATATGTAAGACACGCCTTAATTGCGGACACTTTGTTATCCTAGCCTAGTTATCCAATTTTGTAGGTACACTTTACTTCTAAAAGTTTTTGTCACTTCGGTTGCCATTATAAAAAAAAAAACTTCTAACTAAATCGGTCCGTTAAAACACTTTAAACACTGCTTTTGACGCTTTTCGCGAATCATTAAAAGTTTTTTGTTTACACTTACAGCTAAAATTAATCTTTCACTCAGTCGAAGGTAAATCGAGGTGCCCTGTAAACTTTTTTGCTCGGTCTTTCCATTAACCCTGGCCCTCCGTTGACGTGACTTCGATCCTCGCTACTACGCGACATTTCCCTTTATAACGATAAAAAATTAACAAGTATATGTATATATATAAAGTTATCGTCCTTTGTACCTATCTAACGTTCTTTTCTGGAAAAGTTTCATTTCAAAGGTTTCTATTCGTAAATACATGGTTAAAATAACTAAGTACCTACATTAATTAAAAAATTGAAATAAATTATTTTTCCATTTAGATTGACGGAGGCTCACAGAAACGCCATTCGGGCGATAAGGAAGATAAAATACTTCGTCGCACGAAGAAAATTTCAACAGGCTAGGAAACCCTACGACGTTCGTGACGTTATCGAACAATACAGTCAAGGTCATCTTAATATGATGGTGCGAGTAAAGGTATGTACCAATAAGTTACCATTTGTTGATACCAAACAATGTATTTTTTCTTTTAAGGAGTTGCAGAGAAGGTTGGACCAAACACTGGGAAAACCAGGGAGTTATTTGGCTGGGATAGACAGGGTGGGAAACGTTAAACCTATGACCGTTGGGGCGAGACTCTACAGGGTGGAACAACAGGTAGATAAATTGTAAATTAAATGATAGGTACTGAATTTGTCCTAATTAATTAAAATTCACTTTATATTAATTAACCTTCATATTGATGTATTTTTTAATTTAAAAACCAAATACCAATGGTAATAACAAAAAATAAAATAAAATAAAATTTAAACCGTCCACCACTTCAAGCACTAACAAAATTAATTATCTCTCCAAAAATTTTACTAATTAGATGCCCTACTTTATACCTATAGCTTTTATGGAACCGTAAAAAAAATAGTGTCAGTCTACGTTCGTGGTATTTTAATTGTTTATTTTTATTTCCCCTTGCCATTTCTTTTGTATTTATTGAGGCAGTAACTTTCTTAAGTAAAAAAAAATTAAACAAGTGGAGGTGCTAATTTTATGATCGGCCGTAAAACTGGCATTAAAAGGGACCGATTAAACGTAGATTCACAAAGGTACCCTAATGCAATAAAATAAATTTTACAAAGGGCATAAACTTGACGACATTTGAAGTGAAATAAGTCGAAAGGTTAAATCACATTACATACCTACTTTATAAAGTCGTATCAACAAAATTGTACTATTTACAAAAAAGGAAAACTATAGCCGTACTCTTCTAAAATTGCAACTCATGCAATAAAAGTTTCAAGAGATCTACTAGCCTATATCAATTCAACAAAAAGTGTACTGTTATAAAGTCTTTAGGATACCAGAAGGTTATAAGTTCCGTAACTGTTTATTAACTTTTGCAATGAGGCTCAAAAGAGAATAATCAGTTGACATGTTTATTGCCAGAGATGGCACTTTCAATGATTCAGACTGTAGTTCAAAATGTTTCCATAGAAATCCATATGTTATAAAATTTATTCCTTTTGAAAATTAAAAATAAACTAAAAATAATATTGTCAGTTTGTAAAAAAATATTTACAACAGAAATACTTCGCTAAATATTTTTTTTATAACATGCAAACATTATTTTATTGATTTATTGTTCATTCATTTTTTAAACACATTAACTATTTAATAAAGTCGTATGAAATTGTACTACTTACAAAAAAAGAAGCTACTGTCTGGCTCTTCTAAATTGACAACTCAGGCAATAAAAACTAAGAGACTTATTTGCTTTTTATAATTCAGCAAGAATAAAATTTAAAACGAGTTTTGTTTGAGCGATGCTGTAATATTATAATTGGACCGAGGGCCTAAAAAGGAATGATCAGTTGACATGTTTATTGCCAGAGATGGCACTTTCAATGATTCAGACTGTAGTTCAAAATGTTTCCATAGAAATTTATAATAAAATTTATTCCTTTTGAAAATTAAAATTAAACTAAAAATAAGAATGTCAGCATGTAAAAAAATATTTACAACAGAAATACTCCGCTAAATATTTTTTTTATAACATACAAATATTATTTTATTGATCTATTGTTCATTAATTTTTTAAACACATTAACTATTTATTAAAGTTGTATGAAATTGAACTACTTACAAAAAAAGAAGCTACTGTCTGGCTCTTCTAAATTGACAACTCAGGCAATAGAAACTTTAACAGGTTTATTGGCTTATTTTAATTCAGAAAGAATAAAATTTAAAACGAGTTTTGTTTGAGCGATGCTGTAATATTATAATTGGGCCGAGGGCCTAAAAAGGAATGATCAGTTGACATGTTTATTGCCAGAGCTGCCTCTTTAAATCATTCAGACCATAGATCAAAATGTTTCCATAGAAATTTATCATGAATTTAATCATTTTGAACATCAAAAATCTAAAGGAAAGTTAAAAATAAAGGTAGCAAATTGTAAAAAATATTTAGAACAGAAATATTTTGCTGAATATTTTTTATAGCATACAAATATTAATTTATTGATCTATTTTAATTTATTAAACACATTGATTATTTTATAAAGTCGTATGAAATTGTACTAGTACTCTCCTAAATTGGCAACTTATGCAATCAAAACTTATTGGCTTATTTTACTTCAGCAGGAGATGCCATAATATTATACTTGCAACTAGGCACGAACAAGAACGATTAATTGACAGTTTTATTACCAGAACGGTCCCTTTAAATGATTCAGACTATAGTTAAAAAATATTTTCGTTAATATTTAACAGTTTAACGGTCTTTCATTAAAGTTTAAAAAAATATTGAAAAAAGAGAAGATTAAGTAAATTTTTTTTTCCTAATATCAATATAAATATTATTACGTTATAACATTTTTCTCTCTCCAGTTAAGCGATATGGACAAAAAATTGGACACATTAACGTACGTATTAAACGCGATAGCACAAAAGCACCAGATTTCGATACGCATATGTGAAGAGGACGTATGAAAAAAGAAGAAACGTCGAAAATTACTTTCGTTGATAACAAAGGCCCTATTATTATTATTATTATTATTATTATTTATTACAGGTATGTTAGTGAAATTAAAGAAATACCAATACTACCTAATAATAATACAAGTAGGTACTTTTTTTTATTACCTAAGTAAGTACCAACCAAACAAACAAACAAACTATTCGTTGATTATTATCTGTGTCATAAAAAAATGTATATGTATGATACATAGACAGAAAATAACACGTTTTTGCAGTAGGTACATACGGGTACATAATTGAAATTGTACAAAAATCTTCTGATGAATTGTACAGAATTTCTTTTGTTTCTCTTCAGTAAGTGCCCCCTTACAAACTGATCGATTTTTAATCAATTAATTAAATTTGTATTTTATTGATTTTTAACATTTAAAATCATAAAAAAATATTTTATATACTTGAAACTATTCTAAACACATGTTGTGTACATTCCACAAAAGAGACCACACACCATTTGCATATTATATATATGTTAATATGCATAGGTAGGTAAATAAAACAAATAAGTACTTATCTATAAATAAAATCTAAATTAGTATCCATACCTACTATCGCATATATAAAGCAATAAATAATAAATATCTTGATGTACTTATTATACTACATACCTACTTACATTATTATATTTAAACATATCTTGCGAATATAATTATTAATTATACAGTATTTGTATATTATAAATATTATAAAAGCAAAGACTTGTAAATTAACGAGTTTCACCAAAGTTACTGTTGTATTGTACTTAGGTAGTTTTTAGGCTTGTGTTAAGGGTTTTATCAATTTTTTCAAAATATTAGCGTATCATGTGATTATTTAAAGTTGCTAAAGTAAAATCTCCACAAAAGTAGCACTATTATTGAAAATAAATTGTGTAGTTCGAATTAAAAATGAAAAACGGGTACAGTAGTGTTCATAGAAAATGTAAAGGAATAGGCAACCCATTATCCACGCAAGACTTGAAAAGCAAAGTATCACAACATTAAAACTTATAAAGTGCCATTTTTAAGAAGATTCTTTCGTAAACCAAAAACTGTTAACCATTCCAGCACATCAAAATGATTTTAAAATATTTTAACCCCAGAATTTAAATACTTTTGGGGACATTCAGGGGCAACATTTGGGTAAACTTTCAAAAATATACATCGAAAACTAATGAAAGGCCTAAAAAATATTGAACATCATGATAAAAATGGTACCTACCTATAAAAACATTTTCAATGAACTACCTACTAGTATTTTTATGCAAAGAATCGCTTCTATATATTAATTTTTTAATTAATTATCTTCTTATATTTCCAATAGCTATTTTTTTTAACAGCAGATTATCTATGCATTTCTTGGGGTAGAACTATTTTCATGTTGTTTAATAGCACAAGAGTCAATAAAAACTGGTCACGGTAATTTGGGGCACACTACAATTTAACTATTAATTATATTTCTAATTAGGGGGCGTTCATAAAAAAACGTTCGCATACAAAGAAGGGGGAGGGGTGCTGCTGAGTGTGACAAGATGTGACAAGGGGAGACGTGACGTTCACCGTTCATCAAAAAATTTTACTGAATTTTTACAGAATCCTTGGACTTCTGATAAATAGAAATATTATTTATTTGTTCGTTACAAAAGATATTTATTAATTTATTTGAATTTGATTATGAGAATAAAATAAATATTTTTGACTATCAAAATTTGTGTATTATTATCAATCAAAATTTATCATATTCAGGGGGGGGGTTTAGCTTTTGTGACGTAATATTTACAGGGGGTCACAGAAAGTGTGACACAGCGTGACAACCGGGGGGGGGGGTCAAAAAAGATAATTTTAGTGAGACGTATTTTATGAACAGCCTCTTACGTATTATAGCAATTGTACTTATGTACATTAATTACGTACTTATATACTTATATATATAAAATAATTAATTGAAGTTCGTAATATTACATAACAAAAATATAGCTAGTGCCTCTACAAAAATATATTATATTATATATACACATACATACTTATATTATACACGTGTAAATTTAGCCCCTCTTTTCTGCAAAAATTTTTCAATCTATGTATATACAGGGTGTCCTATAAATAATGGACAAGAAAAGGAATTGGTAACTTCATCCCCTTACGATCCAAGCAGTTAAAGAAAAATTATATTTGGTCAAAATCCGAGTCTCTAGAGTAATTTAAAAAAATTTTGATTGGTACCCTGATATAGTAGTAGATAAACCTTTTAGGGACTTTTAGCTAAAAACCAAATTATTTGTTTTTTAATTTATATACTTTAAGTTCAACTAAATGACCAGAGGTGCCAATTTACAAATGGTCCAAACTATAGGTACCTACGACCCTGATAAAATTTAAATTGGTTTGTTGTCCATAATTTTTGGGACACCCTGAGTAACCAGAATGTATACCAAAAAAATAGATTTTGATCTTAACCAAAAATTGAAAAATTCTAGCAACCAAAGATGATGTTTTCTTTTTTTATTTTTTATTGAGAAAGTATTCATTCTGGTTAACAATTTTTTTGAAGAGCTAGCAAGGTAAATGGGCACAAGTGTACACTTTTTACGTAGGTAGCTCATAACGAGTCATTTTTGTTACAAGTAATTTTTATTAAATCTTCCTTCTAGAAAATACGTGTAGGATAGATAGTAGTGATTTTATAGAAGCTTTGCTACTTACCTAATATTAAAAAAAATGTAATCAATACCAAAACTTCGAAGTTTGCTAATAGGAGTAGGTAAATATCCTTTTACTTACCATAATATACTACTTGGTAATGGACTTTACTCAAGTCCACCCCTGGATTTATTTGTACTTATTCAGAAACCACTGTAGCCTACCTACGTTACTTACGATTATTTTTTTATAATTATTTTACAGTTCATATCTACAAAATTGACTGAACCTGATCATAAAAAATGAACTGTAAGAAGGCTCGGCCATGAAATAACAACTTTAAATTTAATTTCACCCCTTTTCGTAGGTAGCACAGGTGCGTCCAAAATATTAACAAAGTTCTATATTTCCTACTCTCAACAATATTCACGGAGTGCCTCTAATCTGTGATCTGCAATATCAATAAATTGTTTGGCCGAATTACCCGACACAACCTTCAACACTGTTATTCTAACTCAGTAGCGGCATTTACTACCTAAAATACAGTCCACCAACCCTCTTACCATATAACACCATGAATTTATTTACCTATTATTAAATAAAATAGAAAACACACTTCGTTCGTGTTATCGTTTCCTACCATAACCTTGTGATCCCAATTTATTAAAGTTTGGTAGAAAAATACTGCACAAACTGAGTGACTATTATGCAACGTTAACTCGCGTAAAAAATATTTTTGGTGTTATTGGAAATATCCCATTTATGCCACTATATATTTTATTAAAAGAAAAACAATACAAAAATTTGTTCACGTCGGACCAATTTTTTTAACTTTGAAACGGTGTGCTAGACCTCTTGCTATTTTCTATTTTTATTATGTAATTGCGTACTTACGTATTAGTAAAAAAATGTTTAAATTCTAAAACACAGGCAATATAAACGTTTGATGTACACTTAATTAACAAGTTCAATGAACAAAGGCGACACAGTTTTCATATTCCGCTTCTTATAACCTAATTTTTAATTAAAGTATATTTCGTATCTAATATATAATAATATTAGAACTAATAATTGTCACATATCTCTATGTAATTGTATTTTGTCTTCCTCAAAGTAACTGTCCTTTTCTTGTTTCTCTGTCATATGCTTAGGTTTTCTGTTTTGTTTCTCTGTCTATACTACAAAGTGTCCATTTTAAAACGATATTTCACGGTTACACAAAAGTTATCGCACGGTGTATCACTAATAAATAATAATACATAATACTTTTTATGCCACGTACCTAATGGTTAACAGACACAGCACAAAAATAATATGTACATAAATTAATTAATTAATTAAATTAATAAATGTTCTTACTGTTTGTTAGAAAAATGTAATTTAATATCAGAGTACGTTCAGTGGGGACAAAAATAGGGAAGATTATATTAATGGTAATTTGTGAAATTTTTTTGCAACTATTTCTTCAGTAGGCAGGTACTGTATTTAAAGTTGAATTTCTTCATGACATTAATTGTTGTTAAACAAAATATTAGTAGAAATCTCAAAAGGGGAGAGAAATGGAGAGAAGGGTGGGATGGTATTTTAGAACATAACCTAAGTGCTTTTAGTTGGTGGTGGACACCTAAAAAAGTGCAGGGGGTGGAGTATAAAATTGAAAATAAATTATTAATGAGAAGTAACTGTGTATATGAGGGGACAGTAGAGCTAATAGGGATGGGAGAGGTCTAGGAGGGGTTAAGGTGATCATGTAAAACCCTAGAAAAGTGGGAGTAGAAGGATGGAGGCACAGGGGATGGAAATAACCCTTTTTGTGTTGCTTTTTACTTTTTGGGTTTGTGGTAATATACAGGGTTTTTCAAGTTGGTGGGCTATTGGAAGTATATGAATTAGTAAAAGGAATTAAATTCTGAAACTTGGGCTCATTTGGTTATTGTTTATGCCGCTTCTTTTAAAAATATTTTCAAGTTCGATTTACATCCGGTTATACCGGAAGTCGATACCAACTTTGTTATTTTAAATGGAATGGTATATTTTTTACGCTGAATTCGAATAAAACGTGTAATTCTAGGGTAAGTTTGATAACCAACTTGTATACCTATGACGATCGGTTTCTGAGTTAATTTAATTTATAGAAAAAAATATTGTGATCGCAACCGAAATTATAAAAAATCATAACTTCCACAAAATACGACTAAGAGTGTTGAAATTTTTACTAGTAATAGCTGAATATTAGTGCTAACGCCTTGACAAAATTGAATTAAATAATTTATACAGGGCGTTCAAAATAAAATTCTAAAATTGAAAAACTTCAAACACGAATTACCTCGTTTTTTCAAATGGCACCTACTATTTTTTACTTTTTTTAATCGATTCCTTTTTTTATCCTCTTTCGATCTATATGGATACTTCCTATTTTATTTGAAAATTTTGGAATAATTTTGAATTATTACTTAAAATAGGAAGTATCCATATTGATCGAAAGAGGATAAAAAAAGGAATCGATTGAAAAAAGTAAAAAATAGTAGGTGCCATTTGAAAAAACGAGGTAATTCGTGTTTGAAGTTTTTCAATTTTAGAATTTTATTTTGAACGCCCTGTATAAATTATTTAATTCAATTTTGTCAAGGCGTTAGCACTAATATTCAGTTATTACTAGTAAAAATTTCAACACTCTAAGTCGTATTTTGTGGAAGTAATGATTTTTTATAATTTGGGTTGCGGTAGCGATTTTTTTTTCTATAAATTAAATTAACTCAGAAACCGATCGTCATAGGTGTACAAGTTGGTTATCAAACTTACCTTAGAATTACACGTTTTATTCGAATTCAGCGTGAAAAATATACCATTCCATTTAAAATAACAAAGTTGGTATCGACTTCCGGTATAACCGGATGTAAATCGAACTTGAAAATATTTTTAAAAGAAGCGGCATAAACAATAACCAAATGAGCCCAAGTTTCAGAATTGAATTCCTTCTACTAATTCATATACTTCTAATAGCCCATCAACTTGAAAAACCCTGTATATCGTTATGTCCACCCCCAACGCTTCCACCCTCATATCTCAAAATACTTCCTTAACTTCCCATTTACCCCTTTAAAACTAACGATCACTTCATATACTTAAAAAACTATTAAAACTTACTCACTCCACTTTCGTATTTTAGCTGCACCCGTGCTTGTCCACGTATTAGGCATCAAATAGAAATACTTGAATGGTGGTTGACAAAGTAACGTTCATCCCCCTCCGATCCTTTTTGACATACATTCCCAAAATTATCTCTCTCCTACTTTTGGACTTTTTCCCTATGATTTTCCCTCTGAATCTCTTTTGTAAAACATTGTCGCCTTTTTGAACATAACGAAAAAGTAGCTTTAGGATTAAATTTCTTATCTAAGTGCCCTACATTTTTCTGATTCCAATCATATACCGTAGTGGCCTCTATCGAATATAACTTCCTTATTGTTAAATTATATTATTATTATTATTATTACTATTATAAAATAATTAATAATAATCGAAAATTGTACAAGTAGTGCATTCTATAATTCTATTACGTACTTATTATGTTATATAGTTAATCTATCGATTTGTTATTACGTAGTTAAATTGTCTCACAGCATTTATATTCACATACAAAATAGGGGATCGTATGCAAATTGAATTGTCATTTTAATTTTCGTGCGATCCCCGTAGGTATGTATACATTTACGAATATTACGCTTATTTTACAATGATTTGTGATTTTTAAATAATGACTGTAGACAGTATTTTTGTAAAATGAATTAGTTTAAGAGCAGTTGAATGTTTCAATCTTAAAAATATTAAGTATTTACTAGATTATTATCTATTATTGTTATTATACGTACTTAGTCACCTTTTGTTACTGACTATTTTCACTTCAAAGTATTGTAAATAATGATAATTTAATTTTGACTAGATTAGAAGCATGCTCACAAAATACATAAGTGATAAGAGTATCGGTAGGTAGTTGAAATTTTACCTTTTGATGCAATACTTTATTAGAATTGAAGCTTGTACTTCATCTTTGCAGTGATAATATTATTGAAATAAAAAATATTACTTAACTACGACTCACTAGTTTCTGTTTTTACCCTAAGCGTAACTACCTTTAAAGAAATGTAACTAGGTACACAACTACTCGAAAAACAAACGAGAATTAAGGCAAAGGAAACGTTTAAGGGAAATCCAGCCAAAAGCACAAAGTATCATATCAAATACAACATTAAGTCTTTGTAACAACCAGCATCAGCACCAACCGTTTAATTGAAAAAATAGAAGAGCAATTAGGGGGTGATTAGGAACTGTGAAGTTATTGAAATGATGTTGGACTTAAAAAATTACATTCGTTGACTGCAAAAAACTCTAATCATATAAAAAAAAGCACCAAAATTTACACAGTAGACTAATACGAGTCTTAACAACTACATGAACACTTTTAGGCTTTTATAGTTAAGTTGCAGCCTTTTTCTTTTTTTTTTTTTTTTAATATAATATGTTGTTTGAGCTCAGAAAGTTCATAGATACAAATTTTTCAGTACAATGAAATATAAAAGTCGCCCTTTTCAGATATTTTTAAATTGTAATAACAATAACTATGTATATGAAGTTTTAATAAACAAAAGTACGTAGCTATAGTTAGTAATTAAATTTTTGATGGAATCAGTGGCGGATTTACCAGCAGGCTGAATAGGCTAGAGCAGGGATGGCGAACCATTGGCACTCGTTTGAAAATTTTGATGGCACGCACAAAAACAAATTTTTTTAAGTTATCTTTTTTAATAGAAATGAATTAAAAATTATACACTTAATTTATAGTTTGTGATATAAATTTGTAGTACTGATTACCTGCCTTAGTATGTTAACTAGAACCGTCAAATTATACATTTTATTATTAAAATATCGCATGAATTCTTTCGAAGTATATACAGATGCGCATTAGATAAAAATTTTTGCGTATCCAGTTTCGCCTTCTTAAGGTATTTAAATGTTGTTGCTGTCGCAGCGGTCGAATCAAATTTTATTTTATAACCTGATACAATACAATTTGAAAAATTAAATTTAAAAGTCCTTGAGTGGTTAAATTTTAATGAATTAGAAATGGAATTAGTTGAATTTCAGTCAAGTACCATATAGAACCAAAAATTTGTTGATTTAAGAAATTATTTAGAAATTATTGAAAGTAATCGATTATTGGATAAAATAAATAAAATTGCAGAAGATGAAATTCTAACTATACATGAAATTCAGTTCCTGACACGTTTAATTGTTTAAAACTTTAAAAACATTAGCAAAGGCAATTTTATCAATATTTTCATCGACGTGGGCATGTGAATCTCTATTTTCAGAATTAAATTTTATAAAAAATAAATATAGGAATAGAATGACGGATGAGTCGAGCTCTGCATGCGTACCTACTGTTGAAATTAACTAAATATGAACCAGATACTAAATCTTTATCATCTTGTGTACAACAACAAAAATCACATTAAAAACAATTTTTTTTAACGTGAATTTTGTTTCTAGCATATTGCTTTTTCTAAAACATTGATTAATAAAAAATTGTTTAAAGATGAATTGCTTTTGTTTGTTTGTTTAATTATACTTACGTATAGTTTCACCACGCTAACATTTCGAATGAAATTTTATTGTGGCACGTTACCTATTTAAAAAAGAATTTTTATGACTTTGTGGCACGGACATCAAAAAAGGTTCGCCATCCCTGGGCTAGAGTCTAGGGCGGCAGATTTTAGGGGGCGGCAAACTTTGCTCAAAAATTTTTTTGTCTTACAGAAATAAAAAAAAAATATTATCTTATACACGGAAAAAAACGAGGCTCAAAATATCAACAAAAATTACAATATTTTAGTGTTAAACAGTATACTGAATATAGTAATGTCTGTATATGAAAAATTACTAAACGCTTATTTATAAAATATACTATTGCGATTTGGAATTTTTAAAATATTCCAATAGCGTTTAAGTATTACATTTTAAATTTAGTATTTTTACCTATTTTTTAAATTAATAATTGCCATAATTTTTTCTTTAGGTCCACCCACACTATTCAATTAATGTGTAATATGTTTCACCACTTAAATATATCTATTCCAAGTGAAATGGGATCCGAAAAAAAAAATTGCTTAAAAATAACAACAACAAATATTATATAGATATACAGGGTTTTTCAAGTTGATGGGCTATTAGAAGTATATCTACGAATTAGTAGAAGGAATTCAATTCGGAAACTTGGGCTCAGTTAGTTATTGTTTATGCCGCTTCTTTTAAAAATATTTTCAAGTTCGATTTACATCCGGTTAAACCAGAAGTCGACACCAACTTTGTTATTTTAAATGGAATGGTATATTTTTTACACTGAATTCGAATAAAACGTGTAATTCTAAGGTAAGTTTGATAACCAACTTGTACACCTATGACGATCGATTTCTGAGTTATTTTAACTTATAGAAAAAAAATCGCTACCACAACTGAAACTATAAAAAATCATAACTTCCACAAAATACGACTTAGAGTGTTGAAATTTTTACTAGTAATAGCTGAACATTATTGCTATCGTATTGACAAAATTGAATTAAATAATTTATACAGGGCGTTCAAAATAAAATTCTAAAGTTGAAAAACTTCAAACACCAATTACCTCGTTTTCTCAAACGGCACCTACTATTTTTTATTTTTTCAATGGATTCCTTTTTTTATCCTCTTTCGATCTATATGGATACTTTTTATTTTATGTAATAATTCCAAATTATTCCAAAATTCTCAAATAAAATAGGAAGTATCCATATAGTTCGAAAGAGGATAAAAAAAGGAATCGATTGAAAAAATAAAAAATAGTAGGTGCATTTTAAAAAACGAGGTAATTCGTGTTTGAAGTTTTTGAATTTTAGAATTTTATTTTGAACGCCCTGTATAAATTATTTAATTCAATTTTGTCAAGGCGTTAGCACTAATATTCAGTTATTACTAGTAAAAATTTCAACACTCTAAGTCGTATTTTGTGGAAGTTATGATTTTTTATAATTTGGGTTGCGGTAGCGATTTTTTTTCTATAAATTAAATTAACTCAGAAACCGATCGTCATAGGTGTACAAGTTGGTTATCAAACTTACCTTAAAATTACACGTTTTATTCGAATTCAGCGTAAAAAATATACCATTCCATTTAAAATAACAAAGTTGGTATCGACTTCCGGTATAACCGGATGTAAATCGAACTTGAAAATATTTTTAGAAGAAGCGGCATAAACAATAACCAAATGAGCCTAAGTTTCAGAATTGAATTCCTTCTACTAATTCATATACTTCTAATAGCCCATTAACTTGAAAAACCCTGTATATGTGAAAAATTAATACTTTCCTATTGATATTTCTAATGATATTAACAACCTGTTTGAGTGTAGAATAAAAATTTAATAAATTTACACGTAAAAAATTGCTATTGTTGCACAGAATTTTATGAATATTATACATTTCTTAGAATGATGATAATTAAAAAAAAAAAACAATAATGATAATATTGTAACGAATAAAAGCTGTAAATATCAATTCAACGAAAGTTTTCTTAACATTCTAACATTTTTAATCTTAATGAATTCGCATCAACATTTGTTGATTAGGCTGATAAAAATATAATACAATCATAAAGTTGCAATTTAAGAAAATTATTTCCAGTACATCTATACATATATTACTTAAAAAAATTAAAAATGTTTTGTGTAAGGATCTCATTCTCATTCAAAGAAATCCAGAATGACAACAAATGTCTACAAAATTCCAGTATTTAAACACATATTTAATAGTTTTTGTGTCTCGTACAACTGCATCAGACCAACCCTTTTGGCAATTAAAAAAGTGTGGATAAGTAGGGAAATAATTGCAATTTGTGACATTAACAGGTACTATATGTAACTAACTTAACAATCTTACACTTGTTGGCTGCCAGAAACTCTAACGACTTACTTATGCAAAAAAAGATCAAGGATTTACACAATAAATAATATTCGATGCATATTTATAAGTATAACAGGATTGATAACCTATCAATAAAAATATAAAGCATTTTTGCTGTAACAGCACAGCTAAAGGAAAATATCAATTTTATGTCATACTATCTGATGTACTAATCATGGAATTGCCTCATTCTCTGTCTACTAATCAAAAGCATTAGTAATTTTTCTTCATTGTTATCTAACAGTTCTAACACAATCTGGACCCCATAACTTAATCATCGCAACTAAAATACTTATTGTAGTAATAATAGTTTCATAAAAAAATAATTTTCAATATCTTTATAGAAAATAATACAGTAACTCAGTCGAGAGAGATACAATTTAAGCGACTATTATGAGAGCGAAAGGAACGCATTTGTGTATGTGTGTGTAGCTATCGATAGATCGATACTATATCGATAAAGTGCATTTCAAGAGAGCGAATATGGTATTGTGCCTAAATGTGTTGCTGCAATTTTCATTTTCTTAATTCCTCTTTCGTCGATACACCTAATACTTATGTGTCTACCATTTTTTTTATTAATTTTGTACTTTAATTATTGCATCTACGATATTAATTATTGACGAGTTTATTAACCTGACCATTTTATTTTATTTTGTTTTTGAGACTCTCCCCCATATTATGTTTAATATCTAACCAACTACAACATAAAAATGGACGTTCTGTTATAAAATGCCATTATTATGGTATTATTATTATAGGTACATGTTTAAACATAAATTAAAAGTGACTTACCTTTCAATTTCCAAGCCGGTACCATTAAAATGTCCCACAATCACTTCCGGCCTTAACAACAAACTAATTAACACAAATTCTATTGAATTAAAACGCTCCCGTCTCCACTCGCCACGAACCACGGACTCTATCATCGTAAACGTACTTATACGTATTAACACACGCTCGTTCACGACTCCACTGAGACTCTTTAAAAAAAGGCCCGAATTAGGTAAAAACGCAAAGAATGAATCAAACCTTACGCCATCTGCCTTTTAAATCTAATATCAAACAATTTTAGGTAGATAACCTGCAGGCACGATATGACATCTGTCAAATTCAAACTGAATTTGAATTAAACAATAATTAAATTGACATATCGGTAGGTGTACTTATGCAACCAAACTTACACCTACTTTGTTTATAATAATAGCTGTCTTGATTGAAAATCGTTATGGCTATGAATGAATTATTTTGCATTTTTTTTATTTTTTACGCTTCAGGATTAACTTATGAATCGATATCAACAATGCGATCGATATTATTGACACCGGATATGTATACTACGTTAGTATCTAGAATATATAGCAACGAAAATATATAAATATTGTAAAATATGTCTTAGCTGGGGGATGACCGAAAGGGTGGTTGTCAGGCTACAGACATCAAGGTGGGGCACTAACAAGTCCCATAAGGGGATAGGGACATTCAGTCATCCAGAAATATAAATATCTAGGACGGTGAGCATCCAATACAATTAGAAATAAAGAGTTAGAGACATTTTTAAAAAATTTGGGAACTATGAGTTGATTAATGGGGTGGCTGACAGGGCACAGACGTTAAAGGGTGTACCTACAAGTCTCGTTAGCAGATAGGGACTTCCAGTCTTCTAGAATTATGAATATGTAGAAGTTTTAGCATCCAGGACAATTAGAAATGAAGAGTTAGAGACATTTTTAGAAAATTTGGGAACTAGAAGTTAATTAATGGGATGGCTGACAGGGCACAGACATTAAAGGGTGTACCTACAAGTCTAATTAGTAAATAGGGACATCCAGTTTTTCAGAAATATAAAGATGTAGCACGTTCAGTTTAAAGTACGTAGCAGTGAGGAAGTGGAAAATGTTTTAGATAATAGTATAGGGGTAACTGCCAGAATAAAGACTTGAAAGGACATACTGGGAGATTCCATGAAGGGATAGGGACTTCTGGATTTGGTAATTTGTGAAGATACAGCAATCTAAACATCCAATAAGGAAAATTTGGAGATAATTCTGGTGAAGTTCACTTACCGATCCACCAAAAGCAGAGAAACTTGTTCCAATTTTTTTAAAATACAAAAATCAACTCAGAACATTGAAGAAGAAAGTTACATGTCATTAAGAAATGCTTTTATTTCATTGGCAATAACAAAATAGTTTATCATCATAAAATAAGTTGGAAGTAATAACTTCATTGTTCAGTTGTTGTAACTTACTTTAATAATATGTAAAACAAAAGTGTTCTCCAAATCATTTGTAATTTAATTAAATTATACGTAAGTATTATATATGTATAGAAAAACGACTAGACTTCGTGTCTTAATCCTAAAGTCACAACAATATTTATTAGCACCATTGCGATTAGCTTCTCGAATAAAATTACAAAAAATAATTATCACTGGGGTTCTGGAGTCTTTGGTTAATTTTAATTTATTGGCGAATTCATGTTCGCTTCTACTAATCCGTTAGCTTGAAAATTGGGGAAGTCTTCCATGTCATTCTCCATCGCTTCCGCCTCTTCGCCTTCCTGAAGTTCCCTGACGTTCCCTGGAAGATAATCTTTCCAACTCCTAAAGAGATATCTGGTGAATTTCCTCAGTTGACGAAACTTGCAGTAAGTTGCCCCTTCAGCTGACTCCAATTGTTGAGTTTGTATGAGGAATCCTTTCTCTTTGAAAGTTTGTTCCAGTTTTTCCCTTTGAAGGGATTTTCGAGATTTTCGCTTCTTTTGCCTTTGGGCTGCTTCACTGGAAGGGCATAGGGATGACGATGAAATATCTGGAGAGGCTAAAAAATCACTTGGTCCTTTTTTGGCTGAACAGTCCGGACTTCCTGGGTATATCTTCTCGCCACTTGCATGAAGAAAGGCTCCTGTGCTTGATCCCTGAGCATTTACTATCTGTTGTTGTAACGTTTCTCTAGGAAAAAATTCGTAACCCCTCATGCTTTTGTCGCCAGTGCCGCTGTAATAACGAAAATTACCCCCTGAGTCCACTGAGAGCATTTTCTTTTCCTGCAGGGTTGGCTTTGCTCCTCCAGTAAATTTAAATTTTCCTATGCTGACTTCTGTGGCTGGATTATTTTGGTTTTCTGGAGGAATTGGGGGGATGAAGATGGCTGACCTTTTTCTTTTCGTTGGTGTTTTGTCTGCTGAAGGAAGATTCCTTTTGGTTTTCTGGTCAAGGGTAGAATCGTCCTCAACGTCAGTTTTCTTGGGTCTTATTTTCCTTAGGCTTGATGATGATTTTTCTGAGGTAGGTGATCCTTCAGGTGGTGGTCTGGGACTGTGGCTTGGTAGGGTGTAGTTGTTGGTGGCTGCCATTCGTTGGTAGTAAAGTAAATGCTGTTGAAGTGCCATGGGATGAATGAAGACTCCTGCATGGGGCCAGTAGATGTAACCAGCAGGTTGTGTTCCGTTTTCAGGAACCTTGGTGATATCTCCTTCACTTAAACCAGGTAAATTGTTTGGGAAACCTAATCTCGTATTGCCGAAATCAGGAAAAAAAGGGGAAGGGACGGTATCACTAGTTGTTTCACTTTCGTCATCACTTGGAAGTTCGTGTTTCAACTCTAGTGGAAGAACATTCGTTGAAGCACTTGACGAATGTCTTTTTTGTAATCTTATTTTTAGTTGGTTCATGTCACGTATACAAAGGTTAAGAGGCTCGTTGGTGCTGTCCTCAGCTTTGCTCAACGTTTCGGCTGTCTTTTTTTTATTCTCGGAAACCCTCTTGGTTTCTTGTGTCAGTCTTTTTTCAAGTAAACTGCTTATGATTTTATTTTGGACGTCAGTTTTGCTAAGTGATGTGGGTAAAAAGGTGCTCTTGTCTAAATTACTATTACTGTTATCAGTCGTTTTCTTTTTGTGTTCCCGATCAGTGGGATTCTTTGATTCGGGCGTACCAGGAAAAATGGTCCCATAATTCTTGTAAATTAAGTGGCAAATGTCGGCTTTTTTCGGTTTTCTTCCCCGTCTTGGTTTCGTATTGTCCAGGGTCATCTCACCCATATAGGGTAAGTCTTGATATCTCACTATCTTCTCCGATTGGTGGTGAATGTTTGAAGATCTCGAGGAAGAAATATTCCTGGTCATAAAGTCAGAACACGAGGAGGGATTTGAGGTTGTTTGAGAAGAAGCTGCTTCGGTTGTTAGTTTTCTGGTGATTTCATTTTGCATGTTAGTTATTCGTTGCAGCCAGTTTTTAATGGATTCGTTGGTGTCAACTGATTGAATGTGGCTGACAAAGGGGGATTTGGCTTCGCTGAAATCGAAAGGATTTCTGTCCACAGATTGACCTGACGAAGGCTCATCCTCAGTCGAATCGGACGACTGAGGTGATTCCGTGATTATTTTCTCGATGTAAGATTCCAACTTCATTCTTTCCAATGAAGATGGACTGGAATCGTTACTCTGTCTGCAAATGAAGTAAAATTTCCTTTTATTAATATTGATTGATTATATGTATATGTAATATTGTCAAAAATTATAAATTTGATACAGTTCACGTAATAACAGAAATACGATTCAGTTTCTAAAGAGAACTCGAATGAAACGCAAGAGTTATATTTAATTAGACATATGTGTTATTTACATAACACGTGTAATGTGTATGTATGAATGTACGTATGTAAGTGCAGGAATGGTTAAACATAAGTAGGAGTGTAGGACATACTGAGTCATAACAGATGGGCAATCACGACTGGGGGTAGGGGATCTTCTCAAAATAGACACTGTCATCTCTGAGTTCGGATCCTTCCTGTCTTCTAACTCCGAATCCATGTTAATTTTCTCTATAAAAAAATACAAAATTAAATCAATTTTTATAATGTTTAGCTTTGTATATAATAAAAATTGTTTTAAACTATAAATTCATTTCTTGAAAGGGGTTAAAATATATTTATTTTTCCTTTGGGTACGCCAATGGGAAAAGTCATCAAGTTAATGGAAAGACAAGGTCTTTTGCCGGAAGCTTGAAAACGCGGAATTCAAAGATACACAAATACCAATTGTTCACATAAATTTTCTAAATCCCACACACACCAGGAACTGTTTAACTTTTATTATACGTACCTACCTAAGTAGGTATTTACGAAAAAGGAAATGGTTGGTTTTTTGTTAAGTACTAAACACAGAATCAGTGATTGCAAATATGTGTGCTTTGTTAGCGTTTAATTATAAGTAGTAAAATAAACTAATATTGGATTTTTATCTCATTCAAAAACAGCACCGGGCGTCAATGAGTTACCTATCTAACTAAATACATACACAGAAGATCTAATTTGAGATAGATCTAAATAAATACATGAATGAGTCAGTTTTGATTTTTGAGTAGAAAAAGAGAGAAAAATAAATTCTAAATAAACTTTTTAAAACAAATAGGATGTTTTTATTTGACTCCCCAAAGTGTTTGAACATCTTGAAAAATAACGAAGACAGTTACTTAATCTTGACGTAAATTTTTAGTAGGTGAGTGCCACAAAATCGTGGGAGAAAGGCATTTTTCAAAAATATATTTAATGTATTTTTGAACAAATTTCACAATTTGTTGTATTTTTAATATTTAATTTTTTTTTAATCGACTAAATTCAATAATTTGTAACAAGTAGTATTAAATTTATTGTGTTGTTAATTATTATAAATCTGAAAACTATCCTTACATTCAAATAATAACACGTAGATCTATTATTTATTAGAATATTCACCTGCTTTAATTTGTGAATAAAAAATACCATCATGGAATAAAAATATTTCAGTATAATGGATTTTTATTCGATTTGTATTTTATTCCTTAACTGTTGAATCGTAGATACAAATATTTCTAATATCTTTATAAACCAACAGTGTCTACTAGTTTTAAATTTATATTTTTGAATTATTTGAACATAAAATCAATTTAATTAGTTTTTCTATTCTAAAATTAACAAAGAACTTCATCATTTAAAAATTTGTTTAGGTAACGTATATAAACTTGTTAAATAAATATGTAGGTACCTTTCTGTTTAAAGAATATTCCACTTCTATTTTTAATTTTTTAGTAGTAACATTTTTAATAGAAAAAAATTTCCAGGGGAAAACTGGTTTTATGACTTAAATCAAATGTTAAAAAAAAACTGAAAGAAGCAAAATCTTACTAGAAAATAGAAAGTCATTTACTTCATATAAGTCATTAATAACTATTTAAACATCTGTAATTGATTAAAAAAGTTATTGACACCTCTACACTTATGGTATAAGCATCCAAACACTCCTAAGGGAGATAAGAGGTGGCAAATTTTTGTATAGATACTAGAATTTTTTAAAGAATTAAAAATTTGCTATTACGTATTTAAAAAAATTCCTAGGGCCTCCCTTTTGCTTATTAAGACATTTCATACCCCCAAAATCTCTATAGACTTTGCCACCCTAGTAAACAATAAATATATTTTAATGATTATATCGTTTCCAAGATTCTTGTAGGTAATTTTTTTTTGTTTTATTTAATTAAAACTAAGAAATAATTACAAAAAAAAACTTATTTAGCAGGTAGAATCAGTAAATTTTAAAATTTCGGGGGATCCCCTCGCACATGGATACATTCCTAAAACCTTAGCATATCTTACCAAACCAGTTAAAGAATTATGAAAACGTACGAGTCCCCTTAAGTTGTGAAGTTATTTTTCGCATTTTATTTATTTTGATTAAAGCCAAGCAACAATTAGAAAAAAAGAAACTCTTATTAGTCATTACTCGTCAACAAGAAAAGTTAATTATCCTTAAAATTTCCTGGGATCTCCCTTTGCACATAGCAGCTTAAAAAGCTCCAAAAAACCTGTAAGTACTCTTTAGTGGTAAAATTGCTCCTAAACTTCTTTTATTATTTTAACATTTAGTTTATTTAAAAAAAAAACAAAAACACTCAATACTCATTATAATTACTAATTAAAATCACTTACTGTTATGCATTTGTCTTTTGTTAATTTGTATCACAGCCTATAATATGTTATTGTAACTTTAACGGCAGGTATTCCAGGAAATGTGAACGTAGAGATGGTTCAGTTTAAAAAAGGAAACGATAAATCTCAAGCGTTCACATCTTCAATACACGAATAAGTAAATAATAATGCACTGAATCTCAAAAGTCAGTATTCGATGTCAGATGTCATAAAAGTCATAATGACATTATTAATGTAATGACATTTGTATGGTCCATTGTTATGACGAAGCGCACCACGATATTCAATTGCAATTGTCACAAATAAATGCATTACATATTGTTGTCACATCACACAATTACAATTACAATTATCATTGTTGTTGTAGCACTATTTTTTGTTAAATTTATTGTTGTGGCACTCTTTTTTGTTAAAGTTATTGTTGTAGCACTGTATTTTGTTAGAATTATTATTGTAGCACTGGCTTTTGTTACAGTTATTGTTGTGGACCTCGTTTTTGTTAAGTTTGTTGTGGTAGCACTCTTTTTTGTTAAATTTATTGTTGTTGCGGCGATCGTCGATTATTATTATGGCGTTGACGCGTCCGCATGTCATACCGCATCGCATCCGATCGATCAAATCAATTATTTAATCGATCAAAGCCCTCTCTCGGTCTTTCTCTCTCTTTCTCGTTGTTCTCTATTATTAAATGATTAAATCGATATCAGGTGGTCGAGAGTCGCGTGCCGATAAATAAAATAAAGTTAGAGACAGTTCCAGCGGTTACGAGTGTTACTGGCAAAGAAAATCGCCTACTGCGAGATTTTCCTTTGAAGGCGCGCAGCGTCGGAAATAGCCTAGCGTCGCGGCGCTCGTTGCCTTCGTATATTCTGCATTTGGTGGTCGTTGTAACTCGAGATTGAACCTTATTTGGAACTCGGCGACGGCACACGGAGTTATTATTAACACGTTCTTATGTTCTCGTCTATTTGAGTTCGGGAAGTAGTGAATTATTTTTATTTTCACTTATGACTATGGAAGGTCGCCAGCTGTTTGTGCGTGCGCTTGTTTCTATCACTCACCAAATGCACTCGCGTCATCCTTAATGACCATTTATTACACTTTCTTGGACCCACCACATCACAACTTAATCTCAACACAAACTAAATTAATATTCCTAACATCAGGTGGAAAAGAATGCAACAAATTGGACCACAGGCATTCTTGGCACACGTTGGTCTTGAGAATAAATCTTCCTCGTCCTCTCACTTCACCCCAATCGTTTTACCCTCACAACACTTGCTAGTAACTATTTAATCAACACAACAAGCGATTGTAAGCTTTGATAGAGGATCTTAACACTAAAGATTGTAATTTTATAAATTTTCTCAGTATGATATCTACAATACTTTTCCTGGTAACTATTTTTCCTTCCCTCTCAATTGCATTCTCATAATCAAAGTTCAGAAGGTCATCACACCTTTATCTTGGGTCAATCTTCGCTTTTCCCTAATTGTACAATATCCCACCTCCCTAAATATCTCTTGTCAGACTTCTATCCCCCTCTTTATTCCTGTTTTGGCTCCCAATATGCCTCTAACCAATCCTTCGTGTTCCAAAGAATGACTTACCTTTTTGTTCCTCCTACTGACTTACACACTCTTCCAATTTTTTATTTTTTCCAATTTCTTCTTTTTTCCCAGTGTATTCATCGCCTATTTATAATTCAATAATTCAAACCTGACGACCTGAACCTAATTTAGTAAACTTAACAAAATTTTGTTTTATTCAACCCTGATTGTACCTACTATGCATTATCGTCTCAAATCCTAACTTATTATTTTCTTGCTAGGTAAGTTTATTGTTCTTCGCGCCAGTGCATTCCGTTGTATATTTAGTCTTATTTCGAAAACTCCCATCCGGTGGCATCAAAAAGGCGTTCAATCACTGGTTCCGTCGAACAACCGACGCCCTCGACAAGCAAAACATGCCGACAGCTTACCTTCGGGATTTTTAGAATTATTGCGAAAGACTTTCTTCAAATTCGTCAGTGATGTAACTGCGCGAATAAATATAGCAAAAATCAGTCAGAAAGTTTGCGGATCTTTAAATGGATCGATACATTTCTGTCATAATGCGTTTAACTGGTCATGTTGCATACTCGTAATCGGTTAAGTTTATATAAGGAAGTACTTTAAGTTATTAATGGACATTTTAATGGAAACTGAATGTCGAAAATTACAAATAATTTATTCAATATTATCTATATTATGAAACTTTCTTAAGTTTGTGTCTTACTTCTTCTGATGGTATCAAATCTCAGTGGGGATGAAGGTAAGGGACGAAACACTTAAATCATCGAATGAAGACTGGAAAAACTTTGGCGGTTGTTGCAGAACGAACAAAATAGCTCAAATTACAATTTTAAAACAATGTCACAACATTATTACTCCTGCATTAAAACGTAAGTTACTTGTATCAGGTCCAACAGTTCCCCACATGTACTGTTTGCCCAAGATACATAAACCAGGTAAGTCAGTGCGACCGATTGTCTCTGCAATTGGTTCACCGACTTATAAGCTAGCCAAATGGTTGACAAATGAATTCAACAACCTCCCAATTAAACCACCTAGTTTTTCATTTAAGAATTCAATTGAATTCATAAACAAAGTCAAAGATATTAAGCTCAAAGACGGTGAGGTTATTGTTTCATTTGATGTTTGTTCCCTTTTTCCAAGTGTGCCAGTTCCGCTTACTTTGACATATTTAGAGGATTTACTTAAAGAAAATGGTTTCTCCGATGACATTGTAGCTGAGTACATTACTCTAACTTCAAAGTGCATGCGGCAAAATGATTTTCAAATAAATGGTTGCTTCTACGAACAGAAAGAAGGAACAGCTATGGGCAATTCCTTATCACCCTTCATAGCCGATCTATTCATGAGTCGTTTTGAAAGTTTTTTCCTCGAATATGGCTTACAATTAGATACGTGGACGACATTTTCGCTATCTTCGATTTGAGCTCCAGAAGTCTCCAAGACTTTCTTGATGTTTTAAATTCACGTTTCCCTTCGGTCAAATTTACTGTTGAATTGGAGAAAGATAGAAAACTACCATTTTTAGATGCGCTGGTTATAAGAAATGGGAATTGTTTAGAATTTGATATCTATAGAAAACCCACTAATACCTCTAGATTTATAATCAACGACTCTAATCATTGTGTTCAACATAAAATGGCTAGTTTTAATTTCCTTGTACATAGATTGCTTAGTTTTTCTCTTAGTAAAAGTAGATATCATAAGGAACTATGTACAATTAAGAAAATTGCGACTGACAATGGTTACAATAGTAACTGTAAATCATTGATAAATTAGTTAATAAGTAATACAGTTCAAGTGGTAACTCCCTTCAAACTTTCCTCGGTAACCCCAAGGATAAAATTCCTTTCTTAGAAAAGTCGGGGATATATGAAATTAGCTGTAATTACTGTAGTAAAAAATATATTGGACAAACTAGACGATCGATCCAAACCAGGTTCAAGGAGCATTTAGCTCATGCACGGTTTGGTAGAGCCGAAAAATCTAGTGTTGCCCAACATATTCTTACTGAAGAACATAATATTAATATTAATAATCTTAAATTAGTTAAGGAAGTTAGGAATAATTGTCTACTAGATAGTTTTGAAAGTTTATACATTTGTAAAAATAACCAAATTTTACTTAACAACGACAAGGGCCCTATCCCTGGATCGCCGCTATTTAGTTTAGTTTAATTATCATCTTTTGTTATTGTCAAGGTCCATTTAACATCATCACCATTGCTGCTGAACCATGTTCACTGAACTTAACAAATTTCATTATATATTAGGGGTAGTTCTCTTTTAGGTTTAGTTCACTTCAGTGTCTGAAGAAGGTAACCCTTGTTACCGAAAAGTGCTTCGGACAACTAAAAGTGTCGTGTTTTGGCGTTAGGGTTTGGGCTATTTTGTTCGTACTTAAATCATCCCTAAGCTCCATCATCTTCGTCCCAAGGCAGTTTTGGTACTCACTTACTATAATATGGTTTCCTGTTGTCTTCACAGGCATAATTTCTTACACCACCTAAGAAGTCGTTTTTAGGCATCCAGAAGGGCACCATCCCCATCCATACCTGCTGTTTAACGTGCCCTCTTAACTCATATCGTATATATAGTATTTCAACCAGAGAATCTGTCTGGTCACTCATCCAAGAACTAACCTGATCGAGCGTTGCTTAACTTCGATACCAATTGATCGACATCTACATAAGCTACTGTGCTATTCAGATCGACAGTCTTATTAGGTACTAAGTATGTATAAACCCTTAAATGTTTCACACCTAATACCAACTTACACATATCTTTTTTTGTTGATTTTTTTCTACAAAATTCTCATTCTTATGATATAACTGCTTCTGATGAGTAGTGAGTAGGTAAAGTTAATAAAAGTCCCCCAAATTGTACAGGACTCTTGTAGCATCCATTTGGTCAGTTGATCAGACGCAAATTGTTATTAATTTTTTAAAGCTACTAAAATATATTCCAAAGTATCGTCATATCATAATAATTTTTTTGTTAATAAGTATATCAGTAAAACTTTTTTGACAAATTTTCATTTAGAACTATTTGGAGTTGGTAGGTACTTATTAAGAAAATAATTCTGTAGCAGATAAAAGCGTTCTTGTTTTTAAACAACCATAAGTTATTGTTTATTAGATTTCGTATCTGTCTGATCCATTTTGATCCATGGCCAATCCACCTGATTTCCACATTTTCAAGATTCCAAATCTCACCATCTTACTTATGTTATTCCATTATTCTAAATTTGACTGCTTTTGGCATTGGTGCCAAGGCAAAAAATTATTTCAGTTCGTTCACTATTACGAACCGACCAACAGCATATCATGTTTACAAGAAGAAAAAAAGAAAAATATTAACGATAGAAAAATATTGCGTTGCCAAACTACTTTTTTTACAACATGTAGGCAGATCAGTATGACGTAAACTAATTACACGGGTACATACGGATAAATACCTAATACTCGTAAATATTTGTCCATGTATTATTACTGGTACGTGTTGGGAAATAGGCTGGAAAGTAATTAAAATGATCGAACCAAATTTATTACGATTATATGTTGGTATACCTTACCTATCGACATATGGTTGATTTCGATAAGTTTTATTGCTGCTAAACTTTTCGTAGTTTATAATCAAAATATTTTTTCTCTCTCAAAGATGACACAAACATCATTCCAAATAAGTATCTTTAGATATTTAAATATAGTTTGAGGAATGCTAAGCAATTACACAAATGATACCATCCCATTATTTATTTTTAAATTTTTTTATTTATTGGTGTATCCGTTTAAAAAAGTTGTTTATTTAAAATCGAATTACATATTTAAAGATCAATCGATTTTATTTCCTACAAAACTTTTGGATTTACGTATCGATCTTGAATAAATTCTACAACTTTAAGACTCAAATTATCTTGTTCTTGTAATTTTATCTTATACTGTCTTAGTTTTTCATATTAAGCAATATCAAGACTAACAGGGTCGCATTTACGGGGAGGTAATAGGGGTAATTACAAATATTTTTATAGTATCTCCTCGACGTCAACTAGGCCCCTATTTTAATTACTTACTTATGCTCCTGCTGAGTACTGCACTAATTTATAGCCTAAAAAAACTAGTCTTAAATATTTATTTTAACGTTAAACCTCCGCCCCCCTTCCAGATTCCAATCCTGGATGCGCCACTGGACTCTAACCATGAAAAGGACTAGTTCTCAATGAGAACTGGAAAGGTTCTCATTATTCTTTCTTTTAAAGTTTATCTGATTATCTTATTATTTAAATAATTTACTACCGATTTGTTTGGTTTTATACTCAGAAACCGTTGAATGAATCATAGGATAAAAAGGAGACCGCATCAGAATTATTCGCACATTGAACCTACTCGCGGTTGTCTCCAGATATTAAAATTATTATAATTATCACTGAGTAATATCCGGCTTTAAGTGTCTTAGCAAGGTGATTTCATGCTTGTCGCTAGAACCGGATCATAACCATTTAGAGATTTAATAAAACGCAGCATCGTTTCCTTTATAATTATATAATCGCCCATACAAAGCGAGATGCTGTAGGTATGTACTTACTAATGCACTGACTTGATGATGGTCAGAGCAGAAACTATGACCGTGTGTACGTTGCAGTATGACAACCAATTGCCTCTTGGTCTCTTAATTTATTACGCATAAGCACTTAAGTCATCCAGGAACATGAAGCTCCTTAAATTTCTTATCATTATTTGCGATTACGAACAACGTTTAAGTATTTAAGATGAAGATTACACATTTAAATTATTAAGGACAACGTCAGCGAGATTTGAATGAAACTTTTAACTAAAAAGGCACTTATATACAGTGTACGAAAATGATTAGTTTCTGTTAAATAGTGATATGCCGCTGTCATCAATAAGAATGCGTATTTAAGGGCGGCGCACGCACACTGCACCGGCTGGCTATTGGACGTATCGCGAAGACACGCCCACAGTCACGCCCACGTTTGAGCACATACATGTAGGAAGCAGCAAACGTGTGGCGTAAAGTATCCTATTTCGCACTCTGTATATGCGTTTAAAAAATTACTAACAAGTAAGAGGAACGATAGGTACCTCGTTTATTTTTAACTCAGAGACGAATAGGACGTTGGAGGAACTTCAAAAACACTTAAGAATGTTAAATGTCCTACTCGTTGTTACTTTTAACTTTGGAACTTGTACTTGCTTAGCATCCCTTAATTAAAAATTGTTATTAAAGTAAACTTGTATCGAAATTTTGTTAATGATTTTATCTTAAAATATTAATAGACAAATGTGCCTGGTAAACATCCCACAAAAAACTCAAAATAACAAAACGACTGTCATATTTCCTTAGAACGTTTTTATGTAGGTACATGTATTAGGTATGTAAAAATATAGCGGCCGTTTATTTTTATTTTCGAACCAGTTCTTGATAATATTATATGTATTAGGTACCTTTACGATACCAGGCAAATAAAAAAAAAACATTTTGTTCATAAAACTATGTTTGTGTATGTAGAAGTCGGTCAATTTTTGAGGTTGAGTGTTTGCAATTGTTGGCAGCTGTTCTATTTAGATCAACTCATCTCGATAGTATTTCACATTGTGAAAAAGTATTTGATGCAACTTCCTCGACGATCATTCAAAATAAAAATAAATTTTACAAGGCGTAAATTCTGTTTATTTTAAAACACAATAAATGGTGCCGTCTTTAGGTAACAAATTTTTACTTCTTGTGTTGTAATCAAAAATACTTACTAAAGAGTAAATATTCTTAAAAAGATTTGGCCTACACAAAATTCTCACTCACTCACTCGTTCACCGATAATTTTGATTTTAATTATCAACAAAAAATGGCACAAGACCATTTAGCACTTCATCATGTAATTTAAACATTTGTTGAAAACTGAAGTGTAGACCACATATCATTGGCTCCTTTTTAAGGTTTCACTATATCTAAATAATTATGGTAGAAGATTCCGCAAGAATTTTAATTACAAATTTGGAATTTCGTTTATCGTTTTTTTTTTCCTTTCAGGTGCATAAAAAATTTGGGTTATTTAAGTAACGACCATTTTTATAAGCATAAATTGGTTAGTTATCTGAACCTTTAAATGTCCAATGACTCAAAATATACTAAACAGTTAGTTAGTAGATTTGGTGCCAAACTTTTGAAAGTAAATACAGAAAAACGATAAATTTGACAAAAATAATAATTTTCATATCTAACTTATCAGAAATGATTTTATTGGACTTCAAATTGTCATTGCAAATGTTCAACAAACAAAATAATTCTTCAGTCCTGATAAATTTAATTTGAGTTACCTAAATATATAACATTATAAGTTAAAAAACTTAGATTTGGTTGAAACTATTAACTCAAAGGGCATTTATATACAGAGTACGAAAATGTTTAGTTTCTGTTAAGTTGTGATATGCCGCTGTCATCAATAAGAATACGTATTTAAGGGCGGCGCACGCACACTACACCGGCTGGCTATTGGACGTTTCGCGGAGACACGCCCACAGTCACGCCCACGTTTGAACACATACATGTGGGAAGCAGCAAACGTGTGGCGTAAAGTTTTATTTCGCACTCGTATATGCGTTTAAAAATTACTAACAAGGAAGAGGAACGATACATCGTTTATTTTTAACTCAGAGACGAATAGGACGTTGCAGGAACTTCAACTCCCCCAATAGATACGTATTTTGCTTATAAAAACGTCATATAAATTTTTACACTTAAAAATAATCAAATTTGAATTGATTTTAATTCAATAATGACAAGCACTATTTATAGTTATTGCAATTGAAGAATAACTGATAGGGGCAATTTTTTACAGTTTATTGCTTTAAAACAAGTATGGTGTATTATATAAATATGATAAGAAACAGCTTAAATATTGGAACTAAAATAAAATCCGCATTAGTTGTTGTATATTTTCGTACTCTGTATATCATCTGTCATTTAAAAATAATTCGGAGGCACCTTTTCCAAAATTATTTCATCTACTTTAGTTCCGAATATGAATTACCTACCTGCCACATAAATAAATAAGTAGGTAAATATAATGGGACAGGAAAGAAGATTAATTTTATTAACGTAAATAAATTTGAATTTTGAAAAATGTGTAATAATTTAATGCGGAAATATTTAAACAGTAGGATTTCGTATGTATTTATTTATGTAGATACGTATTTTTAAAAAATTACGTAAAAATGATTACATAGATAGATACTTAAGAGAGAGATAGTAAATCAGCCTTCATTTTTTATGCAAAATATCGATTTATAGATCGGAATAAATTATAATTGCTTGTGTCTAAAACAGATGGCAATGTAAGAGGAGTGTGTGGGTTACTATATCCTTATTCATACAACTCGTTCTTTGCCTTTTTTAAAAGTTGCAAATGATTTCTGTACACCTGCAACCAGAATTAACATAAGTACCTAAAGATATTTCTTCGTTACAAACAATGTTAAAGTTTCTTCTAAAACAAAATATGTACATACAAGCACCTAGACACCATTCATGTAAATACCCATTACGATACAATATACAACAACGTAGGTACATACATACATGTACGTATACAAAAAGATAAGCAAATTCATTTATTGTACCTACTCAGTGTTACTTTTAGTTTATCAATAAAATTGATTGGCCAACCACTTTTGGAAATCTTTTAATTTTCTATAACAGCATTTCGTACGTAATACCTACTTCTAAAGAATTATAAACCCAACACTCTTTATAAGAAAAGAACAGGGTTGTTTCTCTTTGGATTTGCGATGATATGGAGCTTGAAATTTAATAGAAATGTTCCCCAGACAAGTCTATTGTACTACAAAATAAAATAATAAATGTTATCGATACCTAATATTTATTAATAATTATGTAGTTACCATTTTAATTTTGGTATCAACGTCTATAAATTTGATTAGTGATGCAGAATCAGAAACAGTCCCATTTAGAATAACGGGATAACACGAGATAAAATGAAATTCTAAAAATCAGGTGTTTTGGCCGTTTATAAAAATGGATCAGACAGATACGAATTCTAATAAACAAAAGCTTACAATAACCTATGGTTGTTTCAAAACAAGATCGCTGTCATCTGCTACAGAATAATTTTCTAAATAAGTACTTATCTACTTCAAAAAAAAATTAAAATTTGTCAAAAAAGTCTTAGTGATGTATTAACAAAAAAATTATTGTGATATTATAATACTTTGGAATATATTTTAGTAGGTTCAAAAAATTAATAAGAGTTTGAGTCTGATTAACTAACAAAATAGCCCAAACCCTAACGCCAAAACACGACACTTTTAGTTGTCCGAAGCACTTTTCGGTAACAAGGGTTACCTTCTTCAGACACTGAAGTGAACTTAACCTAAAAGAGAACTACCCCTAATATATAATGAAATTTGTTCAGTTCAGTGAACATGGTTCAGCAGGAATATTGATGATGTTCAATGGACCTTGACAATAACAAAAAATAATAATTAAAGTTGACTAAATAGCGGAGATCCAGGGATAGGACCCTTGTCGTTGTTAAGTAAAATTTGGTTATTTTTACAAATGTATAAACTTTCAAAACTATCTAGTAGACAATTATTCCTAACTTCCTTAACTAATTTAAGATTATTAATATTAATATTATGTTCTTCAGTAAGAATATGTTGGGCAACACTAGATTTTTCGGCTCTACCAAACCGTGCATGAGCTAAATGCTCCTTGAACCTAGTTTGGATCGAGCGTCTAGTTTGTCCAATATATTTTTTACTACAGTCATTACAGCTAATTTCATATATCCCCGACTTTTCTAAGAAAGGAATTTTATCCTTGGGGTTACCGAGGAGAGTTTGAAGGGAGTTACCACTTGAACTGTAGGCAATGCGAAAACCAAGTTTACGAAAAATGCCTTCGAATCCTCGAGTAAATCTTGGCTCGTATGGCATAGTAATAAACTTGGTCTTACTGGTGTCTGTTTGAAAAGTCGAAGATCTTGAAACAGAATTCTTAAATTTAATCTTATTAACTAATTTATCAATGATGTTACTATTGTAACCATTGTCAATCGCAATTTTCTTAATTGTAAATAGTTCCTTATGATATCTACTTTTACTAAGAGGAAAACTAAGCAATCTATGTACAAGGAAATTAAAACCAGCCAT
Organism: Agrilus mali; assembly: GCA_029378335.1. NCBI lineage: Eukaryota > Metazoa > Arthropoda > Insecta > Coleoptera > Buprestidae > Agrilus > Agrilus mali. The sequence goes on along the minus strand of CM055657.1, from coordinate 2,426,971 downwards.
TTTATGTTGAACGCAATGATTAGAGTCGTTGGTTATAAATCTAGAGGAATTAGTGGGTTTTCTATAGATATCAAATTATAAAGAATTCCAATTCCTTATAACCAGCGCATCTAAAAATGGTAGTTTGCCATCTTTCTCCAATTCAACAGTAAATTTGACCGAAGGGAAACGTGAATTTAAAACATCAAGAAAGTCTTGGAGACTTCCGGAGCTCAAATCGAAGATAGCTAAAATGTCGTCCACGTATCTAATTGTAAGCCATATTCGAGGAAAAAACTTTCAAAACGATTCATGAATAGATTGGTTATGAAGGGTGATAAGTAATTCCCCATAGCTGTTCCTTCTTTCTGTTCGTAGAAGCAACCGTTTATTTGAAAATAATTTTGCCGCATGAACATTGACGTTAGAGTAATGTACTCAACTACAATGTCATCGGAGAAACCATTTTCTTTAAGTAAATCTTCTAAATATGTCAAAGTAAGCGGAACTGGCACACTTGGAAAAAGGGAACGAACATCAAATAAAACAATAACCTCGCTGTCTTTTAGCTTAATAAGTCCCTGAAGAAGGTAACTTTGTTACCGAAAAGTGCTTTGGACAACTAAAGTGTCGTGATTTGGCGTTGGGGTTTGAGCTATTTTGCTCGTTCTATAGCAACCGCCAAAGTTCTTCCAGGCTTCATTTTTCTGATTAACTGACCAAATAGGCATGCTGCTAGAGTCCTGTACAATTTGGGGGACTTTTATTAACTGTACCTACTCACTACTCATCAGAAGCAGTTATATCATAAGAATGAGAATTTTGTAGAAAAAGATCAATAAAAAAAGATATGTGTAAGTTGGTAATAGATGTGAAGCATTTAAGGGTTTATACATACTAAATATCTAATAAGACTGTCGATCTGTATAGCACAGTAGCTTATGTAGATGCCGATCAATTGGTATCGAAGTTAAGCAACGCTCGATCAGGTTAGTTCTTGGATGAGTGACCAGACAGATTCTCTAGTTGAATATACTACTATACGATATGAGTTAAGAGGGCACGTTAAGCAGGGATGGATGGGGATGGTGCCCTTCTGGATGCCTAAAAACGACTTCTTAGGTGGTGTAAGAAATTATGACTGTGAAGACAACGGAAAACCATATTATAGTAAGTAAGTACCAAAACTGCCTTGGGACGAAGATGATGGAGCTTAGGGATGATTTAAGTGTTTCATCCCTTACCTTCATTCCCACTGAGATTTGACACCATCAGAAGAAGTAAGACATAAACTTAATAAAGTTTCATAATATAGATAATATTGAATTTTTTTTTGTAATTTTTGACAATCAGTTTCCATTAAAATGTCCATTAACAACTTGAAGTACTTGCTTACATAAACTTAATCGATTACGAGTAGGTATGCAATATGACCAGTTAAATTCATTATGACAGAAATGTATCGATCCATTTAAAGATTCGCAAACTTTCTGACTGATTTCTGCTATATTTATTCGCGCAGTTACATCACTGACGAATTTCTTCTTGATCCTACTATAAAAAGTGGTGTAATAAACTATGACAGTGAAAACAACATGGTAAGTAAGCACCAAAACTTCTATAAGACGAAAATAGTAGACCTTAGGAAGGGTTTCTATCTTTCAAAATGTTTCTCTGCGTCCCTTGCTTTCATCCTCAATAAGATTAAGCACCATCAGAAGAAAAAATTTCCAATTTAAACTAAAAAAGTAAGATAACTAACTATCTTCATGTGAGAGAAGAAAGAGGCCTTTCTATCAGTTTGACAAGAGCCTCATTACGTGAAGGAACCCATAAATAGGTAATTATGGTTTTAATAGAGTTTGAAATTTATTACAATATCTATGAAAATTCGAACGAGGATAAAACGTCAGTAAAAGGCTTTTGAAATCATCACGCTCCAATTGCAACCAGCACTTAATAGGTCAAAATCATTTTATTATACACTCTATCATAAATTAATTTGCAATTTAAAGCAACATTAATGGCAACAAATTTCAGAATAAACGCATTTCTAAACCACACCTTGCCAATGCATTTATTGTTTTTCCTTATTACGTAAACAAGTAAAATACTGATTTTAACGGTTTTACAACTAAACGGAATTATAATAATACATAAATATGATACGAAAGTGGTACCTACAGACATAACAATGAAACAAGAATAGAAATATTCATTATTTATTAGAATTGCAATTGGAGATATTTAAAGTCTCTACCATAAATGTAAATAGCAATTAAACAGTTAAGTATATTTATATTTAAATGAAATGATAACTTTCCCGGAAAATTCATTAGCATCTTCAACGCCAGGAAAATAAAAATAAATTACAATACAGGAAGCAATTTCAATACATTAGAGTTATTTATACACACGTACATATTTAGACATGGCGTAGTTACATTGGCTCTAACTTCCTTTGAAGCTTTGAGGTTCTTTGAAGAGCATCTCTTTTTAGCTTAAATGCTAGATACTTGCTACTGTCTGTTCCATGGTAATTCAGTTTTTTGACAAAACTCCAACATTGTTGTCTTTTAAGTCAGTTCGTTGGTGAAAAGAGAAAAAGAAGATAAAGGAGAAAATAGAAAGAAGAACGACAAGCTTTAAGGTCCTAAAACTGAATAATAGTTTTGATCGAATCTAAAAATATATTTATTTTGATCCTTGGTTGATGAGATTCATTCATGAAATAGAAGCATCCAAACTGAAGACCAAAAACAATAATCTTGAACTTTGACCAATAAATTCAAGTTATGATTGTAATCAATCAACCACAGTTGGTTTTCCAAAAGTTTTTGATGATTTCAGTAGGTTGTCACAATAATTATTTGATTTTTTTATTATTTAATTGTCTAAATATATCCTGGGGTTGAAGAAACAATAGACACGATTTAGATTTACGAATAGTTCTTTGAAAGCACATCAACATCCAAAAAATTTCAGGCAAAAATACAAACTACAAAAAGGAAATAAAAATAGGAAGTCTTCGAAAATTCCTAATATTAAGACTACAATGCTCATATCAGTTTTTTAACGAATCCAAAAGGGGTCTATTTAGTTATCTAACCTTCCAAATGTTTCCTAGGATTCGAGAAACATAATAAATTTTAGACTTGAGCATATTTAATTAAGGAAGCGTAAAAAGGTGCCAAATATTAAAACTAAAATATACTACAAGGGGGAAATAGAAATTGTAAGTTCCTAAACATTCTTAAGATTGAGACCACAGGGGGTCTACTTTAGTTTTAGAACGAATCCAAAAAGTATCTACTTGGTCATCTAAACCTTCTGAATATCTCTTGGGGTTGATGAAATGTATATTTAGTCTTGGGTATATTTCTTTGAGAAATAGTCAAGAAGGTGCCAAAAATTGTCAGATACAACTAAAATATACTACAAGGGGGATATAGAAATTGGAACTTCCTAAACATTCTTAAGATTGAGACCACAGGGGGGTCTACTTTAGTTTTGGAACGAATCCAAAAAGTATCTACTTGGTCATCTAAACCTTCTGAATATCTCTTGGGGTGGACGAAATGTATATAATAAATTTTAGTCTAGGACATATTTCTTTGAGAAATAGTCAAGAACTTGCCAAAATTCTTCAAGCAAAACTACAATATACAGAAGGAAATAGAAATTGGAAGATTGACCTTCTGAGTATCTCCTGGGGTCGAAGAGACGCAATAAATTTTGGTCTTCAATACATTTCGTTAAGAAAACAGTAAGATCACACGAACCTTCAGCCAACAATACAAAGAACAAGAAAGAAATGGGCACTGGATGTCTTTAGGAATTCTTAACACTGAAAAAGATCTCCAAAGATTGCAAAAATTAAGAAGTCTTCAATTGGATCTTGTAACTGTCATAATTGAAAGAAGACTAGATCTTCAAATGAAGGAAGATCTTTCATGGTTTTGATCTTCAACGTGATGTCTTCCAGTAGAAATGCTAAAGTAAACGGTGCAGAAGTTTTAATTCTGTTGATATTTTATCCCAGTTATAAAATTCAAATATTCCTCCTCTTTTGGTGAATAGAAAACAAAGTATTTCCTTATTTTTTTTTTTTGAATCATCTTTAGATACCTACATCAGTTTATTTACCTAGGTACCTACTTAAAAAAAAAAAAAAAATTTGTTTGTCTAAAATCATCAACCAATTAAGAATTTTTTATTAGACGTCTTTTTCCATTCGATATAAAACGGAAAGAACACAATAAAAGTACGTATGAAAAAATAGTTATTGTGGAAATGTCCTGTCATTAATAAATTACAATTCGTCTGAGGAACCAATTGACTAAATAATTACAAATGACTGTTAATAGGTAGATACATACCTCGTATTTTAGATTAAGGTCCATGATATTATTAGAACTGGCAATGACAACAGTACCTATTAAATCATAGTGAGGATGTCGTAACTATTAACTGTTAAAATCCCAAGTCACTTGCGAACAAAACTCGCGCGAAATGTCACATCGAACATCAGCCAATCATCATCACTATCATCTTTGTATGTACGTACGTATGTATGTATCAGTAACTCACTAACAAAACAAAACAAAACAAAACGTTTTCGCGTAATTATTTTATCAAAGGCGACGGTGCGTGCGTGCAATTGTTCGTGCACTCGCGATTGGTCGGCTGATACGAAAGCATGCACCGATAGTTGATGCTGCACCGAGCCGAGCTTGCTGTCGATGATGCATCGGGAAATTAAATTTAGAAGAAGTATGCGCTTTCAAGAAAACGTCTCTTTTCCGTTGCAAGTCTCAATTTACTGAATTAATCACGTAAATACTTTGAGAATGTGTAGGTTTTCGTTCAGGGCGGGCATAAGTGGGAAACCGGTCTTTCCACCACGGTCTCCTCAACACCCAACGATACGTTCGTAATAAACTAATTAGCCACTTAAGTCATAAATGCGCAGTTGTACGTAGCAAACGTCGCTAAAAATGAATGAATATCCATTAAAACGGAACCGATTCACGTGGACCAAAGATTCAAAACAATATCAAAAAGTTTTCAAAAACCCAATTACCTACAGATAAAATTTTAGAAATGCTTCTAGAAATCTGTAAACTGGTCCATGGGCATAATTTCAACCTTTTAATTGAGGTGAAAAGGCATAGAAGGTTAAAAGGACCTCCAGTCAGATTTTTAGAAATCTAACAATAAATTATTACTTTTACTTCAAAATTTTGGGGTGGCAAAATACTATTGGACAATAATTCTGGAGCAGCACCTGCCACCCTTTTGCTCCCCCGAATAATGCAACTTGGCTAGTCATGACACGATAGGTACATTCTAAAATTTATTTTATTCAGAATTCCAAAAAAACTTTCCAGAAATGTGTGGGTTGGTCTACGAACGGAACTTCAACTTTTTATGCGGGGTGGTGAGGCGTATCTAATGAAGGTCTAGGGGGCATGTGTAAGGAAAGTTCAGGTCTTCCCCCTAACATTTTAACAAACTAGCATTAAGTTGTTAGGTTCTCAAACTATTTTATTTTTTATTTCAAAATTTTGGGAAGGCAAAATATGTATCTACTGAGTTGGACAATTCTGGGAAAGCAACTGCCATCTCTTGCTAAACTCAAACTACCGCATTGGAGTGGTCCTTTTCGTCCTTTTATAATATCCAGGTTGCTACTAAAATCACATCTCCAATTCCATAACTATCACAATGTTGGTAATGGACAAGACTAAGTGAAGAACTGATCCATTGTGGACCCAAAGTATTGCATCACTTTCTATATAGTCTAAACTTTACGACTTGTGATTTTGAAAACAATTGTATTGTCCATAAGTTGTCGGTGGAAAAGTCAAAAAATCATAACTGAAGAGGAACTACCTACTAAGTAGGTACTTAGGACTTTCTTCCGTTGGATACTTAACACTATCGACATAATAATTTCTTTCATTTCATTACACTTTTCTCAGTTGCAACCAAAACATTTTTATTGTCCTTGATAAACTTCCATCACCATTACGATAATGTTCGATCATTTGGGGAAACATTAAGTGAAAAACATTTATCCATTTTGTTGTATCATCTTCCCAGCAGTCCAGAATTTACTCCTTGTGATTGTAGACTCCTCACTATAATTTTTCAATTGCCAGTGAACAGGCCAAAAAATCGAAGCTGAGGAGGAACTAAAATTAAGTGCTTGGAATTTTCATCAATTACGATAACTGACACAATATTCTTTTATCCATTTTGTATCTATGTTACAGTATCGTAAAATATGGTTTTTACTGTGGACAGCAACCCTTGATTTTCTTACCTACCTACATGTTTATCCAGCTTTGGATAAAGTTACCTCCATATGGTTTCTTCCTCTTTCTTCTTATTTTATTATTATTTCTTCCCTTCTTCCTTTGGCTCGTCCCTTTATTTCACTTCCTCCTACTTCTTCCATCTCCACCACTTCCTCGTCGTTCTCTTTTTCTTCCATCTCCTCCACTTGTTCGCCCTTCTCTTCTTCTTCCATCTCCTCCACTTGGTCGCCCTTCTCTTCTTCTTCCATCTCCTCCACTTTTTCGTCCTTCACTACTTCTTCCATCTCCTCCACTTCTTCTTCCATCTCCTCCACTTCCTCGTCGTTCTCTTTTTCTTCCATCTCCTCCTCTTCTTCGTCCTTCTCTTCTTCTTCCGTCTCCTTCACTTTCATCCTTCTCTTCTTCTTCCATCTCCTCCACTTCCTCGTCGTTCTTTTTTCTTCAATCTCCTCCACTTCTTCGTCCTTCTTTTCTTCTTCCATCTCCTTGACATCCTCATCCTTTCCTTCTTCTTCCATCTCCTCCACTTCTTCGTCCTTCCCTTCTTCTTCCATCTCCTCCACTTCCTCGTCGTTCTCTTATTCTTCCATCTCCTTCACTTCCTTACCCTTCCCTTCTTCTTCCATCTCCTTCACTTCCTTACCCTTCCCTTCTTCTTCCATCTCCTCCACTTCCTTACCCTTCCCTTCTTCTTCCATCTTCTCCACTTCCTCATCCTTCTGTTTTTCTTCCACCTCCTCCACTTACTCATCCTCCTTCTTTCCCTCGTAGTCCACTTCTCTCATATAGTTAACCAAAAGTAGTAAAACTCTGATGGTCTTGATTTCACAGCTTTGAGCAAAAAATTAAAACTACACCCCTAGTTTTTATCTTGGTCTGGTTTTTCGAGTTTTGGTCTTGTTAAGCAGAATTCATTTGATATTAGCATTACCAACACAATATTTGAAACGAAGTGGTTGACGAATCCAAAGAAAAATAGGAATTGATAAAAAGGAATTCTTTTAGAATTGAATGGCTCCAAAAAGAATATTGAAGTTAATCTTTTTACCACCACGAGAGCCATCTTCAAGACTTTTCTAATATTGATGATGAAGAATCCCATTACAAACACACAACGAAATATTGTTGGTGTAAAGTCCAAAAAATCAAGTAAACTAACCATATTAATTTTGTGGTCAATTTGGTTTAGACTAAACCACTTTGTGGTGTTGGTTTTAAATCAGTTATAGTAAACAAAATCATTATTCAAAATTGTTTTCTCCTTTTCACAAAAAATACGTAATTACATATTTGCTTATGCATACGATAGAAAACTAAGAATGAGTCACAGCCTTGGTAACATACATTATTGTACATTCATATGTACGTAAAACACCTACTTATATTTTATTTTTATCGTTTTCAGGTAAGTAAATTTTAACTGAACGAAAAGGCATAATTCCTACACCTTTCCTCAGCAATTTGGCAAATACTTAAGGAGCCTTCACATAAACAAAACCGTTCGAAAACTAGGTCAGAACAACAAACTGACAGCCAAAATAAACTTTATTTACATCACTTTGTTACGGTAACGATGGAAGGCCCTGTCTAAGATGCTTGTTTCACTGCCTGTAATTATCCTTAAAACCATTTGTCATAGAAAATCATCTTGGCTCAAAATAGCAAAGGAATATAAGTAAAATAAATTCTTATTACTTGTACTCAACTGTTCAGTACCTACCTATAGTGTCATGTTTAATTGGGATCTATTCAAATTGGACACTTGTCGTTTATAACTATATTATGAGTAATGATGCACTTAAATATAAATATGTATATCCTAGGCGTAGAGTATCAAGGATTATTAAATTTGTAATGTATTAATAGACACCTGCTAATAGAAACACCAGTACATTTTGTGCTGCAAGCTGTGCAGCACCATGAAGTCAATAAATATTTCAGCATTCCTGGTAATGTATCCTGATAGTCCAACATTTTAAATTATTACCTGACAGAAAAAGAAAGTAGAATAGGTTGTGGTTTAGTTGGTGGAATGGAGGTTCGCCGAAACGATTAAAGTGCCTCTTATTATGGCAAAGCAACTCCATGTGGATGGTGACATGAGCGCTGCGTAGACCCGTCAAGTGGCCACGTGGGTGGACCGGTGCTCTATCTCTTTCCATTCGTCTTTTTCTCCCATCAAACTCTCCACCACCTCACCTGTCGTGTATACCTACCTTTTTATCTAAGACGGAATCTTCACGCCTTTCGCAGGAATGCCAAATGATCATCTTATATTCGCCACTATTAGTGACGGCTTGATATGTGTGGCCTCGGCGCTGCAACCTGCAACATGCACGGACGCGACCTCTCATTCAGTTTTTTTTTTTGCCGATCCAAAACAAAGTAACGAATAATAACAAGATGCAATCGTCGTCCATTGATCGACCATCTCAATCGACTTGTTGAGCCCAACCAATTTGAAACAAACCAATAAATAAATGAATTGTCATTAAACGGCATCGTCCATTCTCATTGAGGGTACAGAAATCTACTACTTCGCATTCTTCCTTTTTTCATTCTTTTCTTGTTATTCATTCTCTTCCTTCCCATACCCATCTTCTTTCTTCTTTTTCCAATTCTCCTTCCCATTCCCATAATCTTGCTCCACAGCATCATCTTCTTCCTCTGAAAATCACTTTAGATTTCATCTACAAATCTGGAAATTTATTTTGATCCTCATCCTCATCCTCATCCTCATCCTCATCCTCATCCTCATCCTCATCCTCATCCTCATCCTCATCCTCATCCTCATCCTCATCCTCATCCTCATCCTCATCCTCATCCTCATCCTCATCCTCATCCTCATCCTCATCCTCATCCTCATCCTCATCCTCATCCTCATCCTCATCCTCATCCTCATCCTCATCCTCATCCTCATCCTCATCCTCATCCTCATCCTCATCCTCATCCTCATCCGCATCCTCATCCTCATCCTCATCCTCATCCTCATCCTCATCCTCATCCTCATCCTCATCCTCATCCGCATCCTCATCCTCATCCTCATCCTCATCCTCATCCTCATCCTCATCCTCATCCTCATCCTCACCCTCATCCTCATCCTCATCCTCATCCTCATCCTCATCCTCATCCTCATCCTCATCCTCATCCTCATCCTCATCCTCATCCTCATCCTCATCCTCATCCTCATCCTCATCCTCATCCTCATCCTCATCCTCATCCTCATCCTCATCCTCATCCTCATCCTCATCCTCATCCTCATCCTCATCCTCATCCTCATCCTCATCCTCATCCTCATCCGCATCCTCATCCTCATCCTCATCCTCATCCTCATCCTTCCATCTCTTCCTCTTTCTTCTCTTCTTACTCATCCTCATCCTCATCCTCATCCTCATCCTCATCCTCATCCTCATCCTCATCCTCATCCGCATCCTCATCCTCATCCTCATCCTCATCCTCATCCTCATCCGCATCCTCATCCTCATCCTCATCCTCATCCTCATCCTCATCCTCATCCTCATCCTCATCCGCATCCTCATCCTCATCCTCATCCTCATCCTCATCCTCATCCTCATCCTCATCCTCATCCTCACCCTCATCCTCATCCTCATCCTCATCCTCATCCTCATCCTCATCCTCATCCTCATCCTCATCCTCATCCTCATCCTCATCCTCATCCTCATCCTCATCCTCATCCTCATCCTCATCCTCATCCTCATCCTCATCCTCATCCTCATCCTCATCCTCATCCTCATCCTCATCCTCATCCTCATCCTCATCCTCATCCTCATCCTCATCCGCATCCTCATCCTCATCCTCATCCTCATCCTCATCCTTCCATCTCTTCCTCTTTCTTCTCTTCTTACTCATCCTCATCCGCATCCTCATCCTCATCCTCATCCGCATCCTCATCCTCATCCTCATCCTCATCCTCATCCTCATCCTCATCCTCATCCTCATCCTCATCCTCATCCTCATCCTCATCCTCATCCTCATCCTCATCCTCATCCTCATCCTCATCCTCATCCTCATCCTCATCCTCATCCTCATCCTCATCCTCATCCTCATCCTCATCCTCATCCTCATCCTCATCCTCATCCTCATCCTCATCCTCATCCTCATCCTCATCCTCATCCTCATCCTCATCCTCATCCTCATCCTCATCCTCATCCTCATCCTCATCCTCATCCGCATCCTCATCCTCATCCTCATCCTCATCCTCATCCGCATCCTCGTCCTCATCCTCATCCTTATCCTTCCATATCTTCCTCTATCTTCTCTTCTTACTCATACTCATCTTCTTCCTTCTCAATTTCATCCCCTTTTTCTTAATCTACAAACCGCATTCAGTATTATCTCCAAATATAAGGAGTCGTCTCTATCATGATCCTCTTCCTAATTCATCTCTTCCTCATTATTTTTTTCCATCTCATTTTTATCTTCTTCCTCCTTATTCTCAACTTCCACCTCATTCTCTTAGTCCTTATATTCATCCTCATACTCGTACTTTTTTATGACGTTATCCAGAATGTTATCCATCACTCTTTATCTTTAATTCTTGGTACTATTTTCTTCTTTAATCTTCAATAATCTGAAAAATGGTAGCTCCATTTAATGATATATTCTGTAACTGTTTTGAATTCTTGATCATCATTAGTTCTTTCCATACGTTTCTTATTAACCCTACAACTTTTTTTAATAACCTTCTGGTTATCCCTTTTGCAGCTTTGGTGTTTTGGACATTTTGAACTGTAAATTAATTCAGGATTATTTCTTCTTAATTTTGGACTAAGCGGTCCACAGTTCTCTTCTTCCCAAAAATTTTTAATACTGAAAGAATTAAGCAATCCAATGGAGTACATTATTTAGTAGACTATATCCACCATTGTCCTGGAGCATATATATTCAATGAAAGTACGTTCTCTTAGTAAAGTGAGCTACTTGTCGATTTCAAAAATTTTATTAGCAATCGTTCCCATTGATTCCTGCAACCGTCGGTCGCACATTGCTTATGCCTACGTGGAGACCCAGGTGGTTTTTTACTAAAAGAAGATCTCGCGCGCTGGTACATACAACAACGAGCGACACTATAAATCCAAGTAGGCTGCTGTCGTGCCGTTGGTAATACCACATGAAACGGTTATTGATATACACACTTGACTCCTAATGAATATGCATCTGTAGTTGTGCCTTTTACACACATATGTATATATGCAAATAAGGTATCGTTGTATTTGGCTATAGGTACAAACGTACCTATAACATATGCGTGTGTGTGTATGTCTTGGTAAATGGACGGATTGAAGAGTGAACTGAAAGAACCGGGGGCGGTTCACGGGGGCGGCTAAAGCTACCATATTAAGGCAAAGGCTTGCCAACATGCTGTGGTAGAAGGTCACTAGCACTTCTCGTTATTCAAAATAAAAAAAAAATTAAAAATTAAAGTAGTTTTCACTTCTTGATGGTTAGATTCCCTGTCGTCCAACGCTAGTAATCACGTTGGATTTTTATCATTGGTCACCCTATTTGGTTGTACAAAAGCAACTTTCACCGAAGTGGTGATTATTATAATTTGCACAAAAGGAAACTCAAACGAGGAGAGAAGGCTGGCTGAGCGACCATCAAACCAATAGAGCAGAACTTACTATCTATCAAAGGCGGAGCGGGAAATTAAACTACTTACGACAAACCCAAAAGGTATTGAAGAAGATTAAGAAAAACACCACTTTTCTTTTCCCATATACTCCTTGACCATTTTGAGAATGTGAAATTCCGCACATTAGGGTTTAAAAAGAAACATAAAACCGTTAGAAAAAGAACAACATTCTAAAGGACAGTTCTCCTTGTGGACATAAATCCGTCATTTACTTTTTTGGATAAAGGTGATTCCATTTGGTCTCCTCCCCTTTCTGCTTTACTTTTTTCTCCTATTCTATTTTTTCTGCTTTCTTATTTTATTCCTCTGCCTCGTCCTATTCCTATTTTATTTATTGCATCTTCTCCTCTTCATCCCCCTCTTCTGTTTCCTCCTCCTCCTATTTTACTTCTCGCATCTTCTCCTCTTCTGCATCCTCCTCCTTTCCCCCAGTTCCGTTTTGTTCTTTTCCTTCTCTATATTTTCCTTCTCCTATTCCTCTTCCTCCTCCTCTTTTTTCAATTCTTATATCTCCTCATCTTCCTTATCCTTCTCTTCCGCTTCCTCCTTATTTCCCTCCAGTTCCTTTTTATTATTTTCCTTCCCTTTCTCTCCTTCCTCCACCTCTTTCTCTAGTTCCTCTTCTTATTCAACTTCTCCTACTTCTTCTCTTCATCATCCCTCCCCTCCATTTACTCTATACCCCCTCGTGGTTATCTTCATCAATCCCCTCCTCTTTCTTGTCTCTCTCCTTTGCTTTCTCCTCTTTTCCTCTTCCTTCTTCTTCTGCATTCTCAGCTAGTACCACATTTTCTATCCTCTTACTGTTCTCTTCCTTCTGCTCTTCTTTTTTCTTCCCTTTTTCCTCTATGTCCTTCTCTTCCTCGTCCTTCTGTTCTGTATCCTCCTCGTCCTTTCCCTTCAGCTCCATTCTGTTACTTTCTTTCTCTATCTTTTCCTTCTTTACCTCTTTCTCTTCTACATCTATTTCCTCTTCTTATACACTTCCTCCCCCTTCTGCTCATTTTCTTTTTCCTTTAGTTCTTCTACATCCTCCTGGATCCACTTCTTCTGTTTCTCACCCTTTTCTTCTGCCTTCTGGTTCTTTTCCTTGTGTTCCATTTCCTCATTTTCCTCTCCTTCATACACATTTTACTCTTATTCTTCTTATTCCGTCTACTCCTCTTCCTTGAAGTTTACCTTCTGCCTTCTCCTGCTTTTTCTTCTGTTCTATTTTGTCCTTATTTTCCTACCACTATGAACTCCTTTTTTTCTTTTGTTTCCTCCTCTCCTTCTCAACTTCTTCTTTCGCCTCCAATTTCTTCGCACCCTCTTCCAATTGTTGTTAGCAGCTCTTCGTGCAATTGTGCAAATCAATTACATAATTTTTCTTATGTACTTAGTAATTTTTATAAGTACCTTCGTCTCGTATTGGTCAAGTGACAAAGAACAATAATTACGTTATACGTGTGGACATCAGTCAGTTTATTCTCATAATAGAATTGACCTTCTTGGTCGAAAAACAAACAGATTGCCATCAGCCACACGTTCGAAAGAGAGACAGAAAAAAAGAAGAAGCTGATAATCTTAAATTTATATAATCCTTATAAGGTAATGCGAGGCTTGAAATTTACGGGTGTGTCTAATAATTTTACCAACAAACGTCGCGTTATTTTAAAAGCACCATAAAGTCATCCTACACCGATCCAATATAGGATGCAGGTAGGCACATCTCGCGTTTGGCAAATAAGAAATAAAACTAACGAGCATTCCAGGCACTCACTAACTGCACCAGCTTTTAAGGACATTCTAATGTAGGCTGTACCTAGAAGGTATGCCGTTTATGATGAAAGCCACTCGTCCAAATAAAACCGACCCAAAATGGTAAACAAATTAATTATTATATTAACCACACTGATATTATGGAGCCGATTTACTAACAACTTCACTGAATTTAATGGTACACTTAATCATATACAAAGTATTTCCTCTTCGTCTTAAATACTTCAAGGATGTAAAAAAAAAAAATCTAAAATTCTCTGGACATGGGGCCATTGGACCAAGACATAAACCATGTTCTGTGCCCTTAAATACTCAAAAAAAACCTCCTCCACAGTAACTGAAATTTCTCTTTCCAATCCCTACTGAATTCTAACAGTCCAAATTGTTATTTCTGATCCTTATGATTTCTGATGTCGCTTCTGCAGTTTTCTACAACCCACTTCCATGGATTTACTCTCCGCACTTTGTTTTGCTCAACGAAGTCTCCACAATTCTCTCTGGGGACCCTGCCCTCTGCGAACAGTTGTTGTTGTTGTGGCCGATCCGAGAAGAATTTATTAACTCTTTAAATGCAAACTCTTTGGGCATTAGTGTAAACGTTAAACAACAAAGGCGTTATTAAGAATACTAACAATCTTGTAAATGTCGTATTATGGAAATTGACCCAGCACGATCACGATTAGGACTAGATCAAAATCTAAATTTCAAATCATTATTATTAAGCAAGCAATAATTGCTATACATGCCTCCTAAAGATGGCGTTTAGTTGCGCATAGGACCATTAAGTTCCAGCTCCTACTACGCATGGAACCATTCTGTCAGACGCAATTACATTTAATCTTTACTGGGTCTTATTTATTTTGTCAATATCACGTAGGGGCCCCACTAAAGCGTAATAAATTTCAATTATCGGTTCAATCGTTAATATCTCAAACCTACACAAAGATCATTTTTGCGATATTCGAAAACTGCGCGCACTTTCTCTTTCGGTCACGACGACCAGAAACAAAAGAAAAAAGAAAACAAAAATGATGAAGCAGAATCGTTCTAACTAAATAAATATCCGTTCTACCGATAAGAGTGCTGTCAACTTTTTGCAACGGGCACATTTGTTCTTGTTAAAGTCTTGTTTTAACCGAGAACCTTGCAGGCCAAGATATCAATTTAATCAGCCTAATTAGTTTGCAAAGTCACATTTATCGTTTACGTACGTTTATTAGCATAACAGACACTCCTATGATCAAAAATGCTAATTTGTCAGTGGGCGAGAGTTTAAAAGATATCCACATGTTACCGATAAGTAGTCGCTTTGCTTTTACTCCTGATCCATATTTTAATTACATAAACAACGTTGCCAACTCGAAATAAAAAAAAAAAATTTCCTAACGAATACAAGCACCGTCGTATCAAGAAGAATATCCCCAAACAGTTGAGTAACTTATAATCATTTTGACAGATTTTTATGAAATTTTATATGCATGTAGTAAATTATTGCAACAAATAATTTTATTATTTTTAAAATGAATATGTGGCAATGTCGCAAACTAAGTTGTAAAAAATTAACGAAGTAAATACTTTAGAGTAGTGCGGCAAATTTCACGACTAAAAAACAATTACCCGCCGCGCTATCAGATTTTCAAAGAGCATTATTTAAAGAACATGAAACCCACGACCTGTTTACGATCGCAGATAACAAAACATGTTCTCGAATTGATTAATTGGCAAGAAAGGATGAAATAAAAATTTTGAATCACATTTACGAGTTTGCATTGGAAATAGAGATGAGATAAGAAACCAAATAAATTATTCTTTTTTATTTATCTACTACTTCAAAACAAATAAAGAACGATAGGTGTGCCCCAAACATTCACCATTTTAAAATTTTTCTGTAAAATACAGATGATAACGAAATTGTTTACATATTCAACCACAACCCCTACGGGCCGTTCATAAAATTCGTTCGTATACAAGGGTGGGGGAGGGGTCTTGCTGAGTGTGACAAGATGTGATTAGGGGAGTCGGGGGGTCTACGGCAACGTGACGTTCGTCGTTCATTAAAAAAATTTATGAATTTTTACAGAATCCTTGGACTTCCGATAAATAGAAATATAATTTATTTGTTCGTTACAAAAGATACTTATTAGCTTATTTAAATATTATTATTAAAATAAACTAAATATTTTTGGCATTCAAAATTTATCATGTTCGGGGGGAGGGGGGTTTAGTTTTCGTGACGTAATATTTACAGGGGGGGTCACAGAAAGTGTGACCCAGCGTGACAACCGGGGAGAGAGGGTTAAAAAAGCAAATTTTAGTGTGACGTATTTTATGAACAGCCCCCTATATATTTTTTTTATTATATAACATAAAACCCAAATTGTACACTTCAAAATCTTTTCCTCCCTTTTTTGTTTAAGTCTTCGTCAGTCTTCTCCGACTCTTCTCTTTTTCTTTCTCTTTTCATTTTTGTTCTTCTTCCTCCCCTTTTTCTCTCTCTTTTTCTTTTTGTTCTTCTTCCTTCTCTTTTTTTCCTCTACGTCTTCCTCATCCTCCACCTACGTCTTTTCATACTCTTCCTCTTATCCTTATGTGCCCCTTTCTCTCCCTCTGTCTTCTGTTTCTCTTCCTCCACTTTTTCCTTTACTCGTCTCTTGTTCCTTCTGATTCTATTCCATATCATTCCCTCCCCTAAATTCCTTCTTCTTCTCGTTTTCTCCGTTCGCTTCCACTTCCCCTTCTTTTCGTCTTTCTACTCTTACTTATTCTTCGTTTTTCTATTTTTGCTACCTTTACTTTTCGATCTTTCCCTTTTCCTTGTGACCATCTTCCTTAGGTATTTTTCCCATTCTTGTCTTCCTCCTTTTCTTCGTTCCCTTCCTTCTCTTTCATTTTCCTTCCTCTTTCTATTCTTTCTCATCCTTTCTTTCATCTTCTATTTTTTATTCTCTTGATTCTTTTTTCCCTTTTCCACCCCATTTCTGTCTTTCCTTAGCTTTCCTTTCCTTGCGCTCTTCTTTTGCCTCGTCCGCTACCTTCTCTTCCACTTCATTCTCTTTTTCCGACTCTTTCTTATCTTTCCTTATCTCTCTCGTCTTTACTCCTTTTCCATCATTTCCCTTTTCTTCTCTTTCTTACACCTACCTCTACTTTCTTTTGCTTTACCTCCTCTTCTTTCTTTTCCTTTCTGATAATCCTCGTGGTCTTTCACTTTCTTGTTGTCCTCTAACATCTCGCCCTCTTCTTTCTCTTTCACGTCCTCCGCCTCATCATCTTCCTACACTTCTTTATCCTTCCTGTCTACTTCCATATTTTTCTCTTGTTCGTTCTTCTAATTCTTTACCATCTCTTCCTCTGTCTTCTATTCCTCTTCTTCTTTATTCAATTTTTCTTTCTCTTCCTTCTGATTCTCTTCTGTATATTTTTTTGTTTGTCTCCCTTTTTTTATTCCTTTTTATTCGTCTTATTTCTATTCTTCACCGCCTATTCTGTTTCCCTACGATTCTCGTCTTTATCCATTTATTCCTTGTCTTCCTCTTCCACCTTTTTGTTTTCCTTCCCTTTCTCTATTTCTTCCTTCTTCAATATTTTCCTTCTTTTTTTTTATCTTTTGCTCTTCATCCTGTTCCGTTTCCTGTTCAATCTTCTAAATTATTGTCTTTCTCTTTTTCATTCTAATATCTTCCACTTTCTTCCATTTATCTTCCCTCTCTTCTTCCTCCTCCTACTCTACTTCCTTCCCTCCCTCATCCTTATTCACCTTATTCTCTTCCTCTTTCTTCTCGTCTTCCTCCTTATCTTTCCCTTTCTTATATTCCTGTAGGCGAATATTATATAAGAGAACATTTTTACAACTCCATGGAACGTTTCAATCCATTCTATTCCTTCAACAATGAAAGTGTGTTTCACCCATCGAGGCGCCGTTTTGTATTACAGATATCTACGTATACCTACAAGCTGTTTAAACATTTTAATCGGCCGCATTGAAAGATGCACTGCGGTATTCGAGTGCAGATTTTTGTAACGTCATGAATTGCGCCAGCACGGTCGCAATTGAAACCGACGATTTATACGTCCATTGAAACGCGTCGGGTCCGCATTTAAAAGTAGATAAGTAAATAAGTTGTTGTTGCGCGTTATTTTTTTCACGTAGACAATCTCAATTCAATAGGCGTAGAAGCGGGAAGGGGAACGAGAAGAATTCGCATTGAAATTGCCAGTTTACTGTTACGTTACATTGTTTATTGTTAACTCTTTCTAATTCCCATTACATCTAAACTCAAAATATATGTATGTATGTACCTAAACGTACTTTGTTGGACGTATTAAGTCTTTGGAGTTAAAACGGAATCTGCGCAACAATTCCTAACCTCTCCTATACCTTCACAAAAGTACTAATGACTTATTTTTGCTATAAAATTTCCTTTGGATCAGATAAATGTTTATATTTGTTTTTTTATTAATTTGTGTCGGTAGCAAAAAAAAAACGTATATAAATGTAATTTTGTGGGGGGCCATTTTTTGGCCCCAAAAGTTCTCATGTAAATCTAACCCTAAGTGTTATTTTCTCTGAACGAAATAGATATTTATTCATTAATGTGATACAGAAAGCGTGTTTTACTTTTACCTTTTACGAACCAGCTATGTGTATGTAGTTTAAAATGTGACATTTATTTATTTATTTATTTTTTCTTGTCGATATGTTCATTTGCATGTGGCAACCAACAAACGTAGGCAGGTAGGTGAAACCGGTCTGAAAAGTGCAGTATTTTCAGTTTAAAAGATAATCCATATTTGTACTATTCGTGGGATGACGTTTTTAAATCAACCGAGTCTTTTAAATAATAAATTCAACAGAATCGGTCGATAACATAATATAATTTGAATACTGGACTTGGCGCGTTTACTGATCTCTTTCTAGCATGCTTTGCGTGACATGGAGGAACGCATGGCAGATTACGAAACGTATAATATTAATATATTAGGTACTATAATATGTAGAATGTTGTCTAATAAAGTTTGCATGATAAGGTAACGTTTGTAAGATCGATTCTAACAACACAATACGCAAGTACATAGATAGGTACATGTCCATTTTTTCCCGTTCTCTTAACCGCATCACCTGGAGCAGTAACTAAGCGTTATTATTATTGCTATTATTATTATTCACGCGCAAAGATTCATCAGGATAAGATCAACATCGTGATGGCCTTAAGGCCGGAGAATGGGTTTTAATAAATCCTATTTAATAACAATAATTATTTTGAGACCGCAACTTCTATCCGTATGGGAATTTCTATGAATTTTATCTGTTAAACAGTGATAAAAATGAAAAAATTAGGCTTCCGCGGCCCGAGTCGAGTTAATTGATCAAGAATTCTGTAACTTCGGTAAAAATCGACTATTTTCGGTAAACACCAGGCGCTAATGGGCCAGGACTTTTTTTTTATTTTCAGTACCATTCTTAATCTTTTTGGGAGTCACTTTGCAATTTTTTTCCATGTCACGTTTCATTTTCGCGATTTGTCGAGTTTCGGCTCGAAGTTTCTTTTCCAGTTCACCCTTTTGCTTTATAACAAAAACAAAAAATGTTTAAATAAATAAAATATAAATAAAAGAGTAATTGAAAATGTTTACCTCTTGAAGTTCAAAGTTCTTCTTCTTCAGTTCAACCATGTATTTGATTTTTTGCTTCTGGTTCTGGTGACCCAACAGTTCAGCATATTTCAACCCCATTTCCTTTGCTTCGTTTTCTATGTTTGACTTTTGACTTACTAGAACTTTGTATTCCATTACGTACGCCTCCAGCTTTTCCCTGAATGGTCCAATTAAAGATTCTTGATCCAGGACCTGCACAAAAAATAATTAAAACGATTTGCAATAAGAAAAATCAGATCAGTTTAAATACCTTTTTCTCTAATTCTTCATTCTTCCTCTCAAGACTACTTAATTTTCTTAAAAGATCATCAAAGTTTCTGGTTTGTTCCAAAAATTCTTCTTTAATCTGCACAGCTCCTTTTAGTTTCATTTCCTGACGCAACATTTTGTCTCTATCACACTCATAATTCCTAAGAATTTCATCGTTTTCCATTTTTAACTTACTGTAAATTTCTTTTAGTTCTTTAATTACATTTTGGTTCTCCTCATTTTCGACTTCAAGTCTCTCATTTTCAGCAATCAATCTGTCCAATTGTATCGAAGACGTTTCTATAAGTTTTTGGGCATTTGTGTTGACCTCGTTTTGTTCTTTAAGTGTTTTTTTGTAACATTAAGTTCTTTTTTGTAGTGTTCTACTTGTGTCAGCAAAGATTTTTGTGTGTCCTCCGCTGTATTTTTTAGGAGATCGACTTTATTCAGAAGCTCGTTTTCGAGTATTTTAATTTTATTTTCTGCCATTTTCAGAGTTCTTTCATTGCAAAGTTCGACTTCTTCGTAAAGATTCGTTACCAATTGTAGTTCTGAGTGCAATTGGTTGCAACGACCTTCGAATTCTAATTTTGAAACTTCAGTACTTTCCAATTCAGCTTTTAATTGTTCGACGTCGTGATCTGAATTCAGCAATCTATTTTTTAGAGCTTCTATGGTTGTGTAAGTTTTATTAAGAGCAAGTTCGTATGCCTTTTTGTCGTTTTCTGCTTGAGTCATGGTTTTCTTGTGCTCCACGACTTCTTTTTGTAGTTGAGATCTGACTATTTCTAATTCTGTAGTGGCATTGTCGAATTTGAGTTTGAGATGTTTACATTGTTGTGTGAGATCGCTGCAGGACTGCTGCAAATTGATTTTTTCCACGAGGAGATCTTCATATTGTGCTGATTTATCTGCTAAGTCCTTTTTTATAGTACTTTTCTCTATTTCGCATTGGATGATGTTATATTCACTGATGGCTTGGCACTCTTTTAAAATTGCGTCTGCTTCCTTTTGCTGCTGTTCAAGTCTCACTTTAAAGTTGAATTCGATTTCCTGACATCTTTCTTTCATTTGGATTTCCGACAGTTTGTTTGCATCTTTGTAATTTTCTTCCATCTGTCTTATTTTGGCGTTACAGTCGTTGCTGAGTCGAATTTTCTCTTTCTCAAATTTTTCTTTCAGGTGTAGCAATTCTTCGTGTTTCGATTTTTCTAAAATCTTCATCTTCCGATCGCTTTCCTCTTGAGCTATCTCCAGCTTCTTTTCAATGGCTGTTATGTTCTTCAGCATCGTCAATTGTATGGAATACGTTTCTATAAGTTTTTGGACATTTGTGTTGACCTCGTTTTGTTGCTTCAAGTGAGAAAATTTAAAAGAACTTTTTATTATTTGAATAATGTACCTAGGTCTCCTATTTTATTCCTAATTTTTAAAAACATTTCAGATATGTCTCCTACAATTACTTATAATTGTATATTGTTTATATTTAATGCAGTAAATCATTGTTTAATTATTTTTTTACCTATTAATTCATAAGAATATTCATGTCTTTATAATAAAAAACAAACTATTTAATAACTTAAAACACTGTATTTTTAACATTCTTACATCGACATTACCTACAAAAAAAAACTTTTTTTGCCTTAAATTGGCATTAAATCCAGGATCTATCATTATAATACATATCCCTATAAATCAAGCTTTCGATTGAGCCCTATTTCTATGACAAACTCGGTATTTTTGTAAAAAATCAATAGCATCGATTTTTAGTTTAGACAACCCCCTTAGCACTTTACGAATACATTTTTCGCAAACATACAAGTAAGTTATGCAACACACTCTAGTTATCCATTAAAAAAACAATCGTCCAATAGAAACTGAGGTAAACAGAAGTTCGAATGCAATTGGTCAAGATCAACACACAACCGTTACTCTTCAAGAGCGCCAGAGCGCCTTTTAATCAGTTTTGAGACCGTGCAGCTGTTTGTAGTCCACTTTAACGTATTATTGTAGTAAATAGTGTAAATTTTAGGTGTAAGTAATTGTTAATAGTTTATTTTTAAGTGTAAATCAGTGTCCTAATTGATGATCTCCACTCAACATGTCTTTTCCTCGAGCAAAACTTCAACGATTTAACGATATAACAAGTAAGTATTTACAACCACTATTTTATTGATTATAAAAAGCACTACCCTCAGAAATAAATTCTCTTATTAATTAAGGTTTTTGTTTTGAATCCTGAATAGATTCCACCCTCTCACCAGCTGATTACAATGTGAAACTCAAAAAAAAACATTTTTATTATAAAAATTGTTCTTCCCTTGAAATTTTTGTTTTGTATTCTGGAGGGATTTCATTAGTTTCCCACTTGATAATAATTTGGAACTCCAAAAACAACTGTTACTTGAATGGTTCTTCCCTTGAAATTTTTATTTTGATTCCTGAATGGATTCCACCCCAAAAAACACTTTTACCGGATGTATTGTTCTTCCTTTGAGCTTTTTGAGTCGTTTCCTAGGGGTGATCCACTCCATCTCCACCTGATTCCTATGTGGAACTCAGAAAACCATTTCCATCAGTAAATTGTTCTTCTCTTGAGTTTTTTATTATGTCTCCTCAATAGATCCCACTCCATCTCCAGCTGATTACAATGTGGAACTCAAGAAACCAGCCATTGGAGTTGTGATTCCAAAAGGGGAACGTTTTGTAGACAGGAAAGGTTCTGCCCTCTCAGACACATCAATTTCTTCATCATCAAATAGCGTATCATGTTTTCGCACGGTGAGTAACATATTTTAGACTTTGTCTAGAGAGTATGAATATTTGTTTTTTTTTATGTGCCAATAGCCCAATCCCCCCAAATCTTCAAAACCCAACAACCACAAGTTTGTAAAAACAAATTCAGCTGAATTATTCAAGTTCTCGTCTGATACTGAGGCCCTTAAGGAAAAAATAGTAGAATGTAACAACAAAGATCAAACAATCAAGGAACTCACTGAACAAATTGAAGACATGAAGTTACAGCTTAATGGATTAGAAACCTCAATTACTTTGTACAGCTATGAAAAGGAAGAATGTGAAGAGAAAATTAAAACTTTACAAGATCAACATGAAACAACCATCAACGACTTGAAACAAAAGCACCAAGCAGAAATTGATTATTATGCTGAGAAAATACCCACAACTGAAGCAAATTTAGAAGAAATTAAAAGAAAATACGAGCAACTTAAGCAGGAAAACAGAAAAGAACTTTTAACTTTGTTGAGTAACATCAATAAATTTGAGGATCTTTACAACAATTCCACGAAGAACTTCCAAAAGGAACTTCAAGAAAAGGAAGAGGAATTGGAACAGTTAAGGGAAAAAATAGAAATTCTTAAAGTACGTCACGCGAAAGAAATAGAAGACCTCAACAAAAAGCATGCACAAAAACTTCAAACTGTTGAGATGGAGATGTTGAAGAATATAACAGCCATTGAAAAGAAGCTGGAGATAGCTCAAGAGGAAAGCGATCGGAAGATGAAGATTTTAGAAAAATCGAAACACGACGAATTGCTACATCTGAAAGAAAAATTTGAGAAAGAGAAAATTCGACTCAGCAACGACTGTAACGCCAAAATAAGACAGATGGAAGAAAATTATAAAGATGCAAACAAACTGTCGGAAATCCAGATGAAAGAAAGATGTCAGGAAATCGAATTCAACTTTAAAGTGAGACTTGAACAGCAGCAAAAGGAAGCAGACGCAATTTTAAAAGAGTGCCAAGCCATCAGTGAATATAACATCATCCAATGCGAAATAGAGAAAAGTACTATAAAAAAGGACTTAGCAGATAAATCAGCACAATATGAAGATCTCCTCGTGGAAAAAATCAATTTGCAGCAGTCCTGCAGCGATCTCACACAACAATGTAAACATCTCAAACTCAAATTCGACAATGCCACTACAGAATTAGAAATAGTCAGATCTCAACTACAAAAAGAAGTCGTGGAGCACAAGAAAACCATGACTCAAGCAGAAAACGACAAAAAGGCATACGAACTTGCTCTTAATAAAACTTACACAACCATAGAAGCTCTAAAAAATAGATTGCTGAATTCAGATCACGACGTCGAACAATTAAAAGCTGAATTGGAAAGTACTGAAGTTTCAAAATTAGAATTCGAAGGTCGTTGCAACCAATTGCACTCAGAACTACAATTGGTAACGAATCTTTACGAAGAAGTCGAACTTTGCAATGAAAGAACTCTGAAAATGGCAGAAAATAAAATTAAAATACTCGAAAACGAGCTTCTGAATAAAGTCGATCTCCTAAAACATACAGCGGAGGACACACAAAAATCTTTGCTGACACAAGTAGAACACTACAAAAAAGAACTTGATGTTGCAAAAAAACACTTAAAGGAACAAAACGAGGTCAACACAAATGCCCAAAAACTTATAGAAACGTCTTCGATACAATTGGACAGATTGATTGCTGAAAATGAGAGACTTGAAGTCGAAAATGAGGAGAACCAAAATGTAATTAAAGAACTAAAAGAAATTTACAGCAAGTTAAAAATGGAAAACGATGAAATTCTTAGGAATTATGAGTGTGATAGAGACAAAATGTTGCGTCAAGAAATTAAACTAAAAGAAGCTGAGCAGATTAAAGAAGAATTTTTGGAACAAACCAGAAACTTTGATGATCTTTTAAGAAAAATAAGTAGTCTTGAGAGGAAGAATGAAGAATTAGAGAAAAAGGTATTTAAACTGGTCTAGTTTTTCTTACTGCAAATAAGTTAAATATTTTGTTTTGTGCAGGTCTTGGATCAAGAATGTTTAATTGGACCCTTCAGGGAACAGCTGGAGGCGTACGAAATGGAATACAAAGTTCTAGTAAGTCAAAAGTCAAATATAGAAAACGAAGCAAAGGAAATGGGGTTGAAATATGCTGAACTGTTGGGTCACCAGAACCAGAAGCAAAAAATCAAATACATGGTCGAACTAAAGAAGAAGAACTTTGAACTTCAAGAGGTAAACATTTTCAATAACTCTTTTATTTATATTTTAATCATTTAAATACTTTTTGTTTTTGTAATAAAGCAAAAGGGTGAACTGGAAAAGAAACTTCGAGCCCAAACTCGACAAATCGAGAAAATGAAACGTGACATGGAAAAAAATTGCAAAGTGACTCCCAAAAAGATTAAGAATGGTACTGAAAATAAAGAAAATCTTCTCAGTCCAACAACCAATCTTTTGGGAAGTCCTGGGCCATTAAAAGAAAGAAATTAAATTACCCTCAAAATAATAATCCTTAATAATGCTGACTGTACTGAACCAAAAATATATCTATTTTATTTTTATTTATTAATTCCATTAAACATTAAGTGCACTAGTATAATACGTAACTGTATGTTTGTACTTATTTTAAAGTATTTTTGTATTAAATTAAAAGGCTATGTTATGGTATTTTTGAGGTAAAAGACTCAGCGCCTGGTGTTTACCGAAAATAGTCGTCGAAATTTCCGATGTACTTACCGTGGAAATTATCGATCAATTAATTCGGGCCGCCGAAGCCTAATTTCTTCATTTTTATTAGATACTGTTTAAAAGATAAAATAGATATTATTTCACCCTGAATTACTTATTTTTTTCATATGATAAAAATTACAATTGAGAAACTTATTTTATAAGGTCATTAGCAATTTTTATAAAATCAGAAGCGAAGCAGAATTTATAAAAGAAATGTGAACGTTCTTTTTTGCTCTTCATAATTAATGAATTTTGGAGATTTCTTTTGGTAGTGTTCGTTCAACCCACGTGGTGTGTTTTCTATCTTGAAAACAATTTTGAAAGAAACTTTGAATTAATTACTTTTTTATTTTTAAAGCAAAACAATATAAATGGACGTTGAAAATTATTTTATTATTATAAGTGACTTTATTTCCTATTTTGTAAAAAGAACCAATTAATTTAATTAAAACATCTTTTTATTATTAAAAAAAATAATTATAGTACCTATTTAATAAGTCTTTATCCATGTATCTTTTTTATAATTCTAATTTTCACTCTTGTTAATTAAATACGATACGATAAAGACTGATTGTTATTTTTAAACTGTATTTTTCTAACAAATTATAAGTAAATGTAAATAAAGGCATGTTGTTCATATAGCGTTTATTTTGTAAAAGTTTCAAGATACATGTACAAATAATAAATTATTATAATAAGAGAAAAATGGTTAGAAAGGGCATTTTCTTTTTTCTTTTGGTGTATATACTTCTGAAAATCCAAGCCTTTACAAATAGCAAGTTTACATAATATTATATAAAACTATAGGTACACTAATTTGAGTATTGCGTGATAATATAAGTAATTAATTAATAGTAATACTGCAAACTACTGATACTAATACATTTTTAGACCAGTTTCCAAAAATAGTATTAAAATTAAAAAGGTATCGAAAAATATTATTTTATAAAAACGAGTAGGTGTACAATATTTTAAAAAAATTTTTTTAGGAAAACTGATCTTAAAATGTGCCACACAAGATTTGGTTCTGCTGAAATATTTTTTAAATTACCATCACAAGAGTATTTAAGTATTTGATATTTTTATCAACCTTTGTTCTACTTATAAGATTCAAAAATACATTTACAAAATTTTATCAATTAAATAAGTATATTTTCAATTAGAAAATATTTATTTATTAGATACATCTACATTTTCCATCCAAGATTGGTAATAATATAAAAATGGCCCCAACAATATTGGAATTTATAAATATATTTTTTTAATGTTCCCTAAACCTATTCTAATGGTTCATAACATTTGAGATCACTCTAGTAACTGAGCGAAAAAGTACCATTTTTTTCCCACTAAATTATAGATTCTTATACATCTACTTGTAAGAAAATAAAATTTAAAAACCTAAATAATATCTACCATTGCCCAAAATGGAATAAAACTGTCCATAATAATGAGAAACTACAAATCCAAAAAATATAAAATTTAATCGTCAAAGTGGTTATGTTGATCCCAAATGTTGTGGATTATTGGAAAAAGTATTAAGGAAAATAAAGAAATTAAACTGATAACCTCATTTCTTTGGGGCCATTTTTACCATTTGCTTTATATTTTCCCATTTTTATGGATAGGTACATTTCAAATTAAGTGAAACAAAAAGGAGAGTTTTTCCTTTAAATTTATTATAATTCCCAAAACATTTAAGAAAAACAAATTTTAGAACCTAAATGGTACCATCGTTTGCCAAAAAAAAATGAGAAAATACAAAGAAAAAATGGTAACAGGCCCAAAAATGAACAAATTTTGGCCACCAGAGTAACTGAGTTGGTTTCAAATGTTATGGTTTAATATAAAAAGAATTGGAAACAATACAAAAATTCAAAGATCTATTTTCAGCTTTTTGGAACAGTTTTTGCCATTTTCTGTGTATTTCCCAATTTTTGTGGATACGTTTCAACTTGAGTAAAACAAAGGACCATCTTTTCCTTTAAATTAATTACAGTACCCTACACCCTAAACAAATTTCGGAAACTAATTGACACCTCCCTTTACCCAAAATAAAATAAAACTGTCCAAAATAATAGGAAACTACAAAAACATGGTCAAACTTGACCACCAAAATAGTTGTATTGTTGAACCGGTGATATTCGTCGGGTTTAAAGGCCGTCGTCGATTGGAATTTCTTCCTAACGTTTCGCTAGCACGAGTGGCGAGCTTCTTCAGAGGTCCTTCCATCTTCGATGCTGGATGTAGACTGCAGTCTACATCCAGCATCGAAGATGGAAGGACCTCTGAAGAAGCTCGGCCACTTTTCCTTTTAAATAAACGTTAACCTAAACAAATTTTCCAATCGACACCCGCCTTTAAAACCCACGAATAAAAAAAACTGTCCAAATAATGGCTACAAAAAAGGCCTTGACCAATTAATAGTTGTATTGTTCTCAAATGTTATGAATTATTGGAAAAGGTATTTGGGGCAATAGAAAAATTTGTAAACTTATTAATCTCACTTTTTTGGGGCCATTTATGGGCCCTATTCTTTTGATACAATATTTAATACCTTTTTATTGTTTATTTTTGATAAATATTTCTTAAGTCTATTCTGAATTCAATTTCAACACACATCACATTGGATATTGGCACAAAATGTCACCAAGAACTTATTTCTTCCAACAGAACAAAATTGAGTGACTTAATTATGTAAGTAAGTAAATGTAAAGAGATCAAAAAATTCATTTAAATAAGCTAGTACTTAGTTAGTTTCTTTATCTTTTTGGCAGGCTATCGTACTCACATTTATTTTATTTTATACTTACAATAATAATAAATAAGTTATTTGCAGCATTTTGGCAAGAATTGTACTTTATAAAATAAAAATAAAAAAAGTTCTGGCGATAAAAATACGCGTGTGGTTGTTACAACCCCTGGTGCAACGTATACAACATTTAACACCAAATCAATAATAACTTAAAAGTATATTATGTATTAATACTTAATCAATTAAAAATACTATTACATTGAAAATTAAAAATTGTGGACACCCTGTATGTGTGTGTGTAAATATTCGCAAAATAGGGGCGCAATAAGTATAAAAAGTTTATCCATAGGTACTAATAAGTAAAAAAGAATGAATAGTAACTAATTAATTTATATTAATTAACAAAGTACCTACTGTAATGAGGGGGAAGAATAAATAGTTAAAAAGTTACCCTTTTGCTAATTATTTTTTAAAAAAAGTATAAAAATATCAACATTTTTCTGACTATAATAATACATATGTACCTACCTATCCCCATAAATAAACGAATCAGAAATAAAAAAATTATAAATTATTACTTACTTATATGAAGTTAGTATCTTCAGTGGCATTTGTAAAGCTTTCCAAAGAGTATTTGGTGATGATGGTGTGATGTGGTATGGTGGGGGGTTGTAACCACTTAAGTAAAGCGCCAACAAGCCCTTAATCCAACTGGGAATATTTGGGTACAAAATCATTCTTCTTCCAAAACTCACAGTGACTATAAGTGTCTTGGGGCAAAGCGTCCTGTTCGACCACAAGAACCCTCTTGGTCTTCTCCAACCCTATCTTCTTGTGTGTTATGAAATAGTAGAAGAGTTGCTGTATGGAAGAAACATATCTCCTTTGAGCCACAGTTTTGGGTTCGTATCTTCCAAAGATGGCATCAATGTCGGAATCGACGTCTGCAATGTCTAATTCACCTCGTGGTTGTGACACCACGTAGAAGGTAGTGTTGGGCATCTCTTCGGTCATGTAAAATAGTGGACACACGATGCGGATGTCGGATATCATGGTAATAAGTCCTCTGAATGTGGGCGGGTATAATTTGAAAACTTCTTCTGTTAAATTGTTTTGACCAATTTTCGATTCGTTGACGTGTTTCCTGACGAGTTCTTCGGTCCATTCGGTGTACTTAAGACGTAATTTTTCGGAATAAGCTGCATGGGCTGTTGTTCCAATTATTAGTTGAATTGGGAGGCCTTCATCTTTGCCCCAAAGTGCCCTGGGGCTGTCTCTTATATAATTCCCGTCCATCACGAGCCATTCGTGCCTTTTAGTGGGGTCTTCAGTTGGTGTTGGTAGATCAAAGATTGGTTTCCTCCAAAGATCTTCGATGTTGTTTGTAAGAATTTCTGGTTCTTTTTCACGCAAGCAGTCTACGGAATCGCACGAAATTGCTTCGAGATAACTGCTGCTACCCCTTTCTGATTCTGCTAAAGTTTTTGTGGGGAATATGGTGGCCCCTGAAGACGCCCAAGCTTGATTAAAGAGAAGATTAGCGTCTTTGGTAGTTACCAAGGCTGTTACTAAAGTGGCTCCAGCACGATGTCCAAAAAGTGTTACAGAATTCTTGTCGCCTCCAAAATGTTCTATGTTTAATTGTACCCACTTGAGGGCTTCCACAATATCAGAAAGGCCATAATTACCACTAGTTGGGGGATGCACCGACTTTGTTAAGACGTTAGCTGCAAGAAAACCTAGTGCTCCAAGTCTAAAATTGGGCCTTACATAAACCACGTCTTTTGACCTTGCGAATCTTGCAGACGGTCTCATTTTTCCAGGACTTCCGCCCATCAAAGTTTCCGCACCAATGAGGACGATTACAGGAAGAGGGGTGTCGTAACGGACGTCCGGGGTTACCACGTCGAGGGTTAGGCAATCTTCCTCCCCAACTGTTGTACCATTGCTATATAATTGGAAGCAGGTATTTGTGGAATTGTACGCTTGAAAGGGTTCGGTAAAATTCCAACAGTATGCTATGTCGTTTAAGGGTTGCGCTGGCTTGAATCGTAGTTCGTTTAGTGGTGGACGGGCGTAGGGGATTCCCCGGAAAGCGACAGCACCATCGTCTAATAATCTGTAGAAAATAATTACAAATATGTTAAGTATTTTTTGTGTATTTAGTTGGTATTACCCTTCAACTTTGCCACAGCTGGTGATGGTTTGGACGTATTTACCATTTCTAATTACAGACGTAAGTCGAGATTTACCTGGTATTGCAAAGGCCACGATTATTATTACCAGTAATATAAATACCAGCAAGGCACCTAAAATAGTAAAATAGATGTCATTAAATTAATCAAAAGTTTATTTTTTTATGACGTACTGATAACAACTCGATAAGCCTTCAATTTTTGTCTCCATGTTTGATCGTTTTCTTGTTTCTCTAAGTGTTTCTTGTCCTAAATAAACCAATAATATATGTAATAGGAATAAAAGGGATTTTTTGTGAATGTTTTATAACATTCCAGGGATTTGAAATATTTATGAGTGTTCCGAGATCTTCAAGATCATTCAAGAATGATCTAGAATGTGTCAGAATATTCAAAAATGTTATAGAATGTTCTGCAATGTTCCCGATTTTATGGGAACGATTTGAAATGATCCAGAACCTTCAAGATTTTTCGAGAATGATCTAGAATGTTCCAGAATCATCGGTGTGATTATAAGAAGAAGAAGAAGGTGACTATTAAATAAAAATTGATGATTATTTCAGTTAGGTATTGTGGTCCAACTCACATCTAATGGTACACTCTTAAGTTCATCTTCTTTCTTGTCGGTATCATCAAGAGTTTCAACAGAAGCTAGACCAGCTTTTCCGGATCGACTTTCCAGTTTCTGCTCTTCCCTTTTCCCTTTACGAGGGCAAACTGAAACAAGAGGTAGGCGAATTGATTGTAGCAGTCTTTTTTTCTCCTTTGGTTCGTTTCCACCAGAAACTAAAAAACAAGAAAAAAATTGCAAAAAATGGGCACATTTCAAGGCAATACTACAAACCATCTTCTTCACTTAGAGCCTTTGATTTCCGGAAAGGATTGGGAAGTTTAATTCTTGTAGGTTGGACTTGTTCGTCTTTACTCTCTTTTTCTTTGGAGTCCAGTAGTTCTGTACCCTCTATCTCAGCATCCCCATCCTGAAATAGGAGATACAATCAGTGAACAGATTTTTACAAATAATGATATTATCAATTATACGAATATCTCTGGATGCCTAATAAATGAAGAAGAAAGTAGGGCTAATTTAAAATGCGTTTAAGTGGGAATTATGTGGGTCTAAATGCTCACCCCTGATTTTGAGTTGATAAAAGCTCTTGTACTTACAGGAATATTAAATTTAACATTTGGTTAAGGAAAGATTCAAGTGGCAATTATTTTCAATCACACCTTGTATATACCCCTTTTAACACAGTTACGTTGCTATGACTTAGAAAAAAATATATTTACCTTAAAATGGCCCTCAAACCAAGATCTATCGTTCGGAGTAGGTACCTATACACCTTCTTAAAAGTGCAGTAAGTATGTAGTTGGAAAGTTTTTTAAATGGCCAAATTAACTTACTCTACGACGATGGTTCCCGCTTTATTTATGCCCATGGGCTCCAAGAATGTTAAATATGGTCTCATTTAATGCCACACTTAATAAATAATATTTTTTTAAATAAAATTACTTAATTACTTTATTTTAAAATTGTTAAATGACAAGTTTATTCTTTTGTGTTTAAGGGTGTAAATAATATTTTGTGTTCAAATGGTAATTATTTTCAATATACACTCTGTATATACCTCTACAATACTTATAAAGAGTTTTTTACTTTAAAATGGCATTAAAATATCGTTATGAGCATTTTTTAAGTGCAGTATTTTTTATATGCTTTCTAAATCCAAATTTTGGTACTTTTACATACCCTAAGAAAGGAGGCCCCACTTTATTTACCCCTATTGCCCCCAAGACTATTAAATCCGGCCCTGGTATTGAAAAGTAGATATTACCTTGCATTTTTCTTTGGATTTACTCCTGGTAAAAAATCCGGGCATTTGAATGCCGCCTATGGGAATCTTTTTGGGCTGAACTTCCCTCCCTTCGTTTTTGATAATTTTAGACGTCTCTTTTTCGCCATCTTTTTCACCACTTTGTTCCACTTTGGCTATCACATCATGGGCTTTGTTTTCCTCGTTCAACATTTTTTCCTTTTCCTCCATTTCGATCACCTTTTTGTCTTCACTTTTGTTCTTTTCATCAACCTCACTCATGATAATTAATTAATCAATTAATTAATTATTGGACTTTATAAATTAACAATTAGACCGGCACTTTAAATGTTTCACAGTATTTCAAGCCAAAAAACAACAATTTTACGTTATTTTCTCATACTTTTTGTACCGGCAAAACCTCGACGGGGGAGCATATTATTGATTTTTTATTACCTACGATAGATATACACAAAGGATGGGAAGGTTCGCGCAATGCACAATAAACTAAGAACAAATATCGCGCTAGGAGGTACTCATCACAAGAAATTTGGTGGAGAACATCGTCTCGATCTACCGGAAAATATTTTTTATTTTTTTCACAACGTTCCTTCAGATTTAACAGTGAGAGAGAGAGTAAAATAGACGCTAAGGCCAAACGGTACAAACAACAAACAAAAAGTATTTAAACCCCTGCTCGCCCTTCACTTCCCTTCGGCTGTGTGAATATAAATGTGAATGTGAATGGCTACGCCCCTCAACAAAAGTTCTTCGGCTGCTGCTGGTAGCTAGTGGAACAGAACTGTATAGAAGAGAAGAGCCGGAGGCGACAACCCCAAAATTAAAACTCTACGCACTTGAGTGAACTGTACCTATACTCGAACCATTTAAATTTAAATTTAAAAACACCCCAAGCCAAACCAGAATAACGTTAAGTCAAATAAGCGTTTCAAATTCAAATATTAAGTACTAATACACAGACACAGATGTGGATCTATTCATCAATCCAATTAAATTCATTTCATACAAAACTTTAATATAATAATCATGCGAGTGTTCAGGTCATATACACATTGTAATTATTATCGTTCTGGTATGCTGGAGAATTAAAGCAGAACAAAATGCTGAAGTTGTACAATAATAATTGTTAAAAGAGAAGGGATAGTTAAAAAACCGAGTCAACGCTCTCTCCAGACCGTTTTCATGGCTATGAAAAAGGACAACTATGAGATGAGAAACAGTAATGAAGAATGGTCTATTTAAAGATTTGCTGAAAATACTAATAGAAAATGCACCTAAGTTAAACGATAATTATAATTTTGTCTTTGAAATTTTTGTTAGCAAGTTTAATAAACAATATGTACA
This sequence comes from Agrilus mali, assembly GCA_029378335.1. Taxonomy (NCBI): domain Eukaryota; kingdom Metazoa; phylum Arthropoda; class Insecta; order Coleoptera; family Buprestidae; genus Agrilus; species Agrilus mali. The sequence goes on along the minus strand of CM055657.1, from coordinate 2,393,708 downwards.
TACATAGTAATATTTGTGTGACGAAAATATAAATTGTTTTGTAAAGTTGATTCATTTTTTTTTCTTCCCTATTTATAGCTATTAACATGTCATTAACGATTATAAAAAACAATTTAAAAAAATCTTAAGCTTCAAAGAGACTTTTTAAAATTTGTAAAAATAAGCTTTTCATTAAAAAATGGTATGTAAATAATTTAATACCGTATGACATACTCAAATTTAAGATATTTTGAATATTTTTAGGCTAAATTATGCTCAATAATAATAATAATATTTTAATAATTGTAAAAAAGTATATGGTAAACAATTTTTTTTTAAACTCAAAAACAAACTATTTTGAGGCTTTATCTATTACGTACGGTTAATTTAGTATGTCTTAATGCTTATTTTCTTTAAAATATTATCATTATATTATTTCGCACAAAAAAGCCGGAATCTTTTTTTGATCGCCCTGTACATCAAAAACTATAGTTAAAATTATTCACATGTGGCGGCAGCACCATGCAGACAAACAACAAAAATAATAAATTTAAATTTTTGAGGTTAGCTTGTTTAAGTATGTAAATTTATGTTAAAAAATTGTAACGTACAAAAATCGAAAGTATAATGGTCTGTAAACTAAATTTTTCAATTTTTGTTCAAAAATATAATGTCCTACTTCTCCTATGAAAGCAACGACAGAGAGAGAACGACGAATGAAGTTTTGAAACGGGTACAGAGGTTAAGAAACCAAATTGTCGAATCTATTTTAGACAACAATCCTTTTGATGTTGACTTTATATGTCCGAAATCAAAAAAGGAAAATATTGAGCACAACGCAAACATTGAACACCGCGTAGAGTGTTCACATGGTACAACTAGTACAATTCCCAGTGGAGTAAATTTTTTTGATTCGACCTCCAGAACAAATACTTCTGAAGGGACCAAAGCATCTAACGTATGTCTCCCCCTCGATTTGTTTTGTACTTGTGAAATTTGTGAAACGTATAATAAGGAATGTCTCAAATTAAAACATGAACCTGAATGTACAAAGGAACCCCCTATCAGACGACTAAAACAAAAAGATCTTCCAGAAAATCCTTATGCTAAAGAAATAACAAAGAAAATTCAAGATAGTTATCGCAGTAACGTCACAAAATATTTAAAATATATTGATTGTGTGAAAATTACAGTTCATAGTTTACTGTTAAATCAAGAAGGTGTTCGAAAACTAACAAATAGCCAAGTAAATTTAAAGAACCGTGTTACAGCTGGCATTTCAACTACATATTTTGTTGAATACAATATTCCTAATGCTCTAAAGTCTTCTGCACACCTAAAATCAAGAACTGGTTCTAGAGTTGACCCATCAGTTGTTAGAATTTGTGCCAAAAAAATTAATGATGATGGTAAGCAGTTATTTCACATTTACTTATTTAAGTATTTAATTTGTTACTACATACTTTATTTCTAGGCATTAATTTCAAACAATCCCATGTTCATGATGTAATAAATCTTACTGAAGTAAATTTAAAAGAAATTGATTTAAAATTTAAAATAAGTAGTAGATCTCCTAGACAAAAACTGTCCTGCATTTTGGGTACTGCAGTTTTTAATTTGGGTTTGCTAGAGATTTCTAGAAATTTATCGTGTACTCAAGACTTGCCTATTAATGGTGAAATTCCTATCAATGTGGGTTATTTAAATGTGTCCATTCAATTTGGCTGTGGTAGACTTTATTTTGGCAAAGAATTTATAGGTAGGTAATTTATTAGTTTTATATTATTCTCTTCAATGTATTTAAAAATGTCTTCTACAGATGCCGTAACTGTTAACAGTGCCAAAGAAACTCATGTTGTTTATGCCAGTGATGATGATGAGTCTTTCAAAGAAAATAAATCAGTGTCTAATGTTATTATAAGTAAAGAAGTTATTAATAAAGTTAATAACAAGACTAGTAATAGAGTAACAAGTAAGAGATCCACAGAAAGGGAATCTGAGCAATGTTCCCTTAAAGAAAATCAGACAAAGGTACAGCCATTACAAGAGCCACAAAAAGTTGTTAAAAAAAGTCCAGAAGTTGAAAAGAAAGAATCCAGTAGATCCAGTACAAATAGAAGTGCACGGGGGCAACAACAAAAAACAAATTCGGCGAAAGGTTTTATTTCTAAGGGACAGGTAAGGGAATGTTTTTATTTTTATTCATTGAGGTATAATAAGATTGTTTCTTTTAATTTTTTAGGGCCTTCTTTTACATGGTTTTATTTATATATCTGAAGTTCAGTATTTGCTTAATGATCCAATAAATTCTTATATTGCTTGCTATCCTTTTGCTCAAGAGGATCGAATTATTAGTAGAACTGTTTACAGAAGTTTAAATCCTGTTTTTAATTTTTACCAGGTAATTGCACTTTATGTACTTGAAGTGATGCAATTTTTTCTCCTTTTTTCTTACTATTAATGGAGTTGTATCCCTATTATACAGCATTCACTTTGTAGGCCGAATTAATTTTACTTTAAAAATTTTTTAGAAGCTTCCATTTTTGCTTGAAGATGATTTTTTATTATCGCTCAGGAATAATTTTATGTTGGTAGAGTTTTGGCAAAGAAACGGCGAAGACAATTTGATAGGAACAGCAAAATTTCCACTTCACCAACTTTTTATTTGTTATAGGCATGCCGATGTTTTTCAACAACTTTCTAATAACCAGGTATATTATTTTTCTTTTTTAATTAATCTGAAAGATATTTTCCAAATTGAATTATATTTTAGTATCCTGTTGTAACATCTGATTGGTGGGAACCAATATACTCACACCCTGATAACGTTGTTCGTGGTCACGTGAAAGCCTTGGTGGCTTTAGGGACTGAAAAGCAAATTTATAATTTAGAAATCGAAAGAGGACTTAAAGAGCGTTCTTTACCCTCCAGTTTTACTTATAATCTTCCAAGTCAGCAACGTACCAAACAAAGAGAATCTCCCCCTTTCTTACATGCAGAACCTTATGAGGAAAAATGTACCCAAACTTCTCATCGTAGTAAATTAAATGAAACGTATGAAATAATACCAGACAGCACCCCCAGAAAGAACAAAACAGTGACAAAAGAACTTGAAAAAGATTGTCACCATTGTGAATGTTGTACAAAAACAAATAATAAGACTGTAAAAGAAGTCCAAAAAGTCCAACAGGATCATTCCACAATAGGTATTAATACTGATCCTCAAAAGTTTGACGCTGGGATACAAGTTGATCCTGCACCCGCAAAAATGGAATCCAATAATAAAGGCGATCCCGTTAACAGGACCCAAGAAATGCTGGGAGAATTTCTTAGCCAACTGATGGAACAAAAAAATAAAGTATCTAAAGATACTGCCACAAATACCGACAATATTCCCACAGAAAAAGTGTGTAATAACAGCCCAAAAGCTCCATTATTCAACAATATAAACCCAACAACAGTCCCAGTATCTAATACATCAGCTTATTTTGACCAAATCGAAAAATTGAGCAACGTCTATAAAAATACAACCAATCTACACTTGAGAAGTACATCTGATTTACTTGATTCTTTACATGAAGCTTTAAAAGTTGAAGTAGAACATAACCCATTGAATAATGAGATGCCTGTGAGAGATTTACAAGATAAATTTTATTTTAAAACGCGCATACTCGTAGAAGAAGCCCTCCACTTGCCCATGAGAAAGAAATGTAGATCGAGGAAGAATAAAAAGAAGAATGCCAGTAACGAAAGTACTCTTCCAAGTCATTATGTAACTTTTGAAGTAGAACCTAACGCACAACTAAAAATTACGCCTGTAGAATTCAAAACTACAAATCCACGATGGGATTTTAAATGCGAGGTCTTTTTGCCATCAGAACTTCTTACAAACGTAAGTAAATTATACATAAGTACTTAAATAAATCATTAAGCGTAATCTTTATATTTTAGAGTCAGAAAAGGTTGATTTTTAAAGTATGGCGTCAAAACGGTGCTCCAACAGCTCAACAAAACTTACATACCGATGGTATTGTTGGATTTGCAGCGGTGGATTTGACTGTAGTCTTAGCTGGACTTCCTTTTGTTCAAGGGTGGTTCAATATTGTCGACTTTTCAGGCAAATGCAATGGTCAGATTAAGGTAATATCTTTCTAATTTCTCTTTATTTTTTGCTCAATTTTGTCTTGCATTTAGATATGTGTTACACCATTGGAATCGATTACTCGATTTACGAAAACCCACACAACATATTCTTCAAAACCTGCAATTCCCAAGTCAATTACTCTTCCCAAACCTGCCCCACCCCCTCCCCAAGAACCGGGCGAGTTATTAAGCAATGCGCTTAAAAGAAAATTTGAAGAACTGGAAGAAATCAATCAACGTTTGCGCTCACGACTTGCAAACGTTATCCAAGAAGACTCAGACTCTAACGACGACTTCTCCGAAGGGTTTGAGTCCGATATTAATATGCTTTGTGTAGAAGACGACTTTGAAACTGTCGACTTCGATAAATTAGAAAAACAGAAAAAACATAAAACCAGTAATCTTTTGCTTCAACTTGAAGACAACCCAGAAGCGTTCTTCAAACTGGCCACAGATCCAAACAAAACTGATGTAGATTTTAGACCTGTTTCCAAGCAAATGAAACAACAACAACAAGAATCTGCCCCACTGCTCGTTGATATTGCAGCAGGAGGCGATAGTGCTGATAAAAATGCGAACGAAAACGATGCTTCCAAAGGTTCCATACCCCTTTCGGAAAGTTTAGCATCGTTGGACCAACAACTTCAGCAAGGAAAAGAACGAGTTGATAGTCTCCTACATAAAATATCCTTGCTAGCTGGAAACAACGTCTTCGCTGCGTCAAAAAGTTTCGAAACAAACTCCGACTTCCCCTTTAGCAGTCGTTACGTGTCCGGTTGTTCTGTTAGCCAAACTAGTGATCATCAGACAGATCCCACTATAGAGAGAGGAGGACCTAATTTCGCAGATGCTTCGTTTGACACAACCATGTTTGAAAGGCTTTGCAGTGTGTCTGCAGGCTCCAGCTCTGGTTCTTTGACCCAGGAAAGTGTTAAGTCCTGTGCAACTACAGGAACTAGTGTGAGTGACCCTTCTTTGAGCAGGCCTGCACCGGATGGAGCTGGTAGCAGTATTGGTCCCAAAAGTTTCACTGGTAATACTTTAAGTAAATAATCACTAGATTTAGACTGTAAATGGCGCATGGGTACTTACTTGTTTGTCTCATAAAACGTAATAAGGCCGTTTTTTCCCTTCAGAAATCCTCGATGTATGTACTAATTTATACGCTTAAGTTTTTTTTAACGTTATAAGGTGTTTTAAACTTCATAGTAATAAAGAAAAAAATAATATATAATTGCCCACGAGTATTATTTTATTAATATGTATTTCTAATTTTAAACTACAATACGTTATTAAATAATGTATTTCTTCAAGTAGTTTTCAATTCGTAATTTTTTGTTCAGTTTGTTTCGCTCCCATTGAAATATTTTCGCTGTCGTTCCCTGATGATCGTGTGCAAAGGTACAAGTGCGCATTCTCTAAAAAATATTATCAAAAAATAATATATCGATATTTTTTAATCAATTTCATATTTTTTGTACTTGAAATTTGCTCAGTTGTGTCCTGGTTTTGTACATTTCCCTCTCGAGTCTTTCTTCTTCCATACAGAAATGACAGAGAAAGATTGTATAATCTTGATGCCAGTAATCATAGTCGCAAACTTTGTTACATTTGATGCAAACGTCGTTGGGTTTAGTCAAGCATTTCACTTCGTATGCTGGTTCCACTGTAGGCCTTCCAAAGTTACTTTGTAAACCTGTTCTTCTACATCTTTTCGCATCAGGATCGTAAGTGCCTGGTCTAAAACATTTGTGTTGTAATAATCCGCATACAAGGAGGAGAAGGTCTAAAGCTGATGACTCTACACTAGTTATTACAAGAAAGTTTAAATCTTTAGAATCATTCAAGTCCTATAAGCACCACTTTGCATATTCACATTTCTTACAATTTATCTTACAGAAGGGAGTGTTTCAATATATTATAATTACTTGAATGATCCCAAATTCAAAGTTGGTAATTTTAATACCAAATTCTTACCCTGGTGAGTCTGACTCTTCTATTGTTTTTCGTAATTTGTTAGAGTTAAAAGGTGCATCGTTTTGCTTAAAAATTCGTGTCCGTAATAACTCATACCTTGTGGGCGATGGGTTTCTGTTACGTCTGTATATCATTCGTGGTCCCCGACTAACAAGCCAACTAACACCCCTATTACTTCTAACCTGCGAAAAAAAACCCAAAAAATAAACTTTTGATCCTTAAAAAGTTACGTTACATACCTTATTCTGAAGCGTATACACTCCTGATGTTAGATGTTCTAGATTGTAAGTTTGAGGGGTGAGCTTGGTGAGTATTTCAGCATTCCCGTAACGCTTTTGAAACGAACTGAGGTTTCTTCCAATAGGGTTTGTGTCCCGGGGGATTTTAGAACCAAAGCAGATGGGGTTTTGGACGACACGTAGGACAACATACGGGAATTCCCCTCCTAATTTTAAAAGTATCTTTTAAAATATAGTTTAAACTATTAAAGCGCATTTTACCTTCAACACTGTCTGTATCATCCATCTTTATTTACCAAAAATAAAATTAATAAGACAGTTAGGCATCAAATAATTTTTTTTAATAATAGTAAAAGACAGGTCGTTCAGGTTGCTATGAAAGTGAATAAATGGCATTCTCTTAGCTGTAGCCAAGAATTCCTTGTGTTACATGCATCGACTTCATTGCGTGTTTAAATGAAATTGAAGACGGATGTGTTCTACTAAATTTCGTGACTTGGCTTGCTATGAATAATCGAAAAAATCAGTTTTGGTATTAGCAAATTCGATATCTATCTGGAATAACTGCAAGCACGTACAGGTACCAAATAGACTATAAGAAAAAACTCGAAAGTGAAATTAACTTATGACGAATAAAATTTTTATTTCAAAAAAAAGTTCAAAATTCTTATTCCTAAGGACTTTTCAAGTTATACATATAATATATGTATAAGCACTTTCTGTTGCATAAACGTTAGGAGGTATAATTTTTATTAAAATACTGGTCAAAAGGTCATAACTTTTTAGGTTGGCATATTTATTAAATTATTAGTTTTTGATATAGCAGTAATATATAAACAGATTTTAAATTATTTTATTAAAAGTGCATAAAATTGATGAAATTTAAATCGGGCTAATACCAGAAAAACTGCTTAAATCAACTTAATTTCTATCGTCATAAAATAATGTACTTTTCTAGCGATTTTAGGTATTATATAAAGTAAAATAAATTAATTGCATGTATTCTTTTACAAATTTAATTTAACTCCTATGTACGTTGTACATTTGTCTATATTAGGATATCATAAAGAAAATGTGGCATATTCACTCCTGATCTCCTAATAAAGAGAATTGTAGGTACAGTGAGGTTATTTTTTTATGACGGTAAGGTAATTATTGAGTGTAAACAAGCCTTAAAGTAGTGTGCCTGTGCATTTTTAATTAATTAATAACATTATTGACGATTTATTTATTCAAATTAGGTGTTGTGTTCAGTGTTTTGTATAAACGAATAATTTGGTGTATTACTTGCCGAAGTCCTTTACAAAATTCAGTGGCTGCAAGAAAATAATTCTTCCTTGGTAAGTCACTTTATATATGTACTTTATTCTTTTTTGGTTTAATAAATTATAGAACATCATTGATTACACACTATAATAAGTAACTAAGTACGATATTTACTCCTGATACATCATGATGTCCTAATAAAAGAAATGTACGTAGAGGTAATAATTAGCCAGTAAGTACTGATATGTGTTTTGAGGAATGAATTAATTTCATTGGAAAAGTATATTTAATGTATAATGATAAAGTATTTGTTTCTGAGAAAAGTTTATTTTCACATTTCTAAAGATTTATGTATAATAAAATATTTAATAATGAAGGAACCCCAAAGTCATTTACACACATTTAACTCCCAGACACCATAGGGTCTGGTGATATTTACAGATGGTATTTAATTATATACAGTTAAGACTATATTAATAAATAAATATGACTTCAGATCTACTATAAAAAGAAATATAAAATTGCAACAAATTATAAAATGGCCATAAATGCTAATAACTATCCGCCTATTTATTAGTAGAGTACCACATTTTTAGTATTGGATATCAACAAGCCTTGGTGATGGAATATGTAGCAAAAACAGGGAATGTTAAAAGCTATTTTGATTTGATATGTAAAGAAATACCTATTTAAGTATTGTAATGAACATCATCATCATCAGATTACTTGTAACATTTGTAGAGATTTATTTTCAAAAACTACGTTAGGTAAAATTGAAATTATAAATAGGTATAATAATTATTCCTAGAGGTGAGCTTAGATTTAAATATTTTGATATCGAATATTTTTTTAGTATTTCGGTTTGTTTACCAGAAAACGTGTGTTATAATGTATGTTTATTCAATATTTGTAAAGCAAAAAGAGCCTTTCGAAATGTGGAATCGTAAATGGTAAAAACGGTACTTTTTTTATAAAAGCCTCTGTGTATTATTAAATCTTTAAGACCAGTACCTTTAAGGACGAGTTGCTTCGTTTTTAGAAGCTTTTATAAGAAAACATTTTAAAAGTTTGATTGATTTCATAAAATTCGTTTTAAAACACGACGCAACAATAATCGTAATAAGACATAATATGAACTGTGGATAAATGCCAACGAAAACAGACAAATGTGTTACAATATAAAATTGATAAGAAGTGAAAGAAACAATTAAGTAAATGGACTTAAAACTGCTATAAAACACTGATTAGTATACATAAGTACTTACACACTTTTTACAACACGTGAAGCTATAGTTGCTTTCTATACATATATTTAACAAGACAGAATAATCCTAGTTTCTATATACATTCATATTATTATTGCCTTCTCTAATACTTAAACTGTTTTCGACTTTGAATACTGCCTGCATGCGCAGTACTGATCACAGCACTAAGTGATGTCCGCATATACATAGGTATATTTATGTTAAGACAAACAATTAGTAAAATTTGGTCCTTCTTACTATAAAATCAGCAACGACCAACCGATATTGTTGGCTACATACATCGGATTATTATTTCGAATTTAAAACAAAATTAAATTTTATTATTATTAGGTATAACGACAGAGAATAGATCAGAAAGAGAAAAATCGTAGCACCATTTTATCGATTAGGCCATGGGTAGTATGCTACATGCCGTATCTCTTTACATCACTTTCTCTCCTTGTACAATTGCATGAAAACAGGAAATGTACACAGGAACATCAAAACACTTTTATCTTCTGGTAAACTATTATCTAAATAAAACACTAAAACCCATGGTGTTGGATCCAGTTGTCGGGGTTTTAGGTTTTTAAACGTTTTGGGTTTTAATGTTTTATTTAGTTCGGTCCACACTTATATTGATACCAATGCAATTTTGTTTGTCTCCTGGTACGTTCCCCTTTTTGCCTCTGCTCTCCAACAGATTCCATTATACAGTATACAACGTCGCTTTGATAAACCAAGTGAGACAGCAGCAATTTATTTTTTCCGATTTTTTATATAAATTAATGTTATTGCTGTCCCACTGTTGACAGTTTAAAAAACGATACGTAAATACTAGATAATAACGGCGATATTTCTTTGTTTAAACTAAAAACACGAGTAGTATACAATATCATTAATAACAATAATCATACAGTTACATAATGATCGGCTTAGAGGGCTTTCACCCAGGCTGCTGGTACCCACTGTGGCTCCCTTTCCAGACTGTTGATTTCCGCCAACAGCTGATGGTACGCCCTTTCCGTATCATTGTTTATAATTACCATGTCAAAGAAGTGACCGTACTTGCTCTCCATCTCTCTTGCCTTTTCAATTATATCTTTTAATTCCTCGTCCTAAATCACAACAAAACATAAAAATTATTATTATAAAATTTTGTGGAAAGGGACAAGGGTTTTTTTGTTACCTTAAAGGCTTCGCCACTTCTTATCTTCTTTTGACGAAGTTTTTCTAAGCTAGGTGGCGCTACGAACACAACATAAGGTTTCAGATCCGATGTCCTCAGTATTTTCAGACTCTGAGGATGTAAATTCAATACACATATTTTTCCTGAATTAACTACTGATCTAATAGCATCTAGGGAGGTGCCGTAATAAGCTTTCTCGTACTCTCCGTGTTCGACAAATTTCCGAGATAAGATGTCCGCCTCGAACTGGGCCCTGGTTATGAAATGATAATCCTGACCGTCCACCTCGTTATCTTTCCTCGCTCTTGAGGTGTCTATTTAAATAAAAATAATTATTACAATAAAAGGAAACTTGATTTAGGTTAGGTGGTACTTACGGGGGATGGCTGCGGCGAATCTTTCCGAATCTTCCATTAACCTTTGCCTCAGTTCATGCCTTCCAATGTTAGGCGGACCTATGAGGACAATGGGTCTCTTTTGATTGGCTTTAGGATAATATAAGGCTACTTCTTCGTATGTTAAAATTTCGTCAGGTTCATACTCTGAAAACGATCCTCACGTTAGCAACCTGGTAAATTAACTAACGATCCCAATACTTACCATCGATGGTATTGGCATAAATTGGATATCCACCTTCGGCGTACGCTCCCTTCTTCTTTTTCCTTTTGGGAGCTTTCCCGCACAGCAACGTCGTGGCTTTCCTTTGAGCCTTTGGATACCTTTCGCTTGCTGCAAGTCTCATTGTCTCTCTCTGATGCTGGAATGATTGAGATGGCACCAAGCCTGCCAGTGTTTGATCTTCTTCACCTTTGATGGATTAAAAAATTTAAATTATAAGAAATAATATAAAGTTTAGTGCAGTAATGGAAATTCAAAAGTTGCAAGTTGAAGAGGAAGAAAGAAATTATAAAAAAACGAATTACCTTCCCTGTAGGCTTGCCACCAACTGGGGTCTTCCTGACTAATGATATGCAGAACGTCGCCTTTTTGGAAGCTGATGCCAAGTTCGCGACAAGGTATGTAGAGGTCGTCTTCGGGGTCATAGTCGAAATGCGCCTTGACGTGTAGCACGGAGTCCCGGCCTGAATGGCTTCTCGCTTGGGACGCGGGAACTATGAGGAACGTTAGGGTCCCTTCCATAGTTGCCAGAATATCACAGACAGCGTTCACGCTTTTGCCGCGCATTTCGATTTCGTTCACTTCGAGGATTTCGTCGCCTTCGTGCAACAGGCCACTCTTTTCTGCTGCCCCTCCTCTCACTACCCTCCCTGAAACAAACAACAATAATTTTTGAGTCATCATCTTTATAGATCACAGATGGTTTGATTGATTTTATTAGGTACCTATAACTACAGCGCCCGCCTTCGTTTCTGATTGTGGCACCAAGAGGTTCGGTGCTCTTTTCGATTTTGATTATTTTGATATTGTCCGCTCCGTAGTGATCAGGTAACGTTTGTGGTATTGTCTCTGCGGTTGAGGGCGTTGGTGTTACGGAGTCGGGAGGTAATGTTGAAGCGACGCCATCGTGAGCTACCATAAGAGCTTCTAATTCGTACCCTGAAAATACCAGCAGTTACAAATGGATCCAAACCTTTAGGTAACAATTTAAAAGGAGTGATATTTCTAATAGATTCAGAGTGACAATCCCAAACCTACATATACACCATCAAAGGCCCTAGGTATACAACTATTGATGAAAGAAGAGAAAAAAGTGAAAAGTAGAAGAGTTGATTCAAACTTTTTAAGTTCACAAACCCGTAAAGGAAATCAACTGTATTTCCGTTCTGAGAAAATACGATAAAAGTGGATGGGGGTGTTAAAGTGTAGGTACCTGTGAGTAATGTTGCAAGTTCCACGGCGGAAGCGCTTTGGGAATTCCCTAAGGCATCTAGACAGTCTCTTAGCGCAACTTGAGCATTGGCCACTGGTCGGGAACCGATTCGCGATCGCACAGCTTGCACTTTGTTATGAATGGCCAAAGCACGTCCAAATTGAGGGGAAAGCAAGAGGGACTGGACCGCTGCCACCCTACCTTCCAAACCACCCAAACCTCCACCCGTTCCTGCTTTCTTCAACTGAATTTGCAACCGTTGCACAGCCGCCACTAGGTCACCATAATCTGAAAAATAATCCAATCCTAAATTTTTTGCAGATGAAACATTTTATGTAGATAAAGATTTTCTATAGATGGCGTTCTTCACGCCAATTTTAAATGGTCCCATTTTTTCTTCAACACATAACTTTTAAAATTTTTGTGGTAGTTGGTGTGCTACACCTTGCACAAATAACATTTTTTTTTTCACAATGTTTGAGATGGTGAAGGAACTCTGGCGCTCACGATGTTAATTATATTTACCAAAGTCCTGTATTCTCGGTAAAGTGTAACTTCAATTACTTAGGTACTTCACACGTTTAATTGTGAAGACAAATATTGCATCGGTTTGTTGCTACAAGGTGTGCCACGCACATTAGCGTGCATTTTGTAAGACATTTGTTGTTTATGTTTCCATTTGCTAAATAAAAATTGTTTATCTATGTGGCAATAGCCTTATGAACAACTATTAAAACTGATTTTTTATGTAAGGACTACTACTACTGTTACGTAAATGGCGCCTTTTCCTACCGTAACCTTCATGAACTTATTCTAACTTAACCGAACAATACTTTTATGTTTATTAGGTATGAGTTTCTAATAAATTAATCCTATGATTACCTAACTGACTGGCTTCGAAGCCTTATAAAAAGGTAAACTCTTTATATTATCGATTGACCATATAAAATAAATTAATGGCCTTTTATTTACAACCCAAATTGTCTTCCACTGTCTTATTATGTAGTTGGTTGTATTGTAGATATCATGTTCATTTTTAAAATAACAGTGAAACAATGTCCCTCTAAAACGTGCTCTGCACACTAAAAGGTAAATGATGTATCTGGAAACGTGATAAAATTTTTAATTTTAATTGTAAATATGCCTTTCGTGTTTAGATAGGTTTTATTACTCTTTTTGACCTATAGATACAAGTGTGATGTGCTTGTTTAATATTCATGATTTAGCATAGGAAATCGACAGGCCATTTAGGCATTTAAAAGAGGTGTTGGGGAATGTATCATATGTACCTATAGGTACCTAAGTAGAAAGTGAAACCGTATAGGTACATACAATGTTTTTGATTGCTTTGAATAATTTTAAATACTTAATTTAGATTTTGGTCATCTAACTAGCCACATAACGAAGGTATAGATGTCGCTTTTATAATTTTTTGATTACAGACTTCTTTTTTTTTAAGGACTACCATTTCGTTTTAGAATAACTCACTATCAACAAAATATTATTCATAATGCCAATTATTATCTATCGTTTTTCTTGAATATCTATAATGAAATATTTATATTAATTCTTGTACTTAGTCGTAGTTTGTAGTTGTAAAAAAATCAGTAACGGCACTAAAGATACAAATTCAAAAAGTGAATGAAAGGCTTCCACGGTTCGTGATATGCAACTAAATAATAATGTATTTCCGTTTAAATATTCACAGGAAACTCTGAGTGTTCACAATGCGTATAAAATCTACATAATACAAACAAAAAGAATTCATGCACTGTCTATGTATCCATACTGCAACCACATGAATTGATGGAAATATTGTTTGGAATTTTAAGATAAAAAAAAGTAGGTGCAAAATTTCCAAATACTACTTGGGGCCATTTTAAAAAATGGTACTTGTTTAATAAACCAAACGTTATGTAGACATTTTTTGCCATTCTGGTACTAGAAACACTTTGTTGTGGATTTGAATTAAATTAAGGGGCTGTTCATAAAATACGTCACGCTAAAATTAGCTTTTTTTGACCCCCCCCCCCGGGTTGTCACGCTGTGTCACACCTTCTGTGACCCCCCTTGTAAATATTACGTCACAAAAACTAAACACTCCCCCCTCAACATGATAAATTTTGATTGATAATACACAAATTTTGATAGTCAAAAATATTTCATTTATTTTCATACCTAATAAAATTTAAATAAATTAATAAATATCTTTTGTAACGAACAAATAAATAATATTTCTATTTATCAGAAGTCCAAGGATTCTGTAGTAATTCAGTAAAATTTTTTGATGAACGGTGAACGTTACGTTGCCTTAGACCCCCCGGTCCCCCCATGTCACATCTTGTCACACTCAGCCCCCTCGCCCCCTGTATGCGAACGTATTTTATGAACCGCCCCTAAGGACTTTTAATTAATTTTTACAATATATAGGTACGTCCCTTAATCAAGACAAACACAAATTTCCTAATAAAGAAAATAAAATTTGGTATTTAGGGCCATTACCGAAAATGGTACTTATTACATTGATTATTTTCTACCAGTTTGATTGATACCTTGTTTACCTACATATTAAATAAAGTGTTGTCTAATGTCGATGAATTATTTTGTTACAATGTCTTCCAACGTTTACAAAAAGAGTCATTAGGAATAAAAATCATTTATCGCGTTAGCCATTAAATAAAGCTACAAAAGGAAGCGATAGCTATTTGATAGGACCATTAAGGAGGCATTAAGTGAAAATAAATTAGTTACGGTCTTGGTTTATCGTCAAAATATGCATGTAGAAAGCTATTGAAAAGACATTTGCGGAAAACTACGTATACATATATATATATAGTACATAATATGCATATACATATATGCATTGGACCTCGCCTTAAATCACTTTTAAGTATTTGTGCTAACGTACCTACATAGTATTAGATAATATGATAGATAGCACCCAACATTAATAACAAATTTTTATATTAGAATTATTTATTTATTATTAGATACTTATACTGAGTCATGGTCAGAAAAAAGGATTGTTGAAATAAAGTTTCCGATTGTTTGAGAAGTATCTATTGGTATAGTGTTGAAATGTACCCTTGTCCCTCTTTTTTTAAAGATATATCGAGTTCATAATAAACTACATATTAAAAAAAAATGCCAAGAGAATTATTAACAAAACGATATTTCCATTTTTTTCTGGCTTCAAAAATTAATTTCGTAACTTTAAGTGCATACTGACTGATAGGGTGACATCATCCGCAAAACAAGTACTGATAACAAAAATCCGTTAAACGAGATATTATCGAATATCCCACATTTACATCGAAAACAAACAGTGACTAATAATACGAGAATTTAGTTTTATTGTCTATAACGCAAATTGCAATACGTTATTTATGAAATGTATTAAAAAATAAATTGCATTAGGTATGAAATGTAACTTTTTTTGTAATAAAGTTAAATATAATTTTGAGTCAGGGGAAGTTCAAAAATAGGGAGGAAAAAAACAAATTTGGTCGATCATGAGCCGTGAGATGCGCGAGAACAACGAGAGGTGGAGCTTACTTTCAAGCATATAGATAGCAATGGGCGGGGTTAAGTCTTTGCGCACCTAAAGTTCAAGGCTCGTGAGCACAATGTTCAGATACCTGGTCGTATTTGGTATCAAATGAAAGTTACATGTGTCTATACTCTATATATAAAATTTTAAATTACACCCTGTCATAATTATAAACTGTATCAATGAATCACAGGTTTTTTTTCAATTTCTAAAAAATTTAAATTCCATTATTAATAAATAATAGTGTAAATGTAAGTCGATCAAGAAAACAAATATTTTATTTTACTTGTAAAACTATAAATTGAGCCAAATTATTTACAAGCAGTCTCTGTTTTTATGTATCTATAAGTGCATCGCCATCGACGTATTTCGTAAATAAATTCAGTTAAACAACACATACTTTTGTTTTTATGGTTCTATCCTTCTCTAAATCATTAAAACGAGTAAAGTAATGGACAGCTTGCCCCTATCGTCGCTGATTATTTCGTGCATATGCAATCTTAAATTTTATAGGATATACCTATACATCATATAATTATTATAGTTTATAAATTGCGACTTACGGTAAACAGTGTGAACGATTTCCTTCTCCCCACTGGCCGCAGGTGTCGTGGACCTCGATGAATCGTGTGTCGTGTCATCTTCAGCGAAAGCATCGTTTACTGTTCCTTGAGGTTTACTTTCTAGGGCCTGAAGTTTCCGGGAACCCCTCAGGGATCGGTTGAGGAATTCGTTTTGAGCAGCTATTCGTTCTTCCTCTTCTTTTCGTTTTCGAATTTGTTCCTATAACAAAAAAAAACAATTAGACATTAGGTAATTAAACGAAGGACACTCTAAACCCTAAAATAATCGTTAGTTATAGTTAATCTCGGCCAACTCTAATACATTTGTATAAAAAAACATCTACATAATAAATATTTTCATTTTATGGTTTTGTGTATAATTATTGACAATTAAAAAATCAATTATTCGTTAATTATCCAATTCGTTAAACAGATTATTTTTTAAAACACCCACCTACGTAAATTGTAGCTTGAGTTAAAATTCTTTTAAGCTGATTATAATATTATTAAATAATACATTAGAATACAATGCAATTTTTAAAATTTACTTGGTTATTGTTATACAGGGCTGTTCATCAAAAGTGACGCACAAAATTCATATCTACTGCACGAGTTATTATTTAAAAAGCCTAAACAGCAGGGCCGGCGAAAGGCTAGTTTAACGCCCGTGCGAAAGGCAAATTTTCCGCCCCCTCCCCCCTTGATTTGATGAAACACATATTTTTTAAATTTTGTAAGTTTTTCAATAACTGTTATGTGGAATCAATTTACAAGATTAAAATAAAAATACTCAAAGAAAAACTAATACGTTACTATATTCACTTTTATAATCGTGAATCGTGGGTAAATTAAAATACAAAAGAACAAAAGAAAATTATTTATTAAATATTAAAAAACTAATAATGACACTTAAAGTTATAAACATTTAAAACATTATATGCGGTGGCGACTGGCGGCGCCTTTCATTCCCCAATAAAATAACAGCGCTTGGGCTTATCTTCTGACCGATCGGCGCGGCGACGACGCCTTTCTTTGTCAATAAAATAATACCGCCCATCTGTTCACAAATACACAAATAAACTGATTGATATATTATGCACTTAATATTAAATAATTTTACACATTTTCTTGTGCTCTAGTTTATTATTTATATTTTTTTATATTAGACACTCTTAGTTCTTGCCAGTTTTTTATTAACTATCTCTTGATTTGGCGCCCCTAGATGTTGGCGCCCGTGCGGGCGCACGGTTCGCACGGGCCTTCCGCCGGCCCTGCGCTAAACATGTTAATTGATTTAAATTTTTGTTCGTCTTTCTGTGATATTTTCAATACATTAATCTGTAGCAACCTAGGTCATGCTCTTGTAAAACTCAATTTGATAATGCCAACAAAGTAGAAGTCAATCTATTTTGTTTCAGTAAAAACAGTCCTCATATTTTTTTAATTAAATTTAACTGTTGGAAATTAATCGATTGCACTCATATGATTCAACGTAATCTAACAAATGCCAAAAGTGACCACCTTCAACTTCAACAAGAGCTCACAGAGTCAGCACATGACCTAGGTTCCAATTGAAAAAAAAAGAGTTGTGGTAGCTACGGATTATTAAGTTACAGGTAGGGGGTTGAAAACAAAAAAAATAAACGTACAGAAGATATGAATTTTCTGCGTTACTTTTGAACAGCCCTGTACGTATTAATAATTTTTGGGAAATATTCAACTTCGAGATTAGGTAGGTACCTACGTTTTTATTTCGTAGAAACTAGTAAACGTTTCATTAATAATTAATGTAAATATGAGTTCTCTATTTGCAAGGTCGAGAAGTATATCCAGTATAGCAAATAAAGATGACACAATATTGTGGATTCAATCGAACGAACGTCCAAAGTGATTACAATTTACTTACATATGTATATGTGTAGATAGTACCTACTACCATAACACGTGTAGGTGTATGTCAGTATTTGATGCGTTTACATAATAAAACTGTAAAGTGTATGCAATATATACGTTGTTATTACGGAAAATCTGTTTGTGGTTTGTTAATGTATTTAGGAGTTTCCAGTAAGTAACACTAGCAAGTACCTACCTGGGTACCTATCTATGACTTACTACGTACAGGTAGATATAATTTACATTTAACCTTCGTCAAGTTCTTGTCGTATTTACTCTTACCCATAAACAAATAATTGAATTAAAATTTAGTTGTGAACTTTTAAAATAGCGAATTTACACATTTGCCGCCCGTAGGCTATTGAAAATTTAAACCGCCCCTACTGACACCTGCAATTCTATACTTACCCTAATTCACAATCAATTTTTTGTCAATGAAATTGCAACTTTATGATTGTATTATATTTTTATCAGACTAATCAACAAATATTGATAGGTACGAATTCATTAGGATTAAAAATGTAAGAATGTTAAGAAGAACTTTCGTTGAATGGATATTTACAGCTTTTATTCATTACAATATTATCATTATTGTTTTTTTTTTTTAATTATCATCATTCTAAGAAATGTATAATATTTATGAAATTCTGTGCAACAATATGCAATTTTTTACGTGTAAATTTATTAAATTTTTATTCTACACTCAAACAGGTTGTTAATATCATCAGAAATATCAATAGAAAAGTATTAATTTTCCACACATATATATCTATATAATATTTGTTATTGTTATTTTTAAGCAATTTTTTTTCGGATCCCATTTCTCTTCGAATAGATATATTTAAGTGGTGAAACATATAGCACATTAATTGAATAGTGTGGGTGGACCTAAAGAAAAAATTATGGCAATAATTAATTTAAAAAATAGGTAAAAATACTAAATTTAAAATGTAATACTTAAACGCTATTGGAATATTTTAAAAATTCAAAATCACAATAGTATATTTTATAAATAAGCGTTTAGTAATTTTTCATATACAGACGTTAGTGTATTCAGTATACTGTATAGCACCAAAATATTGTAATTTTTGTTGATTTTTTGAGCCTCGTTTTTTTACGTCTATAAGATAATATTTTTTTTGATTTCTGTAAGACAAAAAAATTTTTGAGCAAAGTTTGCCGCCCCCTAAAATCTACCACCCTAATCTCTAGCCCAGGGATGGCGAACCATTGGCACTCGTGCCACAAGTGGCACGTTTGAAAATTTTAATGGCACGCACAAAAACAAAATTTTTTTTAGTTATCTTTTTTAATAGAAATGAATTAAAAACTATTAATCTACACTTAATTTATAGTTTATGATATAAATTTGTAGTACTGAATTCCTTTCCTTAGTATGTTAACTAGAACCGTCAAATTATACATTTTATTATTAAAATATCGCATGAATTCTTTCGAAGTATATACAGATGCGCATTAGATAAAAATTTTTGCGTATCCAGTTTCGCCTTCTTAAGGTATTTGAATGTTGTTGCTGTCGCATCGGTCGAATCAAAATTTATTTTTTTATCCTGATACAATACCATTTGAAAAATTAAATTTAAAAGTCCTTGAGTGGTTAAATTTTAATGAATTAGAAATGGAATTAGTTGAATTTCAGTCAAGTACCATATAGAACCAAAAATTTGTTGATTTAAGAAATGATTTAGAAATTATTGAAAGTAATCGATTATTGGATAAAATAAATAAAATTTCAGAAGATGAAATTCTAACTAAGTATACATGGAATTCAGTTTCTGACACGTTTAATTGTTTAAAACTTTAAAAATATTAGCAAAGGCAATTTTATCAATTTTTTCCATCGACGTGGGCATGTGAATCTCTATTTTCATAATTAAATTTTATAAAAAATAAATATAGGAATAGAATGACGGATGAGTCGAGCTCTGCATGCGTACTGTTGAAATTAACTAAATAAGAACCAGATATTAAATCTTTATCATCTTGTGTGCAGCAACAAAAATCACATTAAAAACAATTTTTTTTAACGTGAATTTTGTTTCTAATAGCATATTGCTTTTTGTAAAACATTGATTAAAAAAAATTGTTTAAAGATGAATTGCTTTTGTTTGTTTGTTTAATTATACTTACGTATAGTTTCACCACGCTAACATTTCGAATGAAATTTTATTGTGGCACGTTACCTATTTAAAAAAGAATTTTAATGACTTTGTGGCACGGACATCAAAAAAGGTTCGCCATCCCTGCTCTAGCCTATTCAGCCTGCTAGTACTTAAATCCGCCACTGAGATGGATGGATAGATATAAGACGAATATATTTTTTCACTGTACCGCTTTCCACTTTTTTACAAGATTTAATTTTTTGTAAAAAAAAGTAGCTTCGTTTTGATGACAAAAAATCGTAGAAACTGAACTACCTCACTGCTTAATTGCATATAGTACCCCTCGCTATTAAAAAAGAGACGTTAAAATCACACATTATTAAGGGATTTTCCCCGGAAATTCGACTTACCGAAGTTGTCGCCAAATATTGTGTTCCAGTTATCAAGATATTCGATATGAGTAATAGAAGTTCGAGTTATCAAGTAGAAATTACATGTTTGATGCTATTGCCAACCAATTTGGTCCGACTTGTCAAAAATTTGACTTATAGATGTTCAAGTTATCGAACTTTGTCTATATTTAGAATTCTGATTTTACT
Organism: Agrilus mali; assembly: GCA_029378335.1. Classification (NCBI taxonomy): domain Eukaryota; kingdom Metazoa; phylum Arthropoda; class Insecta; order Coleoptera; family Buprestidae; genus Agrilus; species Agrilus mali. Next base: position 2,373,112 of record CM055657.1, on the reverse strand, counting down.
TTATAGAAGTCTACAATATTCCCAAATGTCTCGTGTTAATAAATAAAAATAAAAAAGAAACTCCCTTAAAGTTTTTTCAAAAGCTCATGAGCTGTAAAATACGCAAGAACGATGGGAGGCGGAGCTTATACTCAGGCTTTTCAGTGACTGTGGGCGGAGTTACGTCTCTGCACACTCCAAGGCCAGGGCTCTTGATAAATTTAAATTCCAGCCTTTAAATGTCGTGTTTGCTGGCAATGTTAAAATAGGTACATAAAAATGGAAATAATAATGGCATTTTAATTTGTTGTAAGGTAAATAAATACCTGTTGCTGTTTACTATAGATAGATACTTTTATAGTCATATTTTATACTTAAGTGTTGTGTTTATTTTATTATCACAAGAATATTAATATGGAATTTTTCATGTAATCGTGGGTACATAATACTTAAGTATATAAGATTTGCTATTTTCTAAAATAATATAAAAAAATTACTTTAAACGTCTATTATATTATTGTATATTATATATTACATCAGGACATTTTTTGATGGTATCTTTTAAAAATTCACCTTTATAGACAATAAAAAATCAGCTAAACACGTTTTGATTTATTCAGCAAAATTGAATAAAAATTACCCACGTACGACATGACAAAATATGAGGTTTTTTTATAGATATATACCTATTGTAAATTTTTTGTCTTCAAAAGGCGATTTAATAAAATTATCAAAGAAGCCAAATTAATAGAACAGCCAAATAATGAATTGTTTACCTTTTTAGTTAACCAAACAAGCAAAACAAATGCAATAAATAATTATTGGCACTTAGGTGCTATAACAATAAACTGTAAGGCTATAAATTCTTGTGGTTTTTATTTTTTTATAATTCAGCAAAAATACCATAAGCATCGAGTAGAGTCGAAGTAGTCATGAATAGATATAACAAAAATGAAGCTAAATTGCAAATTATTTTTTAAGGCTTTCCACGATTTCGTTTATTAATAAATTAAACCATTAAGTATTATTTTTAAAATTTTAACCATCAACAATTTCGTTACGTAACTGCTTTCTTAATCACACACAAAGCCATAAAAATCTGTATTAATTAATCAATTAGTTTACATATATTTTTTTATTCAAATTTATCAAAAATTTTTATTTTGTAAGTAGGTACCTAATAATTTTTACCTTTTGTGTTTGGAAGTAACAATTATTATTTTTGCTTATATCGCTTTGGGTAGGCGACGAAGAAACCATTTTATTACATCAAATTAATGGAAAATAAAAATAACACTCGGTATCACAGTCACGCATTTGATCTCGCGGTAATATTCTGTTCCGAGGACACCTTAACATAATAACGGGTTTTAATATTATAAAACAACACCATTTTACTTGCGAAAACACAAAACAATACAATTTTCACCTAAACCAATTAAAACTTTTAATGTGCGCCGCTTAAAATCGACTTGTCCGGCAATCGACACTGTCAAAACAACTTTGCAAAAGGTAAAACTACACAAAACTGAATAAATAAATGTCAGAGTGCAAATGTGAGAAGTACGTACATAAAAGAGACAGAAAACCGATACATACTATTTATGTATGTACATACAAACATGCTATAAAATAAAAATATAATATACATGATACGTCATCGAGTTGAGCTCGATTGATAATAGTATTACGCCTCCCACCTGCTTTTTTATCCACGTGAGTGATAGGAAGTGGCCGACGATAAAAAATAAATAAACGAACACATGTAACTTACACATACTAGTGAGTATACAAACAAATTAAAGCGCCGCCAATAATTTTGTTTATTTTTACTGTAGTTTTAATGCTTATTGGAGCATTAACGACCTCGTTTATATCTGTAGTAGGTAATGGTAATATCGTGCGGGCCGATTCAATGCACTAGCAACATATACAGGGTGTCCAAGAATAAAGGACAACCTATTTGTAGAAGAGATACCCCCTCCAAATGAAGTTAAAGTACGAGTACTCGTGCTGTATGAAGTACAGCTCAATTTGCCTCCCAAATTCGCTCCTATGTGTGCTCACTATCTTACAGCCTAATTAATGAAAGAATTCACTTAGTTTACTGACCATAATTAATTTAATTTTTATGATTAAAGATTTTAAGTTACTTTAAAGAAGTAAAACAGGTGTGCTGTATGAAGTACAGCTCAATTTGAACTTAACTCAATTTAAACTTAATTAAAGAAAGAATTCTCTTGGTTTACTGTTCATAACTAAATTAATTTCAATAATTAACGATTTTAAATTAGTTTTGTTAGGTATAAATATGCAGGCAGTTTAAAAGAAAGAGGTTTTGAAAAAGGGTAGCCTTTGCAAATGTTTATTCCATTTTTTTTTATTAATTTGGAAATGAATATTTTGTCCCTGCACCTTCACCATAAATTCTCAACTAATTTATGTTAAATTTTAACTTAATTGTAGGTATAACTTAAAGACTTAACTCATTATGAAACCTTGTGGAATGCGGCCCTCAAGTGTTAATTACCTGAAAGCAGTTGCTTACTTATATAGGTACCAATCGTAAAATATTTATGTATCTATTAATTTCTATTTAACCAGGTACTTAATGAGTAAACAAATACCTACTCCTTTTAGTGGATAAAATTTTGAATTTGTTTATTTGTATGAATGCAGATAAAATATTTTGGTATAATTTACTAAGTATAAGAACTACATTAACTAATAAGATACCATAAAATTACAAAAATTCTTGTCTTGATCTCTTGTGTTAAAGACAGAAGCATCGATATAAAAATACAGTCAAGATCAAGAAAATTACGTCGAGAATTTTCAAGATCTAGACATTTTGTAAAGAGTCTAGACAATTTTTATTCACTAATAAATATCTAATCTAATAGGTAGATTTAGGGAGGAGGGAGGATTAGGATTTCAAAAAAACCTCTTGTTTTTCAAGAACATTTGCCTTGATTTTGTCTTGGTCAAGATAAGTTCAAAACGAGAGCATCGATGTAATAAAATCGAGACAAGGTACGAGAATCATGTCGAGAATGTTTTAAATTTTGTCATGAGTCTCGACATCTTGTATGCACTTTATAAATACTAATCTAATAGGCAAAATCTGAACTTTAGGGAGAATTCAGGTTTCTAAACACTCTTTACTTTAAAGAATCCTTGTCTTCATCTTGTCTTGAGTCAAGATAAGTTTGGGACTGGAACGTCAATGTAAAAACCGGGAAAAGATCAAGAGAATCACTTTGAGAATCTTCAATATCAATAAATTTTGTCATGAGTCTCGACATCTTGTATGCATTTTAATAATTACTAATCTAATAGGCAAGATCTGAGCTTTAGGGAGGATTTGGGTTTCAAAACATTGTTGATTTTAGAGAAACCTTGTCTTGATATTGTCTTGAGTCAAGATAAGTTCGGGACTGGAACGTCAATGTAAAAACCGGGAAAAGATCAAGAGAATCACTTTGAGAATCTTCAATATCAATAAATTTTGTCAAGAGTCTCGACATCTTGTATGCATTTTAATAATTACTAATCTAATAGGCAAGATCTGAGCTTTAGGGAGGATTTGGGTTTCAAAACATTGTTGATTTTAGAGAAACCTTGTCTTGATATTGTCTTGAGTCAAGATAAGTTCGGGACTGGAACGTCAATGTAAAAACCGGGAAAAGATCAAGAGAATCACTTTGAGAATCTTCAATATCAATAAATTTTGTCAAGAGTCTCGACATCTTGTATGCATTTTAATAATTACTAATCTAATAGGCAAGATCTGAACTTTAGAGAGGATTTGAGTTTTAAAACATTGTTGATTTTAGAGAATCCTTGTCTTGATATTGTCTTGAGTCAAGATAAGTTCGGGACTGGAACGTCAATGTAAAAACCGGGAAAAGATCAAGAGAATCACTTTGAGAATCTTCAATATCAATAAATTTTGTCAAGAGTCTCGACATCTTGTATGCATTTTAATAATTACTAATCTAATAGGCAAGATCTAAGCTTTAGGGAGGATTTGGGTTTCAAAACATTGTTGATTTTAGAGAAACCTTGTCTTGATATTGTCTTGAGTCAAGATAAGTTCGGGACTGGAACGTCAATGTAAAAACCGGGAAAAGATCAAGAGAATCACTTTGAGAATCTTCAATATCAATAAATTTTGTCAAGAGTCTCGACATCTTGTATGCATTTTAATAATTACTAATCTAATAGGCAAGATCTGAACTTTAGAGAGGATTTGAGTTTTAAAACATTGTTGATTTTAGAGAATCCTTGTCTTGATATTGTCTTGAGTCAAGATAAGTTCGGGACTGGAACGTCAATGTAAAAACCGGGAAAAGATCAAGAGAATCACTTTGAGAATCTTCAATATCAATAAATTTTGTCAAGAGTCTCGACATCTTGTATGCATTTTAATAATTACTAATCTAATAGGCAAGATCTGAACTTTAGAGAGGATTTGAGTTTTAAAACACTCTTGCTTTTAAAGAATCCTTGTCTTGATCTGGTCTTGAGTCAAGATAAAACCGGGAGGAGATCATTATATCTACTTACTTTTGCTTTTAATTGATGCCTAAAACAATTATTAAATTTCTACTTCAGTCTAGGCATGCGTACCTACTAATAATAGTTATGAAAAATTTTTATTACTGACCTGATATTTTCGAATACTATCCAACTGCTCCCTGGTAGGTTCGGTTGCGGCCACCGTCGGGGGTGGCACGACGGGTGGCGCCACAGGTATCGCCGTCGGCGTGCCCGTGCCTATAATGTTGTTGTTGTTGTTGGTAATGCGAGCGGGTAGTTGGGGGGCTGGCGCCCTGTTCACCAGTCGACCATCTTTTTCGATTTTGAGATGGTCACGTGGCGGAGGCACTGGTTTCGAACCCGGTATCGATGTCGCCGTCGTTGACACCACCGGCGTCACCGCCGTCGACGTCGCAGGAATCGGCGTGTTTCCATTAAGTCCAGTCTGAAACAACAACAACCTTTAGGTACCTACTATTTATTATGATTTTAAAATAAATAAATAAATAAATAACAGACAAAGAGTGATTGTGCTCTCTTTAAAATAAAAATAATATAATTGCAGAAGAGGCTGGCGCTAAAACCGATGCTATTAAAACTTTTTGGGCATATAAAGCACAAGAACTGACAAAAGAATTTTAGGGATTTGTTAATATGGTACATTAATTTAGTTTTTTTGGACCTTCTGGGCCTAATAGTGGGTTTTGTGCACTGCTGTAGCTTTTCCCACTCCTTCCTAGCAAAAACTAGCAAAGGTGGGCGTGTCGTTGAGCCGAAGGTACGCAGGCGCGAGGCGGGGCATGTAGGCCTGTAGGGTACAGCCCCTAACAACTATTTCTTTGAACATTTCATGGTTTTTTATTAGTCGTGCAGTATTTAAGTAGCTTCTTACCATATTTTTTAATGCACCAGTTTGTTTCGGCTCAGAAAATTGATACACACTTTTTAGTGCTATAAAATGTAAAATATTGCCCACATCAGTTATTTTTTAATTAATTGCAATAACTGGCCATTACGTAGTACCTATAATACCGCATGGTAAATATGTGTGTTATATTTTTACGTGTTAGTGAAACAATTTATTTGAAGTTTTGATAGGCAAAAGTACTAATCAGCTATCGCTAATAAATAATAAAAGTAAAAGAGGTCGAAACGTCGTATTGAATATAGTTTATTGCTGTTTCTTGAATTTTTGATCGAATACTTTTAATTCAATTCAATCGTGAGTTACGTTAAGTTAGGTTAGGGTGGGTTTTTACTGTAATAGGTAAATTTGGGCACCCTTGACAAGACGTATTACATAAAATATATATTTTAAACAATTTTATGACCTCAGATATGGGTAATAGTTTACTGTGGCAAAAATTGAAAACATACATACATATATTTGGTGGTAAAGCCAGCAGGTAATAATAAAACCTACTGTTACTATTATACTGCTTTATCAGTGATTTCCTTGGAACTAATGATTTCATAAATTTCAAGTTTCACGTGCCTATATCTATGTACTTACGTAACGGTAATTTATAGTAGTTTACTGAACTGTGTATACATTTTATTGAAAACTATACCTGTGGTTTATAAATATTTATTGTTGGTTCAGTATATCGCACAGAAGTACCTAGATAACGAAATAAGAAAGAACTTATGTTGAGCAAGAACCTTTTAACCTAATTTAAGACAATTTATTTATGTAGGTACCTATACAGTTAGTTAGTTATAGATAGATGGGTCCCTCACAATCGACGAAATTTTTTATTATTTTAAACTCAAATGCTTTATTAGGTAAGTGTATACTAAGTACCTACTCGTGGTGCACTCTTTATGAAAGAAGAAAAACTTTTGAAAGGGTTTTTGGTTCTATCCTACGTAGAAGTTTATTTTTTGTCTAAAAGAAAAAGAAGTTGCACAAGTGTTGAACGAGAGTGCTATTAGAGTTTCTCAATGGGCTTGTTACTGCAAATATTGCTAGAATTTCTTGACGGAATACTTTGAAAGAACTCATGAAGGCTGTTTATTGTTAATATAAAAAAACACAATTTAATTTTATTATTAATATCGTGTATTTTAACTTTAATTTTATCTATAAAAATTTGGCCAAAATTATACGATAGGCACATAAATATGAAGCACAATTGACTTAATTTATTTAAAAAATTCTTCTACATATAAGTATGCATAATTAGCAGAAATTTTCTTTTATCAGTTCACTCCATAAACTCGAACGATAACATTATTTTTCAACTGTTTAGGTGTGTAGGTACTAAAATTACCACATTCACAACAAATTCTACATACATTTTTGCGGTCATGTAGGTATTTATTTATTTCTGTTAACAAAATCTGATAAGAATTAAAACGTGCATTGTTTTCAGTATAAGTATTCGAATTTTGCCTTATACTTAATACAATAAATAAAGTACTTAATATAATAAAAATTGGACGGATATTTACGTGACATTAATAATTTGTTGTATTGTCGGTTATTGTTACACTATTTTTCTGAAACACAATAAAAATTGTGAAACACATTCATTGAGGCGTGAATTGAATTTCTTTAGCATGTATGTATGTGCCAAATAAAAAAAATACTTGAAAGAAAGAGCGTTTTTAATAAATGTCCTTGAAATTTTCGTGTTATTAATTGTTACATATATATATTAAAATATGGGTGTGAGTGAATTTTAAAAATTATTTCTTCCTATCCTGATTTAAATATAAATAAATGTCCTCGGAAGTTTAAAGAATAGATATTAATTTAGATTTATTAGAACGCAACATATAATTTTGTGGAAAATTAATATCAGAATAGGGTGCAAGGTAAAGTAAACCGGGCTAAATGAGTAGGAACGTAGTTATGTAGTTAAGTCATGGTTTAGTTCTTCAAAGGATATTGATTCCCTTTACATATTTGTTTTTGTTCAAGATTTACTGAAATTTTCTAAGATCGTTTTAGGCAAATGTTGGGCCAGTAAATTTCCATAGAATTTTAATTGTTATTAAAGTGTGAGTGTGAGTTTCGAAAATTATTTCATCAGTTCGTGACTTAAATGTCCTCGGATTTTTAGAGGATATTCAACGAGTAGATATTAATTAGGATTTATTAAAACAACATATAATTTTATGCAAAAATAACTAAAAGAATTTGTTTCTAACGTGAAGTAAACCGGGCTAAATGAGTAGAAGGCAGTGGCGGATTTACACATTTGCCGCCCGTAGACTATTCAAAATTTGCCGCCCCTACTGGCACCTGCAATTCTATACTTACCCTAATTCACAATCAATTTTTTGTCAATGATTGTATTATATTTTTTATAAGACTAATCAACAAATATTAATACGAATTCATTAGGATTAAAAATGTAAGAATGTTAAGAAGAACTTTCGTTGAATGGATATTTACAGCTTTTATTCATTACAATATTATCATTATTGTTTTTTTTTTAATTATCATCATTCTAATAAATGTATAATATTTATGAAATTCTGTGCAACAATATGCAATTTTTTACGTGTAAATTTATTAAATTTTTATTCTACACTCAAACAGGTTGTTAATATCATCAGAAATATCAATAGAAAAGTATTAATTTTCCACATAGGTATATATCTATATAATATTTGTTATTGTTATTTTTAAGCAATTTTTTTCGGATCCCATTTCTCTTCGAAAAGATATATTTAAGTGGTGAAACATATTACACATTAATTGAATAGTGTGGGTGGACCTAAAGAAAAAAATGTGGCAATAATTAATTAAAAAAATAGGTAAAAATACTAAATTTAAAATGTAATACTTAAACGCTATTGGAATATTTTAAAAATTCAAAATCACAATAGTATATTTTATAAATAAGCGTTTAGTAATTTTTCATATACAGACGTTAGTGTATTCAGTATAGATACTGTATAGCACTAAAATATTTTAATTTTTGTTGATTTTTTGAGCCTCGTTTTTTTCAGTGTATAAGATAATATTTTTTTTTTAATTTCTGTAAGAAAAAAAAATTTTTGAGCAAAGTTTGCCGCCCCCTAAAATCTGCCGCCCTAGGCTCTAGCCTATTCAGCCTGCTGGTAAATTCGTCACTGTAATGTAATTAAGTCATGGTTTAGTTCTTCAAAGGATATTGATTCCCTTTATAAGTCTTCCCTACCTCACCCATCATCATTTTACACCACAATATCAATAGAAGCGAATGGGACAATTCAACCATCAATATTGCCCGGTGGGAATGGAATATAATAAAGTTTTTTTTATTTGTGATCAAAATAAAAATATTTCCATGTGGAAACACATTCTACATTCACATACAAGGTTAAAATAATTCGTTACCTTTTGTTGTAGACTGTAATAATTATCACTCACAAGAATCCTCATGGAAGAAAATATTTACCTTGATGTATAAAAAATATTTCAGCTTATTAATCGTATCAGAGAAGTTTTCTGTCTGTAATTGAAGGACCGCTCAGGTAACCATTTACTCTACTTTTACTCATCTGATCTGATGATCAATTAATAAATCAGACATTGAGGGTTCAGAATCAAAATCAGGGCAAGTTTCAAAGAAAAAATATTAAGTACCTACCTACATAAGATCTAGGCTACAATTCCTAAAGAAAACAACTCAGTAATATTAAAAAAACGCTCTGAAGGTTATGTACGATTGGTAAGATTGAAGGTGTGCCGTCGTGTCATTGCTCATCGAAATATTTCCTATACTATAGGTACCATTGTATGCATATCAAAAATAATTATCATTTTGAATGGTCGGAAAGACGACAATGAGCTCGTACCAAGAGGGTTTATAACTTCTTCTATTTTTTCTGTTGTTGTTATTTACGCGGAGCTCTTCTGAATTCCATTGTTGCGAACAGACTAAATCTACTTACATGGGAGAGAAGTTGTTTGTATGTAAATTTCTTTGTGTAACCGGGACCAAATTCTCTGAATCGGACAACGAGTTTTGTTAAATCCATTGAGCCATTACCGAGTGAGTGTTTTCGTTCGGTTTATCACCACGCAGCCGCTCTTTGTATGGATAGTTGAAAAACTAGTTATTAAAACTTGCAAATAATTAGTTTACCAAGTGCAAAGAAGTAGAAGTACATACATACATACATACATACATTCTTGGCTTGACACAACCAAGAGACGAAACAATTTACTAATTAACACAAAGTTTATGTTTCCAGGACTTCTCTATTCAAAAATATTGAAAGATTAAGAGGAAAACCCACCCAAAGGGATCAATACAGTATACAACAATAAAAATAATTTTCAGGGTGAGACTTTGAATTGCATTAATTTACATCTCTAATTTTTTAATTCCATGATGTCCAAGTCGTCTTTCCAACACCCAACAATTTATCAACTCGATGCTAATCATTAGCGTCAACATCAGCAACATCGTAGCAGTAAATAAAAAAAGACCCAAGAACTTAAGGAATGTTGATAATGCCTTTAATAGTTTTGGATCAAGCTGAAGATGCGACAGGAGGAAAGTTTTCTAATATCTCTTTGTCTCTACTTGTATACAATACTAAAGCTGATGATGGAGACGAGAGCACGATTTTCGTTCCGGATAATTCCAAGTGGAACGTACAAAAAAGAAGAAGTTGACTAACTCCTCGAGGGTAAAAATCAAAAATCACGACCATCAGTATTTTAAAGATGTAACCAACGTTGAACAAGAATTGATAAAAATAAATGTGAAAAGTCTCTTCCAAATGAATCTTTTCTCGATGTTATCCCGGTCATCACTAGATCATTGTCACTGACAGACTGACAACAAGGATTATTTTGGTTTTGTTTGAATGGTCGCCTTTTGTTGGGTACATGGGTCAGTGGGGGGTTACTCAACACATGTGTTTCCTAAAACTTTTGGGTGTTTCATTCCCACCAATGTTGGTGGGCTGGCTCACTGGCTGTCCCTCTGGTCTACACTCTGGTGCAAAATCGGAAGGTAGGGCGGAAGGTCCTCTTCAGCCTCTTTCAGGAATCGTGGGAATGGGTGGGTGGTAGTTTGGGGGAGAAAGATAAGATGGACGAAATGAAGACAGGCAGGAGAGAAGTGAAGAACTATCTGTGGAATATACGATGGCGGATCAAATATAATCGAGCCTTTTAGTTGTTCAAGGCGCATACGGGAGTTATCAACTTGAAGTGGGGATATTAGGTGACACGGAAACGACTCGTCGTATTGCTGTGTTTGCTTGGTTATTAGCTATCACAATGAGTGAGAAAGAGATGTATAGCAGCGTTGCGCAACGGATTATTATTAAGTTTCTTACACGTGAAAACGTGAAACCAGTTGAAATTTTGCGCAGATTGCTAGCACAGTTCGGAAATGAAACGCTTTCGTGGCAACGGGTAAAAGTTTGGTGCAAAGAATTTAACGAAGGGCGTAATCCTGTCGAAAATGTAAATCATCCTCGTCGTCCGCGCACCAGCATATCCCCAGTTAACATTGCACGCGTTAGAAACCTTATTGAAGGGGACCACCACGCCACTGTGCTTCAGATATCTGTTCAACTCGGCATCAGCTATGGGAGTGTCCACACAATCATAACGAAAAACTGGGGATTCCGAAAAATTTTAGCTCGTTGGGTCCCAAAGTTGCTCGAGTTCGCATCGCAGCTTTAACACAGGCCCAAATCAGTGAAATGCACTAGACTCAGTCGGAGCACCATCCATATAGCCCAAACTTATCCCCTTGTGATTTCCACATGTTTGGGCCTCTCAAAGAATCACTAGGACTGATGAACATGTGGAGGCGTTTGTGCTCAACTGGATAGACTCCCGCCCCGCTTCTTTTTGTGAAAACGAGATGAAAAAACTACCAATCCGTTGGGAAAAACGCATACTCAAACAAGGGGGATATGTCGAAAAATTGAGACATTTGTGTTTCTGTGAAAATTTTCAAAATAAATGTTTTATGAACAAAGGCTCGTTTATATTTTATCCATCCTCGTATAACCACCCCAGCATTCGCCTAAATGATCCAAGGAAACCACAGAAAAACTTGTACTAACCGGTGACCTCCCGAATGCTAAGCAATGATCTAGACCACTAGACCATGCAGCTCGGTGATCTGTTTCCTAGCACTCGTAATCAGCTAATCTTCTGGATCCAAATACTTGTAAAATTTCTTTAAAACAAAGCAGTTCTTCAAATCCAAGAAGATATGGGTCAATGAATTCTGCAAAACCCACCAAATCATCAATAATACAATCTAAAGAGACACAGAGATTTCTTCGTTGCCCATTTCTGACATGAATCGTTCCTTGAACGATTTTACCTGAAATTACTTAACCTTGAAATGCATCGTGATGACCAACCGTTACGAGTTATTTTATTTCTTGTTGTTCTCGTGTTTGTTGTTGTTGGAGAGCATGACTGGTAGGTAGGTAGGTAGGTATAAGATCTCTCGTCATAGTTGGGCGCGTTTCTTTCCTGTCTGCTGTTGTTTGCACGTTTGCAGGTAAAGAGAAAGTCCGCGCTTTTGGAATCGCACACCCTTTCACGGCACCGGAAATGCACGGGTTTCACATTCCAACCGAACCTTCTTTCTCCACGTCGCGTCGGCATCGTCGCTTAATAAATAATGACGTTGATAATGCAGGCTTCAGCTTACAACTTTTACACAATACCTATAGGTATATACAGGATGTCCAAAATATACTGACCAACAGGAGGATAAATAGCTGGGTCAAAAAGGCTGTTTGGTGTAATGAAAAAATTTTGTAATCAAAATTATTTGGGTTGAATCCTAAAATGATGTTGTGAAGACTACTATATGGCTCAGTACCCATCAGTAACTACGTTCATTAGTTCACTTTTTGGTGAAGAAATTCCAGGATTAATCCAAAATTGAGGCAAGATTTATTTATCTGGGATTTTTTTTTCGTCATCAACTTGTGAAGACACAAGACATCCAGTATAAGTGGTGGTAGAATGAGCTTAATTTCTGATCAAAATGATCTGTGCTAAATCCAAAAATGACCACAACTCTTCAACTAAAATTTGCATTCCTCATTAAATTAAGAAGACCAAGAAACTCTGAAAAGTGGTGTTGGGATGATCTAATTTTCTAGTTAAATGGTCTGAGTTGAATTCAAAAATGACACAAGATTTCATATCTACAATTTGTAATGATCAAGTTTTTACTTGTAAGTGGTAATAGAATAAGCTAGTCTTCTGGTCAAAATAATCTGGACTGAATTAAAAAAATGTCACAAAACTTTTAAATGAAATTTGCATTCTTTATAAAATTGTGAAGACTCAAGACATACAACTTAAGTGATAGTGGAATGAACTTAATTTCTGATCAAAATGCTCTGTGCTAAATCCAAAAATGACCCCAACTCTTCAACTAAAATTAGCATTCCTCATTAAATTAAGAAGACCAAGAAACTCTGCAAAAGTGGTGTTGGGATGATCTAATTTTCTAGTTAAATGATCTGAGTTGAATTCAAAAATGACACAAGATTTCATATCTACAATTTGTAATGATCAAGTTTTTACTTGTAAGTGGTAATAGAATAAGCTAGTCTTCTGGTCAAAATAATCTGGACTGAATTAAAAAAATGTCACAAAACTTTTAAATGAAATTTGCATTCTTTATAAAATTGTGAAGACTCAAGACATACAACTTAAGTGATAGTGGAATAAACTTAATTTATGATCAAAATGCTCTGTGCTAAATCCAAAAATGACCCCAACTCTTCAACTAAAATTAGCATTCCTCATTAAATTAAGAAGACCAAGAAACTCTGCAAAAGTGGTGTTGGGATGATCTAATTTTCTAGTTAAATGATCTGAGTTGAATTCAAAAATGACACAAGATTTCATATCTACAATTTGTAATGATCAAGTTTTTACTTGTAAGTGGTAATAGAATAAGCTAGTCTTCTGGTCAAAATAATCTGGACTGAATTAAAAAAATGTCACAAAACTTTTAAATGAAATTTGCATTCTTTATAAAATTGTGAAGACTCAAGACATACAACTTAAGTGATAGTGGAATAAACTTAATTTATGATCAAAATGCTCTGTGCTAAATCCAAAAATGACCCCAACTCTTCAACTAAAATTAGCATTCCTCATTAAATTAAGAAGACCAAGAAACTCTGCAAAAGTGGTGTTGGGATGATCTAATTTTCTAGTTAAATGGTCTGAGTTGAATTCAAAAATGACACAAGATTTCATATCTACAATTTGTAATGATCAAGTTTTTACTTGTAAGTGGTAATAGAATAAGCTAGTCTTCTGGTCAAAATAATCTGGACTGAATTAAAAAAATGTCACAAAACTTTTAAATGAAATTTGCATTCTTTATAAAATTGTGAAGACTCAAGACATACAACTTAAGTGATAGTGGAATAAACTTAATTTCTGATCAAAATGCTCTGTGCTAAATTCAAAAATGACCACAACTCTTCAGCTAAAATTTGCATTCCTCATTAAATTAATAAAACCAAGAAACTCTGCAAAAGTGATGTTGGGATGATCTAATTTTCTAATTAAAATGATCTGGGTTGAATTCAAAAATGTCATTAGAGTTTCTCATAAAGTTATGAAGATTCAAGACTACCGATTTAAGTAAAAGATCCTTTGCTTTACTTTTACTTAGGTACTAAGACAATTCTTTCATTCAGGAGACTCTTTTTACATTTCTTTAAACGATAGTTCGATAGTTTCTTTCACTTGTGTGAAAATATAGAAGCCTAGATAAAAGTAGGTCCCTGTCTGACTGTTACGCATAGCAGATGTTCATTGGGAATAGTATTTTGCAATTACCTATACTGCTTTCAAATACCATAGGTACCTACCTACAGTAGACTCGCAGGCACACTGGGGAGTTATTCATTTTTTTTTTTCGTTTAGGACTTCGAATTTTTTTTTTTTACTGACGGCAAAAGTTAGGTTAGGATCAGTTAAAGTGCCAAAACTAATTCTCTAAAAAAAACTGTCATTCCCTTTTCATTATAGGGTTGAAATATTTATATTGATTAAATACTCACTTGTATTTTCGGCTTTGGGGGCGGATAACGCGGTGGGGTTTTGTTCCTGGCAATGAACGTGTCGGGTACATCGACGGCCATTTCCCGATGGGGTCCGTTATCTCCCGCCAACATCATCACCATGTTGTAATCCAGGGCCGCACTATCCACGTCCAAATCGTCCGGGGGTTTCTTTACCGTGTCCAGCTCGCCGTCCAGCACGACGATGCTGCTCCCCGAACGCCTTCGTGGCCTAAAAAACAAAATTACATCTTCTTAAATTTTACTTTAATTATTTGCACTGTATTAAAAATATTCCTCTGGTCTTGACGGTCGTCGAAAAATGTTTGGTTATGTTGTTTATTAATTCATCAATTAAAAGTGAAATATACATTGATCAAAATTTAAACTAAAATTTGTTTTTGAACGCATGAGCTACGTTAATTACCAATTAAGGAGGTCAGTTGACGACTACTCTAGTTTTAGACCATAAATCCTAAAAAAAAATTTCAAGTCGAATATTATAATACTTTATAATAGTAAAAAATGTTTATTTTTAGTTTTATTAAAGATTATACAATTTTGATATTTTAAATCATGCTCAAGAAATATAAAGTAATTCAATTGACTTTAGATGTAAATAGCTGTGAAAACGTTTCACAACGTCGCGTATTGTCGGTAAACAACATTCCATTTAAGTGTTATACCCTAACCTATAGGCTATTGTCATAATCGATCTAATTTTATATAACGCATGCAGTACATCGAGTTGCGACGTTGTCAAATCGACATGGCGGCAAAGCTAGGATACGAGTTCCCTATTTTTAGACTCTTTATTCACAAATTATATTAAAAAGACATCGTCAAGGTACATTTTTTTTTCGATAAATTAAAAATATAAATATTAATTTATAAATATGATTATTTTCCCAGCTGATATCTAATTTGTGAGTATATTAAATAGAGGAATTTAGTTTAGATTGTGACCATATACCATACAGCACCGTGTATTTCTGACGATATTCAAAGTTGAATATCTTGTTAAATAGTTCGATAAGATATCCTAAAGTTTTTCTAGAATCATTTTACATGACTAAAAGAATGACATATTTTAAATTCATAGCTTTATCTAATGTTGCAATGTTCAACTGACCTCCTTAATTTAAAATATACTTTGGTTTAAATGTCTATTAGAATTAATTGGTAGAAATGTGTTAATTTGTTAAATTGTTATTTCCAGCAAGTTCTGTTCACTTTGTAAACCGTGCAAATTTCCATATGAGGTAGTGAGTGCATGAGCTTATTAAATAAATAAAGTACAGTGCAAGGAATTAAGTCTCGACAAGTATTTTTTCGCCAATAAAATTATAAGTACCTACGTACGTAAATACATTTGGTTTGTGGAAACTAAACCAGACTTTCCTGTTTATATATCTGCTTCTAATGGCTGCTGCATTTTATTTTATGTTACTATGCCTCTATTTCCTCTATAATTTCTTATTAGTTAAACTTTCTCAGTTTCCTGATGGTTTATACCAGAGGCAAACGTTTCTATTTAGCAACTAATTGTAAGTAACAAACTCTAACGATAACGATAATAAGTGAGTAATAAAATTAAACTTAAACAAGGAAGTTTTTAATTTAATAATACCTAAATTGTTTGCTTAAAAAAAAAGATAAATAATGACCAAATGCAATTAAATTCGTACGTGTAGATAGGTACTAATGACTTCTGCTTCTGCTAGGTGTCATTGTTGCAAAATGTGGACGATAAAAATACGTCATCGAACGCGGATGGTCCTTCGAGCCGGATCTTGAAATTAAATTCGAGTAGGAACTTAATTTGAAGTTAGTTTTGTTTCTATATTATTTTTAATTACGAGTTTTGACGTAAACATGGTGCATTAAAAAAAAAAGGATATTAAACCATAAAGTGAAGGGAGGTTTCTAATTCGCCAAATATTCCAAGAATTTGCCCTGTACCTGCTTACAAAGAACCTTCATCAAAGCGATGGTGGCTGAGGCACTTAAGAATGCGTTTGATGTTGCTGCAACACCTGCCTGTGGGAACTTTGCTATTGTATACTTCTTAGATTTTCTGAACGAAAAATTTCAGGGAATTATCTTCCAGGTAGCTAAAGGTATGTTGCCTGAAGGGAATTTTTCAGTTTCAGGGACAATAAAAATTATAAATATCGTAGGTATCTATATAATAGGCACCAAGAAAAAAGGTCAATGTTTCTCTCTAGCACTGATATTATCAGCCATTAAAATTCCAAGCTCGTACAAATTTGTAGAAAAATGTGGAACTATAAAGCGGTTGTTACTTCATATTTATTCAGATTGCCGTCGAAAGATAATAATGTAATTTATTGGAGACATCTCAGGTGTTTACTTTACCTACCTACTTGTGTTATGCCTACACACGCATTTTGTAACTGTGCGTGACAAACATTGTTCACGCACATTTCTCAAACTATGGGTATCTGCACGTTAAGAAATAATAGAAAGTATTTCCTTACAGTTTTCCAAGTAAGTATTAAATACCTACAACAGTTTTAGAGTAAAAAATAAAACTACCCTCCTAACTTCACTGAAGTAGGGTAGGCTGTGATCAAATATTAATAATGTTACAAATTTTTAATCAAAATTCGTACTAATGTTGGAAGAAATGTTGTAAACTTTATTTCTTTGGGGCTTTAGTCCCCTTAGTCAGTTTGGGATATCCATTATTTATGTGATCTTAAATGGAGGTAGAAGTCCAGTAAAATCTTGTCAAATCTCATTCAAAGAGAGGATGGGGGGAGTCATTCAAAATCACACCCCAGCTTTCTAATTCAAGGAATTGTTAAAATTCTCTTTCCCCTTGTAATTAAAAACTCATAACAGGGTAAATTTCACTTGAAGGAAGATGGGAGGTCCCACCACATTTTTTAAAAATCTCACTAAGAGGGAAGAAGGGGTTCAAATGAATGTAAAAAATTAATCGACTTCCCCTTAGGTCACCCCTTTGTGGATGTACTCCATTATTAAAACAAAGGGGAGAAGAAGACTAGCAAAAACTCGTCAATTGTCGTATTCAGAGGGATGAGGGGAGTCATTGAAAATCACACCCCCAGCTTTCTAATTTATGCAATTGTTATCTATAATTTTCTTTCCACTTGTAACTAAAAACTCATAACAGGATAATTTTCACTTGAAGGAAAATGGGAGGTCCCACTACATTTTATAAAAATCTCACTAAGAGGGAAGAAGGGGTTCAAACGAATGTAAGAAAGTAATCGACTTCCCCTTAGGTCACACCTTTGGGGATGTACTCCATTACTAAAACAGGGGGGGGGGGGGAAGAGCACTAGCAAAATCTCGTTGTTCTCGTATTCAGAAGGAGAAGGGGAGTCATTAAAAATCACACCCCCAGCTTTCTAATTTAAGTAATTGGTATAATTTTTTTTCCCCTTGTAATTAAATACTCATAACAGAATAAATTTCACCTGAAGGAAGATGGGAGGTCCCACCACATTTTTTAAAAATCTCACTAAGAGGGAAGAAGGGATTCAAATGAATGTAAGAAATTAATCGACTTCCCCTTAGGTCACCCATGTGTGGATTTACTCCATTATTAAAAAAAAGAGGGGAAGAAGACTAGCAAAATCTCGTCAATTCTCGTATTCAGAGGGATGAGGGGAGTCATTGAAAATCACACCCCCAGCTTTCTAATTTATGCAATTGTTATCTAAGTATAATTTTTTTTCCCCTTGTAATTAAATACTCATAACAGGGTAAATTTCACTTGAAGGAACATGGGAGGTACCACCACATTTTATAAAATCTCACTAAGAGGGAAGAAGGGATTCAAATGAATGTAAGAAATTAATCGACTTCCCCTTAGGTCACCCATGTGTGGATTTACTCCATTATTAAAAAAAAGAGGGGAAGAAGACTAGCAAAATCTCGTCAATTCTCGTATTCAGAGGGATGAGGGGAGTCATTGAAAATCACACCCCCAGCTTTCTAATTTATGCAATTGTTATCTAAGTATAATTTTCTTTCCCCTTGTAACTAAAATCTCATAACAGGGTAAATTTCACTTGAAGGAACATGGGAGGTACCACCACATTTTATAAAATCTTACTAAGAGGGAAGAAGGGGTTCAATTAATGTAAGTAATTAATCGAGTTCCCTTAGGTAACCTCATTGTTTTTAGAGCCTTCTTAAAATAATATTTCTTTGATACGATCTAAATCGTCCTTGTTTCTTTTTAAAGGATATCAGCCCTCTTTGTCCATTAAATGCAATGTTTTGTTGAAAGATAAAAGCCACAGAGTTGCTTGCTGCAATCTCTCCGTAATGTGTAGCATAGTCGTCAACTATTCTGTATTATATCTTTTCGCACGATGTTCTATGACCCGACTCAAACCGTTTTATGCAAACAAAACGCGAACTAAGGTAAACACAGTGATGTTGGTAAGGTCTGTATATAACTAAAAGCGCTAAGCCTATTGCCATCAGCAACAACAAGAAGGATACCGCCGCAATTGTACTTAAAGCATAATACATAGAAGACCGCGTCAGCTGGAGGGAAAGAGATGACGGCTCTATCTCAGTCCTTTCTTGTCTCTATTCGAGTCACAAACGTTGTATCATTGCTATGTGCTTTTATCCTGCGGAAAACGAAACGATGCTGTCGCCTTCACGGTTGTTGTTATTATTGCTAAAAGAGTATTTTACAGGATGTGAATTGTTTGATGAGAGAAAACGTTCAACAAACTGCTTTTCTCTATGTATATTCTATTTTCAAAGATGTAAAATAGTTCTGTGGCTGTTTGTTGTCACAATGACACATGGGACAGTTTAAGTCCAGATTTGGTAAACAAATGTTAAATGAGTAACAATACACCTACACCAGTTTTCATAAAGATTTTTCTAAAAATATTGCGTTAGAGTTGATTTAAACCGACTCATTTGTATCAAGAGTAAAAAATAAGAAGGCGCAGGGTTTGGACTTACGGGAGGATGATCCACAATCAATATGAGCCTCCACCGATGGTTTAAAAAACTAAAGTACAAACTAACTCTTGACAATAAGGAAGAATCTACAATCACAAAGAGCATAATATGAGCTTTACGGAGGATTAGGATTTCGCGAAACTCTTGGCTTCCAAGATTTCTTAATTTTGTCGTGTTTTAAGACAAGAGCATTGATGTTAAGAATCGAGACAAGAATAAAAGAATCACGTCGAGGATCAAAAAATTTTATTTTTATGCATTTTAATAAATACCTAATCTAATAGGCAAGATCTGAGCTTTAGGGAGGATTAGGGTTTCAAAAAGCTCTTGATTTTCAAGAATCCTTATCTTAAGTCAATATCAGTTCAAGACAAGAGTACCAATGTAAAAACCGAGACAAGATCAAGAGAATCACTTTGAGAATCTTCTAGGTCAAGAACTTTTGTCAAGAGTTTCGATATCTTTTAGGCACTTTAATAAATATATAAGCCAATAGGCAATATCTGAGCTTTAGGGAGGATTAGGGTTTCAAAAAGCTCTTGATTTTCAAGAATCCTTATCTTAAGTCAATATCAGTTCAAGACAAGAGTACCAATGTAAAAATCGAGACATGATCAAGGAAATCACTTTGAGAATCTTCTGGGTCAAGAACTTTGGTCAAGAGTTTCGACTTCTTGCAGTCACTTTAATTAATATACAATCGAATAGGCAAGATCTGAGCTTTAGGAAGGATTAGGGTTTCAAAAAGCTCTTGATTTTCAAGAATCCTTATCTTAAGTCAATATCAGTTCAAGACAAGAGTACCAATGTAAAAATCGAGACATGATCAAGGGAATCACTTTGAGAATCTTCTGGGTCAAGAACTTTGGTCAAGAGTTTCGACTTCTTGCAGTCACTTTAATTAATATACAATCGAATAGGCAAGATCTGAGCTTTAGGAAGGATTAGGGTTTCAAAAAGCTCTTGATTTTCAAGAATCCTTATCTTAAGTCAATATCAGTTCAAGACAAGAGTACCAATGTAAAAATCGAGACATGATCAAGGGAATCACTTTGAGAATCTTCTGGGTCAAGAACTTTGGTCAAGAGTTTCGACTTCTTGCAGCCACTTTAATTAATATACAATCGAATAGGCAAGATCTGAGCTTTAGGGAGGATTCGGGTTTAAAAAAACTCTTGATTATCAAGAATCCTTGTCTTGAGTCTACATAAGTTCAAGACAAGAGCACCAACGTAAAAACTGAGACAAGATCAAGAGAATCACTTTGAGAACCTTCTAGGTCAAGAACTTTTGTCAAGAGTTTCGATACCTTTTAGGCACTTTAATAAATATATAAGCCAATAGGCAAGATCTGAGCTTTAGGGAGGATTAGGGTTTAAAAAAGCTCTTGATTTTCAAGAATCCTTATCTTAAGTCAATATCAGTTCAAGACAAGAGTACCAATGTAAAAATCGAGACATGATCAAGGGAATCACTTTGAGAATCTTCTGGGTCAAGAACTTTGGTCAAGAGTTTCGACTTCTTGCAGTCACTTTAATTAATATACAATCGAATAGGCAAGATCTGAGCTTTAGGAAGGATTAGGGTTTCAAAAAGCTCTTGATTTTCAAGAATCCTTATCTTAAGTCAATATCAGTTCAAGACAAGAGTACCAATGTAAAAATCGAGACATGATCAAGGGAATCACTTTGAGAATCTTCTGGGTCAAGAACTTTGGTCAAGAGTTTCGACTTCTTGCAGTCACTTTAATTAATATACAATCGAATAGGCAAGATCTGAGCTTTAGGAAGGATTAGGGTTTCAAAAAGCTCTTGATTTTCAAGAATCCTTATCTTAAGTCAATATCAGTTCAAGACAAGAGTACCAATGTAAAAATCGAGACATGATCAAGGGAATCACTTTGAGAATCTTCTGGGTCAAGAACTTTGGTCAAGAGTTTCGACTTCTTGCAGTCACTTTAATTAATATACAATCGAATAGGCAAGATCTGAGCTTTAGGAAGGATTAGGGTTTCAAAAAGCTCTTGATTTTCAAGAATCCTTATCTTAAGTCAATATCAGTTCAAGACAAGAGTACCAATGTAAAAATCGAGACATGATCAAGGGAATCACTTTGAGAATCTTCTGGGTCAAGAACTTTGGTCAAGAGTTTCGACTTCTTGCAGCCACTTTAATTAATATACAATCGAATAGGCAAGATCTGAGCTTTAGGGAGGATTCGGGTTTAAAAAAACTCTTGATTATCAAGAATCCTTGTCTTGAGTCTACATAAGTTCAAGACAAGAGCACCAACGTAAAAACTGAGACAAGATCAAGAGAATCACTTTGAGAACCTTCTAGGTCAAGAACTTTTGTCAAGAGTTTCGATACCTTTTAGGCACTTTAATAAATATATAAGCCAATAGGCAAGATCTGAGCTTTAGGGAGGATTAGGGTTTAAAAAAGCTCTTGATTTTCAAGAATCCTTATCTTAAGTCAATATCAGTTCAAGACAAGAGTACCAATGTAAAAATCGAGACATGATCAAGGGAATCACTTTGAGAATCTTCTGGGTCAAGAACTTTGGTCAAGAGTTTCGACTTCTTGCAGCCACTTTAATTAATATACAATCGAATAGGCAAGATCTGAGCTTTAGGGAGGATTCGGGTTTAAAAAAACTCTTGATTATCAAGAATCCTTGTCTTGAGTCTACATAAGTTCAAGACAAGAGCACCAACGTAAAAACTGAGACAAGATCAAGAGAATCACTTTGAGAACCTTCTAGGTCAAGAACTTTTGTCAAGAGTTTCGATACCTTTTAGGCACTTTAATAAATATATAAGCCAATAGGCAAGATCTGAGCTTTAGGGAGGATTAGGGTTTAAAAAAGCTCTTGATTTTCAAGAATCCTTATCTTAAGTCAATATCAGTTCAAGACAAGAGTACCAATGTAAAAACCGAGACAAGATCAAGAGAATCACTTTGAGAATCTTCTAGGTCAAGAACTTTTGTCAAGAGTCTCGATAGAGCTTACAATATCCTTTTAAAACTTAAGATATATTCCACTCTTGATTGATAAATATCAAGACTATTGAATTAAATCAAGAAATTGCATAAGACAAGAGTTAGACATCAAGATGAAACTCTTGTCATGTGAAATTACGTTGAAGCAGTATTATGATCCCCAACTACTCTCACGTCAAAGACTCTTGAGTCAATCTTGATGGAGATTCGTATTTCCTGGTCTATTTTTATTGTGGGTAACCTTATTGGCAATATATATGTATATAATCAAAATTTAAGATCGTTGCACCAATAATAAAAATGTGGAATGCACAGTTGCTTCTCGTTCTGATGGTCTTTCGTTCACAGACGATAGAAAAAAAAAGTGTTGAAATCTACTGGTAGGTAACATTTTCCCACAATATTGCTAAGTGGCTATAACTAACTGTTTGTGTAGCGGAAATTATTAAAAATAACTAGGTGCATGCATCTCCAAATACAGTTAGTTAAGTTGGTTGGACTGATCTTTTGATTCGCCCATAAATGGTTCTTGCATACCTACCAACCAAACGGCGTGTTTTACGCAAGAGAAGATACCTAGATACTATTCGTGTCTTGTACCAAATGATGCGAAAATTTCTAAATGATCTAAATTGGTCTTAGAACAAATAAATAATAAAATACACAATTCACATAGATACAGTCAGTTGCATTTATCTGTATAGAAGTAAGTCAATCTGAAATAAGGCCCATCAGGCATGTGTACCGTTTTTAAGTGACAATTTTTTGGCTCGTGACTGTACATACAATGTGACTGTAATTAGAAATTTTACTTTTTGATTCAACATTTAATCGCGCTTAATACTAGTATGAATGTAGGTACGATTGTATTTAGTCCCGTAAATTTCTAGAAATCGAATAAATACCAGCACGTCCATTCATTGTTGCCCGTGTTTTATAGTCACTTAATACTGCTGATAAGAAAATAGCAAGAGCAATAAACGTTTGCTAAAGGCGCCGTAGCTGTGTAACATGAGTCTATAAAATAAAAATGATTCTACCGATGCATTTTACATTCTCCTGTATCTGTACCCATTGAATAAATAACTTACATAAGCAAAAAATTAAGTTATAACTATTCTTTTGCAGTGTCGTAGCTGATTTTGAGGTTATCAGTTATGGACACCCTGTACTTGATTGAATTTTGTGCCTGGCCCCAAAAAATTGTGGTGTTTCATTCGTAAATTAAAGAATTAATTATGTTTAATTATTATAAGTGGTCTACTATATTGATTTATTTCCCGAAAAACACTTTTTTCATTGTTGATGTCATCGGCCATCTTTGTTTGATTGTTAAAAGTGTCAGCCATTATGACTTTCAATTGTTACAGCATTTATTGGTAGTGTTGTCGACCATCTTTCTTCAATTGTTTCCGTTGTCGGCCATTACGTTTTCAATTGTTAATGCATTGTTGATGTTGTCCGCCATTATTCCTTTTTAATTGTTGCCATTGTCAGCCATAATAATTTTCAGTTATTAAGGATTGTTGATAAGTTTTAAAGTTTATTTTGCACTATTTCTCGTCATACTCGAAAAACTTAATAAACTCAATTATTTAGTTAAGATGTGTAAGTGCATTTAATTATGAATTATGTGCAAACAACTCATTGTTTAGTTTAAAAATAACGTAATCAGGTTTCTTCTAAGAGGAAATTAAAACATTTAAAGATAATTTAGCCAATAAAGATAATAACCAAGTACCTTATTAGATACCTGCTGCTTTATTAATGCCATTTAATAAATTGTCAAATAATTATTTAGGTGATTAAGAGGGAATAGAATACCTGCTACGTAAGGGATTATTAAGGACATTTGTGTTTACTTGTGCCTTTACAAACACGAAATGAATAAGTAAATAAGATAAGGTGATAATAATGTAAACAATGTCATTGTTCAAATCTCAAAATTACCAACTACAAGACAAAAATTAGGCCATTGTTTTTCAGAATCACCGAATAAAGTTAAAGAAGAAAATTTAAGTAACCAACAAAAACAACGGCTCATTATTTTCCACCCTAATTGAATCAAAATTAATTTTTTAGCATTTTTGTATCTGTAATTGTCACATATCTAAAATACTTAAATAATAAATAACAATAGTAGTAGTATGTTATTTTGATAAAGTAAAGTAGTGGTGATATTTTATATTTCTAATTGTAATTGCATATACATATGTAGATATGTATTGACAACGCGCTACCAACCCAAGAAATAAATAAACTGTCAGTGTCGCGAAACTATTTTTATTATAATGATGGTCGTAATGATGACTCATATTGTCAGTTATGTTACCTATAATAATTGTAATTCAACAAATGATTGTATTGTATTGTTGTGAATGGTTTTACAACATGAATCTTTGCATGTATGTATAATATTCAATAATAAATACGTATGTACATAACATATGTAGGTAGGTACCTACACTTATGTCCATGAGGAGTAAAACAACAAAAATGTTTAGGAGTTCCTGTAAAGGTAAACATAATACGTAACATATAATCGAATGCCGATCAGTTAAAGTCACTTCCTGTCCCACCGGAAGCAGCAGGTAGAGAGGGAGTACCTATAGACTTGTGTTAATCACGGTACGTTTTCCTAATTTACATTTTCAAATAAATCGGTCACGATATTTCAATAGGTACCTACTTAGTCAGTGGATGTTCGTGAAACATATCTCACGTATATCAAGCTAGCACGACAAAGTTATTTTTCCGATTTCTAACTTGCACTATAATTTGTCGCTAATTTGTTACCAAATCGAAAAATTTGTCGCTCGTGCCGTTTAGCCACAATCAGCTGTAGTGCTAGCTTGATATCAAGCTAGCGCTACACATAGCGTATCTAGAAAACGCAATGTCGTAGGATATTTTGTAAAGGCCATAATTTGTCGCTAATTTGTCGCTGAAAGATGACACATTCAACGAATTTGTCGCTAGTCTTATCTTCAACTGATAAGCGAAAAACTGCTGGAAAACCATCAAACTGGCACTACATATGGCATATCTCGAGAAGGAAATTTTAGGATATTACTGTAAAGATCAAAATTTGTCGCTAATTTGTCACTGAAAGATGACACATTCAAAGAATTTGTCGCTAGTCTTATCTCCAACTGATAAGCAAAAAACTGCTGGATGTCGTCAAACTCTCGAAAGGTAACGTGTTGCCCAACTTGTGGGAAACATGGAAAACCTAATTTAAAAAATTTGGTAAATACATCCAATCTCTTAAAACAAATGTAATCAAGAACTGCTTGATTAATTGTTTGATGGTTTTTCTGCGGTTTTTTGCTTATCAGCTGGAGATAAGACTAATAGCCAAAAATTCGTTGAATGTGTCATCTTTCAACGACAAATTAGCGACAAATTATGGCCTTTACAATAATATCCTACGACATTTCGTTTTCGAGATACGCTAAGTGTAGTGCTAGCTTGATATCAAGCTAGCACTACAGCTGATTGTGGCTAAACGGCACGAGCGACAAATTTTTCGATTTGGTAACAAATTAGCGACAAATTATAATGCAAGTTAGAAATCGGAAAAAAAAACTTTGTTGTGCTAGCTTGATATACGTACATATCTCTGTATAAGGGGTAATAAATAGAGAGGGATCGAATTAAAAAATCCGTTATTATTATAGGCAGGGGCAGACTTACACCTACAAGAGCATTTATGCCCATGAACCCTATGACTGTTAAATCCGGCCCTGTCTATAGCTATTATCGACGGTATTGTTGTTGTGTTTTTACTGAAGTAATTATTACAAAACACCCCCAACCGAGATTCTAATTTTATCATTTTGAATTATATTTATTAAAGTATTTGTAGATCCATTTCCACTGGACGTCCTTGCATTTGTATAATAAATAATTAAGATATTTCTGTAATTGGCTTCGAATTTATTGTAATGACCTTTTAATGCTAATTAGATTTCGTGCAAAACCTTCCTACTAATAACAAAATCTGTTCAGTGATCACATTTACGATTTTCATTTTCAATGTTACTAATGAAGCTAAAAATTTCTCAAACTAATTATTAGTTTTATTTTCCTTGTTGTTAAAAGGAATTTAACCATCATGAAATATTTTAAAAGGATAATTGCCTTCATGTAACGCGAGCAAATCCAAACCAGTATTTAATTTTTTTCCAACTCAGTTGTTAAATGCTCTCTAACATGTAATACCAACATACAGATATATCTGTACTAGGTACTTAAATGCCTTGGTTTTCGTTTATTTAGGTTAAGCATGTAAACTAAAGGCTTCAGTTAGTTAAGTTACACATACTGGCACAAAAAGGCCTTTTAGTTAGATATGGTACAAAACAAGTAAGCACCACTTTGGTATTTCAATTTCCTTCACATTCACAGTTGTGACGCAAAAAACTAACCGGGTAATTAGCCACGGTTCAAATGTGAGACACTTTGTACATGGGAGTTGAGTAATAAATGATACATAATTCGAAATTTTGTGGCTTTTTAAATTGTGTTAAAATTTTGCAGATTTGGGTATTTAAAAAAAAAAAGTGAAAATGTTTAGGACGAAGAAATATTTTGGTAGTAGGGGATCGTTCATAAAATATGTTCGCATACAAAGGGGGGGAGGTCTTGCTGAGTGTGACAAGGGGGGACGGGGGGCCTCCGGCAACGTGACGTTCGCCGTTCATCAAAAAAAATTTCTGAATTTTTACAGAATCCTTGGACTTCTGATAAATAGTAATATTATTTATTTGTTCGTTACAAAAGATATTTATCAATTTATTTAAATTTTATTATGAAAATAAAATAAATATTTTTGACTATCAAAATTTGTGTATTATCAATCAAAATTTATCATGTTCAGGGGGGGGGGGTTAGTTTTGTAACGTAATATTTACAGGGGGGGTCACAGAAAGTGTGACACAGCGTGACAACCGGAGTGGAGGGGGTCAAAAAAAGCTAATTTTAGTGTGAAGTATTTTATGAACAGCCCCAAGAGAAATTTCTGGAGAGATAAATTCACAATTTTTGTTACTGGGGAGGAGAACTTTTAGGGCCAACTTAAGAAGGGTCTGAAAAAATATAAATTTACAGAAAAAAAAATAATAAAAGCGTGTTGGAGAGCGGATAGCAGGTACCATTTTAGCTCGACTTTTGTTAGAGATTCTTGGGAATTCATTTTTATAGACCTCGTAACTATATTACACCAGCATATTGACTTCTACAAAGGTGAAAATATAACCTTAACCTAGCCTAACCTAACCTAAACACCTCTTCTGTCTCTAATAAAATGAAGGGGTAGAATTTGTAAGCCCCAGGCAAAATTTAGAAACAAATGGAGAGTAGGTACCTGTTATAAAACAAAAAAACAGATTCTTGTTCTTAAGGGAGGTTGAAAATTAATATTTAATTCAAAATCTTTATCTTAAGTAGGTACTCATCGTCCTTTCTCTGTAAGGATATTTGCTTTTTGGTTGCCCCAAAATTCTGTATTTTTTATTTAAGAAATATAAAGTCCTAGCACCTAAATGTTTCAATACTCGTTTTGTTGACACATTTTGTCATTCTAGATTTCATTGAATTAGAATAAGAAAGATCTTTATACAAAATAATTTTATTTTACTTAATAGGTATACGTATACCTACTCGTACTAGCTGGGAACACATTGTTGTGGATTTGAATTAAATTATATAAGGAAATGCGCATTTTAAAAATCTTCAGTTAACTGAGAAGTCACAATTGAAGTGAATTGAATTTTTGAAAATTTAAGAAACAATAAACTATCGTATATATTCAATACGACGACGTTTCGACCTCTTTTACTTTTATTATTTAAAATCAATAGTTACGTACTTTTGCTTAATAATTTGATTTACACGTAAAAAAAAAGAAGTCAGTTTTTACAACTGAAGAGTTTTCTTTTTTTTCGGATTACATTTACCAGGTACTGTCGTTTATTGCGGTGGTTACTGTACAATTCCACCTGCGTTCCACATTTACGCACACTATCATCATCATCATCAGGTAGAATAGGTACATGGGTAGGTATGCTTGCATTATCTATCTACCTGCTTGCATGGTGCGTGAACATTCCATCCGATTTGATGTCAGGTACCCATACTCACTCATAAAACCACTCACACATTCTACCATTACCATAGTAGCCCCATGGGCAGGCGGGTATTCGAGAGATATATAACCAACCATAAATATAATGCATATTCTCAAAACAAATCGATTAAACGCGTAGGTAATGGTAATGGTAGTAGGTATTGCTACCTGTACCATCTCAGGCGACCACTTGCACTTACCAGTAATGCTTTAAAATCCTCATTCTGCCCAGGATTCACAGCCTACTACACCCAATAACTAACTAACTACACGTACAGGTACTCTCACCGTATAAGACAAAAAATAATCGCGCACTGACACTCTCCTTTTGTTTTTAATCCTTAGCGATTTTCACATTTTTCACAAAAACAACAAATAAAATACACATAAACATAAAAAAATTTAAGTACAGTACCGAAAGTATTATGATCTAGCCGTTGCGTTGAACGTTGGTACTACTTGTTTTATGCTAGACTTTCGAAGCACGACTGAAAAGCAGAAAAGGTAAGACAGGTAAGTGCTTAGGTCTCGCGTACACTTGTTTAATTTTATGTGTGTATGTACGTGTGTTTATGTATTTGTAAGAACTATCGAATACACGTCCGAGCCGGCTTACGGTCGACGAGGTTTTAATATAATCTACGGAGCCAGAATCTCTTGGCCTGTTGTTGTTGTTGGTATTATTATTACTACCTTTCTTAGCCAAGTCTGGCGACCAATAAAAGTGGATGTTCTTATACCAAGTACGAAAAATAAGTGGGTGTAGGTAGGAAAGCACGCTCGACAGAAGACAGTTTCAGTAATGAAGACAGGGCAGGATTTGGACACAATTTCATCTGAAAAGGAACTATAACTGATTCCTCAAAATTTATTTGCGAATTTTTTCGAAAAAAATTTTAGGTCTACATAAGTAGATTTCGTTATATGTATAGTTATCCCAAAAAATGCACAATTGAAAAAAAAATAATAGGACTTCTAGAAAGGATCTCGCGTAATATACTTAGATGTTCAACAAACTCTTGTCTAGATATTTAGGAAGAGATCTCCTGTATGTGGCGCTTTATGGCCCGGTTATAGTGCCTAGGATTTCACCAAAACAGCAATCTTGAATTGAATTCTCTTGATTTTGTCTCGATTTTTACATCGGTGCTATTGTCTTGTTCCTATCTTGAATAAAGACAAGTGTTCGTAAAAGTAAAAAATCTCATGGAACCTTAATCTTCCCAAAAGTCCTGACTTTGTCTATTACGTATTTATTAAACTGCAAATAATATCTATGTCAAGACTTTATGACCTTGCAAAATTCTTGACTTGTTTCTCTTGACCTCGTCTTGATTTTAACATCGGCGCTATTGTCTTGATTTTATCTTGAATAAAGACATGATCAAGACAAGAGTTCTTGATACTCAAAAATCTCGTTAAACCTTAATCTTCCCCAAAGCCCGGAGCTTGTCTATTAGGTATTTATTGAAGTACGTAAAGATAACGAGACTCTTGACAAAATTTTATGATCTCTTAAATTCTTGACGTGATTCACTTGATCTTGTCTTCATTTTTACTGGGTGCTCTTGTCTTGATCTTATCTTGAATAAAGACAAGATCAAAACAAGAATTCTTGAAAGTCAAAAATCTCGTGGAACCTTAATCTTCCCCAAAACCCGTAGCTTGTCTTTAAGGTATTTATTGAAGTGCATAAAGATAACAAGACTCTTGAAAAAATTTGATGGTCTCTTAAATTCTTGACGTGATTCTCTTGATCTTGTCTTCATTTTTACTGGGTGCTCTTGCCTTGATAATATCTTGAATAATGACAAGATCAAGACAAGTATTCTTGAAAATCAAAAATCTCGTTGAACCTTAATCTTCCTCAAAGTCCGGAACTTGTCTATTAGGTATTTATTGAAATGAATAAAGATAACAAGACTCTTGACAAAATTTCATGATCTCTTAAATTCTTGACGCGATTCACTTGATCTTGTCTTCATTGTTACTGGGGGCTCTTGTCTTGATAATATCTTGAATAAAGACAAGATCAAAACAAGAATTCTTGAAAGTCAAAAATCTCGTGGAACCTTAATCTTCCCCAAAACCCGGAGCTTGTCTTTAAGGTATTTATTGAAGTGCATAAAGATAACAAGACTCTTGAAAAAATTTGATGGTCTCTTAAATTCTTGACGTGATTCTCTTGATCTTGTCTTCATTTTTACTGGGTGCTCTTGCCTTGATTTTATCTTGAATAATGACAAGATCAAGACAAGTATTCTTGAAAATCAAAAATCTCGTTGAACCTTAATCTTCCCCAAAGTCCGGAACTTGTCTATTAGGTATTTATTGAAATGAATAAAGATAACAAGACTCGACAAAATTTCATGATCTCTTAAATTCTTGACGTGATTCACTTGTTCTTGTCTTCATTTTTACTGGGTGCTCTTGCCTTGATCTTATCTTAAATAAAGACAAGATTAAGACAAGAATTCTTGAAAGTCAAAAATCTCGTTGAACCTTAATCTTCGGAAACTTGTCTATTAGGTATGAAGTGCATAAAGATAACGAGACTCTTGACGAAATTCTCTGGATCTTGATAATTATTGATATGATTCTCTTGATCTTGACTTGATTTTTGAATTGATGCTGTTGTCTTAATATTTTCTTGAATAAAGACAAGATTGAAACAATAATTCTTGGAAGTCAGAAGTCTTGTGAAATTCTAAAGCCCTTTGTGATTGCAGACTCTTATTTATTACCAATGATCAATTTGCATTTTTGCATTATTTTATTATATTTAAGTCCGGTCCTGTATTGCGTGTTTTGAATACCCTTTCCCGGCTCAAAACTTACTTCCAACGAACGAACCGGAGGAATCTTAAGGGCATACCTTCTTCGTTCTTCGGCCGGCCGGCAACCTGACGGAGTTAGATTATTATTACAAGAAAAATTGTAGAGGCGTGACATCGCGGCATGCCCTGAAACTCACGTTATTGTTTCTTTCAGAATCGAATTCAGTCATCGTCTGAATGTTATGGTTCCAAATACGTCGGTCATGGGCAAAAACGGGTCAACTACTTACTGGCCCGTATTAAAACAACATCAAACTACGACCACGTCAATTTAACAAAAAGAAAACGAAAACGAAAAAAAATTGTGACGGTGATGTCATTTTAACGAACTTTTGCCTTCTCTTGAATAACATTATGCCAGGAATTTTCTTGTTCCTAGTTAATAAGAATTAGAAGGTGTTTCTGTTCAATCTTCCTCAAAAATACGCTGAGGACAATTCACAAGTCCCTTTATTAAATTTATATTTGGTTTCCCTTCTAAGGACTTAGTTTATGTGAAAAATACTGCAGACTCTAACGTAAGCTTGAATATTTTTGCTTATGGGAATCCTGGTTAAAAGAATCATTTGTCCTTCATTTAATGATACCTGAAGGAATGTGTTAAAAACAAAGGCGGAAAACAAAATCTCATTGTTAACAACGTTCCCAGATGCGATTTTAATTATGGGTTTACGTCGTATTTCCTGCTCGTTTTAATTGTATTACGTCAACTAACATGTATCTGTTAGTAGTTAGATTACGTCTTATAAATCTGCTTTGTTTTATAAATATTTTTGCATAATTTTATTATCACGGTTTCGTTAAAATTAGAATCTCAAAATAGTTCTTAAACCAAATATTCTGAAAGAAATAGAGATCAGGTGTAACATAGATCTGTAGCTAATCGAATCCGGCCATGGCTTTTGTTATTGATAAATATAATTAATAGTCTAATGCACCCAGGTATAGAGTGTGAAACCAACAAAAAATAAATATGTAACCCACATAATAAGGTCAAATAGTGAAGGCTTTATTTCTGATTTTTCAATAAGGTCATAAATATGAGGCTGATATCGTTACTTGAACTGCATCGAGTACTTGTGCGAAGGTTTTACCTCAAAGCTTCAGCAGCTACTGACTTTATAGCTGGTAGTTTTCTGGTATTTGTACTGCAAAACAGCGGGCGTGGCAAAGCGTTGTCAAGGCTCCGATCAAACGCTCCAACCAAACATCGACTCGCAACGCTCACCACTGCGCAGTACAAATACTGCTTGGCTGACGCTCCAATCATTCGTCGCTGAGACCGTGTGGCCACGCCCATCCCCTCTCCGCGTTATAAATACTAGTAAACAGACAGCTTTGCGTTCAGTAGCTTCTGAGACATTAATGTATGTATAACTTTTTCTCACGTACTCTACGTACCTCTACTAATTAAACGTTTAGACATAATCGTTTATAGGATAAAAAAAGAATGATAATATTTTCATTACCTATTACCAAACAATCTAAAACTTCAAAGGGATTTTGAGACCAATATATTAACTAGCTCTACGTATTCTTTTTTGTAATATGTGAATTGCTTACCGATTTTCGATTTCAATTCCAAGTTTGTTGTTATTGCTCTCGACGATGGCGGTAGTTTTAAATTTATTGTCTTCGGCACCTAAGAGGACTTCGGTCCTTCCATTCTGAAAGGGCGAAGAAGACCGTCGATCCCCTAATTTCCTAACGTCGAGCACCACCTGTCCGGCGTTCAAATGATTATCGCGTCGCGACGCTGCCGTCACGTCCCAACTGTTCACCGCGTCCGTCGGCGGTTCCTTATCGACGACACGTACGTCATTAGGAACGACCCTGCTATTAATAGAGGCGGCAGTGGTGGCGGACAAAGGGGTGGCGATCGTCGTGGTACACGGAATAATTTTTTGCGTCAAAATAAGATCGGTGGTGGCTGAACGTAGCTGCTGGTCCTGCTGCTGGTGACCGTTAACGGCCTGTTTCGATGAGGTCACCGTCTCCTTGGCGGACACCACAAGCGTAGTCGAGACGGGCGAACCTCCGCCGCCGCCGCCGCCTACCCCGGGCTTGCTTACGATGGGGTTGTTGCTTAAAGTTTCGGTGGCGGTCAAAGAAGTCGCGTAAATTGGACTGTTGTATAATAGGTGGCTGATACTGTCGCTTGTTGTCGACTGCTGATTTAACTGCAACAACAATATTAATAATCAACAAAAAATATATATATATATATATATATATAGCAAAGCCAATCTTAAGCAACATGTATTCTTCGAAATTGAGCATCAAGTGTATTATGTTACATTTGTTTCGACTTGTTTGTACTATACGGAAAGGGCAACTGGGTTGTGTCTTCAGGCGCCAGACGTTCCAGATTTCAAAGTTGACTGATTAGGACACAAATGGGATGTGGGTCCTTCGGTACGTAGACACGCACAGAAAAAATAAAGCAGGTATATGGGACGAACGGAGAATACATTGGAAGGAATGTCTGGGAAGGTTGTCATAAGTGCCTTCTTGGCAATTTGATACATTGTGTTAAATGGTGTTGGTGAGACTAAGCAGATATGACAGGTAGACGTATGGGATACATTGAAACCTTTTAGTTTTGAACCCCGAAAGTTTGATGATTGTGCATTATGGAAAATATTATTTTGGACAGAAAAAAAATTGATTCATCATTTTTACAATTTAATAAAAAATATTGTTTATAATGTTACATTAAAAATTAAATGAAACCTTCAGTTATAAAAAAAAATAGTTTATTATCCTGCTAGCCTCTTATTAACCATGTAAGGTAATCGGTTGCAGAAATAATATAATAAATTTGCTTCACTGGTCGGTCAAATTTCTTAAATGTTATTTAGGGTAATTGTGCGCAAAAATCAAGCTTTATTGTATTTATCTAAATTGTAGTGGAACGTGAAGGGTAAAAGTGCAGTACTAATGAGGGTAAGTTACACATAAATTTCACTGTAGAAGTCAAATATGTTGTGGGTCAGATGAGGTAAACGTGCGCAAGCATTTGACACGCGCTAATTATATATTCTACTTAATTTAAATTTATTGTGGGACGTAAAGGGTAAATATGCGCAAGAGACTATTCATAGACTACCTTATTTAAATTTATTGATGATCCAAAATTTGCCGGCCCTACTGACACCTGCAATTCTATACCCTAATTCACAATTAATTTTTTGTCAATGAAATTGCAACTTTATGATTGTATCTATTATATTTTTATAAGACTATTTACAAATATTGATACGAATTTATTAGGATTAAAAATGTAAGAATGTTAAGTAGAACTTTCGTTGAATGGATATTTATAACTTTTATTAATAACAATATTATCATTATTGTTTTTTTTAATTTATGAAATTCTGTGCAACAATATGCAATTTTTTACGTGTAATTTTATTAAATTTTTATTCTACACTCAAACAGGTTTTAATATCATCAGAAATATCAATATAAAAGTATTAATTTTCCACATATATATCTATATAATATTTGTTACTGTTATTTTTTAACAATTTTTTTTCGGATCCCATTTCTCTTCGAATTAAAAAAATTAAGTGGTGAAACATATTACACATTAATTCAATAGTGTGGGTGGACCTAAAGAAATAATTATGACAGTAATTAATTTAAAAAATAGGTAAAAATACTAAATTTAAAATGTAATACTTAAACGCTATTGGAATATTTTAAAAATTCCAAATCACAATAGTATATTTTTTAAATAAGCGTTTAGTAATTTTTCATATACAGACGTTACTGTATTCAGTATACTGTATAGCACTAAAATATTGTAATTTTTGTTGATTTATTAATCCTCGTTTTTCTCCGTGTATAAGATAATATTTTTTTTTTATCTGTAAGACAAAAAAATTTTTGAGCAAAGTTTGCCGCCCCCTAAAATCTACCGCCCTAGGCTCTAGCCTATTCAGCCTGCTGGTAAATCGGCCACTGATGTAGGGTAAATGTAGTACCTATGCCTTAAAAAGACGCACAAGTTTAACACACAATATTCTTTAAATTTATTGTTGGCTGTGTAGGGAAAATGTACACTATAAATTGTGGGTCAGACAAGGTAAACGAGCGCAAAAATTTCATACACATTGATCATACATATTTATTTAAATTTATTGTGGAGCATACGGCGTAAATGTGCGCAAATGATCCATTTTACTTTATCTAACTGTAATTTATGTAGGGTAAATGTGCGCAAAAGAAACACTTAGGGCACTTACTTTAAATTAACACTAGGTCGCATAGGGTAATTGTGCGCAACAATGAAGCAAGTGTGCAAGTACCTACAACCAGCTGGCAACTTATTGTTATTCAATCGATTGCGGGTCATATAGGGTAACTCTGCGCAAATGTACAATTTCAAAAAAAAAGTCAGATAAACACTTCTGCAAATATACGTAGGTCAAACACCACGTTCTTTTGATTGCAGCTCGTAATTATAAACGACAAAAGTAGTATATGTTTGGATAACTCAGTTTCTGGTCGTTAAAGGAAGGATGTAGATTAGTAATTGATTCTTTTACCTGTTGTGACAATTTTGTCATGTCGACGGGAGTGATACGTTTGAGGGCAGAGAGCCGCTCCAAACGCTCCCTGGCCTGTTGTTCCACCGCGATGACAAACGCATCTTGAACACTGCTGGAACACAGGTCTAAGTCCAGAGCTGGAAAACAAAAATTCGATTTAATTACTTAATTAATAAAAAATATGAAGCTCATTTCATAATAGTTAGTTCCTTTTCTAAAAAAATTAATGAAGCCCAAATGGGGTACCTAATTCCTAAAATTCTCAAATAAGTGTAAGTTGTAAGGATAATTAGAATTTATGCAAATGTTGCTGTTTTTCCCCCGTTCTAAATTAGGAGCTTTTGTGCTAATTTGTCTCGTGGACTATTGCCTCTAAATTTTGGCGACAGCGAGCTGTTTGGCATTCGTTATTTTTCCAGAGGGTAGAAATAATTACTGCGCCAATAGAGTGACAGTTAACTTTTATCGCGGCTTCTTTTTTTTTTTTTGTTTCTTCCAGCGGAATTAACGAGAGAGTGAGAGCCCAGTAGCGTCTTCTCGACAAAGAGTTGCTAATAATTGAAACTGTGTCTTTCACAAACAACCGCACTCGTCATGGGAATTAAAAACTGTCCGGGAAAATGCAAATTAAGTCGAGTATCGAGTTTGAAAACACATAGTGGTTACTAAAGTAGCAGACTTTTAATTATATGTACTACATACCAGCATTATTTTCTTTTGAACCTGAAGTTAATTAAAACTTCACATACAAAAAATTAATTGTAAATTGCGAATTTTACTTTTATAAATATTATTCAGTATATACTATATAAAGAACAATTTTGGTGAAGGCGAACGACATACAGTAACATGTAATAGTTGTAAGCACAAGCAGTAAGTTCGACATATAAATTACGTAATATTGTAAATGATCTTGTGACATTTTCTGGCCATGTTTGTTCTTGCATCTAATGATTTAATTAGATGAAAATCCAATTTCGTTGCCGCATAGAAAATGGAACAATAGAAGCGTGTATTGGATTAACAACATCCAACAACAGTTCGTGATAAAACTACAAGGTAGTGCACCCAACTGCATTCTATATTTGCTTTAGACAAATTTCAACACGACAAGGTTCAAAATAAATCTTCCAGAAATTTAATTATGAATTCATGCAAGCCTTTCGTAATTACTAAGTATAATAAAACAATGAAGAATGGAATTCAGCAATAGTGACTGCAATAGTAATACAAAATTGCTACCCTCAAAATTTTAACATAAAGAACTCTAAAACGTCCAATCAAGTAAAATTTTAACCTTTGGAATTCCGCAATAAAATTTTAATCTTCAAAGTTATGTAATGGTCCGATCAATTCTACAAGTATTAAGCCGGGCAAATTTGTAACAATTAAAACCTTATAATAAAATTATAAGCCTCAGAATTCTGCAATAGTTAGGCAAAATTTTGACCTTATAAATTCTTCAAAAGTCCAACAAAAAAAAATTTGGCCTTTACAATTCTGCAATAAACTTTTATCCTCATCATTCAACATCAATAATGAAGGAAACTTTTAACCCTTAGACTTCTACAATCAATAATAAAACAAACCAAAATATTATCATAAAGAATTCTAGAGACGTCCCCTAAAGAAAATTTTTAACCTTTAGAATTCTACAATAGTTAGGTCAGCAAAGGCAAAATTTTGGCCTTTGGAATTCTACAATTAAATTTGAACTTTAACTTTCATCATCCATTAAGTGAAGGAAACTTTTAACTCTTAGGATTCTACAATAGATAATAAAGTAAAACAAGATATTACCATAATGAATTCTACAGATGTCTACTAGACAAACTTTTGCCCTTTGGAATTCTGCAATAGTCAGGTCAGGCATAATTTTAACATAAAAATGGTTTTAAACGTCTGGTAAACAGAAAATTTTGACTTTTGGAATTCTGCAATAATGTTTTAATCTTCAAAATTCTGCAATAGTCAGGTCAGGCATAATTTTAGCTTAAGGATTCTTTAAACGTCTGGTAAAGGCAAAATTTGGGCCTTCGGAATTCTACAATAAAATTTGAATTTTACAATTCAACACCAATTAAGTGAAGGAAACTTTTAAGCCTTAGGATTCTACAATAGATAATAAAGTAAAACAAGATATTAACATAATGAATTCTACAGATGTCTACTAGACAAACTTTTGCCCTTTGGAATTCTGCAATAGTCAGGTCAGGCATAATTTTAAAATAAAAATGGTTTTAAACGTCTGGTAAAGAGAAAATTTTGACTTTTGGAATTCTGCAATAATGTTTTAATCTTCAAAATTCTGCAATAGTCAGGTCAGGCATAATTTTAGCTTAAGGATTCTTTAAACGTCTGGTAAAGGCAAAATTTGGGCCTTCGGAATTCTACAATAAAATTTGAATTTTACAATTCAACACCAATTAAGTGAAGGAAACTTTTAACCCTTAGGATTCTACAATAGATAATAAAGTAAAACAAGATATTAACATAATGAATTCTACAGATGTCTACTAGACAAACTTTTGCCCTTTGGAATTCTGCAATAGTCAGGTCAGGCATAATTTTAAAATAAAAATGGTTTTAAACGTCTGGTAAAGAGAAAATTTTGACTTTTGGAATTCTGCAATAATGTTTTAATCTTCAAAATTCTGCAATAGTCAGGTCAGGCATAATTTTAGCTTAAGGATTCTTTAAACGTCTGGTAAAGGCAAAATTTGGGCCTTCGGAATTCTACAATAAAATTTGAATTTTACAATTCAACACCAATTAAGTGAAGGAAACTTTTAAGCCTTAGGATTCTACAATAGATAATAAAGTAAAACAAGATATTAACATAATGAATTCTACAGATGTCTACTAGACAAACTTTTGCCCTTTGGAATTCTGCAATAGTCAGGTCAGGCATAATTTTAAAATAAAAATGGTTTTAAACGTCTGGTAAAGAGAAAATTTTGACTTTTGGAATTCTGCAATAATGTTTTAATCTTCAAAATTCTGCAATAGTCAGGTCAGGCATAATTTTAGCTTAAGGATTCTTTAAACGTCTGGTAAAGGCAAAATTTGGGCCTTCGGAATTCTACAATAAAATTTGAATTTTACAATTCAACACCAATTAAGTGAAGGAAACTTTTAAGCCTTAGGATTCTACAATAGATAATAAAGTAAAACAAGATATTAACATAATGAATTCTACAGATGTCTACTAGACAAACTTTTGCCCTTTGGAATTCTGCAATAGTCAGGTCAGGCATAATTTTAAAATAAAAATGGTTTTAAACGTCTGGTAAAGAGAAAATTTTGACTTTTGGAATTCTGCAATAATGTTTTAATCTTCAAAATTCTGCAATAGTCAGGTCAGGCATAATTTTAGCTTAAGGATTCTTTAAACGTCTGGTAAAGGCAAAATTTGGGCCTTCGGAATTCTACAATAAAATTTGAATTTTACAATTCAACACCAATTAAGTGAAGGAAACTTTTAAGCCTTAGGATTCTACAATAGATAATAAAGTAAAACAAGATATTAACATAATGAATTCTACAGATGTCTACTAGACAAACTTTTGCCCTTTGGAATTCTGCAATAGTCAGGTCAGGCATAATTTTAACATAAGAATGGTTTTAAACGTCTGGTTAAGAGAAAATTTTGACTTTTGGAATTCTACAATAATGTTTTAATCTTCATAATTCTGCAATAGTCAGGTCAGACATAATTTTAACATAAAAATGTTTTTAAACGTCTGGTATAGAGAAAATTTTGACTTTTGGAATTATGCAATAATGTTTAAATCTTCAGAATTCTGCAATAGTCGGGTCAAGCATAATTTTAGCTTAAGAATTATTTAAACGTCTAGTAAAGGCAAAATTTTGGTCTTTAGAATTCTGCAATAATCAGGTCAGGCATAATTTTAACTTAACAATTCTTCAAAAGTCCAGTGAATACAGCATTTTGGCCTTTAGAATTTTACAATAGGTAATTAAGTAAATCAAAGTACTTAACCCTAGACAGCATACGTGGGGTCTAACGTACCCGAGCGCGTATTGTTGCATGCTTAGTGAGCGCATGCGTTAGTCGACTTTGACGAGCCTTCGTGTAAATTATTCATTTTGTGTCTTCTCAGTGATGCTAGAACGGCAGCGCAATACCTTCGTTGCTTCTCAATTAGAGAGGTGTCGGGGTCTACGTAACTCCAAGTATACTGTAGTGTTCTATTAATCCTAAATTGGCATGTTCGACTAAACATCAAAAATGTCCAAGAAATACTTAACAGACGATGATTTGGCTGCTTTATTGAACAGACAGGATCCCACATATGACAGTTTAGATGAATTTAACGATTCTAATGATGATGATGAGGATTATGTCGTCGAAGATTCGTGCCATGAGAGCGACAGTGACTACGACGCAGAGCATTCTGGTGCTTCTACTTCTCGTTTTGTTGGCTCCGTACCTGCAGGAAATATAACACCGTCTACCTCCGGACATACTTTGCAAGGTAAAAATGGTTACCGTTGGTCTTCCATAAAACCTACCCGTCAAGGTCGTAGACCTGCTAAAAATATAATCGTCCATCTACCAGGAACAAAAGGAGTTGCTCGTTCAGTGACCGAGGTTCTGCCGTCATGGGAGCTATTTATAGGAGAAAATATAATTAGCATTATTGTTGTTCATACTAATCAAGAAATATTACGTCAGCGAGCTAAATATACTAAGGATGCCAGATATGTAGGCGACACTGATCAAACTGAATTGAGGGCTGTGATTGGTTTATTGTACAAAGCAGGTGTCTTGAAGAACAGTCATGTAAATTTGGAGGAATTATGGAGTGTCGTTAATGGGCCTCCTATTTTTCGCGCCACTGTGAGCTTACCGAGATTCAAATTTCTTATAGCATGTCTCCGTTTCGATGATAAGCACACAAGACTGGAAAGAAAAGAGAAGGACTCCTTTGCCGCTGTAAGAGACATATGGGATCTATTCATTGAAAATTGTAAAACACACTATATACCATCAGAGTACAGTACAGTGGACGAGCAGCTACTTTCCTTTAGGGGTCACTGTCCTTTTCGGGTTTATATCGCAAATAAACCTGACAAGTATGGTTTAAAAATTGTTTCTCTT
This sequence comes from Agrilus mali, assembly GCA_029378335.1. Classification (NCBI taxonomy): domain Eukaryota; kingdom Metazoa; phylum Arthropoda; class Insecta; order Coleoptera; family Buprestidae; genus Agrilus; species Agrilus mali. Next base: position 2,331,932 of record CM055657.1, on the reverse strand, counting down.
TGCGATGCCAAGACATATTATATGATCAACGCAATACCCTACGTGGGAAAGGTTAAAGACAAGTCTTTATCCGAGTCTGTCCCAAGTCACTACGTAAAGAAAATAACTGCCCCAATTCATGGTACTAATCGGAATGTGACCATGGACAACTGGTTCACTAGTGTACCACTTGCTGGAGAGCTATTATCAGAGCATAAACTTACACTGACTGGGACAATGCGAAAAAACAAACCCGAAATACCTCCGTCATTCTTGAATGTAAAAAGTAGAGAAGTTGGATCGGCAATGTATGCCTATGACAGAGACAAAACACTTTTGTCATTCATGACCAAGAAAAACAAATGTGTCATTTTATTATCAACCATGAGTAGCAGCGATGCCATCGATCTAGAAAGTGGCAAACCAGATATTGTACACTTTTATAACAAAACAAAGGGAGGTGTTGATACATTCGACCAACTCTGTCATACCTACTCTACCTCCAGGAAAACTAGGCGCTGGCCGCTGAGAATATTTTATGGAATGTTAGATCAAAGTGCTATAAATTCCCTGATAGTATTTGCTACTAATAATGCAGGGTGGCGTCAAAATTCCAAAAACACGAGACGGTCATACTTGCATGAATTATCTTTTTCCCTTACTAAACCTCAACTTGAACAAAGACGAGCCAATCCTCATGTACCAAAGAATATAAAACATATCATTACCGAAATATTAGGAGATACAGCAATACTACGACCAATTCAAATGCCAGAAAGAGTGGGCACTAAAAGGAGATGCTACTATTGTCCCAGAAAAAAAGATAAAAAATCTGCCGTTGCATGTTCACTGTGCAAGAACCCAATATGCGGAGAACATCGTGCTCAAGTTTGCCATTCTTGTGCGGAACGTAGTGACACAATGTGACATTTTTGTTTGTGAATATTTTTTAATTAAAGTATTTTTGTTAATCTAAAATAGCTGCTCTCGAGTTTCATTAAAAAACTCGAGAGTTTAGGATCTTGTTTGCTTAACCTTTATTTTAGCCTTTTTTTGTTGTCGATTTACAATAAAAATTTATTTGTGCTGCAATCTTTTTTTAATGATTCTTGCTATTACAGATGCTAATAAATATAGTTCCAGAATCCTGTCACGTATTTTCCTTTCTAATAATTCATCCCAGTACTTGATACAGCTCATTTTAATTCTGGGGTTCATAAGACCCCACGTATACTGACATGAAATTTTAAAATATGTATACTGTCCAGGGTTAAAGCTTTGCCTGTTTATCTCTAAGTCTTGGCGATTTGGGCAACTGTAGGTAGGCTTGCCGTACTTTTTTATGACACGAAAAAAGCATTAGTTCCGGTGAGTAAAGTGTGTGTAAGACCCAATAGACCTAACGTTGTTGTATTCCGTATGTGGAATTTCGTTTATACCTTATACATTTATAACGAGAGAGCCTGTAAGACCGGTAACTGTACCTACATAAGCGTTTTCGAAGCGGTCAGCGAACTCGACAGTCGACTCTGACTTACTAAGGTCTGGGGCCGACTGTCGATTGTCGAGTCGAGTGTCAGCGTGTTGGTCAGTCGTATTATTGAAAACGTTCTCGGACACACCGTCACCACTAGCGCTCTTTCAAACTCTAACCACATTACAATGTTGTAACTGCATTAACTGGGTTAGGTCAGACTTGGACTATTTAATCTCAGATTATCTGTTCCTTTTTTTGCTGCAAACAGCGGCGTCGACCAAAAAAAGAACTAAATGTGAAAACTTACAATGCAATTTCGAACGTGGAAATTGCCTAAGAAATCCCAAACTCAAATAAAAGTATCCTAGTGGCATTGTTGGACCGAAAAGTTTAACCATGATGCTTCGTATTCACTTTTATAAATCAATTTATCCAAAAATATATGAATGCGTTCAAAATTTGAAAACCAATATACTGAAATATTTTTTTGTTGTCAAGCATTAGCTTGTTTTGCATTGTTAGACACGTATAAAATATGGCGATTACAGAAATTCAAACTTTTACTAAAATAATTCACAGTAAACTCCGACCGCATAAAGAAGTTGGAAAATATAATTGCGTGGCAGTACAAGGTTGTGTTATAAATTTATAGAACGAAAAATTCAGGTTAAAGTGTAATTATGAAATTTGAAGTAAGATAGGTATGTAAATTCAAAATTGTATGGTTTTACTTTAACATTTATTTGTAAAAGTACTTTTATTTTAAGAACTAATTTTAACAAAAAATCTGCAATATTTAAATAAAATATAATTCCAACGTTTACATTTTTCCAAAAGTCAGGTAAAGTTAGATTTTAATCTTCATAAATCTGCAATGTGTACCTAAGTTAAACAAAATTTCAAGTATTGGAATTTTGTAAGTCAAGGAAAGTTAAATTTTCAACTCGAGAATTTTGCAATAATTAAGTACCTAAACTTGAATTTTGATTTTTAGAATTCGATAATACTTAAGCAAAATGATATTATAATCTTTAATATTCTGCAATAGCCAGGGAATGTTAAATTTTAATGTTCATAAATCTGCAATCAAATTCTAAGTTTGGGATTCTGCAATACAGGTAAAGTCAAATTTTAACCTTAGAGAATTTTGCAATAGTCAAGTACAGTTCAATTGAAACCTTCAGAATTCTACAATATTTATTAAGTAATAATAAAATTCCGATACTTCTCGAATGGCCAGGTAAATATACATTTTAACCTTCATAATTCTGTAATATTTAAGTTAAATAGAATTTTATGCTTTGAAATTCTTAAGTAGTCAAGTTAAACTAAATTAAGTGAAGGAAACTGTTAACCCTTAGGATTCTACAATAGATAATAACGTAAAACAAAATATTAACATAAAGAAGTCGACAAGTGTCTAGTAAAGACAAAATTTTGACCTTTAGAATTCTGCAAGAATACTTTAACCCTCAGAATTCTGCAATAGTCAGGTCAAGCATAATTTTAACTTAAGAGTTCTTTAAACGTCTAGTAAAGGCAAAATATAATCCTTTGGAATTCTGCAATAATGTTTCAATCTTCAGAATTCTGCAATAGTCGGGTAAAGTCAAATTTTAACCTTCAGAATTTTGCAATGTACAAGTACAGTTCAATCAAAAAACCTTCAGAATTCAACAATACTTCAGTAAGTAATAATAAAATTCCGAAAATTCTCGAATGGCCAGGTAAATATACATTTTAACCTTCATAATTCTGTAATATTTAAGTTAAATAGAATTTTATGCTTTGAAATTCTTAAGTAGTCAAGTTAAACTAAATTAAGTGAAGGAAACTGTTAACCCTTAGGATTCTACAATAGATAATAACGTAAAACAAAATATTAACATAAAGAAGTCTAAAAGTGTCTAGTAAAGACAAAATTTTGACCTTTGGAATTCTGCAAGAATACTTTAACCCTCAGAATTCTGCAATATTCAGGTCAAGCATAATTTTAACTTAAGAGTTTTTTAAACGTCTAGTAAAGGCAAAATTTTAGCCTTTGGAATTCTGCAATAGTCAGGCCAGACATAATTTTAACTATAAGAATTCTTCAAACGTCTAGTAAAGGCGGAAAATTTTGGTCTTTGGAATTCTACAATTAAATTTGAACTTTACCTTTCACCATAAATCAAGTGAAGGAAACTTTTAACCCTTAGAATTCTACAATAGATAATAAGGTAAAACAAAATATTAACATAAAGAATTTTACAAACGTCCAGTAAAGACAAAATTTTGGCCTTTGGAATTATGCAATAAACTTTTAAACTTTTCTTTCAATATCAATTAATTAATACTCAAGTAATAATAAAATTCCGATAATTAAACTTTTCCAATAGCCAGGTAAATACACATTTTAACCTTCATAATTCTGTAATATTCAAGTTAAATAAAATTCTAAGCTTTGGAATTCTGCAATGGTCAAATAAAACTAAATTTCAACCTCCAGAATTTTGCAATAGTCTTGTAGTTTAATTTAAACCTTCAGAATTCTACATTATTCAAGCAAAATGACATTATAATATTAGGAATCCTGCAATGGTCAAGGAATGTTAAATTTTAACGTTCTTAAACTTGTAATACTTTAGTAAAGTAAAATTCTAAGCATTGGAAGTTTGCAAAAGTTGAGTATAGTTAAATTTTACCTATACAAATATGCAACTTAGTTACATAATGATAAATTTTAACCAGTAGGTACTAAAGTAAAATTAAATTCCATCATTTAGAATTCTGTAATTGTTAAGGCATCTTCTAGAAGACCAGGTGTCAAATAACCACAAAAATTTGACAACTGACTAAAAAAGTAATTAATCGAATTGCAATCTATTAAATTTTGTATTCCTGATACGCCACTGACAATGTGTATGTATAATCAGCAATATCACGTAAAGAAAAGTCCGATGCATGTATCATAATTGCACTTATGTGTATGTATGTAAGTTCGTATTCCGGCTTATTCATTCATTAAATTTCTATGTCCCACTTACAATAAATAATTTCTATACTCTCACCTACATACATATGTATATGTATATTGTGAACCTATAGATATACGAGTACTCACTGGTAGGTACCCACAAGCATGAGCAGTTAAATAAATCCACAAACAATTCTCACAATGGAACCAAGTACCAGGTGTCAGTTAGTTATGTATAGTTAACGCTATCCCGTAATTATTATTGTGTGGCATTTCGATTCGATTAAGAAATAATACCACTCTCAAATTGAATCGGTGGTTTTCATATTTCGTTACAACAATAACTAAACTAATAAGAATAAGTAATCAATTTTACAGCAATTACAAATTTTCTTAGACGTGGAGGTCGATATCATTGATTTTATGATCCACGGAGTGACAAATTATTTTTCTAAATTCTACTGGTGGTTACTGTTTGTTTATTAACACCCTGTAGGTAAAATCAGTTATTAAGTAAGTACTACTATTGATGTGCTTATCTTATTGTACAATATTCTGTGGGTGTATTGGAGTGTAGGTGAAGACCTTTGTTTTGTTTTTAACATTGTTCGTCAGAATTTGGCCATGAATAATGTCACACAGGGATAAAAAATGAGTCACGCTGGCAATTTTGAAATCGTTTCTATTCAACTGACTTAATGGCACGATGCATGCAGTGTCAGACGATAAAAAAACTAGATCATCATTACAAATCAAATCCAAAACAAAAGAATAATAAATGGTGGAGTCAGACAGGTCATGTATTGGAATAGTAAATTTTTCAACAAGGTACTTTGAAGAATTCACACTTTTTTACATTCTGAGTCATTTTATGAACGTCCAGATAAGTACATGAAAAAAAGTCACCAGTAGTTGGTACCTTATTCGCCACCTTTACCCCTCACGTACTTCCACGTCCAATTTAATATTTTTACTGAGGTTACAAAACCCCCCGCGAAGAAACATTCTTGTACAAGACAGAAACATCAGTAACGTTTGATTGCCAGCCGAGATAGATAAATAAAAGTCTTCTCTATTCGACATAGACACAAAGATGATGCCCACACGATTTTACAGGAAAGCAAATCCAGCCTGTTCGCCTTGACTCTCGTTCTGACTGTGAGACATGAAAAACTAGTCGAGCCGATTAATAAAAGAGGAAAAGAAAACTAAATAATAATAGCAATAGGCAACTCTCTACTATTATGATTCACACAGATTTCCTAGAAGCATCAAAGAAGCGCAATAAAATATATAAGTAATCGGTTTTTCTACCTATGGTATAATAAAAAAAAATCGACCACGCGAATGATACATAGGTACCTACTGCCATTGGTATCGCGTTTTATTCTTTTCTATGGGATGGTGGTAAAATAAAATCCTGATCGTCATGAGTTGTATGTTAGAAACTGATAAAAGCTAATACGGACTTTTCGAATCATTTTTGCATTGTATATCAATGAGAAGTCGTAAAAAATGTACATTTAAATTTTTGGAGTCCTAAATACATAATAAAACAGTATAAAGCAGCATTAAATATAACACGATTGAATTTATCAATTTTATTACCCTCATGGCTTAACTAAAAATTCGACAGTAAAAAAAACTGAAAATGGTTCAGGGAAAATAAAAATATTATTTGTCAGAATATTAAAAGGAGCTAGAAATTAGTAAACAGTGTTAAAAATAAATTTTACAGATAAGTACTTACGTGCGTTTATTAGTCACTATTGATTAGCAAAGCGTTCAATCAATAACCACAACTTTATTAGATTAGTACGGTTGAAAAAGAACAATTCAAACGTGCATTTTTTCGAGATGACACCCTTTTGTGTATTTTGTTTAAAAAAGAATGAATTTCAAAGAGCTTTAAATTTTATAAGGAACATTTTTAATTATTACATATTTTTCCAACAATTGCCTCTTTCGAAACACGGTAGGTGTACTTTTTCTTACAAAAGTAATTTTCAGCTAATACCCTAAAGGAAGGGCATGGCTTCTTATAATTAAATTGAACAAAATGTAAGCTTAGGTTAAAAAACTTCTTTTTGTTAAGTAATCATGTATTCTATATGTTATGTATTTCAAAATAAATGCTTATCTAGTGACCCATGTATATACCATGTACCACCTATTGGTTATTGCGACACGATTTACTACTAGGTACTCGTATTTTTTTCCAGTGTAGTGTGTGGTAACGTTGCGTCGGTTAAGTATGCATGGCAGCCATTGTTGTGTTGCCAAACGTTGATTTTATGCGAATCAAGAACATTGTTAATTCAGAACAAAACACACCCATAGTTAGACAGCTACATACTTACATGCATAGGTATATAAACAAATTAATATTATACATATTACCAAATACATGATACAGCAAGTACCAAAGTAATGCTTATCGATACCACCCTGTCCATCATGATTTTACACCCTTGAGCTTCAAGATATTCGTAAAGTTCAGTCTGATAGCTGAAGGATTTGAAACAACTGTTCAAAAATGGGCGTGGTTCAACTAACCCTAAAAATAATCTTGAAGCACATGAATGCTTAGATCTCGTCGAAAAGTTCATCAAAAGTATGAAACACTGTCCTTCAGGTTATTGCTCAGCTGAAGAAGTTGAAACAACTGTTCAAAAAGGGGCGTGGTTCAACTGTTTCAGCTGAAGAATGATCTTAAAAATAATCTTGAAGCACAGGAAAAATTAGATCTTGTCGAAATGTTCATCAAAAGTATGAAACACTGTCCTTCAGGTTATTGTTCAACTTAAGAAGTTGAAACAACTGTTCAAAAAGGGGCGTGGTTTAACTTTTTCAGCTGAAGAATTACCTTAACAATAATCTTGAAGCACAGGAAAGCTTAGATCTTGTCGAAAAGTTCATCAAAAGTATGAAACACTGTCCTTCAGGTTATTGTTCAGCTTAAGAAGTTGAAACAACTGTTCAAAAATGGGCGTGGTTTAACTTTTTCAGCTGAAGAATTACCTTAACAATAATCTTGAAGCACAGGAATGCTTAGATCTCGTCGAAAAGTTCATCAAAAGTATGAAACACTGTCCTTCAGGTTATTGTTCAGCTTAAGAAGTTGAAACAACTGTTCAAAAAGGGGCGTGGTTTAACTTTTTTAGCTGAAGAATTACCTTAAAAATATCCTTGAAGCACAGGAATGGTTAGATCTCGTCGAAAAGTTCATCAAAAGTATGAAACACTGTCTTTCAGGTTATTGTTCAGCTAAAGAAGTTGAAACAACTGTTCAAAAAGGGGCGTGGTTTAACTTTTTTAGCTGAAGAATTACCTTAAAAATATCCTTGAAGCACAGGAATGGTTAGATCTCGTCGAAAAGTTCATCAAAAGTATGAAACACTGTCCTTCAGGTTATTGTTCAGCTTAAGAAGTTGAAACAACTGTTCAAAAAGGGGCGTGGTTTAACTTTTTTAGCTGAAGAATTACCTTAAAAATATCCTTGAAGCACAGGAATGGTTAGATCTCGTCGAAAAGTTCATCAAAAGTATGAAACACTGTCTTTCAGGTTATTGTTCAGCTTAAGAAGTTGAAACAACTGTTCAAAAAGGGGCGTGGTTTAACTTTTTTAGCTGAAGAATTACCTTAACAATAATCTTGAAGCACAGGAAAGCTTAGATCTTGTCGAAAAGTTCATCAAAAGTATGAAACACTGTCCTTCAGGTTATTGTTCAGCTTAAGAAGTTGAAACAACTGTTCAAAAATGGGCGTGGTTTAACTTTTTCAGCTGAAGAATTACCTTAACAATAATCTTGAAGCACAGGAATGCTTAGATCTCGTCGAAAAGTTCATCAAAAGTATGAAACACTGTCCTTCAGGTTATTGTTCAGCTTAAGAAGTTGAAACAACTGTTCAAAAAGGGGCGTGGTTTAACTTTTTTAGCTGAAGAATTACCTTAAAAATATCCTTGAAGCACAGGAATGGTTAGATCTCGTCGAAAAGTTCATCAAAAGTATGAAACACTGTCTTTCAGGTTATTGTTCAGCTAAAGAAGTTGAAACAACTGTTCAAAAAGGGGCGTGGTTTAACTTTTTTAGCTGAAGAATTACCTTAAAAATATCCTTGAAGCACAGGAATGCTTAGATCTCGTCGAAAAGTTCATCAAAAGTATGAAACACTGTCCTTCAGGTTATTGTTCAGCTTAAGAAGTTGAAACAACTGTTCAAAAAGGGGCGTGGTTTAACTTTTTTAGCTGAAGAATTACCTTAAAAATATCCTTGAAGCACAGGAATGGTTAGATCTCGTCGAAAAGTTCATCAAAAGTATGAAACACTGTCTTTCAGGTTATTGTTCAGCTAAAGAAGTTGAAACAACTGTTCAAAAAGGGGCGTGGTTTAACTTTTTTAGCTGAAGAATTACCTTAAAAATATCCTTGAAGCACAGGAATGCTTAGATCTCGTCGAAAAGTTCATCAAAAGTATGAAACACTGTCCTTCAGGTTATTGTTCAGCTTAAGAAGTTGAAACAACTGTTCAAAAAGGGGCGTGGTTTAACTTTTTTAGCTGAAGAATTACCTTAAAAATATCCTTGAAGCACAGGAATGGTTAGATCTCGTCGAAAAGTTCATCAAAAGTATGAAACACTGTCTTTCAGGTTATTGTTCAGCTAAAGAAGTTGAAACAACTGTTCAAAAAGGGGCGTGGTTCAACTGTTTCAGCTGAAGAATTACCTTAAAAATAATCTTGAAGCACAGGAAAAATTAGATCTTGTCGAAATGTTCATCAAAAGTATGAAACACTGTCCTTCAGGTTATTGTTCAGCTTAAGAAGTTGAAACAACTGTTCAAAAAGGGGCGTGGTTTAACTTTTTTAGCTGAAGAATTACCTTAAAAATATCCTTGAAGCACAGGAATGGTTAGGTCTCGTCGAAAAGTTCATCAAAAGTATGAAACACTGTCTTTCAGGTTATTGTTCAGCTGAAGAAGTTGAAACAACTGTTCAAAAAGGGGCGTGGTTCAACTGCTTCAGCTGAAGAATTACCTTAAAAATTACCTTGAAGCTCAGAAATAGACTTTTGATGCACATAGCATCAAAAATATAAAAAACTTACTTTCAATTGCATTTTTCAGCTGAAGAAGTTGGAGCAACTGTTAAAAAAAGGGGCGTAATCTAACTTCTTCCGCTGAAGAATTACCTTGAGAGTTATATTGAAACGCAAAAGTGGTGAGGTCCTAGTGGACAAACCATTAATATCCCACAAAATTCAAAATACCTTTAAGTTAAGAGACAATACTTTTTTGTAGAGATACAAAAATTTTGACCGACGTGGCATCGCTATTTAAATTTTAAGTCTTCAGGAATTGATCGAATTTTGTGTCCAGATGGAATCTCCAGATCATTGAGGTCCTGTGGATCGTTAAGATAACTTTTAATTTCAAATCACCTGATAAGAAAATTACCATTTTTAGATAGGTATATACCAACTTAAAAATCGACGTGTACAAGCATTTTAATGAACATATTTATACATTTTTATTTAATTTACTTAGCGAATTTACTCCATTGATAGTTTTTAGGCACTGACTGTGTGTAGGTTTGTTGTCGATACGCCTAACTAAATGGTACACCTTTTCGACATAAACAGACCATGAGTCATAATAATTTACAAAGAGCCAAGAATTATAACTACACGTATTATGTAAAGATTTTAATGATTCCATTGTAACAGCATCCAGCCTTCAATCAAATCGGTCGTAAATGATTTTATCGGTTTTCTGATTTTGTTCGATATACACGACAAAAGTTTTGTCAATAATAGTACCTTGGTATATGTGCAATTGTAATGGCCATATGGTTTAAGAGGTGGACGTAAGTAGGCAGACACATTTGCACATCTGTTCACAATCTTACAAGTTTTGGGACAGTATGATGAGATTAATGATTCTTCAAAAATTCCAATGAACAAATATTGGTATTATGGAAGTTAATGAGACTTCATCCAGTTCTTGATTTTGCTGCTAAGAAGAACCATTATTCTTGGTCTTGTTTAAGTATGTTTGGTCACAAAAACAATTATGTTCTCGATATTTCACTTTTTTGGTTTTTAAGAGCCAAAAAACTTTTGTCCGTAAGAACAATCTTGGTCTTGATATTGAATACAGGAATGACTCCAATAATAGCTCACAGCTCGCCCAAAACTACAAGTCCTATAAAAATTAGATAACTAATCATCAAGTAACTTCCAAAGTAATTTTTCATTTCCAACTTGTTGATAACGTGCTGTGGAGGTGTCACAACAATTTGGACAACGTCCAGAATGTTCTTGTGATATATTTAAGGAAATTTGAAAGATGTACAGATTTTGTTACACCGCATTCCTTTCTAACAAACAACCAATTTAATTAATTCTAAAGTTTGCATTTTAGAGTCACTCATAAAATCAATAATTATTGATAGCTACAATGGTTGTAGTAAATGTTAAAGTTTTCAAAGAGTCTGGTGGGTGATGAAATGAATTTTGTTACATTTTAATCATAAAATAAATGGTTGTAGCAAATGTTATTAGAAAGTTAAGTTAATTAGGTAATTAATGCCGTACCCTTGGTGAAGCCTTGATCATTCAAATAAAACCATTGAACTGCAGAAATCACTATCAGTAGCGTTTAAAATTCTTTGTATGTATTATTAAAAGAGGTCATTGAAATGAAACAAATGAAACTTTATGACCTTTGCGAATGTAACAATTTATTGATAATCGTTAAAATTATGAGGATACGTGTCGAATTCTCCATCGACTTCTTTAAAAATTATTTAAAATAAATTCATAAAAAAAAGGATGTTAATTAATATTAATTAAACTAATATTTTTTTGTATTTTATTTTTGTGAAATGTTCTCAGGGGGCGTTTATGTCAGCCAATCTCTCCGGATATCACTTTACATATTTCAGCTGTGACTGATAGCAGAAACCTCATGATAAGTGTGTACTTTTTATTATTAGTGTACTTACTTAATATAAAAAAATTTCAAGGAACGTGATACTTTTAATAATGAGAGGCGTGCAAACAGCAGCGATATGGCACACACAGTGTTGTAAATTCTTTGCAAACATGCGTGACATGAAACTAAATGATCGGAAATGAATAATACAAACTACTTATGTATTAAGCACTCGTGTACAGATCACAGATGCAGAAATTACACACTGAAGGTAGAACTTTAATCAACCACAACTACTTGTGGAATTGATAACGATTATGACAGGTAGGGGTTGTATCTACTCCCCTACACTTAATGGTCGATTTCAGTACAATAACATTGCTTGTTAGATGATTAATGATTATTAACGACGAAGTTGTTTTTCCGATTTCTGACTTGCACTATAATTTGTCGCTAATTTGTTACCAAATCCAAAAATTTGTCGCTTGTGCCGTAATCAGCTGGTGTGCTAGCTTGATATCAAGCTGGCACTACACATAGCGTACGTCGAAAAGGAAATGTCGTAGGATATTACTGTTAAGACCATAATTTGTCGCTGAAAGATGACACATTCAACGAATTTGTCGCTAGTCTTATCTCCAACTGATAAGTAAAAAACTACTAGAAAGCCATCAAACTCTCGAAAGGTAACGTGTTGCCCAACTTGGAGGAAACAGGGAAAACCCAATTAAAAAAATTAGTTGAATAAATCCGATATCTTAAAACAAATGTAACAAAGAACTCCTTGATTAATTGTTTAATGGTTTTCCAGCAGTTTTTCGCTTATTGGCTGGAGATAAGACTAGCGACAAATTCGTTAAATGTGTCATCTTTCAGCGACAAATTATGTATGGTCTTTACAGTAATATCGTACGACATTTCCTTTTTAAGATACGCTATGTGTAGTGCTAGCTTTATATCAAGCAAGCATACCAGCTGATTATGGCCAAACGGCACGAGCGACAAATTTTTGGATTTGGTAACAAATTAGCGACAAATTATAGTGCAAGTCAGAAATCGGAAAAATTAATTTGTCGTACTAGCTTAATAAACGTCAAATTATTGCCACAGCCGTCTTAAACTAAATGACAACTGGATGTTGCAAGGAGTAAGAACGCTCCGACAAAGTAGGGGAGTATACAGGGTTTTTCAAGTTGATGGGCTATTAGAAGTATATGAATTAATAGAAGGAATTCAATTCTGAAACTTGGGCTCATTTGGTTATTGTTTATGCCGCTTCTTTTAAAAATAATTTCAAGTTCGATTTACATCCGGTTATACCGGAAGTCGATACCAACTTTGTTTTTTTAAATGGAATGGTATATTTTTCACGCTGGATTCGAATAAAACGTGTAATTCTAAGGTAAGTTTGATAACAAACTAGTACACCTATGACGATCGGTTTCTGAGTTAATTTAATTTATAGAAAAAAAATCGCTACCGCAACCCACATTATAAAAAATCATAACTTCCACAAAATACGACTTAGAGTGTTGAAATTTTTACTAGTAATAGCTGAATATTAGTGCTAACGCCTTGAAAAAATTGAATTAAATAATTTATACAGGGCGTTCAAAATAAAATTCTAAAATTGAAAAACTTCAAACACGAATTACTTCGTTTTTTTAAATGGCACCTACTATTTTTTATTATTTCAGTCGATTCCTTTTTTTTCCTCTTTCGATCTATATGGATACTTCCTATTTTATTTGAAAATTTCGGAATAATCTTGAATTATTACTTAAGATAGGAAGTATCGATATTGATCGAAGGAGGATAAAAAAAGGAATCGATTGAAAAAATAAAAAATAGTAGGTGCCATTTGAAAAAACGAAGTAATTCGTGTTTGAAGTTTTTCAATTTTAGAATTTTATTTTGAACGCCCTGTATAAATTATTTAATTCAATTTTGTCAAGGCGTTAGCACTAATATTCAGCTATTACTAGTAAAAATTTTAACACTCTAAGTCGTATTTTGTGGAAGTTATGATTTTTTATAATTTGGCTTGCGGTAGCGATTTTTTTTCTATAAATTAAATTAACTCAGAAACCGATCGTCATAGGTGTACAAGTTGGTTATCAAACTTACCTTAGAATTACACGTTTTATTCGAATTCAGCGTAAAAAATATACTATTCCATTTAAAAAAACAAAGTTGGTATCGACTTCCGGTATAACCGGATGTAAATCGAACTTGAAATTATTTTTAAAAGAAGCGGCATAAACAATAACCAAATGAGCCCAAGTTTCAGAATTGAATTCCTTCTACTAATTCATATACTTCTAATAGCCCATCAACTTGAAAAACCCTGTATATGTAACAAAGTCCCCTAGAGTTTAGGATTGTTATATGTGAAATAAAACAATTCTTAAGCTTTGGAGCTGGGTAAAAATCAAAAATCCTTACAGAATGACGTTGCAATGACAAAACAATGTGTACGTATTGAAAAGATACAAAGTTTCACCCCTTTAAACTACTTGAATTCGTTGTTGATATTTATTAAGAAAAAAATTGCAAATTATATTTAAAAATACTGTCAAGCTTCGATAATTCGAATCACCATGTGCAAAAAAACTTCAAGGCATCGAGGTTTATTGTACTTATTTTTTGTAAATGATATGATTTTAATACCCTTTTTTAGTTTACTAATTTCCACTTTTTATAAAATTTAATTTTTGCTCAAAAGATAAAGTTTTTAAAGTATGTTTTGATGACAACAAATAATAAATTGTAGAAATTGAACTGCCTCACTGCTTAATTATTAAAAAGAGACGTTAAAATCGCACATTTAGGTACTTATTAAGAGATTTCCCCAGAAAATTCGACTTATTGAAGTTGGCGCCAAATATTAGATATCAAAATATTCGATTCGAGTAATAGAAGTTGGAGAGTTCGGGTTATCAAGTAAAAATTGCACGTATTTCTCATAATTGGTGCTATTGTTATCTGTATTTATAAAAAGGGTAAAATTACTTACCCCTTAATAAATTGATTGCAGTTTATGTTTGTGGGATATTTTAATTAATTAAAAGAAAATAGGATCAGTCGAATCTATTCTTAAATTAATCTTTTATAAATTTTCATATGTTCTCTCAAAATAGTTCCTCTAACCTGTAAGTCTTCTAAAACCATTATGTACCCCTAAATAATTTTTTAACAAACTTTTGTTTCTTTCTAGTTAATTAATTATTTATGGCATATTAATACTAATAATTTTATTCCATCATGCCTTTAAATTATTAAAAACTTTTTCCCCTCAATTTACTCCTCATGTAATAAATTTCTGCACCCCTTAATATATCAAACTTTTGCTTTTTCTAATGTTCTTTTTAATTACCTTTAAACTATTAAAGATTTTTACCCTTAATTTATATCTCATGTGATTCACCAACACTTCTAAAAGCATTTTGCACCCCTAATCATTTTTTTAAGTTAACTTTTACCTCTTCCTATTTTTTTTACAGTATGTTAGGCAATGAAGAAAAATTTTCCTTTGTAATTATTTATTTATAGATAGATTGTGATATGTTAATAATAACGATTACTAGTAGATAATTACCCGGATATTTTCGTTGCTTTCAGGCATTGCTTCTCCATCATCATTTGTAAACGGATCAAGAATCAATTTTATCAATGCCCACAGCAATATTGTAGGTAAGTTCTCCTACACTCTCACAAACAATTTTTTGTTATCTTGTTATTATTATAATGCGTCCATTAAAATGTCACAATATACATATTATGTGCCTACGTGGATTTAAATATAATATAATATAAAAAGGTAATAGACTGACTAACTAAAATTGATTATTTACGCCAGAAATGCGTGTTAACCGGCTGTTTACAAAACAACCGACCTGTCTATCTATCGATTTTCTAGAAAACGGTGCCAAGGATTAAAAATTAATAATAAATATAATAATGCGAAAATAAGAGGTTTACCGATGAAAATAAAATTGATATGATAATAAAATAACAGTAAAATTTTTGGTCTCCGAGGGTTTTTATTTCAAGTACATAATATCGGTGGTAAAATCTTCAAATTTTAGTGCCTATTAAGTGTGGGTATATACATAATACATATAAATTTTTTTGATGAACAAAGAAACGAAAGTAATTTGATAATTTTCCATGAATAGGGAAAATTAATGAATTATAATGAAAATTAAAGTGAATGCCCAAAAAGTCTGCTCCCTATACGCCACCCCCAGTAATATCTGACAAAAGATTTTTCCATAATTAAATAAATATTAATACACTTTGAGCCCTTAAGTTAATTTTTTATGGGAAATTTTATTATTAATTAAAGTTATGTATTTTTAAACGTTTTACAATTTTCATTGGTTAATTTAAAAGTTAGATTTTGCATTATCAGATAAAAAATTGCATTAATATAGGCCAAAGGCGTAGGGCTGTTAATGTTGGATTCAAGGAACATTTAGTTTAACCTACAAATAGAATACATACGTATAGAAAAGTCTGCTGAAGCTTTCCAGATATTTAATAGACCACAAAATAGACCATTGCAGCCTAGTTTAATTAAAATTATTTCTAACTCCGTTCTTTTGGACGTTTACAAAAGTACAAAATATGTACAATACCAAGATCCTATTTAATCTCAAAATACTGTTAAGTCTTATTTTATTTAAGTAGCATTGCACATTCATGTTGACAGGTGTCGTAGAAACGTAATTTCCAATAATATAATTATTCACGCACAATGCGATTTAATTTTTTTAAATAACAATAACAATAAAGAGATCTCGTAATGTTACGTAATGTTACCTTCAAGGAGGAAATGAAAACAGTTTTCTATCTATTACCTACCTATCAGTCTGTTACATGTAAATGATGAAGTAATTATTGTTGAAGGTAAAATAAATACTTAATCGATGCACGTGTCCTAACATGCGAACGTTTCCACTTAAATTGTTTTCGTATTAGGTTATAAGTAATATAAAGTAAAACACGATGCATTCTATTAAACGTTTCCTAAGTTATGTAATAGAAATTACATAGCTCAATAGCAAATAGTTTAAGCCTGGAAAATTACATTATAATTCGTTAAATGTGGAGTTTACAACACCCTCCATGAAAGCAATGGTGCCAACATAACTTAAAAAAACTAATGTAACCACAACATAAACTTCAAGAGATTTATTCTCTCTCAAAGTGTTCCAAAATACAGATGTTGCCAACATTTGTAAAGTTAATTTTAGGTAAGATTTTGTAAACCTGACATGTACCTTAATTTCTTGCTATAATTCACATGAAAAAAAAATTATATTAAATTAAAATTTCAACACTCTTCGTGAAGATAATACTGCCAACATAACTTAAAATAACTAAACTAACCCTTAAGGTTAGATAACCTCACACAAAAATAAATCTAGATGAAATTAACATTACGACACCCTTCAGGAAAGCAATGATGCCAACATAACTTAAAAGAACTAATGTAACCACAACATAATCTGCAAGAGATTTATTGTCTCTCAAAGTGTTCCAAAATACAGATGTTGGCAACATTTGTGAAGTTAATTTTAGAGAAGATTTCGTAACCTGACATGCACCTTAATTTCTTATAATGATTCACATAAAAAAAAATTTTTATTAAATTAAAATTTCAACGCTCTTTGTGAAGATAATTCTGCCAACATAACCTAAAATAACTAAACTAACCCTTTTAAGGGGTTTGATAACCTCACACAAAAATAAATCTAGATGAAATTAACGTTACGACACCCTTCAGGAAAGGGAATGATGCCAACATAACTTAAAAGAACTAATGTAACTACAACCTAATCTTCAAAGATTTATTCTCTCTCAAAGTGTTCCAAAATACAGATGTTGGCAACATTTGTAAAGTTAAATTTAGAGAAGATTTTGTAAACCTGACATGCACCTTAATTTCTTGTAATAATTCACACGATAAAAATTTATATTAAATTAAAATTTCAACACTCTTTGTGAAGATAATACTGCCAACATAACTTAAAATAACTAAACTAACCTTTAAGGGCTAGATAACCTCACACAAAAAGAAATCTAGATGAAATTAACGTTACGACGCCCTTCAGGAAAGCAATGATGCCAACATAACTTAAAAGAACTAATGTAACCACAACATAATCTGCAAGAGATTTATTGTCTCTCAAAGTGTTCCAAAATACAGATGTTGGCAACATTTGTGAAGTTAATTTTAGAGATGATTTTGTAAACCTGACATGTACCTTAATTTCTTGCTATAATTCACATGAAAAAAAAATTATATTAAATTAAAATTTCAACACTCTTCGTGAAGATAATACTGCCAACATAACTTAAAATAACTAAACTTACTTTTAAGGGCTAGATAACCTCACACAAGAATAAATCTAGATGAAATTAACGTTACGACACCCTTCAGGAAAGCAATGATGCCAACATAACTTAAAAGAACTACTGTAACCAAACTTCAGTAGGTATATAACCTCGTACAGTAGTCACCCTGTATAGAAACACTGACAAAATGCACAGTTTGTGTTAGCCACCTTGTACAAGTAATTGTTTAAAAATATTTATATTTTGCATGCGTTTGATGCGATTATTTTTATGTAGGTCAGTATTTGCGAAAGTTAAATGTTAATTTAAACATTGAGTAAAACGGTGAAATCGAAAAACGTCTGCGATAACACTTATTACCATTATTTTTGCGTCAATGTATTGTTGTTGTTGCAAAATTTAAAAACAATATCATGCAACAGTAACAATCATTTCGATTTCCTCATTGTCCACGTTGAATCAATCCATCATTAATTTGGTATCCACCTAAACATAGGTACAATATCCAAAAACTATTACAAAATAAACAAATTACCAAACACTTTTAATATTCTGAGGATCAAATTGTCTAAGCCTCTATCTGACTGATTTTGATGAAACGAAGTGCACAGCATCAAAAATGTTGTTATTTACAAGAATATTTATTTATTTTTCCTCCATGGTAGGTATAGATATCAAAATCGACCAATTGTGTGGCTAATTTTCAATAGATTTTGTTCGAGTCTCTTTCACCAATTCGTCACACAAAATATTTGTTTCCTTAAATGTCAACATTAAGTACCACAGTACCAAATTCATTGTTTTGTTTTACGAGAATGGCAACAAATGGCACTTGTACCTCCTCTAATGAAACTTTCTTACCCTCTTCAAATGAGATTTTTTAAATTAAGATAAAGTAATAATTTTTTTTTTATTTGGATTCCTTCCTTCTCCTTAGTAGGTACCCTGCACAAATTGGATTTTCTAATGAGACTATTTTACCCTCTTCAAACGAGACTTTTCTCCCTCTCAAATGAGACTTTCTTTGTCCTCTTCAATTGAAATTTTTACACCATTCAAATGAAATATTTGCTCCACTCAAATGAGACTTTTTACTCCCCTCAAAAGAGACTTTTTACCTTCCTCAAAGTAGAATTTCTAGCCTTCCTCAAATGCAATGTTTATCTCCGACAAATGGGACTTTTACCTCTTCTAATGAGACATTTTTACCCTCTTCAAATGAGATTTTTTACCTGCTCAATTAGGATTTTTATCCCTATCAAATGAACTTTTTTATCCCCTCAAATGAAATTATCTAGCCCTCCACAAATGGAACGTTTATCCCCAACAAATGGCACTTGTACCTCCTCTAATGAAACTTTCTTACCCTCTTTAAATGAGATTTTTTAAATTAAGATAAAGTAATAATTTTTTTTTTATTTGGATTCCTTCCTTCTCCTTAGTAGGTACCCTGCACAAATTGGATTTTCAATGAGACTATTTTACCTCTTCAAACGAGACTTTTCTCCCTCTCAAATGAGACTTTCTTTTCCCTTCAATTGAAATTTTTACACCATTCAAATGAAATATTTGCTCCACTCAAATGAGACTTTTTACTCCCCTCAAAAGAGACTTTTTACCTTCCTCAAAGTAGAATTTCTAGCCTTCCTCAAATGCAATGTTTATCTCCGACAAATGGGACTTTTACCTCTTCTAATGAGACATTTTACCCTCTTCAAATGAGATTTTTTACCTGCTCAATTAGGATTTTTATCCCTATCAAATGATACTTTTTTATCCCCTCAAATGAAATTATCTAGCCCTCCACAAATGGAACGTTTATCCCCAACAAATGGCACTTGTACCTCCTCTAATGAAACTTTCTTACCCTCTTAAATGAGATTTTTTAAATTAAGATAAAGTAATAATTTTTTTTTTATTTGGATTCCTTCCTTCTCCTTAGTAGGTACCCTGCACAAATTGGATTTTCTAATGAGACTATTTTACCTCTTCAAACGAGACTTTTCTCCCTCTCAAATGAGACTTTCTTTGTCCCCTTCAATTGAAATTTTTACACCATTCAAATGAAATATTTGCTCCACTCAAATGAGACTTTTTACTCCCCTCAAAAGAGACTTTTTACCTTCCTCAAAGTAGAATTTCTAGCCTTCCTCAAATGCAATGTTTATCTCCGACAAATGGGACTTTTACCTCTTCTAATGAGACATTTTTACCCTCTTCAAATGAGATTTTTTACCTGCTCAATTAGGATTTTTATCCCTATCAAATGATACTTTTTTATCCCCTCAAATGAAATTATCTAGCCCTCCACAAATGGAACGTTTATCCCCAACAGATGGCACTTGTACCTCCTCTAATGAAACTTTCTTACCCTCTTTAAATGAGATTTTTTAAATTAAGATAAAGTAATAATTTTTTTTTATTTGGATTCCTTCCTTCTCCTTAGTAGGTACCCTGCACAAATTGGATTTTTAATGAGACTATTTTACCTCTTCAAACGAGACTTTTCTCCCTCTCAAATGAGACTTTCTTTTCCCCTTCAATTGAAATTTTTACACCATTCAAATGAAATATTTGCTCCACTCAAATGAGACTTTTTACTCCCCTCAAAAGAGACTTTTTACCTTCCTCAAAGTAGAATTTCTAGCCTTCCTCAAATGCAATGTTTATCTCCGACAAATGGGACTTTTACCTCCTCTAATGAGACATTTTACCCTCTTCAAATGAGATTTTTTACCTGCTCAATTAGGATTTTTATCCCTATCAAATGATACTTTTTTATCCCCTCAAATGAAATTATCTAGCCCTCCACAAATGGAACGTTTATCCCCAACAGATGGCACTTGTACCTCCTCTAATGAAACTTTCTTACCCTCTTTAAATGAGATTTTTTAAATTAAGATAAAGTAATAATTTTTTTTTATTTGGATTCCTTCCTTCTCCTTAGTAGGTACCCTGCACAAATTAGATTTATTAATAAGACTATTTTATCCTCTTCAAACGAGACTTTTCTCCCTCTCAAATGAGACTTTCTTTATCCCCTTCAATTGAAATTTTTACACCATTCAAATGAAATATTTGCTCCACTCCAATGAGACTTTTTACTCTCCTCAAAAGAAACTTTTTACCCTCCTCAAAGTAGAATTTCTAGCCCTCCTCAAATGCAATGTTTATCTCCGACAAATGGGACTTTTACCTCCTTAAAGAGACGTTTTTACCCTCTTCAAATGAGATTTTTACCTGCTCAATTAGGATTTTTATCCCTATCAAATGGGACTTTTTTACCTTCTTCAAATGCAATTCTTACTCCATTTTAATAAAATATTTAGTCCACTCAAATGAGACTTTTTACTCCCCTCAAATTATATTATCTAGTCGATTCCTATACATCCTAACATACTTAAAAAGAATACGGAAGAATTTTTCGAGTAGCGCTTGAAATAAAAATGATATGATATTGAAAACCGAAAAAAAAATCAAATTTGAATGAGAAATATTGAAATTGTATCGAAATGATTGTATTATTCCAATTCAAAACGTTTATATTAGTCAAAATAGAGTATATTATATATGTTTAAAATTGAAGAAATAATTGGTCAACTTTGACACCCCCTTAAGAACAAAATAGCCATAAAATCGTTTACAACGCTATTCAGAGACATTCCCTTTTATTTATCTCAAACAGCCCTTTCAAAGGATAAATTTGCATCATTAAAGTGATTTTTTTTTCTCTCTAGAACCAATGACACTATATTTGTAGTCTGATTAAAAAAAAAAAACGCTTTTTAGCCCTTTTTATAGACAGTAGTTGTTATAATACACATTTTCTACTTACTTTTTTTGTAAACAAATATTATTGGCAAAAATAATTTCAATTTGCAAGTTACTTGATTGAATTTACTTAAACCATACCATGTCATTATATTCGTGCACGGTTAGACAAACATTAGAGTAAAAAACTTATTAAAAAAAAGCGTAACGAATTTGGCTTTCGCTTTTTGCAAATATTACACCTTATTAATTAAATTACTAACGATAAGCCAATTTGTAAAATTCGACACTAATCAAACTATCGAATTTTTATCATATTTTAATAAGAAAAAGATCTTTTTAAAGCTCTTGTAATTATAACAGTTTATTATTTAAAATAAATATCGTTTTAATTTCCTCTAATTGATTATACCTAAACAGGTCTGTTCTGTTCGATTACAGCTACAAGATATAAAAAATTTTACGACAATTCTTGGAACTGGAAACGGGCTGCAGCATTAAGTTTCTAATGTCATTTTTACATAATTAATCGGCGAAAGTAGGTTTAAAACGCTGCGCTGGCTGGAGATCGCTCTTACCGTTCGATTTTGACCAAAGACCACTTCTTTTTTTAATTTTATTGCTTCTTTTACAAGTAGAAGCAGACCATCAAACAGACAGGGTCAAACTAACTGTGCTTCTTCATTATTCTGTATATATGTATATTATATATTACCAAAGAATTACATTTTCAATATAAATATAAAAACACATTTTAGGGCAAATCTCACATGAACGGGGTGATGGGTCTCACCACACCACATCTAATTAAATCTCACTAAAGAACCGGAAAGGATTCAAATTACATACAATAAAAAACACGTTACGTATTTAATGGACGTTCCCTCACTGTTGGTACCATTAAATATTGCCCAATTTCATTTAAAAGTAAAAATATTTAACCAACTTGGGATCGTGATCTGACCTGTAGTTAAAGTCTCTCGCACTATCCGTATTTCACACCAACTTTGACCTTTTAGCCACGTAATATTTCTAATGGTTTCATTGACTTTAAACGTGTTCCTTTTTAGTACACATAACTTTTTATTGTACTTTTTCATCGACTCGTACATACATACATACATACAAGGTGGGTACTTATTAGGGACATACTTGCTAACTGGCTTTAAAAAAAATGCAATAATTATATTTAGGTAGGTACTCAAACAGTTTGTTAAAAGTAAATAACTTGTTGTGTCAAGTTCCATTAAGCCATTAAATGTGCAATTGTTATTTATTGCTTATTATACGTACTGGGTGTTACTGTAAGTTACATAAGGTTTTATAAAAATAAACTTTCTAATGGAATTTTATCCTCTTCAAATAACATTTTTCCTCCCTTTCAAATGAGACTTTCTTTAACCTCCTTCAATGAGATTTTTACCCTTCAAGTGAAATTTTACCCTTTAAATAATTTTTACTCCCCTCAAATGAGACTTTTTATCCCTCCAAATTAAACTTTTTCCCTCTAAATGAAATGTTTACCCTCAAATGGGATTTACCTCAACTTTAAACTTTTTACCCCTTCAAATGAGATTTTTTTAAATGCACAATTACGATTTTTATCCCTTTAAAATGAGACTTTCATTACCCTCTTCAATTGAAATTTTTACACAATTCAAATCAAATATTTACTCCTCTTAAATGAGACTTTTTACTACCCTCAGATAATACTTTTTACCCTCCTTAAATTAAATTTTCTAGCCCTTCTCAAATGAAATGTTTATCCCGACAAATGGGACTTTAACCTCAACTTATAAGACGTTTTTACCCCTTCAAATGAGATTTTTTTAAATGCACAATTACGGTTTTATTATCCCTTTAAAATGAGACTTTCATTACCCTCTTCAATTGAAATTTTTACTCCATTCAAATCAAATATTTACTCCTCTTAAATAAGACTTTTTACTCCCCTCAGATGAGACTTTTTACCCTCCTTAAATTAAATTTTCTAGCCCTTCTCAAATGAAATGTTGATCCCCGATAAATGGGACTTTTACCTCAACTTATAAGACGTTTTTACCCCTTCAAATGAAATTTTTTTAAATGCACAATTACGATTTTTATCCCTTTAAAATGAGACTTTCATTACCCTCTTCAATTGAAACTTTCACTCCATTCAAATCAAATATTTACTCCTCTTAAATGAGACTTTTTACTCCCCTCAGATAAGACTTTTTACCCTCCTTAAATTAAATTTTCTAGCCCTTCTCAAATGAAATGTTGATCCCCGATAAATGGGACTTTTACCTCTACTTATAAGACGTTTTTACCCCTTCAAATGAGATTTTTTTAAATGCACAATTACGATTTTTATCCCTTTAAAATGAGACTTTCATTACCCTCTTCAATTGAAACTTTCACTCCATTCAAATCAAATATTTACTCCTCTTAAATGAGACTTTTTACTCCCCTCAGATAAGACTTTTTACCCTCCTTAAATTAAATTTTCTAGCCCTTCTCAAATGAAATGTTGATCCCGATAAAGGGACTTTATATTATAAGGTTTTTACCTTAAATGAGTTTTTTTAATGCACAATTACGATTTTTATCCCTTGAAATACTTTCATTACCCTCTTCAATTGAAATTTTTACTCCATTCAAATCAAATATTTACTCCTCTTAAATAAGACTTTTTACTCCCCTCAGATGAGACTTTTTACCCTCCTTAAATTAAATTTTCTAGCCCTTCTCAAATGAAATGTTGATCCCCGATAAATGGGACTTTTACCTCAACTTATAAGACGTTTTTACCCCTTCAAATGAAATTTTTTTAAATGCACAATTACGATTTTTATCCCTTTAAAATGAGACTTTCATTACCCTCTTCAATTGAAACTTTCACTCCATTCAAATCAAATATTTACTCCTCTTAAATGAGACTTTTTACTCCCCTCAGATAAGACTTTTTACCCTCCTTAAATTAAATTTTCTAGCCCTTCTCAAATGAAATGTTGATCCCCGATAAATGGGACTTTTACCTCTACTTATAAGACGTTTTTACCCCTTCAAATGAGATTTTTTTAAATGCACAATTACGATTTTTATCCCTTTAAAATGAGACTTTCATTACCCTCTTCAATTGAAACTTTCACTCCATTCAAATCAAATATTTACTCCTCTTAAATGAGACTTTTTACTCCCCTCAGATAAGACTTTTTACCCTCCTTAAATTAAATTTTCTAGCCCTTCTCAAATGAAATGTTGATCCCCGATAAATGGGACTTTTACCTCTACTTATAAGACGTTTTTACCCCTTCAAATGAGATTTTTTTAAATGCACAATTACGATTTTTATCCCTTGAAAATGAGACTTTCATTACCCTCTTCAATTGAAACTTTCACTCCATTCAAATCAAATATTTACTCCTCTTAAATGAGACTTTTTACTCCCCTCAGATAAGACTTTACCCTCCTTAAATTAAATTTTCTAGCCCTTCTCAAATGAAATGTTGATCCCCGATAAATGGGACTTTTACCTCTACTTATAAGACGTTTTTACCCCTTCAAATGAGATTTTTTTAAATACACAATTACGATTTTTATCCCTTGAAAATGAGACTTTCATTACCCTCTTCAATTGAAACTTTCACTCCATTCAAATCAAATATTTACTCCTCTTAAATGAGACTTTTTACTCCCCTCAGATAAGACTTTTTACCCTCCTTAAATTAAATTTTCTAGCCCTTCTCAAATGAAATGTTGATCCCCGATAAATGGGACTTTTACCTCAACTTATAAGACGTTTTTACCCCTTCAAATGAAATTTTTTTAAATGCACAATTACGATTTTTATCCCTTTAAAATGAGACTTTCATTACCCTCTTCAATTGAAATTTTTACACAATTCAAATCAAATATTTACTCCTCTTAAATGAGACTTTTTACTACCCTCAGATAATACTTTTTACCCTCCTTAAATTAAATTTTCTAGCCCTTCTCAAATGAAATGTTTATCCCGACAAATGGGACTTTAACCTCAACTTATAAGACGTTTTTACCCCTTCAAATGAGATTTTTTTAAATGCACAATTACGGTTTTATTATCCCTTTAAAATGAGACTTTCATTACCCTCTTCAATTGAAATTTTTACTCCATTCAAATCAAATATTTACTCCTCTTAAATAAGACTTTTTACTCCCCTCAGATGAGACTTTTTACCCTCCTTAAATTAAATTTTCTAGCCCTTCTCAAATGAAATGTTGATCCCCGATAAATGGGACTTTTACCTCAACTTATAAGACGTTTTTACCCCTTCAAATGAAATTTTTTTAAATGCACAATTACGATTTTTATCCCTTTAAAATGAGACTTTCATTACCCTCTTCAATTGAAACTTTCACTCCATTCAAATCAAATATTTACTCCTCTTAAATGAGACTTTTTACTCCCCTCAGATAAGACTTTTTACCCTCCTTAAATTAAATTTTCTAGCCCTTCTCAAATGAAATGTTGATCCCCGATAAATGGGACTTTTACCTCTACTTATAAGACGTTTTTACCCCTTCAAATGAGATTTTTTTAAATGCACAATTACGATTTTTATCCCTTTAAAATGAGACTTTCATTACCCTCTTCAATTGAAACTTTCACTCCATTCAAATCAAATATTTACTCCTCTTAAATGAGACTTTTTACTCCCCTCAGATAAGACTTTTTACCCTCCTTAAATTAAATTTTCTAGCCCTTCTCAAATGAAATGTTGATCCCCGATAAATGGGACTTTTACCTCTACTTATAAGACGTTTTTACCCCTTCAAATGAGATTTTTTTAAATGCACAATTACGATTTTTATCCCTTTAAAATGAGACTTTCATTACCCTCTTCAATTGAAACTTTCACTCCATTCAAATCAAATATTTACTCCTCTTAAATGAGACTTTTTACTCCCCTCAGATAAGACTTTTTACCCTCCTTAAATTAAATTTTCTAGCCCTTCTCAAATGAAATGTTGATCCCCAATAAATGGGACTTTTACCTCTACTTATAAGACGTTTTTACCCCTTCAAATGAGATTTTTTTAAATGCACAATTACGATTTTTATCCCTTGAAAATGAGACTTTCATTACCCTCTTCAATTGAAACTTTCACTCCATTCAAATCAAATATTTACTCCTCTTAAATGAGACTTTTTACTCCCCTCAGATAAGACTTTACCCTCCTTAAATTAAATTTTCTAGCCCTTCTCAAATGAAATGTTGATCCCCGATAAATGGGACTTTTACCTCTACTTATAAGACGTTTTTACCCCTTCAAATGAGATTTTTTTAAATACACAATTACGATTTTTATCCCTTGAAAATGAGACTTTCATTACCCTCTTCAATTGAAACTTTCACTCCATTCAAATCAAATATTTACTCCTCTTAAATGAGACTTTTTACTCCCCTCAGATAAGACTTTTTACCCTCCTTAAATTAAATTTTCTAGCCCTTCTCAAATGAAATGTTGATCCCCGACAAATGGGACTTTTACCTCTACTTATAAGACGTTTTTACCCCTTCAAATGAGATTTTTTTAAATACACAATTACGATTTTTATCCCTTTAAAATGAGACTTTCATTACCCTCTTCAATTGAAACTTTCACTCCATTCAAATCAAATATTTACTCCTCTTAAATGAGACTTTTTACTCCCCTCAGATAAGACTTTTTACCCTCCTTAAATTAAATTTTCTAGCCCTTCTCAAATGAAATGTTGATCCCCGATAAATGGGACTTTTACCTCTACTTATAAGACGTTTTTACCCCTTCAAATGAGATTTTTTTAAATACACAATTACGATTTTTATCCCTTTAAAATGAGACTTTCATTACCCTCTTCAATTGAAATTTTTACACAATTCAAATGAAATATTTACTCCCCTCATATGAGACTTTTTATCTTCCTCAAATGAAATGTTTACTCCCCACTAATGGGACTCTTTTACCTTCTCGTATAAGACTTTCTTACCCTTTTCAGAATGATATTTTTTTACCTGCTCAAGTAAGATATTTATCCCTCTAAAATAAGACTTTCTTTACTCCCTTCAATTGCAATTTTTACTGCATTCAAGTGAAATGTTTAGTCTTCTCAAATGAGACTTTGTATCCTCCTCAAATTAGATTTTCTAGTCTTCCCCAAATGAAATATTTACTCCCCACAAATGGAACTTTAATCTTCTCTTTTATTTCAATTGAGATTTTTACCCTACCAATTACGATTTTTAGTTTTACCTCCCTCAAATAAGATTTTTCCCTTCTCAATGAGATTTTAATGTAAAAAGTGACGTGAGATTTTCAACGACTTCCCTCCCTCTTCTAAATAAAACTTGATGAGATTTTACTGGAACCCCTCACCCCCTCCCTCGTTTTTAATAGATACTTGCCCAAGAATGAAATAAGTATCTACATAAAATATTTTTCAAACAAAATTATTACAGTCAGCAATAGAAGAATTGATTGAATATTAATTAGGAATAAATAATAGGATGATTGACATTGAACTAAAAATAACCGAAAGTATTTTTATTTTAATTATATTATCTGTAATTAATTCTTGGAATGGCAGGTATTCCGTAGTCTGTATTCTATTCGGTTTTAAATTGATTCAATGCAAATTTACTTATTACATTAAACCATTGAACGTGTTTTTAAAAATTTATTAAATTGTTTATTAAGTTCAATATAAAGAAAAAGAGGTTTAGCAATTTAAAAATATGGGCAGAACTGTAAATGGAAGGGGGCAAATCAAATAGTTTATGTAATTAAAACATTGCAATAAATAATCCTGTAATTTATTGTTAATGGTTGTGTATTTAATCATCAGGGTACCTTATTGGAATACATAATTATTTTTAGACATATGGTGCAGTAAATAAAAAAATTAAGACTGAATTAAAAAATATTGAGGTCCAGAAATTTTTCTAAACAAATTGTGTTTTAAAAATTTTATATTAAGGAATTTAAAAAAAAATGTATTTTACCTATTTGTTAAAAATTTTAATTAAATAAGACCATATTAATATTTATTAAGGTTTTGTAATCACCCTGTGTAAAGGGGAGGAATAGAGTATCTAGTCACGCAGCTATAAAATAAAATAATATAAAACGATTGTTGAATGCCCACGTTTAGTTTTCTTAAAGACTGTCTACCTTCTAAAGGTGAAATGGTGAATATTGTGTTACAAATTGTTGCTTAGTATCACATATTTTTTACATTTCGACCCGTTAAAAACCTGCTGAGGCCATACAAGTTTCTTTGGCCGACTTTGTACGGCTGAACAAAGTTTACCTTTTCACATGTGGCCAGAATAGTCGATAATCGTATTCCAATTTATCCGATTTTCACTTGCACTGTCGCGATCCCGTTTTAACGCACTCCACTGATCACACCGCGTCAGGATGTTAACCCAGTGGGGGGTTGGATCGGTGGGAACGCACAATACAAAACGCCACTCGCGTACCGGAAAACCGGAGGGTTGAAAATCAACACGGGAAAGAAGGGTGCACTCGATCGTCGAGTCGTCGGAAAACAGTCGAATTTCTACGTCGCGAGAATCGACATAGTACTGACCACAGCGTTCACGCTACCGCTCACTTCATGGATTATTGTCGATGACGACAGGTAGACGAAAACACCTGGTGACGTCACAACCGAGTACCGACGACCAAACACGAAACAATCGAATTAAATGAGAATTACATAGGCTCACGTTTTTTTAATTAGTTAAGGATCGAAAAAGAATTCGATTGGCCTTGATTCACTAACAATAAAAATCATCCAGTGAATGTTTTTCTTTTCCCAATGACCAACCCACTGATGAGTCGACGATGACAGTGAGATGAAGAAAATGGAAACTCCACTGGTCTGTTGTGGTATTCAAATGAAATAGAAAAAAAAAGACCAACTGCAACAAGTTATGAGAGCTAATACAAAAACTGGAAACCAAAAATTTGAGCTAGTCAATTTTCTAAGTGATCTGAGGAGGCTATAGCTCAGGGTTGAAAAAGTGGAAACAACACAAAAAGGATAGCACAGGATTGAAAAGCCTTTAACTAAACGAAATCACTTCACAACTCATTTGGAAATTCGAAAAAGTAGGATAACAAAAGGAAGAGGATAAATAGCCTTTAAAGAAATAGAAATGAGTAATTATAAACAGAAACAGAACTCCACCAATGTCGTCAGTAAGTTTACTGGGACAGGACTCTTTCTACCGACGACTTCTTCAGAAGATCAACAGCTAAGCTGAGCCCTGACGTTAGTTTTGCTTTCGTAATACAAACCTAAAATGATGATCATGATAATGGTGACATAGAAAGACCCAAAATCATACATATTTCAATTGAGATAGTGCCAAATCCATAAACATTGTATTGTGAACAACTGAATGGACTTTACTGAGACAGGACCCTTTTCACTGACTACATTCATAGTAGATCAACAGATATTGATTTAGATATGTCGAGTCTTGCTTTGGAGTTGAACCCACCCTCAGATGAACAGAGAGCTAGACTAAGAGGCTAGGCTGAGTCTTGTTTATTATGAAGTTTATAACATTGCAAAACCTAAAATCAATCATATCTTCAATTGGGACAGTTACTAATAAACAAATGTTGCATTTTGTGCAACCGAATCAACTTTACTGGAACAGGACTCCTTCCACTGGCAACATCCTTGGTACATCAACAAATAGTGTAAGTGATGACGTTCATTTTCTTATTGGACTGGACTTAATGATAATGATGATCATTATAACATAGAATATATTTTCAGTTGAGACAGTAAAAAATTCGCAAATATTACATTTTGAACAATCTGATCAACTTTACTGACTATGAGACAAGAGTCTTCCTACTGACGATATCCTCAGTACATCAGTAGATATTGACTTAGCTGGGTTGAGTCTTGGTTTCGAACTGAAGACCTAGTCATCTCGATGATGATGATCACGTTACAAAAACAACTAAAATCAATCATAACATCAATTGAGACAGTGACAAATGGACAAATGCTGCATTTTGAGCAACTGGGATAACTTCATTTACAACTTCCTGAATAGATCAGCAGATACTAACTTATCTACAAGAAGTTGAGTCGTAGCAGAAAACTCAATAAGAATGATGAAGTGTTTTGAGTAACTGGATAGGACTCATTCCACTGACGATAGCGTCAGTAGCAGAACTGAGTCGTGGCCTTAATCTTGTTATTATATTGAAGACCGAATGATGACGATGATGACAATAAAACAGAAAGTCAGTTGAGTCAGTTACAAATTCGTAAATATTGATTTTGAGCAATCTGATCAACTTTACTGACTGTGAGACAAGAGTCTTCCCACTGACAATATCCTCAGTAAATCAGCAGATATTGACTTAGCTGGGTTGAGTCTTTGTTTCTAACTGAAGGCCTAGTCATCATAAAGATGATGATGACGATACAAAAAGAACCAAAATCAATCATAACATCAATTGAGACAGTGACAAATGGACAAATGCTGCATTTTGAGCAACTGGGATAACTTCATTTACAACTTTCTGAATAGATCAGCAGATACTGACTTATTTACAATAAGTTGAGTCGTAGCAGAGGACTCAATAAGGATGAGTAACTGGATAGGACTCATTCCACTGACGATAGCCTCAGTAGCAGAACTGAGTCGTGGCCTTAATCGTGTTATTGGATTGAAGACTTAATCTTATTGATGTAAACGATGATTGAAAATGACAAAAAATAAAGCACATTTTCAGTTGAGACAGTGACAAATCCAGGAATGTTGAGTTTCGGTTTTGAACTAAACGCCTAGTGATAATGAAGTTGATGGTGATAACATAGAAAGACCCAAAATTATTCAGTAACAAATCCACAAGTGTTGCACTTTAATTTAATGAGACAGGACACTTCACTGACGACATCCTCAGTAGCAGAGTCGTAGCCTTAATCTTGTTGTTGGATTGAAGACCGAATGATAACGATGGTGACAATAAAACAGAAAGTCAGTTGAGTCAGTGCCAAATCCGGAAATGTTGCATTTTGACCAAATAGGTTGTGACAGTACTCTTTTCACTGATAATCAGACAGAAACTTCGCTTTGCTGAAGTGAATAGTGAGTGAAAACCTTTAACTTAGTTGTGTTTTTTTGATTATTTTTGGACAGTGACAACAAAAATTTGGATTTGAAGACGAAATTCGCCAAGACAGTACTCTTTGAAGTAGTAAAAGCTTCATTCCAACCAGTTTCTGGGTTGTTAGTTGAATTTTTCTTTTCCAATCGTTTTCTTATCCTGTACTAATGCCATCTTCAGTAAAAATTAACTTTAGCTTTTATGATTTTAACATCGATCCTTATTGAGAATATTGTCAGCAAAGTACGTAGGTACGTAGTTACATTTGAAATATAAGGATTATACGCTGACCCACGACCCTCTCAAATACATAAAAGTAATGGGGAGCAAACTTTTTAATATCTTAAGTAGATACCTACTGTCGTATTATGTAGTTAATATGTACCATATGTACTATTCTATTTCTATTTAATTACGTATTAATGTGATAGTGTGTCGGTTTTGTGGTAACAAATTTCAACTTTCTACCCTTGAGTTATTATTATTATCATCATTGTGGTCAGGATTTATGTTACCTATATACATTTACTTTACTTATTACACACATGTTATGATACGAAAAGTATCCACTTAATGTCTTGTTGACGTTTTCCCAGATGTCTTAATTAATTTGTTTACTTCCTGATGGTCGATTAAAATACAGTTAACGATTAAAACAATTAATTTGCAGGATTATTACTCATCTAGGTAGGTACCTACTATTAGAAATTTGTCACAGGTTTAATATGCCATTTGGTCAATGGCCCATACAACAATTCCTAATATGATGTAAATGAATCTTCTTTTGTTAATTTCTCAACTACGTAATTAACGTCGTTATAATAAGAAAAAACCCTATGAGCCCTAACAACTGTATATTTGAACAGTTAATGGTTTTGTATTATTAATGGTAATATTTGAGCAGGCTCTTATCATATTTTTTTAATGCAACATGTTGTTTCAGCTCAGAAAATTAATATACACCTTTTTTTAGTGCAATAAAATGTAAAAAATGGCCCTTATCAGTAATTTTGAGTGTTCAATCATTTAGTTTGCCTAGGTATTTTCATAATTGGATTGTGACTTACCCAAACGAGCTCCACTTCTCCTTTTGACACGAAGGCATATTGTTCTCGACCGAATACACTAGAAAAGAAAAAGTTGACGTTTTATAAAACAAACCAAAAATATTCTTTTAGTTCTTTATTATGTACCTGATGAATATGATTTATGACTTCCGTATGAGTACAGTCTTCAAGGTTTTTGCCATTTACTTCCAAGATTTCGTCGCCCACTTCTAAGTTGTCTTTGTCAGCTGGTGAACCTGGTTTATATATTTTATGTCAACAAAAAGGGTATAATCTTAAAGTAAAAGGAGAGCAAAAAAACCAAATAAAATAAGATATTTTTTACCAAAGGTATTTAAGATATGTATACATATTTAACATAGTCCTAAGAGAACATCCATTAAGTACGTTAGATTAAAATGAGAGGGGAAGGGGTCAAAGAAAATCGCATCAAATTTCATTTAAAGGGAAGGAGGCCTTGAAAATGTTACATCGACTTTTGATTTCAAAGAATTTTATTCAAAAATTTACCTAATGACACAAAAAAAGAATAAGAAGGCTGCTCCACCACACTTTATCAGATGTTATTGAGGGAGGTAGGGAGCAAAGAAAATTCATCCAATTTTATACTTTTTAATTCAACGAATTAATTTTTTAAATTAATAGAAAATTAATGAGAGATCATTGAAAATCACACATCACACGAGGGGGATGAGAAGGGGGGGCTTCACGGCACTTTATCAATTGTTATCTACTAAAGGGGGGGCAAGAAAATTTAATCCAATTTTATTTAAGGGGAGTGAATTCTTTGAGAACTTCAAAACTTTTTGTTTCACAGAATTTTAATTATTTAATTTCAGGCGATGGGGTTGAAGGGAAGGGGCTCCATCACAATTTACCCAATTATTACTGAGGGAGGGGGAGGGGTGCAAATTAAAAGAACATCACTAATATTCTAAAGGGGTTAAATTTTGGAATATTATTCTTAAGCTTCTTACCATATAATTTAATTTTTTTATCCTCCCTTTCCACTAATATAATTACATAGCCTCCTAGATCCACCATGGTTTTAAAAACATGCGCTGCAAATAAAAAATTTTATTAAAAATCAAATAATTTCTTGAACAAAAATCACTCAGAATCATTCTATGTGCACAATTTCTTTTGATTTTATAAAAAAAAATTTAAAGGGTTAAATAAGGGTGAATTAGATAAACCTTTTGATTTTTTAAGTATTTTATTGACTTAAAAGTTTACTATTTTTGGAAAAAATTGTAAAATAGAAAAAACTGCCCTCTAGAACATTTAAAAAAGTTTCTTTGAACTTGAATGTGACATTATATAATTGAGATTGCCTTTTTTCTCTCTGCATTCGTCAAGTGTACCTAGGGATATATAAATGCGTGTGAATTTTAAAATTGCATCAGTTGAACC
Source organism: Agrilus mali (assembly GCA_029378335.1). Taxonomy (NCBI): domain Eukaryota; kingdom Metazoa; phylum Arthropoda; class Insecta; order Coleoptera; family Buprestidae; genus Agrilus; species Agrilus mali. The sequence continues at coordinate 2,297,823 of CM055657.1, read as the reverse complement.
ACTTAAAATGTACATACATATATATGAAAAAGTGTACAGCACATTTAACATCCGCATACGTTCGCAGTGAACTTGTTAAAAGCGTGTAGAGGTACTACGTACACTTGACACTGTTTGCTCAAGAGGTTTTAGATTAAGTTGGCAACATTGCAAGAAAATTAGATCAGTACTCATCCATGCCTTTTTGACCTGTGCCATAACGACCTACACTCGAAAATAAACTTGGATACCAATAATTATGTTTTCGTTGATATTCGTAGGATATTTTGGGTATCTAATACTCAAATACCTAATGTTGATGATATACGATAGGTACCTACCCCCGATATTGGGGGTTAAGAATGGGGAATGGGGTTACTTACATAATGTTTTTATAAAGTTGTGGATGGTCTGGAATAGCAATCCATTTAAAAGATGTCTTGTTTTGTTTGTACTTAAATCGTCTAGTCGTAGATAATGTGCGTATCGAAGGTGGTGGTGTTGGATTTTCCGAAAACCGAACGAAAAACTGTACACGAAACGAACGAAAACTAACAAAGGCGTCAACTTAAGATAACGATAACGATATCACAAAGACATAGAGAGAGTCACCACGTGCAAAAGTTCCCCTGATCAGATTTACAGTAATACTTCCACCATTTGAGACGTTTCTTCTGTCCCATTTTCGAGATTATGTGGTCTCCATGTTCGCGAACGGCCATTTCGGCACTAAACGGATCCGGATCGCGACACGTGTACCCCGGTACCCGGATTGACCGTCGTCTCCGTCGTCGACATCTCCATGACCGGATTTTTCACCATTCTTCGGGTTCGGGTGTGGAAAATCTCGAGACGATACACGAGCACATCGAAATCGATAAGGTCCTCGCAGCTTCCACGGAGGCTCCACCCACCCCTTGGCCTCGTAACAGGACGCATCCCTATCACGCACTCGTCCTTTTTCACCACAGGAGCAAGACGCTTCGACGGACTAATGTTTACATCCCATAAAACTACACCGGGGACCTCTGTGTATCAGGGAATGCAATTTTCCCAACGACTCTTATCAACTTTCGAAAATTCTATAATTAGCACAATCAAATCGTTTATTTTAAATTTCAAAATCAACTCCTCTTTAAGGATATTTAACTTTTTTTCTGAATTCTGAATCAAAGTGGATGATTGCAGAATAATTTTCCCAAAAGTTTAAAATTTTCTGTCCCTACAGAACACCTTAAGGCCATCAAAGTGCTAACTAATTTTTAAAAAAGATTGTAATCGAAATGTGCTACAAAACGAAAAAAAAAAAACAAATCCTTTTTAGAGCCAAGGATTCTTTAAACGTTTATGAGATACATTTAAAAAGTGCATAGTTTTTTATGAACGCACGGAGAAAAATAATCATGATTTTATTATTTGATGACTCAAGCAAAATTTTTCTAGTGAATAATACTAGAATTCTCATAAAATGTACTTGGTGGTAAAAAACAATTTTTCATTCTTTCTAATAATTATCTAGTATTAGAATAATCAAGCTAAATAAGTGTAGACTTTTTTTTCTCTACCTCTCGATTATTTTATCGTGTCGTAAAGAAAAAAAAACTAGAATGAGAATAGTTTAGTAAAATTAGTGATAAGAAGTGTAAAAGATATTTTCTAATCAAGTCAATTTTACTAGAATTCAGTCTCAACACCGAACGTAGATTAACTACGTAGACATTTCTAGTAAAATCTCCTTGAGCGTCTGGTCGTCCATATAATTGACAGATTTTTTAGTCATGTTTTCTAGAATTCTAGCAATATTTTCATGATTGTTTTCTCCTTGCGAAAATTAACAAAATTGCATCATTCTAAATATTTGTGCAATTAATATAATTTATTATTTATTAACGGTATCGACGTGGTTACATATGTGCTAATCATTTAATTTGTAAAGTTCCGCAAGGTTCAATTCTGAGACCCACTTATGCTTAATACGTGACACCTAATATACAGTAAAATTACTCTAGGATGGTCTCCAGGATTACTAGTTCTTAAGATGCGCAATGGCAAAAGGTAACGCCTTGCTGGCGACAGCCACAGTGATACATTTGCATGCTTGGTTTGAAGCAGAGTACTTGCCAGGGAGCATACTAAATCGCCCGACTATTCATTTAAAAATGGTCGAAATATTTTTAATAATTATTATATTTTAAAAAATATAAAAGCTGCCAATATAGTGTGCAAAATGCTACGATATTAACACATTTCATTACTGAAAGGTTATCTACCATATGTATAATAATTTTGGGTACATAACAGTATCGGGAGATTCAGGTATAAACTAAATTACCGACTACCGGAGAGGAGATATCAATAAGCACCCCTGTTATAAAACTAGTACATATATTTATTTGTCGTAATTTGTCGAGCGTTGATTGTATCTTTCTTCCTCCGAATGCGTTCTCTTTCTTTCTTCTACGCCGACTGTAAAATCTTCAGAGCTCATCTTAGAGTAATCAAGCTGTACCTATATGTAGGTACAAGCTTCAATTATATAGAATCATATTAGTAAACTCACTTTACATACATATAAGTTTTAGCAAGCTTCCACGACTAAAGCATGATGTAGATGATCGACTATTATAGAGTTGTAACCCAGAACTGGACAAATCTTTAATAATTTGTGCTTGAAATTGTTCTTTAAGGGGTTAGAAGCACCGTACGTGAGGTTTTTTTACGAATAAGTAATTGAGATCAGAGCAGGGCAAGTCCTCATCAAAGTCCTTATCAATTGAGCTTGAAGCCCCAAACCCAAAGCCCTTACAGTGCTAACATTTTAATTATACTAGCTACGCCAAAAACTAAATGAGAGCACTTCAAGCTTCTTAAAGGGGCTTCAAGCACTTTGAAACAACTTCAAGCCCCTTGAGATGCAAAAGTACTTAGTGCTTTTATAAAATAACTAGCAGCAATACTCGGCGTTGCCCCGGTAAGAATATATTACACGTTTGATGGAACATTCTTGAATATTCGCGAATTTTTTTAACACTCTGAAACATTCCTGAATGATCTTCAAGATTCTGGAACATTCTTGAATATTGCCAAATCATTAAATGAATCTCTTGATTGTTACGATGATAACACTGACGATAAGTCACTAAATTTCGGTTTATATACCATCAGACATCGAAATTTCTAGTATTACAACACTCTAGAACATTCAAATAGTCTGTTCTTTTCCATTTGTCAAAATCACTTAAATTTTTTTGGTCACTGTTTGCTCTTGTTTCCAATTGATCTTCACTCGACTGCAAACACAATTTAACTGATAAAAAGTCACTAAATTGTTGATTTATATATCATCGAACATCGAAATTCCTAGTGGGTACCAGAACACTCTAGAATATTTAGATGTACATACATCACTATGAAACGTAGATGTAGACTTTTTGAAACTTTCTAGATCATTCAAGAAATTTTCAGAACTTTCTCGAACATTCCAAGTCGATAATAACAGATTGCGCTCATTTTAGAATTTTTTAGATCATTTCATAAATTTTGAGATCTTTCCGGAAGTCCTTATGACTTAAAAAAGGACAGAAATATTTCTTTTCACCTTTCTACCACCTACAACCACCCACTTCCACCCACCGCGACCAAACTCCCTTACTCCCACCTGGAGACCAAGGAATATTTACCACCCCAACAGGAAGTTGATTGGAGTAGGTAGAGATAGAGAAAACCCTGTCTTTACGTACGAACATTAGCATTTTATATATGTATTTAGATTTGTTGACAAAGTCTCCAACTAATTGTTCATAAAAATACTTGAAGTCGAGTGAAACTTCTAAGCCCTGAAAGGACTTTGTGAACGAATTATTTTATAAGTGTTTTACAATTTATGAAACCCTTTCACAGTTCTTGAAGCAATCCCACTATACTTACAAAGTAAATATATTTGAGGCTTCAAGCCTCACCAAAATATTTCTCATCATAAGAGCTCCAAAACTTACCACCCAAATTATAAAGTCTTTATTAAAAGTGCTTTGGTTTTTGAAACCTAAACCATTCAATTATAGCATAAAGAACTAATAAGTTTGAAACCCTTAAAAATATGCATAAAAATTATTTATTTATTAAATTACAAAGCCCCTGATTTATTATTCAGAAAAGGACTTGAGTTAGAGTGTTTCTAAGTCCCTCCTCCCACTTTACTTTTTAAAGTAAATATAATTGGGGCTTCAAGAAACACAACTTGAACCTTTGAGCCCAAAGTTTTCCTGAAGATGCTTTGATTATTGAAGCCACAATTATACTTTAAAATCGAAATTACCTAAAATGACTTCGAAAATAAGCTGAGAAGACTTAAGACCATTCAATAGACTTCAAGCAGCTTTAAACAGTTTGAAGTCCCTTGAAATATAAATTATAAAGACTAGAAGTTACAGTGTCCCTGAAAGGACTGAAAGGACATTTTTAAGAACAAACCACTGAAGATTTGCCCAACTTTGGCTTGGTTTTTGTAAGCAAATTGCTTTACAAAAGTGTTTTGTCGTTTATGAAACTCCTTCAAAGTACTTGAAGCCCTTTAGAATTGCCTATAACCCTTTTAAAATGCTTGAAACCCTTTCAAGAAGCTTAAAGCCCTCTGAAAGTGCTTGAAGTCCTTTCAAAGTGTTTGAAACATTTTTAGGTTGTTTGAAACCCTTCCAGAGTGCTTGAAATTCTTTCAAAGTGCTTGAAATCCTCTGACTTTTTGAAGTAAGTATAATTGGAGCTTCAAGGATTACTTTAACTAAAGACTTCGAACTTTGAGCTTGAAGCACTTTGTATCCAAAGATTTTTAACATGATCAGGACTACTTAAAGTGTTATCCATTTCGAGATAAAGATTACGTACATTGCACAATGAACAAATATTTTTTTGATGGTGCTAAAAGATTTTTTGAAATTTTTCTTTAATCACGATGAGCATTAAAGCGAGTCCCCTGTATATCGGTAGGTATATGTTTTTTTTACATGTTCCATTCATTAACTTCAGCCCTCATATTGCCGTCATGGTATACGGGTTCAATGTCACCCTAACTAGCGCACCCGTCCATATCGATTGCCTCCTCAGTTGTTCTTGCCTGCCTCCTCCTCCAAACATCAACGAAAACGCTCACAAAATTCCTTTTCGTTCATTTATTACTTTAATTTTGTTGAAATAATTTAATTAGTTCCATCGGTTAGTGTAATACTAGTTATAATTCCCGGAGCAGTTTCTTTTCCGACATTTTCGGTTACAAGTGTTGTGTAGGTGGAAGCACTACGCCACCACCAGCGTTTATTTATTTTTATCGTTCGACGCATCAACCCCATTCCCGTTCACAGCCGGCGACTTTGTTGTCAACAAAGTGACAAATCGGTGACAAGTCGAGCATTTTTTTCGAAAATGTTTGAATAGTGTTATCAGTGTCTAAACGCGGCGATGACCAATGCAGGCCAATCGGTCGCGTGTGAAGAAGTTTTTGATGAGATCAGCCAGCCTTCAGTAGAGGGTAATTACCACTTTTTTTAATTACGAAAACAATATTTACATGCACAAAATACGTGTCTATAAGATGCATAAAAACACATGTTTTGTATTTTTCTGCAGAAATAAAGGATTATGCGTCAAAAATCGGTATTGACCCAGATTCAGAACCGCAGCTTCTACCCCTGGCTGTCGAGGGGTTGATGAAACCTCTTCCACCAGGATGGAAACCATTGTACGTTCATTTCATACCTACTTGAAATAATTTCATTTTAACAGTATCAAAAAAGTGGGAGAGTAGAATTTATAAGAGTCCCTTTTTTGGTAATTTTCTAAATAACTTCACTTGATTCAAAAAAAGTTTAGAGTTTTTACTAAAGTTCCTTTTAGCTACGACGAAACAAGAAAGTGTTATTATTATTTTAACAAAGAAACGAATAAAACGCAATGGGAGCATCCACTGGACGAGGTGTATCGGGATCTGGTGGTAAGGGTCCGCGCAGAAAGTCAATCTTTGAGTATGGGTGAACCCACTGAAGATGCCACATACACCCGCGAAGATTTGCCAAGTTACGAAGAGCCGCCTCCTCCTCTTCAGCTCTCCATACACAAAAAGAACATCAAACTTTCTCCTTTAAGATCGAAACCAAAATTGGGCGAAATCGGGGCGAGATTCTCAGACGCTGGCGTCAAGATCCTCCCCAAACACGACACGAAACTTTTCAGGCAAAAGTCAGAAGAAAGACCTGCCAGAAAAATAGGTTTAACCCTGTTTGACAGTTTTGATGAAAAATCCTTATTAAAGAAAAAAGATTTCGAAAAAGCTGAACTGACTCTCACAGGAGGAGGGACCATGTTTCTTAAGTCTAACACAAAAAAGCCTGAAGCAACACCAAGCCCATTACTTATCCCATTTAACAACGAAATTAGTAACAGTAATAATGAAAAGAAATTTGAGGACGAAAAGAGAATTTCTAAGCTTAGTAGTTTAGAAAACGATTCCATGTTGTTGACTCTGGATGGGGAAATGTCTGAAAATAACGCTAAAATGAAGATCATATTAACTCCAAAAGTAACAGACGACACCACCAAAGTAGCAACCCCAACATCAAATAACAAAATAAGAAAGTCAGAAATCAACGACGCCACCAAAATTAATAACAAATCAAACCTCAAAGTCATTAAACCCGATCCTTTGGACTTCTTCAAACCAGAACTTACAGCAAAGAACGAGCCACCAATAATTTCACCTTTATCTCCAGAATCAGAAGAAGACAAAGAAAAGGCAGAATCTTCAAGTTCCACTGAGGGCCATCTCCATTTGAACGAGAATTTGGAAATGCGCATAGTCGAAGATGCTGCAAAAGCAGAAAAAATATTCAAAGAGGAAAGCCACAAAAAACAGGAAGAAATGAAACGACTCATTGATCTTGATAGAGAAGCAGAAGTTAAAAAATATCGGGAGGAACTACTGCAAAGTCAGAAATTTGAATTGGAAAAAATACTCGTTGAAGAAAAAAGGAAATATGAGGAAAGAATACGCAACGAACTAGAAACGTTGAGAAAAGAAATGGAACACAGAAGCAACGGAACACTCAAAGAAGAAAAAACAAAATTGGAAACCAAACTCGAACAACAAAAAAAGCAACTACAGGAACATTTTAAAAATGAAGAACAAAAATTGGAACAATCATACTTGCAAAAATTCGAAAAATCTAAACAGAAGTTTGAAGAAGATTACAAACAAAAACTGGTAGATTTGGAAAAGGAACTTGACAGGAATTTGGAGGAAACCAAAGATAATCTCATAGCAACCCAAAGCGCTATATTGGATCAAATTCGTCAGAAACATTCCAACCAAGTGGACAAACTTGAGAAAGAATTCCAAACCAAGGTTGTAACAGTCGTTGTTTTTTAGGCTAACATGAAAAATCAATTTATTGTATATTGTATTGTAGAAAAAAGACGAAGATCAAAGGAACACAAATTTCTCTTCGAGGGAAACCGCCAAGGGCAGCGATGACGAAAAATACGAAAAAATACTTTACGAAAAACGTTTGTTGGAGGAGAAGTATAAGTGTTTGAAAGAAAAATACTTGAAATTGAAAACAGATGTAAAGCTTTCTATTGAAAAACGGAATAAGAGGAGAGAACAAAGTTTGACCACTACAACTGGTTCAGAAACAGAGAAAAGTCCTTCTGTGAGGAAGTAAGTAATATTTGGACAAGGATAGAAAGTTGATTAGTGTTCTTTATTCTTCTGCACTATCATTTTAGATGTTGATTTTATTTAGATTTTTGTCACGATATCACCACTCCACAATTTGTCGAATCTTTTATTTCTTTATTCTTTTACGAACAGGGCCAGATTTACATAATAAGGACATTTGGGGCTTGTACCCCAAAAAGGGGCCCTCACAAAATTATACTTATAGTTTTTTACTGCCACGTCAAATTATTTAAAATTTAGCTGATATGAGACAAAATTTACAGTCAGAGCCATATAAGTAACAACTTGTATCTGCCCATGGACCCCATGACTGTTAAATCCGGCCCTGTGTAAGAATACCATATATGGACTTCTTGAATTCTTTGGATTTGCAGATCATCGAACTCCCCATCATTCCATCGAAAAAACTCTCCCAAACATCTTCGCCTTGCCGCTCACGACTTCGACAAAAAATCAAAATTCGACCAAAAAACTCGACATATTCTCATCCAAGATTTGGACACTTCAACGAGCGACAAGAGTCTGAAAAGCGACAAGAACTTTATCAAATCTGATCAGAAAGATTACGACTCGTCTGACGTGGAAGTCCAACCTGGTAGAAGTCGTCGAAAGTTATTCTCGAGACTGAAAAGCTCATCCCTGTCTCGAATAAATGGAAATTCAAAGAGCAAAGATAGCAGATCGTGTTCTCCAGTTGAAAATTTGAGGAAGCAACTGCAAAAATTGGAAGATCTCGAAGATCAGTTTCCACAAAATTCGCAAGGTGACACATACCACTTACGGTACCCGTTTTCCGATGGGCAAAAGTTTGAAGGTAGCTCAGAGTTAGAATTTTTCAGACACAGAATACATCTAGAACGTGATTCGATCCGAAGGGCGAAAGAAAGTCTTCGTAAGCAAAAAACGCAATTCAAACAGAAACAAAACGAGATGAAACTGAAACATGGAGCAAACGCCAGGCAAACTCTTCAGCAACTTTGTCAAGTAAGTACAAGTATATCCTCATATTATAAGTCTATGTGCCTACATTTCTATTCGTCCAGGAAGAGAAGGAATTGACTGACATGGAGGTGTCTTTACATCGAACTAGAAGCTTATTGGGAGAAAAAGTGATACGTCTCAGACATTTAGAACAGTCGTTGCAAAGAGCTTCTGTGCCATCATCAAACAATCAACAGAAACAAGACGACGCCACTTTGAGCGATTTGTCGTCTCACAGTGCAAGTTCTGGAATTAGCTCGACTGAATTTATGGCAGGTGAATCGCCTTTACAAGCAAAAAACTCCCAATTTAAGGAATCGTCAGAAATCATTCAGAGCCTTGAAAACTTAAATTCGGAAATACGAGAAATTTGGGAAGTACTGAATAAACAACAGCACATTAGCAGCATCGCTACAGGTGAACTTTTTCGATATTTTTTTAGACTTTTTGATTGCTATATCAAAAACAAACTGAATGAGGAGCTGAACTTTAGAACAGCTTAGAAAGCTTTTTGGGCTCTCCCATCAACGTACTGCAAAGCTGAGCTAATCTTCTTACTAGTGTTACCAATTATTTCGAAAATTAAGACGAGTTTTCTTCGAAAATTTTGATAGCAAAATGTGCTTGCAGTCTTTTCATCAGAACTTGAAGCCTTTTCGTCAACAAATAGTTGTGATTTAAAAAACAAATTAGTGATTTCCAAAAAGGATCTCAAACACTTCCACTCGTTTTAGTTTTCGAAGTAATTCAACTAGTTTTGTGGCTCTTTTGGGCAAAAATGTAGCCTTTCAGTCTACTAGAAATCCATACAAAGCTTTTTGTGCATGTCAATGCTTCCGCGATGTTTCCATTGATTCGATAATTTTTTAGCCTGAAAAAAAATTATTTGCTTCATTATTTGCCTATCGATTTTTTTTTATTTCCTTGTCCCCCGATTCAGTCAATCTCCCTGCTACCAGCAACACAAAATTAGTCTTCTCTTCATCCCCTAACGTCTCTTATATTTTTGGCAGTTATGACCCCACTTCCCCTCGTATACCCCGATTTAGGATGGCCTATTTTATCAGGAACAGCTGCTCCTGTGCCCCCTTCTATCCCAACCCTAGCCGATCGCCTACAGAACTACAGACAACATATAGCCCTCGCCAATGCGCAAAGTACCATGGTCACCCATGACACCCAAGGCGCCACCACCACTCTGGTGGAAAAGACCAGGAACCTTAGGCAGTGGCTAAGGCAAAATAGCCTCGACCCGTCCCTGGAAGCCGGTTCCCATCAAGCCACATTGTAAATAGTTTTACTTAATTGATTGGTACCATAACAGTAGATGTTACTTACATATGCTTAAAAAAATTACCCCTCCTCTAATAGTCCAGTCAGTGGTAGGTAAGTAATTACAAATTAATAACTTATATAAATATCTTAATGTTTTGTTATGTCTTAATATTTTATACTTTTATCTTTTCAAATATCTATCGAGGTTAAGAAAAAGATAAAATAAAAGCCTAACGCCAAAAAATAATTCTATAAGTTGTAACATTAAGTTGTGTTTTAATTTAAATTTTACTTCTACTATGAATTGGGCAGAGCTTTAGTGCTTTGTACATAAAAATAAGCTTCAAGTCCTCTGAGAGTTTGGAAGAACTGTACTAAAAAATGACTTCAAGCGCTCAAAGGCAAAATAATCAAAAGGACTTTTTGATGTAATTCAAAATACGAAGCACTTTTCACAGGTACTTGGGGTTTTGAATTTAATTTATTTTTCGATTTAGTTGGTGATTCGAAACTATTGAAGAAAATATGTTATTTCAAACTTCAAAACCAAAGCACTTTAAGAAAGGGCTTTGGGCTTAAGGTTTGAAGCTAATCATGTATTCTCACAAATATTGGTAAATTTTTATTATTTCTCTTTGTAAATATACCAGTAAATACTCCCCTTGAATGCTTACTATCACATACTACTAGAATAAAAAAAAGGTACGTGATAATCAACTAATCTAAATCCTAAATCGTTTTTGTAGTCTTTAAAAATTCTATTTATAAAACTCAATCTTAACTAGAAGTCTTGGTAATTATTTTATTGATCGTTGAACCCCCACCCCTTCAATTTTCTTGAAATTTTAGCATTTTGCAGTTTAATATGCCGAGCAACAATATATGCACATAAAGGACTCAAAAATCAACCCTATACTTAATTTTTTGGTCACGACAACACTCATCACTTGCCTAGTGTTGTTTCTTATTATTTTTTGTAGATTCGAACCCCAGAAAACCATGTAAAGGGGTAGTTTTCAAGCCTAACATATGCATATAGTTTTAATCAACATATTAAACTTCAAAAAAAAAGTTTTAGAATTTGTGTACAAACTTCAAAGACGTAATTACCTTAGAATTAAATCAATGTTAATACCTGAATATTCTTAGAAAAACTTTGCTGCCAAAGCTTATTCTACAAAAATATTTAAACAAAGTATAATTCGTACAAAAAAGCTCAGTATTTTACCATACTTTTTTTTTATTTGAAAATATTTAATTAACATAAAGCAGTTGCTCATTATTGTTTAGGAACCTATAATCAACTACTATGTGACTTTAGATATGCCCATATATGGTATATAATAGTATATTATACTATGAGTTTTAAAATTACGAAAAATTGTTTAATAACATGTATAGATACATATGTTACACAAAGTTTAAAATTAATAGAGTTTTATATAAAAAAAGACTATTAAAATCAAAATTTTAGGGTTTAGTTTTTATAATCTCAATCTTTATCTAAATTATTTTAAAAAACTTTTTATTTACCTATTATTGTGGTTTTTAGTTGTTGATGTAACTGATTTAAAGTCTCACAATCTATTTTTTTTGTTACTTATAGAAAATTCTTTAATTGTTTTTTGATATAAATTAATGCACTGAAACTTATTCATTTAAGCAAAATATAACACAATATTAATTTTATTGTATCAAAAAAATACGATTTATGTGTACTTATTATGTATGTGTATTTACAACTAAGAAAATTGTGTCTTATTTTTCAATGCACTCTCAACGTCGACTGATGGCTCATATGTGCTGTGCAAAAATTAAAATATTCTCCTCATATTTACTCTAATGTAAGAAAGCATTAGAAAAAAAGCAAATTTTATAATTTACCTGAAGTTAGGATCCTGTGATTTTTTATGATGTTTTTGTATTAAGTACTTATTAAAGGTAAAAGGTCAAAGTTGTACTGCTCTACTGATTCTCTTTTCCTGTTTAATAAATGTTGTTTATCGATGATGGAGATGGCAAATGTTGCACATTATTATGTGCCTTAATTTATTAGATGAAAAAAATATACTTAGGTATAAATTGTGATAAAATAATTTTGAGAAAATAAAACCAGTAACGCAGTGCAATCGATCTTGGACGTACTTTGTATGTGTTTCTGTCGAAATTATCATAATTTTGAATAAATACTTTTGATTTTTAATAATACTTTAATTGCAATTACGTGTGTACTAAACATTACCTTTAAATGTTCATCGCAATTGTGATTTTCTTTAAAAAATGTATGTTCAATATTTATATCACTTGAGTGAAAATTTTATCACCTTTATTACTTTCGATAAATAATTAAAAACAAATTGTTCAATAGCTAATAAAATTTTAATAGCTGCTGTTTTCTCATGATTTGTTGGTTTTGTATGATTTGTCTCCCAAAATTAAAACTCGTATGTTCGTTCCAATTAAAAATTTATTAAAAATTCTTGCATTACAGAAGTATTATAACACCAAATTTAAATTATTTATGTACTTCACATATATTAAAAGCAGGGATTTTTTTTGATTTACAAACTAATCTTGTTAATAATTTTATTTAAATTTAATATTATTAATATAACCTTTATTTTTTCACGTCTAGTCCGGTGCTAAATCCAAAAAAATGTACAAAAATATTTTCTACAGTATATTAAATGTTGTATTATATAAAACAGCGTTTTTAAAAGACTCTTAAACGGTTTTATTTTCATTTTATTACTTATCTTTCTTGATATAACATAAAAACGTATCCTTTAAAGTACCTTTTCTTCAATATTTTTAATTTTAATAGAACAATAAATATGAAATTATTTATATGCATAAGGACTTTTATAGAGATAATAATTTAACCATAAGAATATTTTCTAAATTTATTATTTACTCTAATTTAAACTAAACAAATGTATAAGGTAGGCAACTTATTTTACACCAATAATCCATAAATTAAAAACTTAATTGATTAGACATTTAATTTCGACTACTATAAGAATGTAATCATCCATAAATTTTTATACAAAAACTAAAAGAAAGTGCTACTACTTCTGCTACTCCATTTTTTAATATTATCATATTATTAAGGGATTTTAATAAGCTGATGCAATTAAAACTCGAATATGTTGATTAATAGTTTATTAAAAATTCTTACATTACAAAACTATAACACCAGCTTTTAGTTGTTTGCGTTCTTTTGCTTTGACTTGAGCAGCAATACGGTCCAAGTCTCTCCTGCCTTGGGAAGTTAATTTACGGCCACCATCTGGTGTCTTCTCTATCAGTTTTAGGGCTTCTAAACTCTGCAGTGCTTTTCTTGCAAGACTGCCACTAGATCTGCAGAAATGGGACGGACATGTGCCGTTTCGTTTTCTGCTACCAAAAATTTTTGTAACAGAACCTACACCAATCGGAGACCTGTGGTAAATATGACGAACCAAGGCAGAACAACGGGTATAATACCAATCAGGGTCGTAAGGAGCAAGCTCCTTTGCTTTAGACGTTTTAACAATATCAACCCAGTCTGGCACCTTCAGTTTTCCACTCCTAAATAGAAAGGAAAAAGGACAGTTTAGATGTGTTACGTTTTTGGGGTTATATACTACAACACTTACTTTTTCAAAAACTGAGAAAAGGCTCTCACAAATTTGTGTTGGTCCACATCTTTTAGCGTCACTGACGGCATCTTCCTAAAAAATAAATTGAATATTATAATTATTTTTTAAACGTCGAGACAGTAAAACACGTGTGGGATATGTTAACCTACAAACAAAATATTTCATACAATAACCTCGCTTTAAATGTATGTAAATAAGAATAAAAATGAAACTTAATTTTCTAAATCAACGTAAATTCTTACGTTTATTGATGTATAATTTATTTGCAAGAAATATTTACTCGCTGCTGCACGCACGTCAACTCTTCCCGGAAAAGAATATAATTTCCACTGTCGATAAAGTAGGAATCTTCTAAAGGCGCAATTTTTAAATAATCTTAAACTATTTTACAAAATCTATTTCAATTATTAATTATCAAATCGTCCAAATTAAAAATAATAATTATCTAGGTTTAATTATTAACCTTTTTTTTTCTACCATTGTTATCGTTGTCGGCCATTATGTTTTTTAATTGTTGACCCATTGTTGTCGTTGTCGGCCATTGTTTTCTAATTGTTGTCGTTGTCGGCCATTTTGCTTTTTTAATTGTTGGCCCATTGTTGTCGTTGTCGGCCATTTTGCTTTTTTAATTGTTGGCCCATTGTTGTCGTTGTCAGCCATTATACTTTTTTAACTGTTACATAATTATTGCTACAATACTAATCAATAAAAACATATTTTAAAGTGTTTTTCGTAAGCTTAAACAGGCATTGGTAAGTCCAATCATTATTTTCAATGTGCTGTAACCCAGAGCAACAAAACTTAAAATAGAATACTTTATTATCTCTTTTGAGGAAAATCGATTGATTTAAAGTTTCATTTAAATTTAAATTCTATTTGATAATGATGAAATATTTGCTTCTTCTTATATTAGTAAATAATAAAAACGAGAGTTATATACTTATAAAACATTTTATTATTCTTTTATGTAACACATTTTAGTTAATTACTAGGTTCTTTTATAGTATCCTTTTGAATTTTCTTCTTTTTCTTTAGTTTGTTCATTGAAGTTTTACGTTTTTTCCCTTTCTTTAGTAATTTTGCTTCCTCTTCTTCAGGATCTTTCCCTTCTAAAATCCATTTTTTTCGAAGATTTATCATTCGTTTCTCAAAGAAATCTTTCTCATCCAGTTTAATAAAGGCTTCACTTTCTGCCACTGATACTTGAGTAAAAATTTTCCCAACTTCTTTATCTAATTAACAAAGCAACAATTAAATTCTAATTCCATAAAAGTATGTATTTAAGATTTCTCAAAAACTTTACCATCAATTTTAAATTCAGTTAATTTGGTATTTATGAGCTCTTCTATGGCATATAACGATTTTATTTCATAAGGGCTAATGAGGGTTATAGCCTTGCCCCCCCTTCCAGCTCTGGCTGTTCTACCAACTCGATGAATATATTCAATAGCTACTTTAGGTACATTGTGATTCAATACTAACTCTACTGTTGGTATATCTAATCCTCTACTAGCAACATCAGTTGCAATTAATATTTTAACAGTATTAGATTTAAATCTTGCCAATGAGGACAATCTTTGCTGCTGTGGCATCATGGAATGTAAGGCAACATTTTCAAACCCCACTTCATTTAGAGCCATTGATAAAATTTGGCATTTTCTGAAAATTAAACAAATAATAAATAACAAATGGAATACTCCAAAAATGTTGTTACTTACTTGCAGGTATCAGTAAATATCATTATATTTCCGGCTTCATTATTTATTCGAAAGGTCCTAATAGTCTCCACTAAATATGCATCCCGTACATCATGGGGGCATAAAACATAATGCTGTTCTAATTGTTCAACTGTAGCAATTTCATTTGGTGCCTGATAAAAGAACACCTCATTTTCAGTTACTTCTTTCAATTTTCGCAGGGCATCTGTGATGGTAGCAGAGAAGAATAAGCTTTGCTTCTTCTTGGGCAACACCTGGAATATTGTCTGTATCTGCTCATCAAACTGTCCATTCAATAATCTATCAGCTTCGTCTAGTACCAGGAATTTAATTTTTGATAAATTAAATGTATTACAACTTTCTATATGGTCTGCAAGCCTTCCTGGTGTTGCAATCACAATATGAGGCTTCTTTGTTAATGCCTGCCCTTGTGCAACCATATCAACTCCACCAACTATCACAGAACACTTTAAGTTCATGGGTTTACCAATCACTGCAAATTGGTCAGCGATTTGGTAAGCTAATTCTCTTGTTGGGGTTAATATTACAGCAAAAATTCCATAAGGATCTTCACAAAGCTTTTGTAAAATAGGCAATGCAAATGCAAGTGTCTTCCCACTTCCTGTTTTAGCAGCACCAACTACATCTTTACCTTCCAAGATTTGAGGTATGCAATTTTCTTGAATTAGGGTGGGTTGTTTAACACCTGTAAAATAGCAATGATAATTCTATGCTTGTAATTATTTTATTTAAACGTTACCTATTGATGCACACTGACGAATGAGCCAGTTATTTAATTTTAAGTTTGAAAATCTTTTTTCATTCATATTTCAAGTAGCTGCAGTCTAGCAGATTAGCATTTTTATAACCTGAAACTAATCACTATAAACTTTTAGATGTTATCTCCGTTAATATTTTACCTCAATTATAACAAAATTAACTAAAAAATGTTAAAATAATTAAATTCCATTTTATTTCTGTTTACATGTGACGTTTAACTAACCTAACTTTTTGAAGATGAAAATAGGATGTGGCTAAGCTATAGTAAATGTCAGGGCCAAGGCCATTTTATATACATGGACATAACCTATACATTTAATAATAATTTAATAATGAATACTATACGTAAATAATAATAAATTGTGATAAGACCATCAAAAATGGAAAAACAAGACGAATTCGTGTACAATTATTTTAACTTAATATCTCAAGCATGTTTTGATAAAGCAAAAGAACATGTCGTAAGTAAATATTGTATTGATAAATTATCAAAATAAAATTTGTATTTTAGGAAAAAGAAAAAGAAGCCCAAAGGATCTCACAAACAACAACATGGGTTTTATTTCTGACTCAGTTAGGTAATATTTCTTTAGCTGAAAAAAGTTATGTGGAAATTGGATTTCTCCAAAACAAGAACAAAAGTTTTCTTCGCAAAGATGTAAGCAACTTATTTAAGCTTTATTAGAACAAAACAACCATATAACTAATGACCAGCTAGACTTTAAAGAAACGATTGTAATAGATAAGTATTTAGGTATAAGCAATACTGTTAAGACAAACACACGTTGACACTGCACTTGTATTTATCTTTCAAACACACACACACACATACTAACACACACTAATTTTGTATATATATAGAACCTGTGTACTATCTCGAATTCAGTAAGGCAATTACTCTTGAGAAAGGGCTAAACACCCGAAACAATTGTAGAGTATTAATAATATACATGGAAACATTTAAAAGCAGTTTTTCTTTACGTTTATAACTTATTTGTAACTAATTCTGTTGCCATATGTGACAATTCTTTTTAGAATTCATTGAAATCAATATATGAATCACTAAAGCAAGATATAAAACGTTTGGAAGATGCTTCTATTCAAGATAGACCTGTCATAAATTATTGCCAGAACATTCTTCAGTTTCTAGAAGCTCGTATTAACCTTATGGATTTGTATCCTTTTATATTATATTTGACTAGTTTGAAGCAACAGATACAAAGAAAACAGTTTATATTTTTCTTATTTTAATAACAGTTATGAGAAAGTATACTTATCTGGGGTAGGAAAACATTTAAAATTTAATGAGAGTCTCATACAGATTGAAAATTTAATACAAAGACACTCCTTGGGGTTTGCAGACATTAGTATGGCACCTTTGAAGGCTGTTTTCAACATGGAGTGTGAAATATTAGAACAGTTGTTTAAGGCTCTAAATGAACTCCAAAGATTGCAGTTTTTGCCCTCATTGGCTCTTATCCATGGGGCACATGCAAGACTTACTGCATGGGAGAATAAAGTACAAAATAAAGAGGTAGAGTAACACCACTGCAGTTTATTTCATTTTTAATTCTAAAATAAACTGAAAAATGTTTATATTATTGTTGTATACCAATTTCAGGAATATGTAATTTATAAGTAATATTTTTAGACATGGAAATTGGGCTTTTTAAAGAATAATCCTTTACCAGCCCTTTATCAATGGCTTCTTAAGTTTAAAGGGGCTGTTCTGAGTAAATTCAGTCTCTATTTTCATGATACTCTTGCTCAACATACAACACATAATGAAATGAAACAGCACAGCTCCAAATTACAATATGACTACTATCAAAAGTAAGAGAATAGTTTGAGTATTTCTTTTTAGAGGAAAATCATTTAATTTCTTTTTAGAATTGTGGCTTTTCAGAGGAAGTATGATGCCTTATCAGTTATGTTATTATCTGATAACCAAGTCAGCTGTGATGTTACAAATTATGAGAATTTTCCTGTAATCACCTGTTATCCCCCTGTAAGTATTTTATGATTTATATTTGTCCATTTTATAATTAAAACTGTATTTTTACTAAAACTGTTACTTGCAACTCACAAAGTAACTCATTCTTTTTTATTTTTCTTAGAGAATCACTCCTGATGTGAAAATGATTCTCAAAATGATTGCAGATACAGGACAAGAGTTGTTGTTGCCCGATAAAATTGTTTATAAGTACAGTTTACAAGTAAGTGTTATTTTATCCTATGTAGAGCTGATGTTCACCTTACGGCCAGTTTATTATCCCTTGAATTTCTGAAAATTATTGTATTTATAGTTTTTTGAATTTTAATTGAGAATTTTTTATTGTTCAGCTTTTACATGGATCATATTTATTTTAGGAACAATGCACCTATATTTTATCAACAGTCGAAACCAACATCTACTTGGTGTTAATTTTTGAGAGTAAAAAGTCTGATAAAGACGCGTACATAAATATTTTTGTGAATGACATTTGCAGTAACGCTAGATGTTCTAAATTATTTGTTAGCTTAAAAACACCAACAAAATAGTTAATACTTCTATGCAATTTTTTGGTATATTGTTTCATTATTTGGTATATTTTTTGTAAGTATGAATATAATATCGGTAAAGGGCATTTTAATACCTATTGATATTTTTCCTATTCCTATTTCAAAACAACTTGAAGTAATTTTCAGCTCTAAATCAAATTAATATTTTCAATGATCATTTTTTAATTGCAAATAGTTGAATGAATTAAAATAAACAAAATAAAAAATTAAGTAAGCCACGAAAAAAACAAGCGATGTTAATTATTGTTTTGTAGTAACGGAAGTACAAATAGTTTTGTGAAGCTAAGACATTTAAATAATCGATTTTGTAAGTGATTATTTAATAATGTATAGGTTTAAGTCGCTCGCGCGAATTAATTTAAACGGCATATTTTCAAAGAAAAATTTTTTTCTACGAAGCTTAGCTGATGCTAATCCCAAGACTGCAGATTATCCTCTTCCTGGAGGTAAGTCATTTCTAATATATCATCCATAGTTTTATCTTATAATTAAAATTGTGTAACTATTTTTTGTGTATAAATTAAAAACTACTTCGACAACTAATTAACAGTTTAAAGTTAAGTTGGTAATGACGAATGAGTTTTATTTCTCATATTTATAAGCAGTTTCTGTTTATATTACACGTCAGCTGAAATTTTTACATAACATAGAAAAAGACACCGATTCGCATTCACCTCCTTCGTATGAAATTGTTACCCCAACGAGTAAGAGCTTCTCGACATCGGACGATGTACAAAAAGTGGTATTCGACCAGTCACAAGCGACTACCATATTCGACATCTCAGCAAAAGAAAAAGTTGTACAACAGGCACCCTTGCCTTTTGACGAAGTCCCCGGCCCTAGGTCCCTTTATGCTTTTGCTAAAGTTTGGGGATTGTTGCCCATAGTAGGGACCCAACTTGCCGGAACTATGTTTCAATATGTACTCAATGCTCGTGAGTGTTTTATTTCAATCACCCTCTATATTTTATCTATTTAGTTTTATTGCGTGTCATAATAAATGATGTAATTGTATTGTTATTACCTACAATTACTTCATTCATTATGAATCTCTATTTTCATATAACAATCGATTTATTGGGTGTTTTATTAATTTAGGTGAACAACTTACTTGGAGCAGTACTACATGGTTATTTCATTTCTTTATGAATGAATACGGACCTGTGGTAAGACTTAGTGGCCCCCTGGGCGGCGATGTGGTTATTTTGTGCCGTCCCGAACTTGCTTCGGCCATTTTCGAAAACGAAGGCCCTTATCCAGTTAGGTCCTGTTTTGACTGCATCGAAAAGTATCGATTGCAATATCGCAAGTACAGACAAGCAGGGCCGTTTTTGATGTACGCCAATTTTTTGTTTTTACTTAAAACGATGCCTTTAAATATAATTTTTGGCAGGTATGGTCAGGAATGGGAAAAATTGCGCTCATCGATTGAGACATCTCTGGCACATTCGAGCACCGCGCAATTCAACAAACTGGAAGCGATTAGTGAGGATTTTGCAAAACGCATTGGCCATATTCGTAACAAACAAGAAGAGGTACCATCGAATTTTCTTCAAGAAATCAATAAATGGGCGGTCGAATGCTTATGGACAGTCATGACGAACAAACCGATGGGGTTCCTGGACCCGTCAGGCCTGAGCACTATGTCCGAGCCCTCTAGGCTACTTGAAAGTCTTATTGGAGCCACTGAGGGCATTAGAAAATGTGAAAGTGGTAAGTGAGTGATGCTCAATAATTTTTGACAGTTAATATAAATTTTCTAGCTGTGTCTCATTAGAAAACAATCCCCTTTTATACAATTTCATAGCAATAAATAGTTACAGGAAATCTTACAGGTTTAATGTTTATTTCTATTTAAGGTATGCACTTCTGGAAACTGATAGAAACACCAGCATGGCGAAACTTATCAAAACATTGCGATTCGATTGACTCAATAGTGAACAAATATATTCGCAAGGCCCAAGCGATACTGCGTGAGCGCAAAGAATTGGATCCGAATTCGATCGCCCCTTCGGATGTTTCCCTAATGGAAGGATTGCTAATCAAAGACGGTATGTTACCGGAAGATGTGATGACCGTAATGCTTGACATGTTGCTTATTGGTGTGAATACAACGTCGCACGCCGTTGGTTTTCTAATGTACCATTTGGCGAGGTTCCCACGTTCCCAAAACATTCTATACGAGGAGGTGAAGAAGAACGTATCTACTGATGGAACTATTACAAAATCTGCTTTTGACAATATGGTTTATTTAAAGGCGTGCATCAAGGAAAGCCTCAGACTTAAGCCGCCAATGCCATTGTTAACACGTATATTGAACAAGGACGTCGTTGTCAATAATTACAAGTAAGTTAAATTAAATTAAATAGTGTGAACTAAATTAAAAAATGGTATTATTTAATTGTAGAATACCTAGAGGAACATATGTACTGATTGCAAGTCATTTGGCTGGACTAAAGGAAGAATATTTCGACGACGCAGACAGATTCAGGCCTGAACGTTGGATGGATCCAAGTATTGATCGTAGTGTGAGCACTTTAGCAACTATTCCGTATGGTTTCGGCCCAAAAGCCTGCTTGGCACGTGAATTGGCTGAAATAGAAGTTGGACTTATGATTTCTAAGGTAATTTAAATAATTAATGTACACAATTTTATAGTTACAAATAAAACACTAATATACATTATTATAATTGTTGTAGGTCCTTCAAAAGTACAAGATTCACTACTACTATGGAGATATTTTAAGTACCAACAAATTTATTTCGTTCCCCACACGTCCCCTGAAGTTTAGATTTATCGATAGAAACAAATAAATTTTTTTTGTAGATTAATAGTGAAGTGATGTGGTGGGTATGTGAAGAGGCCAAAGTGTTGTATTTTTTTAATTAATTTTTAGAACGTTTATGTTGCGAAGTACGAGTATTATACTCTGTATCTAAAGAACTTTTGTTACCGTTTGTCGATTGATTATTTATTTTATTTTAATAAAGTATTAGAATTCCTACTTTTGTTTAAATAATTTGAATTAGGATATTAAAAGGGCGCCATCTATAGACAGGTAAGTTATCCATAAATATTTAAAAAAATAAAGGAATCTGTAATTGTACCTGTCTATGAATTAAAAGACTCGTCATATACTCTCAACTTAGTCATTTGGCGAAAGACCCCCACCATCCCCGACCTCCAACCCTAAGAGATTTAGCATGTAGTCCTTTACATATGGTTTTGTAAACTGCGACAAACGCTTTTGATGGCGCCATCTATGAAGCAAATTTTGAAATTCACTTATTATTGAGTTCCTACATTGCAAGACAGGTAAAAATATAAAAAGAATATCTAATTTATTAAAAATATTTATTCAGATTTAAAGTATAATTACAGTAAAGAGGTTTAAATGTCATATTGTACAAAATCAAATACAATAAAGTTTGATTACTATTGTAAATTATATAAAATAGTTATCACGTTACATAAGATACACATAAATATTCAAATGTTATTTTTTTTTTAATTTTTGTCTTATATTCAGCAAACAAATTTTTAGTAATAAAATAGGAATTTGGAAGTATCATCAATAATTTGCATTATTTTGGATTTTAACTTACGAGTAATTCACAAATGTGTAAAGATATAAAAGTGACAATAATCGCAAATAGACATCTTTTTAAGAGATAAAATTAGGTACACATACTTTGGAGACATTTTATTTTATGTATAATAATATCAATTAAAAAACACTATTTTTTTTAATTCGTTTCTAAAAATATTACAATCTGTTTACTTGTCAGTCACATAATAAATATTTGTACTTTATTAATATTTTAATATTTGTTGATTGAAGTACTCAACAACTACGAGTAAGTATATTATAAATTATCGCAGCAAATACGTTTTTTGAACAACATAGATGAATTGGCGGTTTCACATTTATTTTGCGTGGCACATTTACTCTGCGTGGCACATTTACTCTGTGTAGCACATTTATTTTGTGTGGGAAATTTGTTTTGGGTAACGTTTTTACTAATGGAGCATTTATTTTGATTGGAACATTTATTTTGACTGAGAACAGGACACTTGAGTTCAAACGGAAGCGTTTCGTTATTTAAGGGCGTCTTTGTCTCGTTTGGGGACAACAAGAGGGATACTTTCTTTGGAGGATACCAGTCACATTTAACCCCCATATCTTTCTCTTTGTCTTCGCATACTACTTTATCTTGCAACGAACGACTTCTGCTCTTCTTTGAAGTTTCTACGACATCTTGAGGAGCTGCTGTCTTCCTCTGCTTTTTATCACTAAACGATGTATCCGAGAATCCTGACCGGACAGGGGGTTCTTTGACTTTGTCTTTTGAGTCTGATTTCCTGAAATACTTGCATACACCACCCTTTTTTTTGTTTGCTTTGTCTGCGTCCGATTTCTTCGGTTCTGAATTTCGATGGCTCTTCCTCTTGGAATGGGTACGAGAGATTTCAGCTTGAGGCTCAAGCTTGTGATGACAATCCGAATAAGTACAGTCACAAGTCGAACCGGACTCGACAGTTGATGTTGATTTTGGCTTATCCGTAAAACTGCAAAGTCAATTTTTGAATATTAACGTTTTTGAAATTACATTGAGAATTAAACTAAACTATCTCAATCTGTTTAATTAAAAGAACAATTGAATTGAAATTAAATTATAAATAAACATTTCTAAGGTTTATCTATCATTTTTTGTTTGGTACTTACCAAATTTCAGAAGAACTATGTAGCAGAGGATTTTACAAGGTGCCCTGACTCAAGTGATTGCCCGAAAAGACGTGATATTACACGAAAAATTATCAATAAAAAACCTTTAAAGGAAGGGTATAACTCATTCAGAAAAAAATCAATGAAGGTAGTTGCTACGTGTAAAATAAAAAAGGAACCATCCAGTAGCAGTAAAGTTATTGAACAAAATCTGGATAAGATAGAACCTCCCCCTCTTTAAAGCTTTTTTATCGACAATTTTTTGTGTACCCGACAGGTCATTTACAGCGGCCACTTGAGTCGGGGACACCCTGTATAATACAAAATTAAAAATCGAGTCAAAATAAATTTAAAAAAATAAAGGTAAAGAGTCAGTAATACACTCATTATGATAATGAAGGTGTTATGAAAATGAACATACGTATTAATGCAGAAATAAAAAATTAAACATGTTAACTTAGAACTAGTATTATTTAGTCAAATATAAATAAACATTTCTTCACAACAACAAATAATGCGTTGGAATGTGCTTCTCAAATACTCAACAAATAGAACACTCAGTGCAATAAATCACAAAGTTATACATCAATCAGTTATCTTTCTTACAAAAGTTTTACAAAAATTAACGTAAGACTATACAGACTCATTTCCTTTTAGAAGCTGATATGTCTAAATAACACACAATTACATAAAATATACATCTTCTGCAAAGGAAGTTAATTTTAACAAAGGGCTACTTTACTATAAATTATTTAAATATTCATAACTTCCTATGTAGAATTTGAGAACGAGTCTATTATTTAAAAAATTAGTAACTCTCTGTTACGTCGTTACTTTAACAAACATTAAAGTATTAATAGAAAATAAAATAAGCCTAATTAAGAAGATGGAGATATGTTATCCCCATCCCCTATATCTACATCCCTCCTATCCGACCGTACTGAAGAAATTTGTTGGTACATATCCAGGTGTTCCTCTAATCGATCACTGTAAAAATATTAATAAAGAAATTCCCATCTTAAAGAAAAAATAAAAAAAAAACACAATTGTTAGTTTCCACTTTGTTTTTACTTGTGAATAATAATTTAATTTTTAATGACATTAATTGGTTAATAATTTAGTAAACTTTCCGAAAAAGTGGAACCTAAAGCGAAGACTTTCACTGTCGGCTTTATCTGAAGACGACTCGATATTTGGACTTATTGGTCGTGGATTGAATTGATTCCAGAATGGTTTATCCAACACTTCACCAGCTACTGTAGTTGACATCCTCAAGGTTGAAATATCCAGGAGAATGTCAACATAGTAAGAACAATACCACGCCTCAAGTCCGAATAACCAGTCTCTTTGGTACCTCGTTAAATATTTAAATAAACAGAAAATGATGACTTACATTTTTTCTTGTAACTCATCCACAGTTTTCTTCAATCTGTCTACTTCGCACAGAAGTTCCTGATTGACAAGTTTGAGTTCTACAGCTTCTTTTCTATTTTCGCACAAAAGTCTTTCCACCCTCTCACAAGAAGTCTGCTCCCGTTCCACTCTTCTATGTAATGTTGTACTTTCGTCCCTTAGTTTCTCCAGTTCCTGGCACATCTGGAGGAGCCACAAAACGTATTACAGTCTGTCCGTTTTATTGATTTTGTGTAGCTGTTTCTTACCTTTGTTCAACAATTTTCAATTAATACCTTTGTGTTTTTTTAATAAAAAAAACTTTTTTTACTGAGGCGCACTTTAATTTTTTTTACTTTCTACTCTTTTTTAGAAGAGAAGAAATGATATAAATATGAAAAAGAGGCGAAACACGAAAGGGGAATCTATTTTGGCGAAAAATAAATTAAAAATATAGTCATAGTCATTACCTGAGCTTGTTCGCCTCGTTTTGAGCATAGTTGGGACAATATTTCTTCTTTTTGTTTATCAAGTTGTGAGGTACATTCTCGGCACCTATCCAGCTCCATTTCCAAACAGTTTCGTTCTCTTTTTAGCTCTTGAACCAGCATCTCCATACTGGCCATTTGATGGTTCATTTCTTTTATCTAACCAGCAAAAATCAATAAATCAAAATAGTGCTTAAGATGTAGTGTTATAAGAAGATGAAAATAATGTGGAAAGAAAAGGTAAAAAATGAGGAGGTATTTGAAAAACTAGAATAAAGGGCGTAGTGGGAGTCTAGTTTAGGGAAAAGAAGTGGTTTGAAAAAAGGACTTTATAATGAGATGATAATTTAAAAATCATTTAAAGTACCTGTTTCTCGTAACTGCATACCATCGCTTCGTGCCCTTCTATTTTTCTTTCTAATGTCGCTACGTGCTCCAAAGTTGCTGATAATTGTACCTTATGATTATTTGCAGTCTCCTCAGCTGAGTGGCTATTATTTGCTAGCTGAGCATGTTTATTGCTAAGATCTTTAAACTGTTCCAATAGTTCTGCCCTTTCAGACTCCTAAAAAAATATTTCAAATGAGTTACATTGCCATGTTAGTTATGTTATGTTACCTTCTTCGATAACGCATCCTCATACTTTTTGACTTCTCTTACATAATCTTGCAACTGCATTTTTAATTCTTCGACTTGGCGATATGCATTTTCCAATTCACTTAGAGACTTTCTAGCATCGGCTCTTGCTGCAGCAATTTCGGCCATCAGACGACTAAACAATTAAAAATTAATTATTTATTGTGAGTTAATAAAAAGGTAAAATAAGTAATACCAATTTTCTCTGTTTGCACATTCTTTTTCTCTAATGACATCTTCCAGTTCCTTTTTCAAATTCTCGATTTCTCGACAACTTGCCCTCAGTTGGAACTCTAAGCCAGCTGATTCGTCGTAAAGTGCACTGTTGGGTAATATATGAAAAAAAAAATTTTAATTGTAATTAATCAATGTTTAATCTACTAATACTAAAAACTAGTTTAATCTAAAAAAACAATTTAAAGTAGGTATTGCATAAAGAGATTATAAAGCTTCACTGCTCTTGAGCAATATAAGTAATATTTTTTAATTTTGCCTTGCTTTCGAACACTTCAAAGGGACTTCAAGCAACATAAAAGGCCTCCTCTCAGTAAAGGACTTCAAGCACCTTAAAAGGATTTCCAGCACTTTGAAAGGACTAAGTATTTTAAAAGTTTTGGAAACCCTTTTTTAATTACAATTAACAAAGCAACTTTACAATTATTTATTATTTAATAAAGGGCTTAAAATACTGTGCTTCTAGTGCTCTGCCCAGCTATACCTTGTACTTGTAGGTACCTAGAAATTTTATTCTTACAGAAGTCAGAAAATTCAGTATAAGCAATTAAGAAAACTATGTTAATGCTATTTATCAGTCCATTGTCAATTAATTTATGTTGAACAATTAAATAAGCATTTTTAGTTGTTTTATATTTTTATTAGGTAACATTATTTAACACATGTATTAACATGTGAGTTATTTTTTTATTGTACAGATCGTCACGAAAGTACTGCCTCGGTTAATACTTAAGCGTCTAACATAGACTTCTTTAAATTTGGGTACAAGGATGTAAAGATTCGATGTAAAAAAAATAATAACCATATAAGTACCTATAGGTAATTGAAAATAATTTTTTTAAAATACTTTTGCTTTTTTTTTGTGAATTATCTTGGGTATACCTACATACAAACAAAACTACTGAATTATATTTGTGAAAACGTGTGAATATTTGTAGGCACATATTTAACAGATAGATACATAACAGATAATGCAAATACCTTGAAGCAAAAGTTAAGTAAAAAAATATGTTATCTAATAGATATGTTTCGCAAGACATATGTACCTACGTATCTATTTGTGCCTATGTAATCTGTCCCACATGAAACACTAATAACAGATAAAAGGTAAATTAACAACAACGAACAGATTACACGTTTCCTTGTTGCAGATCTGATTACGGAAATATAAAGCGAAGAAAGCGAATTGCTAAATGGCATGATGATAATAAGTCTCTCTCAATATTATTATCTACAATACTTTCCCAGTTGTCATTAAATAGGTACAAACTACAAAGGTAGTAAATGTTACGTTTTAATTGCTTCTTAAAAAGCTTGTAGTTTCCTTCGAGACAAGATGAAAAAATGAAAGGTGCACAGTCTCGATCTAATTGTTTTTTAATTGACAACTGACGACACAAACATTGATGAAAATTTACATGGGAGATATTTATTACATACCAAAAACAAAAACAACAAAAAAGAGAATTAGTTAAAGCCTATTATTATGTATTAAAAAAGTATTTATGTAGTTTTATATTGGTACTGTATTAGTTTTAAAAAATTCCAAACTACTATTCCAAAAAGTTTAAGAAAATTATAAATAAATTATAGTAGATGGTAATGCTTTAGCAAACATTGTATTATGTATATTAATGAGATATAAAATACTTTCAAAAATTGTTTTCATACACGACATATCGAAAATTAAATTTCGTAACCTTCAGGCTCGTTTTTCTTTTCCTTTTTTTTTTATTTTGAAATCTCCAAGTGTGACCTATTAGTAGAGTATTAGCATTGCTGTTGCATCACGAATAACATATATTTGTATCTTTTTGCTGCATGGGGCATTCCAAAACGTGTCATCACGTTTATCATAAAACCGAACGTGTTCTTATTGTTCTTAATTCATTGAGAAACCTAATACATACATACAGATATATAAAAGTCTACGAATTTCGCAAGTCTGTAACCAAAAGAAAATACTTTTCGCCTATAGATAACCGTCTATCCATTTAGGACTGATTTCAATATTTGACGCACCAAAAACGTATCTATATTAGGTTACAACACCATGAATTTCCAAAATCGTAATCAATTATTACTTATTATTATTCAATGATTGCAACTAAGTAAAAGAGACCGTAAACTTGACCCAAAAACATTAATTGTAATACATAATTATCTTTTTTATGTAATATGAGAAGATGCTTTTCTTTCTTTCTTAATTTGCCCTAAAGACAGGGCCGGATTGAACATTCATGGGCACAAATAAAGTAGGTTCTCGATTTTACAGTAAGTAAATTTGGCGATTTAAAAAACTGCTCTTAAAAGTTTGTCGTAATAATAGTAAACATAATTTTGTGGGAGCTCTTTTTTGTTAGGGCCCTGATTTTACGCCCTAAGTGCCCTTAAGTAATAAATCAGACCCGGTCTAGAAAATTTCTTGTCTTCAGTATGCAAAATATTGCTTTATTGTGAACTTGCAATAAAAATGGTACCATAATATATTTATCAAAAAATTCCAACAATAATAACAACTATTATAAACAGTGTTACCATCATGTTTATGTCTTGAAACTCAATGAAAGCGAAATCGCCTTTACGTAACCCAGTGCCCTTTTTACCTTTACTTTAACATCAGCAGCGTGAGTCAAGTCAAAGTTACATAACGGGAAACGACGAGAGGCAACGTCCCCTGTTGTTTTCGTTTCTTTTTCTTTAATTAATTATTACACAATCACGTCATGAAATTGATTGAACGAGTCGGAAGAACTAAAGAGACTTAATAACCTCGTGAAGCGACCGAATATATTTTTTTTTCAACAGGTGAGCCATTCCGTAATTGGAAACTTAAAATTAATAGGCGTACTGTGGGATGATTGGACAGTGCTATGTTATAATATGTAATAATACACACCGTCCCACAATAGCCAGAATAAAGGATAACAATTTCTGGAAATTATTTAAAATATTCAATTTATTGATGACGCAGAAAATTTAGTTAGAGACTGTCTCTAACTGAGGATGTGTGAACGCTTTTTAGTTTTCTAAACGTTTTGTGGATTTTGAGTGTCTGTTTGTTTTATTCTATTAGAAAATTAAAATAAATACTACATTAAAATTTTTTTAAAAAAATCTGACATCTGAATATTTCCTTTAAGGACTGTAAATTTTAGAAATAAAATGAGAGGATTTATAAAATTTAATATATTTTTGGCTAAAAATGGGAAACTGTAGTTTAAATTTTCTTAATTTTATTAAAACAAACATAAGTTGTTATCTGTCTTAAAATTAAGATCAATATTCGGGACACCCTGTATATAGAAATATAAATGCATGGTAATACAATAATGAGATGCTGTGAGGGCATCAACCAGTAACAGCTTATTACTTTCGACCTGTTGACCTCATTTTTTTAAAGAACAATAACTACTAATAATTTTTTTGTTATAAACCTTTTTTTATTTTTATAAAAAGTAAAAATACTCCCACATTTAAAATTTTGCTACTTTATAACATAATCGGTATTTTTATATTACGTATAAGAAGTTGGTGGTGTTCCGCAGGGGTCAATATCACGACCGTTTCTTTTTAAAATTTATTATACGCCACGTCTGCACCGAATTTGTCCGTTACGATGGCTGTTAAAACTTTATTAAAGACGCAATAATATTTTATATTACTTTGAACTTTTCTTAAGAGTGTCATTATCCTTTATAAAGAACCATTAAATTTTAAAGCGGCAGCCTAGGTAGGTATTTTTAATTTTAAAACTACAATAAAGAGCTAGTCGAAAGTTTTCTTAACTTAACATCACTTCCGACACGACTTAACTTATTTTGCCACGGGAATTTAAGAACAAAAAGAGTTAACTTAACGTTTCAGAATGGAGTGTATTCATTTTTAGGTACACCGCAAATTGCAATTTTCTATAGGAAATTATTTTAAGAGTATATGTATGTACCTAAATTGAGTTGCGTTAAATTCCTAAGAAAAACATTATTTCAAACAAAACTTGAAGGGCTTGAGGACGATTTTAAAAAAGATACAAAAAAAATAGCCCTGTTACAAAAAAATTGGGCTATAATTTTCCTCAGGTAAAAACCATAACGTACAATACTGAAGGTAAAAATAAATGTATTGTTGGCTTTTAACATTTCTATATTATGTAATATCTTAAAAGTCAATAAATATGCAAAGTTACTTAAGAGGGAACCCCTTCTCTTTGAACACTCTCGCGCGTCAACCATATCAGTACTTTAAGACCTTACATGCTACCAGTTTTATTAGAGCATCGAAAAAGACCACGATCAGACTTATGAAAGTTCATTAACAATACATTTCAAATGCAAATCATCGAGCAGAGCTAGCACACTTTTTTTATTATGAAGTTACACAGTGAAAACTTAAGTTTTTAAAACAATAATGTTGCCTTATTAAAAACAAGAAAAAAAATAAAATGTAGTGTAGTGACTCGTAGTGACCAAAAGGATTTTAGAATGAACTTCGTGAATTTATTGGAATTTCAGGTACAAAATATATTTCCATACCGCAATAAATAATTAAACCATTAGTTTTAGATTTCATTGTTATTTCTGTAATAAGTAATTGTTCTTTTGTAATTTTAATTATTGCAAAAGTACTTTGTGTTACATTTTAATTTAATAGTGTTCTATTTAAAAACTTTTTGACCGTTACATTTTAGTTCACTTTAAATATTTTTCCTAATAATATAATTATTTGAACAATTATTACTGGTTAAATACAAATAGATCAGTAAGTATAATTTCTAGTATCAGTAAGTTAAAATAATAACAGTACCTATAGTATCATTAATATAGTATGAATGATTTTTATCAATAAATATATCAGTCCCATTAATTAATAGATTTTTTAAATAAGCAAAAATTGATTTTCCTTAAATAGTTAAGGAAAGTAGACCGTGTTGAGACCATCTATGTATTTATGTAAATTAATAACGTTAGTTCAAGTAAAAAAATAAAACATTGCAATAATGAGTCGTTCTAGAATGACTAAAGAGTTACAAAATGTAATTTGCAAGAACGCCACTCCACTCCATTGGAATGACATGGTCATCCTCATGACTAAAAACCTTGCATCTTCCCATTACATATATAAACCAAGAACTCCAATTTAATGTTCAGTGTTTATAATTGTTTATTATTTTAAAATATAATTATAATCTTTAAAGTTTCTAATTTTTTTCGAGCTGTCACGAAACAATTAAAACTTTAAGATCCAATTATTATGCAATATAATTTCATTATTTTTCAAATTTGACCCTTTCAAATTTCTAGAAACTAATTTTTAATTTTTACGATATCTAATCAAATATGTATTTGTATATCCTTTCCAAGGTAATAATAAGGGAAAAAAGCACCGTGCATAAGCTATAAGTACCTACATACAAAAGATGTGGGTTGTTTTATAAACATACCTTTCTACATACATTAATAAGGATCTTTTTTACTTAACATGCATGACCGATTAGACTAGGAGATTTAATTGCCTCGATTTCTGAAATATTTCTACAACAACAATATTAAATAAAGGAACATAGACTGCAGCTTTCCAATTTTTTACTAGCACAAAAATACTCAATCTCGATCTATTAATTTTGACTAAGTATGTTGCAAAAAATAATTAAATGTAGTGGATGATTTCAGGGTTGGGGACAGAGGAAGACCGTGAATATAGGGGGCCCTTGGCTAATACTGCTCGGGGGCGTAACTACTTAATCAAACTAATTTTGCAAAAAAACTGTTTTCTTAAATGTTGTATAGATATAGAACAAAATGGGAAAATTTTATATGGAGACAATAGTATTTTGCTAAGATTATGATTGAAATTTTTAAATTTTAGGTCATTTTTTACTTCATAAATTCCCAATATTGTCTTTTGTCCTCAATGGGGCCCAAAAAGCCTTTACATAGATCCGCCTCTGCTTTGGTAGGTTTTTATTAAATGTTTCTGTATGTTTTTAGGTTTTGTATACATTTTGCTCCTATTTACAACTAGCCAGTATGGTAACTGGTGCCATTTTACCACCCCCATGGGCAAATCCAAATATAAATCCTTGTGCCTCTAAGCCAAGGGGTTGGCAACTGTTATTTTGGCCACCGGATGGCCAATGTTATAAAATATTTCAGGTATACAAATAATGTGTCTTTTTCAAAAAAATTAGCAATACATTAAAACATAAACGAAAGCTCTCTTAGAATATGTGGAGAGTTTTCCATAATATTGTCCAAGATTATCATCAACATATCAGAATCCAAAATTATCATCCTCATATTTTATTAACAGAGAACCAATACGAGAAAAAAAAAACAACCTTTTGAGGATCAAAATCAAGCCTTGTAAGGATTAGAAATTTTTTTATTACTGGAAAATCACCATCTAGCGTTTCGTCTTTTGATGTAAGACTTTTCAATGGTACCTACTTAGTAATTGAAATGATTTAATTGCAGATCTGAAAAATCTTACATTAATTAAAGAGCGAAACCTTAGATGATGGCGTTTCAGTAATAAAGCAAGCCTTTATTTTGATCCTGTATGGAATTAATAATTATTGAAAACATAATTCTCTTTTGATTTGTACAAATTAACAATTTTAATTATTTTTTGTATTACCTAAGTCCAAAAAACATTTTTTTTGTAACTTACCCTGTTATCAAAATTCATTTTTGGCAATCAAAACACCCTTTATCACTAAACAAAATTATTTCTACCGGAAAACGTATTAAAACTATTCCATTACTAACAAATATAACGATATCAAACTAAAACAACAAGCTCGGTCACTATACGTTACGAATTTACCTCTCGTACGTATATTTGTATCTATTTTGATGACCAACATAATACACAGTTTAACGTGCTCTGACCTTCACCTCTAAAATGTTGCTATTTATACCATTATAACCTGTTTTATTTGAACTAGGTAACAAAACGATTTCAGAATAAGATTAAAACTTAAAAGTAATTCTTTGTTAAAACATATTTATCAAAAAAGGGAATATTTAAATCATTTTTAACTTCCTATAATTAATAAACTCTAATTAGTTCGGTACATTGAATTTATATTCATATTAGTATGTCTCCTACATATATAATTAATAGAATAATTATATATTTTAACTTTCTCCTTTTATCACCTATCTAACACGGTTTTATAAGATCCGTATTTCTATTTTAGAAAAAAAAACTTCCTTACTTATATATATATTTCCTGTAGTTTTGTACGTATATATATGTATTTTTATTTGCCCTAAGAAATGGCAATTGGTATTTTTACTTTATTTGCACTTTTCCTTTTACGAAACTGTACCTACGTTTTAATTTTATTAATATATTCTACTAATAAACGAACAAATATTAATGATTGTGAGCATGATTCCAAAAGTACTTAATTAAAAAAAAAGTACCTAATTGTTTGACTTAGTTCAATAAGTTTCTTTTTACATTTTATTGCACTTTTAGATGGGTTATCCATGCCCAGAAACCATGGAACTTAGTCCGGTAACATTTGGACAAAATTACACTGCTGAGTGTAGATGTCCACCTAAAACCGCCCTACATGAAGACGAAAATCGATGTTACCAAATTTTTACCAAAGGACCATGCCCAAAGGGCTATTTTTTCGGACCGAATGAAGAACGCTCTAATAAAACCACGTAAGTGCATAGAAACATTCAATACATTAAAAAAAATAATACTTAAACCTTTTGAATTATCAGTAAACTACACTTGGGTTCCTGTCTAAAAATAATGGAATGTCCTGGTACAAATGAAATTTATTATCCGAGGACAAATCGTTGTTACAACGCCTTGACAAGAGGACCATGTCCGAAAGGTCTTCTGATAACCGCTTCAGATGAAGAAATTGGTAAATGTGACTGTTCTAATAAAGGGCACACTAAACAAAATTATTACACGCAAACCAAAAGCTGTTACGAACATTTCACCAAAGGACCTTGCAGGGAAAGGGGAACGATATTTCTTCCAGAAAAGGAATGTGGGTGTAACGACCTTCTACCTCACTTTGATAAAAATACAGAAATGTGTTATGAAATAGGAACTGCAGGACCTTGTCAACCTGGAGAACATTTCCTAATCGAACCTAAAGAATACAACGCACGGTGTCAGTGCAAAGCTGGTTATGTACGATATGAACCCAATTCGAAATGCTACCGACCCTACACCCAAGGACCCTGTCCTGCAGGTCACATCCTTCTCAATTCAACCACCTGCATAGTACAACCCTGCAGTCGAGGTCATTTATATTTTCCAAACGAAGGGAAATGCTTCAGGATAGGCATGAAAGGTCCTTGTGCGCCTGGAAAACTTGTCACCTTCGACTTTGACACAAAACCTTCACTAGAGGGTGTGTCTTACCGAGGAAAGTGCCATTGTAACGCGCGGACTTCTTGTGAAAAAAGTGAAAAGCAAAAGTGTGCCGGTAACAAGAACAATGTGTACTATGAGGGACGGTGTTATGAATTGTACAAGAAGGGACCTTGTCCCGAAGGTGCGTGGATGGCAATTAAGAGACAAAAAAGGGACCAAATTTGGGACGAAGGGAGTTATTCGGAGGGAATTTGTGAGTGTATACCCGGTTTTAAAACGATCTCCGGGAAGAATAAAGAGTTAATTGAATGCGTCTCTCCGACTGAAATGTTAGCCATTTACTTAAATGACCAGTATTCATTAGCAGCCGATTTAAATTATAATAAAAACACGTGAAAAGGACGGTGTTTCTAGTGAACTAAAAACTATTATAATATCTATTTATTGAAAGCTAAACCCTGTAAGAATTTTTCATTCGTTGTTAACATGTTTAAATTAACAATTTCAAAAAAATAAAAGAAAAAAAAGATTACTTACCTCATTTTCTTTTGTAGTTCAGCGTATCTTCCTTCCATACACATCAGCTTTTCAGTTTTGATACACAGTTCTTCTTCTAACATTGAACAACGTTCAGTTTTAGCGTCCAATTTCATCTGAAAAATAAAAGAACAAATTTAGTCAAAAAGGGTAAGCTTTTAAAAATGAAAGCATTTAGATTAACACTAATTAATTCTTCAAAAATCGTTTTAATTTATAACTAAATTAGAACAATTATATTCAAATACATACCAACAATTCATCTTTTTCCCTGTCTACCATCTCCATGCTGCCTCTTGTCGAATTTATTTCACCCCTTAGGGATGCCAGTTCTTCAGTTAATCTCCGGTTATTATTCTCTATAGACTTTTGTTTCTCACTTGCTTCAGAAAGTTGGGACTGCAGTTCCACAATTGTATCCTGTGCTTCAGCTGCAGCTCTGTCAGCTTCATCATGAAGAGCCCTGAAAATAACAATAATAAAAAATAAAAACTAAGTTTTAAATTATTTTCGTATATGTTGGAAAAATAAGCAACACGCAAATACTGAAATTAACAATAATCAAAAATAAAAGGGAAATTATAAATAATTTTCATATAAAGATATGCAGCACACAATACATAAGTGTGTAAAAAGAGTAAAGCAGTATAGTTTTAATTTTATTTTTTCTGAACCAGCATTTGAAATTTAAAAATGAATAAATAACTTACTTTACTTGATTGTACAAGCTTTTATTCTGGTTTGCTTCAGCTCGGGCATTTTGTAATTCTTCAGTAAGTTGCTGAACTTGTTGCTCAAGAGAGTTGATGGTGTTCCTTTTTGTTCCTTCACTGGTCAACATCTCCCTCTGCTCATCTTCCAACTTCTTTATCGTTTCCATTGCCATCTGAAGTTCACATTGAAGATTGTATTCCATTTCGTTGCACTTTTCATTGGTTTCCTATAATAAAAAATAAAGCGTACACATGTAGTTTAATTTTCAATGGACCGAAATATTCATACCCTTAAGCAACGTTCCAAACCGATTTTTTCTTCGCCTAATTTTCTTAATTCACCCTCAAGCATTTCTTTTTCCCTCTCCACTTTTCTTAGTGTAGACTAAACAATAATAAAAATTAACAAAAAGCGTTCATTAAACACAATTATTATTGATAATTTACCTTAGTAGAGAAAGTCTCAAACTCAGACTCTGATCTTTGTTTCACCGATTGCATCTTTTGCTTACAAAGCTCGTTTTCTTCTTTCAGAGTTGCTATCTCGGCTTCTTTCTGTTCCAGTTGTTTCTTCAACTTTTCATATTCTTCATTTGAGCATTGAACTGGTTCTTGAAGATACTGTTCCGCAGAACTACGTTTTTCTTGGGACTGGCGTTGCTCTCGCGATGATCGACGAGACTCTTGAGAAAGCTGAGATCGGGTTTCTTGAGAACGACGACAACGCTGCTCTTGAATTGGTGGGCATTGTTGCTACAGATGAAATAAATAAAAATAAATTTTAGAAACTCTATTATCTTTTTAATTAATCAGTTTAATGTTAGTTACCGTTGATTCAGCAGCGGGTTGAGAATATTTGGTGCTGCCTCTACTTGCGCCTTCTGCTTCAGAGAGTTTTCGTTTTTGAGTCGCCGACAGTTGGGACAAACGATCTATTTCCGTATTTAAGTCTTGTTCTGAAACAACATCACTTTTATAGGGAAGGTAGCAAAACTGTAATTTGCTTGTTCCTCTAAAGCTACTTTGTTTCATCTTTAACGTTAGTTTATTTTTACTTTTATAATTTAGTACCAAATAGTTTACGTTTATATAAAAAATATAAAATTTTGCTATACCAAAAATGATAAATGTAACGTCATTTTTGACGCTTATTAACCTAGTTTATGCGATTATGTTCTAATTTCTAGCCTTTTGTCTGTATCATTTTCTAACAATAGTTTTCATTCATTTTTATAGGTAAGTACTACTACTACTACTAACCCATTTTTCCATATTCGTGTATCTGAACAGACAAGCGATGTTTTTCCTCCAATGCATTCTCCAAAGCACTCTGTAGTTGTACTTTCTCATTTTTGAGACACTCCATTTCTGCTCTAAGTTGATCTTTCTCGCACTTCAACTCGGCAAGCTCCCTCTCAAAACGTTGGTTCTGCACCGTTATTTCGTGCATTTTGGCTTGTAGTCTAAAATAGAGCAAAATCCACCGTAAAAATTAATTAGAACTAATACTAATATTTCAGTAATTATACCTATTTATTTTTTCAACGCTATTTCTAACAGTAGAATTACATTCCGCCTCAACTGAAAGGGCCATTTGATCAATATCTCCGAGTTCCTTTTCAAGTTGTTTATTTTTATCTACCAAACATAGGGCTCTTTTCATTGCTTCATGTTGTTTTATAACAGATTCTACAAATTTAAATATTAAATTTCTGCTAGCTACTGTATAATAACAATTATTTAAATAATTTACCTCTTAAATGTTCTTCTAAATCCATTTTTTCTTTTTTCAATTGGTAAAGCTCCTCCTGTAGTTTTTCTAATTTTTCTTCGGCATCTTTATAACAACAGTCTTTAACAAGAGCATCAACAGGACGACCTCCTTCTAACATACACTGAAGCCTTTCAATCTCCTTTTCTCTGCATCTTACCTGTTATGTAATATATATTTGATTTATATCAACAGGGCAGCCCTCTTACATGAAATAATACCAATCAATTATTTTAAACTATAAAAATGAAGTACCTGTTGTTTATAACATTTGATCATTTCTGTATACTCCAATCTCTCTTCTTTTAAAAAGTTAATTTCTTCTAGTAAGTTATGAATTCTTTGATCACACATGTCTAAAGTTTTGTTAAATTGTATTTTGCATCGGGGTTTCCTAACGTCTAAATCTGAAGTCGTCTTACTTCTTAGTGCTGGTTTAACACCTGAAGCAGCTACAATAAGAAATTGTAGCCAAAAATAGACACATTTATTGAAATTATATACCTGTTCGTGAACGTCTTCTATGTAATTCACCTTCTAAATCAGAACAGTGCTGTTTAAGCTTCTCACAAGAATTTTCAAGTTTAGTCTTTTCTTTCTCTAACTTGGAAATTTCTTTTTTGAAAACTAAAATGAAAATAACAAATAATAAAAATGATTTGCTAATGTTCAGTAGGCATATACTATAACACCTCTTATATTTTTATCATTGTCTTCTTTGCAGTGGAGTAAAGCTAGATGTAAATCATTGCATTCTTTAACCAATTTTGCATTATCACACTTGTAAGGTTCAGCTCCTAATTGTAATAGATCTCGTTCCTGAAAAAAAAATAAACAACTTTCTTTTGCTACTTCACGTTACTGTTTCTTTTATAAATGTTTATTTGGGTTTGTTCTGACACTTCAATTAATTTTTGGTTAACATATCAAAAAACTATGCCTACTATAAATGTATTTATTAAAAGAAATATTTTACCTCTATTGCCCTTTTTGCTATAGTCACATACTTTTGTAAACTTTCGGTTGTTTGAATCAAGTCATGCAGTAATTTCTCTATTAAAGGAACAGCTTCAGGAACTAATGGTTGATTGTACCCTAAATCGTTTAAGTGTTTACGAAGTTTTTTACATTTTGATTCCATGGTTTAGGAACTTTTTATCACTCATATAATAAAGATTAAAATTAAGTACAAACTATTAAAAAATTAATTTTATTTTTTGTCACAATTAATTGTATATGTTGGACTATTATAATTAAACTTAACTTTCCACATAATTATATTTAGGAACTTATTTTTTGTAGATAAAAAATAAGAAATTGCCCGATTTTAAAACAAATTAAGCCTTTTTAGGTTAATTTAGAATACAAACAACAAATATTTGAATTTTAGTACCTAATGTATATGCAACCCATTTAACAGAGGTGAAATGTTAAGTATACTTTAAGACAAAAATGTTAATTTAATAAATTATTCTACACTATTTAATAAAACTAATTTTTTTTGTTGATGCAGAATATTGTATTATTTTTAAAAACAAAATAATAATGGAAAAGGTTGAGGACTAAAAACAAGTTCTTCAAGTTTCTGTTCTTCTCAAGAAAAATAATTTTAAAATCAGTTTCTAAACATATTCCGCAATGTTTATTTTATTTATATTTTAAGCATGTTAGAAGCCTCTCAGTTTGCACATTTATTATCCCCTAGTAACATAAAAGCAGCATCCCTTTCTTCTTCCAACTCTTTTCTACTTACATCCATCATTTTCCTTATTTCGTCCTTTATGGGAAGTCCTTGAACAATAGACCAGTTCTTGTCTTTAACTTCCACCGGAAATGAAAATACCAAATCTTTTGGCACACAATATGACCCATCACTCATGACACCCATGGACACAAACTTTCCACCCTCAGTCCCTCTGAACCAGTTATACATTTGATCAGCAGCAGCTTTAGCTGTAGACATTGCAGCCGTTTCCCCTTTAGTTTCCAAAATTGTATTTGTTCTTTCCTGAATCGTTTTAACAAATTCATTCATTACCCATGTTTGATCTTTTATAACGTCTTCGGCGGGATTTGAATTAATTTTAGCTTGAGTTACGTCAGGAACTTGAGTGGATGAATGATTTCCCCAAACTATAACGTTATTAATTTGGCTAATGGGCGCATTTGCTTTACATGCTACTTGTACCACAGCTCTGTTCTGGTCCAGTCTGTTCAAGGAAGAGAAATTCTCTTTTGGAATAGAAGGAGCATATTTTGAACAAATGAGTGCGTTGGTATTAACAGGATCTCCTACTATGAGAACTTTTACATCCTTTTTTGCGTTTTTATCAAGTGCTTCCGCTTGAGTTTTAAATATGGGTGCATTTTCTGACAGAAGATCTTTTACATCCATTCCTAGAGTCAAAGTCTTGGCCCCCACGAGGAAAGCTGCAGATACATCCTTGCAAGCATCTTCGATTTCGTCGGTACAAAACACACATTGTACTAATGGGTAAGCACAATCAAGAAACTCCAATACTAAACTTTGAAGTTGCTGCCTTTTGTCGGGTATATCAAAAAGGTGGATCATTAATGTTTGCTCAGAACCAAATGCGTCCCCTTTTGCTATCATGGGCAGGAGATTGTTGGATATACGTCCAGTTGCTCCCGTTAGTAACACTCTAATAGGCTCCGATGGGGGTAATGATACTGACTATGAGGAAAGATAATTTTGTTTTATTGTTTTACAATTAGTTCAAATGTATTGATTGAAATTTTGAGGGTACTTATTTAAAATAGTAGGACCATAAAAAATTATTAGAAGTTTGTTTTACCGGCGTTTTAGAACTTCTTCGTTCCTCGGTCGATTTAGGTTGCTTGGGTTGTCCAATGAGGTCTCTAGGTTGTATTGGCTTGCCGATAGGTTCTCTAGATTGTATTGGTTTTTCTATGGACTCTACTGGTTTTTCTAAAGATTCTTTAGGTTGTATGGATTCTTTAGCTTGTACTGGTTTTCCGATTAGTTCTCTAGGTTGTACAGGTGGCTTATTGAAGGGTTCCTTTAGCTGTTTAGTTTTCTGTATAGGTTCTTCTTGTTTTTTAGGTTCCAAAGTGGTTAGATTGTTTGCTGAAGAATCATTGTTATTTTCATATAGTGCT
Source organism: Agrilus mali (assembly GCA_029378335.1). Classification (NCBI taxonomy): domain Eukaryota; kingdom Metazoa; phylum Arthropoda; class Insecta; order Coleoptera; family Buprestidae; genus Agrilus; species Agrilus mali. The sequence goes on along the minus strand of CM055657.1, from coordinate 2,257,170 downwards.
CGTCTTTGACTAACAGATAATCGAACCAATCGATCAATTTCCATTTTATAATCCAGTTCTAAAATTTTATTTTATAAGAGTTTTTAATGTATACTTAATTAGAGAAACTTTTTAAATTAACCACATGTTTCCAATTCTTTTATTCTTTTACATAATTGAGATTTCTCATCGAGTGCAGTTTCTAATGCACTCTGCAAATTTGACTTTGTATCCTGAAAACACTTCAATTTATTTAGTAATTCTTCCTTTTCACACCGTAGATCAGCTGTTTCCAATTTAAGATATTCACTTTGCATTGCAATTTCGTGGGCCCTTGCTTGCAATCTAAAAGTTAAAAATAGTTTAGCGATACTATTTCCGGTTACCATTTTTTGTAACTGGTAAAGTTATTTTGATGAAATACAATTAAAACGTATAAATTTTATGAATATGTGGTATAAATCATAACTTCCACCTGTTAATTTTTTCAACACTGTTCTTTATCGCATTATTGCATTCTGCTTTGACCAAAAGGGCCATTTCATTAATGTCGGACAACTCCCTTTCAAGTTGTTTGTTTTTCTTTGCTAGACATAGGGCCTTCTTTTTAGCTTCATGTTGTTGACATATTGTTTCTAAAATAGATTGTACTAAGTTAAGTATAATTAGATATTCTTTATAAAACTAAATAAGACTTTAATCTTGACCCTATTTTATCTACCTTTTAGAACTTGTTCCACATCCAGTTTTTCTTTTTTTAATCTAAAATATTTTTCTTCCAATCTATCCAAACATTTCTCGACTTCGTTTATTCTACATACAAGCTAAAAACTTTCATTACAATGAATCCTAATCACATTTTATTAAATATCAATTAAATGTTTATTAAAATGTACCTGACGTTTTGTGAGACATTCGGCCATTTCTTCAACAACAAACCACTCACAGTTTTTTTACAAACATCTTATAAAATCGTAAGCATAGATTGACCCTCCCCCAAAAAGATTGTCCCTCATCCTTTCCCCTTTTTACTTAATAATATAAAATTTTTGAGTTTATTACTACTGTCAACAATTTTTGGTTAACAGTTCAAAAAAAGCTACTGAGATTTTGCAATCAAAACTTTTATTTAATTCCAAAAGTTAATTAGCATTTATACCGGCGCCTATTATAAAATTTCGTGAAAAAAAACATCTGAATTACCCCAAATGAATATCTTCAGGAAATTAATCGTTTGTGCTTATCATTTTTGATCATAAAGAGACGTAGTTTGAAGCTTCCTCTTTTTGTTTCATTAACTCCTCAGCTGACTCAATCATCAACTGTTTATGGCAATCACTAACAGTTAATTGTTGTACAACGCAATACTTTCCACCCCGAGAGGCAACAGGATATGAAAAAATTATATTAGGTGGAGCCTCATAACGTCCCTTTTTGCCACTACTCACAGCCATCGAGATGAACCTTCCAGGTTCAGTTCCCTTAAATAAATAACGAAGATGATCGGAGACAGCTTTAGCCACTGGAAAAACCGAATTAATCTGTCTGTATTTAACCACTTTCTGTTCCCTGTTACAAACATTTATGATGAAGTCATTTTCGAGCCATTCTTTTGATACTCTATCAGCTACAGGAGTGTTTAGTTGCGAATTCTTTTGATTTATGACTGCATTGGAAGCATCGGGGACAATGTTGGCTCCTTGATTGCCCCATACGATTATATTGTACACCTCATCAGGGCGGACTCCAACTTTTCTAGCAATTTGGGCTTGTGCTCTTAAGTGCTCAAGCATGATAACTGCGGTGAAATTCTCTTTGGGAATGGCTGGAGCAGAAGCAGAACAAATTATGGTACTTATATTAACAGGTCTGCAATAAACAATAACTTTAACGTCTTTGTCTGCATACTCTTGGAGAGATTGAGCATCTTCCTTTAAGATTGGAGCGTTGGTTTTTATTAAATTAGTTAGATCATCGGTACCGTCGTCGGGTGCTTCCCCTAATAAGGCTATAGTAACATCTTTGAAAGCTTCTGTTCTATTCGTTGATACAATTAGATCGACGAGTAGCGGATAAACGCAGTCTATCAGTTCCATTTGAAGTCCTTGCAAAGCCTTTTCTGAGCTATCAAAAAGATGTAATATGATTGGTTGATCTTCGCCAAATGTTTCTCCGCTACATAATAGAGGAGCAAGAGAATATCCAATCCTACTTGCAGCTTGTGTTACCAAAATTTTTAATGGTTTCTATAATTAAAAAGAAATTAAAATAATGAAAAAGATTGCAATTGACAAATAAGTGTTTAAAAAAATTACTTAAAAAAAAGAACATTAAACAGCAACATTTATTTATTGATAATTTAAAATGATTACAAATAAACGAAATGGTGGTCAAAAATAATAGTACAGACATAATAAAGTACTATGGTATGTATAATTAAAAATAAATGCGATTAATATAAGAAAATAGATCTGATAAACCAAAAGCTTTAAAGAAGTTAAATCAGAAACGCTTTCTCTACAACATTGCTGTTATGTACTAAAAGCGATGCACTAATATACAGCCAGAAAAACCAGGCTCATTTTACAGCTGAACAATTGTGAAGAATTTCAGTTAGTTGAAGATAATTTACAAAATAATATCTGTAATTTGTATTAAATTCGATCTAAGGTCAATTTTTCCATATAACTGAATTTATTCAAAAAACTGAAATTCAAATCCAACTTAACTTGTTTAAAGCTTTGTTAGGAGTCACGAGCCAATAACGGCAAACGCTTCAGATTTCTCTTCTTCCAATTCCTTTCCAGTAGCAGTCAGTAACTGTTGGTAAAAATCACTAACTGGAAGTCCCTGAATGATTGACCATTTTCCGTTTTTGATCTCTACAGGAAATGAGAATACTACATCCTTAGGTGCTCCATAACTTCCATCACTGATAACGCCCATTGATACATACTTTCCTGGTTCAGTTCCTCTGAACCAGTCCCTCATGTGATCTGCTGCAGCTTTTGCAGCAGACATAGCAGAAGACATTTTTCTTGCTGCAATTACTGCAGCACCTCGTTTTTGAACTATTTCAAGAAATTCAGAAGACAACCATGCCTCATTCTTTACTGCATCAGCTGCCGAAATAGCTGTGTTTGGTCCTGTGATAACTTTTGCATGAGAAGCATCAGGAACTTGAGTTGAAGAGTGATTTCCCCAAATAAAAACATTGAAAACTTGATTAACTGGTACACCAGCTTTGGCAGCAATTTGTGCTTGTGCCCTGTTCTGGTCCAATCTGGTCATAGCAGTGAAATTTTCTCTTGGAATTGAAGGAGCGTATTTTGAGCAAACAAGAGCATTGGTATTTGCAGGATTTCCAACTACCAATACTTTAACATCTTTTTTAGCATATTCATTAAGTGCTTCACCTTGGACTTTGAAAATCTTTACATTAGCAGACAATAAATCTTTTCTCTCCATACCCTGTTTGCGGGGCATGGCTCCTACAAGGAAGGCTGCAGAAACATTTTTGAATGCTTCTGCCGGGTCAGCAGTTGGTACTACACCACGTAATAAGGGAAGTGCACAGTCAGCAAGTTCCATTACAACACCTTGTAGGACCTCCATCATGGGTGGTATATCCAATAAATGCAAAATAAGGGCTTGATCAGGACCAAACACATCTCCTTTTGCTATCATATAAAGGAGAGAATAAGCAATTTGACCAGCTGCACCAGTTACCACAACTCGTATTGGTTCAGACTAAAACAAATAAAAGTGATTATATAATTACATTATAATTAAAATGAAAAACAGAGCTATTCATTTAGTTATAGTTTTATAATAGGTTAAAAATATATCACATGAATATATATCTATATATATATAATATACATTTTATGTAATTATTATTAAAATATGTAGGAATTTTGGCAACAAATAAATAAATATATAAATATTTTATAAAGACCCCCTACACACCCACAATATTTTAATAACAGTTTATTGAAAAACTACTCACCATTTTGTATTTTTAAAGAAATTTTGTAAATGTGCCGCAGTAGACTTTACTTCCAAGCGAATATCACAAACAATATGACCTTATCTTATGACCGGATGATTTTTTGTCCTAGCGACACTAACGTCAGAAACAAACTGTTCGAGCTAGTTCGGGCGGTTAAACTTTGAAATATCTGTATATTATCAAAATGTATAATAATCGCCTACAAAATGATGAAAACCTTTATGTTATTTAAATGTATCCTTGTGTGCGCTCAAGGTAGTTCAAGTTTATCAGCTTGACAAATAGCAATAAATTGCTTATATAACACTGTATACAAGGGTAAATTAAAAAAAAATTGGCAATGATTATTTATTAAACAATTTAAAATTATTTTAACACCTACGGCTCATTATTTTTTGATTTTCAACAGTGTATCTGAATTTGTGATATTTGTAAAAAAAACAAGATGGCGGAGAAACATCATCAAATTAACAAATTAATTGTATTTTACCCTAATTTTAAATAAATATCATCTTGCGATTGTGTATTATATAAATATATATTAACGAGTTAAGTATTTAAGTATTTTTTAAATGATTTTAACAGTTATTAATAGATAAAACTGAATTATTAGTGTGTCCGCCATCTTGAATAGATACGTTTTTTTTGTTTTTCCCCTTTATTTTTTACAATACAGTTGTTTTACTTTAAGTATTAAGTAAATAACTTATTAAGTTTCTTATGTTGAATAAATGATTGTTAAATAAAAGCAGAAAAACCCAAAAATTGCTGATTGTTCCTTGTAATTCGAGGTAGCAACAAATGCCAAAATAGTGACCTCTGTTTAAAAACAAGTTACGTATTTATAGATAATTTGTTTTCAAAAATAAAAATGCTTTAAATAAGAATTATTATTGTTGTTTAAAATATATATTTTACGCAGGTAACTTTGGTAAAGCCCTTTTCATAGGTACCTACAGTTATATTAAAAAATATTTTATTTACTTATATTAAAACTCACTATTGACGTGTTCAGATGAAATATATTTAAAAAATATGAATATAGAGAAACAGTATAAATGTTTCAACCAATTTTATCAATACCTCAACAATTGTATTGCCTTTTATGTAGGTACTCTTGATAATGACTGCTAATTAGTCGAAACGATTGTTGGGTTTTGTTAATAAAATTGGTTCAAACATTTATACATACTGTTTTTCTATATTAATATTTTATTTAATAACAATACTAACTTTTAGTAAATGATAAAGGAATTAAATACCCACAGCACTTATCTAATCTAATTTAATGCCGTTTTCATTTACAAACAATGATTATAAATTATTTTTAAAAAGGAAATAATTGTGACTGTTTTAAAGTTTTAATAATTGTTAAAAAAATTATATTGGGGGTGCGTGTTGAGGTTTTAACCTTAATAAAATTAATCATAAATGAAACAAATTAAACTAAACCTATGTAATTAAAAACTTATTTTTTACTCACCTGTTTGGTATATATTTGGGAAATACTAAAAACTTCAGTAACTTGTTTTTCTTTCACAGTTGTAAAAAGTGTTACAACAGGCGCATTATATGAATTATAAGATGGATTAGCGCGAAGCATTATTTTCAGGCGTTGTAATTAATATTAATATTAATTAATAAATATTTTTTGACAAATAATACTGTCATCTTGGAACACAATTTAATCTCAAAGTTATAAATATTTCAATATTTAAAATATCCGTTAAGAAGGTACCTTTCCACCTTGAATAGCACATCCTTTTGTCCACATACGATTAGTTTTAAAAATAAATTATATTACTTTTTTTGGAAAATAATTATGGAAACTTTTTTACAACCAGAGTACTTTGATTTGAAATTTACATTGTCTTTTAGTCAAAAAATTATTTAACGAAGAAAAACAACAACAACAGTTACAAAAAATTATTTATTGTACCACAATGTACATTTCGCCACACCGTGGTTTCTTCAGGTGGAGAAGTTCTTCACCTGAAGAAGCCACGGTGTGGCGAAATGTACATTGTGGTACAATAAATAATTTTTTGTAACTGTTGTTGTTGTTTTTCTTCGTTAATATGGAGTTACAATATCTTAAAGCTTCCTCAATTCAAAAAATTATTTATAAATTAATTTTTTTAAATATATCAACTACTTATATATACTATTAAGTATCACATTGAAAACAGACTTATTATAATACATCGTTTTGAAAAAAAACTTTTTGCGTGTGAATTTTTAAAAAATTGCTAATCTTTAAAAAATCCTGATTTTAAAAGAGCCAATAAGAAACACATCTTCAAGGTCTTTTACGTCAAACTTTTTGAGGTTATTGTGGTATTTTATTTCTGTTTTAAATATTTTTTAAGTTTTAGATTTATATTAAAAACAATTTCATAAAATTGGGAGGTTCTAAAAGTACTTTACACGTCGTAAAATTTAAATTACAATAAAAATATGGTTTATTATGATGTAAACAAGATATGCCGAATATGTTTACTTGAAAAACAGAACATGAATTCTTTACTTGACCCAGTCATTAGAGACATTTTTACTTATTGTACATCTCTAACGGTAAATATACCCTATAATCACCAGTTCTTTACATTAGCAATACATATTTAACATATAATCCATTAAAATCTCTTTATGTGTCTTTTCTTTAAGGTAGCGGAGGAAGATAAATATCCTACTTTTATATGTAAGAAATGTGAAATTAGCATGCATTCAGCATGTTCTTTTAAACGTCAATGCTACGAATCTTGTATGAAGTGGGAAAATTTTCTTAATAGTCCTCAAACCCAAGACGTTAATGTTCATGATATTCTTGAAGAGGATTCTTTAGAACAGTCAAAGCAAGATGATTTATTTTCAACTATTTCATTTGATGATCCTTTAGGTACGGAACTAACATTTTTATATTCAAATTTTATTAATTTACATATTTAACTTAAAGATAGTAAAGAAATTTCTGAAGATAATCAAAATATATCTGAAATAGGAGTAGAAACCAAGAAGGAAAGAAAAAAAGATTATACATTTAAGTGTAACTTTTGTAAAGAAGGTGTGAATTTTGAAGAGGACTTACAAATACACCTGATAGCTCATCCTCAAGATCATAGGCCACTATGTACAATTTGCAACAAAACATTTGCTGACTTGAATGTTTTAAAAAGACATGTAAGAGTTCATATGAAAAGTAAACGATTTTGTTGTGAAATTTGCCAAAAAACATTCGCAGAGTCTGGAGGATTGGCAAAACATTTAAGAAGACACAGGGGTGAAAGAACACATTTATGTAGTTTTTGTGGGAAAGGATTTTATGAAGCTAACATATTGGCTTTGCATGTAAGACTACATACAGGTAACATAAAAACAAAGGTTTTCCAATAAATAAAGACTAAATAACGAATTATATTTTTAGGGGAAAAACCATTAGATTGCCATATTTGTAAAAAGAAATTTACAACTCCTAATGGGTTGAGGAGTCATTTAAAGTCTCATACAGGTGAAAAAAAACATATGTGTTCACATTGTAATAAGTCATTTGCTCATTCATTTATGTTAAAAACACATATGAGAACACACACGGGTGAAAGGCCCTTCAAATGTACTGTGTGTGATAAGGCTTTTGCACAGGTAATTAAACTTTAAAACCATACAATAATTCAACAATAAATGAAGATGTGATATAATTAAAAAATATTTTATAGAGTCATTACGTTACTATACACATGCGACAACATACGGGGGAAACCCCCTATTCGTGTATGATTTGTAAACGAACGTTCTCACAAAAAGGCCAATTGGAACTGCATTCCCGCCTACATTCAGGTATTAAGCCGTTTGTTTGTGCGGTACGTATCAATTTTTTTAAATTTAAATGTTTCTATTTTAATAATTTCAAATCATTTACATATTTTACATGGTTTAGTTTGGGAAAAGATAACATAATATTAGTATATTTAATTATTTAGATTTGTGGCAAGTCGTTTGCCCGTTCTGGAGACCTGACGAGTCATTCGAGGACGCACACAGGAGAACGTCCTTTCCCTTGTACACTTTGTTCGAAAACATTCTCGACGTCGAGCCACCTCAAAGTGCACGTTCGAGCACACAAAGGCGAACGTTCGCATGCCTGTTCGTTGTGCGACAGGAAGTTTGTAGTATCACAGTCTCTTAGGGCACATATGCGTACACACACTGGCGAACGACCGTATCAGTGCGCTGTCTGTGGACGACGATTTTCGCAGTCAGGTGCCCTCGCCACTCATCGAAAAACCCACAACAACAATCGAATTCAACACATCACGATAAGTAAATGAATGATGTACTACTTTTAAGCCTAGACTGAGCAATACTCCTGTCGGAAATAGGTTTTTCGTTTATTTGTGGCTCTCAAGGAAATTGCTTTAGCAGTGAATTTCTTATTGTCTTCATCATCCCTTCTTTTCAGGGGAGAAAAGGTTATCCTTATCATCTTCACTGAAACTAAGTAGAGATGAAAAAATAACAACCATAATTCCTTGTTTTTAATATGATAAACTATAGAATCACGGCTTCTCCTAAAAATGGAATAAAAGTTATAATATATATAATAATATTCATCAATTAACACTTTCTGAACACTTTTTCAACTTCGTAACCATAAAGTTTCACAATGCACATACAACTTTTACAGGAAATGTAAAATTTTTACTAAAATCGCGTAAGTTTCAATTCCATGCTTTTTGCAATTTTTGTTAATAAACAATTAAAAATATCGGTTTCCCCCCATTTTTTTATTGATCTTCAGACTAAAATAAAGTCATTTTTTGCAAAAAAAAAAGTTATAACTTTATTTTCAGGAGAAGCCGCGTTTCTACAGTTTTACTGAAAAGCTTTTTAATGTTTCAAGACTAGTTTTGTAGTATCTAATTAAATTGTATTTCATTCACCTGATAAAATCACATTGGGGCGAAACGTTCGTTGTGGACTACAAAAATAAAAATTATGAAACTTCAAAAGACTTCTTTAATTAATTTATTTAAAATGGAGTTAACAGTAATCACCCTGTATAAATCTAAATTTTTTTATTAATTAAACCTAATAAGAAATACAGGAAACTATAATAAAGAAGCTTCACACCCCTTTTTAACTAACTTCACAGCAATCACCAATTACATTAATAAGCAAAAAATTTGATTTATTGGTGGTAATTGGTAGATTGGAAATATTTTAATTGCTTGCTTTATTGAGAAATTGCTAAATTAATTTTATTAATGCACGTAATAACATTTTCTAAAAAAGTATTTAGTCTTATTTTATTGCAATTATAAAATAAATTGATCAAAGTGACATGAAAGTTTAAACAATTGAATTGAATTTAGTAAACGAGTGAAATTTTTCTTATCAAGTGTAATTAATTATACAACTCTTTTCGGAGTTTTTGTGTTTTTTAATCGGTAAGCGTATATTTTGTATTAATTATTAATATTAAAAAATCGGTTATTATTCTACGATTGATTATTTGCATACATAAGTGCAGACGCCGACTTTTTTTATGCTGATTTAAATTTTTGATTAAGGTAACTTACAGCGTCATTTCATTTGTTTAACATAATGAATTTCTTGGTAACATTTTTATATTAGATGAAAAATTTCGAAAATAATTTGAAGGTGAGCTGATATATAAGCTAAATTGAGTTTATTTATAAAAATTAAACATTGCAGTATCATTTGTGCGGATCTTCATAGATTGCGGACGTTTCGTTTCCCCGCGCAGCACATTCCTTTGATGACGTTTTATCGTCCTTGCTCAGACGGCAGACGCGCCATTTTATTAAACAGTCAGAACCAGATTCAATATTGTAATGATACGAACACCGACATTATTAACACGTTTTGTGTATTTTTCTCATTTTGAAAGTAAACGTACATCTTTGTAAAAAATTAAAATTATCGTTTTAAACCAGTTGCCTCGGTTGCTTCGAACGCTAATCACTGATAAGTTGAAGTTGATGCGCTATAATTTTGACCTGCTTTTTTGCACATCACATCAAATCTAATCAATTTACTAGGATTTCTAACGTGAGTTTTATTCGGAGTGGTATGTTTGTGTTCCAGATGATCTCGCGAAATTAAATTTCGTGGATGTGATTTTGACCGAAAAAAAAATAAGGTTAAGAACGCTGGTTATACATAATATACTTCCTAAGATTTTATCATGGCAGCAACTATTAAACAAGAAATCAGTGAGCCTAATAAAAGCGAATTTCATAATGGAAAGGAGGAATTTCCGAACATGGATATTTCTGCATTTGGAGATGGAATTCAATCTTGCAATGTTATTTCGTTGGAAGGTGGCCTTTTGATAGATCCAGATACTTGTGGTTTATGCGGGTAAGAAATAGGCTAATTGATACTTTGAACACATTACATCAACTTATTCTAATGATTATTAATATGTTTGACGTTTTTTAGAGAACGTTTGACTCTGCCACGAGTTCTATCATGTCTACATGTTTTCTGTGAACGTTGTTTAGATAAAGAGCTGATAGATGAAGCAGGAGATTCTGGATCACCTGAAACAACTGTAACATGTCCCACCTGCAACCAGGATACCAAGGTTGGTTAGAAGTTGTTACAAAATTAAAATATACACTTATCTATATAGCATTTCTTTTTTTGGTATCTCCAAATGTTTTAGCCTGGAATGTAATAATTATTCATAGCATTATTTATCATCCTCTTTTCAAGTTCTTCAGTGAAGTCATGTTATCCCTTGGGCTTTTTTGAGTTTTTATGTTTTGCTTATTTGCTCTGAGCTGTTCTTTAAGCATAAATTTGGTTACATTGTAGATATTTTTTGTCCCTAATCATTGAAAATAACTTAATAGAGACAGTAATACCGTTTTTATATCTCTTAGGTTGGAAACAAGAAGTTGGCAGCTCTGCCAATGGATGTGACCACCATTAATGTTTTGGATGTATCCAATGCATCAAGTTTGCAATGCACCAGCTGCACATTTAAGGAGGTTGCGTTGTCGCGTTGCTGCACCTGCCACAACCTTCTGTGTTACAACTGCGATAAGGCTCATCGTTTCATGCGCTGCTTCGAGCATCACACGGTCATCTCGCTCGAGGATCTGCGTAAAGACGGCAAGAAAATTACTGTGCACAAGCCACTCACTTGCGACACACATGCAAACGAACACGTACTCTTTTACTGTTCCACCTGTGACATGCCCGTATGTGGAGAATGCACCAAGACCGAGCACAAACAAAATGCAGGTCATCAGTGTGAGAGCATCTTGGATTCCGAGGTAAGTCACCAAATATATGTTTTAATACTTATGAGATAATTATTATGAATTTAGGTCCGTGTCCGTCAAGAAATCGAAGGCATGTTGAGAGAGAGCAAAACGAAGCTTGAACAGCTTGGTAAAATTTCTGGTGAGGTCCATACATGTTTAGAAGAGCTCGGACATCAACGTAGCACTGCAAAAGACCTGATAAATGAATCATATCAAAGCTACAAAGCACTATTAGAACAATGTCGTGATGATGCGTTGAAAGAGCTGCGTGATCTGTATCAGGAACGTGAACTGAAACTGATGGATCTTACTGAGAAAGTTGGACGCAATTCGAGTCTGCTGGAAGATGCGTGTAAATTTACATCCCGTCTACTTGAGAACGGCACCATTGCTGAAATTATGTACCTGCGTAAGACAGTCGGCAACCAGTTGGCCAGTCTTAACGGAAAAACTCTGAAGCCTGAGAAGGGTGGTTATTCGATCGAATTTCGAACTGATTTCGATGAATTCAAAAGAACATTAAACGGTGAGTAACAAGTATATAATTATGCGGTTTATTCAAAATACATTTTTTTTATTCCAGGAATCTTTGGAAAGTTCCACACAGAGACATATAATGGTATCGATAACGACGTGAAGAATGGCAACTTATCAACTTCACCAACCAATTCTGCTATTAGTTTACCACCTTTGATTACGAACGGTAACTTGTCGAACGGTTCCACAACAATTAGATCCCCAGTGCCAACTACTAGCCCAACTATGACCCTTGCGCCCCCGCCATCTACAACTGCGGCTTCAACATTTGATGGCGAACTGGCTGCTAGTCTGCAAAATTTATCCCTGGCACAAGCTGCGGCGGCTGCCGCTGCTGTTGCTGCCACAAGCCCGCCAGCTAGTGCGGCCCCACAAACTCCGATGACTCCAACGGATGCTGCCCTCCAAGGTTTTTCGAGTATCGCCGAATACAATATTGCCCAGTTGGCTTCGATTGCAGAGAACAACGCAGCCGCAGCTGCCGTGGTTGCAAATGTGGCTGCTTCTCCTCCGCCATCCTTTACCACCCTTGCTGACCTATTCACCACCGATACAGCTTACAAGAACTTGGCGTCGCTAGCGAAACTAGGATTGGCAAATTCGAGTAAATACAATTTTTTCTTTTTATTTTGTATGATTATTTTTGTTTAATTGTTTCAGCCGAAAGTGCCATTTCAAACGGTAACATATTGATGCGTTCGAACTCACCTGGGGCCCTTAACATCCCAAACACGCTAATGAACGGTTTTAGCGGCGTTTCATCCACATCTCCCTTAATGACAACTGCGGATGAAATGATGGCTGATCCGTTGAACGCAATAGTATCGCAACAAGGCAGTGCAGTGTCTGCGGCAACTGCCGGTGCTCCAAACGCAGTTAGTGGCGTGGGACCTTTGGTAACTCGCAGTAATAAAGTCAGTCCTATGCAGATCCGTTGCAAGTTTGGCCAATTAGGGCCAAGCAAGGGACAATTCAATTCGCCACACGGTTTTTGTCTTGGTCTCGAGGAAGATATTATTGTAGCAGACACGAACAATCATCGTATTCAAGTAAATGTCTTAATTAGATATTGTTTTTTTTATTTGTTGAAATGTATTTATTTTTTTTACAGGTGTTCGAGAAAACAGGTACATTCAAATTCCAGTTCGGCATCCCAGGTAAAGACGAAGGTCAGCTGTGGTATCCGCGCAAAGTGGCGGTAATGCGCGCGAGTGGTAAGTACGTGGTGTGCGACAGGGGCAACGAGCGTTCGCGCATGCAGATTTTCACCAAGAACGGTCACTTTGTCAAAAAGATCGCAATTCGTTATATCGACATCGTGGCCGGATTGGCGGTGACAGCCCACGGCGAGATCGTGGCCGTGGACAGCGTTAGTCCGACTGTATTCGTTATATCGGAGAATGGTGATCTGCTGCGTTGGTTTGACTGTAGCGATTACATGCGCGAGCCTAGCGATATTGCTATACATGGTGAGTAAACATTTCAAGGGGGGGGGGAATAGTTGATATTTTCTTTGAGATTCCTTATGTCTTATCTTTTAGAGTGTTGCTACTTTCTCATAAACTAGGGATGTTTTTAACTTAACGTTCGCTTTTTACAAGTTAAAGACATTGCTTAATCTTACAGGCAAGGAGTACTATGTCTGTGATTTCAAGGGTCACAATGTGGTCGTCTTCAGCGAAGATGGCGCTTTCATTCGTCGTATCGGCTGCGAGAATTTAACCAACTTTCCAAATGGTATAGACATTTCCGACGCTGGTGACGTCCTGATAGGTGATTCCCACGGGAATCGATTCCATGTGGCGGTATTTTCTCGTGACGGTTCCCTTATATCTGAGTTCGAGTGTCCCTATGTGAAGGTATATTAAATTTTAAAACACTAATGTAGTGGGAATGCAATTATTTACTTGTACATACAATGTGGTCGTTTAAGGATGGGACTAAAATCTATTTTCAAGATTTTCTATTCTCAAGGTGTCATTTTCTAATAAAAAGGGGTAAAAATGACACATATAGAATATGTTACAATAAAAGGGCAATTCAGAAATATTCAAACTAAGTGGTGAAAATCATAACTTTCACGAAAAGTGAAGTGTTGAAATTTTCACAAGTTGTGCCAAAATTCAGTTTCATAATGTGTACTGGGCATTCAGAAAAAAGAAAATCCAAATTTTAAAAACTTCAAACATGAATAACTTCATATTTTTTATTACCAGTCGATTCCTCTTTATATTTTTTCTCGGGTATTTTATATTACTTTATTTAAAGAATTTTGGATTTAGAGAGAAACGCACACAAAAAGTGATTTATTAAAACAGAGAATTTGTTGTTTTGTGTAGGTTTCTCGTTGCTGTGGATTGAAGATCACGTCGGAAGGTTATGTGGTGACGTTGGCCAAAAACAATCACCACGTTCTTGTACTTAACACCTTGTACATCTTGTAGAGCGGCATCCAAGAGAAGGTCGCACAGCAACTCTGTCCAGCAGCACAGCAGCTGAGCGCAAGTAAAGATTATGATTTTAAAAATGAAATCGGTATATGATCTCTCCTCTCGCACTTTTATTTAATTTTAATTAATCTGAAGAACTGATCTTGTCTTAGCGTTATTATTATTAATTGTTTATTATTTTTACTAAATATTTAAAAAGAAAAAACGTTTGCGTAGAACACAACAGACTAGCAAAACGTTTTTACAGCATCGTTTATACACACGTATATACATATTATTATTTTTTTTTGTATTTGTTATTAATTGATTGGATCGGATCGCATTTCTGCAGACTTAGTAGTACTATTATAATCCAAAGTTTTTCCTTTTTTTTATATATGTATACAAATGAATGCGATAATTTTATTATTAGTACTATTAATATTTTTTATTAATACTTTATTTACATGCAGATACGTATAGCCATTGCTTTTGCAGTGTTGTTGATTTTTTTTTTTTTTATTAATATTGACTTCATTTTTTAATTTATCGGTTAATTAATTTTTAATGTAACTTTATTTTGCCTCATTTTTTCGGTTCTCTTTCGCTATCGAAATTTTATTTACTAACAGGCATAAAAAACGAGGTTCCTATGCATTTTATTAGTTATTATTTTTATTGATTATTATACATATATTTACCTACTATTTTTCGAACGTGACTTTTTAACAGTAAGTTGATTTTCCGAGTAGTTCGTCATTCGTTTATAAACGTTTTCGTTTTTTTTTTTTTTTAAATCTATATATATATAGTATATATAAAATGTATTTAGTTTTTATTATTAGTCGTTGTCGTTCGTCGATGGGTGTATGAGATCGGTATATATATATATATACATATTTATAATTATCGGCTCGGGGCGTATCTTGTACTTTATGTAAAAGTGCCAACCGCAGACGCACGTGCGTAATTGATCTACAAAATATTTTTTTTACCATCCATTTTATAGAAAATAGCACAATAAGTAACATTATCTTGTCACTGATATGTGTCATCTTCGATTTACTACAACCGTAAATGGGAGTACGTCCGAAATGTTTGAGTTTGATACTTTAAGTAGTTATATGAAATAGATATCCCAGTAAAAAAAGATTTAACAGCAATCTGAGTATGCAATTGTGGTATTCTACCATTATCGTTAAAAAAATTTACAGAAAATTTATACTTTTGAGCTATAATAACTGGTCTAAAATTCAATCGTTTGATTTGTCATATGTTTTGAAGTTACTTAAATATTTCGATTCAATTAGGTATACATTATACCTCTTACGTTCCTTAACTTTCTAAACTGTAATACATACTTCCTTTTCAAAAATTAGATGTTAAATTTTACATATATTGAGTTGTTGACAAATATTTATTCCCAGTAATGTTTTGCCACGACACTGCTCTCCCTATTAATTTCCTTCTACTTTTATTTATCGTATTATTTAGGGCGTATCACCCACAACGGATTTTTTACGTTTACATTTTATTTTTGTAGGTGATTGATGTGTGTGCTTGCTGCGAATGCGGTTTTTTCTTCTCGTGTCGATAATGTTTTTAAGATATATATATATATATATATATATATATCTATATATAAAAGTAATAACAAATTAGATATCGTCGTGTCAGTGCCATTTTTTCATAGTTTATAAGGAACGTTATGTGCGTGTGTGTCTCTTATTACTATCTACATATTTAGGTACAAACGTACAGACGCGAACGCCTAAATAACACGGATAATGAGGAGGAGGAGCTCGCTGCATACGCGTCTCGCTTCCTTAATAACACCGTTGAACAACCCCCTCCGCTTAATTTTCATCGCGACTTTTCGAGGTCATACACCTAGTAACTTTTAATTTATTTAGATAAATATTACTGCATATGTACATTAATTTTGAACGATAACTTTAAAGTTGGTGATAACGATAATTAATAAATTGTAGCCACCATTTATACTGCTGAGTAATTAACCATTTTTGGTGGGCTAGCAAATAACGTAAAGCACGTGAAATCTGGACAATTAGCCTACGATCATCTTGAGTCAATTCCATAGGCCTATAATTTATTTTGGATGCGTTATCGGGCATGGACTTTGCGCATTATGTTGACTCGAAATAATTTCAATGATATTGATTGTTTAGGCCAATTTGTTTGGGTTTCTTTATATGCGCTTTATGATTTTTGATAATCCTCCAAAAATAGTGACACCAGAATTATAACGCGTCAATTTATTCACCAACTTCTACTACTATTACTACTAACACTATATTTTAGTCGATATAATGCCAATTTCCAGTTTTATTATTGTTAATATCGAATATTTATCAGAATTTGTTTTTTATTTTATTGTATGGAA
Organism: Agrilus mali; assembly: GCA_029378335.1. Lineage (NCBI taxonomy): Eukaryota > Metazoa > Arthropoda > Insecta > Coleoptera > Buprestidae > Agrilus > Agrilus mali. Next base: position 2,240,514 of record CM055657.1, on the reverse strand, counting down.
TGTTTTTCTTTTATTTATTGGCGGATTAATTAATTATTGGAAATTGGCATATTCGAAAAGTCAGAATGATTGCAGTTTCCTTTCTACTAGTTGGTTATTTTTGTTTCCAGTCAAAGCGTTTGCGTGCGCCGTGTATAAATGCGTTCTATAAACTCCCTGTGGTGTACACCATGGATATACCATGCCTGTGATAATAGTAATTTCAGGATAAGTTGTGACCTTAGTAATCTTGTTATTTGGTGTGTAGCGTACGGGCGTACTGCCTTTTCGGCGCCCGTGCTCCTACAGCACATCATTGTTTTTTAAACAAAAAAATATATGTATATATAAGGATAAAATTTCGAAGAAAAAAAAAGATTTTTAAGGCATATTTTTATTTACAAAATTTACTGTATCTTATACACTTAAATGAATTAAATTAGTTTGTATCGGTTAAGTTTAAAACAAAACGAAACTTATCGTCGTCAATAATCTCATACCCAACTATTATTAATTGATTGTTAATTTTACCATTTTACCGGGTTGGTGTTTAAATAATTATTATTTTTTTATTTTCGAAGTGACCGTTTATCAAAAATGATGCACCAATCGTTGCTAGGCTCTCAACTGCTTGAATTTTATCGTTTTCGTTTCAATAGAAGAACGGGGCGTAGTTATTGCTTTCTTAAATTCTGTTTACCATTTTTTAGGACGTCGTGTGGGTAGGAGAAGAAGGTAAAACGCATGTATGCGACAAAGCAGTTGGGATTGATGCGGTTTTTTTATTTTTTGATTGTTTAGTTTCATTTTTCGGTATAGTCACCACAGAAAAAAAAATTGCTCACTTTTTAAATTCGTAACTTAGGACAAAAACAATTCGGTACCTCTCGTGTTCATATATGTAAATATCAAGGATAACGAAAGTATTAAGCGGTGACTGCGCTTCTACTCAGAGTTTGTGCCAAGAAGACTAGAAATGGGACAGTAAACTTAATAGGAACGCATAATGTACACAGTGCGCATTCAATTTGTCGCAAATACGCAAGGACTTTTAATTGTCATCAGTTTAATAACTCTTGCTCCTATAGGAAGCATAGGTAGTGATTCTAGCGTTTTTTTTCCCTTTATTATTTCATTTTAAGTTTCTCCGATCTCTAGTCTTCTTTTTTTGGTTGGTACAATTAAAAGAAAATCAGATGCCAACATTTGTTTGAAAACGTGAGGTATGGACGATCAATCAAAACTATAGTTTTTCCGCTTCGTTTCCTTTTTTAATATTATAATATCTAATAATTCATAGAAGAAAAAAGAAAAATAGAAGATATATTGTTAATGTGATAGATTTTTTGATGGTTTTTACAATCACAGTTTTAGTGTGTGTACAAGTCATTTTTAGATACTATTGTCCTTTAAGCGCCATATAATATTTAACACAACTACTATACATGACTAAAACTTTGGGTGTTAAATGCTAAGCAATAAGTATTTTCAGTCAGTATTGGAGTGAAAAAATGTAATCATTCCGTTTTTAATAAGCGACTTCCTCTGCATATGCATATATATATTAAATATATATATATATATATACATAACATAATATTGATTAAAAGTAATATTGTAATTATAATTATTCATATTATTATGATAAGATATAGGGTCGGTAATGATGTACGGTGTAGTTTTGCACTTTCCGTTGCTAATTCCGTTTTTTTTTTCAGTCTTAAAATCATTAATTTGTTCCATTATCCAGCCTTTGTACTGTATATGTATAAAATTCTCATTGGGTCTACGCTATTATTAATCTGCGGTAGGTTAAAAGGAAATGTCGGGGAAATATTGAGAAAACCCCAAAACGCGTAACAGCCATTATACACTGTTACATGTACGATTATTTGTTATTGTGGAATAAATATAAAATCATAAATGCGACTTTTAACCTACGCAAATATATAGATAGGGCAATTAAAGTAATTAAAATTTTTGAAAATTAAACATCAATCAATCAAAAATATTGTAATAGTTTCTTTTAAAAAAATCGAAATAAAATTACTATTAAATTCATAAAAATGAATTTTTGGTACAGTAAGTAGAAATATAAATTTCTTTTTTCTGTTCGTGTACATGTAGCAATATTTAACCGCCCTTTGGAAACATCTCTGGCTGGCTGAGAGTCGTAACGAAAAACGAAATAAAAGAAGTAATAACACTTGACCGGTGATTTATTGTTATAGGATTTTTTTTATTAATTTAGACAGACATGTAAATATTTCGTATACATATTGTTAATTTTTTAATAAGTACCTTAAAAAACCACGAGCTATGGTAAAAGTCTTCCTCCTTTATAAATTTTTAGTCGTAATTTCGATGGGTGTTGTAATATTTATTAATTCTCAACGAATTTTTTTTGTCTTAAGTGTCATTACTTTTTTATCGAAACGGAAAATAGCCAGACTATAAACAATCATCGTTAGACCATAAATACATAATAATGGTTGTGAAAGTTTTTTGTAAATTAGCGTTTAAGATTCCCCTTTTTTATGATAAAATAAAAAGGAAGAAATATCGTTATAGTTGGCTGTTTAAAAGTATGTGAAAAAAAAAATGAAAAACAATCGTTTCGCATATAGGTTGCGTTATCATTCCAGATACTGTGCGTGACGTCACACTCCTTGCAGCAACTGCTAATATTTATATACATACATACATTAAATAAAATTTAGTAGGTATATTATTATTATATTATATGATGATATATACATATATTGACGCGTCGAATATATAACTACTGCTCTTTCTATACATCTAAAAAAACTACAGTGTGTTATATTTTTCCTCATATTTAGTCAGTTTTAAAGTACAAATATTGATGTGAGAGTGTCTGCGTTGATTCGTCTGTCTGTCTGTATATCAAGCTTGGATCGACATATCACCCCTTTAACCTTAAATAAATAAATAATAAAAAAATTGACATCGTACACAATATAAAAATATATTATATATTATACATAAACACACAACACATACACGATACACACACACATTTACACATGCGTGAAGAAACAAAAGAAAAACAAGAAGATGAACACTTTATTTTTATGATATGAATAAGGTGTTTGGCGGTGCGAAAGTGCGATAATATAATATACTTAACATATATATTATATTTAATTATAGCAGACACCAAATTTATTTTTTGTCGTATACATTATACCTGAACAATATATACATTATTATTATTATATTGTAATATATATTAAATTTAGCGTAAAGTAATAACAATATCGATCGATGATGTAATATTGATAAGCTAACGAATACTTTTTACGTGTCTTAGTCCATGTCATATTACGAATTAACAAAGTTTACATTTTTGAGAAGATATTAATTGTTATCTATTTCCAAAGATTTTTTTATTAGTGTGTTAAGGTTCACTTTTTGCTAAGAGCTGCAAACGTTTTTGCTAAGCTTCCTGTAGAATTTAGTCTTAATATATACTGTATACAAACAATTTTGTTCGGAATGGAACGGCTCTGTCCTGTCTCGTCGAATATAATCGACGAGATGGAAGTCGTGTCCTAAAATGTATGGAATGATAATGTTGTCAGTATTAGTAACTTGCGCGAATTATAATGCGTAATAAAAGGATTAATACGTTACCTGCGCTTTGCGTAAGTTGCTAATTATTTACATATACATGTAGATGGTGTGAGTTTTTTCTAGAGATCGATCTGTAGAGGGCAATAATTCTAGTGTTATGTACCAAGTAACTTAAACTACTGTATTGTTTCTAGATATACACAAGAGCTTCGTGCTGTTTAACGGCCTGTTACGAAGAAGCCTTGACTATGTTTTCCCGTTGGAATTATACTGTTAGAACAAACAAAAAAATAAGGCATTTGAAGTGTTTTTCTGTTTTTAAATGTATGGTATCGTATTTTTATAAAGAGAGCTCCTTGAGTGCATTTCGATTTCGCTGAACGATAGATAGAAGATGGGACGAAATGGACCGGTATGGAGTTCACAAAAAATATATGAAAACAATCAAACACGTTGGTTTTTACGCCCGACTACTATTACTAATATTATTATTGATAATTGTACCTTACAGATATATTCTCTATACTCTGCTTAACCAATTTACGAGAAAAGTTGTTGCATTTTAGTTTACCATCCGTATAGTGTGCGATGTGCGTGCGAAGACGACCGTGCGTGATCGCTGTTTTTAATTATAGTCTTATTACATACAATAAATGAAACATCGTCTTTTTTTATTTTTGTCGGAGGGACGGTGTGGGCTTTTCGGTCGTCTATACGCACGCGCGCGTACTTTACACATTGTACAGCGAATGTTTACACGTAGTAATTTACCCGTATTGTATTGATTTGTTATATTTACCCTCTCGTCTACGGCGGTTTTACCGGTTTTAAATGTGGCCAAAATTGAGGCACCGTCAGATCGTGTTTACACATTTACCCGAGATATAGTAAAATATTGTAATATGTATTTGAAATTTTCTACCGTATATCGACTTTTGTTCTACAAATGTGGTTATTCAGGGTTTCGTGCAGACTTTAGCTGCTTATTTTTGGAAGATGTTTAATTTATTTAAAATGTACTGAGGTTGTTTAATTTGTGTTATTTGGTTTTTCGAATAAATATTAAAAATTATACTTCTTTTTCTAAATATTTTCCTTTATAATACCTGAAAAACTTTACATAAATCATTAGTTGTTAAAGCAGAAAGTTTAGTAGCTTGTTGAAAATGATCTAAACCTAAAAAAGTTTTGAGGGGATAAAAAATTTTTATTGTTAAAAAGCCAACATCCAACGTTTCGCCTTGTAGTTTTTCAAGGCTAGGTTATAGAATTAGATATTATTGAATTGCAAGTAAAAGCACCGAGAGACTATTTCGGAGGTGAAATTTTGAGTTTCATTTTTTTATCACTACTACTACTTAGGTTGATATGGGGAAGGGGGATTTAATTACCCTAATTTTTTCGAGTTAAAGCAGGGGGATGGTGCTGATAAATATTCATGAAGCTTTAAGGAATCTAGGAAAAATCTTTTTTCCGGCTTATTAAGTGGACTAACTGTACTGGGGTATATTTAGGACTGTTTATTTATTTTAATTACTAAAACTAAACTAAGACCAACATGTACCTGATACACAGGTTCTGTATCTGCAATTTAATAATATCTAACTCTAAAACCTACCCTTTAAAAGGCATTAAAATACTAATTAGGGGGAGAATTAAGTAATTAAATCTATAAATTATTGTTTTGTTGTGCTTTGTATATGTAATTCAATGTTTAACGAGACATTTAAATTGTCTACCCCATAAACCCTACTTAAATATAAAATAATTGAAATTATAAATTTAGTAAATGTACATATAGCTAGCCATGAAGAATAAGATCGCATGGTGGTATCAGTTAATGATGAATTTAAATGAACGTAACTTAAATATACATGTTAATAGAATAAAAGTGAACGCAACTTTCTTGTTCCTTAAAAAACATATTGCAGCACCACATAAAAACGTAGGTTAGAAGAACGAAGATTTTTTTGGTAAGAAAAAACTTTGATAATATAATCACATTTTGTTAGAACGTTTAACCTGTACCATTCACACATATCCTTTTAATATTTCGATATAATTTTGTTCCTGAATTTGTTACATAAAAATAGCAATGCCTGAGAATTACTACTGGTACTCCCTCAAATTTAATAGATTATTATAAAATAGTTATCGTTTCGTTGTTAAAGTGTTACATTAAATAATGTGCTTTTATTTTTTTAGTTATGACAATTTTTTCTACAAACTAACTAACATGGAATCTCCACGAAAGAACAATGATTGCTATTTTTATTATTACTCAACATGTACAAAGGTGTGTATCATTCATTCTTATTTGAAAGGTAATGAAATAACAATTTTGAATTGTAGGGGGATAACTGCACATTCAGGCATGAACCATCTGCTTTAGGCTGTGAAACAGTATGTTCATTTTGGAAAGAAGGAAAGTGTCTTAATGTTCACTGTAGTTTTCGTCACATGGAACTTCGAGTAAGTATTCTGCAGCTAGTCAAACGTGGCCACAATTTATTTACCCTTTTTTTACTTAAAGAAAAATCGAAAAACCATTCCTTGTTATTGGGAGAATCAACCCGGGGGTTGTCTCAAACCTCATTGTCCTTTTATGCATAAGAGCCCAAAAGACTCGACTGGATTAGTGAATATAGTTAAATCTTCAGAAACAAAATCAGGTGATTTAAACGGTAAGTCACAAATAAACATCTTATTAATTTTAACAGTTTAGAAGGAAAAAATTAATGGAAAAATGGTTAAAGTAAAGAAGAAGTTTCTTCAGGGTAGTTTTGAAATTTTAAATAGAACTTTAATTTTTAATGATACCTTATAGTGTTTTTCTGGGGCATTTTTTTACCATTTTAACAGGGTAGAGCTCAACTGGATTAAAAGAATAGGTAACAACCAACTCTCTTGCTTTAAGGTTAATTGGTTGATTTTGTAATTCTAGCAACTGGTTCACAATCGTCAGAGACAGAAAAAATGCGGAACCAGTGTGGGGAACCTAATTATAGTCGTTCGACTGTCGATCCACTTGTTGTGAAATTTGAAGAAGGTATGAAGCTTTTCAATTAGTTTCCTTCGTGATCTGTTTGGAAATTACAATAATTAATTAGTCAAAAAAAATATTATTTAATATGAAAGTGTGTTTTGTTGCTGTGCATTTTATATTTTTCCTTTTTTTTTTAATAATTGTTAAATGGACTACTTCATTCTGACTATTAATAGTTAATGATAGGCCATTTGTTGTGCTGTTGTAGTAGCATTATTATTATTATTATTATTATTTATCAGAAATATTTTGGTATGTTAAATTTTTAATTTTTGACAATTATAATACTTTTTGTCTTCCCATGCAGATTGACTGCGTTATGGTGAGAATACTTGTGATTTTATGGATTATTATGAATGATGATTAGCTAATTTGTATTTAAATACAGGCGGACGTAAATAATGATATACCTAAAGGCAAAGAACCTTTAAGGTGAAAAAAATATTGCAGAGAAAAACGTTTTGCTGTTGTTAAAATTGTTCGGGGGTGTTAATGTTTTTATATTACAATATAAATTATTAGAGAAATAATAATTTCGATTTTCAAATTTGATTTTGATACTATTGAACTTCATCTGTATTTTTACCATTATTTAAGAGCCACCTGTATGGAATGTGTTCCTAATTGTTTACATACAGATGTTTTTTCTAATTAAAAAATAACGTATTTGAAACTTTAATAAGCACATATATACATGTGTGAGTGAGCTTTAAACTCAATCGATCAATCAATAGTTCCTTACTATTGTTTAAATAATTCTTTATTAGAGAATAATTAAAAAGAAAATAGCTTGAAATATACACATATTTGAATTTGAACAAAAAAATTGTGAATGGTATATTTCTTTAGACTTATTAAAAGTAAAAAAAAAAAACATTTACCTATAGTTTCTAGTCAATTATTATTTTTTTAATAGTCAGTAAATTTTAGTTTTTTAACCACTTTTTATTGAATGAGTTTCATTTGTTTTTTTTTATGTAGTATCTGGTGTTGGTGGAATTACTTTTATTTTATTATATTTTTTTTGGTAGATTTACTTATAAATATAGAATGAAATATATTATTTATTATTACGATAAAAGACTACAAAACTTATTGCCATATGCTAATTTTTGTACTTAACATTAATACACTAATTTAAAGACGAAGGAAAATAATGGTCAGCTACTAAAATATTATTTTGCGTTAGTAACAATTACTTTGTTATTTACTTATTTTTATATGATTACAAAATTGTCAAAGACGTCGCCTGTCTTGAGGAATTTACAGGAAGTTTTTTAAATTGACTTTTTCGATGTCAACTCTAGTTAGTAATTGTGTACATTGGGGTCGCAGTTACAATTTTCTTGAAATTTTAGTATTTTATATATATATGTTATATCAAAATTTTAAGAAAATCGGTACTGTGACCCTTAAAGTAGCCAATTATTTAATTATTAAATAAGCAATTGAAGGTAACAGGCTGTAAAATGTATTGTAAACAGAGAAGACTGTCGAATATCAGCGACTACCTACAATGTTAAAGCTGCGAATTGTACTACTACATATTTTCATTAGCACGCAAAATTATTTATTATTAGAGGGGGTGTGTATTAAAAAAATAATGAGAAAATCGAACGTAGAAATTGATTGCTTTCGTATATTTATGGGATTGTTTTTTCATTTGTGTTATAATTTATTTGATAAGTTGTTTAATTAATAGCGATATGTAATGTTGTTGTAAATATTACATGGTAACCCCTAACACGACGATTATGTTAATTTTGTTAAATTTGTACGAGAGAGAGAGAGATAATATTAAATTCTTTATTTTGCAATCGTCTCTTTTTCTTCTGCAAGAATGCACTGCACTAATTTCTTCGCTGTTGCCATTTCGTAAATTAAAATTAAAAAATAAAATATTATAAATCTCTTTTTTTTCTCAATAAATTATTAATAGTAGTAGGTTGAAACTAATGTGGTGTATTCTTGTAGAATCGGACAATGAATCTGCTACTACCAACTCCCCAACTAAGTTTAATCAACCTCAGAGGGTTGTTAAAGTTAAAACTTTGGAAGAAATTCGATTGGAAAAAATCCAAGCAGAATCAGCAGCGTTCTATTCCTATCCTGGTAAGTAACTAATTAATTTCTTTTACAAATAATTTTGATCTTTGAAATTTACAATTATGTACATTTTAAAATTCAGTTACTTCTAATTACCAATAAATTACTTGTAAAAGTAAAAGGAGAGGGCTTCAAATACTTTCAAAGAGTTTGAAGTGCTCCTAAGCCACCTAAGCTAAAGTTTTTCCTGGATTTCCTGAGTACTCGTTTTCGTTGCCTTTTTTGGTCACCACAAAATAAAAATAAATCTTAATGTTTACTTTTACTTTAAACTGCTGTTAAACGTGTGTGGCATTTAAACGTTTTCTACATAGGTTGATTAATTGATAATGCGTTTATTTAATTAAGGTTCCGATCAAGTAATTCCCACCCGCCATTTAGAAGAGGATACAACATCCCAAGATCTCAGAGCGAGAATACTGCAGAGATTAAATATAAAAGTAGATGACAAATTAAACATTGTAAACTTAGAAGACAGCAGGAAACGAAAAATTAATTTGGGGACTAGTGAAGTAGAACCTAAGCAAACCTTTACAAAAATAAAAAAAAGGAAAATAACATTTTCCAATCAGAAAGATAGAGTTGATATTAGTGAAATAAAAATAAAAACTCTAGCAGAAATTAGAGCTGAAAAGCAGAAACCATTGGACGGCACTCCCGTATCTGAGACAGAAACTTGTTCAGAAGTAACTAGTACTTCCAATGATAAAGACGAATCAGAAGAAATCCCCAAAGAAAAAGAAGAAAAGAATAATTCAGTAAAGAGAACAAAGAGGATTTTACAAGGATCATTAGAAGAAGCTTCGAGGAATAAAATTAAATTAAAACGACTTACATTATCTGGTGAAGATAATGACGAAATAGTAACCAGCCAAACTGAGACTTCTCCTCGAATTCAATCAAAAGAAAGAATTGAAGAAACGACAAATGAACTAAAGGAAGGGATTGACGATTTGGATGGAAGACTTTTAGAAGTTGTAGAAAAGAAGAAAGAAGAAGAAACGACAAATTTGGAATATGATTTAAAGGATTCGTCCAAATTTGACGACATATTGTTTTTAGATGACGAGGATGATGCAAGTGTAACATTAAGAGCAGAAGATGACATTTTAAAGGACATAGATGAATTACTTAACGATGAGTGATTTCTAATTAAGTTTAAGTTATAAGTATTTAAGGGAGTTGTATTTACCCTAGATCATAATTAATTATTATTGAGGTGTTTAGAAAGCACCTATAATGGTTATAATTATTTTCCTATTATGGAAAACGTTAATAAATTAAAAATAATAATTGTGTGGGGTTGTATTGTTAAATGTATATATAGATATATGATTTTAATTATTGTAATACGGTTTTATTTTAAAAAATAACAAAAAAAACATTTTAAGCTGTTGAATTGTTTTTATTGTAGGTAGCAATTCTGTACAATTTAACGATTAGAAATAAAATGCCATTTTACCCTTTAAAATACGTTTGGTCTTAGGATAAACAAATATTGCAAATTTTATTGTTTTTGAAATACCATAAAGTGGCAGTTAAACAATGTTAAGTGTTAATAATTCTGTTAATTCAATTTTTAATAAACAGGTTGAAAAGTTTTCATGCAAGGACATAAGGTCATGATCACTGAAAATTAAAATTTTGTTCTTTTTAGTCCAGTAAACATATGCAACTGAGTTAAGGTGTCCTACCCGAGTATTTCACGAGTACCTGTGTGTGTGTTCTTATAAGTAGAATCAAATGAAAGGTAAATTTTGTGTTCACAAATATCGAAAAAATTCACTGTGACGCTGTGCGCCTGTTTAATTGTGTGGTAATGGGCTTTTGCGTACAGTAAATTCTTATTAAAAATTGTACCAGTTTTAAACAGCTAAAAATGTCAGCAAAGGCCCAAGAAAATGTTTAATAGTCAAAAAGGTAAGTGCTCTAGCTCTTAGGGTATTAATGATTCAGGGGCCAAATTTCATTAATTTTGTTAGGGGAATGTGGGAGCAGAAATTATAGCGTTAGATTATTCCGAGGGCGGTTCTTATACCCCCAATTTTATATATAAAAACTGTAACGTGTAATAGTCAAAAATATAAGCACTGTAGCTCTTAGGATACTCAAGATTCAGGAATCAATTTTTATTAATTTTGTCAGGGTAACATGTGAACAGGAATTACAACGTCAGATTTTTCCGAGAATGGTTCTTATCCCTAATTTTGAACATGAAAAACTGTAATGTTCAATAGGCAAAAATGTAAGTGCTGTAGCTCTTAGGATATTCAATATATAGAAACCACATGTTATTGATTTTGTGAGGGGAACATGGGAACAAAAACTGCATAGTCAATTTTTTCCAAGGGTGGTGCATACCCCCCAATTTTGAATATGAAAATTGTAATGTTTATTAATAAAAAAAGCAGGTGCTGTAGTCCTTAAAGTATTAAAGATTCATAAGACAGATTTTATTTATTTTGTTTGGGAAACATGGGAACACAAACAGCAGTATCAATATTCTTCGAGGGTTGTTCTTATCACCAATTTTGAATATGAAAGTTGTAATGTTTATTAATAAAAAAAGCAGGTGTTGTAGTTCTTAAAGTATTCAACATTCTTAAGCCCAATTCTATTGATTTTGTTTGGGGAACATAAGAACAAAAACTGCATAGTCTAAAATTTTCGAGGGTTGTTCTTATCCCCAATTTTTAATATGAAAACTGTAATATTTATTAATCCAAAATTCTGGTGTTATAGTTGTTAAAATAATCAACATTCTTAAGCCAAATTCTATTGATTTTGTTTGGGTAACATGAAAACAAAAACTGCATGGTCAATTTTTTCCGAGGGTTGTTCTTATCCTCAATTTTGAATATGAAAGTTGTAATGTTTATTAATCCAAAAAGCAGGTGCTGTAGTTATTAAGATATTCGACATTCATAAGGCAAATTTTATTTATCTTGTCTGGAGAACATGGGAACAAAAACTGCATTGTTAAAATTTTCCAAGGGTAGTTCTTACTTCTAGTTTTGAGCATCAAAAGCTGTGAAGTTTAATAATTAAAAATGTAAGTGATGTAGCTCTTAACGTGTTCAGAATTCATTAGCCAAATTTTACTGATTTTGTTTGGGGAACATGAGAATAAAAACTGCATAGTCAATTTTTTCCAAGGGTGGTGCATACCCCTAATTTTGGATATGAAAGTTGTAATGTTTATTAATCAAAAATGCTGGTGCTGTAGTTCTTAATATATTCAACATTCATAAGACAAATTTTATTTATCTTGTCTGGTGAACATGGGAACAAAAACTGTATTGTCAAAAATTTTCGAGGGTTGTTCTTATCCTCAATTTTGAATATGAAAGTTGTAATGTTTATTAATCCAAAAAGCAGGTGCTGTAGTTATTAAGATATTCGACATTCATAAGGCAAATTTTATTTATCTTGTCTGGAGAACATGGGAACAAAAACTGCATTGTTAAAATTTTCCAAGGGTAGTTCTTACTTCTAGTTTTGAGCATCAAAAGCTGTGAAGTTTAATATTAAAAATGTAAGTGATGTAGCTCTTAACGTGTTCAGAATTCATTAGCCAAATTTTACTGATTTTGTTTGGGGAACATGAGAATAAAAACTGCATAGTCAATTTTTTCAAGGGTGGTGCATACCCCTAATTTTGGATATGAAAGTTGTAAGTTTATTAATCAAAAAGCGGTGCTGTAGTTCTTAAATATTAACATTCTAAGCAAATTTTATTTATTTGTTGGGAACATGGGAACAAAAACTGTATTGTCAAAAATTTTCGAGGGTTGTTCTTATCCTCAATTTTGAATATGAAAGTTGTAATGTTTATTAATCCAAAAAGCAGGTGCTGTAGTTATTAAGATATTCGACATTCATAAGGCAAATTTTATTTATCTTGTCTGGAGAACATGGGAACAAAAACTGCATTGTTAAAATTTTCCAAGGGTATCACCTATTTTGAATAAAAGTGTAAGTTTAATAATTAAAAAGAAGTGTGTAGTCTTAAGTTTCAAATTCTTAGCCAAATTTTTGATTTTGTTTGGGGAACATAGAAAAAAACTGCATAGTCAATTTTTTTTCTACCCCAATTTTATATGAAATGTAAATTTATTAATCAAACTGGTGTTAGTTTTAATATCAACATTCTTAAGCCAAATTTATTATTTTGTTTGGGGAACATAGAACAAAACTGTATTGTCAAAAATTTTCGAGGGTTGTTCTTATCCTCAATTTTGAATATGAAAGTTGTAATGTTTATTAATCCAAAAAGCAGGTGCTGTAGTTATTAAGATATTCGACATTCATAAGGCAAATTTTATTTATCTTGTCTGGAGAACATGGGAACAAAAACTGCATTGTTAAAATTTTCCAAGGGTAGTTCTTACTTCTAGTTTTGAGCATCAAAAGCTGTGAAGTTTAATATTAAAAATGTAAGTGATGTAGCTCTTAACGTGTTCAGAATTCATTAGCCAAATTTTACTGATTTTGTTTGGGGAACATGAGAAAAAAACTGCATAGTCAATTTTTAAGGGTGGTGCATACCCCTAATTTTGGATATGAAAGTTGTAAGTTTATTAATCAAAAACGGTGCTGTAGTTCTTAAATATTAACATTCTAAGCCAAATTTATTATTTTGTTTGGGGAACATAGAACAAAAACTGTATTGTCAAAAATTTTCGAGGGTTGTTCTTATCCTCAATTTTGAATATGAAAGTTGTAATGTTTATTAATCCAAAAAGCAGGTGCTGTAGTTATTAAGATATTCGACATTCATAAGGCAAATTTTATTTATCTTGTCTGGAGAACATGGGAACAAAAACTGCATTGTTAAAATTTTCCAAGGGTAGTTCTTACTTCTAGTTTTGAGCATCAAAAGCTGTGAAGTTTAATAATTAAAAATGTAAGTGATGTAGCTCTTAACGTGTTCAGAATTCATTAGCCAAATTTTACTGATTTTGTTTGGGGAACATGAGAATAAAAACTGCATAGTCAATTTTTTCCAAGGGTGGTGCATACCCCTAATTTTGGATATGAAAGTTGTAATGTTTATTAATCAAAAATGCTGGTGCTGTAGTTCTTAATATATTCAACATTCATAAGACAAATTTTATTTATCTTGTCTGGTGAACATGGGAACAAAAACTGTATTGTCAAAAATTTTCGAGGGTTGTTCTTATCCTCAATTTTGAATATGAAAGTTGTAATGTTTATTAATCCAAAAAGCAGGTGCTGTAGTTATTAAGATATTCGACATTCATAAGGCAAATTTTATTTATCTTGTCTGGAGAACATGGGAACAAAAACTGCATTGTTAAAATTTTCCAAGGGTAGTTCTTACTTCTAGTTTTGAGCATCAAAAGCTGTGAAGTTTAATAATTAAAAATGTAAGTGATGTAGCTCTTAACGTGTTCAGAATTCATTAGCCAAATTTTACTGATTTTGTTTGGGGAACATGAGAATAAAAACTGCATAGTCAATTTTTTCCAAGGGTGGTGCATACCCCTAATTTTGGATATGAAAGTTGTAAAGTTTATTAATCCAAAAAGCAAGTGCTGTAGTTCTTAAAGTATTCAACATTCATAAGACAAATTTTATTTATCTTGTCTGGTGAACATGGGAACAAAAACTGTATTGTCAAAAATTTTCGAGGGTTGTTCTTATCCTCAATTTTGAATATGAAAGTTGTAATGTTTATTAATCCAAAAAGCAGGTGCTGTAGTTATTAAGATATTCGACATTCATAAGGCAAATTTTATTTATCTTGTCTGGAGAACATGGGAACAAAAACTGCATTGTTAAAATTTTCCAAGGGTAGTTCTTACTTCTAGTTTTGAGCATCAAAAGCTGTGAAGTTTAATAATTAAAAATGTAAGTGATGTAGCTCTTAACGTGTTCAGAATTCATTAGCCAAATTTTACTGATTTTGTTTGGGGAACATGAGAATAAAAACTGCATAGTCAATTTTTTCCAAGGGTGGTGCATACCCCTAATTTTGGATATGACAGTTGTAAAGTTTATTAATCCAAAAAGCAAGTGCTGTAGTTCTTAAAGTATTGAACATTCTTAAGCCAAATTCTACTGATTTTGTTTGGGGAACATAAGAACAAAAACTGTATTGTCAAAAATTTTCGAGGGTTGTTCTTATCCTCAATTTTGAATATGAAAGTTGTAATGTTTATTAATCCAAAAAGCAGGTGCTGTAGTTATTAAGATATTCGACATTCATAAGGCAAATTTTATTTATCTTGTCTGGAGAACATGGGAACAAAAACTGCATTGTTAAAATTTTCCAAGGGTAGTTCTTACTTCTAGTTTTGAGCATCAAAAGCTGTGAAGTTTAATAGTTAAAAATGTAAGTGATGTAGCTCTTAACCTGTTCAGAATTCATTAGCCAAATTTTACTGATTTTGTTTGGGGAACATGAGAACAAAAACTGCATAGTCAATTTTTTTTAAGGGTGGTGCATACCCCTAATTTTGGATATGAAAGTTGTAAAGTTTATTAATCCAAAAAGCAAGTGCTGTAGTTCTTAAAGTATTGAACATTCTTAAGCCAAATTCTATTGATTTTGTTTGGGGAACATAAGAACAAAAACTGTATTGTCAAAAATTTTCGAGGGTTGTTCTTATCCTCAATTTTGAATATGAAAGTTGTAATGTTTATTAATCCAAAAAGCAGGTGCTGTAGTTATTAAGATATTCGACATTCATAAGGCAAATTTTATTTATCTTGTCTGGAGAACATGGGAACAAAAACTGCATTGTTAAAATTTTCCAAGGGTAGTTCTTACTTCTAGTTTTGAGCATCAAAAGCTGTGAAGTTTAATAGTTAAAAATGTAAGTGATGTAGCTCTTAACGTGTTCAGAATTCATTAGCCAAATTTTACTGATTTTGTTTGGGGAACATGAGAACAAAAACTGCATAGTCAATTTTTTTTAAGGGTGGTGCATACCCCTAATTTTGGATATGAAAGTTGTAAAGTTTATTAATCCAAAAAGCAAGTGCTGTAGTTCTTAAAGTATTGAACATTCTTAAGCCAAATTCTATTGATTTTGTTTGGGGAACATAAGAACAAAAACTGTATTGTCAAAAATTTTCGAGGGTTGTTCTTATCCTCAATTTTGAATATGAAAGTTGTAATGTTTATTAATCCAAAAAGCAGGTGCTGTAGTTATTAAGATATTCGACATTCATAAGGCAAATTTTATTTATCTTGTCTGGAGAACATGGGAACAAAAACTGCATTGTTAAAATTTTCCAAGGGTAGTTCTTACTTCTAGTTTTGAGCATCAAAAGCTGTGAAGTTTAATAGTTAAAAATGTAAGTGATGTAGCTCTTAACGTGTTCAGAATTCATTAGCCAAATTTTACTGATTTTGTTTGGGGAACATGAGAATAAAAACTGCATAGTCAATTTTTTCCAAGGGTGGTGCATACCCCTAATTTTGGATATGAAAGTTGTAATGTTTATTAATCAAAAATGCTGGTGCTGTAGTTCTTAATATATTCAACATTCATAAGACAAATTTTATTTATCTTGTTTGGTGAACATGGGAACAAAAACTGTATTGTCAAAAATTTTCGAGGGTTGTTCTTATCCTCAATTTTGAATATGAAAGTTGTAATGTTTATTAATCCAAAAAGCAGGTGCTGTAGTTATTAAGATATTCGACATTCATAAGGCAAATTTTATTTATCTTGTCTGGAGAACATGGGAACAAAAACTGCATTGTTAAAATTTTCCAAGGGTAGTTCTTACTTCTAGTTTTGAGCATCAAAAGCTGTGAAGTTTAATAATTAAAAATGTAAGTGATGTAGCTCTTAACGTGTTCAGAATTCATTAGCCAAATTTTACTGATTTTGTTTGGGGAACATGAGAATAAAAACTGCATAGTCAATTTTTTCCAAGGGTGGTGCATACCCCTAATTTTGGATATGACAGTTGTAAAGTTTATTAATCCAAAAAGCAAGTGCTGTAGTTCTTAAAGTATTGAACATTCTTAAGCCAAATTCTACTGATTTTGTTTGGGGAACATAAGAACAAAAACTGTATTGTCAAAAATTTTCGAGGGTTGTTCTTATCCTCAATTTTGAATATGAAAGTTGTAATGTTTATTAATCCAAAAAGCAGGTGCTGTAGTTATTAAGATATTCAAAATTCATAAGGCAAATTTTATTTATCTTGTCTGGAGAACATGGGAACAAAAACTGCATTGTTAAAATTTTCCAAGGGTAGTTCTTACTTCTAGTTTTGAGCATCAAAAACTGTGAAGTTTAATAGTTAAAAATGTAAGTGATGTAGCTCTTAACGTGTTCAGAATTCATTAGTTAAATTTTACTGATTTTGTTTGGGGAACATGAGAATAAAAACTGCATAGTGAATTTTTTCTAAAGGTGGTGCATACCCCCAATTTTGGATATGAAAGTTGTAATGTTTATTAATCCAAAAAGCAGGTGCTGTAGTTCTTAAAGTATTCAACATTCTTAAGCCAAATTCTATTGATTTTGTTTGGGGAACATAAGAACAAAAACTGTTTAGTCAAAAATTTTCGAGGGTTGTTCTTATCCTCAATTTTGAATATGAAAGTTGTAATGTTGATTAATCCAAAAAGCAGGTGCTGTAGTTCTTAAAGTATTCAACATTCTTAAGCCAAATTCTATTGATTTTGTTTGGGGAACATAAGAACAAAAACTGCATAGTCCAAAATTTTCGAGGGTTGTTCTTATCCCCAATTTTGAATATAAAAGTTGTAATAATTATTAATCAAAAATACTGGTGCTGTAGTTCTTAAGATATTCAACATTCATAAGCTAAATTTTATTTATCTTTTCTGGGGAACATGGGAACACAAACTGCATTGTTTAAATTTTCTAAGGGTTGTTCTTACTTCTTGTTTTGAGTATCAAAAACTGTGAAGTTTAGTAGTTAAAAATGTAAGTGATGTAGCTCTTAACGTGTTCAGAATTCATTATCCAAATTTTACTGATTTTGTTTGGGAAACATGAGAACAAAAACTGCAATGTCTGATTATTCCAAGGGTTGTTCTTATCTGCCAATTCTGACAATAAAATACTGTAATCGTTAATAGTTAAAAATGTAAATGTCTTAGGGTATTCAAGATTTCTTAACCAAATTTTATTAATTTATGTGAGGGGTACATGGGAACTAAACTGCAGTGTCAGGTTTTTGCGAGGGTAGTTTTACCCTCAATTTTGAACGTAGATATAAAAAAAACTAGATGTTGTAGTCAGTAAGGTTTTCAAGAGACCTGCGAAATTTTAATAGTATTGTCTAGGGAGCATAGAAAGAAATACGTAACATCGGTTTTATCTCAAGGGTGGTTTCTACCCAATTCCTAAACTGAAGT
The DNA here is from genome assembly GCA_029378335.1 of Agrilus mali. Lineage (NCBI taxonomy): Eukaryota > Metazoa > Arthropoda > Insecta > Coleoptera > Buprestidae > Agrilus > Agrilus mali. The sequence goes on along the minus strand of CM055657.1, from coordinate 2,222,413 downwards.
AGTATTTGAAAATTAACTCTTGACGACTGACAGCTATACATCAAAGCATTGGTGAATGCATAACTTTTGTTGAAATTTTTTATTTTTCTTTAGAAAAGTATGAGTTTAATTTTTAGAGGGGACTATCTTTCCGGCAATTGTATGAAACCAATAGTGGGTGTTGTTGCTCATAGGTGCTTAAAAAGTGTAACTGTCGAATTTTAATAATTATTGTTAGACATTAGATGAGTAGAGGGTGGAAGAATAAAAGCAGTAGATTAACATTTAATTAATTTTACTGCTAAAATTAATAATCTTGAAAAATTTGAAAGGCATTTGGAAAATATAATTAATCTTGTAATGGTGGAAGAAATAGTTACGTACATAAAAAAAATCATAAAACAAAATAATATAAATACAGTAAAATTAAAAACGGTCTGTTGAAACAAATTTGATTAAATATTATTTAAGTTAGCATCAATACTCTCGATAACTCAAACAAAAGTCGAATTTTTGATAAGTCAGACCAAACTAGTTGGTAATAACACCAATTTGTGTATATGTAATTTTTACTCGATAACTTGAACTCTTATTATTCGAACATCTTGATAACTCAAAGATAATATTTGGCTCCATCTTCAATAAGTCGAATTTTTAGGGACATCTTTTAATAATGTATTATTTTAATGTTTCTTTTTAATAGCGGTAGCATTGAAGTAGTGAGGCAGTTCAGTTTCTACGATTATTTATCGACAAAGCGTACTTTAAAAACTGTCTTTTGAACAAAAATGAAATAATATAAAAAGAGGCAAGTGGTGCACTGAAATAAATATATTACCTATATTTATGTATATGTAACATGATATAAACACATACAAATGCTCATTTACGAAAAATAAGAGCATACGATTTTTTTTGTGTCACATGGTGATTCGAGTTATCGAAGTTCAACTGTTTATTTTTTTGTTGTATCGTTTTATTCGAAAAATGTGACTGTAATAAATGTCCTTGTATACAGGAACGAATTTTGTCGTAAACGCTGCTTTTAATGTCGATTAGAGGGCAAGTGTTATTGTGACCAACCAGCTGATAACATATCGCTCGAGGCTAGGTATTCTATTTTTAGGCTTGAGTCGAATGGTAAAAGGCAACAACTACGTAAACTCGTGAGACAAAATAAAATTAAATATAAAAATATGCATGAGCTCGTTAAAATTGCACTACAGTAATTGTTATTATTGAATTGTTCTCTTGATTGAGATTTAAGACCGATACTGTTATTATTAAGAATGTAATGTATTGTTCACATTTTTTTCAAATTTTTGTTAGCGTCATTCTCTGAAGCAATTCAAAATTAATTAGTTGAAAACTTATCTGTTTTTTTTAAATTATATTTTATATAGTTTTGAGAAGTGGGTATAATAAGAACTAAAAAAAGTCTTTGTGTAAAATGATGGCACACCCAAATTTCGAAATATTTAAACAAAATTTTAAAATATCGGTAGGTATTTCGAGGCTTCATTCAGGAGAAATTAATATTATAAATTAGTTTCACTTTTGATCTTGTAACGTTTTTTTTTCACGAAAACTTAATTTCTTTTTTCTTTTTTCTGTTCGTGTTTTATGCTTCATGTTGTGTGAATGTTTTTGTGAACCACTTTTCTCGTAAATTTTTCAAAATTAAGGATTTCTTATTTGTTCAATTATTAATACTTAACTTATTCTTATTGTTTTAACTATCAATAAGTAATAACGTTAACATGTTTAAAATTAATAGGCAGGATAAAATTACAAAATTTGCTACATCCCCAAGTGTAAACCAGGCAAGTAGTAATTTTATATATTTTTGTAGTACTTAATTAGTTTTTAAGGTGTTATTTGTTGTTTATTTTGTAAAGTATGATTACATTTATTAAATCTTTCAAAAACATCATATAAAATTCGCTTTTCTTTGTGACATAGTATTCTAGTAAATAATTTTGCAAAAGTCACTCTGTGTCATTCGACTAACGTACGTCCAATTTTCTAACAGATTATTAAAGTTAAATGATGGATGAACATAATATAGGTTTATTTAAATTGCCTTAAGTAACCAAAAATTAGAAAAATAGCATAAAAACATTGCTATTGTGCAAAAACTATCCAGAAGTTTTCTTATGGCCTTATGGAACTACTAAAATTAGTAACAGTACCTATGTAAAAATTTTAATAACTTATTGTTGTCTAATGGTAGTGTAGGTATTCTTGCAGTCTCCTCTTCACTCCGGAAAATGATCATCACACTGTATAAATACAAATGCGAATGCAATCTAGAATAGCAGAATGACTGACTGTTGTTGTTTTTTATGTAAAACAAAAACAAGAAAGAAAACTTTTTGTTAAGGATTATTTTGCAACACTCATTTTTTTACCATTTAAAGCCATAAAAAAAATAAATTTATGAAGATTTATGTTTGTTAATTTTTTAAAATTCAAAAAAAACATGCGATTGTAAACGATTGTATAAATGACAACCCTTTACCCAAAGTTTTCATACTTATTGCTTATTCTGTATAGTAAATATTGTAGGTTCATAGTTTATGTAAAATTTGCGATCTTCTATTTAAAAGTGTTTAAAATTAAGTTCGGAGTAAAAACTTTTTTTCTGCACCCTGTAGATATATTTGTATTCCTTCTCTGGTGTCCTTTCCTTACTATAAGAATCGTAGGCTTACGTCGCGCCGCCGCGTCGATTCGCTCTCCATTGTCGCCCATCCATCGAGTCTACGAGTCGTTAAGTTTGTCCTATTTATTTATCGTCATTTAAGTTTAATATCAAATCAATTGATTTTGAAAAATTAGCAACATTACAGGTAATATTATTTGGCGATTTTCACTAAGTAGCTACAATATTAAAAAATAGTAATTAGCAAAATTGACAAAAATATTAGATTTTATCATTTATTAAGAACATTAATATGCGGTAAATGTATTTTCCAAAAAAAAAAACTGTATATATTATGATGATCTTAATTTTTATTAGATACCACATTAAAAATTTATTATTTACTACGATTTATTATTATTGTAATGTAGGTAATTTGTTGTGTTTAATTTTTAATTTATTTTCAACAGTTCAGAAGAAGATGGAAAAGTTAAAACGATGGCACAGTATTCTAGAAATGTGTGATGTCAAAGGAGATAAAGGCAATACAAGGAGCAAAAAACGTCGACGTTTATCGATAAACAAGTTTTTATACAGAGATATGAAGTTGAGTTTCTTTCTGAAATAGTATGAATAATATTTACTTTAGAGAAGTTAATTTTGAAGGTATGTAACATTATTATTTATTTAATTATCAGCTGATATTTAAAATACATAATTTGAAATTTACTGAGTTAACTAACAATTATTTTTGTATTTCAATTGAAAACATCCAGTTAATAAAAATGTTTAAGCTGGTCCATTCTATAAAAGATTTCATTCATTTTTAGCTTCAATTCTTCTGATAATTTTTTTTTAAATAGTTTATAAGTAATATTTGTTTGAAAAGCAATTAATCACGTTTTAATATATAAAAAAAGGTTATCAGATAGTTAACAAATCAACTTTCTTTTCAGTTCTGGTTCTTTAAATTTACTTTATATCTAGGAAAAAATTATGATTAATCACATTTAAAATTAAAATTATTTATATATTTATTTGAAAATTAATGTGTGTATTATTTTTGTAGTTAATTTGGAATACTAAATTAACAAGACAACTGGAGGTTTAAAAATGGAAGTCTGCATCATCCCCTATTATTATGCCTCAGAGACGGTCTCCTTTATTTTTGTTTCTTTCACCAAGGAGATGATCACCCAACTCAATGAGGTAGGAACAAATATGCATTATTCATTAATATGATTAAATTTATAAAGTAATTTATTAGATATGTAATTTAATATTGATTTAAATATATTAACTTACTTCACAAATAGTTCTCTGGATTTTCACTTTCTATCTGTAAAAAAACTTTTATTTCTTTTTGTTTATGTGTACATAGTTTAAAAACAATTTTTTACTATGTAAAAATATCTATTTAGATATTATTTATTTAATATCTATTTAACATGTGACAACCAAATATACTGATTTAAAAACATTAATTTAAATAAATTTATTTTACATACTTTTCCTTACAGATTATGTTTTCATATATATAAAAAATGCATTGTTTCCTTTTATTTTTATTATTAAGCATTTTTTCAGCTTTTGTGACTATGTTTACTTACATAAAAATGGTTTAAAATATTTAAATGTTAAATAACAATTAAATTAGTTATATTCTCTATGCCATTAGTAATTACATAATTTACACCATTTTTCATATATATTTTTTTAGTTTTATTTAGAATGATTTACTTGAAGTTACATTATTGTGAATTTTTTTAGTGTTTTGAAAATTCATCACTCCATATTTTGTCCAGTAATTGCCTACTGCGAAGGACAGAGACAATACAGAATGCCGGAAATGTTTTCGTCGTCTAGAATGAAGAACCAACTTCTGTTTAATATCCTGATGGATCTTGGAAATGAATCCCACAAGCCTTCAGTATTTAATATCTCGTTAGAATGTTGTAATTGTAACTAGCAAAATATTTTGCCTTTTCCTATAAATTTAATACTTGATGGTTTAATGATTAATTTCAATTGTAAATTAAAGAATGTAAATGAAATTATATTTTTGCTAAAAGTTACAATTGCAAAGTTACTTTAATGATAATTAAATAGGTCACAAAATATTGGCATTTTCTTTTTTATTTAATAAGGAAATTATTTTCAAAGTTTTTGACAATTAAAAATTAAAAAAATATTTTGTGACTTATTCAAGTATTGTTTAAGATTTATTTTTTAATTTCTACATTTTGAATCACCATGTGAACATTGATTCTCGTAAATAAAGACACATTATTGTGCTTGCTGTAAACAGAAAACTAAAATCTTTATATATCTGAAAAAGATACCTACAGCAGAAAGTATATTTTGGTATATAGTAATTATGTAATTAACTTTTAATGTTAATTCAATTTATCAATACTGAGAACGAGACAAAAATTAGTTGTAAAAATTAATCGCCACAAAAGTTAAACTTTCAAATTACCTCAAAAATGTTAAATATTTTAAAATACTTTTTTGAAAATTCAAATTTCAAATTTCTAAAAATTTTATTAGTTCATTAATTTCTTCAATAATTTTAAACAATAAATAAGTCACAACTTATTCGTCTTAAAACTAAAAATTCAAAATTCTTCGTCAAAATTGAGACCACATAAAATTATAACAAGTATGTACTTTTTATTTTTACATAAATTATTTTGTAGAGTAGTGTTTAATAGGTCAAAAAAGGTAAAAATACAAACTGGTGCGTCTTAAAAGTTCTCTTATTTAATACATATTTAATAACAAGTAGATGAAGAATTTTTAGGGCGTTCCAGTCTCTATCGTTTTCATTTTCACTCGGCTGGGGAGCGGGAGAAAGACGGAGGCTGCGGCTGTCCTGACTCGCCCCGGTTTAGCTTTTTCTTGGCCATTCTCTATAATGGTACCTAACCTGACAGAGTGTTAAAACATGTATAATATACAGGTTTTTACACCCCTAGGGTTTAGGATCTCAGGCTTCCTTCGATTGTGAGGCGGTCTGAAAGTGGAAGAGCTCCCCGTTCCGTCCCATATCATCACGCTAAATGTGGAGTTGATAGGATCAGACAGAAGGGGGTGAGCTTCCCGCCTGACTTCACGGTCACTTTCTTCTTCACGGTAAACGGCCACGTATGTTACAGTAGTTTTTATTGGGTAGTAATTGGTCGGTATTATGAAAAACTAATCACACTTAATTATCACCTGGTAATTATTGGTGTAACAAACATGATGGTCGTTTGTCGCTTTTCTACGGGCCTACTAAAGGGAACATCAGTTGATGGTGGAGGACAGATGCTTATGGCTTCTTGACACCACAGCAGGTACATCTTCAACTTCCTTCGATCGTTGGCGATCAAAAAACTTTCCTCTTTCTCTACCAATCTTTTTTGACGTATTGTTTTACTTGTTAATTAATAATAAAATGTCGAATATACCAACTCATTCTGTGACTTATTTATTTGTTGTAATTTCTATAGAAAGAGCCAATATTCACTTGCATTTATTTATGTTTTTAGATTTTCTGTTTTGGTGTAGCACAATTAAACTGAATATAAATTGACTTATTTTTAATATTCAATATAGTTGTAGTACAATTAAAAGTTTATTCCTATACTTGTAAAGTTTTTGAGCATTTGTATAGTACCTATATTATGTTAGAAATCAATATTCTTCTTAAATTTGAAAATTTATCAATGCATATTTTGTTTTGTAATTTCTCACATTTGTTTTAATAATTAATTTAAACAGTAAATTACAGTATGTTTTATAGAAAAAAATTTTGTCAAAAGTTGCGATTACAAACCTGATACAGCAATAACAAAAATAAGTCATAAAATATTGCTAATTTTCGCTAATGAATAAATAAATTGTTTTTCAATAATATTTTCTGTTTGACGTATGTTTTACTTTTGAATTAATAATAAAACGTCGAATATACCACGACCTATTTTGTGACTTATTTATTTGTTGCAGCTTCTATTGAATGAACCAAGTTTTGTAGGAAAAGAAGATTTAATGATTTTGTGTAATGTATGTAGCAGCTAGATTTAAAATTGCACTTGTAACAAATTATACTATTTAGAATGATGCTATATTAACAATAATATCTTTTGTTAATGTAATAATAAAATATCGAACAAACTTTGTCTGTTGTGTCAAAATTTTAAATAGATGTAAGTTAATATTTTAAATAGCAAAACACTTGCTGAATTGCATAAAATTCCTAATTAACTTTTATTTTATTACATACATTAGTAATAGCTCTGTGCATACAATTTTATTCCTTAATCCTTTTATGGCAATTCAAAAATTGTAATTGTTCTTTTTTCTGTTAGGTGCACCATTTCTTTAAATTAATGGTAAAATGTTACTCCGTTCTATGTAAAACAATAAATGAACATATTTATTTAAACTAAATTGTTATCGATTTCAAAATTTAAATTTAAAATTTTGTTATGATTTGAAAAGCTGCAACATACAAGTAACTATGAAATTTAAATTAGGTACTCGTAGTTTGTAACAAAGAAATATGTCATAAAAATATTTTATATTTAAAATAAATAGTGTAATCATTTAATATTGTTGTGAAGAATTAGCAATTCATTTTAATTAAAATATGTAAATCCTTAGGTAGAGATTAATATAGCGATAAAATAAAAGTTCCTAATATATAAATCAATTAGTGTAAGTTTTAAATCTGTTTTTAATTTTTAATAAAGATCTGTATTGTCTGTTTAATGCAATAAATTAAGTTTTCAGCAGTTGTGTAAATAATTATAATACAAAATGTGGCACTATTTAAGACTTTCAAGCACTTAAGTATTAAATTTGTACTCTTGATAAAGGCATCATATGCCGAAACAATTGTAGAGTTGTTAATAAACCTTTTTGAAACATATAAAAGCTACTTTTATTCGATATATTATTTTCATGTTTCATAAATTTCCGATTACCGAGTCTTTAGAAAATAATTAATTGTGTTGATGGATAAATTGACAAACTCTGATTATGCTACTAAAAACGTATATAAATTAATTTCCATATTTAAATGTATTATGTATTTGAAAACATAGAGTTAATAAGTTTTATCTTAAAAATTTCTTTGAATTTTATGAGACGATAGATGGCTCTCACATCATTGTTTGCGAGGCAATGTAAATCAAGTATTAATGAAGCCAAAGTGTGCTATAAAGGGTGGGAGAAATGGGTGGGACTAGCGTTTTGATCATTAGTAGAGTGAAGAATTAGAATCACAGAGTTAAGAATCTAATTGTCAGGCTTTACAGGAACCTGTAAAATTACAGAAATCTGTAAACTATTTAGTTTCATTATTTACCGATAGATGGCATCTACAGGAAGCTTTAAAGCATTTAAAACAAATTTGAATATGTACTACTTTTTACAGAGTACACTCATAAAATATACATATAATATATAAGGCCTATTAAATATGATATAGGTAACGCAATGATGAGAGAAATTACTAAACAGTTAGATATAATGCATATATTTATTAATTTAATTTTATACAGTTTATAAATTGGGTTGTATTTAACAAAATATAATTGCAAAATTGCTATTCGTAAATTGAAAAAATCACATGTACTAGTTCATTGCAGCAATTTATAAATGAGACCCCTCAATAAGAACTAAAAATATTTTATAAATAAGAATACAAAAAATTAGAGAAGCAGCAAGAACGTATGGCACAGTCATTTTCTGTGATAACGAAAGTTTTTCACTGAAGTACGGTTGTTATTTTGTTTCGAATTAAAATGAGGTTGAATCATAAGTGCAAAAATGTTCTACAAGGGATATTGCCCTTGTATATCTTATATCCACCAAGGTCACTGGATTCGGGGCCAATATTGGCTTGTCATATCTGTTTGGCCTGGTACTGCTATTGGCACTGAAACTCCAGGTGATATAAGTCCTAAAATTAAAAAAAGTGCTATTACTTTAAAAGATCAAAAGAAAAAAGTTTACGTCATATAATTTTACAAATCCGCCAAACAATTAATTTTATAAGTAATATAGAGTATTATTTTTACCTGTTGATGAACCTCCATTAGAACTATATTGATGACCATTCATTTGGTAAGGTTGTGCTGGACTGCAAGGAGATGGTCTTGAACCGTAGCCAATTCCCAGGTCATAACTGGGAGGTCGACCCATGCAGTAACCTCCCATCGAATTCGTCATTCCTGGACTGTCTCTTTGTTGAAGACACGAACCAGGGGATGGACCCATTGTACTAGGAAGACCTCCATGACCAAATGAAGACATTGTTGCCATGGAATTACTGAAAAACAAAAGCAGATGCTATTTATATGAGACTGAACTATTTCTTTATCTTAAAAAAGTCAACATTTATACTTAACTACAATACTAGAGAAAATTGGTTTAAATGTGGAAAACAAAAGAAAATTGTAGAAAAAAGAGGTCCTAACTGGAGCAAAAATTAAAGAATTTAATAATTATGTACCTATAGCTATCTGCCATTGTCATTGGTGGAGCAATGGGCGAATACATTGAAGAAGGGTTGCCAAATCCTTGTAACCTAGGTGGCGATGATGGTGGTGCTGGCTGATCAGCGGCCGAAGGGGCGCGACGCTGATTCCGTAATTTTTCTTCTCTTCTCCACTTTGCCCTTCTGTTAGAGAACCACACTTGGATCCGAGCTTCTGGAAGACCTATCTTCGCTGCCAACCGTTCCCTTGCAAACACATCAGGATAATGCGTCCGTTCAAACTCTGAAATTAACTAACATAGTTACAGAAATTCTTACGCATTCAGAGGCCTTATGGATTTATTCTAAACCTATTCGCCTTATTAATTGTAAACGCAAAAATAGTAAAAAATATGGCAAATTACTATTTCGTTAAAAGGCGCTCCCAAAATTTCTTAAAGATGGAAACCATTTCTAACGAAACAAGTACTGTTTATAATGTAAAAAAGTACGTAGAATTTGATGGTGCAAACGGTTTTCGAGTGCGTTGCCCGGAAAGTACATCGCCTTGCTGTAATTCATTAAAATGCAAAATATTACGCAAAAAAAATAAAAAGCGCTCGTGAAATTACTTGAAGATGGAAACCATTTCTAACGAAACAAGTACTGTTTATAATGTAAAAAAGTACGTAGAATTTGATGGTGCTAACGGTTTTCGAGTGCGTTGCCCGGAAAGTACATCGCCTTGCTGTAATTCATTAAAATGCAAAAAATTACGCAAAAAAAATAAAAAGCGCTCGTGAAATTACTTGAAGATGGAAACCATTTCTAACGAAACAAGTACTGTTTATAATGTAAAAAAGTACGTAGAATTTGATGGTGCTAACGGTTTTCGAGTGCGTTGCCCGGAAAGTACATCGTCTTGCTGTAATTTATTAAAATGCAAAATATTACGCAAAAAAAATAAAAAGCGCTCGTGAAATTACTTGAAGATGGAAACCATTTCTAACGAAACAAGTACTGTTTATAATGTAAAAAAGTACGTAGGATTTGATGGTGCTAACGGTTTTCGAGTGCGTTGCCCGGAAAGTACATCGTCTTGCTGTAATTCATTAAAATGCAAAATATTACGCAAAAAAAATAAAAAGCGCTCGTGAAATTACTTGAAGATGGAAACCATTTCTAACGAAACAAGTACTGTTTATAATGTAAAAAAGTACGTAGAATTTGATGGTGCTAACGGTTTTCGAGTGCGTTGCCCGGAAAGTACATCGCCTTGCTGTAATTCATTAAAATGCAAAATATTACGCAAAAAAAATAAAAAGCGCTCGTGAAATTACTTGAAGATGGAAACCATTTCTAACGAAACAAGTACTGTTTATAATGTAAAAAAGTACGTAGAATTTGATGGTGCTAACGGTTTTCGAGTGCGTTGCCCGGAAAGTACATCGCCTTGCTGTAATTCATTAAAATGCAAAATATTACGCAAAAAAAATAAAAAGCGCTCGTGAAATTACTTGAAGATGGAAACCATTTCTAACGAAACAAGTACTGTTTATAATGTAAAAAAGTACGTAGAATTTGATGGTGCTAACGGTTTTCGAGTGCGTTGCCCGGAAAGTACATCGTCTTGCTGTAATTTATTAAAATGCAAAATATTACGCAAAAAAAATAAAAAGCGCTCGTGAAATTACTTGAAGATGGAAACCATTTCTAACGAAACAAGTACTGTTTATAATGTAAAAAAGTCCGTAGAATTTGATGGTGCTAACGGTTTTCGAGTGCGTTGCCCGGAAAGTACATCGCCTTGCTGTAATTTATTAAAATGCAAAATATTACGCAAAAAAAATAAAAAGCGCTCGTGAAATTACTTGAAGATGGAAACCATTTCCAACGAAACAAGTACTGTTTATAATGTAAAAAAGTACGTAGAATTTGATGGTGCTCACGGTTTTCGAGTGCGTTGCCCGGAAAGTACATCGCCTTGCTGTAATTTATTAAAATGCAAAATATTACGCAAAAAAAATAAAAAGCGCTCGTGAAATTACTTGAAGATGGAAACCATTTCTAACGAAACAAGTACTGTTTATAATGTAAAAAAGTACGTAGAATTTGATGGTGCTAACGGTTTTCGAGTGCGTTGCCCGGAAAGTACATCGCCTTGCTGTAATTCATTAAAATGCAAAATATTACGCAAAAAAAATAAAAAGCGCTCGTGAAATTACTTGAAGATGGAAACCATTTCTAACGAAACAAGTACTGTTTATAATGTAAAAAAGTACGTAGAATTTGATGGTGCTAACGGTTTTCGAGTGCGTTGCCCGGAAAGTACATCGCCTTGCTGTAATTCATTAAAATGCAAAATATTACGCAAAAAAAATAAAAAGCGCTCGTGAAATTACTTGAAGATGGAAACCATTTCTAACGAAACAAGTACTGTTTATAATGTAAAAAAGTACGTAGAATTTGATGGTGCTAACGGTTTTCGAGTGCGTTGCCCGGAAAGTACATCGTCTTGCTGTAATTTATTAAAATGCAAAATATTACGCAAAAAAAATAAAAAGCGCTCGTGAAATTACTTGAAGATGGAAACCATTTCTAACGAAACAAGTACTGTTTATAATGTAAAAAAGTACGTAGGATTTGATGGTGCTAACGGTTTTCGAGTGCGTTGCCCGGAAAGTACATCGTCTTGCTGTAATTTATTAAAATGCAAAATATTACGCAAAAAAAATAAAAAGCGCTCGTGAAATTACTTGAAGATGGAAACCATTTCTAACGAAACAAGTACTGTTTATAATGTAAAAAAGTACGTAGAATTTGATGGTGCTAACGGTTTTCGAGTGCGTTGCCCGGAAAGTACATCGCCTTGCTGTAATTCATTAAAATGCAAAATATTACGCAAAAAAAATAAAAAGCGCTCGTGAAATTACTTGAAGATGGAAACCATTTCTAACGAAACAAGTACTGTTTATAATGTAAAAAAGTACGTAGAATTTGATGGTGCTAACGGTTTTCGAGTGCGTTGCCCGGAAAGTACATCGCCTTGCTGTAATTCATTAAAATGCAAAATATTACGCAAAAAAAATAAAAAGCGCTCGTGAAATTACTTGAAGATGGAAACCATTTCTAACGAAACAAGTACTGTTTATAATGTAAAAAAGTACGTAGAATTTGATGGTGCTAACGGTTTTCGAGTGCGTTGCCCGGAAAGTACATCGTCTTGCTGTAATTTATTAAAATGCAAAATATTACGCAAAAAAAATAAAAAGCGCTCGTGAAATTACTTGAAGATGGAAACCATTTCTAACGAAACAAGTACTGTTTATAATGTAAAAAAGTACGTAGGATTTGATGGTGCTAACGGTTTTCGAGTGCGTTGCCCGGAAAGTACATCGTCTTGCTGTAATTTATTAAAATGCAAAATATTACGCAAAAAAAATAAAAAGCGCTCGTGAAATTACTTGAAGATGGAAACCATTTCTAACGAAACAAGTACTGTTTATAATGTAAAAAAGTACGTAGAATTTGATGGTGCTAACGGTTTTCGAGTGCGTTGCCCGGAAAGTACATCGCCTTGCTGTAATTCATTAAAATGCAAAATATTACGCAAAAAAAATAAAAAGCGCTCGTGAAATTACTTGAAGATGGAAACCATTTCTAACGAAACAAGTACTGTTTATAATGTAAAAAAGTACGTAGAATTTGATGGTGCTAACGGTTTTCGAGTGCGTTGCCCGGAAAGTACATCGCCTTGCTGTAATTCATTAAAATGCAAAATATTACGCAAAAAAAATAAAAAGCGCTCGTGAAATTACTTGAAGATGGAAACCATTTCTAACGAAACAAGTACTGTTTATAATGTAAAAAAGTACGTAGAATTTGATGGTGCTAACGGTTTTCGAGTGCGTTGCCCGGAAAGTACATCGCCTTGCTGTAATTCATTAAAATGCAAAATATTACGCAAAAAAAATAAAAAGCGCTCGTGAAATTACTTGAAGATGGAAACCATTTCTAACGAAACAAGTACTGTTTATAATGTAAAAAAGTACGTAGAATTTGATGGTGCTAACGGTTTTCGAGTGCGTTGCCCGGAAAGTACATCGTCTTGCTGTAATTTATTAAAATGCAAAATATTACGCAAAAAAAATAAAAAGCGCTCGTGAAATTACTTGAAGATGGAAACCATTTCTAACGAAACAAGTACTGTTTATAATGTAAAAAAGTACGTAGAATTTGATGGTGCTAACGGTTTTCGAGTGCGTTGCCCGGAAAGTACATCGTCTTGCTGTAATTTATTAAAATGCAAAATATTACGCAAAAAAAATAAAAAGCGCTCGTGAAATTACTTGAAGATGGAAACCATTTCTAACGAAACAAGTACTGTTTATAATGTAAAAAAGTCCGTAGAATTTGATGGTGCTAACGGTTTTCGAGTGCGTTGCCCGGAAAGTACATCGCCTTGCTGTAATTTATTAAAATGCAAAATATTACGCAAAAAAAATAAAAAGCGCTCGTGAAATTACTTGAAGATGGAAACCATTTCCAACGAAACAAGTACTGTTTATAATGTAAAAAAGTACGTAGAATTTGATGGTGCTAACGGTTTTCGAGTGCGTTGCCCGGAAAGTACATCGCCTTGCTGTAATTCATTAAAATGCAAAATATTACGCAAAAAAAATAAAAAGCGCTCGTGAAATTACTTGAAGATGGAAACCATTTCTAACGAAACAAGTACTGTTTATAATGTAAAAAAGTACGTAGAATTTGATGGTGCTAACGGTTTTCGAGTGCGTTGCCCGGAAAGTACATCGCCTTGCTGTAATTCATTAAAATGCAAAATATTACGCAAAAAAAATAAAAAGCGCTCGTGAAATTACTTGAAGATGGAAACCATTTCTAACGAAACAAGTACTGTTTATAATGTAAAAAAGTACGTAGAATTTGATGGTGCTAACGGTTTTCGAGTGCGTTGCCCGGAAAGTACATCGCCTTGCTGTAATTCATTAAAATGCAAAATATTACGCAAAAAAAATAAAAAGCGCTCGTGAAATTACTTGAAGATGGAAACCATTTCTAACGAAACAAGTACTGTTTATAATGTAAAAAAGTACGTAGAATTTGATGGTGCTAACGGTTTTCGAGTGCGTTGCCCGGAAAGTACATCGTCTTGCTGTAATTTATTAAAATGCAAAATATTACGCAAAAAAAATAAAAAGCGCTCGTGAAATTACCTGAAGATGGAAACCATTTCTAACGAAACAAGTACTGTTTATAATGTAAAAAAGTACGTAGAATTTGATGGTGCTAACGGTTTTCGAGTGCGTTGCCCGGAAAGTACATCGTCTTGCTGTAATTTATTAAAATGCAAAATATTACGCAAAAAAAATAAAAAGCGCTCGTGAAATTACTTGAAGATGGAAACCATTTCTAACGAAACAAGTACTGTTTATAATGTAAAAAAGTACGTAGAATTTGATGGTGCTAACGGTTTTCGAGTGCGTTGCCCGGAAAGTACATCGCCTTGCTGTAATTTATTAAAATGCAAAATATTACGCAAAAAAAATAAAAAGCGCTCGTGAAATTACTTGAAGATGGAAACCATTTCCAACGAAACAAGTACTGTTTATAATGTAAAAAAGTACGTAGAATTTGATGGTGCTAACGGTTTTCGAGTGCGTTGCCCGGAAAGTACATCGCCTTGCTGTAATTTATTAAAATGCAAAATATTACGCAAAAAAAATAAAAAGCGCTCGTGAAATTACTTGAAGATGGAAACCATTTCTAACGAAACAAGTACTGTTTATAATGTAAAAAAGTACGTAGAATTTGATGGTGCAAACGGTTTTCGAGTGCGTTGCCCGGAAAGTACATCGCCTTGCTGTAATTCATTAAAATGCAAAATATTACGCAAAAAAAATAAAAAGCGCTCGTGAAATTACTTGAAGATGGAAACCATTTCTAACGAAACAAGTACTGTTTATAATGTAAAAAAGTACGTAGAATTTGATGGTGCTAACGGTTTTCGAGTGCGTTGCCCGGAAAGTACATCGTCTTGCTGTAATTTATTAAAATGCAAAATATTACGCAAAAAAAATAAAAAGCGCTCGTGAAATTACTTGAAGATGGAAACCATTTCTAACGAAACAAGTACTGTTTATAATGTAAAAAAGTACGTAGAATTTGATGGTGCTAACGGTTTTCGAGTGCGTTGCCCGGAAAGTACATCGCCTTGCTGTAATTCATTAAAATGCAAAATATTACGCAAAAAAAATAAAAAGCGCTCGTGAAATTACCTGAAGATGGAAACCATTTCCAACGAAACAAGTACTGTTTATAATGTAAAAAAGTACGTAGAATTTGATGGTGCTAACGGTTTTCGAGTGCGTTGCCCGGAAAGTACATCGCCTTGCTGTAATTCATTAAAATGCAAAATATTACGCAAAAAAAAATAAAAAGCGCTCGTGAAATTACTTGAAGATGGAAACCATTTCTAACGAAACAAGTACTGTTTATAATGTAAAAAAGTACGTAGAATTTGATGGTGCTAACGGTTTTCGAGTGCGTTGCCCGGAAAGTACATCGTCTTGCTGTAATTTATTAAAATGCAAAATATTACGCAAAAAAAATAAAAAGCGCTCGTGAAATTTCTTAAAGATGGAAACCATTTCTAACGAAACAAGTACTGTTTATAATGTAAAAAAGTACGTAGAATTTGATGGTGCAAACGGTTTTCGAGTGCGTTGCCCGGAAAGTACATCGCCTTGCTGTAATTCATTAAAATGCAAAATATTACGCAAAAAAAATAAAAAGCGCTCGTGAAATTACTTGAAGATGGAAACCATTTCTAACGAAACAAGTACTGTTTATAATGTAAAAAAGTACGTAGAATTTGATGGTGCTAACGGTTTTCGAGTGCGTTGCCCGGAAAGTACATCGCCTTGCTGTAATTCATTAAAATGCAAAATATTACGCAAAAAAAATAAAAAGCGCTCGTGAAATTACTTGAAGATGGAAACCATTTCTAACGAAACAAGTACTGTTTATAATGTAAAAAAGTACGTAGAATTTGATGGTGCTAACGGTTTTCGAGTGCGTTGCCCGGAAAGTACATCGTCTTGCTGTAATTTATTAAAATGCAAAATATTACGCAAAAAAAATAAAAAGCGCTCGTGAAATTACTTGAAGATGGAAACCATTTCTAACGAAACAAGTACTGTTTATAATGTAAAAAAGTACGTAGAATTTGATGGTGCTAACGGTTTTCGAGTGCGTTGCCCGGAAAGTACATCGCCTTGCTGTAATTCATTAAAATGCAAAATATTACGCAAAAAAAATAAAAAGCGCTCGTGAAATTACTTGAAGATGGAAACCATTTCTAACGAAACAAGTACTGTTTATAATGTAAAAAAGTACGTAGAATTTGATGGTGCTAACGGTTTTCGAGTGCGTTGCCCGGAAAGTACATCGCCTTGCTGTAATTCATTAAAATGCAAAATATTACGCAAAAAAAATAAAAAGCGCTCGTGAAATTACTTGAAGATGGAAACCATTTCCAACGAAACAAGTACTGTTTATAATGTAAAAAAGTACGTAGAATTTGATGGTGCTAACGGTTTTCGAGTGCGTTGCCCGGAAAGTACATCGCCTTGCTGTAATTCATTAAAATGCAAAATATTACGCAAAAAAAATAAAAAGCGCTCGTGAAATTACCTGAAGATGGAAACCATTTCCAACGAAACAAGTACTGTTTATAATGTAAAAAAGTACGTAGAATTTGATGGTGCTAACGGTTTTCGAGTGCGTTGCCCGGAAAGTACATCGCCTTGCTGTAATTCATTAAAATGCAAAATATTACGCAAAAAAAAATAAAAAGCGCTCGTGAAATTACTTGAAGATGGAAACCATTTCTAACGAAACAAGTACTGTTTATAATGTAAAAAAGTACGTAGAATTTGATGGTGCTAACGGTTTTCGAGTGCGTTGCCCGGAAAGTACATCGTCTTGCTGTAATTTATTAAAATGCAAAATATTACGCAAAAAAAATAAAAAGCGCTCGTGAAATTTCTTAAAGATGGAAACCATTTCTAACGAAACAAGTACTGTTTATAATGTAAAAAAGTACGAAGAATTTGATGGTGCAAACGGTTTTCGAGTGCGTTGCCCGGAAAGTACATCGCCTTGCTGTAATTCATTAAAATGCAAAATATTACGCAAAAAAAATAAAAAGCGCTCGTGAAATTACTTGAAGATGGAAACCATTTCTAACGAAACAAGTACTGTTTATAATGTAAAAAAGTACGTAGAATTTGATGGTGCTAACGGTTTTCGAGTGCGTTGCCCGGAAAGTACATCGCCTTGCTGTAATTCATTAAAATGCAAAATATTACTCAAAAAAAATAAAAAGCGCTCGTGAAATTACTTGAAGATGGAAACCATTTCTAACGAAACAAGTACTGTTTATAATGTAAAAAAGTACGTAGAATTTGATGGTGCTAACGGTTTTCGAGTGCGTTGCCCGGAAAGTACATCGTCTTGCTGTAATTTATTAAAATGCAAAATATTACGCAAAAAAAATAAAAAGCGCTCGTGAAATTACTTGAAGATGGAAACCATTTCTAACGAAACAAGTACTGTTTATAATGTAAAAAAGTACGTAGAATTTGATGGTGCTAACGGTTTTCGAGTGCGTTGCCCGGAAAGTACATCGCCTTGCTGTAATTCATTAAAATGCAAAATATTACGCAAAAAAAATAAAAAGCGCTCGTGAAATTACTTGAAGATGGAAACCATTTCTAACGAAACAAGTACTGTTTATAATGTAAAAAAGTACGTAGAATTTGATGGTGCTAACGGTTTTCGAGTGCGTTGCCCGGAAAGTACATCGTCTTGCTGTAATTTATTAAAATGCAAAATATTACGCAAAAAAAATAAAAAGCGCTCGTGAAATTACTTGAAGATGGAAACCATTTCTAACGAAACAAGTACTGTTTATAATGTAAAAAAGTCCGTAGAATTTGATGGTGCTAACGGTTTTCGAGTGCGTTGCCCGGAAAGTACATCGCCTTGCTGTAATTTATTAAAATGCAAAATATTACGCAAAAAAAATAAAAAGCGCTCGTGAAATTACTTGAAGATGGAAACCATTTCCAACGAAACAAGTACTGTTTATAATGTAAAAAAGTACGTAGAATTTGATGGTGCTCACGGTTTTCGAGTGCGTTGCCCGGAAAGTACATCGCCTTGCTGTAATTTATTAAAATGCAAAATATTACGCAAAAAAAATAAAAAGCGCTCGTGAAATTACTTGAAGATGGAAACCATTTCTAACGAAACAAGTACTGTTTATAATGTAAAAAAGTACGTAGAATTTGATGGTGCTAACGGTTTTCGAGTGCGTTGCCCGGAAAGTACATCGCCTTGCTGTAATTCATTAAAATGCAAAATATTACGCAAAAAAAATAAAAAGCGCTCGTGAAATTACTTGAAGATGGAAACCATTTCTAACGAAACAAGTACTGTTTATAATGTAAAAAAGTACGTAGAATTTGATGGTGCTAACGGTTTTCGAGTGCGTTGCCCGGAAAGTACATCGCCTTGCTGTAATTCATTAAAATGCAAAATATTACGCAAAAAAAATAAAAAGCGCTCGTGAAATTACTTGAAGATGGAAACCATTTCTAACGAAACAAGTACTGTTTATAATGTAAAAAAGTACGTAGAATTTGATGGTGCTAACGGTTTTCGAGTGCGTTGCCCGGAAAGTACATCGTCTTGCTGTAATTTATTAAAATGCAAAATATTACGCAAAAAAAATAAAAAGCGCTCGTGAAATTACTTGAAGATGGAAACCATTTCTAACGAAACAAGTACTGTTTATAATGTAAAAAAGTACGTAGGATTTGATGGTGCTA
The DNA here is from genome assembly GCA_029378335.1 of Agrilus mali. Classification (NCBI taxonomy): domain Eukaryota; kingdom Metazoa; phylum Arthropoda; class Insecta; order Coleoptera; family Buprestidae; genus Agrilus; species Agrilus mali. Next base: position 2,203,410 of record CM055657.1, on the reverse strand, counting down.
ACGGTTTTCGAGTGCGTTGCCCGGAAAGTACATCGTCTTGCTGTAATTTATTAAAATGCAAAATATTACGCAAAAAAAATAAAAAGCGCTCGTGAAATTACTTGAAGATGGAAACCATTTCTAACGAAACAAGTACTGTTTATAATGTAAAAAAGTACGTAGAATTTGATGGTGCTAACGGTTTTCGAGTGCGTTGCCCGGAAAGTACATCGCCTTGCTGTAATTCATTAAAATGCAAAATATTACGCAAAAAAAATAAAAAGCGCTCGTGAAATTACTTGAAGATGGAAACCATTTCTAACGAAACAAGTACTGTTTATAATGTAAAAAAGTACGTAGAATTTGATGGTGCTAACGGTTTTCGAGTGCGTTGCCCGGAAAGTACATCGTCTTGCTGTAATTTATTAAAATGCAAAATATTACGCAAAAAAAATAAAAAGCGCTCGTGAAATTACTTGAAGATGGAAACCATTTCTAACGAAACAAGTACTGTTTATAATGTAAAAAAGTACGTAGAATTTGATGGTGCTAACGGTTTTCGAGTGCGTTGCCCGGAAAGTACATCGTCTTGCTGTAATTTATTAAAATGCAAAATATTACGCAAAAAAAATAAAAAGCGCTCGTGAAATTACTTGAAGATGGAAACCATTTCTAACGAAACAAGTACTGTTTATAATGTAAAAAAGTACGTAGAATTTGATGGTGCTAACGGTTTTCGAGTGCGTTGCCCGGAAAGTACATCGTCTTGCTGTAATTTATTAAAATGCAAAATATTACGCAAAAAAAATAAAAAGCGCTCGTGAAATTACTTGAAGATGGAAACCATTTCTAACGAAACAAGTACTGTTTATAATGTAAAAAAGTACGTAGAATTTGATGGTGCTAACGGTTTTCGAGTGCGTTGCCCGGAAAGTACATCGCCTTGCTGTAATTCATTAAAATGCAAAATATTACGCAAAAAAAATAAAAAGCGCTCGTGAAATTACTTGAAGATGGAAACCATTTCTAACGAAACAAGTACTGTTTATAATGTAAAAAAGTACGTAGAATTTGATGGTGCTAACGGTTTTCGAGTGCGTTGCCCGGAAAGTACATCGTCTTGCTGTAATTTATTAAAATGCAAAATATTACGCAAAAAAAATAAAAAGCGCTCGTGAAATTACTTGAAGATGGAAACCATTTCTAACGAAACAAGTACTGTTTATAATGTAAAAAAGTACGTAGAATTTGATGGTGCTAACGGTTTTCGAGTGCGTTGCCCGGAAAGTACATCGCCTTGCTGTAATTCATTAAAATGCAAAATATTACGCAAAAAAAATAAAAAGCGCTCGTGAAATTACTTGAAGATGGAAACCATTTCTAACGAAACAAGTACTGTTTATAATGTAAAAAAGTACGTAGAATTTGATGGTGCTAACGGTTTTCGAGTGCGTTGCCCGGAAAGTACATCGTCTTGCTGTAATTTATTAAAATGCAAAATATTACGCAAAAAAAATAAAAAGCGCTCGTGAAATTACTTGAAGATGGAAACCATTTCTAACGAAACAAGTACTGTTTATAATGTAAAAAAGTACGTAGAATTTGATGGTGCTAACGGTTTTCGAGTGCGTTGCCCGGAAAGTACATCGTCTTGCTGTAATTTATTAAAATGCAAAATATTACGCAAAAAAAATAAAAAGCGCTCGTGAAATTACTTGAAGATGGAAACCATTTCTAACGAAACAAGTACTGTTTATAATGTAAAAAAGTACGTAGAATTTGATGGTGCTAACGGTTTTCGAGTGCGTTGCCCGGAAAGTACATCGTCTTGCTGTAATTTATTAAAATGCAAAATATTACGCAAAAAAAATAAAAAGCGCTCGTGAAATTACTTGAAGATGGAAACCATTTCTAACGAAACAAGTACTGTTTATAATGTAAAAAAGTCCGTAGAATTTGATGGTGCTAACGGTTTTCGAGTGCGTTGCCCGGAAAGTACATCGTCTTGCTGTAATTTATTAAAATGCAAAATATTACGCAAAAAAAATAAAAAGCGCTCGTGAAATTACTTGAAGATGGAAACCATTTCTAACGAAACAAGTACTGTTTATAATGTAAAAAAGTACGTAGAATTTGATGGTGCTAACGGTTTTCGAGTGCGTTGCCCGGAAAGTACATCGCCTTGCTGTAATTCATTAAAATGCAAAATATTACGCAAAAAAAATAAAAAGCGCTCGTGAAATTACTTGAAGATGGAAACCATTTCTAACGAAACAAGTACTGTTTATAATGTAAAAAAGTACGTAGAATTTGATGGTGCTAACGGTTTTCGAGTGCGTTGCCCGGAAAGTACATCGCCTTGCTGTAATTCATTAAAATGCAAAATATTACGCAAAAAAAATAAAAAGCGCTCGTGAAATTACTTGAAGATGGAAACCATTTCTAACGAAACAAGTACTGTTTATAATGTAAAAAAGTACGTAGAATTTTATGGTGCTAACGGTTTTCGAGTGCGTTGCCCGGAAAGTACATCGCCTTGCTGTAATTTATTAAAATGCAAAATATTACGCAAAAAAAATAAAAAGCGCTCGTGAAATTACTTGAAGATGGAAACCATTTCCAACGAAACAAGTACTGTTTATTATTTAAACAGTGCGAGAAATGTAATGGTTTTTGTACGCGGTTTTGAGAGAATTTCTTTGCTGATCTGAAAATAAGTTAAACAATCCGGTTGCGATGTATAACTGTGGGTATTTTGTATTTTTAATTTTCTCTTATTGTTTTATCAGACAATTCCGTCATTATCGTGAAAAGTGGACCCACAGAAGAGAGAACATTACAATGAGAATTAATTGATTTCGTTCTTTTCAAAGATTCATTAAAATTTTCAAAGGTAAATTGAAACGGATGAAGCATTCTCAGACGTATTGTGAACGGAAATTAGGAAAAAGATTTAACAGTTTGAGATGCCGCGCATTAATGAATCTGGACGAGAAGAGGAATAAGTTGCTAAGGAACGGGAAATAGTAGAGACGAACGGTATTTTTGTTGTAAAAGCAAAGGCATTTTTGAGGAAAATCATACTAGGAGAAAAACTACTTTGTATATTACCTACAAATAAATTTGTATGATACAAAAATAAACAAATTAATTAAAAGAGTTTATTGTTTACCCACCCTTCTCAAGATTGTCGATTTGATCATTTGTAAAAGACGTCCTGTTCCTTTGTAACTTTCGTTTCAATCGCAACCTTGCTTGGTCATCGTCTGCTCCGACACTTGAGCCTGCGTTCGAATTGTCTCCGGAATTCGTTTCGTCGGAATGGACCCCATCCAAATCTGGAATAGAAAAGACGTTGTTGTTTATATAGGTAATTATTACAAATACCCTCAGGCTAATTAATAAGGGTCGAAAGTTGTATTCAGCATGGTAAATGTAGGATTAAGAAGAGTACTATAACAACGACCTACGCGACTCTTAAAGGGCTGACACCTGCTTTCTCCATTTTCTTACGGTAACATTCATTAAAAAATCAATTTTTTTTTCTTTCAAAAAAAAGGGAAGAAAAGGAAGTGTGGCCGGTATTAATTATACCAGTCGACCATTTTTAAATGGGTGAAATTTTCTGCTTTTAATATGTTCGGGAATCACAGGGAAGTTGTTACAAAGAAACCGCACCAAAGTCAGTACCTAGAATACACGATCAGCGCGGTTGTAGTCGTCGTTCGTTGTCTGTTGAAGGGTGGATGAAAGAGGGTTGGCGTCGCGAGGGATGGGGGGCGGGACGGCCGTCCCCGACTAAGAGATAAGACACACCGATCTCCGTTATACGCGGAATCATCGAGCCAGAAAGAGGAGATAAGGTAAGCGGCGGGAAATGGTCTCTTTTCTCCGACGTGTGACGTCCCGACGCCGATGCCAGAACTTTGCGGCCTTCGAACGCTCCACGCCATATACATATACCTACCTATGTACATATAGTATATAATATCTACACCTAAATATTTATTTTCTTGGGCCTTATTATATGTAAAATACGAACGTAAAGTACCTAACAGTAAAAAAATATATAAATGTGGAAAACTATTTGGGCAGGTTTTTATGCCCTTCAGAAGGGGCGCAGTGAAACATGATTACGTTAAAAAAAATTGTTGAAAGTTCAAGGATTGGGTTTTTGGCGTCGCGTTGTAATGTTTCGTGCAGTTACGCCAAGGAATTTTCTTAAAAATGGCACATGATAAAGATGATAAATAGTTGTAATCCTGTTAGTTTTTTTAAGATACAGTCAACTCGAAGGTCGATAAATCGAATTTTTAATAAGTCAAAACAAGCTGTTTAGCAATAGCATCAGTTATGGAAAATTTATGTAATTTTTACTTGATAACTCGAACTCTCGAACTCGAATATATTAATAACTCTCGAAAATAATATTTGGAGCCATGCAGCTTCGATAAGTCGAATTTTCTGGAAGAATACTTTCACATAATGCTCATATTTTTCCTATTAATTCATTGTTTTTTATTTTGTTATATTACAATTGTTCTAATTTAAATATGCAATGTGTGTTGATATTAAGAAACACGAAACCACCACACGGAACTTCGACATAATTGCACCTCAAAAGTGGGCCGTGACTTGGGGGTAACTAAAAGTGCACTGTGTGGGTCAAGGAGAGTAAGTATGATCAAGCAAGCGAGTCAAGAAGGGTTAATGTGGTGTACCGGCGACCGCTATCACTCACTATACAGGGTTTCTCAAGTTGATGGGCTATTAGAAGTATATCTACGAATTAGTAGAAGGAATTCAATTCTGAAACTTAGGCTTATTTGGTTATTGTTTATGCTGCTTCTTTTAAAAATGTTTTCAATTTCGATTTACATCCGGTTATACCGGAAGTAGATGTTAACTTTTTTATTTTAAATGGAATGACATACTTCAAATTGTAGATTTTCTCAAAAAGTATAAGGAAAGTTATACGATAGTCCCATATCAAAAGACGCCAAATTCAATGAGGAATTCAAATATGTAGTCAAAAATGGGTCATTCTATTAAAAAAAATTGACTTATGCCTCTTTGAAGTTGACCAACTTTGACCACAAAATTTGAACACCCTGTACATTTTAGTTAAAAACTACATTTTTTTTCGATAATGTGAATAGTTATAAATAACTTTTACGAGTTATAAAGCGAAATCTCAAAAATTAATTGAATTACGGTTTTTTAAATGTTAACGTGCAGATGTCAAAAATTTTGAAAAAAATTAAATAACTCAAAATCCATCAATATTTTCGGAGTAGTGCCTCCTATAAAATATTCATGAATTCAGATTTTCTATCGCAAAATGTAAAAAAAAAGCATGTCATTTCATATAAACTAAGAAAGTTAACATCTACTTTCGGTATAACCGGATGTAAATTAAACTTGAAAATATTTTTAAAAGAAGCGGCATAAACAATAACCAAATGAGCCCAAGTTTCAGAATTGAATTCATTCTACTATTCATATACTAATAGCCCATCAACTTGAAAGACTCTGTATATTAAGTATGTAAACATTGAAACAGCCACGAAACTAGCGAGCAATAGATGCGATTCTGCTCGCAATATTATTGTTTCCTACATTATCGACAACATACAGACCGAAAAGGCGCAACGTTGCCATTTAAGAAAACTACTGGGAACGAATTTACGTCCTCTCAGTGTACAATTTTAACGTATCTTTTTAATAGCGGCAGGTACTAAGCAATTAAGCGGTGAATCAGTTCAATTTCTACATATAACGAATGAATTTACAGAAGCCCTCAATAGCCCTATATTTAAAGCAATTAATGGCGGAAATTTCCGGATCCTATTCAATAAAATTTAGTTAAGAATCCAATTTAGTAGTTCCGATCTTTTAACAAAGCGTCTAATTCGGCTCTGTCATTTCTTGTTATAAATACGACGTTACAAAAAGGGACTTTATCTTTAGATATCTATATATTTGTATATTGTAGTATATTATGTATATACCTATGGTGTTTGTATGCAGTTTTGTTGTGAAAATATGCGGGACATTATTTTCTGCATTCGGTCTCAAAATATACACCGCATTGTATATTTGCCTACCTGGGCTTTACATATGTATCTATAGCTTGTGCTGATACTTGACCATTTTACGAAAATTTATGTCGTTCATAATACTTACAAACTGCGGATAATACGTTAACAAAAAGTTGCAAAACGGCATTTGGACCTCAATGGGTCTAACATATGTTCCGGTAAAGCGGCAGAAAAGTGTTTTCAAAAAGACCACTCACGCGAAAACGCTTAGATTACTAGACGCATATAATATAATACATAATTGAAATGAAAAAAGGTGGCCGTTAGAAATGCTGCAGAAACCCTCCGAAAATAACAAATTAACAATAACCTACTAACGTAATTTATAATAAAGATTTTACGTACTTACAAAACCATAAATTGAGTTAATTAATAAAAACTAAATTAAATTTAATTTCTGGAAAAAGTAGTTTATATCTACGTACTATTCGAAACTGGTAGTAAGTAGTTTTTCCCGAAATGATAATTAATAAGAACAGGTCAAACTAGTAACAAACTAATAACTTTAATTGTATTAGAGGTAAGGTAATTGTACCATAAAACATATTGAATAATATTTGAAGGAAACACATTTTCAAAAATACCAACCAAGTGCGAGTCGAACTCGCGCACCGAGGGTTCCGTACAAACCTGTATATATGTGATGTGATATAACTAAAAATTTAAGGTTTTCGGAATTTTTCCTTTATATGTGCTATAAAACATTGCTTCACGCCAAATTTCAAGATTCTAAATCGACTGGAAGTACCCTTTAGGTTTTGATTCCCTTGCGAGTAGTTGCGAGTTTGAAAATATGCGGCTTAAATTGCTGTTTCTTTTTATTGCGTTGACATAGAAGTTTGATTTTGTTACAGCTTAAAGGTATTATAGACCTGAGTATTTGATATGAATTTCAATTTAATACCTCTACGCGTTCATGAGGAAAGGGGTAGTAACTTTAAAATTATTAAAAATATTTTTTTTATATGATGTAACTAAAAATTTACGATTTTCGCAATTTTTCCTTTATCTGTGCTATAAGACGTTGCTTCGTACCAAATTTCAAGATTCTGAGTTCACGGGAAGTACCCTGTAGGTTTTGATTCGAAAATTTGCGGAAATTTGCGGCATAAACGGCTGTATCTTTTGATTGCGTTGGCTTAGAAGTTTGATTTTTTCACAGTTCCAAGGGACAATAGACCTGAGTATTTGGTATAAATTTTAGCTTGATACCTCCACGCGTTCTTGAGAAAAAGGGCCTTGACAGACGGACGGACAACGAAGTGATCCTATAAGGGTTCCGCTTTTTCCTTTTGAGGTGCGGAACCCTAAAAATTGATGTTTTCTATTTAATTTAGAATTTTTATTTAAATACGTTCCCATACAAGGGGGGAGGGGTCTTGCTGAGTGTGACAAGATGTGTCAAGGGGTGACGGGGGGTATTTGGCAGCGTGATGTTTGCCGTTCATCAAAAAATTTTACTGAATTTTTACGGAATCCTTGGACTTCTGATAAATAGAAATATTATTTATTTGTTCGTTAGGTACAAAATATATTTATTAATTTATTTAAATTTTATTATGAAAATAAAATAAATATTTTTCACTATCATAATTTGTGTATTATCAATCAAAATTTATCATGTTTAGTGGGGGGTTTAGTTTTTGTGACGTAATATTCACAGGAGGGCACAGAAAGTGTGACACAGCGTGACAACCAACCGGGAGGGAGGAGGGTCAAAAAAAGCTAATTTAGCGTGATGTATTTTATGAACAGAATTTAGTTTTTCATTTAATTAAAATTAAACAGTTTTCTGACACCAAATTAGAGCATAGGTACTCGCAACCACTTAAAATTAACACTTTAGGCTGTTTTTTAGTACGTACGTAGGTATTTACTGTTAAGTAAGTCCCGACGTTAAAAAAGGGCAAAGAAAAGTTTATTCAAAAGGGCAACATCAAATACGTATACTTGGTATATAGGACAGCTTAGAAAAGGGCTTTATGAGTTGTTGGTTCAAAAGCGGAGCGTGTTTGAAGTTTTTGCAAAAGAAGGAAACTCCTATGATGGATAATTGGCAAAAGCTCTAGCGTAAGCGAGTGGAGCGAGAAACGAGGAAGAAGAAGAGACAGGAATATACCGCTACCACCACCACCACTACTACTACCACCATCGGAGCAGTACCACCACCACCAACGACAACGGGGCGAAAGCTTTGAAGATGTTGCCGCTTCGACCCCTTTAATCTGTTTGCTTTTGCACTTGCGGCAAAACGTTTACAAAAGCAAGGAAACGGATACGGTAGTTTCATTTACTTACTGTTCTCGAGGCGGACGGATAAAGATGACAAGGAGTTTGCTAATTGGAAGAAATTCGAACTAAATACCGGAACTGAAACCGTTTTATACATAAAGGAACGGGGATTTCAAAAAGGGACAGAAATTGGCCGCGTTTTCTTTTTCTTATTTACCAAACAAGCAAAGAAAAATTTGTTTGTGTAACTGATAGTTTTATGACTAACTGGATCTACTTTTTCATTTTACAGAAATTCAAAAGTTAATTTATAGACATGTTTAAACCCCTAATCAAAATTAAAAATTGGTGTAAATGTTACTAAGACAGCATACGTATTTATTATTATAAGAATATTTGTTGGACAGTGCTCTGTGGAAACCGCCAAATCGATCTCATTATTATATCTCATCAGCACGCCGTGGAACGCCATCTGCAGAAATTTGCTACTAATTACACTTTCATTAATGTTTGAGGCACTTTTACGAGCCCTAAAAATTTATATTAGTTGAAATATTTGGCAGTCTGTAATTATATTATTTTTAATGGACCACGTTGTTTCGGCTCAGAAAATTGCTAAACACCCTTTACAGCAATAAAATATAAATATATTCAATTGTTTCGGCATTTACTTGTTAAAACTTCATGATATAATAATAACGACGAAAAAATACACAAATAATCACTACGATCGTTTCACCACACTGTGGCTTCTTCATGTGAAGACAATAATAATAAGAACAGGAAAGATTACTTTATATATATACATAACTAAAGAGGAAAAGGGAGATTTATGAATTTTAGATTTAGCAACGGAATTTTTTGTTTCCATTTGATCGTTTAAGATTACATTTTTATTATAATAACAGTTAATTTCTAGTGACTCTTATCCTTTGTTTTCTATATGCAAAATTTTATATTCGTTATTAAAATTGTGATTACAGTTAATTAGATGCTCGGCATAAGTCGAGGTACACTTTTTTAACTTAAAACTATTAAGATGTTCTTTAGTCCTATCTGAAAACTTTCTGCCCGGTTTGGCTTATGTAACCTTTATCACAATCTACACGTTAACAAATATATTCCTAAATTACAGTTCTTTTCTGTTTTGTCCTTACAATTTTTTATAATTTTTCCTTAGTTAGTAATTAGTTTTAAGTGATACTACTATATTTCTATCAAAATTACTGACGTATTTGCTAAGTTTTTCTGAGATATACCCCATATATGATAAACTTATACAGGGTTTTTCAAGTTGATGGGCTATTAGAAGTATATGAATTAGTAGAAGGAATTCAATTCTGAAAATTGGGCTCATTTGGTTATTGTTTATGTCGCTTCTTTTAAAAATATTTTCAAGTTCGATTTACATCCGGTTATACCGGAAGTCGATACCAACTTTGTTATTTCAAATGGAATGGTATATTTTTTACGCTGAATTCGAATAAAACGTGTAATTCTAAGGTAAGTTTGATAACCAACTTGTACACCTATGACGATCCGTTTCTGAGTTAATTTAATTTATAGAAAAAAAATCGCTACCGCAACCCAAATTATAAAAAAATCATAACTTCCACAAAATACGACTTAGAGTGTTGAAATTTTTACTAGTAGAAGCTGAATATTAGTGCTAACGCCTTGACAAAATTAAATTAAATAATTTATACAGGGCGTTCAAAATAAAATTCTAAAATTGAAAAACTTCAAACACGAATTACCTCGTTTTTTCAAATGGCACCTACTATTTTTTATTTTTTCAATCGATTCCTTTTTTATCCTCTTTCGATCCATATGGATACTTCCTATTTTATTTAAAAATTTTGGAATAATTTTGAATTATTACATAAAATAGGAAGTATCCATATAGATCGAAAGAGGGTAAAAAAACGAATCGATTGAAAAAATAAAAAATAGTAGGTGCCATTTGAAAAAACGAAGTAATTCGTGTTTGAAGTTTTTCAATTTTAGAATTTTATTTTGAACGCCCTGTATAAATTATTTAATTCAATTTTGTCAAGGCGTTAGCACTAATATTGATCTATTACTAGTAAAAATTTCAACACTCTTAGTCGTATTTTGTGGAAGTTATGATTTTTTATAATTTGGGTTGCGGTAGCGATTTTTTTTCTATAAATTAAATTAACTCAGAAACCGATCGTCATAAGTGTACAAGTTGGTTATCAAACTTACCTTAGAATTACACGTTTTATTCGAATTCAGCGTAAAAAATATACCATTCCATTTAAAATAACAAAGTTGGTGTCGACTTCCGGTATAACCGGATGTAAATCGAACTTGAAAATATTTTTAAAAGAAGCGGCATAAACAATACCCAAATGAGCCCAAGTTTCAGAATTGAATTCCTTCTACTATTTCATATACTTCTAATAGCCCATCAACTTGAAAAACCCTGTATATTTATAAGATTTTTCTTTTGCTGGTTTAGGGTAAATGGAAAATAATAATTCTTTTTTAGTTTTATTCTTAAGGAGGATTTTACGATAACCATGGTTTTTTGCGATGCTGTAAATTCTGTCTACCTCGAAGTGAACAAATAAAATTTCTTCTTATTTGTATATTTCTTCATCTTTATTAAATTTAAAAAAATCGTCCTTATCAGTTATTTTGTAATTGCAATAGCAGACCATTAATTAGTAGAAACCTGAATGATTAAAAATCGTTCTAGACGTGATATATTTTTACATGTAAGTATGTCAAAAATTTTTAATTATGACGTTTTGATAAACAAAAGTACGCATTAGCTATTGATAGATAGTAATAAAAGTAAAAGAGGTCGAAACGTTGTATTGAATACCTATCTACAGTGTATTTTTTCTTAAAATGTTGATCGAATACTTTCAATTCAATTCAATTGTGACTTCTTAACTAATACAACTAATATTCAGTAAAATAAAAATATTTTGTGTAAGTATCTTAGTCTTATTCAAACAAATCCAGAATGACAAGACAACAAATGTTTACAACACCCTGTTCAAACATTTAGTTGGTGGAGCTCGTTTGCCTAGTTTATTTTTTTGGAAATTAAAAAAGGAAGATAATTTTTAGTTCATGCCAGAAACTAACTCAACCATCCTAACCTCATTTGGTCTGACTTAATTTAGTCCAACAATGTCAATAATTTAATTCCTCTATTTCCAATTAATTTTGTGGGAAGTCCAAAATGAAATGGTTAGTTCTTGCCAAAAACTAGCATAGCCTAACCTCGCCTAACCTAACTAAATATAACTCGGTACAAAGGAAGTCTTGATAATAATTTTAACACTTTGAAATTCTCAAAAGGATAATCGATAAGCTATTTAGAGTATCAGCTTTTAATCGTTGAAACATATCCATAGTTAAAAATATGAAAAACACAAGTTTCAAGAACAAATTTATTATATTGCACTACAATATTGTTTCACCACACAGTGGCTTCATCAGGTGATGACTTAACAAATTACATCTATTTGGTAGTATATATACTTATAGCGAAGGGTAGGGGTTGAACAGAAGAATCAATGGAAGTTAATATTTAAAAGTGGGGAATTGTTTACCTCTATTTGATCATTTAATATGATACCTTTTTTATTGTATTTATTAATTTCAAGGGTTTCAAGTAAATTTAATTTATAGCCTTTATTTTGTATATGCAAAATTTTGAAGTTTTGATCAAAGTTATGTTTATTATTAATTAAATGTTCGGCATAAGTTGACTCTGTTTTATTGTTAGTGAAGCATAGCAAATGTTCATTTATACGTATAAATGAACATTTGCTATGCTAGACAGTTCTTCTCTGACCTTCACTGAAATCTCTCATCTACCTGCGCTCTTCTTTTGTTAAGTTGTAAATATATTGTTATTCGTTATTGTTGTTATTTTTGTTATTTGTTGAAGTCCTCCTTAAATCATAAAGGACTAAAATTGGTCTCATCACGAAAAGACCAAACATCCGTAGTCGTTACAGCCAAATTATCTTCTTAAATTACTCCTTTAATTCAATGGACTTATGTCGTTACAACCGAAGTCGTTATAAACGAAATCCACTGTATATTGAGTAAAATGAAAATATATTTAAGAGTTAACTTAAGACGATATTAACAAAAAATTCGAATCGATAAATTCATATTAGAGTCTCGAATTCGCATTAATAACGCTTGAGATGATCCCCGACTAAAAGGGTACAAAGGCTGCAAGACCCAACAACGGGTAACCAATAAAAGCGGCCGGGCATTTGTAATACTTACGAGAACAATTCATGACTTTTTACCGTCAATTTTTAATAAAAGCTAATGGAGGCTTCGCTACTACTAATGCACCTTTCTATTTTAGATGATGTTGAGGAGCAGAGCAGGGATGGGGAGAGGGTAAAGGCTGAGGAGGGTCGTGGCGTGTATGGCAGTATGGTATAGGTACATCTATCCCCTTTTCGGCCACCGAGCTGTCGCATAATTTGTTATAAAGAGCGCTAAACACGTTGCCCGAGACCGTCGCGTCGGTTATGAAATATGGCAACCCTCATACAATAATAACAACAACAGATTATTCGTCGACCGAATTAGTATTGTTGGCGACAAGTCGCTGAAAATGCATTTGCTAATAAAGCTACAACGAGATCGCGCGAGGGCTCTCGACACAATGGGAAACATGTCAAGTTGAAACTGACACTGTACTTATTGTGTTCGAAACGTTTTCGAGTATTTTGGCTTGCGCACGGCAATAGGCACGGACGGACGGGGTTAAGTTGCCACCGATTCCGCTATTGTTTTCGATGGCCTATTTTAAACGCATTATTATTTATACTCAGCTCTCAATTATTATACTGACTGCTTGCTCTCTTCATAAGCAGCCAACAGAAAATGACACCTGACAAGATCGTTTCAAATAAATTTCTACTCTTTTGCTTAGGACAAACTAGTTTAACTATATATATACTTAACTGGAAGAATAAAGCAGTTTGACCTGGTTCAAACTTGTTATTAAAAAAACTAAATTTCAATCAAAAGTAGTTTCACTTAATTATTTCAAACTATTTTAGGAGAAAAGACACAATAATTAACCAGTTTGAAGAAGTTCCTATCCGTTTGTCCTTAACTTATTAGCAAACCTCATTTTCGAAAAAAGTTGTTTTGTTTAGGGAAAATTAGTTCATGAGAAGAGCTACGAGAGTGAACAAGTTTGGAGTAGTCCTAACTGGTTTGTCTCTTAATTTTCAGATTTGGTTTTAGGAAGAAACTAATTTTAATTGGGTCAAACTAGCCTATGCAAAAATCTAAAAAATTAACCAATTTGGTGCAGTCTAAACTGGTTTGTCAGAACTTATTTTTAATTCTTATTTCAAAAAAACTAGTTTTATTTAAGTCAAATTAGTTTATTTGAAGATTCACAAGAATGAATCAGTTTGACCTGGTTCAGACTTGTTATTAAAAAAACTAAATTTCAATAAAAACTAGTTTCACTTAATTATGTCAAACTATTTTAGGAGAAAAGACACAATAATTAACCAATTTGAAGAAGTTCCTATCCGTTTGTCCTGGACTTATTAGCAAACCTCATTTTCGAAAAAAGTTGTTTTGTTTAGGAAAAAATTGGTTCATGAGAAGAGCTACAAGAGTGAACAAGTTTGGAGTAGTCCTAACTGGTTTGTCTCTTAATTTTCAGATTTGGTTTTAGGAAGAAACTAATTTTAATTGGGTCAAACTAGCCTATGAAAAAAATCTAAAAATTTAACCAATTTGGTGTAGTCTAAACTTGTTTGTCAGAACTTATTATTAATTCTTATTTAAAAAGAAACTAGTTTTATTTAAGTCAAATTAGTTTATTTGAAGATCCACAGGAATGAACCACTTTGACCTGGTTCAAGCTTGTTATTAAACCAAATTTCAATAAAAACTAGTTTCACTTAATTATGTCAAACTATTTTAGGAAAAAAACACACAACAATTAATCAGTTTGAAGAAGTGCCTATCCGTTTGTCCTGAACTTAAAATATTACCAGTCCTCATTTCCGAAAAAAGTTGTTTCCTTTAGGCCAAATTAGTTCACGTGAAGAGCCACAAGGGTGAACAAGTTTGGAGTAGTTTTGATTGGTTATTATCGGTCCTCACTAACTAGCTGTATTTAAATCAAGTTAATTAATTTGAAGAGCTACAAGAATTAATTGATTTTGCAATAATCCTAAGTGGTTTTTCTCTAAATTGTTAGTCTTGTATTTAGGAAGAAACTAGTTGTAATTGGCCCAAATTAGCCTATGCAAAAATATTAAAAATGAACCAGTTTGGTGTAGTCTAAGCTGGTTTTTCAGAACTTATTATCAATTCTGATTTCAGGAAAAACTAGTTTTATTTAAGTCAAATTAGTTCATTTGAAGATCCACAAGAATGAATCAGTTTGACCTGGTTCAGACTTGTTATTAAAAAAACTAAATTTCAATAAAAACTAGTTTCACTTAATTATGTCAAACTATTTTAGGAGAAAAGACACAACAGTTAACCAGTTTGAAGATGTTTTTATCCGTTTGTCCTGAACTTAAAATATTATCAGTCCTCATTTCCGAAAAAAGTTGTTTCCTTTAGGCCAAATTAGTTCATGTGAAGAGCCACAAGGGTGAACAAGTTTGAAGTAGTTTTGATTGGTTATTACCGGTCCTCACTAACTAGTTGTATTTAAATCAAGTTAATTAATTTGAAGAGCTACAAGAATTAATCAATTTTGCAATAATCCTAAGTGGTTTGTCTCTAAATTGTTAGTCTTGTATTTAGGAAGGAACTAGTTTTCATTGGCCCAAATTAGCCTATGCAAAAATATTAAAAATGAACCAATTTGGTGCAGTCCAAACTGGTTTGTCGGAACTTATTATCAATTCAGATTTCAGGAAAAACTAGTTTGATTTAGGTCAAGTTGGTTTATTTGAAGAGCCACAAGAATGAACCAGTTTTGAGTAGATCAAACTTTTTTTCCTAAACTTGATATAAGAAAACTAGTCTTTCTCAGGCTAAATTAGTTATAAAAATGAATTTGTTTGGAAAAGTTCAAATTAGTTTACCCTCAACATTTTATCAAATTTAGTTTTACCTAGGTCAAACTACTATAAGTAATTTACTCCAAGAACTAAAAGAATGACCTAGTTTTAGCCTCAAGGAAGCCGATTTGTCTTGAATTTATTATCGAACCTGATTTTAGGATAAACTAATTTTAATTAGCCCAAATTAGTTTAGTTACGTGAAGGGCCATAGGAATGAACCAATTTCGGGATAGTTGTAACTATTTTGCCCTGATCTTATTATCAGTACTGATTACTTGAACTTAAGATGAATTAGTTAATGGAAAGGGCAACAATAATTAACCAGTTTCGAGTACATTGTACAAACTAATTTGTCCTGAACTTGTTACAAGAGCTGATTTCAGGATCAATTAGTTTTACCCTTTACTTAAACATAACTAGTTTATCCCCAGAGAGTGATAAGAGAGCTGGCTTGATTTAGTGCAAATTGATTTTTTTGTTATCGAACTTAACTTTAGGAAAATTAGTTTTTCTTAGGCTGAATTAGTTAACATGAAGAGTTAAACTTAATTTTAGAAAGCACTAGTTTTGTCTTAAATAAACTGATTTGTCCTGACTTTGTCTTGATTTCAGAATAAACTAGTTTTGCCTGACGAAATTGAAATAGAAATTTTAAATAATAACTTAGTTTTCCGAAGACTCCTTGAAGCTTGTAATAATTGTTAACAATATAAATTATAATGTAAAAAAGAAAAATTTGTATTTATAGCTGTTTATCCTGATTTGTTTATTGATTTAACATCGGTTAATGCATTTAAATGGTTCTGATTGTAGAATATCGTTCTCTAAGGACGTGAGCGGCGGTAATGGTAACTGTTTATAAAATGTTCCCGGGAGAGAGTAAAGAGAAGAGGGATGTGCGGTAATAAAGTTTGTGAAGTGATTTAAATGGGGTCGAAAGGGTGGTTAGTTATTCGTATACGAGGGGGTGTATTTCGAGGCAACGCTCACTTTCGTTTTCGCTTTCACTGGGCTTGTTGGCCGGACAACAGACGTGCAAAATAATAGAGACGATACTTTTAAACGAAGACACTCCTATGTCATCGTTCACGCGTTAAATTCGGGATAAAGGGAACAATTGGACCGGAGCCGATTGGGATAATGCGATCCAATTAAGGACTTTGGCAGCGGCTATAATTAAAAACTACTCCCACTATAGGATATAAAATCCTCCTTCAAATGAAAAATGTATTAATGGAAAATTAGGACAAATAAATAAAAACAATTGTTCTTAGAGAGTTAACTAAATACAGTTGAGGCTCGAGGGTATTAAGTAGATTGTGTACCTTGTTGAATTAATGTATTTAAGTTCCCCGCCTTGTCCTGGACATTATCCCGGAGAAATGATTAAGATCAACAGATTAAGACGCCCCAGACGTCGACGTCGACGTCGACGACGCTTATTACGTGTGTGGTGGCTATCCGATGGGCGGACAGACGGTATACGTCACTTGCCGTTTCACTTTGATTGTCTGACCTCGTCAGGCTTGGGACACATGACGAACAATTAATACGTGACCGTTTTATTATTCCGAAAACGTCCTTAATACCAAACGAAAACGATTCAAGAGGCAATCGATGACATTTCAGGATAATTATTTGCGGACAGATGTAACGACGACTCAAAGCAGAGGTGGCGGTGGTTTGTGATAAAATGAAATGGGTGTTAAAAATCCTCCGATTTTTTAAAGGTTAATATATTTTGGTAATTACAAACAAGACAAGTTACAAAGGCGCAGAGATAAAGGTCGATTTACACGGTCACGTTCCGTTTCCATTCCGTTTTGCTTATTTAGAAATACTTTTACATGTATCTAAATAAACTTGTTCACACTTTTCGTTCCGTTCCTTATATTTTACGTTAATTGGACGGAATGGAAAGGAACTTTACTATTCAAAGTAGTGGTGACGGTGGTTTGTGATCAAATGAAATGGGTGTTAATAATCCTCCGATTCTTTAAAGGTTAATTTGTTTTAGTAATTAAAAACAAGGCAAGTTACAAAGGCGCAGAGATAAAGGTTGATTTACACGTTCACGTCCCGTTTCGATTCCGTTCTGCTTATTTAAAAATACTTTTACATGTATCTAAATAAACTTGTTCACACTTTTCGTCCCGTTTCTTATATTTTACGTAAATTGGATAGAACCGGAAGGGAAGTTTACAATTCAAAGTAGTGGTGGCGGTAGTTTGTGATCAAATGAAATGAGTGTTAATAATTCTCCGATTTTTTAAAGGTTAATTTATTTTGGTAATTAAAAACAAGACAAGTTACGAAAGTACAGAGATAAAGGTCGGTTTACACGTTCACGTTCCGTTTCCATTCCGTTTTGCTTATTTAGAAATACTTTTACATGTATCTAAATAAACTTGTTCACACTTTTCGTTCCGTTCCTTATATTTTACGTTAATTGGACGGAATGGAAAGGAACTTTACTATTCAAAGTAGTGGTGACGGTGGTTTGTGATCAAATGAAATGGGTGTTAATAATCCTCCGATTCTTTAAAGGTTAATTTGTTTTAGTAATTAAAAACAAGGCAAGCTACAAAGGCGCAGAGATAAAGGTTGATTTACACGTTCACGTCCCGTTTCGATTCCGTTCTGCTTATTTAAAAATACTTTTACATGTATCTAAATAAACTTGTTCACACTTTTCGTCCCGTTTCTTATATTTTACGTAAATTGGATAGAACCGGAAGGGAAGTTTACAATTCAAAGTAGTGGTGGCGGTAGTTTGTGATCAAATGAAATGAGTGTTAATAATTCTCCGATTTTTTAAAGGTTAATTTATTTTGGTAATTAAAAACAAGACAAGTTACGAAAGTACAGAGATAAAGGTCGGTTTACACGTTCACGTTCCGTTTCCATTCCGTTTTGCTTATTTAGAAATACTTTTACATGTATCTAAATAAACTTGTTCACACTTTTCGTTCCGTTCCTTATATTTTACGTTAATTGGACGGAATGGAAAGGAACTTTACTATTCAAAGTAGTGGTTACGGTGGTTTGTGATCAAATGAAATGGGTGTTAATAATCCTGCGATTCTTTAAAGGTTAATTTATTTTAGTA
Source organism: Agrilus mali (assembly GCA_029378335.1). NCBI lineage: Eukaryota > Metazoa > Arthropoda > Insecta > Coleoptera > Buprestidae > Agrilus > Agrilus mali. Next base: position 2,184,928 of record CM055657.1, on the reverse strand, counting down.
ATTAAAAACAAGGCAAGTTACAAAGGCGCAGAGATAAAGGTTGATTTACACGTTCACGTCCCGTTTCGATTCCGTTCTGCTTATTTAAAAATACTTTTACATGTATCTAAATAAACTTGTTCACACTTTTCGTCCCGTTTCTTATATTTTACGTAAATTGGATAGAACCGGAAGGGAAGTTTACAATTCAAAGTAGTGGTGGCGGTAGTTTGTGATCAAATGAAATGAGTGTTAATAATTCTCCGATTTTTTAAAGGTTAATTTATTTTGGTAATTAAAAACAAGACAAGTTACGAAAGTACAGAGATAAAGGTCGGTTTACACGTTCACGTTCCGTTTCCATTCCGTTTTGCTTATTTAGAAATACTTTTACATGTATCTAAATAAACTTGTTCACACTTTTCGTTCCGTTCCTTATATTTTACGTTAATTGGACGGAATGGAAAGGAACTTTACTATTCAAAGTAGTGGTGACGGTGGTTTGTGATCAAATGAAATGGGTGTTAATAATCCTCCGATTCTTTAAAGGTTAATTTATTTTAGTAATTAAAAACAAGGCAAGTTACAAAGGCGCAGAGATAAAGGTTGATTTACACGTTCACGTCCCGTTTCGATTCCGTTCTGCTTATTTAAAAATACTTTTACATGTATCTAAATAAACTTGTTCACACTTTTCGTCCCGTTTCTTATATTTTACGTAAATTGGATAGAACCGGAAGGGAAGTTTACAATTCAAAGTAGTGGTGGCGGTAGTTTGTGATCAAATGAAATGAGTGTTAATAATTCTCCGATTTTTTAAAGGTTAATTTATTTTGGTAATTAAAAACAAGACAAGTTACGAAAGTACAGAGATAAAGGTCGGTTTACACGTTCACGTTCCGTTTCCATTCCGTTTTGCTTATTTAGAAATACTTTTACATGTATCTAAATAAACTTGTTCACACTTTTCGTTCCGTTCCTTATATTTTACGTTAATTGGACGGAATGGAAAGGAACTTTACTATTCAAAGTAGTGGTGACGGTGGTTTGTGATCAAATGAAATGGGTGTTAATAATCCTCCGATTCTTTAAAGGTTAATTTATTTTAGTAATTAAAAACAAGGCAAGTTACAAAGGCGCAGAGATAAAGGTTGATTTACACGTTCACGTCCCGTTTCGATTCCGTTCTGCTTATTTAAAAATACTTTTACATGTATCTAAATAAACTTGTTCACACTTTTCGTCCCGTTTCTTATATTTTACGTAAATTGGATAGAACCGGAAGGGAAGTTTACAATTCAAAGTAGTGGTGGCGGTAGTTTGTGATCAAATGAAATGAGTGTTAATAATTCTCCGATTTTTTAAAGGTTAATTTATTTTGGTAATTAAAAACAAGACAAGTTACGAAAGTACAGAGATAAAGGTCGGTTTACACGTTCACGTTCCGTTTCCATTCCGTTTTGCTTATTTAGAAATACTTTTACATGTATCTAAATAAACTTGTTCACACTTTTCGTTCCGTTCCTTATATTTTACGTTAATTGGACGGAATGGAAAGGAACTTTACTATTCAAAGTAGTGGTGACGGTGGTTTGTGATCAAATGAAATGGGTGTTAATAATCCTCCGATTCTTTAAAGGTTAATTTGTTTTAGTAATTAAAAACAAGGCAAGTTACAAAGGCGCAGAGATAAAGGTTGATTTACACGTTCACGTCCCGTTTCGATTCCGTTCTGCTTATTTAAAAATACTTTTACATGTATCTAAATAAACTTGTTCACACTTTTCGTCCCGTTTCTTATATTTTACGTAAATTGGATAGAACCGGAAGGGAAGTTTACAATTCAAAGTAGTGGTGGCGGTAGTTTGTGATCAAATGAAATGAGTGTTAATAATTCTCCGATTTTTTAAAGGTTAATTTATTTTGGTAATTAAAAACAAGACAAGTTACGAAAGTACAGAGATAAAGGTCGGTTTACACGTTCACGTTCCGTTTCCATTCCGTTTTGCTTATTTAGAAATACTTTTACATGTATCTAAATAAACTTGTTCACACTTTTCGTTCCGTTCCTTATATTTTACGTTAATTGGACGGAATGGAAAGGAACTTTACTATTCAAAGTAGTGGTGACGGTGGTTTGTGATCAAATGAAATGGGTGTTAATAATCCTCCGATTCTTTAAAGGTTAATTTATTTTAGTAATTAAAAACAAGGCAAGTTACAAAGGCGCAGAGATAAAGGTTGATTTACACGTTCACGTCCCGTTTCGATTCCGTTCTGCTTATTTAAAAATACTTTTACATGTATCTAAATAAACTTGTTCACACTTTTCGTCCCGTTTCTTATATTTTACGTAAATTGGATAGAACCGGAAGGGAAGTTTACAATTCAAAGTAGTGGTGGCGGTAGTTTGTGATCAAATGAAATGAGTGTTAATAATTCTCCGATTTTTTAAAGGTTAATTTATTTTGGTAATTAAAAACAAGACAAGTTACGAAAGTACAGAGATAAAGGTCGGTTTACACGTTCACGTTCCGTTTCCATTCCGTTTTGCTTATTTAGAAATACTTTTACATGTATCTAAATAAACTTGTTCACACTTTTCGTTCCGTTCCTTATATTTTACGTTAATTGGACGGAATGGAAAGGAACTTTACTATTCAAAGTAGTGGTGACGGTGGTTTGTGATCAAATGAAATGGGTGTTAATAATCCTCCGATTCTTTAAAGGTTAATTTATTTTAGTAATTAAAAACAAGGCAAGTTACAAAGGCGCAGAGATAAAGGTTGATTTACACGTTCACGTCCCGTTTCGATTCCGTTCTGCTTATTTAAAAATACTTTTACATGTATCTAAATAAACTTGTTCACACTTTTCGTCCCGTTTCTTATATTTTACGTAAATTGGATAGAACCGGAAGGGAAGTTTACAATTCAAAGTAGTGGTGGCGGTAGTTTGTGATCAAATGAAATGAGTGTTAATAATTCTCCGATTTTTTAAAGGTTAATTTATTTTGGTAATTAAAAACAAGACAAGTTACGAAAGTACAGAGATAAAGGTCGGTTTACACGTTCACGTTCCGTTTCCATTCCGTTTTGCTTATTTAGAAATACTTTTACATGTATCTAAATAAACTTGTTCACACTTTTCGTTCCGTTCCTTATATTTTACGTTAATTGGACGGAATGGAAAGGAACTTTACTATTCAAAGTAGTGGTGACGGTGGTTTGTGATCAAATGAAATGGGTGTTAATAATCCTCCGATTCTTTAAAGGTTAATTTGTTTTAGTAATTAAAAACAAGGCAAGTTACAAAGGCGCAGAGATAAAGGTTGATTTACACGTTCACGTCCCGTTTCGATTCCGTTCTGCTTATTTAAAAATACTTTTACATGTATCTAAATAAACTTGTTCACACTTTTCGTCCCGTTTCTTATATTTTACGTAAATTGGATAGAACCGGAAGGGAAGTTTACAATTCAAAGTAGTGGTGGCGGTAGTTTGTGATCAAATGAAATGAGTGTTAATAATTCTCCGATTTTTTAAAGGTTAATTTATTTTGGTAATTAAAAACAAGACAAGTTACGAAAGTACAGAGATAAAGGTCGGTTTACACGTTCACGTTCCGTTTCCATTCCGTTTTGCTTATTTAGAAATACTTTTACATGTATCTAAATAAACTTGTTCACACTTTTCGTTCCGTTCCTTATATTTTACGTTAATTGGACGGAATGGAAAGGAACTTTACTATTCAAAGTAGTGGTGACGGTGGTTTGTGATCAAATGAAATGGGTGTTAATAATCCTCCGATTCTTTAAAGGTTAATTTGTTTTAGTAATTAAAAACAAGGCAAGTTACAAAGGCGCAGAGATAAAGGTTGATTTACACGTTCACGTCCCGTTTCGATTCCGTTCTGCTTATTTAAAAATACTTTTACATGTATCTAAATAAACTTGTTCACACTTTTCGTCCCGTTTCTTATATTTTACGTAAATTGGATAGAACCGGAAGGGAAGTTTACAATTCAAAGTAGTGGTGGCGGTAGTTTGTGATCAAATGAAATGAGTGTTAATAATTCTCCGATTTTTTAAAGGTTAATTTATTTTGGTAATTAAAAACAAGACAAGTTACGAAAGTACAGAGATAAAGGTCGGTTTACACGTTCACGTTCCGTTTCCATTCCGTTTTGCTTATTTAGAAATACTTTTACATGTATCTAAATAAACTTGTTCACACTTTTCGTTCCGTTCCTTATATTTTACGTTAATTGGACGGAATGGAAAGGAACTTTACTATTCAAAGTAGTGGTGACGGTGGTTTGTGATCAAATGAAATGGGTGTTAATAATCCTCCGATTCTTTAAAGGTTAATTTATTTTAGTAATTAAAAACAAGGCAAGTTACAAAGGCGCAGAGATAAAGGTTGATTTACACGTTCACGTCCCGTTTCGATTCCGTTCTGCTTATTTAAAAATACTTTTACATGTATCTAAATAAACTTGTTCACACTTTTCGTTCCGTTCCTTATATTTTACGTAAATTGGATAGAACCGGAAGGGAAGTTTACAATTCAAAGTAGTGGTGGCGGTAGTTTGTGATCAAATGAAATGAGTGTTAATAATTCTCCGATTTTTTAAAGGTTAATTTATTTTGGTAATTAAAAACAAGACAAGTTACGAAAGTACAGAGATAAAGGTCGGTTTACACGTTCACGTTCCGTTTCCATTCCGTTTTGCTTATTTAGAAATACTTTTACATGTATCTAAATAAACTTGTTCACACTTTTCGTTCCGTTCCTTATATTTTACGTTAATTGGACGGAATGGAAAGGAACTTTACTATTCAAAGTAGTGGTGACGGTGGTTTGTGATCAAATGAAATGGGTGTTAATAATCCTCCGATTTTTAAAGGTTAATTTATTTTAGTAATTAAAAACAAGGCAAGTTACAAAGGCGCAGAGATAAAGGTTGATTTACACGTTCACGTCCCGTTTCGATTCCGTTCTGCTTATTTAAAAATACTTTTACATGTATCTAAATAAACTTGTTCACACTTTTCGTCCCGTTTCTTATATTTTACGTAAATTGGATAGAACCGGAAGGGAAGTTTACAATTCAAAGTAGTGGTGGCGGTAGTTTGTGATCAAATGAAATGGTGTTAATAATTCTCCGATTTTTAAAGGTTAATTTATTTTGGTAATTAAAAACAAGACAAGTTACGAAAGTCCCAGAGATAAAGGTCGGTTTACACGTTCACGTTCCGTTTCCATTCCGTTTTGCTTATTTAAAATACTTTTACATGTATCTAAATAAACTTGTTCACACTTTTCGTTCCGTTCCTTATATTTTACGTTAATTGGACGGAATGGAAAGGAACTTTACTATTCAAAGTAGTGGTGACGGTGGTTTGTGATCAAATGAAATGGGTGTTAATAATCCTCCGATTCTTTAAAGGTTAATTTGTTTTAGTAATTAAAAACAAGGCAAGTTACAAAGGCGCAGAGATAAAGGTTGATTTACACGTTCACGTCCCGTTTCGATTCCGTTCTGCTTATTTAAAAATACTTTTACATGTATCTAAATAAACTTGTTCACACTTTTCGTCCCGTTTCTTATATTTTACGTAAATTGGATAGAACCGGAAGGGAAGTTTACAATTCAAAGTAGTGGTGGCGGTAGTTTGTGATCAAATGAAATGAGTGTTAATAATTCTCCGATTTTTTAAAGGTTAATTTATTTTGGTAATTAAAAACAAGACAAGTTACGAAAGTACAGAGATAAAGGTCGGTTTACACGTTCACGTTCCGTTTCCATTCCGTTTTGCTTATTTAGAAATACTTTTACATGTATCTAAATAAACTTGTTCACACTTTTCGTTCCGTTCCTTATATTTTACGTTAATTGGACGGAATGGAAAGGAACTTTACTATTCAAAGTAGTGGTGACGGTGGTTTGTGATCAAATGAAATGGGTGTTAATAATCCTCCGATTCTTTAAAGGTTAATTTATTTTAGTAATTAAAAACAAGGCAAGTTACAAAGGCGCAGAGATAAAGGTTGATTTACACGTTCACGTCCCGTTTCGATTCCGTTCTGCTTATTTAAAAATACTTTTACATGTATCTAAATAAACTTGTTCACACTTTTCGTTCCGTTCCTTATATTTTACGTAAATTGGATAGAACCGGAAGGGAAGTTTACAATTCAAAGTAGTGGTGGCGGTAGTTTGTGATCAAATGAAATGAGTGTTAATAATTCTCCGATTTTTTAAAGGTTAATTTATTTTGGTAATTAAAAACAAGACAAGTTACGAAAGTACAGAGATAAAGGTCGGTTTACACGTTCACGTTCCGTTTCCATTCCGTTTTGCTTATTTAGAAATACTTTTACATGTATCTAAATAAACTTGTTCACACTTTTCGTTCCGTTCCTTATATTTTACGTTAATTGGACGGAATGGAAAGGAACTTTACTATTCAAAGTAGTGGTGACGGTGGTTTGTGATCAAATGAAATGGGTGTTAATAATCCTCCGATTCTTTAAAGGTTAATTTGTTTTAGTAATTAAAAACAAGGCAAGTTACAAAGGCGCAGAGATAAAGGTTGATTTACACGTTCACGTCCCGTTTCGATTCCGTTCTGCTTATTTAAAAATACTTTTACATGTATCTAAATAAACTTGTTCACACTTTTCGTCCCGTTTCTTATATTTTACGTAAATTGGATAGAACCGGAAGGGAAGTTTACAATTCAAAGTAGTGGTGGCGGTAGTTTGTGATCAAATGAAATGAGTGTTAATAATTCTCCGATTTTTTAAAGGTTAATTTATTTTGGTAATTAAAAACAAGACAAGTTACGAAAGTACAGAGATAAAGGTCGGTTTACACGTTCACGTTCCGTTTCCATTCCGTTTTGCTTATTTAGAAATACTTTTACATGTATCTAAATAAACTTGTTCACACTTTTCGTTCCGTTCCTTATATTTTACGTTAATTGGACGGAATGGAAAGGAACTTTACTATTCAAAGTAGTGGTGACGGTGGTTTGTGATCAAATGAAATGGGTGTTAATAATCCTCCGATTCTTTAAAGGTTAATTTATTTTAGTAATTAAAAACAAGGCAAGTTACAAAGGCGCAGAGATAAAGGTTGATTTACACGTTCACGTCCCGTTTCGATTCCGTTCTGCTTATTTAAAAATACTTTTACATGTATCTAAATAAACTTGTTCACACTTTTCGTTCCGTTCCTTATATTTTACGTAAATTGGATAGAACCGGAAGGGAAGTTTACAATTCAAAGTAGTGGTGGCGGTAGTTTGTGATCAAATGAAATGAGTGTTAATAATTCTCCGATTTTTTAAAGGTTAATTTATTTTGGTAATTAAAAACAAGACAAGTTACGAAAGTACAGAGATAAAGGTCGGTTAACACGTTCACGTTCCGTTTCCATTCCGTTCTGCTTATATAAAAATAATTTCACATGTATATAAATATACTTGTTTCCACTTTGCGTCCAGTTCCTTATTGGACGGAATCGGAAGGAAACTTTACGATTAAAAGCAGTGGTGGCTCGTGATGAAGTAAAGTGGATAATAACTTCATGTCTTTTGTAAATTTTAATTTATTTAGGTAATTAACAACGAGAGGAATTACGAAGTTGGGGAGGTATTTCTCCACCCTTTAACATACCTAAAGGTTGATTCACACCATACGTTCCGTCTCCATTCCGTTCTATTTACATGAAATACTCTTATTATATTCTAGTCAGTTTAGGTAGGTATTTTTCTTATATTCTTTCTTATACTCAGAAAATTTGAAACCCTAGAACTAAAAAGAACCCAATAATGTGTTTAATCACTGAGATCGTGATTATTATTCAACATCATGATAGTTTTAGTCTTGCCTACCCAACAATAATTGATTCAGAATTCTAAAACTAAAAGAACGACGATTTCAAATAACACTGTAAAAGTTTTTCTACAAAAATATTTTATTGAAGTAAGCGAGTGGGATGTGGCTTTGACTATGGTTATGGCAATTAAGTTATTTACTGTGTATAACTGTTTTGATACCCATGCATCGATAAAGCTCTACAAATAGAGCTTGACAAGCGTAAGCTGAGTATATAAGTATATAAATAAGCACAGGGACCGCATCTAATGCGTCCCGTTGATATGTTAATGCGAGATAGGTCGTGATATCATCAGCCACAGCTTTATAAATTGTACTTTACACAACGTTGTCAGTTGTTATCGTTTTCGCGTGAAACAAGAACTAAAAATTGATGTCACTCATTAAATAAAAATTTGTAAATTGGAAATCTGAGTAAGGTTTCTGCTCGTTGCATTTCTTTAGCTTGTGGATTATTTTTTTTATTTTCGCTTTTTCCTAAGGTAGGCTTTTAAATCTGCCACTGGAAAAGGTTTCAACTACAGCATTTTTGGATAGAAAATACTTATTTATTTAAAAAAATTAGTTTTAATCTTTTTATGTAAGTACCGACATTCTGTTGCCAAATAATTGTTTGTTACACTGGTAATATTAAGTGAAATATCACGTAATTTCGAAATTACGGTTAAAATAGTGCAATTGGAGAAACCTTGATCTACTAGTTTCTTAGTCTTGCATGCACATACATACATACATTGTTATAAATCAAAGATATTCCCCACTAATCCAGTAAAACAAAACTTGTGACTGTGAATTACATCAAACTAAAACTTTTCTAAGGTTAAGTCATTATAAGTGTGATATTCTGTTGTAAAGACACGGTATATTTATATTATCAGTATATAATTTATTAGTGAATTTTGATAGTATCAGTTCACGAAATCAATTATTGCTTTTGATGAACTTAATTTCAAACACTGAGGCTGGTTCTAATACACAAATCCGATCAAACTGAAACGAGAAGACGTGACAATAATTGGACGACAAACATCAATCAGGCACGTTTAAATTAGTCCGGTAACAAAAACTGTCTTGACGTGATCTGATACGAATCGGACGATCGAATTCCAAGGGTCGTTTGTGATAAGATGCTGCATACACGATGAGTATCGAATCGGATCCAGTAGGTGCCATCAGTCAGTAAATTGTGTGCAATAAAAAACTCAATTTTGGTTATCCAACAATGTTATTTCAGCAGATGGACTAACGATCCTTCAAACGTTTTCGCAATCAATCGCTAGATTTCAGTCTGACTGGTTTCGTGGATAACTGCTTTTAAGCCGGACGGTTTGAAGGCTCTGTGCCCAATTGTCAGCTCGTTTCGATTTCAATGTGATCGTCTTCGTGAACAACCGGCTTTACGATCCGTTTCGGATCAGTCAGCTTTAAACATCTTCCCAATCGTTCGACTTCAGTTGATAAGTTTCCAGGATAATCCAGTCTTAAGTCGGAAAATTGGAAGGCTCTTTGGAGAATGCGCCGATCTTCATCATTTTGATCGGATTCTTGTATAACCTGCCTTATGTAACAATAAAGCTGATTGTCCACGAAGCCGATTTAAAGCTCACTGATCCGGATCGGATCGTAAGTATTGTGTAAACTGAAACGACGTTGTTCGACCAAAAAATTTGAGTTTTTCATTACAAAGAAGTGATTCGCACGCAGTTAAAGCGTTTACCACACTCTCTACCAACTGATGATATTATAGCTGACGGATTATACGGATCCGATCCGGTTTTTTTGTGTATACAGAGTCTTATCGCGGCCTTTGAAAACTAATTGTGTCTACGATATACATCATCTAATTCGCGTCGGATTGTGTCGTGGCAGTGGTTACTGTATCCCTTCTTTATTCGTGATGGACAAACTGAGGTGGTTCTGACCGGTTACGTGGACAACCGGCCTTAAGTTTGAAGGATTCTTTTCTATAGACACCACAAGATTGTTTATCGAAATATAGTGATCTAAACATCACTTTTGAGATGATTAATAAGAGAGAAATAAAAACAGGAGCACTGCAACCAAAATTTGGTCGTGTCGTTTTTTATTCTCCAAAAACTGATGCCTATGTAAGGTCTCTAAAAATTTGTGATCTACCAAAAATTGTCCATTTACCATTTACTAATTCGAATAGGCCTCGTTGGCCTGCTTATTTCCGTGTTCCCCGGAAAATCTGACAGAAATCTCGTTCGCGTTCCCGTTTCCGTCTTATCTTCCGAAATTAAAATATCGGCAACGATGTGCGTGGCCGTAACAAAGGGACGCGTTGTCGGTAACTTCGGGCTTTCCCCATTGCGTTTGTTCGGATGATGATCAGATACATGTATCAGATTTTGAAAGTGAGTGAGACAGAGATAGATGCCGATGTGATGATGGATGCAGGCATAGATACAGGGAAAGAAAGAGAGACAGAGTGGGTGAAGCAAGCGGTGGTGACGGAGGCGGCAGCCGTTCTTTTGTTCCGATATTGAAATGGAATCGTTTGACTGTAAATAATTTGCTTTCGTACCCCGTGGGTCCCACCGCACCCCCCACAGCCCCCCGCGTTTTCGCCCCGGCAAACTTATTAACGGGGCTGTTGCTGACTGAAGTCGCCGTACCAACACTCCGATATCTTCTTATGTTTATGAAATATTGTTTCGTCAATTTTGTCGTTTTGTTCGAGAAAAAGGGAGAGAAAAATCGCTTCTTTTCGACCTTTAAACGATTTCTTATTTAATAATGCAGATCGGTGCCTACGATCACGATGACGATGACGACGACGACGTCTTTCTTACAAAATAACAAATAACTTTATCAACTCGAACATTATAGGTACGCAATAAGCTGTTATCAAAATAAATAAAAATATATGATTAATTAGTGTACCGAGTGTATTGTAAAAATATTTTAAGGACATGAATTAGTTATAAACATTAGTAGATGGCGCTGTATTGGTTATAACTTAACTGGCAAAACATTTATTCGGTTTTTAAGTAGCTAATGTAACATAAAAACGTAACTTTTAAAATTTACATGAAATTTCTCAATTACGATTAGTTCGTTGTTGGTAAATTTCATCATCAGGCCAAGGACATATGAAAAGTGAATTTAAAGTTTGGCATTATTTGTGTCTAGCCTTACACTTTTATACTTAGATCCAATGAAATGTAAAGCACGTATTAGGACAATACACTCCGTCCGATTATATAAATACTACAAAAAGATCGATATCTTTATCAGTTTGTTATCGGGGTTTTAATGAACGTAGAGGAATTATGGACAAGAAAATGCAGGTAAGAGAGGCAATACTGAATAGATATATCTTGGCAAAACTAAACAAAAGTTAGTATTAATAATTTTAATTTAATTATTTATACTTGATGTACCTATCTGTAGGAGGTTGGTTTAAGCAATTCTATTAGAAGAAGGAGGTTAGAGAGGGAAAGGTGGAGTGTGTTTATTTTAATAGACGTAGGTATAAAATATACTTTTTTAATAAATCCGTTTTATAAACGTTTTAGTAATTTTTGTAAACTGGTAAATAAATTTTGCTTAGGTATATAGGCAAAAACGTTTGTAGGAATATTACAATTTAAGTGTCTTGTAGAATATTTTTACTACCATGTACACTGAGAGGACGTTAATTCGTTCCCAGTAGTTTTCTTAAATGGCAACGTCGCGCCTTTTCGGCCTGTATGTTGTCGATAATGTAGGAAACAATAATATTGCGAGCAGAATCGCATCTATTGCTCGCTAGTTTCGTGGCTGTTTCAATGTTTACATACTTAATATACAGGGTCTTTCAAGTTGATGGACTATTAGTATATGAATTAGTAGAATGAATTCAATTCTGAAACTTGGGCTCATTTGGTTATTGTTTATGCCGCTTCTTTTAAAAATATTTTCAATTTCGATTTGCATCCGGTTATACCGGAAGTAGATGTTAACTTTTTTATTTTAAATGGAATGACATACTTCAAATTGTAGATTTTCTCAAAAAGTATAAGCAAAGTTATACGATAGTCCCATATCAAAAGAAGCCAAATTCAATGACGAATTCGAATATGTAGTCAAAAATGGGTCATTCTATTTAAAAAAATTGACTTATGCCTCTTTGAAGTTGACCAACTTTGACCACAAAATTTGACACCCTGTACATTTTAGTTAAAAACCACAATTTTTTTTCGATAATGTGAATAGTTATAAATAATTAATTAATAACGAGTTATAAAGCAAAATCTCAAAAATTAATTGAATTACGGTTTTTTAAATGTTAATGTGCAGATGTCAAAAATTTTGAAAAAAATTAAATAACTCAAAATCCATCAATATTTTCGGAGTAGTGCCTCCTATAAAATATTCATGAATTCAGATTTTCTATCGGAAAATGTAAAAAAAAGTATGTCATTCCATTTAAAATAAGAAAGTTAACATCTACTTCCGGTATAACCAGATGTAAATCGAAATTGAAAATATTTTTAAAAGAAGCGGCATAAACAATAACCAAATGAGCCCAAGTTTCAGAATTGAATTCATTCTACTAATTCATATACTAATAGCCCATCAACTTAAAAGACCCTGTATATTATTAAGTATGTAAACATTGAAACAGCCACGAAACTAGCGAGCAATAGATGCGATTCTGCTCGCAATATCATTGTTTCCTACATTATCGACAACATACAGACCGAATAGGCGCAACGTTTCCATTTAAGAAAACTATTGGGAACGAATAAACGTCCTCTGAGTGTACCTACTGGAGATGATAAAATAAGAAATTTAAGATTTAAGGATCGAATTTAACCCAAATTACCTCGACCTAACTTATTGAAGGAAACCCAGAATGGCAACACTCAAGTGTTCAAACATTTAATTGTTAGAGTCATATAAAACTAATTTATGGCTTGTTGTTGCTCACATATTTAGGCCCCAGAAAAATCCAACAACCACCCTATTTCACATGGAACACATTTAATATACCCCACGTATTGTATTTTTCAGTATACAGTTGCCATCGCCCTTGTTGTAATTTCCCTGAGCGCTGCTGAGCCCCAGAGGCCAAGATATTTGGTGCGCCAACACCAACAGCAACAACAACAACAACAACAACAATACCAGCAGCAGCAGCAACAACAACAGCAACAACAACCCCAACCTTACGCCCCGAGCGGTTTCCAACCCCAAGGTCCTCCATTTCCTCCACAACAACCCGAAGAAAGCAGGGGAACTCCCCAAGTAACATACGGAGCCCCACCTCCTTTCCCTTCGTATGGGCCACCACCTGAAGAAGTACCAGAGACAACAGAAACTTTTGACAGCAGCACTGAAGAAGTACCTGATGTTGAACCATTGGTAAAAATCAATGTCAATTACTATCTAATTATTTTTAAGATTATTTTAAATATTATAAAGAAGTTAGAAACAATATTAAAACTACCCCCTGATCAAAAGTAACCCTCTGGTTCGTGTTCTAACATACTGTTGAAGTCACTGGATAGAATTGTCCGTTTTAAAGCTATTTTTGGGCCAGTTAATGAACTAAATATTTGTGTTAATTAATTTTGGTAAATAATTGACGTTAAAAAACCCACATTAATGAAAATAGCAAATAAAATTTAAGCTGGAGGCTCCTAATGCTATTTGTCTACGAGAGTCTTCCTCAACGATTTCCCCGAAACATCCATAAATAATTTTAATTATGTCAGTATTCCAATGGAATTTTTCTATTTTTTCTTCTTCAATTATTTCATTCAAAACATCCTTCTGGCACTTTCAATTAAAACCAAAATGTTTATAATTTCAGAAATTATTTAAGTTTCATTGCAAAACAATTTTTTATTTCAGGCCGAAGATGTGCAGCCCTCAAATTTAAAGAAGTCTTCAAGTCCGTCAAAGTTAAAAAAAGAACCTTCTGCTCCAGGGGCGTATTTCATTGTTTTACCTCAGTCCCAGAACTACGTGGTTGTCGAAAAGAACTCACCACTCGTCGCGGTACCGTCTGTAGAAAAAAGCGCACCCCTAGTGGCGGTCCCAGCAATTCCTGCTGCTTCAGTCAGGGGAGTTCCAGCCAAAGTAGTTTCTGCCCGTATTGTTGAACCCTATTCTCTATCTAGCTTTCAGGCCTTCCCTGTAGCCGCCCCTTACAGCAGTGGATACACCAGTGTGATAACGCCTTTTTCGTCGTTTGTTCAAGTTAATTAAAAAAAAAAGAAGAAATAAAATATAAAGCTGTCCAAAATATTTTATATTTATTTATCTTTAAATATTGAAAGAAACCACATAAAATGTAAAATAGAAAGAACCGAAGAAGATAATTTTGTTATTAAAAGAAAAGGATAATGGCAAAACATTAAAAAAATATTTTTAATTGTTGAAATAGTCATCTGTTATAATATGTATTCTTGTTATTTAATAAACTCTCAAAATCATACTTTTTAATTTAATTTGAATGAGTTAAGACGGCCTTAAAAATTACATAATTTTTTCTTTTGGTAATAATAACGTATGTCATCAGCAGGTAGGCCAAGGGCTGTAGAATTATTTGGCAGTGGATCAATTTATTAACAATATAAATCAATAGCAACATTCAAGTCACGTAACTTCAATTGAATATAAATACTCAGCACACGCCAGTAAGTGTTATCAGTTATTAATTGTTTAATAATCGAACAACAACCAAGAATTTCAATCATGAACGTAAGTAAAAGTGTTACCACCACTCTTTATATAATATATATTTTTTATATAATCAAAATTATTTAGTCTTTTTTATCGATATTATTTTTTAGGTACTTAAATAAATTTTTAAAATTAATTTAGTCTAAAATCGTTTTGACAATAATTTTTTATCTACTCAAATAATTTTTTACAATTGTTATATATCTTCCTATTAATTGAACTAATTCAGTCAATAGATTATTTATTTTTTATCTATTCAAATAGTTTCCTAATGGTTTATACAAAATTTCTGATTTTATTTTGCCTACTCAAACAAAATTTTAAATTGAATTATGTAACTTTACACGAATGCCAACGTAACTGTTAAATACTTGTGGTTAGAAAGTATTACAACCATTATCCTTGCTTAACTCAATTGTTCTCAACAAGTGAGTGAAATTATTTAGTTTAAAATGAATCACAAACAGTCTTCAGCCAATTTTATCAAAGATCCTAAACCACATTTTTTTTTCTCTTGACGATTTTAGGTAGCAATTGTTGTGGTACTTCTTTCTCTCATTGCTTTGGTGGCATGTGAACCCCCTCGATTCAGATCCTTCGCTCGCCAGCAGCGCTTTCAGCCCCAAAGGACCTCTGTTACATTTCAAAGGCAAGAAATCCAGCCTGAAGAACCTAAACCATCGTATGGACCACCCGCACCTTCTTATGGTCCACCGGAATACGTTCCCCCTGCGCCTGAAGAACCTACTACGACGGAAGTTTCAATAACAACTGCTGAACCCCAGTCAGAACCAGTGGTAGGTTAAGTTGTTACTTGAACAAATTATTATTTATTTAGTAACTTATTCTGGCCCATTTGTTTACAGCCTGCTGCAAATACAACAACCAACACCACAGCAAAACTCCAACAACCCCAAAACAATTTCTTCATAGTCCTCCCTCCTCAACCTGAGAAATACGTTTTGGTTAATAACAACGAGCCATTGGTAGCTGTGACGTCTGAGCAATTGGTTAGAGTTCCATCTGAGCCTGCTTTTGCTGCACCAGCAGGAATTCCTGCGACCAACACCAGGTTTCTTCCTGCAAGAATACTCCAAGCTCCTGCCGGTCCTTCTTCGAGAACCGTAGCTGACGGAGCAGTTCCTGGGTTTCCTTTCGCATCTGGATTCTCGTCCTTCGTTCGGGTTCAACAACAGGGTACCAGCCAATAATAACGAACGAGTTCTTGTGTTTGAAGTTTTGTGACGTAATATAATGTAAATTTAATAACCATATTACAATAATAAAGATTAAATATGTTGCTCAAAATGTAATTGACTCATTAACATAGTTAAAAACGCACCAGCACATTCTTTCCAATATCTCTGACCGTACAACAGTTTAACAAAGGTCTTCCTTCACATCTCAGAGAAATCCTCCGTATTTCAGAAGAACAACAAGACTCTAATCTTCCTTTAGGTCTCTAAGAAATTATTATTCAGAAGATACAAGAATCTAAGTTTCCAGATCTTCTTCCATGTCTCGAAGAAAATCTCTATGTTTCAGAAGAATAAGAATCTAATCTAGATTTTTTCCCTTTCTTTAAAAATCACTTTTAGAAGATGTTAAAAAATTTTTAAAAGGGGACAAGAAAACTAAGTTTCCAAACTTTTTCATGCCCTGAAAAATCTCCATGTCTCAGAAGAACAAAAATCTAATCAGATCCTCCTCTAGTCTCGGGGGTCCTACATGTGCAAAAGACAAACTCTAAGTTCAAACCTTCTTTCATGCTAAAGAAGATCTCCTTGTCTCAGAAGAACAAAAATCTAATCCAGATCCTCCTCTCAGTCTCGGTGAGGTCCTACATGTGCAGAAAGACAAGACTCTAAGATTCTAAACCTTCTTTCATGTCTCAAAGAAGATCTCCTTGTCTCAGAGGAACAGAAATCTAATCTAGATCTTCCTCTAAGTCTCCGAGGGGTCCTAGATGTGTCAAAAGGACGAGACTTTAAGTTTCCAGACCTTTTTTTATGCTTTGAAGAACATCTCCATGTCTCAGAGGAACAAGAATCTAATCGAGATCTTCCTCTAAGTCTCGCAGAAGTCCTTCATGTCTCAGAATGACAAGACTCCAAGTTTCCAGATATTCTATTATGTCTCAAAAAAGATCTCCACGTCTCAGAAGGAGAGAAATCTAATCTAGATCTTCCTCTAAGTCTCTTAGGGGTCCTACATGTGTCAAAAGGACAAGACTCTAAGTTTCCAAACTTTCTTTCATGCCTTGAAGAAGATCTCCATGTCTCAGAAGAACAAAAATCTAATCCAGATCCTCCTCTCAGTCTCGGTGGGGTCCTACATGTGCAGAAAGACAAGCCTCTAAGATTCTAGACCTTCTTTCATGTCTCAAAGAAGATCTCCTTGTCTCAGAGGAACAGAGAAGAAGAAGAAGAACACAAATCTAATCTAGATCTTCCTTTAGGTTTCTAAATCTTTCTTTACATCTTTAGGTCTTCATGTTTCAGATCCATCTTCCTTTTTATTCTGGTTTATTGATGCTGATGAACTTGTGGGTAATTTCGTTATTATGAATTGTGTTCCGTTTTTTGAATCGTGAATGGGCGTTGATGGAATTTTACATTAAAATCAAACGATTAGTTTTAACAATTTTTGGCATTGTTGTTATCATCAGGTGGTAATTAGGGACCGCTATGCTTTCGGTATTTCCATGAGGAAAATTCGCTCGGTTTGATTCTAACTGACGCAAATGCATCGCGGACACGGCCTCGTTCCGGACGTGGACGATACGATGGACCCGTTCGACTGTGAAACATGACGATACAAAGCACAACGACCGAAATAATTTATTGATTGAACAAATTTTAATTTATATTCGAGCACAAAGCGAAAGCGCCAATAACTGACCACCTTTTTGGCCTATTGTTTCCTATTTTGTTACTGCAAAAATTCCCCATTCGAACTTATTAAACAATTATTTGCCCAATTTGCCATTTTTGGAAATATCCAAAATGGGAAAGAGGAGAGAAAAGGTCACAAATCAGGAGATCAGTGAGGGAAAATGAGAATGGGATGGTTGGATGTCTTCTCAGACTTGAAGGAGTATTTACAGAAGGAGAAACTGGGAAGAGAAAATTACTAGAAAACTTATAAGAGGAATTAGTAGCATTTAGGTGAATAGAGTACATGACACAGAAGTCATTAGCTTTCTGGGAACCCTCGTAGTATAATGGTTCAAAAACTCATAGAACAAAGGTGGATGATGAAGATACCGATAAGGAAGAAGTTTGGAAATGAGAAAAATGAGGAAAAGTAGAAATGGGATGGTTGGACATTTTCTGAGAGTTGAATTATTTACAAAAATAGTAGAAGGAGAAACTGGGAGGAGAAAAATTATTAAGAAACTTGTTGAAGAGTTGTTTGCGTTTGAGACAAATAGAGTGCATGACACTGGGGTCATTAGCTTTCTAGGACTCCTCGTAGTATTATGGTTTAAAAGATACAACTCATAGAAGCTACAGATGTTAAAAACCTGCAAGAATCCCTGCGGCCAAAACTGAACAAAGGTGGATGAAAAAGATACCGATGAGGAAGAAGTTTGGAAATGGGGGGAATGAGGAAAAGTAGAAATGGGATGATTGGACATCTTCTGATAGTTGAATTATTTACAAAAATGGTAGAAGGAGAAAATGAGAAGAGAAAAATTAGTAGAAAACTTGTTGAAGAGTTGGTGGCATTTGGGGCAAATAGAGTGCATGATACAGGGATCACCAGCTTTCTGGAAGACCTCGTAGTATTATGGTTCAAGAGATAAAAACCATAGAAGCTACAGATGTTAAAAACCTGCAAGTATCTCTTTGGCCAAAACTGAACAAAGGTGGATGATGAAGATACCGACGAGGAAAAAGTTTAGAAGTGAGGAGATCAGGCAGGAAAAGTGAGAAGTCTTCTGAGGAATATTTGCAAACATAGTAGAAGGTGAAACTTGGAAGGGAAAAATGACTGAAAGACTGATAGGGGAATTGGTGGCGGCTCAGGCGAATAAAGTGGATGACACAGAGATTATTAGCTTTTTGGAAGCTACAGCTGTTAAAACCATGCAATTATTTTTTTAGCCAAAACGGAGCAAAGGTGGACGATGAAGATATCGACGATGAAAAAGTTTAGAAGTGAGGAGATCAGCGAGGACAAGTGGAAAGTCTTCTGAGACTGGGAGGAATATTTGCAACATAGTAGAAAGTGAAACTTGGAAGGGAAAAATTACTGAAAGACTGATAGGGGCATTGGTGGCGGTTCAGACGAATGAAGTGGATGACACAGAGGTCATTAGCTTTTTGGAAGCGATAGCTGTTAAGGCCATGGAAGTATTTCTTTGGCCATAACGGAACAAAGGTGGACGATGAAGATATCGACGATGAAAAAATTTAGAAGTGAGGAGATCAGCGAGGAAAAATGGGAAGTATTCTGAGACTTGAAGGAAGTTTTGCAAACGTGGTAGAAGGTGAAACTTGGAAGGGAAAAATGACTGAAAGACTGATAGGGGAATTGGGGGCGGTTCAGGCGAATAAAGTGGATGACACAGAGGTCATTAGCTTTTTGGAAGCTACAGTTGTTAAAACTATGCAAGTATTTCTTTGGCCAAAACGGAACAAAGGTAGATGACGATGATATCGACGATGAAAAACTTTAGAAGTGAGGAGATTAGCGAGGTAAAGTGGGAATAGGATGAATGGACGTCCTCTGAGACTTGTTAGAAATAGAAACAGGGAGGAGAAAAATTACTAGAAGACTTAAAGATGAATTGGTGGTATTCAGATGAATAGAGTGGATGACACAGAACATCCCATCTATATGAAAGTAGTTTTTTAGATTTGTTATTTTAGCAAATATGTTAAGTCTATGATTAAATATTGTGCAAGTGGTAAGTAAGTCTTTCAGTCCTTTGTGTGTGGATATTGCTTTGTGACTGTGATGTATTCAAACGTTTTGTGTATGCGTAGAAGAATATAGCCGGAGGAGGAAGAGGTCGACTTCTAAGTAGCATGCCCAGCAGTAGTGTATCTATTTACAAAGATAGCGTATGTATAGGAGGGTGTGTGAGTGTGTTGATCTAGAGGGCGGACGGGGGATGGCCCGGCATCCAGCCACTTTATCGCGGCTGTTAAATACAATCACCACGGCCCGAGATCAAAGAGACGCCGTGGGCGACGACGCTCATTCCGCAACAGTGTATCCAGTGAATTGATTCGTTGTTGTTGTTGTTGTTGCTACTGCTGTTGCTGGTGATGTTCGGTTTTAGACGGGGCTGTATAAAGGTACCTACGGGACGGCTGCTAGTGACACCCGTTCAAAAATTCAAAACACGCTTTTACAACCCTCCCGTCAGCCTCGGGAACTTTGCTAATTGAAATGTATGCAAACTAAACAGTACCAGGATGCTACACTGTATCTAACAACCACTACAGAGTATCTAAAGAAATATTAAATTATTGGATGATTTTTACTTCTTCAGTAAGCCGGAAGGTGATATAAAAAGGGTTTCTTACGTAGTATGTTTGGAGCGATTGTTGCGGCTTAAGTTTGATTATTAAATTCGACAGAGGGTTCCCATATGTTTCAAAGGGCCGGATCGACGCGTCGATTTGCAAAACCTGCAAAGTATGTAGCAGCCAGCTAACCGCGAAATTCCGCAAATTTAATATCAGCCCTTTGTAGGTTTCGCATTTGGTTCAGCAACATGCGGATTTCATAATTCCTGACCTTATTCGCCCACGTACACGTTCAGTTCGAAACTGCTGTTTTCGGATTATATTACAACAGGTCTCTACATTTTTTAATTTTATTGTACAGAATTTTGAACAGGATATCCGTAAAATTAAGCCTTTATTGTGCTGCACCTTTAAACAAATTTTCAAGACTAATAAAATAAGTGACCTACCCACTGGTTTGTTATCATTTTTCTTCAACAGGAAGTCAATCAAGAACAATCTGATGTATTGCGCCTTTAAACAAAAATAAAAAAAAAATAGAGACATCAGAAAAAGTTGAGTGACGTACGCCACTGGTTTGTTACACTCGCGTGTCAATGATGGAAGCAAATAAGCGAATTAGGAAGGGTGTTTGTCAGGGAATTAAGGGATAGAGAATCAATACCCTCGAGACAATCGTGACGTCAGTAATCCCTTTCGCTGTAAGGAATATGACAACAACCCTTCACTTACCCTCTTAACGAAAATATTATCAAAATAAGTGTCCAATATAACCGAACAAAAAATATTTTTTGTAACTAATTTGCGAATAGTCGAAATTTTTTGTTTATTAATCATTAATTTAGTTAAGTCGTTACTTCATTAAATTTTTAAAGAGTATTATGTTAGAAGCTTCCACGTTCAAAAATTAAGGATCCTTCAAGACCTTTAAGTGTCATAATAATATTTAAGCAGTCCCAGAAAATTAATATAAACTTTTTAGTGAAATAAAATATAATAAATCGCCCTTATCAGTTATTTTGTAATTGCAACAGATGGTCGTTAATTAGTAGAAAATGTGTGTTTGTCATCACTGAATTAAAAATCGTTCCAGGGGTGATATATTTTTAATGACATTTTGTACCTAGCTATAAATAGTACATAATAAAAGTAAAAGAGGTCGAAACGTCGTATTGAATATCCGACAAGTAGTTTATTGTTTTTTAAATTTTTAATCGAATACTTTTAATTCAATTCAGTTGTGACTTCTTAGCCAAGTGTATATTTTTTTAAATGCACATTTCCTTACATAATTTAATTGAAATTAATAAAAAAGTTCTGTACATGTATAATATATTGAGTAAAATAAAAATATTTCGTGTAAGGATTTCAGTTTGATCCAAATTGAAAATTCAGTGCTCAAACATTTATTTAAATCGTGGAGGGTTTTGGCCCAACCACAAATCACAAAATCGAACATTGTTGAACAAGAGATTAAAAGTTTAATTTCCCAGATAAAAGGTACCTAACGCAAATAACACAATAACATAACAGAGAGAGTCCCGTTCATTTTCACTGCTGGAATTCCGCAATAACGAGATCACCAGGAGTCCCAGACGACCGCTCGTCACAGAGTGAGCCCGGTGATAGCCATCTCCATTTCCTCATGGAAACCCCGATCTCGTATTTATTATTAAGGGCGCAACAAGAACGTTGGACGAAACAATGAATGGTAGCCACGTATTTCGTCTCGCTCCCACGTTTTACAAATACAAGGTGTTTACAAAAGAACACGGTCAGAAATTTCACTAAAATAATTTTTTTTAGGTTGTAGTGACGCTATAAATCATTTAGCCTTTAACTGTCATTGGAAATAAAATAAATTGCAAACCTAAAAATCCATGTAGGACTTCTACAGGTAGTTCAGTATCTCATTAACCATGAGCTGCAATTGCGCAGTGACAAATATCCTGATCAGCATTTTTTTAATATAAAATGACTAGTTAAGTATTTAAAAAATTAATAATCACCCTGTATGACTTTTAGAGGTAATTCAGTATCTCATGAACCATGAGCAGCAGTTGTGCAGTGACAAATATCTCGATCAGTATTTTTTCTTAATATCAAATGACTAGTTAAGGGTCCAGTAAATTAATAATCACCCTGTATGACTTCTAGAAGTAGTTTAGTATCTCATGAACTACGATTTGCGATTGCGCAGTGACAAATATTCCCATTAATATTTTTAAATATAAAAATACTAGTTAAAGGTCTAGTAAATTAATAATCACCCTGTATATACACTAATAGAAAGGTTTAGGTATCTGATGGTCCCTTGTGTGCAATCTTCACCACTTTACTACCTTCTGAACCACTTATGTGACATAAAAAAAACTTTAATTCATAGAAGTACAATATTGGTATGAATAGATCCCTGACATGAACGATAACAACTTATGTCGTTCCGAAAGGGCATTTTTCAATGGTAATACCCAAGAAGAATAATATGAGCAACTGAATTGGACAATAATCTTGCAAGAAGAGGATCTTCAGAATCTCAAGTACAACAGATATTTTATGTACTTATGTGGCGCGAACTCACCGCACAAAATTATTAATTCATAAAAATTGCGTACTCAGATTTTGTTCTCTATCATAAAAGAAATCGTATAGAATGAATAAAAAAACTGGAGTAAATTTGAACGAATGTAAAGTTCCATAAAGAGAAAATAAAAATTGTCTGACTTACCCTTCTTCGTAGTGATGTCATCAGCCAAAATGGCGGTTGGAGGGCTTAAGGGTTGCAGAGGGAACGGACTGCTTCCAGGGGGATACCAGGGCGCTGGCCTCCAACTGCCCTGGTTCCCATTCAGCAACCTCAGCTTGTCGTAAACGCTGTCCGCTGAGCTGTTAACAGGACTCTGTTGTTGTGCAGCTTGTTCCTTTTGGGCAGCCAGGTTTCTTAGCACCCTGTTGATTGAAGATACCTGTAACAATAGAAAAATACTTTGAACATACTAGGAAAAAATCAAGTATCATTTATTATGAGATCTGTCACTTTTTTGAATTACCTGCGAATGCAGAACGTGAGGACAAGGACAGCATATTGTAATGGGTTACAAAAATGGTTTCCAACAAAAGGAAAAGTTATATTTGACAATCAGTTTCGTTTTCTCTTTTATAGTTAAAGAATCATTAGATACTAAAAGAATGAGGAATCCTTTAGTCTTAAAAGAAAGTTGGATGGTTAAAAAAACTTAAACTAAGAGCTAATAAAACTAGCGAATATTTTGATAGTTTTTAAGACCCTTTCGTACCTTATTGCAATTGAAAAAAATTCTTGTGGTAACCTGCATATCATAAGAATTGTTTTTGAGTGCCTCTTCCAGGGTTATTTTTTTTGTGTATCATGCGACAAAAACATTGCAAACTGATTTTCGTTGAGTGCATACACGAAGGTATTTTGTCGTCTAACAATCAAAACACGGTCTGACAAACGTCACGTTGTCAACAGCACAAGACCACCTTGCATGGGAATCAAAATTCCGAAATCGAACATATAGAAGGAAACCTTAATAAAGTGCAGTGTAGTGAAAAGAGACGGACCTATAAAAGCTGCTGAAATTACATACGGAATCGACTGCCGAACTGACTCTTTCGTGTGAATAACAAAAGATCGAAGAAAAAAGGTCATAATGGGGTGGTTGTATCATGGGGACCGTTTTGAATGCAGTGCCAATAGAGGACGTCCCGTCGAGAGCTTTGTATGACCTGTGACCATTGACAACATCGACATCGACGACATCGACATCGGAGCTTTTTAATGAATTGCAGTTCTCCAGCCTTTTACACGAGTAAGTACGTACGTACTTTTGTTTAGTCTGATGTTTTAATAATAATAATCGGCTCGATTCAAGACCTTGTTGGTTGGTTGGTTGGATTGTCGTAGTTTGTCGTACTTGTCGATATCGAGTGACTTTTACCCCAATTGTCGATTGTGTCACGACAAATATCAAGGAGGATATGGTACGTAATGGAAACCGTCAATTAAATCCTTTAAGGACCTTAGAATAAATCAGAAATTGCTTTCAGGTCATATACAATCAAGAAACACTTCAAAGGTCCGATAAATTATTATTAGTTTCAATATTTCAGCATATTTCTTTAATGTACTATATTACTCTTATTTCAATCCAAAAAATGAATACATACACTTTTTAGTGTATTAAAATGTAAAGATTCGTTCTTATCAGTTATTGCTTAATTAATTGCAATAACTAGTCGTTAATTAGTATCTAAAAAACGTCGAATTCAATATAGTTTATTGTTTCTCAAATATTTGATCGAATACTTTCAATTTAATTCAATATCTTATTCTCATTTAAAGAAATCCAGAATGACAACAAATGTCTACAAACTCAAATGTTCAAACAGTTAGTTGTGGACTGAGGTCATCAAAGATAATCAGCCTTGAAAATTCAATCAGTTAAAAATTTGTAGGTTATACATTCAATTGATGATGTCTCGAAACGTCTGGCAGGATTCATCTCCAATTATTTAAACTTCAACAAGACATCTAAGAAGCTCAAGATGAGATTCGTTCAACGATTTCTTTTTTAACAAAGTGTTCCCTGATATTTGCATTAAAATTCTAACCTAACCTAACCTAACCGTATTAGATTTTTAGTTACGTTTTGATAAGCAAAAATCGTAGCTATTGATAGTAGGTACACTGAGAGGATGTTAATTCGTTCCCAATAGTTTTCTCAAATGGCAACATTGCGTCTTTTCGGCCTGTATGTTGTCGATAATGTAGGAAACAATAATATTGCGAGCAGAATCGCATCTATTGCTCGCTAGTTTCGTGGCTGTTTCAATGTTTACATACTTAATATACAGGGTCTTTAAAGTTGATGGGCTATTAGTATATGAATTAGTAGAATGAATTCAATTCTGAAACTTGGGCTCATTTGGTTATTGTTTATGCCGCTTCTTTTAAAAATATTTTCAATTTCGATTTACATCCGGTTATACTGGAAGTAGATGTTAACTTTTTTATTTTAAATAGAATGACATACTTCAAATTGTAGATTTTCTCAAAAAGTATAAGCAAAGTTATACGATAGTCCCATATCAAAAGACGCCAAATTCAATGAGGAATTCGAATATGTAGTCAAAAATGGGCCATTCTATTTAAAAAAACTGACTTATGCCTCATTGAAATTTACCAATTTTGACCACAAAATTTGAACACCCTGTATATTTAAGTTAAAAACCACAATTTTTTTTCTATAATGTGCATAGTTATAAATAATTGTTACGAGTTATAAAGCAAAATCTCAAAAATTAATTGAATTACGGTTTTTTAAATGTTAACGTGCAGATGTAAAAAATTTTGAAAAAAAATTAAATAACTCAAAATCCATCAAAATTGTCGGAGTAGTGCCTGCTGTAAAATATGCATGAATTCAGATTTTCTATCGAAAAATGTAAAAAAAGTATGTCATTCCATTTAAAATAAGAAAGTAACATCTACTTCCGTTATAACCGGATGTAAATCGAACTTGAAAATATTTTTAAAAGAAGCGGCATAAACAATAACCAAATGAGCTCAAGTTTCAGAATTGAATTCATTCTACTAATTCATATACTAATAGTCCATCAACTTGAAAGACCCTGTATATTAGCTATGTAAACATTGAAACAGCCATGAAACTAGCGAGCAATAGATGCGATTCTGCTCGCAATATTATTGTTTCCTACATTATCGACAACATACAGACCGAAAAGGCGCGACGTTGCCATTTAAGAAAACTATTGGGTACGAATTAACCTCCTCTTAGTGTACATAATAAAAGTAAAAGAGGTCGAAACGGCGATTTTTGATCGAAATCGAATACTTTCAATTTAATTCAGGATCTTATTCGCATTCAAAAAATTGAGAATATCAACAAAGTTTACAAAAATCGACTCTTCAAATTTTAAGTTATCAGGACTCGTAGTTAACACATACTTAGAGGAACATAGATTTTTAAATTTTTTACTATAATTTCTTTATTAATAGTAATAACAAAAACCCCTTCCTTCTCCCCCTTTAAGTGACCTTACTTTTTATTCATAAAATTCAAATAAACGATCTCCCTGCTTCATCTGTAAGTATGGTAGGCAAGTTATTTGGTACCGCAAAGATTTTTCCCAAATTTAAAATTGGGGTTCTCAGCCGCTCCCATAAATTTAATATCTTGCTCGACTGGTTCGTTTTAAAAGAGTAATATTCGATTCCGAAACTTTAATTATACTTGCAGGGGTTGCATCGTTCGATTTGAAAATTTCCCAATTCATAGTTGGCGCGCGTAATGTGTAATAATCTATTCGGACACGTGCTGGTCACGTGCCACAAAGGCACTATAATATTTCCGATCCACTCGTCCTAAAAAGCTTATATTACACCATCGGAACAATTCGATTCAAACGAATCTTTCAGATAAGCTGTAACGTGGAGGCTAATAACGTTTTTATGAAACGATAACGATCTTCCCCAATAATAAATGCAAATATGTTCCCTTGATGATTACTTGAAGTATCATCATTTAGAAGAAGTGATGGAGGTTCCCAATTGGTTTTTAGAGCTGTTGGTTTCCAAATCTTCATTGAAATTTTCCTGACAATTTAAAATCTCTTAATTTCCCCCCCATATCAATTGGGATGATCGTCGAAATTTTGGAGACTCCAGCAATACGAAAATGTGAATGAAGTGGCCTCTCGGTGGTCTCCCTCAACCTACAAGTGCCCATTACGTCAAAACTCGAATATTCTCGATTATTCGCGGTTTTTCGTTCAAACACCCCTCGAGCACCACGTACGTACTTACATAATTTCCTCCCCCTTGCAAAATTATGTCACGTTGCGAATGTGTATTTTAAAGTCAAATGACAAATAGCGTGTCAATATTTGCTTAAGGTCAAGAGAGTGTTTTACATCGACTGAAATGCCACGACAAAGCGAGAGTGCTCTCGCTGAGTGCGAGACAGGAACGGAAAACGTTAAGAGAGAGAAAAAGAGGAAGGAAGCGAGCAAACACATGGCAAATCTATGCACCCTCCACCCGTTCAAATTCACGCTTTGCTGCTTACAACCCTCCTATTACACAGCATAATTTTACTGCTCTAAACGATCACCTATTTCTTGCTTTATGCCCGTGTCCAAATATACAGGCGGTTGTTGTTTTGTAGGCCGCCACGTACCGCA
Organism: Agrilus mali; assembly: GCA_029378335.1. Taxonomy (NCBI): domain Eukaryota; kingdom Metazoa; phylum Arthropoda; class Insecta; order Coleoptera; family Buprestidae; genus Agrilus; species Agrilus mali. The sequence goes on along the minus strand of CM055657.1, from coordinate 2,157,633 downwards.
TAAAAACAGCCATATCGTGCTTAACGTCAAGTTGGATCAAATTCCAAATGGGATCAATACAGTCCATCTCAAATTGTATCTATTCATCCACTTAAACGAACTTCCCACTTGTCTGAAGGTTGTTGTGTTCCTCTTTTTTCGTTGGACAATTTGGTGAACCATATTCTCTAGGGGAAGGTCAAGGATCGGATTAAGGGTGTCTACAATTTCTCAAATATTAATGGTCTTGATTTAGAAAAATTTTAACTCAATAGCATCAAGAAATTTAAAATTGTTGAAACGTATTTGGACTGAGTCTTGTCTCAATGAAACGTCAAACATTAAAAGGACGAGCAAATGTAAAGAATATCAAAGATACAAGGATCTTTCCTTAAGAATAGGATGAACCAGGAGAAACGGAAGAGAAACTTAAGGATTTGGATTTCAGTACAGACCCTTTGAACTATGTGAGCTAAAAACACCAAAGGAATTACCCTAAAAGATATATCGTAAGATTTTTCCAAAAACTGTCATCATTAGCTTTCAAAACCTACCTAACGAAATTTGATGTATGCCTTGAAAGAATCCATCACATTCTTTTTGAGGATGAAATGGTTGTGTCCATGTGTTAGAGAATGTGATGATTTTCCAAAAGAGAAATTCCATTATTTGCCAATTAAATGAATATTCCAATTGTCATAAGCTGAAGGGTGCTGTGTTTTTCGTTGGACAATTTTGGGGTGAACCATATTCTCTTGGGGAAGGTCAAGGATCGGATTAAGGGTGTCTACAATTTCTCAAATATTAATGGTCTTGATTTAGAAAAATTTGAACTAAAATACCATCAAGAATTTTAAAATTCTTGAAACGTATTTGGACTTGGAGTCTTGTCTCAGGGGAAAACGTAAAAGCATTAAAAGGACGAGCAAATGTAAAGAATATCAAAGTTAAAAGGAAACCCTTTCCTTAAGAATAGGATGAACCAGGAGAAACGGAAGAGAAACTTAAGGATTTGGTTTTTGGGTACAGACTCTTTGAACTATGTGAGCCAGAAAACACCAAAGGAATTACCCTAAAAGATATATCGTAAGATTTTTCCAAAAACTGTCATCATTAGCTTTCAAAACCTCCTTAACTAAAATTTTGATGTATGCCTTAACAAGAATCCATCACATTCTTTTTGAGGATGAAATGGTTGTGTCCATGTGTTAGAGAATGTGACGATGTTTCCAAAAGAGAAATTTCATTTATTTACCAACTTAAATGAACATTCCAATTGTCATAAGCTGAAGGGTGCTGTGTTCCTCTTTTTTCGTTGAACAATTTGGTGAACATATTCTCTTGGGGAAGGTCAAGGATCGGATTAAGGGTGTCTACAATTTCTCAAATATTAATCGGTCTTGATTTAGAAAAATTTGAACTCAATACCATCAAGAATTTTAAAATTTTGAAACGTATTTGGACTTGGAGTCATGTCTCAGTGGAACGTCAAGCATTAAAAGGACGAGCAAATGTAAAGAATATCAAAGATACAGGAATCCTTTCCTTAAGAATAGGATGAACCAGGAGAAACAGAAGAGAAGCTTAAGGATTTGGATTTCAGCACAGACTCTTTGAACTATGTGAGCTAAAAACACCAAAGGAATTGTCCTAAAAGATATATCGTAAGATTTTTCCAAAAACTGTCATCATTAGCTTTCAATAACCACCTTAAAGGGAAATTTGACGTATGCCTTGACAACAATCCATCACATTCTTTTTGAGGATGAAATGGTTGTGTCCATGTGTTAGAGAATGTGATGATGTTTCCAAAAGAGAAATACCATGTATTTGTCAACTTAAATGAATATTCCAATTGTCATAAGTTGAAGGGTGCTGTGTTCCTCTTATTTCCTTAGACTCAAGTAAGGACTGGGTGAACCATATTCTCTTTGGGAAGGTCAAGGATCGGATTAAGGGTGTCTACAATTTCTCAAATATTAATGGTCTTGATTTAGAAAAATTTTAACTCAATACCATCAAGAATTTTAAAATTCTTGAAACGTATTTGGACTTGGAGTCTTGCCTCAATGAAACGTCAAACATTAAAAGGATGAGCAAATGTAAAGAATATCAAAGATACAAGCATCTTTCCTTAAGAATAGGACGAACCAGGAGAAACGGAAGAGAAACTTGAGGATTTGGACTCTTTGGACTATGTGAGCTAAAAACTCCAAAGGAATTGTCCTAAAAGATATATCGTAAGATTTTTTAAAAAGCTGTCGTCATTAGATTTCAAAGACCTCTCTAACTGAAAATTTGATGTATGCTTTGACAAGAATCCATCACATCCTTTTTGAGGATGAAATGTTGTGTCCATGTGTTAGAGAATGTGATGATGTTTCCAAAAGAGAAATTCCATTTATTTACCAACTTAAATAAATTCCAATTGTCATAAGCTGAAGGGTGCTGTGTTTTCTTGACAATTTGGTGAACCATATTCTCTTGGGAAGGTCAAGGATCATTAAGGGTGTCTACAATTTTCAAATATTAAGTCTTATTTAGAAAAATTTGAACTCAACCATCAAGAATTTTAAAATTTTGAAACGTATTTGGACTCTATGAACGTACATTAAAAGGACGAGCAAATGTAAGAATATCAAAGTACAGGATCTTCCTTAAGAATAGGAGAACCAGGAGAAACGGAAGAGAAACTTAAGGATTTGATTAGTACAGACTCTTTGAACTGTGTAACAAAGATACCAAAAATACACCAAAGGAATTACCTAAAAGATAATTTTTCGTTAGATTTTCCAAAAAGTCATCATTAGTCAAGGAAATTTTAACATTAGGTGCTAAATTTCAAATATTAAGTCTTGATTTAGAAAAATTTGAACTCAATACCATCAGAATTTTAAAATTTTGAAACGTATTTGGACTTGGAGTCTGTCTCAGTGGAACGTCACATTAAAAGGACGAGCAAATGTAAAGAATATCAAAATCAGGAACCTCCTTAAGAATAGGATGAACCAGGAGAAACAGAAGAGAGCTTAAGGATTTGGATTTAGCACAGACTCTTTGAACTATGTGAGCTAAAAACACCAAAGGAATTGTCCTAAAAGATATATCGTAAGATTTTTCAAAAACTGTCATCATTAGCTTTCAATAACCCCTTAAAGAAATTTGAGTATGCCTTGACAAAATCCATCACATTCTTTTTGAGGATGAAATGGTTGTGTCCATGTGTTAGAGAATGTGATGATGTTTCCAAAAGAGAAATCCATGTATTTGCAACTTAAATGAATATTCCAATTGTCATAAGTTGAAGGGTGCTGTGTTTTTCCTTAGACAAGTTGGTGAACCATATTCTCTTTGGGAAGGTCAAGGATCGGATTAAGGGTGTCTACAATTTCTCAAATATTAATGGTCTTGATTTAGAAAAATTTTAACTCAATACCATCAAGAATTTTAAAATTCTTGAAACGTATTTGGACTTGGAGTCTTGCCTCAATGAAACGTCAAACATTAAAAGGATGAGCAAATGTAAAGAATATCAAAGATACAAGCATCTTTCCTTAAGAATAGGACGAACCAGGAGAAACGGAAGAGAAACTTGAGGATTTGGACTCTTTGGACTATGTGAGCCAAAAACTCCAAAGGAATTGTCCTAAAAGATATATCGTAAGATTTTTTAAAAAGCTGTCGTCATTAGATTTCAAAGACCTCTCTAACTGAAAATTTGATGTATGCTTTGACAAGAATCGATGACATCCTTTTTGAGGATAAAATGGTTATGTCGATGTGTGATGTTTCCAAAAGAGAAACTCCATTTATTTACCAACTTAAATTAAAATTCCAATTGTCATAAGCTGAAGAAGAGAAGCTTAAGGATTTGGATTTCAGTACACTCTTTGGACTATGTGAGCTAAAACCTCCAGAGGAATTACCCTACTAACTACGTATATCATAAATTTCTTAAAAAAATGACATTTCGTATTTTTAATAACTTCCTTCCACTAAAATGTGATGTACCTACTTTTTAACTAGAAATCATCACATCACGTCCTTTTTTAATATAGAATGGTTGTTTTTTATGTGTTATAGGATGTGATGATGTGATGTGGTTCCAATTCGAGAAAAAAAGTGTGTAGTAGGTATGTGGAGTTCTTCAAAAACTGCAAATCGGGCGAAATGGATAAGGACATACAAGTTGTAATATATCTATAGATACGTAGACGTAAAACCAGTCACCGAGTGAGTGGTGGTGTGATGGTCGGTAGTAATTCCATTATTCACAATGGCGGCTGCCAGTTTCAGAATTTACGCGGGGAACAACGTGGTAAAACGAGGTGACGTGAGACAGGGTTCATGCATTAAACATGTCCTGCAATGTCATCCACAAGGAAGGCGAGGCGAAAAAGAAACGGGGACAGAGATAGAAGAACGACAAAAAAAACCGGTTCAAAAATTTAGATACGCCATTATTTATGTACCTATGTATGTTTGAGAAATTTTGTTCAAAATCACAATAATTATGAGGTTTATAACTAATTCGTCTTATTTAATTAATTGTGCAAGCTGAAAAGAAATTGAAATAGCTCATTAATTATGTGGGCTCAAAAGTTCAGCAAAATCTTATAAAGTCTCATTGAAAGAGAGGAGGTTATTGAAAATCTCACCTCAGCTTTCGAATTCAAAAAACTAATATTTCACTTTCCACAGTAAACTGAAAGAACACATTGGGGAAGATAGAGAGAGTCCTACTGCATCTCCTTGAGGAATTATGAAATACAATTTAGAAGCAGGAATCCACCAAATCTTTGGACTGATAATTCTATGATGACGACAATGAATTCTCATGAAAAAAAACTTGAATATCCAATCTGATTCATATAATAAACCAATAAGCTTCTGTTACATCCCCAAGTAGTATCTCCTTTGGGATTTTGAAATTAACCTATATAACATTTTGATTTATCATTCTGTTTAACCTCAACACTGTAACTCTTCCAAATCGATTTCACGTAAATCCCAGTCTCTCCCATTTCTTGACGTGGCTCATCGTCCGAAAACAAATAAAATTTTAACCGATATTAGATTTCGTTTACGCGACTTGAACAACCTCTCCTCTCCTTCTTTCCCTTGCTCGGCTGTCGTATCGGGTCCGAAAATCTGACGTCGTAGCTTGTATAGGTACTAGTAGCTATACTGGAACGTTGACGATGCAAAATTTGTCAGAAGACTACACATACACCCGTAGTCATACATACAAACGAATATAAGAGGCAGTGCTTATTTGCATTCCAGTTATATCTTTCGTGAAATAAGCGTCTTTTCTCCCTCTGCCATCGCATCATCTCATCGTCGAACGTCGAATAACAGCAGCACCATCGGAGCCTACATCATATATAGACTCTTACGCTTATTGAACCGGAAGGAATCAGGTTTCAAATAATGACGAGCAAGAAGAACAAACGGAAGAAATGCCTACCTACATCTGATGGACGGAAGCATCGGTGGCGGCGAAGGTAATACCTAATAAGAAGACGATAGTCGAGATCGCTTTCCTCGTTCCACCATGAAAACTGTTTTTCCGAGTCGCTATTTTCAATGTCCACGACACACGTGCTGGGACGTCCGAAGCCCTTCTGGATGAATGGGCACGATTTACATACCTATATTTCGGAATCAAACGGTCTGTTCAACTGAATTTGGACTCATGAGTGCCCATGGACTTTAATCCAATAACAACTTTTGAGTGTCTTAATCAGATTCCTTTGCTGTAGGAAATATAAAAATATTTATTCCGTTTTGGGGTTTGCTTTGTATTTGGATACACTCCACAGAACATCTTCTATAGAGTGACAAAGTGAATAACAGTAAGATTTTCAACAATTGGGATTTGTTCACAAGATGAGGAAATACAGGTAGCAAAATTTTTTAGAAATGGTACAAAAGTACATTGGATGGGATGAATGATTCCTATGAGCAACAATGTTGGGGTTTCTACCAATCCAAATATTTTTGCGAGTTACATGCAAATATCATTTTGGATGAGATGGAAAGATGATGCAGTTTGTTGGAACCCATTAGTGCAAGTGATACTTTTTTATGAAAGATAATAATATCATCTTGGGAAATGGGCTAATTTATAAGATTTGTTTTCTTGTTAGATTGTGGTTCTCAGATTTTCTACGATTCGACAAAGCTGAACTCCATCCCAAATCCTTATTTTTACTGAGTACCTGAATCAGAATCTCCTTAGGTCTTTAAAATTCCACCACCACCATCACCAATTTCTTTTAAAAGTTTTTGTTAACAGAGGAAGCCGTCACTTTTGAGAAGAATGTCTCTTATTATCTCATAACAATTTCGAGCCATATTTTCTGAAGAATTTCTCAAAGAAAAGACAATGAAAGACAAATAAACTCGTAGAAGTCCTTTCCATACTATATAAAATTAATTATTTCTCATGCCCATGTATTAGAGGATTTGTAAGAGTAAATTTGTTGTAAAATTTTCGTTCTCAGAGTTTCTTCGATTCAACCATATTGCACCCCGTCCTCAATCTCCATTTTCACTGTTTAACTGGTTTAGAAATGACTGAATCTTTCTGGATTCAATATCTGATTAGGTCTTCTAATATTCCACCACCACCAATCTTTTCCAGAATCTTCTATTAAGGGAGGATGTCGTCACTTTTGCGAAAAATATTGCTTATTTTTGCGTACCAATTCTGAGCCATACTTTTTGATGAATTTCCCAACGAAAAGCCAATGAAAGACAAATAAAATCATAGGTGCATTTTTTCCAAAAAGAAATGATACTTTTTTTATGAAAAATATCATCTCGGGAACTGGGCTAATTTATTAGACTTGTTTTCTTGTTAGATTGTGGTTCTCAGATTTTCTACGATTCGACAAAGCTGAACCACATCCCAAATCCTTATTTTTACTGAGTACCTGAATCAGAATCTCCTTAGGTCTTTAAAATCCCACCACCACCATCACCAATTTCTTTTAAAATTTTTTGTTAACAGAGGAAGTCGTCACCTTTGAGAAGAATATTTCTTATTATCTCATAACAATTTCGAGCCATATTTTCTGAAGAATTTCCCAAAGAAAAGACAATGAAAGACAAATAAACTCGTAGAAGTCCTTTCCATACTATATAAAATTAATTATTTCTCATGCCCATGTATTAGAGGATTTGTAAGAGTAAATTTGTTGTAAAATTGTCGTTCTCAGAGTTTCTTCGATTCAACCATATTGCACCCCGCCTCAATCTCAATTTTCACTATTTAACTGGTTTAGAAATGACTGAATCTTTCTGGATTCAATATCTGATTAGGTCTTTTTCACTACCACCACCACCAATCTTTTCCAGAATCTTCTATTAAGGGAGGATGTCGTCACTTTTGCGAAAAATATTGCTTATTTTTGCGTACCAATTCTGAGCCATACTTGTTAATGAATTTCCCAACGAAAAGCCAATGAAAGACAAATAATATCATAGGTGAATTTTTTCCAAAAAGAAGTGATACTTTTTTTATGAAAAATATCATCTCGGGAACTGGGCTAATTTATTAGACTTGTTTTCTTGTTAGATTGTGGTTCTCAGATTTTCTACGATTCGACAAAGCTGAACCACATCCCAAATCCTTATTTTTACTGAGTACCTGAATCAGAATCTCCTTAGGTCTTTAAAATCCCACCACCACCATCACCAATTTCTTTTAAAATTTTTTGTTAACAGAGGAAGCCGTCACTTTTGAGAAGAATGTCTCTTATTATCTCATAACAATTTCGAGCCATATTTTCTGAAGAATTTCCCAAGGAAAAGACAATGAAAGTCAAATAAACTCATAGAAGTCCTTTCCATACTATATAAAATTAATTATTTGTCATGCCCATGTATTAGAGGATTTGTGAGAGTAAATTTGTTGTAAAATTGTCATTCTCAGAGTTTCTTCATTGCAACCATATTGCACCCCATCCCCAATCTCCATTTTCACTGTTTCACTGGTTTTGGAATGATTGAATCTTTTCGGATTCGATATCTGATTAGGTCTTAATACGTCACCACCACATCACCACCACCAATCTTTTCCAGAATCTTCGATTAAGGATGTCGCCACTTTTGAGAAAAATATTCCTTATTTTTGCGTACCAATTCTGAGCCATACATTTTCATAAATTTCCTAAGGAAAAGCCAATGAAAGACAAATAAAATCATAGGTACCTCTTTTCCAAATAGAAGTGATCCTTTTTTTATGAATACTATCATCTCGGGAACTGGGCTAATTTTTTAGACTTCTTTTCTTGTTAGATTGTGGTTTTCAGATTTTCTACGATTCGACAAAGCTGAACCACATCCCCAATCCTTATTTTTACTGAGTACCTGAATCAGAATCTCCTTAGGTCTTTAAAATTCCACCACCACCATCACCAATTTCTTTTAAAATTTTTTGTTAACAGAGGAAGTCGTCACCTTTGAGAAGAATATTTCTTATTATCTCATAACAATTTCGAGCCATATTTTCTGAAGAATTTCTCAAAGAAAAGACAATGAATGACAAATAAACAAATAGAAGTCCTTTCCATACTATATACAATTAATTATTTGTATAATTAGTCATGCCCATGAAATGTATTAGAGGTTTTAAAAAAAAAAAAAAAAAAAAAAAAAAAAAAAAAAAAAAAAAAAAAAAAAAAAAAAACCCCCCCCCCCCCCCCCCCCCCCCCCCCCCCCCCTTCTTTTCTTGTTAGATTGTGGTTTTCAATTTTCTACGATTCGACAAAGCTAACCACATCCCCAATCCTTATTTTTACTGAGTACCTGAATCAGAATCTCCTTAGGTCTTTAAAATTCCACCACCACCATACCAATTTCTTTTAAAATTTTTTGTTAACAGAGGAAGTCGTCACCTTTGAGAAGAATATTTCTTATTATCTCATAACAATTTCGAGCCATATTTTCTGAAGAATTTCTCAAAGAAAAGACAATGAAGACAAATAAACAATAGAAGTCCTTTCCATACTATATAAATTAATTATTTTTTTCATGCCCATGTATTAGAGGATTTTAGAGTAAATTTGTTGTAAAATTGTCGTTCTCAGAGTTTCCTCGATTCAGCCATATTGCACCCCGCCCCAATCTCCATTTTCACTTTTACTGGTTTAGGAATGATTGAATCTTTCGGATTCAATATCTGATTAGGTCTTTTAATACCACCACCACCACCAATCTTCTATTTAGGAGGATGTCGTCACTTTTGAGAAAAATATTCCTTATTTTTGCGTACCAATTCTGAGCCATACTTTTGATGAATTTCCCAACGAAAAGCCAATGAAAGACAAATAAAATCATAGGTACCTCTTTTCCAAATAGAAGTGATCCTTTTTTTATGAATACTATCATCTCGGGAACTGGGCTAATTTTTTAGACTTCTTTTCTTGTTAGATTGTGGTTTTCAGATTTTCTACGATTCGACAAAGCTGAACCACATCCCCAATCCTTATTTTTACTGAGTACCTGAATCAGAATCTCCTTAGGTCTTTAAAATTCCACCACCACCATCACCAATTTCTTTTAAAATTTTTTGTTAACAGAGGAAGTCGTCACCTTTGAGAAGAATATTTCTTATTATCTCATAACAATTTCGAGCCATATTTTCTGAAGAATTTCTCAAAGAAAAGACAATGAATGACAAATAAACAAATAGAAGTCCTTTCCATACTATATACAATTAATTATTTGTATAATTAGTCATGCCCATGAAATGTATTAGAGGATTTATGAGAGTAAATTTGTTGTAAAATTGTCGTTCTCAGAGTTTCCTCGATTCAGCCATATTGCACCCCGTCCCCAATCTCCATTTTCACTGTTTCACTGGTTTAGGAATGATTGAATCTTTTCGGATTCAATATCTGATTAGGTCTTTTAATATTCCACCACCACCACCAATCTTCTATTTAGAGAGGATGTCGTCACTTTTGAGAAAAATATTCCTTATTTTTGCGTACCAATTCTGAGCCATACTTTTTGATGAATTTCCCAACGAAAAGCCAATGAAAGACAAATAAAATCATAGGTACCTCTTTTCCAAATAGAAGTGATCCTTTTTTTATGAATACTATCATCTCGGGAACTGGGCTAATTTTTTAGACTTCTTTTCTTGTTAGATTGTGGTTTTCAGATTTTCTACGATTCGACAAAGCTGAACCACATCCCCAATCCTTATTTTTACTGAGTACCTGAATCAGAATCTCCTTAGGTCTTTAAAATTCCACCACCACCATCACCAATTTCTTTTAAAATTTTTTGTTAACAGAGGAAGTCGTCACCTTTGAGAAGAATATTTCTTATTATCTCATAACAATTTCGAGCCATATTTTCTGAAGAATTTCCCAAAGAAAATACAATGAATGACAAATAAACAAATAGAAGTCCTTTCCATACTATATACAATTAATTATTTGTATAATTAGTCATGCCCATGAAATGTATTAGAGGATTTATGAGAGTAAATTTGTTGTAAAATTGTCGTTCTCAGAGTTTCCTCGATTCAGCCATATTGCACCCCGTCCCCAATCTCCATTTTCACTGTTTCACTGGTTTAGGAATGATTGAATCTTTTCGGATTCAATATCTGATTAGGTCTTTTAATATTCCACCACCACCACCAATCTTTTCTAGAATCTTCTATTTAGAGAGGATGTCGTCACTTTTGAGAAAAATATTCCTTATTTTTGCGTACCAATTCTGAGCCATACTTTTTGATGAATTTCCCAACGAAAAGCCAATGAAAGACAAATAAAATCATAGATAACCTTTCCATGGGATACCAAATTGATCAATGATCAATTTGATAATGCTTATGTATCAGATGGAAACCCACAAGAAGAAAGTTATCTTTTAAATACTGAGTTATCTCATTTAGACTAGATTTCTTGTAGATTTGACTATATCATATGCCATTTTACATCCTCGTTTTCATTAGGCATCTCATCTCATCAAGTCTTCAAAATCTTTTGTTAGGAGTGAAACCCCAATTGACATTAATATTGATTTTGGGCAACTCCCACTTTATTTGCAATAAGAATAATGTTTTATTTAATTTTGCCAGTTACAAATTTCAGGTTGGTTTATTGCGCCACCCAGTCAGACTCATTTTGATAATGAACCTCTCATGTTAAATTTCATATCGCACACCATTGTTCTAGAACATATTCCCGTAAACAATGGTACGCGAGGCACAGAACGCATCTGACAAAGAAATTTTTAATAAACACCCCTCGCTCTCCCCGACGTTCCCGCCGTTCTGTCTCTCCCTCGTACACGTTTCGTCAACGTTTTAGAATCGAAAACGTCGCCGTTATCATCACCGTCATCACACCGACGTAGTCTCGCGGGTAAGAAAGCGTTTTCCCTATTTTGAGGGAAAAATCTATATCGTTTTTGTTTTCTGAAAGACAGAGGGGGCGTGGGGACGTTGCCATGGAAATTTGCATGCATCCAGTAAAAGAAGACTAGCGACTCTGCCACTCTTTTCAAATATATTATACACGGGACGGGACGAGGCATCGACACAGGGACGGACCAAGAAACTCAACAACAAACATTGTCAGTAAAAGAATCAGTCTTCAAAATAACATTGGGATTTAGAACATATAATAATTTGTACCTTGATGAAGTGGTGGTACTTTGAGCATCGAAACTTTCATCATCATATGCTTCGATTGCGTTTCTAGTGAGTAAGGTAGGTAGGTATCTACTCGAACTAGTTCAATAATAATCCACGTGTTCTTAACAAAAAAACTACCCCTCCGCTAATTAGTCGTCAACAAGCCCCGAATATTCGGAAACTTGTAACGCTATCCCTCTTCCTTTCTCCATTAGTTCTATGTTCCCATAATCGACAACTTAGATAGAAATTCTCCAATCTGGAGAGACGCTATCAATCATATAATGCTCGAGCTAAACGTCAAGATCGTTTAATAGCTGCAGATCCGAGGTCCCCCCTCATAACAACATCATCATCATCTTTCTCATCCCCGTCTCCTTCCTCGTCTCCCCCGCTGGCTGCTTTCTCCCTTTTAATCAGTTTGTAATCATCAGCTTAACCTGCGTGACGACGACAAGGCCCTTGTTCGCCCCGTTTGTATCATACCTATATACACATATATATATATGGATACACATGCTTTCATTCCCGTCAGGAAGTCCTTGGGGAGTTTTTCGCACCGTGTCGCGTATGTCGCTTGTCAAACTGACGACTGGGAGGAAGAACAAAATTTATATTTATAGGCATCAGCAACAGCGATAACAAGTGGCAAGATTATCAAACATTTCATCATTATAAAATCCAATAAGTCTGTCAAAAAAAAAAAAAGAAAGAGGGTAAAAAGGGGTTGAAGAATTATTTAAATACATAACAAGGATAATTATTATAATAATTTCATAGATAGTCGGGACACAATTTTCTTTAAATGGGGAGAGAAGTTTAGTTTTCAGGTACATTGATTTGATTTGATCGTATACGTTTTTAAAAATTATTAGATCCCATCAGCACGCCTCAGAGCAACCCCTGAAGAGCGAGTTAACGCTGTATCTACATACAGGAATTGCGTCGCCATCTACTGTGCATTTGGAGCTGAAATACACCTGCAGCTAAATATTGAATCAATTTGTACTTAACATTGACAAAGTAGCGGTAAACGTATTTTTAAAATTCTCGAAAACTATTCTAGAGAGTGAGTCTCACGTCTTTGCGGAAGAATTGCGTCAAACTCTCATCAAGTACTAACTAATCCACGTCTTAGTTAATTAGATAAGTAGGTAATTAATTAGATTGAATTTAATGAAAAGGACTTACGCTTGGAATGTTGTCGTTTGTGCATACGCCTTCCTGGAGGAGCCGATCCCGTATTTCCCAGGCAAATATCGATGGACATTCACGCTTGTACGCCGATATCTTGGCGACCACCTCCGCCGTGGCTACACGGGGCTTCGAACCACCGATAGCTCTCGGCCGGATCGGGAATTTTAAAACCCAAAAACCAAAATAAATAAAAAATCTTCCAGGGGTAAAAGCAAAGAAAAAATCAAACCCCAAATGTGAAAATAAAGAATCCAATAGTAAGGAAGGGCCAAAATCTAAAAAGGATACTCTTAAAAAATTATCCTTAATGAATCTAGAGAATTTATCAACAACAATAAATAAAAATCTCCAGGGGTAAAAGTCTTGAAATTCAATCAAACCTCTTTATAGACCTTGGGAAATGAAGAATTAATAGTAAGGAAGGGTTAAAATCTAAAAAGGATACTCTTAAAAAATTATCCTTAATGAATCTAGAGAATTTATCAACAACAATAAATAAAAATCTCCAGGGGTAAAAGTCTTGAAATTCAGTCGTACTTCCTCATAGATTTTGGGCAATAAAGAACTAATAGGTTGAGGAAGGACCAAAATCTGAAAAAGATACTCTTAAAAGATTATCATTAATGAATCTAAAGAATATATCAACAATAACATACAAAAATCTGCAGGGTTTTAAAAGTTTTGAAATTCAGTCACATACAATTTTATGGGATGAAGACGATGGGATGAAATCTGAAGAGGAAAATCTTTAAAAAGATTTTTACATATCCTTAGATATTTCAAGAGATTATCAATTATGACATATAAAATTCAGTAGGGGTAAAAGTTTTGCAATTCAGTTACACTTCCTTATATATTTTGGGAGATGAAGGACCAACAAGTTGAGGAAGGGATAAAATATAAAGATGACACTCTTATTTTTTTTACCCCTAAAAACCTAAAGGATTAGCAGTAATAACACATGATAAACAAAAATCTGCAGGGGTTTTAAAAGTTTTCAAATTCAGTTACACACCCTTGTACCTAGATGTTATGGGATAAAGACGAAAGGATAAAATCAATAGAGGAATATTTTATTTCTTATCTTTTGATATTTAAGGATATTATCAATAATGACACATAAAAATCTGAAGGGGTAAAAGTTTCAAAATTTTTTCGAACGAAGAATTATTAGTATGAAGAAGATGGGATAAAATGTGGAGGATTCTCTTAATAAACTCACCTTCCAAGAATTTTGGAAACACACCCGTTGGAGACCTGGAGTATTCGGGAAATATCACAGGGCCGGGCTCCAGAATGGGCTAACTCGACGATTTTCTGACGGGTCGAATCCGGCAAGGGTCGTCCGCTGACGAATACCCCCCCTAGCTGGTTCACACCGCTATGACCTGGTCACAGTATACCACAGTTACTTTAACTTTCTCTACCTCAATGCCTCTTTTCTTAATTTACCAAAAAATGTAAACAGAGTGACGTTAAAAGACCAGTCTTTTTCAATCTAAAGAGATTTGGGTTGATGGGTAGTGGGCAAAGTAAACGATTAGGTCTAGACGTTTTGTCAGTAACTGCATTCTACACCTTCAGTGGATACTGCGAAACCTCAACCTCTGCCCAGACTTCGAGGTTTAATTAATCATCGCCCGTGTTGTCAAGGCAGTAGGCAGCAACCGATGAAGGCTGCTGACGAAACGTCTGCTTTTAATTATTCGTTTTGACCACAGACGATCAGCTACTAAATATTACTGACGTTTTCTTGATTAAATGTGTTGTGGTCCTTCTGTCTTTTTGTTTGATTTTTTTGGTATTTAACAAAAACAGTAATATGATGAACAATATCGATATTGTTTATCATATTTCTGCAGTAACTGTGCAATAAATCACACGGTGTGATGAGCTAAAGTATGATTCCGTCAACCGACAACCAATGCTAGAAGTGGAGCCGCTAATAGGAAGCAAAAATTCAGCTTTATTTATATACGCACATTATGCTACAGATAATTAAGAATTCAAATGATTTTTTTTTAAATACACCAGCTAATTATGAGATGATCCACAGCTGAGGCAACATACCCAAAGTGTCTGTAATGAAGGCGTGTCGAATGTACATGTGACGTTACAATGTGCGCTGTCGCTAGAGGCGGAGCATGTAGTGAGAATAGGCGGAGTTATCTTCATGCGCATCTTAATATCCTTGACAACGACAAAGAAAGCGACGCACGAAGGTAAGATCCGCCTTCATTGCAGAAACAACTTGGCACATGCACATATTCTTTTAAAATAAAATTATATATTAGTTATTGTATACTTCATGAAATATCTTTTCTTTATAAAAAGCTAGCATAGTGTACGCATTTCTGTAGCTGACAGCCTCTTATCAGAAGCCCCACTGATAATATTGTATTGTTGTTTATCTTGATATTACCTGCGAACAAAAAAAAATATATTTGTAGACACACTTTCCTATACCAAATAAATTTTAATAATGTACTAATATTACATTAGTGTAATTTCGTCCATCTGTGATATTTTCAACTCCCTCCCTGCAACCCTTTAATCTGTAAGTAGTCCTCTAAACTCGAATGGGTGTTCGCGATTTATTTGGAACAGTTAATTTAATTTAAAAAAATATGAGGACTGTTTTGACTGAAATAAAATGAACAGACCCCTACTTTGTTGGCATTAGTAGATTGAGTTTTAGAACAGCTTCTCATAGAGCCCTCACATGGCCTAGGTTGCCATTTGATAAGAAAAAGTTGAGGAATAACACGAAGGGGGTTGAAATTATCACAGAAAGATAAACAAAAATTTAAATCAATTAATGTGTTTCAGCGTTTTTGTAAAAAATGATCTGTATGGAAGAAACGAATTTTGTACGCTATTTTTAAACAAGCCAACCCTGTATACATACATTATTTCCCTAAAATAAATTCTTTTCCACCCTAAATTGATACCCCATCACATACTTCACATAACTACATAATACCAAAGAAACTTTTTTTGTTATTCTGGCACCTGTACTTTCACTTTCAGACCTTTCAAAGTTCGTAAGCTTCTTTGCGACCGATCGTTCAACACACTTGAAGAGCGAAATCCTCCTCCCACATCTCAACCATCTCCTTCGCTTTTTGCCATCAGACTACTCAAACAAAACACATAAATCATTAAAATCCGCACCAACAAAAGCCTTTTATTCAGCACGTTCCCTGACAAATGGAGTCTGTCAGTGAAAGGTGAACATTTCACCATTTTTATTTTTATTAAGTACTTATATACCTGTGCCTGCCTGATTTCTATATCATATAGGTATGAAAGGCCTAGTATCCTCTCTCACACACACATAATCACAATTGTTTATATATATATATAAATGTATATATTCGTAACGTAACGCAACGTGCGGTACGTGACTAGGGGGTGGAACGAGTGCATCTTGGGCTCATTCAGACTCTTATAAGGGAGCGCTTGTCAACCGCCACAAAGCCACCACTGACTGCGAAACGCCGTTATATTTTTCCATCGCTTTCTCAAACGGTTTAGTTGTCAAAGGCACGAACTTCTTTACCTACTTATAATACAATCCTCCCTTTATTTACACAACAATAAAAAAAATCAAACAATATAAAATCGCCTTAGACATCGAAACAAAATTTTTAAAAATAGTTCGGTTGAAAGTTGCAAAACTATCCCTTGTACAAATGTGGAAACAACCAGAAATATTTGCAAATTTTCTGTTTGTGGCAAAGGTCAAAATTTTCAAATTATTTTGCAAAATAATATTTTCAATCATAAGATCGCGCCGTCATCAGGCGATCGGGTTTGTTGGCTTTGAAAAGGGGATTTCCGCGACAAAAAGATCTGCATTTACGTCACGTGCTGAAGCCCTATAATGCTTCAAATAAAAGAGTTTTGCAATTTATCTGTTCGCTACGTGTTTGCACTGGCAATAAGACAGGGATGAACGACTACGGGTGAGTGAGAAAGAGAGATAGAGAGAGAGAGAGTGAAGGGTGGTGGTAGGACGCTTCTCGTCCCGTCGCGTCGCGGCGTTGAAAAGTAAAGGAACTGACAAGTGCGAGTAACATTCGAGGAAAATCACTGGAAACGGGAAAGTTGCCGAGAAACGTCAATCATCCGGTTCGTTTGGAAAACGGGACGAGATCTGGATCACAAAGACAAATAAGAATGCGGTTCAGGGAGTCGAACAGTCCGACGGTATATGAGTCCACCGTCTATTATTGGACAGGGATGGAAATAACATCATGAAATGAAAATATCTGCCAGAAATAAAATCTATATTAAAAAAGGGCTGCAGGACTGCAGAATTATTGATAAAAAGTTATTTTATTTGGCCATAAACGCGATAATATTCGAGTTCGATTAACATTGTTATCATTCCGCATTTATTTGAATGAGAATATTTTTATTTTACTATATAAATAAAGTTGAAATAGATCATTTTTCAATTTTTTATTTTAATAAATTTTCAGTGAGTCCACTGAACCCTAACAATTAAATGTTTCAACACTCGACTTTTGTGGACGTTTGTTGCCATTCTGGATTTCTTTGAATGTAAATAAATTTAATATGTAAAATAAGAAAATGTCAATTTAAACAAATATTCACTTGACCAAGAAGTCACAATTGAAATTGAATGAACTTTTGATAACTATTTAGGAAACGTTCAGCTTGTGCTTTTGGTTGCTTCAGTAGTAGATAATTGTTTTGAACAATGAAAGTGATAACGTAACCCATCAAAGGGTGCAATTGAAATAGTTTTGGTAAGTTTTCTATGTATCCTCTCAATTCTATTAAGGGCATCGTGTTGGTACCTAAAATTGTCCCATTAAGGACCTAACCTAACCTCCTAGAAAGTTCATTTTTAAAGGTTCTAAAAAATATTGAAAAATTGTATTGAAGAGATTTAAAGATGCAGAAATTTGAAAAACTTTTAAATCCTTAATTTTAAAAATCGTTTATTCTAAAAGATCAAATGAAAGGAAGGAGGTTGATTGAGAATCCTACAACGTTTTAAAATGCTGAAGAGGATAATTTTCAGCAAATTGATGCTTTTAATGTTTAAGAGATTTGTTCAGAAGAACTTTCAATATTTTTAACGAAATTATGTATTTCATTTCTTAGAAGCTATTTGCTTCCCTATTTACCTTTTTATTACTTAAACGCTGGGAGTCCTAGTATTTTGTAGACATTTGTTGTCATTCTAGATTTCTTTGAATGAGAATAAGATCCGTACACAATATTTTTTTATTTTACTTAATATAGAAATGTACTGTGAACACTTTGTTGTAGATTAGAATTAAATTACGAAAATGCCAATTTAAAACAATTTTCACTTGTCTAAATAGTCAGAATTGAATTGACTTGAAAGTATTCGATTAAAAATTTAAGAAACAATAACCTATGGTATATTCAATACGACGTTTCGATCTTTTCTACTTTAATTATGTACTCTCAATTGCTACGTACTTTTGCATATCATAAAAAAATTGAATGAACTTTTGATAACTATTGGGGAAACGTTCAGCTTGTGCTTTTGGCTGTTTCAGTAGTAGATAATTGTTTTGAACAATGAAAGTGATAACGTAACTCATCAAAGGGTGCAATTGAAATAGTTTTGGTAAGTTTTCTATGTATCCTCTCAATTCTATTAAGGGCATCGTGTTGGTACCTAAAATTGTCCCATAAAGGACCTAACCTAACTTCCTGGAAAGAAACTTTTTAAAGATTCTAAAAAATATTGAAAAATTGTATTGAAGAGAATTTGGGGGTGCAGAAATTTGAAAAACTTTTAAATCCTTAATTTTAAAAATCGTTTATTCTAAAAGATCAAATGAAAGGAAGGAGGTTGATTGAGAATCCTACAACGTTTTAAAATGCTGAAGAGGATCATTTTCAGCAAGATGATGCTTTTAATGTTTAAGAGATTTGTTCAGAAGAACTTTCAATATTTTTAACGAAATTATGTATTTCATTTCTTAGAAGCTATTTGCTTCCCTATTTACCTTTTTATTACTTAAACGCTGGGAGTCCTAGTATTTTGTAGACATTTGTTGTCATTCTAGATTTCTTTGAATGAGAATAAGATCCGTACACAATATTTTTTTATTTTACTTAATATAGAAACGTACCGTGAACAACACTTTGTTGTGGATTTGAAGTAAATTTAGAAAATTCCAATTTCAAAAAATATTTACTTGTCTAAGAAGTGACAATTAAATTGAAAGTACTTAGTAAGAAATAAAACACTAAAGTTTCCACAAAATTAGGCTTCTTCAGAAGTAATACATGTATTACTTCTGAAGAAGCCTAAGTTAGGCGAAACGATTGTTAAGTTAATTAAACAAATTTTGTGGAAACTTTAGTGTTTTATTTCTTACTAAGTATTAAAATAAGTTTCCATCAAGTGAACGTAGAAAGAATTAATCATAAATTGAAAGTATTCGATCAAAAATTTAAGAAACAGTAAACTATATACAATACGACGTTTCGGCCTCCTTTACTTTTATTATGTACTACCAAGAGTTTATCAAATTATCATATAATTTTTTTTACTTACACGTGAAAATAAATCACGTCAGGAACGATTTTTAAAACAATAATGACACACATATTTTACAATCTTCTACTAATTAATAGCCAGTTATTGCAATAAAAAAATTATAAAAGTGGATAATATGTAATCGAAGCTCGTGGTTCACGAGATTCTGAACAACCTCTAGATTTTTAAGCTGCATTTTTTGCCCATTTCATTCATTACTGACTATTATGCGTTACAAATAGTTACCCTATTTCCTGTTTGAATGCCTCTCGGTAATAACGAAACCGGAAAGAGGGAGATCGTTACCAGATAAAAAAAATAAGAAAAAACATGAGACACATATTCTTAGATAAAGTAATGACCTCAAAAATCTCTCTCAACAAATCCTCTGGTAAGTAGGTAGATACAATAACTTTCCACATTTAACATTTATATGTAGGTACCTATAAATGTATGTTGGTTTGTTGGTACGTACTTAGGTACTTTTGTATTATAGTTGTATGTTGTACCCATGTAAGTATTGAGAAGTTTTAGCTGTTACACACGTCGTCACCCCAAAACGTTGGTGACGTTAGTAAACATGGATTGAAAAGGCTAATCCGTGGAGGCTGGTAGACCGGCCACAAACTACTAACAATGCAACAGTGAGGAAATGTGGACCAGAGAGAGGGTGACAATGAATGAACGAATGAATGAATTACATGTTGTAACTGTTTTCAATTTACATTTACACCAAAACAGAGATTTAGGCGGTCTGAATTTGAAACTGACTGGCTCTGAAGGATGAGAAACTTTTACAGGGGGATCTACCTACTAAAGAATATTTCAAATAAATTAATCTTATTAAAATTGAATAAGAAAAACAAAACAATAAGTAAACAAAAAAATAAAAACGATTAGAATTTAAAGTAGAATTAGAAGCGTAAGAATGACCGTCGTCGTGTCGTCGTCTGTCACATTTTATTACCCTTAACAGTGTAATTTGGAATTAAAATCAAAATAAAAAGTTTGTTTGTCAGAAAATGTTTCATGTATCGACTAAGTGACCGATTATTAATTTAATATTTCGCCCCATCTTCTATTTATATTGTTATTTAACTTCTTCAAGCTTCTCTTCTAATTGGTGTACCTTAATAAAGATTGTGAGGGTAGCAAAATTTGATTCACGTTTCAATATTCAATAAGCAAATAAATCAATTCGGTAGGCATAAGTTAAAGTTAGTTATCCCCAAAATCCTTTCAGAAACAACGTCCTGACCGCAGTGAGGTCATTTCGTCATTCGTCCTGTCGAATTGTCGTATTTTTTATCTTTGATGGTCTAATTTGGAATTGAAATCAAAATAAAAAAATTGTCTATCAATAAATGTTTCATGTATCAACTAAATAATCGATTAAATCATATCTCGCCTCGTCTTCTATTTATATTTTAATCGAACGTCCCTGAGCTTTTCCAGAACTCTCTTCTCGAACTTTCTAATTGGTGTACCTTAATAAAAAAGATTGTGAGGGTAGTAAAATTTGATTCACATTTTAATATTCAATAAGCAAATAAACGAATTTGGTAGGTATAACCAAATAAATCAATTCGATAGGCATAAGTTAAAGTTAGTTATCCCCAAAATCCTTTCAGAAACAACGTCCTGACCGCCGTGTGGTCATTTAGTCATTCGTCCTGTCGAACAGTCGCATCTCTTATCCTTGAGACACACACACACACATATAGCGAAAGTGTCAGACAGAATATTCTACAGGCAAAAAGGAAACTAAAAGAAAGGAAAAGGGATATAAAAAAAGTGGCAGGAGAAAGGAAGAGAGCGCCGACAGCAACGTCTACCAAAAGACGACCGCGTCTCGCCACCCTCGCGACGGACACACCAACACCAAACACCAAAACACCCAACCAACCAACCAACCAACCCCCTTCGTGCCTCGACGATCCCTTTTTCCGTCGAATCGCTCTCTTCAGATCGAATAACTTACGTCGCGGCGCCTTGGCACAAAGGCCATAATGGACCCTGGGCCTTCGTCGAGTGACTTATGACGTTCCGAATGGAACTTAACGCCGACGGCCTTTTTAGGCGTTATATTACGACGTCCGTTATAAATAGTGCCTCCATGTAACACAGTGGAACCAAATTACTTATTATAGATACCGATAACAAAAAAAAACCAAGAAAAACGTTTTTCTAATATCTATCATTTCTTACCATCACAAGTGTTGAGTTCTGGATAACGTAACTTAGGAACAATTTATTTAAAACGTAAATGTAAAACAAACACACAAAAAACAACAACGACGTAAAATACTAAAAACAACGATAACAAATACAACAGAGAAAAAGAGCAAAAAAATACGAGATATGATGACCGAATGCCTTGACGAATGCAATCTAACTACTGCTTATAGTTATAGGGAGTAGCTGTGCTTTCAAAAATGGTCAAAATATGAATAGGTACATCAATAAACATTCCAATGACCTGTGTCGGCAAAGAGGCCTCTTTATTAAGTATAAAAATGCAAATATCGAGGTATTTCTACGACAATTGATAGACCCAACACAGTCGCCTTTCTACCTGAAGGGTAGCTGTGTTCGTTAATTTCACCAAATTTGAAATTTTGGTAAATAACCAAAGATTAATAAATATTTAAAGTAAAAAAAAATGTACCTATAAAGTTCAACAAAAAGAAAATTATTTAATGTTTAAAATATAGTCGTAAAATGTTTTACAAATTCAATAGTTGTCACCAAAAGGGATGAAATATCAAAAAATATTTAGATTGGATTATAAATAATTTAACATCATGGAAGGTCTTTTTGGAGAACCAAATTAGATTAGAATGTATGCCTGGAATTGATTGATGTTTATCTTAATTTCACCAAAGATCATACTTAATTACCTACCTAATTAAAGACCAATTTGAATTTCATTAAACTTTCGAAAAGAACAAATATTGAAGTGCAGAATGCCTTGCTCGTGACCTACAAATATCATTCAAAAATGTAAAAAATCTCTTCTTCAGGATTCTCAACATCAATTTCGTTTAAAGCATCGAAAAGACCAAATTTTGAATTGTAGAATGGTTGGTCATCCAAAAAGAATTTATAAAATTGTCAAAAAATGCATTCAAAAATTCGATATGTTCTTTGATTTTGCAAAAACCAAAAAGTTACTTTTCAGGGGGTCCTAACTCACTTATTTATGGTTCAATTTAAATTTCACTTGAAGAAAAAACTCTGTACTCTGGCGACCCAAAAATTCCCAATGCACCCCATGATTTGATGTGTCTCTTGATTAAAAAAAAAAAAATGAAGGTAACTTTTCAGGGAGCTCTAACTGGCTTACTTAAAGTAAACTTTCAATTTCAACTACACCTTCGAACAGAGCAGTATAGATGAACGTTCTGGAGACCTAAAAATGTGTTTCAAAATTGTCAAAAATTTTTGCGAAGGTCTGATATCTTTTTAGATTATGCAAAATATACAGTTCACTTTTCAGAGGCCAGTTGCTCACTTATTTAAAGTTATTTAAACCTTTGAAATAAGCATATGTTAAAGTATAGAAAGTATTCTCTATAACTCAACTTTTTTTCAAAAATGATTTGTTACCATTTTTGATTTTACAAAAAATAGAGGTCATTTTTCAGGGAACACTATATTTTACTTAATTAATGTTGAATTTAAATTTCACTGAAATCTTCGAAAAGAGCAAATTATGAGGTAAATACCTATAGAAAGAATAAAAAATTCCAAAATTGCATCCAAAATTTTAATATTTTTTTCTTCGATTTTGAAAAAAAAAAACAAGGGTAATTTTTCAGGAGACTAATTCACGTTTTTAAAGTCCAATTTAAATTTCACTTGAGCCTTCGACAAGAGCAAACTCTGAAGGGTAGAAAAACTTGTTAGGCGATCCAAAAATGTTTTACAAAAAATACTAAATGCACCCCATGATTTGATGTTAAAATGGAAGTCAATTTTAATGATGCTCTAACTGGCTTATTTAAAATAAAATTTCAATTTCAACTACACCTTTGAACAGAGCAAACTTTGAAGTATAGAAAACGTTCTGGAGACCTAAAAATGTGTTTCAAAATTGTCAAAAAAATTTTCGAAGGTCCGAAATGTTTTTAGATTATGCAAAAAGTACGGTTCACTTTTCAGAGGCCAGTTGCTCACTTATTTAAAGTTATTTAAACCCTTGAAAGAAGCATATTTTAAAGTATAGAATGTATTCTCTATAACTGAAATTTTTTTCCAAAAATGATTTGTTACCATTTTTGATTTTACAAAAAATAAAGGTCACTTTTCAGGGAACACTATAATGTTGAATTTAAATTTCACTGAAGCCTTCGAAGAGAGCAAATTATGAGGTATCTATAGAAAGAATAAAATATTAAAAAAATTGCATGTAAAATTTTAATAAAACTTTTTCGATTTTAAAAGAAAATAAGGGTCATTTTTCAGAAGATTCTAACTCACGTTTTTAAAGTCCAATTTAAATTTCACTTGAGCCTTCGAAAAGAGCAAACTCTGAAGGGTAGAAAATCTTGCCTGGCGACCCAAAAATTCCTAAATGCGCCCAATTATTTGATGTATTTTTCGATTTTAAAGAAAAAAAATACCGGCCAAGTGCGAGTCGAACTCGCGCACCGAGGATTCCATACAAAGCTGTATATATGTGATGTAACTAAAAATTTATGGTTTTCGGAATTTTTATTTTTTATGTGCTATAAAACATTGCTTCATGCCAAATTTCAACATTCTAAATCGACTGGAAGTACCCTTTAGGTTTTTATTCCCTTGCGAGTAGTTGCGAGTTTGAAAATATGCGGCTTCAATTGCTGTTTCTTTTGATTGCGTTGACATAGAAGTTTGATTTTGTTACAGCTTAAAGGTATTATAGACCTGAGTATTTGATATGAATTTCAATTTAATACCTCTACGCGTTCATGAGCAAAGGGGTAGTAACTTCAAAATTGTTAAAAATATTTTTATTATATGATGTAACTAAAAATTTACGGTTTTCGCAATTTTTCCTTTATCTGTGCTATTAGACGTTGCTTCGTACCAAATTTCAAGATTCTGAGTTTACGGAAAGTACCCTGTAGGTTTTGATTCGAAAATTTGCGGAAATTTGCGGCATAAACGGCTGTATCTTTTGATTGCGTTGGCTTAGAAGTTTGATTTTTTCACAGCTCCAAGGGACAATAGACCTGAGTATTTGATATAAATTTAAGCTTGATACCTCCACGCGCTCTTGAGAAAAAGGGCCTTGACAGACGGACGGACAACGAAGTGATCCTATAAGGGTTCCGCTTTTTCCTTTTGAGGTGCGGAACCCTCAAAATAGAGGTCACTTTTCAGGGGGCTCTAACTCGCTTATGTAAAGTCCAATTTAAACTTCGTTTGAACCATCACATCGAAAAGAGCAAGCTTTTATGACTGAAAATCTTGTCATGTTCCCAAAAATTATCGAAAGCAAAACACCTAACTCACTTACTTTAATTATTTCCTTGTGATTTTTTTTAGAATAGTTCCACTGTGTGTGTGTGTGTGTGTGTACCTAGTATCTAGTGTTTTTAGGCGTCCGTCGTGACGCCTTGGACACCAATACCACAACCGACGCCACGCCACCGCCCTGACGATAACAACCACGCCGTCGCTTAACCAATAATAAAGGACAAGTTATAACTATCTATCTATTTTCGAGCACTTTGGATTTGAAATATGTCCCGTCGGCGACGTTATACGTAATGTCGTCATATTGTCTTGTGCCATTTCCGGGTTTATCGCCTCGAAAAGTACCTACCTAGTGTATATACTTAATGGCACATTTAATGGACAAAATTATTATTTTGTTTCTTTGTTTTGTTTGTCTACAAGTCCACAAAAGAATTGAGTATCTTACTGTTATAAATAGGTATTTATATGGCAAAACGAATTATTCTTTTTCATGGGTTACCTACAGTATCTGGGTACTAACAATAGTGTTGAATGTAGACAACCTAACCCAACCCAACCCAACCTTAACTAATTTAAATTCTAAAAGTAAAAAAAATAACAGACTTCAATGTGCCTATATAAAACCTAAATTACTTAATTTCAGGCGACCTATGTAATAACTTTAGCCTGAAGGTGACCACCTAAACCCTAACAGTGGGCTAATAACGTAATTAGGTATATTATTAACTAGCAGCAATACCCGGCGTTGCCCGGGTAAGAATATATTACAGGTTTGATGGAACATTATAGAATATTCGCGAATTTACAACTATCCAGAACATCCCATAATGATTTAAAACACTTTCTAACTTTTTTAACTTTTTTAACACTCTCGAACATTCTTGAATGATCTTCGAGATTCTGGAACATTCTTGAATATTGCCAAACATTCTTTTACTTCTTAGAACTTATTTGAACTCCCTGTAGGTAACATTGTAAAAAAATCTGCTTCATTCTCATCCCCACTCCGTGCTGTTTGCTGGGTGATTAGTGACATCAGTAAACGCCTGGCGGGGATGACTAATCGATTGATAATAATTGATCAGTTATCGACCACTGAGAGTTGATGATTGTTACAGTGCTACGTAATATCTCTATTAAAAAATGGGGATTGATCGCAGAGGGGTGAAAATTAAGGGTTGTATGTATTTTTGTATTTAATTGAGGAGGCACTTATATGTTTAAACTTCATTATAACGTATAAGAAATAAAACACAAAAGTTTTAAGAGTTTAACAAAATTTTTAATATTCACGACGAATCGTTTCACCTTACTAAGGCTTCATCAGGTGATGAATTGTACAGAACAAAAATTAATTACAATATATATATACAACATTATGAAGTGGGGGGGGAAAATATTTAATAACGGTGATTTATTAATGTCTAATTGGTCATTAAGAATAAGTTTAAGATTATTGTATTTATTTATTTCAAAAGATTCAAGAAGATTTAGTTTGTAACCCTTGTTTTCTTTGTGTAAAATTTTAAATTCAAAATTTGGTTGATGTTTTTCTTCCAAAAGATGATTGGCATAGGTAGACGTGTCTTTATTTTTGGCGAAGGCGTCTTGATGTTCTTTTACTCTTTCGCAGAACTTCCTTCCTGTCTGACCAATATATACTTTTTGGCAACTTCCACAGTTTAGCAAATAAACCCCTGAACCCGATTTTCGGATTTTCTACCACAATCATAGATAATATTTTAAAAAATAAACGTAAGAAAAATATTTTACGGTCAATTTACCCCATCCAAAAAAACATTCAAAATTATTCTAGTTTCACTTATGCCGGTAAAGTTACAGAAGAAATCTCTAGATAACTTAATAAACTTAACATACAAACCGCATTTAAATCAAGAAATACGTTAGGAAATTTACTTAAAAATAATAAGGATACTAGTGATAGGACATCGGGTTCAGGGGTTTATTTGCTAAACTGTGGAAGTTGCCAAAAAGTATATATTGGTCAGACAGGAAGGAAGTTCTGCGAAAGAGTAAAAGAACATCAAGACGCCTTCGCCAAAAATAAAGACACGTCTACCTATGCCAATCATCTTTTGGAAGAAAAACATCAACCAAATTTTGAATTTAAAATTTTACACAAAGAAAACAAGGGTTACAAACTAAATCTTCTTGAATCTTTTGAAATAAATAAATACAATAATCTTAAACTTATTCTTAATGGCCAATTAGACATTAATAAATCACCGTTATTAAATATTTTCCCCCCCTACTTCATAATGTTGTATATATATATTGTAATTAATTTTTGTTCTGTACAATTCATCACCTGATGAAGCCTTAGTAAGGTGAAACGATTCGTCGTGAATATTAAAAATTTTGTTAAACTCTTAAAACTTTTGTGTTTTATTTTTGTATGCTGTATCATAAAAAAATAAAAACAAAAAATTTTGTCTAAAAAATAAATAAAAAATTAGGGATGGACCACCCTTAACATTTAGTGGGATGAAAAATAGATGTCCGATTCGCAGACCTAACCGATATGTACACAAAATTTCACGAAAATCGGTCGAGCCGTTTCGGAGGAGTTTAATTACAAACACCGTGATACAAGATTGTAGTTTTGGGGTTATTTGTAGTTACAGGGGTAACTAACTGGTAATACCAATAATACTAATATTAGTTTTACCTTTATGTGCCATATCGTCTACCGAGGTAATGGCTGGTGGCCATGGTGCCACCGTGGCACCCAGCTGCTGTGCTGGTAGTATGATGTCTGCTTCTGTTCCGTTCGATGGGATTTTTCACCGGGAAAACTGGAACAAAAAGAAAACTAACTTTAGAGCGACAACCAATCATATTGTAGCTTTCTATAAGTATTCTTGGGATACAGGAAAATTTCCACAAATACCCACTGTTCCTTTGTAAGTAACTTTCAAGTGTTAGGCTTTGTTTAAAAGATTTTGAGAGTTCGGTTGGTTTAAGACACTTTTAAGAGAAACTGGAAACATTTCTAACACAAAAAATTGGTTCATAAAATACTGAACTACCTCTACAAAGACTTTGTGTTTAGTTAGCTACTGTGTGACAAAACAATTGCATTGTAATTAGTTATGGTAACAATTATTTACTTATTAATCTCATAATACGAAATTTTAAAAACAATTTCCTTTTATTTAAAAACTAATGGATAAAAGGACCTGAAGTAGATAAATTAGTCTTAATTTTTACTCAAAAACTACGGTCACGACAACTGTGAATACAATTTAAAAATTATTCTAATAAGGTAATAATTAGTGTTAATTATTATCATTATTATTATTATTACTTATCTATAAATGATAAAAAAATCTGATGAATTTCAATTCAGTTTCAAGTGTTAGGCTTTGTTTGAAAGATTTTGAGAGTTCGGTTGGTTTAGGACAGTTTTCAGAGAAGCTGGAAACATTTCTAAAAGTTAGGAATACAAAAATTGATTCATAAGATACTGAACCACCTCTACAAAGATTTTGTGTTTAGTTAGCTACTGTGTGGCAAAACAATTGTATTGTAATTAGTTGTGGTAACAATTATTTACTTATTAATCTCATAATACGAAATTTTAAAAACAATTTCCTTTTATTTTAAAAACTAATGGACAAAAGGATTTGAAGTAGATAACTTAGTCTTAATTTTTACTCAAAAGCTACGGTCACAACAACTGTGAAGACAATGAAAAAATTATCCTAATTAATATTTCTTTTTTGTTTGATTTATCAATTATAACAAAGTCCTATGGATGAATTATCTCATTTAGGGAAGATAAACGTTGTTAAGGGTGATGTGGTGTGGTCTTATCTCCATCTTTCTGCCAATAATTACTGCTTGCTCTTAATACGAGTGAGCATCAACCTAATTAAAAAGTTCAATTCATCAGCACCTCTTAAACATAAAAAGCTTCACCGATGCTGCTGTCTCTTTGTCTTCAGACGAGTCGTCGTTGAGTGGTGACACTCATCTAGTACTCGCACGTCCTCTGTCATCATCTATCCCACATCCCATACCTATCCTATATCCCATCATCATCCATCTACCCTACCACAGGAGAGTCAGAAAGCTTATTCAGAAAACTGGCGCTCATCCTCACAAGTACGTATATAAGTCTCATCAACACTCACTCTCTTCGAACTAACGTTCATGATTTAATTTACCTATTAAAAGGCACCCTCGTTCGTTATCAGCCTACGGTCGTGGAAGCGCCAATTTGTGAAATGTGAATGTAACTAACGGCACAAGTAAGTAGTTACAGGAGGAATAAGAAGAACAACAACAACAACAAATACAACAGCAACACAAACAACCCCCGTCGTCATCTGTAGAGAGGCGGATTAATGGGTGGGTAGGTAGGTGTTAAATTAATTAATAGCTCCAAAACAATGTGGAAGGAAATGACTTTTATGTCCATATTACATGTTCATAAAAGAGTTTCTATAAAGTCATGAAATATTGTGGACTGGAAAATTTTTATCTATTATCTATAATTAGTATATTCTAATGATTATAAAAATATTTTTGATCTATATCAAGAGTGAAGCGCTTTGACAAAGAAAGCTCGACCACCCGTCGCATCCACAACTTTCGATGAACGCACTTTCGAAATTAAAATACAAATAAGTTTTTTAAGTACTTTCCATTTATAAATTTGAATAATTCATGGATTTCTATTAGTCACAACACTTAAGCAATCTCTTATCATTTTTTTTTAATGCTGTTACGTCCCTGGACGTCGGTATTTTTATTATTTTGTGTTATTTCTTATTTTAACTTTCTCTTGATTTCTTATTCTTTTTACATGACCCGTCTATTTACAATTATTGTTCTATTGCCGCTTTTAAATCCTTTGTCCATTTCCAATAACCGAAGAATCCCTTACTAATTACACCCTCCATAAACCTCCTAAATGTTTATTAACAATTGTAAAATTTATTTGTCAATATCCTTCAATTCCTTCCAAGAACCGATCCTGTAATCCAGTACCGAGACCAGTATTATCTCGAACGCACCCTCATCTCTTCCACCTAACTTATATTTTCTTTATCAAAAACTATCTATCATCTATCTAACAGTCTTCATCTAGCTATCAACTATCAAAGTCTTCATCGAACTATCAACTATATAGTCTTAGTCTAGCATCTATCACATCAATCTTCCAATCTTCATTATTTATCTAATAGTACATGATAAATTTTTATCCAAATATATAAAACTACTACGTCCAGTCGTCGGAACACTCCGTATAATTGTAAATATCATCAATTTGTACATAGTGTAAATAAGTACATCTATAAAACCAATTTCGATCGTCATCATTTTCACCTTATATCAACAAAAAACCACCTGGCCTCTATCTCAAGTTTTAGTCCAGGTTAGAAACATACTTTTTAGTGTAATAAAATGTAAAAATCGCCTTTATCAATTATTTTTTAATTGCAACAACTGACTGTTAATTAGCAGAAGACCGATAAATATGTGGTTGTCATTATTGCATTAAAAATCGTTCCAGACGAGATATTTTTCTACGTGTTAAACAATTTACTTATATGACGTTTTTATAATCATAAGTATGTAACTACTGATAGTACATAATAAAAGTAAAGGAGGTCGAAACGTCGTATTGAATATAGTTTACTGTTTGTTAAATTTTTGATCGAATACTTTCAACTTAATTGTCACTTCTTAGACAAGTGAATATTTTTTGAAATTGGCATTTTCTAAATTTACTTCAAATTCACAACAAAGTGTTGTTCACAGTACGTTTCTATATTAAGTAAAATAAAAAAATATTGTGTACGGATCTTATTCTCATTCAAAGAAATCTAGAATGACAACAAATGTCTACAAAATACTAGGACTCCCAGCGTTTAAGAAATAAAAAGGTAAATAAGGAAGCAAATAGCTTCTAAGAAATGAAAATCATAATTTCGTTAAAAATATTGAAAGTTCTTCTGAACAAATCTCTTAAACATTAAAAGCATCATCTTGCTGAAAATGATCCTCTTCAGCATTTTAAAACGTTGTAAGATTCTCAATCAACCTCCTTCCTTTCATTTGATCTTTTAAAATAAACGATTTTAAAAATTAAGGATTTAAAAGTTTTTCAAAATTCTGCACTTTCAAATCTCTTCAATACAATTTTTCAATATTTTTTAGAACCTTTAAAAATGAACTTTCTAGGAGGTTAGGTTAGGTCCTTAATGGGACAATTTTAGGTACCAACACGATGCCCTTAATAGAATTGAGAGGATACATAGAAAACTTACCAAAACTATTTCAATTGCACCCTTTGACAAGTTACGTTATCACTTTCATTGTTCAAAACAATTATCTACTACTGAAGCAGCCAAAAGCACAAGCTGAACGTTTTCTCAACAGTTATCAAAAGTTCTTGTAGGTATCACTTGGTTCAATTGTTTATTAGCGTGTGATGTAACAACAAAAAAAAAACTAAAAAACAGCGGTAATGGGTATTTGAAGTGTTTAGCACGCGAAACGGAACTAAAAATCCTTAAAGCGGTAAAAAGGTGTCCGGTTCAAATAGGGCCCAATTTACCGTTCTTTCGAATCGATTAGACAAACTAAAAGGGCAAATTAGAGTGTTCTTGAGCGCGCAATGATTCGAATAAGTCGCGTTCCGAGTGACCAGACGCTACTCTAGCGGAAGCGACGCCGGTGTCTCTCTATAATGGTACACGTATAGAGTGGACGCCACCTGAATGCGTGCAAGTCTTTGGAGTAGAACTGATAACGTGGCTCAATTCATCATCCAAACGGACCCTCTTTCACCTCGCTAGGTGTGTACAGACGTCAATGTTGTCCCGTTCAGCCAATGGTGAACGTGCGTGAAAAGCTCCCGACCAATGGGAACGTCGAAGAGGGACGGCTTACGTCATTGATTTCCATTTCGTAATTGCTTATTCGCGCGTGAACGCAGTTGGCCGAGTAGAGGACGCCACTTTGGTCCCGATTGCGCAAGCTTCTCGCTTGGGGGTGTTAGTGTCGGCATCAACGCCGAGCGCCATTTTAAACGATTTTTAAACTTTCAACCCTAACGGCATTCGTTCTTCGCTCATTTACTCACACAAGGGCTAAACCTGTTTTTATTTTGGGAGAACCCTTCAGCAGCACGAATAGCTCTTTTTGGACTAACATTACCGCAAATGATTAATTCCAGTATTGCGTTTTCCAAAAATAGTAGCAGAATCTGAGGATTTGTCTAATCAATGATTAAAACTTATCAAACCACAACATTCTACCAGATTTTTCCTTGTGCAATTTCTTCTACCAGATGACCAGATCGGTCAGCAGGAATAACAGATGACCCCTTGTATGAAATTCAGTTATCTTTGATTTTCTGGGAGTCAAAACTAAGTTGCAACATTAATAATGAATTTTAGGCCAATGTTATTCCTTGAATCATCAGGAAGCTTCAGTTGGAGCCAGACTTCTCAAAGTATTAAATTATTTATTATTACTAAACGGGTCATAAGGAATCTGACGGTCAAAATTCAGTTCTCCCTAAAAGAAAATGAAACGAATCATCGTCATCAGGAGTCTAATGGCAGGTACAAATTAACATGGAAGCAGACAATGAAGCTACAGACTTCTCCAGGAACCAAATGGTGGTGCAACTACACACTACATGCTTCTGCCATTCCTCAAGGAAAATGGAACAAATCATCAGTAGGTAAGCAACCCGATGGTACAGATTTAGTTGATGGAGTCAAAAAGTGAAATAGCACACGACTCCAAATAAATCCAGGTGATGTTCATCCCTTTGGCTCTTAAAAAAATATAGTAGAGTGGATTATTTATTAGTAATCTGATTGTACAAATTCAGTTGGAGTCAGACAGTGGAGCTACAGACTTCTAGAAAGTCCGTCCAGGTGATATTAATTCTTCTGGAAATGGAAGAAATCATTTGAAAGCTGATGGTCTAAATTGTGTATTGGAATTAGAAAGTGAAGCTAAAGACTGCCATAGATACGTAACTCTAAGTGATGTGCTTCCTTAAGACTCTCCTCAAAGAAAATAGAAGAAACTTCAACAATCTTCAGTACTGGAGTCAGAAAGTGAAGCTACAGAGTTAACCATGCAACTCTAGGTGATGTACTTCTCCCTAAGGATCTCCTCAAAGAAAATTGAACCAAACTTCAGGAATATGATTGTCCAAATTCAGTATTGGAGTCAGAAAGTGAAGCTAAAAATTTCACCACGTAACTCTAGGCTATATGGTTTCCTAAAGCTCTCGCCAAATAAAATGGATAGAAACTACAGAAATCTGATGGTCCAAATTCAGGATTGGAGTCAGAAAGTGAAGCTACAGACTTCACCACGTAACTCTGGGCTAAAGCCTTAGGCTTTCCTCAAAGAAAATGCAATGAAACTTCAGGAATATGATTGTCCAAATTCAGTATTGAAGTCAGAATGCTAAGCTACAGACTACACCATGCAACTCTAGGTGATGTACTTCTCCCTAAGGATCTCCTCAAAGAAAATTGAACCAAACTTCAGGAATATGATTGTCCAAATTCAGTATTGGAGTCAGAAAGTGAAGCTAAAAATTTCACCACGTAACTCTAGGCTATATGGTTTCCTAAAGCTCTCTCAAAGAAAATGAAGAAACTTCAGAAATCTGATGGTCCAAATTCAGGATTGGAGTCAGAAAGTGAAGCTACAGACTTCACCACGTAACTCTGGGCTAAAGCCTTAGGCTTTCCTCAAAGAAAATGCAATGAAACTTCAGGAATATGATTGTCCAAATTCAGTATTGAAGTCAGAATGCTAAGCTACAGACTACACCATGCAACTCTAGGTGATGTACTTCTCCCTAAGGATCTCCTCAAAGAAAATTGAACCAAACTTCAGGAATATGATTGTCCAAATTCAGTATTGGAGTCAGAAAGTGAAGCTAAAAATTTCACCACGTAACTCTAGGCTATATGGTTTCCTAAAGCTCTCGCCAAATAAAATGGATAGAAACTACAGAAATCTGATGGTCCAAATTCAGGATTGGAGTCAGAAAGTGAAGCTACAGACTTCACCACGTAACTCTGGGCTAAAGCCTTAGGCTTTCCTCAAAGAAAATGCAATGAAACTTCAGGAATATGATTGTCCAAATTCAGTATTGAAGTCAGAATGCTAAGCTACAGACTACACCATGCAACTCTAGGTGATGTACTTCTCCCTAAGGATCTCCTCAAAGAAAATTGAACCAAACTTCAGGAACATGATTGTCCAAATTCAGTATTGGAGTCAGAAAGTGAAGCTAAAAATTTCACCACGTAACTCTAGGCTATATGGTTTCCTAAAGCTCTCGCCAAATAAAATGGATAGAAACTACAGAAATCTGATGGTCCAAATTCAGGATTGGAGTCAGAAAGTGAAGCTACAGACTTCACCACGTAACTCTGGGCTAAAGCCTTAGGCTTTCCTCAAAGAAAATGCAATGAAACTTCAGGAATATGATTGTCCAAATTCAGTATTGAAGTCAGAATGCTAAGCTACAGACTACACCATGCAACTCTAGGTGATGTACTTCTCCCTAAGGATCTCCTCAAAGAAAATTGAACCAAACTTCAGGAATATGATTGTCCAAATTCAGTATTGGAGTCAGAAAGTGAAGCTAAAAATTTCACCACGTAACTCTAGGCTATATGGTTTCCTAAAGCTCTCGCCAAATAAAATGGATAGAAACTACAGAAATCTGATGGTCCAAATTCAGGATTGGAGTCAGAAAGTGAAGCTTACAGACTTCACCACGTAACTCTGGGCTAAAGCCTTAGGCTTTCCTCAAAGAAAATGCAATGAAACTTCAGGAATATGATTGTCCAAATTCAGTATTGAAGTCAGAATGCTAAGCTACAGACTACACCATGCAACTCTAGGTGATGTACTTCTCCCTAAGGATCTCCTCAAAGAAAATTGAACCAAACTTCAGGAACATGATTGTCCAAATTCAGTATTGGAGTCAGAAAGTGAAGCTAAAAATTTCACCACGTAACTCTAGGCTATATGGTTTCCTAAAGCTCTCGCCAAATAAAATGGATAGAAACTACAGAAATCTGATGGTCCAAATTCAGGATTGGAGTCAGAAAGTGAAGCTTACAGACTTCACCACGTAACTCTGGGCTAAAGCCTTAGGCTTTCCTCAAAGAAAATGCAATGAAACTTCAGGAATATGATTGTCCAAATTCAGTATTGAAGTCAGAATGCTAAGCTACAGACTACACCATGCAACTCTAGGTGATGTACTTCTCCCTAAGGATCTCCTCAAAGAAAATTGAACCAAACTTCAGGAATATGATTGTCCAAATTCAGTATTGGAGTCAGAAAGTGAAGCTAAAAATTTCACCACGTAACTCTAGGCTATATGGTTTCCTAAAGCTCTCGCCAAATAAAATGGATAGAAACTACAGAAATCTGATGGTCCAAATTCAGGATTGGAGTCAGAAAGTGAAGCTTACAGACTTCACCACGTAACTCTGGGCTAAAGCCTTAGGTTTCCTCAAAGAAAATGCAATGAAACTTCAGGAATATGATTGTCCAAATTCAGTATTGAAGTCAGAATGCTAAGCTACAGACTACACCATGCAACTCTAGGTGATGTACTTCTCCCTAAGGATCTCCTCAAAGAAAATTGAACCAAACTTCAGGAAATGATTGTCCAAATTCAGTATTGGAGTCAGAAAGGAAGCTAAAAATTTCACCACGTAACTCTAGGCTATATGGTTTCCTAAAGCTCTCGCCAAATAAAATGGATAGAAACTACAGAAATCTGATGGTCCAAATTCAGGATTGGAGTCAGAAAGTGAAGCTACAGACTTCACCACGTAACTCTGGGCTAAAGCCTTAGGCTTTCCTCAAAGAAAATGCAATGAAACTTCAGGAATATGATTGTCCAAATTCAGTATTGAAGTCAGAATGCTAAGCTACAGACTACACCATGCAACTCTAGGTGATGTACTTCTCCCTAAGGATCTCCTCAAAGAAAATTGAACCAAACTTCAGGAACATGATTGTCCAAATTCAGTATTGGAGTCAGAAAGAGAAGCTAAAAATTTCACCACGTAACTCTAGGCTATATGGTTTCCTAAAGCTCTCGCCAAATAAAATGGATAGAAACTACAGAAATCTGATGGTCCAAATTCAGGATTGGAGTCAGAAAGTGAAGCTTACAGACTTCACCACGTAACTCTGGGCTAAAGCCTTAGGATTTCCTCAAAGAAAATGCAATGAAACTTCAGGAATATGATTGTCCAAATTCAGTATTGAAGTCAGAATGCTAAGCTACAGACTACACCATGCAACTCTAGGTGATGTACTTCTCCCTAAGGATCTCCTCAAAGAAAATTGAACCAAACTTCAGGAACATGATTGTCCAAATTCAGTATTGGAGTCAGAAAGTGAAGCTAAAAATTTCACCACGTAACTCTAGGCTATATGGTTTCCTAAAGCTCTCGCCAAATAAAATGGATAGAAACTACAGAAATCTGATGGTCCAAATTCAGGATTGGAGTCAGAAAGTGAAGCTTACAGACTTCACCACGTAACTCTGGGCTAAAGCCTTAGGATTTCCTCAAAGAAAATGCAATGAAACTTCAGGAATATGATTGTCCAAATTCAGTATTGAAGTCAGAATGCTAAGCTGCAGACTACACCATGTAACTCTAGGTGATGTACTTCTCCCTAAGGATCTCCTCAAAGAAAATTGAACCAAACTTCAGGAATATGATTGTCCAAATTCAGTATTGGAGTCAGAATGCGAAGCTACGGACTTCTCTAAATAAGACTATGTAATATTCATTGTTCTGGGTCTCCTCAAATAAAAAATATAAGGAACCAACATCGTAGGGAAATCTGATGATGCAAATTCAGGTGGAGCCACACAGTAAAGTTGAATATTTCTCCAAATAAGTTCAAGTACTGTCCACACTATTGGGTCTACTCAAGAAAAATTTAACGGTTCTATTCTAAATAAATCTAGGTGAAGTTCGTTCTTCTCGATCTCCCAAAAGAAAATGGAACGAATCACCAGGAATTTGATGGAAAATTCAATTGGAGAAGGATTGAAGCTACAGACATCTCTAAATACGTTAAGGTAATGTTCAGCTTCAGAAAAATGGAAAGCATCATCAGAAATGTGATTGTACGAATTCAGTTGGAGCCAGACATTAAAGCTGCAGAGCTCTCCAAACTCTAAATGTATCTCGGGATACGACCAAAATTCCTGGACTATCTCCATGATTAACAATGTTAGAAATCATTTACTAATTTCCACTGTAAAATTCAAATTTAAAGCTTCAGGAATTGTCGAGAAAAATAGATCCTTATAATTTTTTAAATGTTCTATTTTAATTTTATTCTACGTACTATCCTTATCCGTTGATGAATTTCAAGAGATTTTTCTCCTTCAAAGATTTGGATCTCTTTGTGATCTCTGACCGACTTCTACTTATGAACCACAAATTAGGAAAAGACAGTTGATTTAATATATTTATTTTTTTGTTTAACTAACGGACAGTAACGATGAAAACATTGCTAATAAACTTCATTCTAAGTTCACCTAATTTTTTTTTGTCCATAAAAAAATGATTAATATATTGTACATAGTAAAGTAAAAGCCGACAGTATTCTTTTAATTGAAAATCATCGTTCATTCTACAATATATTGGTACAAAGTTTCATTTGGGGATCAACTGACCCAGATTTAAAAGAAGAATCGACAAAATCCCGAGGTCGAAATCGGGATTAAGACACTCACGGTGATTTGAGCATCGCATCCCATCGCGCCGTTCTCTCTTCTGTAACGCCGTAGCGTCGTTCTTTACACTGAAAGCACCCCACGCGTAATCACCGTTGCGGGGGCTGCGAGCGTTAAGATAGGGCGTCGGGACGGCCGTCGCTGCCGTCGTCGACTACGACGACGACTTCGTCGTCGTCACAGTCATCGTCGTCGTGTTCGGAGCGCCGTTCATAATGTGTGCGTAGAAGCGTTATCACGCTGCTGTAGCAGGGAAAGCCAGATCCGAGCTGGCTGTGTCGCTCATATACATGCGTAATAATATAAGCGATGTACAGGGTGTCTAAAAGCTGACGCCGTTAAAAATATTGTGGTGTAAACGATACATATACTACGTTTATACCGCAAACGATGTCATTTTTGACGTTTCTTCAGAAGATCTGATGTGACTCGTCATTTGATAAAGACGGGAACTTGGAACATCAGAAGTCTTCGTTATTTTCTCTTCAAAAGGTCTGTGATGCGTCATTCCTTGAAGGCACTTGGTATTTCTAGAGTCACCGTTGTAACTTCATGGAAAGGTCTAAGATACGTCATTTGTTAAAAATATTGTGACCTCTACGAAGTTATTTTTGACGCTTCTTCAGAAGATCTGATGTGACTCGTCATTTGATAAAGACATATGAACTTGGAACATCAGAAGTCTTCGTTATTGCTTCTTCAAAAGGTCTGAGATGCGTCATTCCTTGAAGGCACTTGGTATTTCTAGAGTCACCGTTGTA
Organism: Agrilus mali; assembly: GCA_029378335.1. Classification (NCBI taxonomy): domain Eukaryota; kingdom Metazoa; phylum Arthropoda; class Insecta; order Coleoptera; family Buprestidae; genus Agrilus; species Agrilus mali. The sequence goes on along the minus strand of CM055657.1, from coordinate 2,119,210 downwards.
ACTTCATGGAAAGGTCTAAGATACGTCATTTGTTAAAAATATTGTGACCTCTACGAAGTTAATTTTGACGCTTCTTCAGAAGATCTGATGTGACTCGTCATTTGATAAAGACATATGAACTTGGAACATCAGAAGTCTTCGTTATTGCTTCTTCAAAAGGTCTGAGATGCGTCATTCCTTGAAGGCACTAGGTATTTCTAGAGTTACCATTGTAGCTTCATCAAAAGGTGTAAAATACGTCATTTGTTATAAATATTTTGACCTTTACGAAGTTAATTTTGACGCTTCTTCAGAAGATCTGATGTGACTCGTCATTTGATAAAGACATATGAACTTGGAACATCAGAAGTCCTCGTTATTGTCTCTTCAAAAGGGCTGAGATGCGTCTTTCCTTGAAGGCACTTGAAATTTCTAGAGTCACCGTTGTAACTTCATCGAAAGGTCTTAGATACGTCATTTGTTAAAAATATTTTGACCTCTACGAAGTTATTTTTGACGTTTCTTCAGAAAATCTGATAAGACTCGTCATTTGATAAAGACAGGAACTTGGAACATCAGAAGTCTTTGTTAATGCTTCTTCAAAAGGTCTGAGATGCGTTATTCCTCGAAGACACTTGGTATTCCTAGAGTTACCATTGTAGCTTCATCAAAAGGTGTAAAATACGTCATTTGTTAAAAATATTTTGACCTTTACGAAGTTAATTTTGACGCTTCTTCAGAAGATCTGATGTGACTCGTCATTTGATAAAGACGGGAACTTGGAACATCAGAAGTCTTCGTTATTTTCTCTTCAAAAGGTCTGAGATGCGTCATTCCTTGAAGGCACTTGGTATTTCTAGAGTCACCGTTGTAACTTTATCGAAAGGTCTAAGATACGTCATTAGTTAAAAATATTTTGACCTCTACGAAGTTATCTTTGACGTTTCTTCAGAAGATCTGATAAGACTCGTCATTTGATAGAAACAGGAACTTGGAACATCAGAAGTGTTTGTTATTGCTTCTTCAAAAGGTCTGAGATGCGTCATTCCTTGAAGGCACTTGGTATTTCTAGAGTCACCGTTGTAACTTTATCGAAAGGTCTAAGATACGTCATTAGTTAAAAATATTTTGACCTCTACGAAGTTATCTTTGACGTTTCTTCAGAAGATCTGATAAGACTCGTCATTTGATAGAAACAGGAACTTGCAACATCAGAAGTGTTTGTTATTGCTTCTTCAAAAGGTCTGAGATGCGTCATTCCTTGAAGGCACTTGGTATTTCTAGAGTCACCGTTGTAACTTTATCGAAAGGTCTAAGATACGTCATTAGTTAAAAATATTTTGACCTCTACGAAGTTATCTTTGACGTTTCTTCAGAAGATCTGATAAGACTCGTCATTTGATAGAAACAGGAACTTGGAACATCAGAAGTGTTTGTTATTGCTTCTTCAAAAGGTCTGAGATGCGTCATTCCTTGAAGGCACTTGGTATTTCTAGAGTCACCGTTGTAACTTTATCGAAAGGTCTAAGATACGTCATTAGTTAAAAATATTTTGACCTCTACGAAGTTATCTTTGACGTTTCTTCAGAAGATCTGATAAGACTCGTCATTTGATAGAAACAGGAACTTGCAACATCAGAAGTGTTTGTTATTGCTTCTTCAAAAGGTCTGAGATGCGTCATTCCTTGAAGGCACTTGGTATTTCTAGAGTCACCGTTGTAACTTTATCGAAAGGTCTAAGATACGTCATTAGTTAAAAATATTTTGACCTCTACGAAGTTATCTTTGACGTTTCTTCAGAAGATCTGATAAGACTCGTCATTTGATAGAAACAGGAACTTGCAACATCAGAAGTGTTTGTTATTGCTTCTTCAAAAGGTCTGAGATGCGTCATTCCTTGAAGGCACTTGGTATTTCTAGAGTCACCGTTGTAACTTTATCGAAAGGTCTAAGATACGTCATTAGTTAAAAATATTTTGACCTCTACGAAGTTATCTTTGACGTTTCTTCAGAAGATCTGATAAGACTCGTCATTTGATAGAAACAGGAACTTGGAACATCAGAAGTGTTTGTTATTGCTTCTTCAAAAGGTCTGAGATGCGTCATTCCTTAAAGACACTTGGTATTTCTAGAGTCACTGTTGTAACTTCATCGAAAGATCTACGATACGTCATTTGATAAAAATATTTTGACCTCTACGAAGTTATCTTTGACGTTTCTTCAGAAGATCTGATAAGACTCGTCATTTGATAGAAACAGGAACTTGGAACATCAGAAGTCTTTGTTATTGCTTCTTCAAAAGGTCTGAGATGCGTCATTCCTTAAAGACACTTGGTATTTCTAGAGTCACTGTTGTAACTTCATCGAAAGGTCTACGATACGTCATTTGATAAAAATATTTTGACCTCTACGAAGTTATCTTTGACGTTTCTTCAGAAGATCTGATAAGACTCGTCATTTGATAGAAACAGGAACTTGGAACATCAGAAGTCTTTGTTATTGCTTCTTCAAAAGGTCTGAGATGCGTCATTCCTTAAAGACACTTGGTATTTCTAGAGTCACTGTTGTAACTTCATCGAAAGGTCTACGATACGTCATTTGATAAAAATATTTTGACCTCTACGAAGTTATCTTTGACGTTTCTTCAGAAGATCTGATAAGACTCGTCATTTGATAGAAGCAGGAACTTGGAACATCAGAAGTCTTTGTTATTGCTTCTTCAAAAGGTCTGAGATGCGTCATTCCTTAAAGACACTTGGTATTTCTAGAGTCACTGTTGTAACTTCATCGAAAGGTCTACGATACGTCATTTGATAAAAATATTTTGACCTCTACGAAGTTATCTTTGACGTTTCTTCAGAAGATCTGATAAGACTCGTCATTTGATAGAAACAGGAACTTGGAACATCAGAAGTCTTTGTTATTGCTTCTTCAAAAGGTCTGAGATGCGTCATTCCTTAAAGACACTTGGTATTTCTAGAGTCACTGTTGTAACTTCATCGAAAGGTCTACGATACGTCATTTGATAAAAATATTTTGACCTCTACGAAGTTATCTTTGACGTTTCTTCAGAAGATCTGATAAGACTCGTCATTTGATAGAAACAGGAACTTGGAACATCAGAAGTCTTTGTTATTGCTTCTTCAAAAGGTCTGAGATGCGTCATTCCTTAAAGACACTTGGTATTTCTAGAGTCACTGTTGTAACTTCATCGAAAGGTCTACGATACGTCATTTGATAAAAATATTTTGACCTCTACGAAGTTATCTTTGACGTTTCTTCAGAAGATCTGATAAGACTCGTCATTTGATAGAAACAGGAACTTGGAACATCAGAAGTGTTTGTTATTGCTTCTTCAAAAGGTCTGAGATGCGTCATTCCTTAAAGACACTTGGTATTTCTAGAGTTACCGTTGTAACTTCATCAAAAGGTCAAAGATAGGTCATTAGTTAAAAATATTTTGACCTCGACAAAGTTATTTTTGACGTTTCTTCAGAAGTTCTGATGTGACTCGTCATTTGATAAAGACATATGAACTTGGAACATCAGAAGTTTTTGTTGTTGCTTCTTCAAAAGGTCTGAGATGCGTCATTCCTTGAAGACACTTGGTATTTCGAGAGTTGCTATTGTTGTTTGGTCAAATGATCTGAGACAAGTCATTTTCTGAAGACACAGTCACTTTTGTCGCTTCTTCAAAAGATCTAATGAGTTTGAGACGCGTCATTTGTTGAAGTGAGACACTTGGAATTTCAAGAGTCATTGCTATCGCTTCTTCTAAAAGTTCTTAGACGAGTCGTTTGTTAAAGATACTTAACTTTTTCAAAGTCATTCTGGTCCTTCCGTTAATCTGCCTGAGACGCGTCATTTTTCATAGACACTTGGCCATTCTGCAGGCAATGTCCTGGCTTCGTCAATAATTGATCTGAGATGCGCCATTTGTTGAAAGCACCTTGCCTATCTAGAGCAATTGTTATCTCTTCATCAAAACGCCTTAGATGCATATCAGTTCTCTTGGTTTTTCAAGAGTCATTTTCAACACTTTGTCAAATGATCTGAGACACTTGGTCTTTTCAGAGTAATTGTGGTCACTTCGTCAAAAGGTTTGAGATGCATCATTTCTTTAACACTTTGTACCTCCAAAGCCATGGTTATCGCTTTGTCAAAATGTCTAAGGTGCATCATTACTAAAGTACTTTTAGTATTACAGAATTCTCGTTTTGTCAATAGATCTGAGACGCGTCATATCTTTAAGGCAATCGTCCTTTTAAGATTCATTGTCATTTCTGAGACATTTGGCATTTCCAGAGTAAATGTAATCACTTCGTCAAAAGATCCGAGATGCGTCATTTCTTAAGGACTCTTGGTACTTCCAGAGCCGTAGTTATTGCATCGTCAAAGGTCAAAGACGGCCATTTGACGTTTGTTAAAAACACCTAGCATTTCCAGAATCTCAGTTGTTGTTTATTCGAAACATCTGGAACGAATTGTTTTTCTTTCCATCAGAAGGACTGAAATGATTGACCTTTAAACTGGCTGCTGGTTCTCAAATTGTAAAGTTTTAGAATTTTTATGATTGAAAATACCTACAGCCTGTACTGTGACTTGATAGGTATGTATTGGAAGGACACCCTGTATACTTCAACTAGATGGCACAACGGTAAAAGGGAGGAACGCACTCAACTGTGTGTAACAGCTGATGTCACTGCAAAGCAGGCAAAGTACATGCGCCCCCTCGTGACTGAAGAACCCCAAAGGGGGATGTAGCAACGCATGCTGCTGCAAAGATCCATCCATTATTATTACTAATATTAATATTACTGGAATTCTAAAATATTTTTTTATCCTGCTTATTCACTTTTCGAAAAAATTCACTACAAGTTAACCTGGAGGGGTTATTCGCAATTTTACCATGAGACACTAGGTACTAAAAATTTGATAATATAATCTTGAGAATTTTAAACACCATACCGTCATGTTTTGGTTTCCAAATCTTGTTTCCGTTTTTTTTTTTTATATACCTACCTACAACTACTAAGGATATCTTTTCGGTCGCACAGGACGAAGTAAAAGGATCTAAAGAATGAATATACAAGACAACAGCTAGTGCCTATTCGTCTGCGTTGGGTGCAATTATTCCACATGTCTGAGTCCGTTTCCGATATGATTAGAGGCAACAGGAATCGAATCACGACAAATTCCCAACAGGCCGCGGCTCACTGATGTCAGGCCGCCTGCCTACTGTCTGTCTGTCGTAGTATTGTCGCACACCAGTATTATCTTTACATGTATGAGGATGCGTGAAAAACGAAACCGAAACCTCGCCAATCCGGGATGAAAACTGCATTCAGCAGACGATGCACAAGATCACTCCGTTAAACACATTATCAAACCAATTAACAGAATGATATCGATTAAGGGCAATAATAACAAAAGATGTAAATATTTTTTTGTAATCTAAAGAAACTAAAATTATCTAATTGTAGCCTGCCACCAAAAAGAAGTGAAAGAAGAAAAATTTAAATGGCTAATGAAGAGATTGAAGAATAGGCCCTGAAAAAATGTGTAATTCCTGTTTACAGGACTGATTTGAGTCCTCATGAAATGTGGGGATTGTCCGATGTGTAACGGGGTGCAATGGTAAACACATTGTCGTCGTGTCGGTCAGCGCGACAATGTCGGGGCATTAATTCAGTATAATAATAGATGTCCAGTTATTACGACGAGAACAAGGGGTCTCCTCGTTATTACCGGGTGTGGTTAAAATTCCAGTCTACCCAGAAGGAGGCGGCCACTGAAAAGACCCCTCCCACGCATACTTGCTTACCAAGCACACGTGCTTCATTATTTATTATTTATTAACATAACCAGTAATTTTTGCATAAAACACCAACAACATGTTCTCATTCTTATTATGTATATTAGATAGAACAAGCAATTCATTATTTCTACGTTAAGGTATCGTGACATCATCGAAGAATCATGAAGTTACCTTCACACAAAGGTGCTTTTAATAATCAATTATTAATTGATTAACTAAGATATTTTTGTTCCAAACTGCCACTGTGTGCATATACCTACCATATAATGACGATTTCCCCACATAGGATGCGCCTTTAGGGATAATCCTTCCATCAACTTATTGGATAAGGGATGATTTTGTATCAGGGGAGCAGAATATTCTTCGGATTTTATTTCTTACGATGCAGTGACTATTTGAATTCAAGGGAAGCAAAAGTGTTCTCGAGAAGGATATAAATATGAGGACCCCATAAGGATTAAAAAATTCACATTATTTTTTTCTGTAAACCACCCTTATATTATTAAACCTATTCTTATGGATGTCACCTCCTTGTTTTATAATTTTCTTCAGTATTATTATCTGAAATAAAGTTGAAGAAACTGCTTACGTATTAGGTAGCTACTAATTGAATAATTTAATTAATTAATTAATGATGCAGTAGTTGCTGGGAATAGAATAGAAGGCCATACGTTCAAAATTTATTAGCATAAGAAGGCGTGAACCCACATGAAAAATGACTGAAAAGTATTTTACTTTGCAAATCAATTTTTTGCCTGCATTCACCAGCAAAACAACGTCTTAAGTTCAACAACAATAACAGTGGCTGTTAGTTTTTTGAGCGGCTTATATACTTATTTACCAACAAAGCAGATATTACTAAGCAAACTCATCTTGCCGTGGTCGATATTATTACAATAGGTATATGTCAGCAATGATCTGAAAACAAGGATTAAGGAAGAGTTATCTTTTGACAAGCCATTATCGAATACAGATCTTCTGACGACATAAGATTGATTACCTGCAAAACTGCAGGCATATTTTGACATTTATTGTAAGGGAATACAAACAGTGAAGACTAACAAAATGTAATCATTTGAAATGTCTTCAGATTTTCAGCAAATCCTAGAAACATATCAATAATGATCTAAGAGCAGGCACTGACCAAGAGTTTCTTCATACAAGTCTTTATAGATCTTCTCACAAAAAATCATAGCGATACCTTGACAAATGATCAGGAAAGAAAGTCTAACAAAGAGTTATCCTTTGACAGGTTAAAATCGAATTCCTGCCAATTCCTAGAGATGTACTGACAATGTTGTAAAAGGAAAAACTAACAATGAGTTATCTTCTGACAAACACGATCGATTTCCTGATAAATCCTAGCAACATATCGACAATGATCTGAAAGCAGATACGATATGTCTTGATAGATCTTCTCAAAAATCCTGGCGATTTCCTGAAGGATCCCAGGGATACATCGACAAATGATCAGGAAAGAAGGTATAACAAAGAGTTAACATTTGACAAGTTAAAATCGAATTCCTGCCAATTCCTAGAGATGTACTGACAGTGTTGCAAAAGGAAAAACTAACAATGGGTTATTTAATGACAAACACGATCGGTTTCCTGATAAATGCTAGCAATATATCGACAATGATCTGAAAGAGATTAGAAAGTATCAAGTCTTGACAAGTTAAAAAATCCTGCCAATTCCTAGAATGTACTGACATGGCAAAAGGAAAAACTAACAATGAGTTATTTATGACAAAAATCGGTTCCTGAAAATCCTAGAATTATGACAATGATTGAAAGTGAAAAACTTATTTTGACATGTCTTGACAAGCACTCAAAAATCCTGGCGATTTTCTGAAATCCTGGGATACATCGACAATGTTGAAAGAAATCTACAATGAGTTATCCCTTGACAGGTTAAAATCGAATTCCTGCCAATTCCTAGAGATGTACTGACAGTGTTGAAAAGGAAAAACTAACAATGAGTTATCTTCTGACAAAACAATCGGTTTCCTGAAAAATCCTAGCAACATATCGACAATGATTTGAAAGCAGATTTTGACATGTCTTGATAGATTTTCTCAAAAATCCTGGCGATTTTCTGAAAGATCCTAGGGATACATCGACAAATGATGAGGAATGAAAGTCTAACAAAGAGTTATCCCTTGACAGGTTAAAATCGAATTCCTGCCAATTCCTAGAGATGTACTGACAGTGTTGAAAAGAAAAACTAACAATGAGTTATCTTCTGACAAACACACGGTTTCCTGAAAAATCCTAGCAACATATCGACAATGATTTGAAAGCAGATTTTGACATGTCTTGATAGATTTTCTCAAAAATCCTGGCGATTTTCTGAAAGATCCTAGGGATACATCGACAAATGATGAGGAATGAAAGTCTAACAAAGAGTTATCCCTTGACAGGTTAAAATCGAATTCCTGCCAATTCCTAGAGATGTACTGACAGTGTTGTAAAAGAAAAACTAACAATGAGTTATCTTCTGACAAACACGATCGGTTTCCTGAAAAATCCTAGCAACATATCGACAATGATTTGAAAGCAGATTTTGACATGTCTTGATAGATTTTCTCAAAAATCCTGGCGATTTTCTGAAAGATCCTAGGGATACATCGACAAATGATGAGGAATGAAAGTCTAACAAAGAGTTATCCCTTGACAGGTTAAAATCGAATTCCTGCCAATTCCTAGAGATGTACTGACAGTGTTGTAAAAGGAAAAACTAACAATGAGTTATCTTCTGACAAACACGACCGGTTTCCTGAAAAATCCTAGCAACATATCGACAATGATTTGAAAGCAGATTTTGACATGTCTTGATAGATTTTCTCAAAAATCCTGGCGATTTTCTGAAAGATCCTAGGGATACATCGACAAATGATGAGGAATGAAAGTCTAACAAAGAGTTATCCCTTGACAGGTTAAAATCGAATTCCTGCCAATTCCTAGAGATGTACTGACAGTGTTGTAAAAGGAAAAACTAACAATGAGTTATCTTCTGACAAACACGACCGGTTTCCTGAAAAATCCTAGCAACATATCGACAATGATTTGAAAGCAGATTTTGACATGTCTTGATAGATTTTCTCAAAAATCCTGGCGATTTTCTGAAAGATCCTAGGGATACATCGACAAATGATGAGGAATGAAAGTCTAACAAAGAGTTATCCCTTGACAGGTTAAAATCGAATTCCTGCCAATTCCTAGAGATGTACTGACAGTGTTGCAAAAGGAAAAACTAACAATGAGTTATCTTCTGACAAACACGATCGGTTTCCTGAAAAATCCTAGCAACATATCGACAATGATTTGAAAGCAGATTTTGACATGTCTTGATAGATTTTCTCAAAAATCCTGGCGATTTTCTGAAAGATCCTAGGGATACATCGACAAATGATGAGGAATGAAAGTCTAACAAAGAGTTATCCCTTGACAGGTTAAAATCGAATTCCTGCCAATTCCTAGAGATGTACTGACAGTGTTGCAAAAGGAAAAACTAACAATGGGTTATTTAATGACAAACACGATCGGTTTCCTGATAAATGCTAGCAATATATCGACAATGATCTGAAAGTAGGTACTTACGAAACGTTATTTTCTGACATGTCTTGACAGAGCATCTCAAAAATCCTGGCGATTTTCTGAAGAATCCTGGGGATACATCGATAAATGGTCAGAAAAGAAAGTCTCACAATGAGTTATCCCTTGACAGGTTAAAATCGAATTCCTGCCAATTCCTAGAGATGTACTGACAGTGTTGTAAAAGAAAAAACTAACAATGAGTTATCTTCTGACAAACACGATCGGTTTCCTGAAAAATCCTAGCAACATATCGACAATGATTTGAAAGCAGATTTTGACATGTCTTGATAGATTTTCTCAAAAATCCTGGCGATTTTCTGAAAGATCCTAGGGATACATCGACAAATGATGAGGAATGAAAGTCTAACAAAGAGTTATCCCTTGACAGGTTAAAATCGAATTCCTGCCAATTCCTAGAGATGTACTGACAGTGTTGTAAAAGAAAAAACTAACAATGAGTTATCTTCTGACAAACACGACCGGTTTCCTGAAAAATCCTAGCAACATATCGACAATGATTTGAAAGCAGATTTTGACATGTCTTGATAGATTTTCTCAAAAATCCTGGCGATTTTCTGAAAGATCCTAGGGATACATCGACAAATGATGAGGAATGAAAGTCTAACAAAGAGTTATCCCTTGACAGGTTAAAATCGAATTCCTGCCAATTCCTAGAGATGTACTGACAGTGTTGTAAAAGAAAAAACTAACAATGAGTTATCTTCTGACAAACACGACCGGTTTCCTGAAAAATCCTAGCAACATATCGACAATGATTTGAAAGCAGATTTTGACATGTCTTGATAGATTTTCTCAAAAATCCTGGCGATTTTCTGAAAGATCCTAGGGATACATCGACAAATGATGAGGAATGAAAGTCTAACAAAGAGTTATCCCTTGACAGGTTAAAATCGAATTCCTGCCAATTCCTAGAGATGTACTGACAGTGTTGCAAAAGGAAAAACTAACAATGAGTTATCTTCTGACAAACACGATCGGTTTCCTGAAAAATCCTAGCAACATATCGACAATGATTTGAAAGCAGATTTTGACATGTCTTGATAGATTTTCTCAAAAATCCTGGCGATTTTCTGAAAGATCCTAGGGATACATCGACAAATGATGAGGAATGAAAGTCTAACAAAGAGTTATCCCTTGACAGGTTAAAATCGAATTCCTGCCAATTCCTAGAGATGTACTGACAGTGTTGTAAAAGAAAAAACTAACAATGAGTTATCTTCTGACAAACACGACCGGTTTCCTGAAAAATCCTAGCAACATATCGACAATGATTTGAAAGCAGATTTTGACATGTCTTGATAGATTTTCTCAAAAATCCTGGCGATTTTCTGAAAGATCCTAGGGATACATCGACAAATGATGAGGAATGAAAGTCTAACAAAGAGTTATCCCTTGACAGGTTAAAATCGAATTCCTGCCAATTCCTAGAGATGTACTGACAGTGTTGCAAAAGGAAAAACTAACAATGAGTTATCTTCTGACAAACACGATCGGTTTCCTGAAAAATCCTAGCAACATATCGACAATGATTTGAAAGCAGATTTTGACATGTCTTGATAGATTTTCTCAAAAATCCTGGCGATTTTCTGAAAGATCCTAGGGATACATCGACAAATGATGAGGAATGAAAGTCTAACAAAGAGTTATCCCTTGACAGGTTAAAATCGAATTCCTGCCAATTCCTAGAGATGTACTGACAGTGTTGCAAAAGGAAAAACTAACAATGAGTTATCTTCTGACAAACACGATCGGTTTCCTGAAAAATCCTAGCAACATATCGACAATGATTTGAAAGCAGATTTTGACATGTCTTGATAGATTTTCTCAAAAATCCTGGCGATTTTCTGAAAGATCCTAGGGATACATCGACAAATGATGAGGAATGAAAGTCTAACAAAGAGTTATCCCTTGACAGGTTAAAATCGAATTCCTGCCAATTCCTAGAGATGTACTGACAGTGTTGCAAAAGGAAAAACTAACAATGGGTTATTTAATGACAAACACGATCGGTTTCCTGATAAATGTTAGCAATATATCGACAATGATCTGAAAGTAGGTACTTACGAAACGTTATTTTCTGACATGTCTTGACAGAGCATCTCAAAAATCCTGGCGATTTTCTGAAGAATCCTGGGGATACATCGATAAATGGTCAGAAAAGAAAGTCTCACAATGAGTTATCCCTTGACAGGTTAAAATCGAATTCCTGCCAATTCCTAGAGATGTACTGACAGTGTTGCAAAAGGAAAAACTAACAATGAGTTATCTTCTGACAAACACGATCGGTTTCCTGAAAAATCCTAGCAACATATCGACAATGATTTGAAAGCAGATTTTGACATGTCTTGATAGATTTTCTCAAAAATCCTGGCGATTTTCTGAAAGATCCTAGGGATACATCGACAAATGATGAGGAATGAAAGTCTAACAAAGAGTTATCCCTTGACAGGTTAAAATCGAATTCCTGCCAATTCCTAGAGATGTACTGAAAGTGTTGTAAAAGAAAAAACTAACAATGAGTTATCTTCTGACAAACACGATCGGTTTCCTGATAAATCCTAGCAACATATCGACAATGATCTGAAAGCAGATACGATATGTCTTGATAGATCTTCTCAAAAATCCTGGCGATTTCCTGAAGGATCCCAGGGATACATCGACAAATGATCAGGAAAGAAGGTATAACAAAGAGTTAACATTTGACAAGTTAAAATCGAATTCCTGCCAATTCCTAGAGATGTACTGACAATGTTGTGAAAGGAAAACCTAATAATGAGTTATCTTCTGACAAAAACGAGCGGTTTCCTGACAAATCCTAGTAACTTATCGGCAATGATTTGAAAGCAGGTTCTGATATGTCTTGATAGATCTTCTCAAAATCCTAGCGATTTCCTGAAGGATCCTAGCGATAAATCGACAATGATCTGGAAAGAAGATCTAACAAAGAGTTATTGTTTGACAACTCATTATCTAATTCCTGACAAATCCTAGCCATAAATCGAATATGATTTGAAAAAGTTATATCCTCTGACAAGTCATCGTCGATTTCTCGACAAATACAAATGATATATCGACAATCATTTGATAGCAAGCACATGCCAACCGAAGGAGGTCTGCTTACAAGTCACGATCAATTTTTTTGACAATTTCCAGATGAGGCGGTAATACTAATGAGAGTTTCCTGACAAATTGTAGTAAAATTAAATATATGTAGACCATATGGGTAGCATTTATTTGCTGGTTTGAAGTGAGACTGAAAGTTTTTTTGTACGTAATGGCACGGAAAAAGATTCTGGTTCACGCGATGGAAACCGTAGACAAAAATTTGTAATGCTACCAAAATAGAAATGCCAAATGGTTGGAATACGGTTACGCGACAATTTCTAAAATGAAGTAAAATCAATTTGAGACGATCAGTTGTCAGATGGATCTCGATCGGTTGGTCGGTCGGTCGGGGAGATATACTGTAACGTCGCAAGAATTAAAAGAGGTAAAAAAATTGGAGCAAATCACGCACGAACAAAAACAAAAACAACGCGCAACAAGGTAACTCGATCCGCGCCATTCGATATGCATTTGCAGCAGCGAGAAGGCATGCGTACAGATGCATAGATAACTAGATACTTTATAAAAACCACCTGTTTGTTTTCGTCGCCGCCGCTGCCACGGAGCGGAAAGCCGATATGACAGGCCGACCACCTTGAAGGAAATAAATAAAAAAAAATCCCGCTGCAGTCGTCTCTAGTTTGCGTTAAAAGTCAAATTAACCGAACCGATACGTATCTACCTACTCTACGTTCTGGCATAAATAATATAATATGAGATGTATCAGGTTATTCCCGACGTACCTACCTACCCAATATCTCTCCTAGGTATACGTACCTACGACTACCTCATATAGGTAGATAGATACCTCTATTTGTGACTTCAATTCTTACCGTCTTTGACCACGACGACGTTGTCGAGGTGTATCTCGTACCTACCTATGTGACACGTCATAGAAAAAAACCGAAGTAAACGATGTATCCTCGATAGGACAGTTTTAATTAGAAATAGTTAACGGAATCATTGGACCTAATATCAATCGACCGAAACTGAGATCAGCTCGATGCAGATAAGTCTCAGTGACTCTATAAATATACGTGGATGACTAAAAAAAAGGGTGAAGAAGGCCACCTAAACTAATTATTAACAAATTTTATGACGTTTTGATAAACAAAAGTACGCATTAGCTATTGATATATAGTTATAAATGTAAAAGAGGTCGAAACGTCGTATTGAATATACGATAGTTTATTGTTTCCTAAATTTTTGATTCCTTAGTCAAGTGAATAAGTAAGTATTTTTTTTAAATTCAATTCAGGATCTTATTCTTATTCAAAGAAATCCAGAATGACAACAAATGTCCACAAAGAACGATTATTCAAACACTTAGTTGTAGGCTGAGGTCATCAAAGATAATAATCAGCTTGAAAATTCAATCAGTTAAAAATTTGTAGGTCATAAATTCAATTGATAATGTCTCGAAACGTCTGACAGGATTCATCTCCAGGATCGACTATTTATCAATTATTAAAACTTTAACACGACATCCGAAAAGCTCAAGATGAGATTCATTAAACGATTTCTTTTTTAGCAAAGCGTTTCTTGATATTTGCATTAAAATTCTAACCTACCCTTACCGTACCTAACCTAACCTAACCCCACCCAATCTAACCTAAAGTAAGTTGACCTAACCCACAGACTCTAGTAATGACGTTCGAAGACCAGAAGCATAATATGCGCTTCTATGTATTTTCAGAGACATTTTTCTGTTACAATTCCTCCCGAGTATTAAAGAAAAATTTCCCTAAATTTAATCGTTTTGAATAAAGGAGCAATTTCCTTAAAACTGAGCAATACTAAGTAAGTAAGTGCTACTGTTATCATTCCTCGTAGTTGAGATAAAATTTATCTACCTGTAGGATTTCGGTCCATTGGTTCGATGAAAGAATAGACAGTAATAAAATATTGCGTTGGTACCAATGCATTTCCCTTGAAAACCACGTCAACTCTAATAATATAAACATACGTCAACGTTGGCTAAAAGCGGCATGTCCATGAGGACAATTCTTAATTCGATTAGGTAACCAACCACCAATTCGGTTGGTTTGTTTACCTATGAGTTTCACAGTTCATTTAGAAACTACCGAACAGAACAGAGTCTTTCTCTCTTCCGGGCCATTTCACATCCGATACCATTTTTCATTTGGACGACGATAATCATGTTGGTATAAAAGTAAGTCTTAAAATGTGCAAAATTTCTCAAAAAAATAGTTCTGTTAACAATTGAAAAAAAAATGTGAAATCCTTGTACCTAATACCTAGACATTTATTGGATCATAAAGGTAACAAAGAAGACACTTTGTTTGTACAAAACGATAGCAGAAGATAATTAATGACCCTTTAAGACGTTGGCAACAATGGATAATGTACAATATACCTACATACAAATAATATATAGTCATAACATTCACCTATACCTATGGCATCACCCATTTACTAATGCTAAAGACGTTTAACAATGGGCTGCTGCTGGGATATAAACCGAAGGTACTTTCGTCAGCAGCTGCTTTCGGCATATATGTACGTAGGTACCTATATGGTATGTGTATATGTAAGGGACTTTTATATTATTAGGTCCGGGTTCGGCGGAACGAGCGTAAAAGGGCTACTAGCCGCTGACAGTCTCGATAATAAATTATAGGAAATTATGTGTTTAGTCAACACCTTGTAAGCCATTCACAGTGGCTGCTACCATGAGTGTTTCCTTTGTCCTCTGATACGCTACGCATGTTTTCGATGTATTTCACACCCTATTATTTATTATATGGCGAAGAGCCGAAGAGCTGGAGGAGAGCCCATTGTAAAGGACTCCTGACACTTTTGTAAACTAAACTTCTGACCGTTCCTATATTATTATTACCATCATCATCATCGAAAATCCAGAGTGAAGACTAGATGTAGAAATTTTCTCCACCAGTCTAACGAAATGAGGGAACCATTTGAAAAACTTGTAATGCACCTACCCATAACTATTATAAAATTGTAACACTCTGTATTCATAGCATCTTACCAAATTGTTCTTGAAACAACATATGATATGAGACTGCTTAAATATTGCGACTATGTATTATAAAAACCATGAAGTGTTCAAACATATACTTGTGGTGTTTCCGTGTTGATGGTCCAAGTCATTAACTTCCAAATAATATCCGATCGGGTTAAATAAAGAAGGCAATGAGAGGTGTAATTGATAACAGATAGACGTCTACACTTTTACGACGAGCGAGTTGCCTTTGCTCACCACCGCCTCTATTATATACCTACACAAAGTATATATGTATTGTCTGACAAGTACTCATCGCTAACGTAATTAAGCACGACCTGGTTCCGACTAGATTTCTACGTACAACATTTTTCCTTTCCAGTTGCCGCCAATCGAATTTAATTTTTCTTTTGTTTTACCGGTTTACATATCTATTTACTTATTAGTATTTGCAACTTTGTAGTAATCTTAAAATAAAATCAACAGTACATATAGCGAAAGCCTTGTATAAGTTGATAGTAAACTGTCAAGAGTCACGCTGATGTAGGTAATAATATAGCAACTGAAACTGCGCGAGTCATATTTGAAATGCGCAGTCGCGAAATCGAAACGCAACGCAACGCGATTGGTGCACAAACGGATCAATGTCCCCACCACAAAATGATACTTGTTATAAATATAAGTGGCACTTTTTGTCAGTTGCCAGTTTAATTCCATGAAACATCTAAACGTTATGCTACTATTGGCTTTTAAAGAAGATTTTATGGTGGTATAGTAGACATTTTTACTAAATTACAAGAGGAGAGGGATTTCGCGAATTTTTATTGAAAAACTATATTTGCTTAGATTTTCTTCTATATACTCTAAAAACGAGGGAAAGTTTTAGGCATTTTTATTTATATTGTGGTGCTACTTTTATATAACTATAGGGCCTTACTGAATATTAAAATGTTGTATCTACTTGAATTAATTCGTCAAAAAAAAAACTGTCAGTTCCATTTTGCCCTTTGTTAATTCAATAATCTTTGCCCTAAGTGCAAGTTTAACAAGCGTCAAAATTAAGGACAATATTAATGGTATCGGGGACATTTCCGTTCCCGGCGTTATTTAAATGGGTGGATTTACTTTTGTCGCCTCTATTGTTAAACTACCCACTTCATCACGTCAAAGACTCGCAGAACTAATCGGATACTTCACGGAGCTGATTTTCTGCAGATACGCTCTAGTGTCGAAAATTTTGTCTTAATCATCTGACCCAACAGAACTTGATGACAAGTAGCGAATAAAATATTCGAAAATTAATAAAAAAATAAAAATTAATTTATCGTTTTCCACGGGGGGATTGATTTTTGTGATCAATCAGGGGAAGTTCTACTAATGTTCCAAACTTGGAATCGTTAATTGAAAAATAAAATAAATTAATTACAAAAAAAATCATTCGAATTATATTTTTATTTTATAGGGGTAACTATGAATAGTAGGGGGTCAATTTTTGGGGGAAATATCAACCACAGATAATTCTAATAATTTCCTACAGATGAGATCCTAACCTAATGTAATTGGTTAAAAAAATAGGTAGGTAATTACAACTGGGGGGTTAATTTTTGGGGAAGTTTTGACTGCAGAAAAATTTATTAATATCCCTAGGATGACGTCTTAATATAATGTAATTAGTTTGAAAATAAATGCAAAAAAAATAATCATTCGAATTCAAATTTCTTTGGAGGAAACTATTAAGAGTAGGAGCGTTGATCTTTGAAGAGAGTATTGACCACATTTAGTTCTATGAATGTTTCAAAGATGAGACCCTATAAAAGTAAAGTTACTACAATAAATCAATCGAATTCGATTTCTTTTTTGGGGAAACAATCAATAGTAGTAGGGGGTTGGTTTTTATAGAAAGTATCAACCCAATGTAATTGATTACAAAAAAGTAAACTAATTACGAAAAAACTAATCATCAGATTTCGATTTTATGGGGTGGAACCATCAATAGAAGGAGGTTGGCTGTTAGGGAGAGTATCGACCACAGATAAATTTACAATTTTTCAAAAATGAGACCATCTAATGCAATTGGTTGAAAAAAGAAAGTAATTACATACAATTAAATTATTTTTTTGGAAGAAATTATCAATAGAGGGAGGTTAATTTTTGTGGAAGGTATCGACCATTGATAGTTCTGCTAATATCCCAAAGATAAGATCGAATGTTATGAATAAGATAAAAAGATAGAGTAGTTTTCACCGAGATTTTTTTTGGAAAAACTCAAATTTTATTCTGCTTTTTATAGTGTTATTTGGGACGTAAACCCCCCTTTGTGAGAACTTAAATTAATTCATCAAACAACATTCCCGTATGAATATCAATACATCAATGGATTATCTCTTTAAAGCAATATATTATTCTGTAGGTATATTTTAGTTGGGCATTAATTTCCCATAATTTTCCTCTATTTGATTAATAACTTGTGCGGTTAATTTTGTTTGAATTTTCGATAATTTCATGGCCTAGCGATCCGTGTCGACGTATCGTCGCTAATATGAAAAACAACTGGCAAACTGGCTGGCGATGATGGCGTCTCATCTCTTTTTGCAACGGTCACAATCGTTCATTTGCCACCAGCACATCGTCCATTTTCGCTTTAATAAACATTCATTTGTTTTGTTGTCAGCCTGCTGCTTGTGCCACAAACTGACGACCGTCATGACGTACGAATACACGAATTTATTCATGCGATCAGAACACTGCCATATTTCGGAATGATACGTTCATCGACCTGATTATTGCGCGTATGGAAGTGTGTTCGACAAGTGCGAAAATCATCGTTCATCATTTTTAAAAATTTCGCCAAAAACAACACCAAAGGACGAATTTTCCAAAGCACACAGCACATCTATCATTTTAAGTGCAGGTAGTGACACCTGGCTGCTTGCTTGCTCCTCTTCAACATCCAATTAGGAACAGCGCCAAAGTGTGAAAATTCACAAAACAAACTCAATGTACAATCCGTGGGAAATTAGAGGTCAACTTTACATAAAACACCTATTATTATTATTAACGAAATCGTCCTATAGAATAGTTGCTTAATTTTATAGATAAAGCAATAAATTACTTACCAAAAGGACATACAAAAATGTGGACGGTAAACATTGTAGGTTTGGAAAAATTTCCACCAACTCTGCAACAAAGACACTTATTTACATTTAAGTATTTATAGTCTATATAAATATTACGCATATTTAATCTTAAATTTTATAGAGTATCTATGGTATGTATTGTTTCGCAAAAAAAAATAAGGACATGCTAGGGGATAAGTACTAAATAAAAAAGTAGGATTCTATATCTATATATACTAAAAAAAAAGCAGTGCACAGGTCGTAAACTGAACCCGGGCAGCTAAATTACGAAGAAACTACTCTAACACTTGGCCATCTCTCGTCTTCGAACGCAACAGCTCACAAGCACATTAAAAGAAGATGGTCACATATCTAAGGAATATTTACAAAAATATGTATCAAAAACTTAAAATGTATGATGTTCAGATTTTTTTCTGAATTTGTACAGTCTGATCCTCCTTCAGTCCAAGGTTGAAGCTACATAAAATATAAAATTTTTGTTTAAAGGGTAATAAGGGCTGGTTTTTTTGAACACTAAAAATACTTAACAATCGTATATTTTGTAATTATTTATTAGATACGAAGAGAATCTTGTACATGATGTTGATACTTTGTAAAGTCATTTATCATCCTAATCTCAACTTACTGAAGTCGAAGTGTAATTCCACGCCCCATACAATATACATATACGCTGCTACTGTTCGCACCCTCAAAACATCGCGGTCCACCCATATATCTACACATACAAGATACATACGCAAATACATGTAGGTACGTATATGTTTCCATCCAACCAACCACCCACCCATATACATCCATCCATCCACAGTCACCCCCGACCGAAACGTAGCTGAGCAGGCCTGATAATGCGTATACCTTTACATGATTTATATTTTGATTTATGGACATTGCGTTTTATCGGCACTGTTGCCAACTACCGCTGTTCTCGGTTAAACCAACCATGACGTGAGCAATGGCTCGTCTGCCCCATTTAAGGGGGTAAATTATATGGTTGCACAACCCCACGTATATGGTACATTTTTGTGTAAACTTTGAAACTGAAGAAATACCTTTACAAAGGTAAAAAAATGCATAAAGTATGTGGTTGGCCTCTGAATGTAACATAAGACAAATGACAATAAATTAATTAAAAAACCCAATTTTATTGGTAGGGAGGTATTTCATTCTAAAAATATTTTCTAGGTAGGTATATATCTTACCTAATTGGTAAGCACCTAACGAATGGTAAAAAGGTAAAAAAGAAAAAATAAAAATGGTACTTGGGTACTTCATAAAAACCTCTAAAAGACTTTAGTAATTTGATACAATTAGTTTTATAAACGTGCCTGTCGAAAACATTTTCTAATTAGATAGCTTCTTTAGATTATTAAAATCAATTAAACATATCAGTTTCTCAAGGTGGACATTTCATACGAGATAATTATCTTTACGGTTGGTCTTTTTCCCAAAACCTCAAACAGCTGATACACAGATACCCGATGGTAATGAGTTCATATTACCAAATAGAACTTTGCCAGATGTGGAATGATAACCTTTAGTTTTATAAATCTTTTACACTCTAACACGTCGTTAAGTAATAGGTAGATACTTCATATATTAACATCAATATACAGAATTGCAATATATTTTGTTAAAAGGCAAAAATTAAAAATTGTTTCAATCATTTTTACGCCCTTTTCCTCACCACATTGTGGATAAAAGGATAACGTTTAATTTATTTTCCAATTTATTGGTATTTATGATCTCCTGAAAAAGATTTCAGTGTATTGGAATCCGTTTTTTCAACTTCCAAAAACTACAGTACCAACCAAAAGTTTGCTATCAAGAGAGATTTCCATTTCCCTAAAAATTGTTGAAGAACTTAATGGAAGGACTGAATAACAACGGGAAGTAAAAACTATTACGGATTTGTAGAAAGGAAGTGTTCCTAATGAGTGGAACATTAAGGATTATTGAGGTTATTGCAGGAATGAATGGAGGGGAAGACCCTGATAATTAAGAGAGATTGGAAGGCGAGTCCCTAACGACTGGGACATTATGGAAGATGGAAATTGCTACAGAAATTAATGAAGAGAAAGTTCCTGATGAGTGGGATATTACATAAGTGGGATGGAGATTATTGCAGATATGGAGTGTGGAGATGGCTCTGAGCAGAACCTATCAATGGAAGATGTAGAACATTACAGAGATCAAGAAAAGGAGTGCTCTTAATGAATGAGATATCAAGGGAGATTGAGATTGTTGTAGGAATGTATGGAGGAGATGTTCTAAGTAAAATGTATTAATGAGAGATGGAGAATATTACAAAAATGAATAAACGGGCTGTTCCTAGTGAGTGGGACTTTTGGGATTTGAAGACAATTGTAGAAATGAATTGAGTACTCCTAATTAATGAAAGGAATTAAGGATGATGGAAATAATGCAGAAATTAATGTAGATAATGATTATAAATACAATATATCAATAAAAGATGGAGAAATGAATGAAGAGGGTGGCCCTGACGAGTGGGATATTAAGGGAGCTACTTAATATTGCAGAACATGAATGGAAATAGTATCTCTAATAAGTGAAACATTAAGGGAGATGCAGACTTTTGCGAAAACGAATAGAGGAGTTGTCCCTGACAAGTGAGGTGTTTAGGAGGTAAAGAATTTTGCAAGAATGAAGAGAAAGAGTGTCCCTAATAAGTGGGACACTAGGGGAGACGCATAACATTGCAACAATGAATGGAAAAGATGTCCACGAGTAAAATATATCAATGAGAGTTCGAGATCATTGCAAAAATGAATAGAGGGGTTGTTCCTGACAAGTGAGGCTTTTAGAAGGTAAAGAATTTTGCAAGAATGAAAGGAAAGAGTGTCCCTAATAAGTGGGACATTAGGGGAGACGTAGAACATTGCAAAAATGAATGGAGAGGATATCCATGAGTAAAATATATTAATGAGAGTTGGAGACCATTGCAAAAATGAATAGGGGGGTTGTTCCTGACAAATGAGGCTTTTAGAAGGTAAAGAATTTTGCAAGAATGAAAGGAAAGAGTGTCCCTAATAAGTGGGACATTAGGGGAGACGTAGAACATTGCAAAAATGAATGGAGAGGATATCCATGAGTAAAATATATGAATGAGAGATGGAGACTATTGCAGAAATGAATGAAGGGGTTGTCCCTGACAAGTGACGCTTTTAGAAGGTAAAGAATTTTGCAAGAATGAAAAGAAAGAGTGTCCCTTATAAGTGGGACATTAGGGGAGACGTAGGACATTGCAAAAATGAATGGAGAGGATATCCATGAGTAAAATATATAAATGAGAGATGGAGACTATTGCAGAAATGAATGAAGGGGTTGTCCCTGACAAGTGACGCTTTTAGAAGGTAAAGAATTTTGCAAGAATGAAAAGAAAGAGTGTCCCTTATAAGTGGGACACTAGGGAGACGCAGAACATTGCAACAATGAATGGAAAAGGTGTCCACGTGTAAAATATATCAATGAGAGATGGAGATTATTGCAAAAATGTATAGAGGGGTTCTTCCTGACAAGTGAGGCTTTCAGGAGGTTAAGAGTTTTGCAAGAATGAAAGGAAAGAGTGTCCCTAATAAGTGGGACACTAGGGAGACGCAAAACATTGCAACAATGAATAGAAAGGATGTCCATGAGTAAAATGTATCAATGAGAGATGGAGACTATTGCAAAAATGAATGGCGGGGTTGTCCCTGACAAGTGATGCTTTCAGGAGGTAAAGAATTTTGCCAGAATGAAAGGAAAGAGTGTCCCTAATAAGTGGGACATTAGAAGAGACGTTCAACATTGCAGAAATGAATGGAGAAGATGTCCATGGGTAAAATATATAAATGAGAGATAAAGACTATTGCAAAAATGAATAGAGGGGCTGTTCCTGACAATTGAGGCTTTTAGAAGGTAAAGAATTTTGCAAGAATGAAAAGAAAGAGTGTCCCTAATAAGTGGGACACTAGGGGAGACGCAGAACATTGCAACAATGAATGGAAAAGATGTCCACGAGTAAAATATATCAATGAGAGATGGAGACTATTGCAAAAATGAATAGAGGGGTTGTTCCTGACAAGTGAGGCTTTCAGGAGGTAAAGAATTTTGCAAGAATGAAAGGAAAGAGTGTCCCTAATAAGTGGGACACTAGGGAGACGCAAACATTGCAACAATGAATGGAAAGGATGTCCATGAGTAAAATATATCAATGAGAGATGGAGACTATTGCAAAAATGAATAGAGGGGTTGTTCCTGACAATTGAGCTTTTAGAAGGTAAAGAATTTTGCAAGAATGAAAAGAAAGAGTGTCCCTAATAAGTGGGACACTAGGGAGACGCAAACATTGCAACAATGAATGGAGAAGATGTCCATGGGGTAAAATATATCAATGAGAGATGGAGACTATTGCAAAAATGAATAGAGGGGTTGTTCCTGACAAGTGAGGCTTTCAGGAGGTAAAGAATTTTGCAAGAATGAAAGGAAAGAGTGTCCCTAATAAGTGGGACACTAGGGAGACGCAAACATTGCAACAATGAATGGAAAAGATGTCCATGAGTAAAATATATCAATGAGAGATGGAGACTATTGCAAAAATGAATAGAGGGGTTGTTCCTGACAAGTGAGGCTTTCAGGAGGTAAAGAATTTTGCAAGAATGAAAGGAAAGAGTGTCCCTAATATGTGAGACACTAGGGGAGACGCAAAACATTGCAACAATGAATGGAGAAGGATGTCCATGAGTAAAATGTATCAATGAGAGATGGAGACTATTGCAAAAATGAATGGCGGGGTTGTCCCTGACAAGTGATGCTTTCAGGAGGTAAAGAATTTTGCCAGAATGAAAGGAAAGAGTGTCCCTAATAAGTGGGACATTAGAAGAGACGTTCAACATTGCAGAAATGAATGGAGAAGATGTCCATGGGTAAAATATATAAATGAGAGAGAAAGACTATTGCAAAAATGAATAGAGGGGCTGTTCCTGACAAGTGAGGCTTTTAGAAGGTAAATAATTTTGCAAGAATGAAAAGAAAGAGTGTCCCTAATAAGTGGGACACTAGGGAGACGCAGAACATTGCAACAATGAATGGAAAAGATGTCCACGAGTAAAATATATCAATGAGAGATGGAGAATGTTGCAAAAATGTATAGAGGGGTTGTTCCTGACAAGTGAGGCTTTCAGGAGGTTAAGAGTTTTGCAAGAATGAAAGGAAAGAGTGTCCCTAATATGTGAGACACTAGGGGAGACGCAAAACATTGCAACAATGAATGGAGAGTATGTCCATGAGTAAAATGTGTCAATGAGCGATGATGGAGAATATTACAAAAATGAATGAATGGGCTGTTCCTAGTGAGTGGGACATTGTGAAAGGTGGAAGTTATTGCAGACATGATTAGAAAGGTTGTCTCTGAATCAGGCATCAGTAGGAGATGGGAGAAACTTTAAGTGAGATGTAGATTATTGCAGAGATGAATACAGGGAGTGTAGCTGGAGTAGAGCATCAATGGAATATTGAGATTATTGAAGAACTGAGTAAGCGGCATAATCTTCAGTAGGATTTCATTAGGAGCTTTGCGATTTCATAACAGCTTCTCCTCAAGGAGGTATCAATGTAATGCCGAAACTTATATATGTAGCTGGCGAAACGTTGGATAAACAATCCCACTACAGATCCATCGAGAAACAATCCTTATCTAATACACACTCTTTTTAATTTTAAAGCCATATTATAGTCCCTGCAGTTGTATATCAGAGACTTTTGGAGGTGACTGTATATACTTGTTACGTCGTAGCCTGTTTAAACCTTCAGTTAAGAAGCGAAGCAAGCAGCAAAAGCGGTTAGGAAGGCATTAGTTCTGAGTCGAATAATAAATCTTATCAGTATCTTGCAAGACTGACTCGAGTCAGTCAGGGCGATTGATCGCATACAGAAGGAGCACGTGTACATGTACGTACGTGTACGTATTTACTAACTTATTACACATAAGCTTACGTCTCTTGCCTCTTGCTCTCCCTTATTTTACGTATCCACACCCTCAGTGCCAGGGAGAGAGAGAGAGAGAGAGAGATAGAAAAATATTATGTACTACTACTACACTTACTCGTCAGTTAGTACCTATCTGTCTATAAACAGGTCTCACTTAAATTAACTAAGATGGATGGCGACGCCGTCGTCAACGTTGTCGACGATGACGCCACCGACGACGGACGGGGGCGACGGCGGCGGCGTCGAGGAAATTCATTTTCCAGTTGTTTGAGCCGCCAGTGGAGCGAGTCGCAACTCATTTCGAACAGCTACTTCTTGCTTTTCTGTTTACATTATACGAGTTCATAAACTCGAGGCTAATCACTCATTTTATTATCAAGGTGAAATTACAACAAAAAAAAAAACATTTCTTATTAGTAGGTAGGTATTTATTTACCACAAGACACCCCTGGACACTATCAATTAGTAATGAGCAAGCTTAAAACCAATACAGGACTAACAGTCATGTCCTTGTTCTTCGGATATTATATTTGAGAGTTTCATGAGCTTTGATCCAGAGGCCTAACTGAGCTTTCTGTTAGAGTAGAAGCTCCTTCTCCCGGCTCATGAAATTTTGAAGTATCTCTGTTCTAGGAATTAGAGCAAAAAATACCAATGCTCAGTTTACCATTCACTACTAAGGATTTTGGAGGATTTCTAATGAAATGTAATCGTTGAAGATGTCCTTGTTACACAAGATAAATTCACCTCTTGAAAGAGGAGTATCCACAAATTTTGGGTTTTAAGATTTCTTATCCAACTCACATCCAAAATTGTGCAACAATCCAAAGATTTTCAAAGCTCCTGGTGGATTCTATTAAATATTTCCAATGATGTCTCTGTTATACAAAATAAATCCACCTCCTCAAAGACGAGTATCGAAATATTTTGGGTTTCATGATTTCTTATCCAACTCATCTCCAAAGTTACTCAAGTATCCACAGATTTCCAAATCTTGTGCAATTTTTCATTGAAAATTTCTAAAGAAATCGTTGAAAATGTCCCTTTTATATAAGAAAAATCCACTCCCTGAAATAGGTATCAACATTTCTTGTCCATATGAAATTCAAAGTTCCTCCATTATCCAAAACTGCTGGATATTTATAATAAATATAAGAAGAGGCTACCCTGTGATATGTGCAGGGAACACTACCACTATTACTCTTAATAACAACAATAACAGCTACAAGAGGAGTCGTTCAGCTTCAACCCTTTGCTTACATGATTATTAAGAGTCACTTTGGTGCGCATCGCCGCGCCGCATCGTGCCACTGAAGGAACAACAGCACAAAACTGGAAGATCAAAATATTGTTTTTCATCACTACTTTGAATCCCCAGAATATCCACAAGGATAATGCTCAAGTGTGTCGATTTATCTTGAGAATAGTTGACTGTTATCACTTTAAAAGGATTTGTATGGAGATTTCGATAAATAATTTTTGAGCTTTTTGAAAAAATGGAATATGCTTTTTTTGTATTTCGCTGGAGCGTCAGTGTTATGAAACTTTGCAATGCTACACACCCACGTAGGTTAAAGCAGAAGATCCTTTAACAACGCATCTAAGAACATATTGTTAACAAATTACTGAGTAAATGCTCCTCCCCTCCCTTGGCTCATGAAATCTTGAAGTGTCTCCACCAGGAATTAGACCAAAGAAAACCAATCCTCAGTTGACCATAGACTATTATGGATTTTGGAGGATTTCTAAGACTAACAGTGTTGGTGTTGGTCTTTGACAATACGTTTTGGTCTTCATCTTGATCTTGTGAAGTGTACAAGAACAACACAAAACTGTAATCTAAATACATAGATATATAAAATGCTAATATTCGTATGTAAAGACAGGGTTTTCTCTATCTCTACCTACTCCAATCAACTTCCTGTTGGGGTGGTAAATATCCCTTGGTCTCCAGGTGGGAGTACGGGAGTTTGGTCGCGGTGGGTGGTTGTAGGTGGCAGAAAGGTGAAAAGAAATATTTCTATTTTTTTTAAGTCATAAGGACTTCCGAAAAGATCTCAAAATTTCTGAAATGATCTAAAAAAATCTAAAATTAACGCAAACTGTTATTATCGACTTAGAATATTCGAGAAAGTTCTAAAAATTTCTTGAATGATCTAGAAAGTTTCAAAAAGTGTACATCTACGTTTCAAAGTGATGTACATCTAAATATTCTAGAGTGTTCTGGTACTAGGAATTTCGATGTTCAATGATATATAAATCAACATTCAGTGACTTTTTGTCAGTTAAATTGTGTTTGCAGTCGAGTGAAGATCAATTGGAAACAAGAGCGAACAGTGACCAAAAAAATTGAAGTGATTTCGACAAATGAAAAAGAACAGACAATTTGAAAGTTCTAGATTGTTCTAATACTAGAAATTTCGATGTCTGATGGTATATAAACCGAAATTCAGTGACTTTTCGTCAGTGTTATCTTCATAACAATCAAGAGATTAATTTATTGATTTGGCAATGTTCATGAATATTCCAGAATCTTAAAGATCATTGAATAATGTTTCAGAGTGTTAACAAAAGTTAGAGAATGTTTTTAATCATTATGGGATGTTCTGGATAGTTTTAAATTCGCGAATATTCTAGAATATTCCATCAAACGTGTAATATATTCTTTCCCGGGCAACGTCGGGTATTGCTGCTAGTATAAAAATATTTTTTTTCATCACTACTTTGAATTCTCAGAATATCCTCAAGGATAATGCTCAAGTGTGTCGATTTATCTTGAGAGTAGTTGACTGTTATCACTGTAAAAGGATTTGTATGGAGATTTCGATAAATAATTTTTGAGCTTTCGGAAAAAATTGAAAATTCTTTTTTTATTATGTGTTAAGAAACAATGACTTTGCAATGCTACACACCTACGTAGGTCAAAGCAGAAGATCCTTTAACAACGCGTCTCAGAACATATATAGGTAATATTAAATTATGTTTAAAAATAACATATTGTTAACCAAATTCTTGAGTGAATACCCTCCCTTGGCTCAAGAAATCTTGAAGTGTCTCCACCAAGAATTAGAGCAAAGAAAACCAATGCTCAGTTAACCATAGTCCGACATTTTGTTTCCAAGATTGTATACTTAGAGAGGTTTTAAAAAGTTCAAAACTGGTTTTATCGACTATAACTATTAAGGATTTTGGAAGGCTTTTAAGACTATTGGTCTTTCTCTTGGTCTTGGGATGACATATAATGGTCTTGGTCTTTGACAGTATGTCTTGATCTTTTAGCAAAGCCAAAATACAATATTTTTTTCATCGCTACAATAAAATATAAGTTTGAGGATTTCTGAACAATCTCCTCAACGATAGTGCTCACGTGTAACAGTTTATCTTAAGAGCAATTTACTGTTGTCATTCTAAACGTATCTATTTGTATGGAGCGATAACAGTAAGAGTAAAAGTGCAAATGATGTGAAACAATAACATACATACATAGGTCAAAGTAGAAGATCCATTAATGAACTGATCTCAGAAATTATTCAACTTTCAATTTTGGAATACTTTTAAAGAACATTTCAAGAGACAATTTATAGATTTGATAAACAAAATTACTTTAGTAACTTTCCGTGTTGCGTTTTTTACTCACTCAGGCTCTTGTAACAGCAGCCCGAGGGACTTTATGTAAATATATTTAGCGTATTTTTATTTCTCAGAAAAACAAAAACGTTATTTTGGCAGACGTGTAGGTAACTCAATCTGCCATGAACGAAAATGACGATACAATGAAACAGACGTGGAAAGAGCATTTGAATTTATACGGATC
Source organism: Agrilus mali (assembly GCA_029378335.1). Lineage (NCBI taxonomy): Eukaryota > Metazoa > Arthropoda > Insecta > Coleoptera > Buprestidae > Agrilus > Agrilus mali. The sequence goes on along the minus strand of CM055657.1, from coordinate 2,090,771 downwards.
TGTCGCGCGAATTATACAAAACGTCAATTAGGAAAATGTGGTGACATGATACTAGGGCGAGCGAGGGAAAGTCCCGAATTGCACGCACGCCACGCTTGTTATTTTCCCTTTTTTTGTTTTCGCTTTCTGACTCTTCCTCCCTACTTACTTTTCTACTATATTTTTGTATGAGATGTGCTTACGTGCGTATGAACAAACAAAAACGTTATCGCAAGGGCTGCTGAAGTATTATCTACCTACCTCCACCCTCACTTAAAGTGTATGAAAAAATAAGCTAAAAAATAATATATTACAGAGTTTTATTCCCTCGAGAAACTGTTGCCAACACCTTTTTGTTGTTTCCATTTCTATTTAAAAAGCTCTATCGGTTTTATAATTAATTATTAAATTAATTATATTATTGAAAGTATTCAATTGAAAATGGAATGAAAATTCTATTATAGATACACAAATATTTTCCAGATTTTTATTATATTAATTGAGACAAACACCCCAGAACATCAAACTTTTAATTCTGAGAACTAAAACGTAAACAAAAGAAAACAACAAACCCCAATATCGTTAAATAGCCGTTGCTCCCTTTGACATTACGTTACATCGCTAAGAAAGTACGACGATGTCGTGGCGTTGGTTAGAACATTGGACGGGGTAAGTAATAAGCGAAGAAGAGGAGAAGGAGGAGGTAGTAGTGGATTCTGGGCCTGTACAAAACGGGTTGAATAAGTCTCGAAAGGGGTGAAAAGGGAGCGAGACGGCTGCAAAAGCGGCACCGTATTTCCCATCGTAATTATCTTTCTCAGTTCGTTTCTCTCATTACCGAGACTTGAATTAAATAATCAACAGTGGAGGCACAAACGAAGCGAGATGACTTCTCCAAACAGATACAACAAGAGCTTCGAAATTATTATAATTAACATCTCCCGCTTCGATAGCGCCAGTCACGGGAACGTTTATCGGTCCCTTTTAAGTCCACCCCCCTTTTTTCAAAACGAACCATGATATTCGAAACACGAACACAATAACAATAACTGTACACTGTACGAAATATGCACACAAAGTTTATAATCATTTTAAAAAACAAAAATTAAATCAGTTGGTTCAGGACAAATACTGCAAACGATCAACAAGAAGATGACAGAAAGTTTCCGGAAATATTCAAGAACTTTCTGTTACATTGACCGATACACATGAGGATTATCCCTGAGGATTCCGAAGATTTAAAGCAGTAATGCAAAGAAAATTTTGATTTAAAGTTTTCCCTTGGTCTTACACATTCAACAAGGCCAAAATGAACACCAAGACATATTGTCAAAGAACTAAGACCAACACTATTGGTCTTAGTAATCCTCCAAAATCTGTATTAGTCAATAAAGGCGGTTGAGAACTTTTTAGATACTTAATATACAACCATGGAGACGAAACGTAGGACGAGGCCCAATTGAGCATTGGTTTGTGTTGCTATAATTCCTGGTGGAGATATTCCAGGATCTCAAGGGCAGAGAGGAGAATTTTAATTCAGAATTTAGAAACCAAGGGTAGTTATTGTTTCTCTGGGCACCCCAACATCAAAGCTCATGAGATTATGAAATGCCTCTACTACTTTAATCGTACCAAATTGCAAATTATGAATTTCCCTAAGATCTCCTGAGTACTTAGAATTTAAAAACCCTTTTAAAATCCATAACTGCAGATAATGTCAGTTGAAACACTATTAAATCTTCAACATACACTCTTGAATACGAAACGTCGCACAATGGTCAACTGAGCATTGATTTGTGTTGCTCTAAATCCTGGTAGATGTATTTCAGAATTTCAAAAGCTGAGAGGAGGATTTATACTCAGGATTTAATAACCAAGGGGAGTAATTGTTTCTCTGGGCACCCCAACATCAAAGCTCATGCGATTCTGAAATTCCTCTACTATTTGAATCGGACCAAACTGCAAATTATGAATTTCTGTAAAATCTCCTGAGTACATACTTAGAATTTAGAAACCTCTTAAAATCCATAACTGCAGATAATGTCAGTTGAAACACTATTAAATCTTCAACATACACTCTTGAATACGAAACGTCGCACAATGGTCAACTGAGCATTGATTTGTGTTGCTCTAAATCCTGGTAGATGTATTTCAGAATTTCAAAAGCTGAGAGGAGGATTTATACTCAGGATTTAATAACCAAGGGGAGTAATTGTTTCTCTGGGCACCCCAACATCAAAGCTCATGCGATTCTGAAATTCCTCTACTATTTGAATCGGACCAAACTGCAAATTATGAATTTCTGTAAAATCTCCTGAGTACATACTTAGAATTTAGAAACCTCTTAAAATCCATAACTGCAGATAATGTCAGTTGAAACACTATTAAATCTTCAACATACACTCTTGAATACGAAACGTCGCACAATGGTCAACTGAGCATTGATTTGTGTTGCTCTAAATCCTGGTAGATGTATTTCAGAATTTCAAAAGCTGAGAGGAGGATTTATACTCAGGATTTAATAACCAAGGGGAGTAATTGTTTCTCTGGGCACCCCAACATTAAAGCTCATGCGATTCTGAAATTCCTCTACTATTTGAATCGGACCAAACTGCAAATTATGAATTTCTGTAAAATCTCCTGAGTACATACTTAGAATTTAGAAACCTCTTAAAATCCATAACTGCAGATAATGTCAGTTGAAACACTATTAAATCTTCAACATACACTCTTGAATACGAAACGTCGCACAATGGTCAACTGAGCATTGATTTGTGTTGCTCTAAATCCTGGTAGATGTATTTCAGAATTTCAAAAGCTGAGAGGAGGATTTATACTCAGGATTTAATAACCAAGGGGAGTAATTGTTTCTCTGGGCACCCCAACATTAAAGCTCATGCGATTCTGAAATTCCTCTACTATTTGAATCGGACCAAACTGCAAATTATGAATTTCTGTAAAATCTCCTGAGTTCTTAGAATTTAAAAACCCCTTCAAAATCCATAACAGCAGATAAGGTCAATTGAAACACTATTAAATCTTCAACATACACTCTTGAATACGAAACGTCGAACTATGGTCAATTGAGCATTGGTTTGTGTTGCTCTAATTCCTGCTAGAGGTATTTCAGAATCTCAAGATCTGAGAGGAGGATTTATACTCAGAATTTAGTAACCAAGGGGAGTAATTATTTCTCTGGGCACCTTAACATCAAAGCTCATGAGATTCTGAAATGCCTCTACTACTTTAATCGTACAAAATTGTAAATGAGGAATTTCCTTGGATCTTCTGGGTATTTAAAAAATTGGTAACGTGTTTAATATTTAAAAATATAAATAACAATTTAATAAAGTCCTTTACAAGCCGATTGAGGATCAGGCAGCAACTGCAAGAGGTTGAAACTCAGTCTTTTTTTTTTTCGTTTGAACAGAGAAGCAGTGCGAGAAAATTACCTCACTCGAGTTGGTTCATTTCCGCTCCGTGTGAGGGGGGTGTGCAACATATTACCCCTTATCAGAGTCGCGGACGACTCTTCGGTCGCTGGAACAACTAGTTAATTTTATCGTTTCTCACTTCACAAAATGGCAAAAGTTAGCAACAGAGTGTGCGGCTGCTGATGTTATATATACATATATATCTGCTGAAAACTGTTCGGGAACAGTGGTAGTAGGAGGTCGTATCAACTCCCTCTCAGAGAAGATACGCTTGCTATTATTGCCGCTTCGACGGGTTTCCTTATCCTGGAAACGGAGCAACGACTCCACCATCGTCAGCACTACCACCACCACCACCATCAGCGAGATGACGACGGCTACGTCATAAGGCCGCCGTGGAAAAGTTAAAAGTTTCGAGGGACTCGTTATTATAGGGGGACCGACCACCTCTGCCTGACTATGACAATAATTTGCGATTCTCACCCTCAGTTAATTAAAATTTTGAAATTTAATTATTATGCGTGGGTAAATTTACATAAACTTGATAAAGTTTTCGAAAACAATATTTATATACGTACCTACACAAGAAAAGGGCTTTCGCCGTACAGAAACGTACACTCAAAAGTCATTCGAGATGAAGATTATTTATTACCAAAGGATAAAAAATGTAAACGATTTTTATATTATGCAGGAAACACAATACCTTTTTATGCCTCTTTGGCCCAAGTTGAACATTGGAAAATAACTCGAAGGACATCTGCAACAAAAAACAGCCCTCAGTAATAACTAAAATAATTATGTAACTATGTAAACCGTAAATATTTTCTTTAAGAGAATTAAAGCAAGAAATTAGACATAATACGAGGGCGCATCAAATGTAAACGAGCCTTTTTAAATGGAGCGCCGGATAGTTGTTCAAGGCGCATACGGGCGTTAGCAACATGAAGTGGGGATATTAGGTGACACAGAAACGACTCGTCGTATTGCTGTGTTTGCTTGGTTAGTAGCTACGTATCACAATGAGTGAGAAAGAGATGCATAGCAGCGTTGCGCAACGGATTATTATTAAGTTTCTTACACGTGAAAACGTGAAACCAGCTGAAATTTTGCGCAGATTACTAGCATAGTTCGGAAATGAAACGCTTTCGTAGCAACGGGTAAAAGTTTGGTGCAAAGAATTTAACGAAGGGCGTAATCGTGTCGAAAATGTAAATCATCCTCGTCGTCCGCGCACCAGCATATCGCCGGTTAACATTGCACGCGTTAGAAACCTTATTGAAGGGGACCACCACGCCACTGTGCTTCAGATATCTGTTGAACTCGTCATCAGCTATGGGAGTGTCCACACAATCATAACGAAAAACGGGGGAATTCCGAAAAATTTCAGCTCGTTGGGTCCCAAAGTTGCTGAGGAAAGATCAGAAAGCTGTTCGAATTCGCATCGCAGCTTTAACCCAGGCCCAAATCAGTGAAATGCACTAGACTCAGTCGGAGCACCATCCATATAGCCCAGACTTATCCCCTTGTGATTTTCACACGTCTGGGTCCATCAAAGAATCACTAGGAGGCGAGCGATTTCAAACTGATGAACATGTGAGGCGTTTGTGCGCAACTGGATAGACTCCCGCCCTGCTTCTTTTTATGAAAACGAGACGAAAAACTACCAATCCGTTGGGAAAAAATGTATAATCAAACAAGGGGGATATGTCGAAACATAGAGAAATTTGGGTTTTTGTGAAAATTTTCAAAATAAATGTTTTATGAACAAAGGCTCGTTTATATTTGTTCCATTTTCGTAGCAATGGTAACTGGAGACCGTAAGGATTGGTACGGTGGGATGGTACATCTTCCTGAAACATGTAGGGTTTGAGAGACATACCAGAAGTAGAAATAGGAGTACACTGAGAGAACGTTAATTCGTTCCCAGTAGTTTTTTTCAATGGCAACGTCGTGTCTTTTCGGCTTGTATGTTGTCGATAATGTAGGAAACAATAATATTCCGAGCAGAATCGCATCTATTGCTCGCTAGTTTCGTGGCTGTTTCAATGTTTACATACTTAATATACAGGGTCTTTCAAGTTGATGGGCTTTTAGTATATGAATTAGTAGAATGAATTTAATTCTGAAACTTGGGCTCATTTCGTTATTGTTTATGCCGCTTCTTTTAAAAATATTTTCAAGTTCGATTTACATCCGGTTATACCGGAAGTAGATGTTAACTTTCTTATTTTAAATGGAATGACACACTTCAAATTGTAGATTTTCTCAAAAAGTATAAGCAAAGTTATACGATAGTCCCATATCAAAAGACGCCAAATTCAATGAGGAATTCGAATATGTAATCAAAAATGGGTCATTCTGTTTAAAAAAATTGACTTATGCCTCTTTGAAGTTGACCAACTTTGACCACAAAATTTGAACACCTTGTACATTTTAGTTAAAAACCACAATTGTTTTTTCGATAATGTGAATAGTTGTAAATAATTGTTACGAGTTATAAAGCAAAATCTCAAAAATTATTTGAATTACGGTTTTTTAAATGTTAACGTGCAGTTGTCAAAAATTTTGAAAAAAATTAAATAAGCCCAAATCCATCAATATTTTCGGAGTAGGGCCTCCTATAAAATATGCATGAATTCAGATTTTCTATCGGAAAATGTAAAAAAAAAGTATGTCATTCAATTTAAAATAAGAAAGTTGGTATCGACTTCCGATATAACCGGATGTAAATCGAACTTGAAAATATTTTTAAAAGAAGCGGCATAAATAATAACCAAATGAGCCAAAGTTTCAGAATTCAATTCATTCTACTAATTCATATATCTACTAGTAGCCCATCAACTTGAAAGACCCTGTATATTAAGTACCTCAGTAAACATTGAAACAGCCACGAAACTAGCGAGCAATAGATGCGATTGTGCTCTCAGTGTACAAATGGGTAGAAGAAGGCCTTTTTGAGAAAAAGAAGAATTTCTTCTTCATTTGGATATTCCAAAATTGTTTCTAAATGGAAAGAATTTTTCCTTCATTCGAAGCTGGTGAGAGGCATATTAGAGGCAAAATAGTAATGTAGGTAAATAAAGATAGAAGAAAACCTATAATTGAAATTTTCAGGAAATGAAAAATTTGTTTAAAAAAACTTCTTGTTCACTGGAAAATCGAAAGTCGAGCCTTGAAATGGCCCAAAATTAAATCTAATACGTCAAAATATACTACATAGCATAATTCAAGGATTGTTTTCGTCTATTTTGATTACTTAACCACAAACAATTATTTATTGGCCACTGATTTCCAATTAACTGATGGCCAACTAAAAACGTATTGAAAATTATCACCCCTGATTGCACAAGGCACAATGCCTTACCGTTTTTGACTTTCGCGAAAACGAACGTGCTGACTCACTCTTTTTTCCTTCTATTTTATTTACACGTCGTTTGGTACATCTGAACGATTACATTATGTTCGACACAAAACGATTTCGATTTCTGAAGTAGTCATTGAGAATCATTCGACATCATTTTAAAAGGATTTATAGTTAATTTATGTTTAACAACAATGTACGAATGAAATACCTACCTAAGGCCCTTACAACGCGCCACGATATTATTGCCCCTAATATTAGTAGTAGAGGTCCGCACGAAACCAAATATTTATTAAACGATAGAGAATTCTAAAACTTTTTATGGCATTCGTATACGATAACCTAAAAATAAAATTAAATCTGCTTAAAATAATTTATTTGGTACCCAAAAATGGTAACAAACACATTCAGGCGGTTCAACAAAATGGGGCAGCTTCTGAGACATGTTAGAGGTGAAAAAATATCTTTCAGATACACAAACTGGAGTAAACGGGGTAGAGGAAGATTCAGACAAGGTTATTGGTCACAATAGTTATGGGGATGTTCTTTTTCTAAAGAAATGTCAAGATTGGTTGAAGATTCGAAGATTCTAAGCAGTTTTGGATATTAAGATGATAATTTAGGTAGATAATTTTTTTACTTATATTGTTTTTATTATTTTTCCTGGTGCCATTAAAAGGTCCCAGGCTTTCTTAAAATATGGGTACGTTTCGGTCTCTATTTTTTCGCGACTCTTCCAACTGGACAGAATCGTGGGCCCTTGGCAAATATGGTCATATATAATGCGATTGTGGTTAATCGCATAACGGAAATCGGAACTGCACCCAATGTTAAAGTGCACCTACGGCGACCACGCACAGTAAAGGCGAACGTAATGTATACAATTATGTAAAGGTGCCCATTTATATATATATATACATGTATATGTGTGTGTATGTATGTAGGTAGTTGTAATAATTCGTTTCTAGGGCGGGAACCGCCTTATTATCTGCCAGCAGCGGGGTAGTTCCTACACTGACCCAGCGTGACGCCATTACTTATCCTAAACTGAGTCCTTTTAACAATTTCCATCCATTGGACTAGCACTAATACACTTTTGTTAATACCTACAAGAGTGGTAAGTACGCTTAGTGTATTAAGATGGACTGCGAAGCGTCAGTCTGTACCACTGCCACCTGAAGCCCATCAATAATTACTTACTCATTTCTATGGATTTGTAAACCCAAGCTTTTGGACACCAAATCCGCGGATTGTAATTATTGAAAACCAAAAAAAAAAACATCAGGCACTTCTAGAGACTCGCAAAGGTGTTTAAGAATATTTAGAAAACTTTGAACTCCAGATTTTAGAATTAGCAAAATTTCAGACACATTCAGACTTCGAAATGTGTTTAAAAATGTTTGCAGAAGTTTGAGAAACATTGAACTCATGATCCAAAAAAGGTTTTTGAAAAATATTGGAATTTGAAAATTTCAGACAGATCCAGACTAGAAAATGTGTTCAAAAATGCTTTAGAAACTTTATGAAGCTTTTTTTTAAAAACTGCCAAATATTTTAATGAATTCAGATAAGTCCAAACCAATCCATTATCTTTTTTACAAAAAAGGGTTACTAAAAATGACACCCCTTAAAGCAAGAAGTAAATTTTGAATTGTTTAAAAGCGCTCCTGAAAAAATTACTGCTGGGGTACCTAAAGAAACTTGGTAACCAATTAAAAAACCATGTAATACGTAATAAGCTCATTTAAAATGACAATAGTTATCTACATACCTACTTATAAAGATGAGGACGTTATAAAAAATGTGTATTATTAAACAGATGAGTGGTTTCCCTCTGTTTTCTTTTATTGACGAAAACGTTTCAGCCTAATTTAACCGTAAACTACGAAACCCTTTGAGGCTTTCCAGTCTGGAGACTAGGAACCCTCGTCGCTTCTGAAATAGAAGTAATCAAAGGGTATCGGTTATTTAGAGAGGCAGTTTACGTGGCAAATCCCCGTGAACATGAACGTATGCGACAACAAACGGAAAAGAGACTTCATAGAAACTGACGCACGAGGTTCACATTATACCGAGTGACCACGTCAATACCAAAATGTTTTTGAAAAAAAATTTAAATAGATATGAAACCAAAGTATACCAAGAAGGAACATACATATTTGAATTTCTTTTTTGTCACATTTACCTTGGTCTTGGATTCTTAAATTTTATTTTTGTCAAACAGACATAAAGGAATATATCAATAGAAAGACTCTTTCCAATAGATTTTCAATAGAAGAGTGTAAACCGCGTATTTATCATTGAGACTACTAATTGTGAATTCAATAATAAAAGGGAAATGGTATTGAGACTTATAGAAAAAATTTTAAGACTTCACATGGGAGTATTAAAACGACATTGATATCTGAATCGGTTTTGGTCAGTTTGAGTTTTTACGCCTTTAAAATCTTGAAGTTCTTCAGTAATTAATATTTCATCATCATTACGTACCATTGAGACTGCTAATCAATAAAAGTGTTGTGAATCTTCAAACTGGTCATCTTTCTAATATATACTCCAAGAGTATTTTTGGGCAGACTCTTGACCAGTAAACGTATCATAAATTTAGAGTTCTTCTCAATCTTCAAAGGGTCTTAGAGGAATAAATCGTTATAAAGTCTTTCGCTAAAAGATTTTCAATAGAAAAATGGAAATCGTATTGTGATCTCTAGAAAAATTTCCAAGATTTCACATGGAAGAATAAAAAAGACATTGATATCTGAATTGATTTTGGTCAATTTCAGGTTTTACGTCTTTAAAATCTTGAAGTTCTTCAGTAATTAATATTTCATCATCATTACGTACCATTGAGACTGCTAATCAATAAAAGTGTTGTGAATCTTCAAACTGGTCATCTTTCTAATATATACTCCAAGAGTATTTTTGGGCAGACTCTTGACCAGTAAACGTATCATAAATTTAGAGTTCTTCTCAATCTTCAAAGGGTCTTAGAGGAATAAATCGTTATAAAGTCTTTCGCTAAAAGATTTTCAATAGAAAAATGGAAATCGTATTGTGATCTCTAGAAAAATTTCCAAGATTTCACATGGAAGAATAAAAAAGACATTGATATCTGAATTGATTTTGGTCAATTTCAGGTTTTACGTCTTTAAAATCTTGAAGTTCTTCAGTAATTAATATTTCATAAAAAAAAAAAAAAAAAAAAAAAAAAAAAAAAAAAAAAAAAAAAAAAAAAAAAAAAAAAAAAAAAAAAAAAAAAAAAAAAAAAAAAAAAAAAAAAAAAAAAAAAAAAAAAAAAAAAAAAAAAAAAAAAAAAAAAAAAAAAAAAAAAAAAAAAAAAAAAAAAAAAAAAAAAAAAAAAAAAAAAAAAAAAAAAAAAAAAAAAAAAAAAAAAAAAAAAAAAAAAAAAAAAAAAAAAAAAAAAAAAAAAAAAAAAAAAAAAAAAAAAAAAAAAAAAAAAAAAAAAAAAAAAAAAAAAAAAAAAAAAAAAAAAAAAAAAAAAAAAAAAAAAAAAAAAAAAAAAAAAAAAAAAAAAAAAAAAAAAAAAAAAAAAAAAAAAAAAAAAAAAAAAAAAAAAAAAAAAAAAAAAAAAAAAAAAAAAAAAAAAAAAAAAAAAAAAAAAAAAAAAAAAAAAAAAAAAAAAAAAAAAAAAAAAAAAAAAAAAAAAAAAAAAAAAAAAAAAAAAAAAAAAAAAAAAAAAAAAAAAAAAAAAAAAAAAAAAAAAAAAAAAAAAAAAAAAAAAAAAAAAAAAAAAAAAAAAAAAAAAAAAAAAAAAAAAAAAAAAAAAAAAAAAAAAAAAAAAAAAAAAAAAAAAAAAAAAAAAAAAAAAAAAAAAAAAAAAAAAAAAAAAAAAAAAAAAAAAAAAAAAAAAAAAAAAAAAAAAAAAAAAAAAAAAAAAAAAAAAAAAAAAAAAAAAAAAAAAAAAAAAAAAAAAAAAAAAAAAAAAAAAAAAAAAAAAAAAAAAAAAAAAAAAAAAAAAAAAAAAAAAAAAAAAAAAAAAAAAAAAAAAAAAAAAAAAAAAAAAAAAAAAAAAAAAAAAAAAAAAAAAAAAAAAAAAAAAAAAAAAAAAAAAAAAAAAAAAAAAAAAAAAAAAAAAAAAAAAAAAAAAAAAAAAAAAAAAAAAAAAAAAAAAAAAAAAAAAAAAAAAAAAAAAAAAAAAAAAAAAAAAAAAAAAAAAAAAAAAAAAAAAAAAAAAAAAAAAAAAAAAAAAAAAAAAAAAAAAAAAAAAAAAAAAAAAAAAAAAAAAAAAAAAAAAAAAAAAAAAAAAAAAAAAAAAAAAAAAAAAAAAAAAAAAAAAAAAAAAAAAAAAAAATTTTTTTTTTTTTTTTTTTTTTTTTTTTTTTTTTTTTTTTTTTTTTTTTTTTTTTTTTTTTTTTTTTTTTTTTTTTTTTTTTTTTTTTTTTTTTTTTTTTTTTTTTTTTTTTTTTTTTTTTTTTTTTTTTTTTTTTTTTTTTTTTTTTTTTTTTTTTTTTTTTTTTTTTTTTTTTTTTTTTTTTTTTTTTTTTTTTTTTTTTTTTTTTTTTTTTTTTTTTTTTTTTTTTTTTTTTTTTTTTTTTTTTTTTTTTTTTTTTTTTTTTTTTTTTTTTTTTTTTTTTTTTTTTTTTTTTTTTTTTTTTTTTTTTTTTTTTTTTTTTTTTTTTTTTTTTTTTTTTTTTTTTTTTTTTTTTTTTTTTTTTTTTTTTTTTTTTTTTTTTTTTTTTTTTTTTTTTTTTTTTTTTTTTTTTTTTTTTTTTTTTTTTTTTTTTTTTTTTTTTTTTTTTTTTTTTTTTTTTTTTTTTTTTTTTTTTTTTTTTTTTTTTTTTTTTTTTTTTTTTTTTTTTTTTTTTTTTTTTTTTTTTTTTTTTTTTTTTTTTTTTTTTTTTTTTTTTTTTTTTTTTTTTTTTTTTTTTTTTTTTTTTTTTTTTTTTTTTTTTTTTTTTTTTTTTTTTTTTTTTTTTTTTTTTTTTTTTTTTTTTTTTTTCATAAATTAGACTCTAATCATAAAAGGTTTGAATTAAACTGTATCTTTCTAAAATTCCAAGAATTGGGAGATTTGACCAGAAAATTAAAAGATTCTTAATTTAAAGGTCTTAGAGAATAAATCGTTATAAAGTGTTTCGCTAAAAGATTTTCAATAGAAAAATGGAAATCGTATGGAAATCTGTAGAAAAGTTTCCAAGACTCCACATGGGACAATAAAAAAGACATTGAAATCTGAATTGATTTTGGTCAATTTCAGGTTTTACGTCTTTAAAATCTTGAAGTTCTTCAGTAATTAATATTTCATCATCATTACGTACCATTGAGACTACTAATCAATAAAAGTGTTATGAATATTCAAACTGGTCATCTTTCTAATATATACTCCAAGAGTATTTTTGGGCAGACTCTTGACCAGTAAACGTATCATAAATTTAGAGTTCTTCTCAATCTTCAAAGGGTCTTAGAGGAATAAATCGTTATAAAGTCTTTCGCTAAAAGATTTTCAATAGAAAAATGGAAATCGTATGGAAATCTGTAGAAAAATTTCCAAGATTTCACATGGAAGAATAAAAAAGACATTGATATCTGAATCGGTTTTGGTCAGTTTGAGTTTTTACGCCTTTAAAATCTTGAAGTTCTTCAGTAATTAATATTTCATCATCATTACGTACCATTGAGACTGCTAATCAATAAAAGTGTTGTGAATCTTCAAACTGGTCATCTTTCTAATATATACTCCAAGAGTATTTTTGGGCAGACTCTTGACCAGTAAACGTATCATAAATTTAGAGTTCTTCTCAATCTTCAAAGGGTCTTAGAGGAATAAATCGTTATAAAGTCTTTCGCTAAAAGATTTTCAATAGAAAAATGGAAATCGTATTGTGATCTCTAGAAAAATTTCCAAGATTTCACATGGAAGAATAAAAAAGACATTGATATCTGAATTGATTTTGGTCAATTTCAGGTTTTACGTCTTTAAAATCTTGAAGTTCTTCAGTAATTAATATTTCATCATCATTACGTACCATTGAGACTACTAATCAATAAAAGTGTTATGAATATTCAAACTGGTCATCTTTCTAATATATACTCCAAGAGTATTTTTGGGCAGACTCTTGACCAGTAAACGTATCATAAATTTAGAGTTCTTCTCAATCTTCAAAGGGTCTTAGAGGAATAAATCGTTATAAAGTCTTTCGCTAAAAGATTTTCAATAGAAAAATGGAAATCGTATTGTGATCTCTAGAAAAATTTCCAAGATTTCACATGGAAGAATAAAAAAGACATTGATATCTGAATTGATTTTGGTCAATTTCAGGTTTTACGTCTTTAAAATCTTGAAGTTCTTCAGTAATTAATATTTTATCATCATTACGTACCATTGAGACTGCTAATCAATAATAGTATTGTGAATCTCTAAATTGGTCATCTTTGGAGTACATGACAAGTCAACAGAGATAATATCAATCTGAAGTTTAATCTATTGGTTAGAGGCCCAGATAATTCAATTTGTAGCTGATATTTCTGTTGGGCTTGTAGTTATTTTTGAGAAACACCCCAATAGTTATATAGTATCAATAAAAGGGATTTACCTATTCATACGTCTAATCATCTGTTTATTTACCCCTAAACAGATTATAGCACTAAGTGGAACGTGAAAATTTCTCACAAAGGCCCATTTTGAACCATTAGGCACTTTCTACCATTAAACGGCCCCATAACCCATCCAAACTAATTCCATTTATGCACGAAGGAACATATTATAACGTGCAAGGCTTTTGTTTGTACGTAAATGGTTCATATACTGGAGTTTTGTATATAGTACATACGTATAGGTATTATGGATGTAGTGTACGTAGTTATGTTATGTTTGTGAAATAGTTTTAGAGGAGAAAGAGATCCAACTGCATCCAAAACAGGAGGCAAAAGGAGAGACATTGACAAGCAAACGCGCGGTTCGGTTCAGTTCAGTTTTGGTTCAGCGAATTTGGTTCGAACTAAAAACCCATGTAAAGTTACACACAAAGCGTCCGCACGAAACAAAACCCTTCCGCACGATATGTGAAATTGACACGGTGTCTGGGCAAAGCAGATCCCTGAACATATTTTAATCGCTTCACAACACGAATGGCTGCGTCCCTAATGCACCTCGCGAAGCGAACCGAAAAGAATATTCTACTCTCGGTCCCGTGGCAGGTACCTACCTACCTCTAGCACGTTCTACACCACATTTATCGTATTATATCTACGTAAGCAAACGTAATCCCGGAAATAATCGCAATACACCAACTTAATATAGAGATTACTACTGTTTAATAAAAAAAAAAGGTTGCCATTAAATGTCTATACACGAGCTCTATTGTCCAGGTGACCCCAATTAAAAATTGAACTCTTTAAGGTCCCTTTAATTAAGAACACACTCGCTTTTTTCTTGAAGCTCAAGATTTGCTGGAATCACTATTAAGTTGAAAGTTAGAATGGACAGATCGTACTTCAGCTAAAGAATTAACTTGAAGAATGCCTTGAAGCTGACGATTTCTTAGAAAGAAATTCCTGAACTGAAGAATTACATTGATAGATATCTTAAAGCTCAATGATAGTTAGATCTTGATGGACAAATTATACTTCAGCTGAATGAATTAAATTGAAGGATATCTTAAAGCTCAAGATTTGCTGAGATAATTTTTAAGTTGTAGAATTACCTTGGAAGATATCTCGAAGCTCAAGAATGGTTAGATTAGGAAGGACAGATCATACTTCAGCTAAAGAATTAACTTGAAGAATGCTTAGAAGCTGAGGATATGTTGGAAGGACATTCCTCAACTAAAGAACTCCATTGATAGACATCTTAAAGCTCAAGACGGTTAGATCTTGATGGACAAATTATACTTCAGATGAAGAATTAAATTAAAGGATATCTTGAAGCTCAAGATTTGCTGATATAATTTTTAAGTTGTAGAATTACCTTGGAAGATATCTCGAAGCTCAAGAATGGTTAGGTTAGGATGGACAGATCGTACTTCAGCTAAAGAATTAACTTAAAGAATGCTTTGAAGCTGAGAATTTGTTGGAAGGACATTCCTCAAGTGAAGAATTACATTGATAGACATCTTAAAGCTCAAGACGGTTAGATCTTGATGGACAAATTATACTTCAGATGAAGAATTAAATTAAAGGATATCTTGAAGCTCAAGATTTGCTGATATAATTTTTAAGTTGTAGAATTACCTTGGAAGATATCTCGAAGCTCAAGAATGGTTAGGTTAGGATGGACAGATCGTACTTCAGCTAAAGAATTAACTTAAAGAATGCTTTGAAGCTGAGAATTTGTTGGAAGGACATTCCTCAAGTGAAGAATTACATTGATAGACATCTTAAAGCTCAAGACGGTTAGATCTTGATGGAAAAATTATACTTCAGCTGAAGAATTAAATTGGAGGATATCTTGAAGCTCAAGATTTGCTGAGATAATTTTTAAGTTGTAGAATTACCTTGGAAGATATCTCGAAGCTCAAGAATGGTTAGGTTAGGAAGGACAGATCGTACTTCAGCTAAAGAATTAACTTAAAGAATGCTTTGAAGCTGAGAATTTGTTGGAAGGACATTCCTCAAGTGAAGAATTACATTGATAGACATCTTAAAGCTCAAGACGGTTAGATCTTGATGGAAAAATTATACTTCAGCTGAAGAATTAAATTGGAGGATATCTTGAAGCTCAAGATTTGCTGATATAATTTTTAAGTTGTAGAATTACCTTGGAAGATATCTCGAAGCTCAAGAATGGTTAGGTTAGGATGGACAGATCGTACTTCAGCTAAAGAATTAACTTAAAGAATGCTTTGAAGCTGAGAATTTGTTGGAAGGACATTCCTCAAGTGAAGAATTACATTGATAGACATCTTAAAGCTCAAGACGGTTAGATCTTGATGGAAAAATTATACTTCAGCTGAAGAATTAAATTGGAGGATATCTTGAAGCTCAAGATTTGCTGAGATAATTTTTAAGTTGTAGAATTACCTTGGAAGATATCTCGAAGCTCAAGAATGGTTAGGTTAGGATGGACAGATCGTACTTCAGCTAAAGAATTAACTTAAAGAATGCTTTGAAGCTGAGAATTTGTTGGAAGGACATTCCTCAAGTGAAGAATTACATTGATAGACATCTTAAAGCTCAAGACGGTTAGATCTTGAGGGAAACAAATTATACTTCAGTTGAAGAATTAAATTGAAAGATATCTTGAAGCTCAAGATTTGCTGAGATAATTTTTAAGTTGTAGAATTACCTTGGAAGATATCTCGAAGCTCAAGAATGGTTAGGTTAGGATGGACAGATCATACTTTAGCTAAAGAATTAACTTGAAGAATACCTTGAAGCTGACGATTTGTTGGAAAAGACATTGCTCAACTGAAGAATTACATTGATAGATATCTTAAAGTTCAATGATGGTTAGATCTTTAAAAGACAGATTACAGTTCCCTTAATAATTCAATTGAAGGTTATCTTGAAGCTCAAGATTTCTTGGAAAGATCATTCCTCAAGAAAAAGGAATTCCCCATGAAAGATATTTTAAAGCTCAAGACGGTTAGATCTTGTTGGACAATTAACTTCAGATGAAGAATTACATTGAAATATATCTTGAAGCTCAATCGTTTTAAGATTTTAATGGAGAGGTGGTTTTTTTATTTAAAAGATTAATCTTAAAATGATTGTAAAATCTTGATGGACAGATCCTTCTTCAGCTGAATAATTAATCTGATGTGTATCTTAAAAGCTACAGATTTATTGGAATGACCATTACTCTGAAGAATTTTCCTTCAAAAACAACTTAAGGCTAAAATAATAAATAAGATTTTGATGGGGAGATGAATTTTTTGGGAAATTAACTCGAAGCTCAAGAATGGTGAAATCTTAATCGGGTAGATAGTTCTTCACCTGAAGAATTAAAAATCAAATGATACCTTGATGCTCAAGATTTATTGAGAAGATAATTTTTAAGCTAAAGAATTATCTTGAAAGATACATTGAAGCTCAATAAGGGTTAGATATTGATGACCAGATTATTTTAAAAATTTAAAAAAAAAAACCCCGGGGAGATCGTTCTTTAGTTAAAAATTAATCTTGGAAAAATTCTGGAAGATCAAGAATGGTAAAATATTGATTAACAAATCATTATTCAGCTAAAGAATTACTTTTTTGAAGCTCAAGATGTTTCTGGAAAGTCCGTTGCTTAGCTTTAAAAAATTTCTTTGGGACATATCTAGAAGTTCAAAAAAATGGCTAAATCTTGATGGAAATATTTTTTTTGGAAAAAAAGGAAAACAAAAAAAATTTTTAAACAGCAAAAGAATTACTTTAAGAAGTATGTTGAAAAATACGTAACGGTGTCCCATAAACTCTGCTATTCACCCATGATTAAAATGTTATTTTTTTGTTAGCAATTAACATCAATTTTTAAGAATTCCAACTGATTAATTATTTATAAGAGGGACTCTTTTTTGGCTTACGTCCTATCGAGAACGATTGCCTCCTGGCTATTTAAAATGCTTTCGTTTCTTTTTTTTCCTTCTTCGTGAGGTAAGTACAAAGACAATATAAAAAGGCTTGTCGATTTCGAGTCAATAATAAGGCAAAAGTACAAAAGGTCGCCTCGCGTCGTTTCTCATCAGCGGGAAGTGAACGGGGCGGTTTCGCAAGGGGATGTTCCTGATTACAGCCTCCGTTACAGTAATTGCATACCTGGTTCACACGGAATCGTCAGGAACACCCAAACCATTCTCGTTGAAGTTTTAGGGGTGCGGAACCTTTCACCACCTGTGTCGCCACGTTCAAGGAAACCCCATATTAACTGGCCCAAGACACAACACAATCCAACATGTTTAAATTCATTCACACACATAGCATTTGTAGTTAAGTAGGTACGCCTCTCTTTTGAAAATCTTATTTTGTTGGTATTATTGTCAAAAGGCCCTTATTGCTATTTACGACTTTACTTTTGTCCATTCCTGATTTGCATAATAATACTTAATAATGAAGGGAAATTAAACCAGCTATTATAAGGCTTTTCGACAAATCTTGAGCTTCAAAAAATTTTCAAGTTAATTCCTCAGAAAAAGAATAATCTATCCATTAAGATCTAACCAGTCGTAAGATTCAAGTTATCTTTCAAGGTAATTTTTCAGATAAATAGTGACCTTTCCAACAAATCTTGAGCTTCAAGACAATTTTGAAGCTAATCCTTCAGCTCAAGAATGGTCTGTCCATCAAAGTATAACCACTCTTAAGCTTAAAGATATCTTCCAAGGTACTATAATTTTTCAGGTGAATAGAGACATTTCCAGCAAACTTTAAGCTTTACGATACCTTTCAAGTTAATTCTTCAGCTAAAGAATGATCTATATATAAAAATTTTGTCTTTCTTGAGCTTTAAAAATTTTTCAAATTAATTCTTAAGCTAAAGAATGACTTGTCCATCAAGGTCTAACCACTCTTAAGCTTCAAGATATCTTTCAAGGTAATCTTTCAGATGCAAACTGACCTTTCCAACAAATCTTGAGCTTCAAGACAATTTTCAAGCTAATTCTTCAGCTCAGGTACTATAACTTTTCAGGTGAATAGAGACATTTCCAGCAAACTTTAAGCTTTAAGATACCTTTCAAGTTCATTCTTCAGCTAAAGAGTGATCTATATATAAAAATTTTGTCTTCCTTGAGCTTTAAAAATTTTTCAAATTAATTCTTAAGCTGAAGAATGATTTGTCCATAAAGGTCTAACCACTCTTAAGTTTCAAGATATCTTTCAAGGTAATCTTTCAGCTGGCAAATGACCTTTCCAACAAATCTTGAGCTTCAAGATAATTTTGATATAATCCTTCAGCTCAGGAATGATCTATCCATCAAATCTAACCACTCTTTAGCTTCAAGATATCTTTCAAGGTACTATAACTTTTCAGGTGAATAGAGACATTTCCAGCAAACTTTAAGCTTTAAGATACCTTTCAAGTTCATTCTTCAGCTAAAGAGTGATCTATATATAAAAATTTTGTCTTCCTTGAGCTTTAAAAATTTTTCAAATTAATTCTTAAGCTGAAGAAAAAAAAAAAAAAAAAAAAAAAAAAAAAAAAAAAAAAAAAAAAAAAAAAAAAAAAAAAAAAAAAAAAAAAAAAAAAAAAAAAAAAAAAAAAAAAAAAAAAAAAAAAAAAAAAAAAAAAAAAAAAAAAAAAAAAAAAAAAAATACTTCAAGGTAAATTTATAATTTCAGTGAATAAACTTTCCACAAATTAACTTAAGATTTCAAGTATTTTTCAGTAAAAGTGACATTTAAAAATTTCTTGAGCTTTAAAAATTTTAAAAATTCTTAGCTAGGAATGACTGTCCATCAAGTTAACCATCTTAAGTTCAAGATATCTTCAAGGTAATCTTTTGTGGAAGGACCTTTCCAACAAACTTTAGCTTTAAGATATTTTAAGTTAATTCTTCAGCTAAGAATGCTTATAAAAAATTCTCTTAGCTTAAAATTTTCAAATTAATTTTAAGTGAATAAGACCTCCCAGCAAACTTTAAGCTTTAAGATACCTTTCAAGTTCATTCTTCAGCTAAAGAATGATCTATATATAAAAATTTTGTCTTTCTTGAGCTTTAAAAATTTTTCAAATTAATTCTTAAGCTGAAAATGACCTGCCCATCAAGGTTAACCACTCTTAAGCTTTAAGATACCTTTCAAGTTATCTTCAGCTGAGACTTTAAAAATTTTGTCTTTCTGAGCTTTAAAAATTTTTCAAATTAATTCTTAAGCTAATAATACCTCCATAAGGTCCAACCACTTTAAGCTTTAAGATACCTTTCAAGTTCATTCTTCAGCTAAAGAGTGATCTATATATAAAAATTTTGTCTTTCTTGAGCTTTAAAAATTTTTCAAATTAATTCTTAAGCTGAAGAATGACCTGTCCATCAAGGTCTAACCACTCTTAAGCTTCAAGATATCTTTCAAGGTAATCTTTCAGCTGGCAAGAGACCTTTCCAACAAATCTTGAGCTTCAAGATAATTTCTGAAGCTAATCCTTCAGCTCAAGAATGGTCATGTCCATCAAGTCATCACTTAAGCTTAAGATATCTTCCAAGGTACTATAATTTTTCAGGCTGAATAGAGACATTTCCAGCAAACTTTAAGCTTTAAGATACCTTTCAAGTTATTCTTCAGCTAAAGAATGATCTATATATAAAAATTTTGTCTTTCTTGAGCTTTAAAAATTTTTCAAATTAATTCTTAAGCTAAAGAATGACTGTCCATCAAGGCAATCTAACCACTCTTAAGCTTCAAGATATCTTCCAAGGTACTATAATTTTTCAGGCGAATAGAGACATTTCCAGCAAACTTTAAGCTGTAAGATACCTTTCAAGTTCGTTCTTCAGCTAAAGAATGATCTATATATAAAAATTTTGTCTTTCTTGAGCTTTAAAAATTTTTCAAATTAATTCTTAAGCTGAAGAATGACCTGTCCATCAAGGTCTAACCACTCTTAGGCTTCAAGATATCTTTCAAGGTGATCTATCAGCTGGCAAGTGACCTTTCTAACAAATCTTCAGCTTCAAGACAATTTTGAAGCCAATCTTTCAGCTCAAGAATGGTCTGTCCATCAAGGTATAACCACTCTTAAGCTGCCAGATATCTTCCAAGGTACTATAATTTTTCAGGTTAATAGATACATTTCCAGCAAACTTTAATCTTCAAGATACTTTTTAAGTTAATTCTTTAGCTAAACAATGATCTATACATGAAAAAGTTTGCCTTTCTTTAGCTTTAAAATATTTTTCAAATTAATTCTTAAGCTGAAGAATGACCTGTCCATCAAGGTCTAACCACTCTTAAGCTTCAAGATATCTTTGAAGGTAATCTTTCAGCTGGCAAGTGACCTTTCCAACAAATCTTGAGCTTCAAGATAATTTTGATGCCAATCCTTCAGCTCAGGAATGATCTGTCCATCAACATCTAACCGCTCTTAAGCTTCAAGATATCTTTCAAGGTAATCTTTTAGCTGGCAAGAGCATGTAACCTTTCTTAAACTTCAAGTTTTCTTCCAAAATAATTCTTCAACTAAAAGATACCTTGCTGCTCACGAAGATTAGATTTTGACACATACGCCATCGTTAAATAGTGATAACTCACTAGCTTTATTTGCTACTACTACAATGTTGTGTTTGCTACGTAGTTAATATGGCTTTGGGTCACAAACAAAGTAATTTTGATCTTCTCGTAACTGATTTATCGTGAAGTTTATTGAATTCGATTTGAATTGATTTTCGATCGAAAAATGAAGCAATTTTCACATCCACTTAACGTAAAAAAAAAAAATGTGACTCGCAGCGTGAAGTTCTCTATTCATTCTTGAAAAGGACAATGATTTCGATTATGAAAAGAATTGCGATATTACGATAGAGAAAGGAACGGTGGATTTTAGGGCTAAAAATTGAAAGAAAAGCTTTTAAGAACGCGGTCAACTTAGTCACACCGCCGACGGTTGTGGAGTCGGACGTTCGTTCGGTCGAAAAATAAAAGCGCCAGATATTCTCCGGAAATGGTTTAAGAATTGCAGACGGTGACAGGGACAGGGAGACAGGGTGGCGTCTATGGTGGTATTAAGTAAATATCCATCCATAGTTGTGCCCTCTCGCTTTTGGGATAATATTTCCAAGTCTTCCCCTTTCTTTGAAACAACAATAGAACGCGCAATCTTTTCACGATTCCCCCAAAATTTTAAATGTTTCTGCGATCAGACAATGCTTTCAATAAAAGTGGGAAGTCCCGAGAAATTAACGAAAACCAAAGTGTGAAGGGCAGCTGCCCTAAGAGGGTCACATAAAATTATATTTCTAGGTTAAATATAAACTATAATATTCGTAATCCGTAAAAAGGTAAATGGAACATTTAAATTTAAAATTGTTTGTACAAAACGTGACATAGGGTGGGAGGGAGGGTGTAGACGTATACTTCAAAGAGTTTGTCGGTCAAGTGAACAATAATTGTTAGTACGTTGTGTATTTTGTGTTGCCATGCAAGCGAACTGAAATCATTAAATTTCCATTCCACATGGCAGACATCTCTGTCCGACGGCATCGGCTCGTCCCTTTTAAGTCCCTTTGCATTGGTACGCGACCATAAACTCGTTATTTTGTCCCAAAGGGCCGAGCAATTAATTTATACGTGTAACACTGTTTAACAACACGTGTCAAAAGCGAATAAGCGTGAACAATGGACAACTTCAAAGTGCCTTTTTTTTTTTCCTAATGACAATTCCGAATAATGACCATCAGATTGACGCGCCGCACCGATTTTTATAGTAATCGGTAACGAATGTTATGTTTAACGGACCAAAATAAAGAAATCTACCATTTAGAACTTTTTGATATTGAATTATGAAATTAAAAGTAACAGACAGAATAATTTATTGATTATTATCAATCCAAACTTTTTGATTACCTTTAACTATTTTATAATAACAAAGGCCCTGAAACTAAACCGAAAATAAATTATTAAAAACTGAAAAAGTCAGTTAAAGTTCCCGCGCGCAGTGGTGGTTCGTCGCGCTGTTGTGTTTAGTTGTAGTCATTAGTTCCGTTGTCCCTACGCAACAGAGCGACGGAACATAACAAAATAAGAATGCCGATTGATCAGTCGACCGATCTGATGGTTCGAAATCATCATCCGGAATAATTTAACGAAGTCGTGTTCCATTGGCGCCCGTTTATCAGGATGTGGACACCGACTGTGCCATTTTTCCGCGACGCGATACGACACGACACAAAAATACATAAGTAAACCACCCGCGGATGCGTTAAAAGACGAAACTTTACGACTATACATATGTTATATTAGTCTCTAGAAAAAAATGTCTTATTTAAAAAACATCATGTACCTACCTAAGTAAAATCAGAAAGAAATTGTGGGGCCCACGAGTACTTAACATAACAAAAATTGTTTTAATTTTTACATGTTATGAAAGGCCCTCGTCCTTTTCTGATGAAAGTAACAAAACAAAAAAAATAGTCTGTTCTGATGTAATGTTACGTAATTTAAAGAACCCTTGAAATTTGTAAAAAAGTCCCCGGTGGAATCGTAGTATTTGTCCTTATTATGCTAGTCGAAAAGCATATGAAAATGCTGAAGTAGTTTTAGTACCATACAATACACTACTTCACAAAGCAACTAGAGAAGCTAATGGTTAGTACAAACAGGCAGGGTTATCTTGATGCAAAGTAATTTTAATAGAAAATATTTTAGCAATCAAATTAAAAAATAACGTTGTTATTATCGACGAAGCACACAATTTACTCGAAGCATTGGCTCAAATGTATAGTTCAGAAGTTAATTTAGAACAATTGGAATTAAGTTTGTTGCAGTTAAAAAATTATAAGCAACGTTTCAGTAGCCTTTTCTCAGCACATAATTTATTATATATCAATCAGTTAACTTTTGTGGTCAGTAAATTGCAATCGTTTTTAGGTGAGCTACTTATTTATTTATTTATTTTTTTGTTAGACAGATGCATATAAGTACGTACTGTATTAGTGGGTAATGGATAAGTGCATAAAAATCTGTTCTCTAACGGGGTAGTAAATAAATGCATAAAAGTTCGTTCTCTAAGTGGGTCGTAGATAAATGCATTAAAAATTCGTTCTCTAACTGAGTAGTAGATAAATTCACAATTAAAGTAAAAAAAATTAGTCATTTAAATGTTTGTATATATTATATTTTTTTAACAGCTGATCACACTTAATTTTAGCTAAACATATAGATCCAAAAAATGATGATATTAAGACACAAATTTTCATAGTCCAAGATTTTGTGCTTCAGGTTGGCATTGATAATTTTAATATTTTCAAACTTTTGAAATTTTCACAAGAAAGTCGAATAGGACAAAAGGTATTTAAAAAATTATAACTTTGATAAATATTATTCGTTAAATTCCTATTTTTTTTAAGATTCATAGTTATACTAAAAAAATCCACAAATTTTTGAAAAAAAGGAGGTTGAGAAAAAAGGGTTAAAACATTTTTTGTCTGATATAGAAAAAGGTAAAAATAAATCTGTAGAAAAAACTGACGAAAAGACTGATAATAGTAAGCAAAAATTTAATTTCGGAAATCCATTTTTTGTTTTCATCCAATTTTTGGAAAGTCTCACGTATTCGTACGAAGATGGTCGCATTATTATGTATCAAAACAAGGAGAAAAAGCAATGCAAATTCAACTTCTTATTGTTAAATCCAGCAGCTCAATTTAAGGACATACTTTCGGAAGCCAGAGCCGTAAGATAATTTTTTTAAAATTATTTTTCGTTGGGGTAACGTAGGATAATTTTAGATTATCGTGGCAGGTGGCACTATGAAGCCACTATCAGAATTTAGAGATAGACTTTTTATCAGCGCAGGGGCTTCCCCCGATAGAATTGTTCATTTTACTTGCGATCACGTCATATCGAAAGACAATATTTTACCCCTTATTGTTACAAGGGGTCGTAATAATGAAAATTTGCTGTTTAATTTCGAAAATAGGATGTCCATGGTAAGCAGTTAACTTTCAGTAGTATTTATTGTACCTAATAAGCTTTTTTTTTTCTTTTTTAAAAACAACACCTTTTGCAGGGTAATGTTTTGAAAGATGTGTTTAGTGAAATTTGTATAAAAGTCCCCGGTGGAATCGTAGTATTTTTTCCTTCGTATAAATACGAGTCTTGGGTTTGGGAGCAGGTTAAGAGAATACCTTTTGGTAGGCCTGTGTTTAGGGAACCTCAAGATTCGGGTTCTGTTGATTCAGTATTAGAATCTTACTCTTCAGCAATTAAAAAATTCGGAAGCAAAGGGGCTCTACTGTTCAGCGTTGTGGGTACGTTAAAAAAAATCAATAGAAATAAAAATATTGCAATTAGAAAAAAAGACACAGTTTTGTTTTTTGCTTCTTAGGGGGAAAATTGAGCGAAGGGTTGAATTTTAGCGATGACTTGGGTCGAGGTGTAGTTGTGGTGGGCCTTCCTTATAGCAATATTAATTCGCCTGAGTTGAAAGAAAAAATGTCTTATTTAGACAAAAATCATGTAAGTAAAATCAGAAGGAGATTGTGTGGGCTCAAGAGTATTTAACATAACAAAAATTGTTTTAATTTTTTTTATGTTATGAAAGGCCCTCATACTTTTCTGATGAAAGTAACATAACAAAAAAAGTATTCTTTGTTCTGATGTAATGTTACGCAATTTAAAGGGTTCTGGTAGTGGTAAAAGTTTTTATGAAGCCCTCTGTACGAAGGCTGTAAATCAATGTATTGGTAGGGCTTTGAGGCATAAAGATGATTATGCAACAATGATTTTATTGGATGTTAGATATGATAGACCATCAACAAAAGCATCTTTACCAGATTGGATAAAAAGGTCTTTGAAAACGTGTGATTTTTCCGAAGCATGTTGTTTAATAGAAAAGGTAATAATAAAAATAAAATTTGAACTGATATTGATTGGAAATTTAATGAAAGTATGTAGGTAATTATTTTTTTGATTATTCTACGAGCCCTAACAATTGTATCTTTGAACATTCCATGATCCTTATAACATTTAAACGTAATGACATTTTTATAAACAAAAGTACGTGGTTATCGATAATATATAATAAAAGTAAAAGTGGTCGAAACGTCGTATTGAATATAATTTGTTCCTTAAAATTTCGATAGAATACTTTCAATTCAATTGTGACTTGTTAGTCAAATGAATATTGTTTTAAATCCACATAACCTTAATTTAATTCATATCCAAAATAAAGTGTTCCCAGTACATATAATAATTAAGTCAAATGGAAATATTTTGTGTAAGGATCTTATTTTCATTCAAATAAATGTCTACAAAACTCGAATATTCAGATATTTGCTTGTTAAAGTTTATATTCTGCATGAGCGTACGTACGACTGTCTATTTATTTGAAACGATTTCACCCACTTCGTTCTTTAACTTCGTCTGTCAGCCCTGACGCGCAATCTCTCTCTAACGAGCTTTCAAATTCTACTTTTATCGTATTTAATACATTATGGTATAGTAGTAAACAAATACAATACCTACAGCCAAGGAAAATAAAAAATTCACAAAAAGACCCAAAAAACACCACATCTTCAAAAATAATAAAGATGAACTGCTTTAGAAAATAGAAAAAAAGCTCATTAAAGTGTTTTAAATGTAATCTTCGCATCTGATTTAATATGCATAATATATATGTAGGTAGTTGTTTTGGTCTTTTAAAGAAAATTGCTGTTAACACAAACCTTGACTCGTCCTTCGTTTTTATAATCACATTCCATCAAGTTGAACAGCTTCCCCCACTTAGGTACCTACGTACCTATATCAAAGTCTTGCACAAACTATAATTTATGCACGTACAAAATAGTCAATTAGGTAAAACACCCCCGTAATCTTTAAACGAATAAATAACGCGACCGACCGACGAGATAAAACTTTAACCTAAACTCGTACAATTTCACAATAATTTCTCCGAACAACTAATAAACAAAAGCAGCACGGAATTGTTCGGTAAACTTCGTCCTGAGCTTGGCACCACGAACATAAAAAACACCAGATGCTACTAATTAATAGTTGCTTTTACGTTATCCAATAGATCGTGTAGGTACATTTATACTTGTGTGTGAAAAACAAATAATATAACGATTAATTGATATACATACAGGGATCGTTTTAAAAGATTTTTGACAAAATACAATATTTACCTAATAATATAACTAATTCTAGGAGGACTTTTAAATTTAAAATAACTAAAGGTCTTATGATAGATACGAATTTATTTATTTTAAACGATTTCATGAGAAAGTCAGTCATTGAGAATATTTCAATTAGTAATGAGCTAAAAAAGTCTTGGTCTTGCACATTTAAGAGCAAGACCAAAACTAAATTATTTTGAAGACCAAGACCAAGATGTCCTTTCGAAATACAAGACTAAAACTATATTAGTCTTGTCTTAGTCCTGCTTTTGCTCATAAATATTCTCCAATTAAAGATCGACACGACGATTCCTAACCCAACTTTCACTATGACCTTACGGGCAATAAATTCTGAAACTCCCTAATAGCCTTACTACATATTGGAGACTTAGATCAGTAAATTGGCCCAAGTAATCACAAATTGCATGTCAATATGGTAAATTGTACAATCTGTAACCCCAGAAGTACCTTCACGTGTATGTAAGAGTATTGAAAGGGCAACAAAAGTTACCTGAGGCAATAAAGCTGTCGTATGGGAACTTGCCCTTTTAAATATCTAAATCAGTGTAGAAACAGCGTGGGCTTTTACATTCTTAATACGCCACTACACACCCTTACAGTTGCCGGCATCCACAGGTGGTATATGCACACGTTACAATACAGTTACTACCGAAAACCTCTTCTCGTTCAAGCGTGACGTAAATATTTTTGTATCAAATGCGTTCCTAAGCGGTTTAAGTACATCACATGCTGATGATTTATTTTTGAAAAAATTGCACCCCCAGAAAAAATAAAAACGCACATATGGATAATTTTGTGTTCATTAAGTATCCTAATTAAAAATTAAATGCACCAGGCAGTTTTTAAAACTAAAATACACTATGACAAATCGTTTTTATTTGTTAGTCTTTTTGGTAACATAAGGTGCTCATTAAGGGTTAGTTAAATGCTCCAATGAGCAATCAAATTATATATGCACTTTTGCAAAAAAGTAACCTCCTATTGGATTAAAATTAAGTAAGTAACACGATAATTAAGATATCATTAAGTCTTAATTAAATGCTCCAATGGGAAATCAAATTATATGAGCACTTTTTCAAAACACTAGCCTCTTATTTAACTAAGATTAAGCGAACAAAGCTATTGTTTCTTAGACTTTTTGGTCACACAGTAATTAATTGCTTATTAAGTGTTAATTAAATGCCCCAATGAGAAATGAAAAGCTCTGACGATTTTTTTAAATACTATTCTATTGGTTTAAGATTAACTGAAAAAACCCTAAAAAAAATTTCCATTATACTTTTTGGACACTCAGTAATTAATGCTCATTGAATGTTAGTTATATGCTCTAATGAGAAATAAAATCATGTGCACTTTTACAAAAAAGTAGCCTCCTATTTAATTAAGAATAAGTGACCAAAATTAAAAAATGTGTGTTAGACATTTAGGTCATACAGTAATTAAATGCTCATTAAATGTTAGTTAAAAACTCTAACCAGAAATAAAATTATTATATGGGCACTTTTTCAAAAAAGTAAACTCGTAGGTATTTGCTTGAGATTAAGCGAGCAAAACTAAATAAAGTTTGTTAGACTTTTTGGTCACACAATAATTAATTGCTCATTTAGTGTTAATTAAATGCACCAATGAGAAATGAAAAGCTCTGACGATTTTTTTAAATACTATTCTATTAGTTTAAGATTAACTGAAAAAACCTAAAAAAATATTTATTATACTTTTTGGACACTCAGTAATTAAGTGCTCATTGAATGTTAGTTATATGCTCTAATGAGAAACAAAATCATGTGCACTTTTACAAAAAAGTAACCTCCTATTGAATTAAGAATAAGTGAGCAAAATTAAAAAATGTGTGTTAGACATTTTGGTCATACAGTAATTAAATGCTCATTAAATGTTAGTTAAATGCTCCAATCAGAAATAAATTTATTATATGGCCACTTTTTCAAAAAAGTAAACTCGTAGGTATTTGCTTGAGATTAAGTGAGCAAAACTAAAAAATGTTTCTTAAACTTTTTGGTCACACAGTAATTAATTGCTTATTAAGTGTTAATTAAATGCCCCAATAAGAAATGAAAAGCTCTGACGATTTTTTTTAATACTATTCTATTGTTTAAGATTAACTGAAAAAACCTAAAAAAATATTATTATACTTTTGGACACCAGTAATTAAGTGCTCATTAAATGTTAGTTAATCTCTAATGAGAAAAAAATCATGTGCACTTTTACAAAAAAGTAACCTCCTATTAATTAAGAATAAGTGAGCAAAATTAAAAAATGTGTGTTAGACATTTTGGTCATACAGTAATTAAATGCTCATTAAATGTTAGTTAACTCAACAGAAATAAATTATTATATGGCACTTTTTCAAAAAAGTAAACTCGTAGGTATTTGCTTGAGATTAAGGAGCAAAACTAAATAAAGTTTTTAGACTTTTTGGTCACACAATAATTAATTGCTATTTAGTGTTAATTAAATGCCAATGAGAAATGAAAAGCTCGACGATTTTTTTAAATACTATTCTATTAGTTTAAGATTAACTAAAAAAACCTAAAAAAAATTTATTATACTTTTGGACACCAGTAATTAAGTGCTCATTAAATGTTAGTTAATGCTCTAATGAGAAAAAAATCATGTGCACTTTTACAAAAAAGTACCTCCTATTAATTAAGAATAAGTGACCAAAATTAAAAAATGTGTGTTAGACATTTTGGTCATACAGTAATTAAATGCTCATTAAATGTTAGTTAAATGCTCAATCAGAAATAAATTATATATGGCACTTTTTCAAAAAAGTAAACTCGTAGGTATTTGCTTGAGATTAAGTGAGCAAAACTAAATAAAGTTTCTAACTTTTTGGTCACACAGTAATTAATTGCTAATTAAGTGTTAATTAAATGCCCAATAGAAATGAAAAGCTCTGAGATTTTTTTAAATACTATTCTATTGGTTTAAGATTAACTAAAAAACCTAAAAAAATATTTATTATACTTTGGACAACTAGTAATTAAGTGCTCATTAAATGTTAGTTAAATCTCTAATGAGAAAAAAATCATGTGCACTTTTACAAAAAAGTACCTCCTATTTAATTAAGAATAAGTGACAAAATTAAAAAATGTGTGTTAGACATTTTGGTCATACAGTAATTAAATGCTCATTAAATGTTAGTTAAATGCTCCAATCAGAAATAAATTTATTATATGGCCACTTTTTCAAAAAAGTAAACTCGTAGGTATTTGCTTGAGATTAAGTGAGCAAAACTAAATAAATGTTTTTAAACTTTTTGGTCACACAATAATTAATTGCTCATTTAGTGTTAATTAAATGCACCAATGAGAAATGAAAAGCTCTGACGATTTTTTTAAATACTATTCTATTGTTTAAGATTAACTGAAAAAACTAAAAAAATATTTATTATACTTTTTGGACACTCAGTAATTAAGTGCTCATTGAATGTTAGTTATATTCTCTAATGAGAAAAAAATCATTGCACTTTTACAAAAAAGTAACCTCCTATTGAATTAAGAATAAGTGAGCAAAATTAAAAAATGTGTGTTAGACATTTTGGTCATACAGTAATTAAATGCTCATTAAATGTTAGTTAAAAACTCTAACCAGAAATAAAATTATTATATGGGCACTTTTTCAAAAAAGTAAACTCGTAGGTATTTGCTTGAGATTAAGCGAGCAAAACTAAAAAATGTTTCTTAAACTTTTTGGTCACACAATAATTAATTGCTCATTTAGTGTTAATTAAATGCACCAATGAGAAATGAAAAGCTCTGACGATTTTTTTAAATACTATTCTATTGGTTTAAGATTAACTGAAAAAACCCTAAAAAAAATTTCCATTATACTTTTTGGACACACAGTAATTAAGTGCTCATTAAATGTTAGTTAAATGCTCCATTCAGAAATCAAATTATTATATGGGCACTTTTTTAAAAAAGTAAACTCGTAGGTATTTGCTTGAGATTAAGTGAGCAAAACTAAAAAATGTTTGCTAGACTTTTTGGTGACACAATAATTAATTGCTTATTAAGTGTTAATTAAATGCACCAATGAGAAATGAAAAGCTATGATGATTTTTTTAAATGCTATTCTATTAGTTTAGGATTAACTGAAAAGATCTAAAAAAATGTTTGTTAAACTTTTTGGTCACACAGTAATTAACTGCCCATTAAGTGTTAATTAAATGCTCCAATGAGAAATAAAATTATATGGGCACTTTTTCAACACTAGGCATTTTTTTTAAATTAATGTTATGATAGCTTAAGAATAAGTGAGCAAAACATTTCAGAAATAATGTCTAAAGTATTTAATTAGCACTTAATTACTGTGAGGGCACTTAATGAGCATTTAGTTGTCCTTGTGTCTCTTCTTGACCTGACTTTGCTCTTTCTCCTTAATATACGTATTTCAAAGTTTGCTACATATTGCAATTAAAAGTTTTAAGGACAATAATTGTCAGTCAAATCATCAAATGGAGATTAAGTATGTATTTATCTAAAATAAATAGGAACAAATCTGAACTAAACAGTGCCATATGGACCGAGTCTGGAGGGTTGGCATTTGGTAACATTTGAGCCGTGTTTTATGATAGAGTCCACATCTCCAGTTAGGTTCCGAATGATGCAACCTCGACCGCTCGAGTCCCGGGGGACAAAGAAAAGCGCGACATGGGGCGCTAATATGATAACAAATACTGATACTGTCGATCAGATATAAAGGGACATATAAATGGGACGGGAGACCGATGTGTGTGACCACACGGGACATTCCCGGCAGAACAATGGACAACTTTGACATGTTCATTAATGCCCTGATGGGAATGTTAATAGCTTCTAATAGGGTGGAGACTGTAGAGTATGATCAACACAACAAATACGTACAGTTACGTCAAGGGTTAACTATTTACTGATAAAGTTTTAAATTACTTTTACTGATTTGTTGTAATATACAAAATCAAAATGTCCATTAATATCTATACATAACAATATCCAAGATTTAATTATTTTATTTGTTTAAATAAATTTAGAATGCCTAAAAATTGGAGTTTTCAAACAATTAGTTGTTAGGGCTCGTAGCATTTAACAAATTTAGGGCAGCAAATGGCCCCCAAGAAATAAAATCTCTTCGACATATCTCTACTTTTGAAAAATTATTTAAAACCTTCAGAAGTTTTCATAAAAAAAATCTTTCTGGGATATTATGTTGGGTCCTTTGTAGGATCATTTTAAATGCACGTTGCCCTTAATAGAGTCAAGGAAATACATAGAAGTTTTACAAATTTTCTGCATCTTTATCTCTTCAGCGTACCTAAACTACTCAAAATTATCTAAAGCCTTTAAAAGCTATCGAAAAAAAAATAGGTTCTCTGTGGGACATTTTAGGTACCTACACGGTGCCCTTGTTTAGAGCCAAGGAAGTCCATAGAAAAATTAAAAATTTGTGAGTTATAAATTTAATTGAAGATGTCTCAAAAAGTCTGGCAAAATCGATCTCCAACATCGACCACCAACTAACTGTACCAAAGCTTTACTTTTTTATATATGAGACCTTTGACTGAAGTTTGTAAGTTTCTATTGAAGTTATGAAGGCGATGTGTAGTACAACAAAATCCAATTTTGATACTTAGATGTATTTCGTGGCCGATTAAAATTTCGGGAAAGCAAGTTGGTAACTTTTGATCGGATCGGAAGGAAATGCCTGGCTTTATATCTAAAGTTACCTTGTGCCTTGTGCGTATTTTCATCAAAGTTCCCGTGAACATTTTTTCACCGGTATGGATAAGAAAATTGCTATGGAGAATAAGAGTCAGTTTCTGGAAGAGCGCACACCTGAAATTTACAATAATAGCAGATCCGCAACATACGCCGACAGAATATGAATTCTTAGCGTGTTTGCTTTCTCTTGCAGTTATTGTTCCACATACAATATATCGACGATATTAGATTTTCCACTTATTATTTCACCCACTTCGTCCTTTAACTTCGTCTGCGCAATCTCTCTCTAACGAGCTTTCAAATTCTACTTTTATCGTATTTCATACATTATGGTATAGTAAACAAATACAATACCTACAGCCAAGGAAAATAAAAAATTCACAAAAAGACCCAAAAAACACCACATCTTCAAAAATAATAAAAATGAACTGCTTTAGAAAATAGAAAAAAAGCTCATTAAAGTGTTTTAAATGTAATCTTCGCATCTGATTTAATATGCATAATATATATGTAGGTAGTTGTTTTGGTCTTTTAAAGAAAATTGCTGTTAACACAAACCTTGACTCGTCCTTGGTTTCTATATTCACATTCCATCAAGTTGAACAGCTTCCCCCACTTAGGTACCTACGTACCTATATCAAAGTCTTGCACAAACTATAATTTATGCACGTACAAAATAGTCAATTAGGTAAAACACCCCCGTAATCTTTAAACGAATAAATAACGCGACCGACGAGATAAAACTTTAACCTAAACTCGTACAATTTCACAATAATTTCTCCGAACAACTAATAAACAAAAGCAGCACGGAATTGTTCGGTAAACTTCGTCCTGAGCTTGGCACCACGAACGTAAAAAACACCAGATGTTACTAATTAATAGTTGTTTTTACGTTATCAAATAGATCGTGTAGGTACATTTATACTTGTGTGTGAAAAACAAATAATATAACGATTAATTGATATACATACAGGGATCGTTTTAAAAGATTTTTGACAAAATACAATATTTACCTAATAATATAACCAATTCTAGGAGGACTTTTAAATTTTAAATAACTAAAGGTCTGAGATAGATACGAATATAAGAAGAAGTTTGAAAATAACCAATTTACATATAAATTAACTTTTAGTCTAAATTTAAAGACGAGTCTAAAAATCACTAGATACTTTATACGTAGACAAAAAAAATAATTGTATATGTATCTTCTTTAAACAAAAACGCGGGTATTCTTTGATCAAGAAACATAAAATAAAACTAAATAAACAAAAATTAAATAATTATACTTATAAATTAAACGTGTTAAATAATGGCAACTAAAAGGACGAAGTATTCTCCTAAGCGAATAATGTACAAAAACAAAATATCCACTAATATAACATAATAATAACAAAAATAATATCTTTTATTTATAAACTTTTTTCCATTTAATTAATTTGATGTTTTTTTTTTTAATGAAATTTGGAATAGCAACAAATGCCTAAAAATTCGAGTGTTATTAGTTATTTTGAACAAATTTAGGGTAGCAAATGGCCTACAAGAAATAAAATACAGTATATTTCGTTTACTTATAACGACGATGAAAGGACTATTAAATTCCGTCGCTATATCCGGAAGTCGCTATATAAAAAGAAAGAGAGAAAGAAGGAAATTAGGCAGCAAGAAAAGTACAACCCAGTAGTAACTAATTCTTAGATTTAACTTTATCAACCTTAACATTTATAAACAATTACTAAGTACAACTGCTGACTGACTATCTGTGAATGTAAACTAAAGATTAAAAAGTTTTGTGTTTAGACTCGGTCGCAATATCAGTCAGTACGAGATTTCAAGCATCTTGTAATTAATAGTTTATTAAAATTAGTCGCTAAAACCGAAATCGACGGACGTTACATCCGAAGTCGTTACAGCCAAATTTTCTTCTTAAATTACCCCTTAAATTGAAGGGAATTATGTGTTATGTCGTTATAACCAAAAGGTCGTTACAGCCGAAGTCGTTATAAATGAAATCCACTGTATCTACTTCATTTCGACATGGAAACCAAAAATACTAAAAACGCACGTGAAAAACATTCTAAAATGTTCAAAATTTCGTCTTTTTGGATGTGATCCTATTTAGCAATCTAAAGCGTCCCAATAATCTCAATCAACCCTCTTTCTTTTAATTGGTCTTTAAAAATAAATGCTTTCATAAATTTTGCAAAATTTCTGCAACTTTATCTCTTCAACATATCTACTTTCTAAAAATTATTTAAAACCTTCAGAAATTTTCATAAAAAATATTTTTGGGATATTATGTCGAGTCCTTTTTGGGATCAATTTAAATACACGTTGCCCTTAATAGAGTCAAGTAAATATATAGAATAATGACAAATTTCTGGCCCATGGATTTAATTCAAAATGTCTCGAAACGTACTCGAGCTAGTTTTACAAAATTTCGGCATCTTTATCTCTTTAGCGTATCTATGTTTTTTTCCATTCTCTAAACTTCTACATAATTCTATTTATTATATAACTCTTTTATATTTTTAATAGATATAAGTAATACTACAAATCTCATAGAAAATATGCCCTTTCTTGTCGTCCGCCTGAAGAGAACATTTCATTTTAAAAAGGGCATTCCCTCACATTCCCTAGTAATCTTTCGTATAAAATCACCATGATTTATAGGTGGATTTAAAGCTATTCTTATACTTACTCTAGTCTTTTCGTTAAAAATGATTTGTCGATTTTTGGACCACGGCCAGTCGAAATATCTCTGCAGTCGTTTTGTGTTCAAGAAAAACTGACGCAAATGAAAATCTAAAAACCCCACTTCGAAGCACATAAAATATACTGTCTCATAAAGTACGAAAAATGTACCTATTATAAATCGCATACTGATGATACAGATTCCACCAAAATCAGACAAAAATCAGACTTTAATTTTTTTATGCGGCACGTTGCCAACACTTTTCTTTAATAAGGGCGTTGAAACACTTAAACAAGAAAAACCTTCGATAAAAGAGGGAAGGAAAGGGGGCATTGCTTAGCATAATGAAATGTGACAAATGGGGGGTGAGCAGTTTGAGTAGCTGTCTATAACAAAATGCGAAGTAATATTTATTAAGGGGGGGGGGGTTCAGGCAGTCTAACTAAAGGGGTAATTTTAGAGAGTTCATTAAAATAAAGTGCGGGATGACTGGTCACAAATTTTTCTTTATTTTTTTTTAATCCCTAAAGGTACGTAAATAATTTATAAGTAGACGATAACAAACTTAAACCAATAACACTTATGTACCTTACTTAATTCATTGTAGATAACCCTAAAGGAATGCAGTCATTATTTAATTATTTCTGATAAAAAATAAAACATTTTACTTGCAAGAAAAAATTAATATTTATTATAAAAATAAAAAAAAACATAGCCAAACGTACATAGGGAATAATAAATTATAACTACAATTGTACATTATATTATGTTATTTCTTCTTTTTTTCCTTAAAAAACTAAAAATAAAAGAAAATAATTAAAAAAATATTTACCTAGGTACATAATTTCATTAAATTTTCAATCCATATTAGTTCAAATTCTATTTTTATTATTACCTTTTCTATTAAACAACATGCTTCGGAAAAATCACACGTTTTCAAAGACCTTTTTATCCAATCTGGTAAAGAAGCTTTTGTTGATGGTCTATCATATCTAACATCCAATAAAATCATTGTTGCATAATCATCTTTATGCCTCACAGCCCTACCAATACATTGATTTACAGCCTTCGTACAGAGGGCTTCATAAAAACTTTTACCACTACCAGAACCCTTTAAATTGCGTAACATTACATCAGAACAAAGAATACTTTTTTTGTTATGTTACTTTCATCAGAAAAGTATGAGGGCCTTTCATAACATAAAAAAAATTAAAACAATTTTTGTTATGTTAAATACTCTTGAGCCCACACAATCTCCTTCTGATTTTACTTACATGATTTTTGTCTAAATAAGACATTTTTTCTTTCAACTCAGGCGAATTAATATTGCTATAAGGAAGGCCCACCACAACTACACCTCGACCCAAGTCATCGCTAAAATTCAACCCTTCGCTCAATTTTCCCCCTAAGAAGCAAAAAACAAAACTGTGTCTTTTTTTCTAATTGCAATATTTTTATTTCTATTGATTTTTTTTAACGTACCCACAACGCTGAACAGTAGAGCCCCTTTGCTTCCGAATTTTTTAATTGCTGAAGAGTAAGATTCTAATACTGAATCAACAGAACCCGAATCTTGAGGTTCCCTAAACACAGGCCTACCAAAAGGTATTCTCTTAACCTGCTCCCAAACCCAAGACTCGTATTTATACGAAGGAAAAAATACTACGATTCCACCGGGGACTTTTATACAAATTTCACTAAACACATCTTTCAAAACATTACCCTGCAAAAGGTGTTGTTTTTAAAAAAGAAAAAAAAAAGCTTATTAGGTACAATAAATACTACTGAAAGTTAACTGCTTACCATGGACATCCTATTTTCGAAATTAAACAGCAAATTTTCATTATTACGACCCCTTGTAACAATAAGGGGTAAAATATTGTCTTTCGATATGACGTGATCGCAAGTAAAATGAACAATTCTATCGGGGGAAGCCCCTGCGCTGATAAAAAGTCTATCTCTAAATTCTGATAGTGGCTTCATAGTGCCACCTGCCACGATAATCTAAAATTATCCTACGTTACCCCAACGAAAAATAATTTTAAAAAAATTATCTTACGGCTCTGGCTTCCGAAAGTATGTCCTTAAATTGAGCTGCTGGATTTAACAATAAGAAGTTGAATTTGCATTGCTTTTTCTCCTTGTTTTGATACATAATAATGCGACCATCTTCGTACGAATACGTGAGACTTTCCAAAAATTGGATGAAAACAAAAAATGGATTTCCGAAATTAAATTTTTGCTTACTATTATCAGTCTTTTCGTCAGTTTTTTCTACAGATTTATTTTTACCTTTTTCTATATCAGACAAAAAATGTTTTAACCCTTTTTTCTCAACCTCCTTTTTTTCAAAAATTTGTGGATTTTTTTTAGTATAACTATGAATCTTAAAAAAAATAGGAATTTTACGAATAATATTTATCAAAGTTAATATTTTTTAAATACCTTTTGTCCTATTCGACTTTCTTGTAAAAATTTCAAAAGCTTAAAAATATTAAAATTATCAATGCCAACCTGAAGCACAAAATCTTGGACTGTGAAAATTTGTGTCTTAATATCATCATTTTTTGGATCTATATGTTTAGCTAAAATTAAGTGTAATCAGCTGTTAAAAAAATATAATATATACAAACATTTAAATGACTAATTTTTTTTACTTTAATTGTGAATTTATCTACTACTCAGTTAGAGAACGAATTTTTAATGCATTTATCTACGACCCACTTAGAGAACGAACTTTTATGCATTTATTTACTACCCCGTTAGAGAACAGATTTTTATGCACTTATCCATTACCCACTAATACAGTACGTACTTATATGCATCTGTCTAACAAAAAAATAAATAAATAAATAAGTAACTCACCTAAAAACGATTGCAATTTACTGACCACAAAAGTTAACTGATTGATATACAATAAATTCTGTGCTGAGAAAAGGCTACTGAAACGTTGCTTATAATTTTTTAACTGCAACAAACTTAATTCCAATTGTTCTAAATTAACTTCTGAACTATACATTTGAGCCAATGCTTCGAGTAAATTGTGTGCTTCGTCGATAATGACAACGTTATTTTTTAATTTGATTGCTAAAATATTTTCTATTAAAATTACTTTGCATCAAGATAGCCTTGCCTGTCTGTACTAACCATTAGCTTCTCTAGTTGCTTTGTGAAGTAGTGTATTGTATGGAACTAATACTACTTCAGCATCTTCAGATGCTTTTCGACTAGCATAGTAAGGACAACCCTGTATTTGTTCCCCTAAACCTACCAGATCCTCAACATCACATATTTCTAGGAGAGCTTGATCTTTTAGATCATCAATTGCCATCTGTTTA
This sequence comes from Agrilus mali, assembly GCA_029378335.1. Classification (NCBI taxonomy): domain Eukaryota; kingdom Metazoa; phylum Arthropoda; class Insecta; order Coleoptera; family Buprestidae; genus Agrilus; species Agrilus mali. The sequence goes on along the minus strand of CM055657.1, from coordinate 2,052,517 downwards.
TAAAAGGGACAACTGCAATTCACGATTTTGCGGCGCTTAATTATTTTGCCATGTTCGTCATCCGTTTTCGCAGATTTCTTTTCTTTCTTTTGCATGTCCAAACATCTATTTAAAAGTTTTAAATTGATTTTAAATGTTTTAGCTTCTAATTGTCGTTTATTTCACTGTTTTTGAATGTTTTAATATTTATTTTATTGTACCTTTCATTAATTAATGTTCCAATTTTTAATTTATTGACCGCAGGATTAATACAATAATTTTGCCTGGAAGCTAAAGTTATTGCCCTCGTTTTTTTACCAAAAGGAGATTTTATAATTTCTCCTACTAATTGTGACAATTGGGAATGAGTTCTACTACAAATGAGGATCTAAAATTGTTATTATTTAGTTGAAATAACTGTCTGCAATGATTAAAATTAATTTCAATCAGAGTTGGGCACAGCTTCAGTGCTTTATGGTTGCAATTGTGCTTTCAATAATTTAAGGATTTAAGAGCACAATGAATTCTCTTTCAAAGTGTTTGTAGTCCTATTACCTTACTTATAAAATAATTAGAAGTTACAATGTAAGGGTGGCTTCAAGAAGCACAGCACTTTTAGAAGCTTTCAATAAAGGTTTTGCCCTTCTGTAAAGAACCTGAGATGAGCAAAGCTCTTTAAAAACCCCTCAAAAGTACTTAATGCCCCTTGAAAATGTTTGAAACCCTTACTTTATGAAATAATAAGTAAACTAAAGTCCTAGAATTTAAAATATTATTGAGGCTTTAAGGACCACAGCATTTTAAGTGACACTTTTATTTAGCTCAGCCCAACTCCAAAACCCTCAATCTGACCTTAATTGGTTCATATGCATTTTCTTTTTGGTCTTCCTCATCAGAGTCATCTTTATTTGTTGATATGAGTTCTTCCAGTAATGCATCTTCCTCTGTCTCTTCTGAGTTTCCTTGTAAATTTTCATTAACCTTATCAACACTTTTCTCTTCCTTATTTCTAGTCCTTTTCCACTGACTTTTTAGTTTAACTTCTTTCTTTTTTGTGTTTAGCTCCTCAAACTTTTGATAATACTCTGCAATACTTTTCTGTTTTAATTTTAACAAGTTAATTTTTTTAGTGACGTTTATTTCTTCAGATTTCGACGTTAACCAGTCCACGGTGTCTGACTCAAGTTCTACTTTCTTCTTTTCCAGCATATCTATTTCAGATCTGAGTTGTTCTTCATTGGTCTTATTACGATCATGCAACCATCTCAAAGCTCCACATATTATACTAAGAGACTTCCCCTATTAACGAAACAATGAATTTAAAAAAAATACTTCAGTTGTAAATTTTCTGTACTTACAGTTCCTGTAGGACTCTCAAATATTCCCAATTTTTTGTTTTCCAACACCGAAAACAAGTTTTTCATAAAATCATGTTGAATTGGATACGGTTCAAATGGAAAATCAAAAACACTCGGCGGATTAATAATAAGCTCATTTTCCATCGTTAAACTTGACTAACACTGATTTTATACAATATTTGGTTCACTTATTTTGATGCTATTTTGTTGGTTATGTTTGGTTAGGTTATGTTATTCTAATAATAACAAATATTATGGTGCGGTAGTTATGCAACGACATTACACATATGCTGTTATGGTCACATAACTAGTAATTGGCGGTAAAAATTTGAATTTGAAATACTATTAAATATTACAATACAGTTATTACAAACAAAAAGAGCATTCAATTTTGTATACACAAGAAAATAAAGAAAATAAGGTAATATACTATGTACACATGTGGGTATTTTCCTATATCTTCTTGTTTACAATTTAAAATATATCTTTCCTGCAATACTCACTTTATTCCCAGTGAACACACAATGTAAATATGATATAACGAGAAAATAACAAGTTACATAACTTTTTTAACTTATAGGCGACATAACATTTATGTCAAATTTAAGTTTTATGTTATGTAACTAATTGTTATATATATGTTATGTAACAGCTATATATGGTGGTGTGACTGTAATAAAACATCACAATTTCTACTCATTTGATATGTCCTTGTGATGTAACAGCGTAACCTTTATAAAACGTTACAGCAGTTACTTTTATGTTATGTCTTTGTGATGTATCAGTGTTACCTTTATAAAACGTTGCTGCGGTTACTCTTATGTTATATCTTTGTGATATATCAATATTACCCTTATGAAACGTTGCAGTGGTTACTCTTATGTTATGTCCTTGCGATATATCAGTGTTACCTTTATAAAACCTTTCAGCGGTTACTTTTATGTTATGTCTTTGTGATATATCGGCGTTACCCTTATAAAATATTGCAGCGGTTACACTTACGTTATGTCTTTGTGATGTATCGACGTTACCTTTATAATACATTGCACCAGTTACCTTCATGTCATGCCCTTATAATGTAACTATGTTACCTTAATAAAACGTTACAGTGGTTATATCTCTACGAGGTATCAGTGATTCCTTTATAAAACGTCACATGTATTTCTGTCGTATACATGCTAGCTTTGCAAAATGTAACAATGGTAACTCTTATGTTATGTCTTTTTGACGTATCAATACTACCGTTATAAAATGTTATATAAGAAACGATAAAGTTTGACGTTGACAATAATTTTAATTGTACTCATTTTTATGATATATAAATGTGTTATTCTTAAATTAGCTGTAGCATAACCAAATTTACTCCAGATTAATCTTATAAAATAAAAATTCTGCACAATATTAGGTATTAGATCGCATAAAATAGTTACAGATGAGCCAACATACATTTCTACCGAATTGAATTACAATAATTCTACAAATTAAGATTCGTTTAGATTTAAACTAAAATAAATTAATTTTTGATACGAATATAATTAAAGTTGTCAACACTTGTATTCACTCCATACACTTGTAAACTTTCCCTAAACATTGAAACATGCTTCTTGCGTTTCTGAAATATAGTGGCTAATTATTCGCAGACGTTAAACCAAATTGGCATTTGTTTAAATTCTTGGCAGTCAGATGTATGTTACAGAAAAAAACTAGCATAACTCTAAACTGTTATCTTATCTCAACCCTCAACTTATTTAAAGGAATGTAAAATTAAATTCAAAGACATAGAAGAATTTAATTAATCATATATTGGGTACTCTAGACACTGCTATAAAACACATGCGCTTGAACATAACCTTACAAATAAACGTCAATTTCTACTTAACCTAAAAAAAGTGGAGTGGTTTAAGTATGTATAAATTTTGAAATAGCAAATAAAAATGGGGAAAATACGTAAGTTGAAATTACAAACTATTTTAACATTTTAATAATGTTACTACCCATTACAGAAAATAAAAGTCCCGATAAAAAGGCAATTATCAAGGAGAAACTCAGACAGAAAAAGAAAAAAGCCAAAAAGAATAATAAACGTGCCAGAATTGTTGCCAAAAACCTACCTTTTAGTACAACTGAAGAATCCCTAAAGCAACATTTCGGTCAATATGGAGAAATTAAAGAAATTGTACTTCTCAAAAAACCTGATGGTAGTCGAGTAGGATGTGCTTTTATGCAATTTGAATTGGTACAGAAGGCAGCAAAAGCAATTCATTATACAAATGACAAACCGTTTCTAGGAAGAGATATTACAGTAGAATGGGCTAAACCAAAAGACAAATATGAAAAGAATAAACAGAAAACAGAAATAAAAATAAAAGAAGAACCATCAGATGATTTTGATCCAAATATACAGATTAAGACAGAAAAAGAAGAACTGCTTGAAATAAAAAAAGAAGAAACTGAAGAAGCAGATGAAAATCTTACATTTGAAATTGTTAAAAACACAGATAATTCTTTGCAAACTGATCCAGTCAATTCTAATACTAATCAAGAAGATAATGATGATACAAACCTTGTAAAAGAAAGCAGTGATAATATAACTGAAAAAGAAGAAAGTAGTGATGAAGACAGTGAAAGTAGTGAACAAACTATAGACAGTGATAAAGAAGATACTCCAGTACAAGAAGATTTAAAACAAGAACAAAAAACAAAATTTATGTCAAATGATGCTACTGAAGGAAAAACAGTGTTTATAAAAAATGTTCCATTTCATGCAACCAATGATGATCTAGCCAAATGTATGTCCCAATTTGGACCATTTTTCTATGCTCTAATATGCAAAGATCATTTGACTGAACATTCTAAAGGAACTGCATTTGTTAAATTTAAGGTATGAAGGTAGTTAGTTAATTAAAATATCTTTATTAAAGTTTACTTATATGTAAAAAGATCCATTACAAACAAATTAAATACGATTAATAGGTATGGCATAATAATAAGCCTTAAGAACCATTAATATTTTAAATGCTTATTATTTATTTATAGATTTGTTAAATTTTTTCTTATGTTACTTAATACAGATTTTGTTTTTTATTTCATGGGCAACTTTCAGAATAAAGAAGATGCAGAGAAATGTCTTGATGCAAAGGACTTAGTGTTACTTGGCAATGTATTGGATTGCCAACCAGCTTTGACAAGGAATGCTTTAGAAGAGAAAGTAAAGGACAAATCAGAAAAGAAAGCAAAACAAAAGGACTCTAGGAACTTATACCTTATTAAAGAAGGTGTAATTCTTGCTGGATCAAAGGCTGCAGAAGGTGTCTCAGAAAGTGATATGGCGAAACGTCTTCAGCTTGAACAGTATAAAACTCAAATGCTTCGAAACCTCAACATGTTTATCGCAAAAACTCGTATCGTTGTACATAATCTCCCTTTGAACTGGGATGATCAAAAACTGAGAGCACTATGTGCCCTTCATGCAGGTCCTAAAGCTGTGATTAGAGAAGCACGAATTATGCGAGATATGAAAAATGTGGACGCCAGAGGTTACATCATGAACGTGTGAAACAACAGAAGAAATCAAAGAAGAACGCCAAAAAGACACTATCAGAAAAATCTCAAGAATTTACAAAACAACCCAAACAAAAAATCAACAATAAAAACAAGTTTAAAACGAACGACAACTTTTCAAAACTAGTTAGTGCCTATAAGAACAAGATTCTTAGTGGTTCAAGTTCAATGACTGGGAATATTATTAAGAAAACTAAATGGTTTAATAGTTCTGATTAATTATGTAATATATTATAGGAATAGGGCACATTTATCCAGTCAATAGTTTTCATATGGTCTTATTCAATGTTTTTTTTAAGAATATAAGGATGTAACTTGCCAATCGGTAACCCAGTCAGGTAATATTTGCACAAAAATCAAAATATGTTTTTGATAGAGGTAGAATTTTTTGCAACAGATATATGCTTCTAGATAATATTAATATTCGGTATTCGAAGTATTTATTCCGTAAAAAAATCATAAATTCTAAATTTTTCTATAAAATATGTTACTGGTTGGAAATGTGCAACTCAAAATTGAGTGCAATACAGAGCGAACATAAAATAATCCCTTCTAAATATTTTTTGAACCATTGGAGATACTGAAATTAAATATTGGGAAATGATATACCAATCATTTAGTATTTTTTAAGTTATTTTGATGACGTCAAAATTTCAGGGGGCGTCGCGACGCCCAACGACCCCAACTTTTTAAATGGAATAGGGGTGTCGAAATAAGTCGTATTAAAAAAATATTTTGAAATTAAATACATCCCTTAACTATTTTTCTGTTTTTGTAGTCAACAGTCAATAACAATAAAAGGATCTGATTCCAAAGCCCGCCAAAAACTTAAATACATGCTAAGTAAAAGGGATGTTATAATTCGTTCGATTTTCGAATTTTCAGATTTTTATAATTTTGTCACTAGGTAAGGGGCACAAAATATGTAGTCAGATTTAACATGGGGGTGCGCACAACCCCATTTTTGGAATTGAAACTTCGCAAGTTGAAATTGTAAAATTAAGGGTGTCATATTTCGTACAGTACAGTTTTCCAAATTTTTTTGTCAGATTTTAATAATTTTGTTTAAAGGAAAAGAAAACAAAATTTATAGTCTGATTTTACGTGGGGTGTGCAACCCCATTTTTGAATTTAAAGCTATGCCATTTTAAATTGTAAAATTAGGGATGTTATAAGTTATAATTCGTACAGTTTTCGAAATTTGTCACATAAGCCTATAATTTATATAAAATTTAACGTTAAAAAGAACACAATTACAAAATAATTATTATAAAACATTTGCTTTGAGGCTAAATATCATTATTAGCCATTAATATTATTAATTATCTACAGCAATATTGCATTAAGAAGGTTATAAGAATTTATCTTCTCTATAAATTAGTTTGAATTTCAAATATTTCGCGCTTGGAGTCAGCAGCGCCACTCCCGGCAAATTCAGTAACCTCGAGATAATCTCGTTACCAGTTGCATTTCTGGTTGATTATTAATATACAAAAAAAAAATCTTATTTTATTTAATTATGCTGTAAAATATTAACGAGTCGGTACAATTATTTTAAATTATGGTTTTAAGTCGTCATTTGCAACAATTAACGACAACTTAGCGAAAGAGTGTGATAATCGTTTACATTTTTTAATGTTGGTAATGACGTAGTTCCTTCTTGCTCGCTGTCTATTTGTTATCTAAACTAGTGATGGGCACTATCGAATAAAAACTATCGAACTATTCGATAGTTTTTACTATCGATAGTAACTATCGAATAGTTTTTCTTAATGAATGAAAATTACTATCGATAGTAGTAACTTCTATACATCGAATGTAGCTACTGAATAACTAGTAACTAGTAGTTACTTTTTTTATTCGAATACTTTCCAACTATCGAACTGAACGTTGGAATCGTGGTTGGAATGGGTAAATGATACGTTTGCGCATTGGCTACTACTTCGATACTTCCTCGTAGCAGAGCCGAATCATATAAACAATTCTATAAATATTAGACGTTTTCAATACATATGTACCTACATACTTTAAAAAGATAATTTTCTATGGCGCCAATTTATACTAGTTAAATATGAGAAAAAATAAAATGCTAATAAATAATTAATAATTTTTTTAATTAGTGTAGTTAGGATTTGACTCATAAATACTTACTATATGTTTGTACTGCGTCCTTATAATTACCCAAAAAAAATTAAATAAGTGTTCAATAACAATACAAAAAAGATCGCTTACCTAAGTAAATAAATTTTTTATCAAAGTAATAAGATTTAGAAACCATGTTTTAAGTCGAGGTTATTTATTATTTTCAGCATAGGCTGATTGTTTTTTTATCTATACTAGCATAAGAATCGTATATTGGTCTGTAAGTATAATATGTTCGTATATTTGTAGGTTAGTATAGATCGAGCTAGCCGTTTGCTGCCTGACTATCGTGTAATTGAAAAAATATGCTAACGAATAAAAACTATCGAATGAATCATTCGATAGTTATTCAACTATCGATAGTGACTATCGATAGTAAAAACTATCGATAGCGCCCATCACTAATCTAAACTGTTTTTCAGTTTATTCATGTTGTATTGAAGCGTAAAGTACGTTTTGTTGCTGCTTTAATATTCGTCTGTGTTTTTGGAAAATAGAATGGTACAGACAAAATTTATATCACAAGCGAAACTAAATATAAGTTTTATGTGTGGTATGTATTTGTTTACTGAGTATTACATTATTTATACGATTTACATTAAATAAGTATATGGACAGAACGAAGGTCAATGTGGACCATAATTGATTATTTCGGAGATAGTTAATTATTTTATAATTAATTGAATCGTAATAAAATAACTTCAATTTTCCTTCATTAGTCATTTTTGTTCTACAAAATTAGTTTTCTGAAACTTGACAAAACGTAACCTTAACTGTTTCTATGTAATGTATGTGAAACTATATGATTAATTCAAATAATTTGTATTAAACTCCACTTTTGCTGAATTTCAATTTCATGTGTTGTTTTCTGGGTGCATTTCTTCAGAATTCTGTTTTCCTGTCTTGCCAAACAAGATCAACCTATGCAGAAGGTGTATTTCCTCCCTATGTCTTCAAACATCATAATAATTATGGAGATAAAAGATAATTGGATATGTTCAAAAATAAATCCATAGGTAGGCGATCTAATTCATTTAAAGTTTCTGATAATAAAGTAGATAGGTTTTAAAGTTTTGGTAAAAAAAATTGTCTTACATTCAAGTATAATATTTATATTTTATTTTTATTGTCACTGCTATTGTATAAATTCCATTGCAATATAAATTAGTTTTAAAGAAGAATTGTAAAAGTACGTTCTTTTTCCCTAGGAAATAAGGGCTAAATCTTCAACATGGAGTCTTCCCATACAAATAGTTTCTGACATGAAATTAGTTACCTTTTGGGTACATTGGAATATCTGGGATAGGGCAAGGGTAAGAAAAATAAAAATTAAATATTGTACACTTGAAAATAGTTTAAAATGTTTGAACAAGTTAATTTTTTGTTTTATAGAGTAATCTTATTAGAAAATTGGTCGTAAACATGTTACCAAATACAGCTTTATTAATTGTTTAACAAAAAATCGTAAATTATACAACATCTTAACTGCTTTGGTACAATGTGTGTGAATTAGAGTTAGAGTCAATTTCAATTTCATGTGTCATTTTATACTTTACAGCTACACTTCAGAAAAAGTAGTTTCCTACTCTTTGCCAAACAAGTTCTTCCTTCAACAATTCGCAAGAAGTTAATTTCTTGCCTACGTCTAAAGGATCTTATTAATTTTGAAGAGATTAATAATAAGACAACTTAATACATTTGAAGATAAGTAAAAAGGTAGGTAATTTATTTGACGTTGAAAGATTCTGATGACACAAATAGATTGGTTTTGTAAATTTAAAAATTAAATTTTAATTTCTACATTATATTAATGCAGGTAAAATGTATTTAAAAGATAGATAATAAATTTGTAAATTTTACAGGAACTTAGAACGTCAGGATGTCACGTGATGCTGAATATTGGTTCCTTCAATCATTTCTCGAGAAAACCACTGTATCTAAGTGAAAAAAATACCATTTTTCCAAATTAAAATAGAAGTAGAGAGTTTTTGAAAACAGAATGACTTGTGGACAATAAATTGGTAAGTAATTATATTTATTTATTAACAGTTTGTGTTGAATCTCAAACTGCAATATGCAGTTGCAAAATTAAAGATATAATTTGTGCAGTCTTCGAAATTATAATTCCGATTTTAATAATTTTGTTTACAGGGAAAGGAAACAAAATGTGTAGTCAGATTTAATGTAGGGCTGCGCGCCACCCCATTTTGGAAAGATGTTATAATTCGTTCAATTTTCGAAATTATTTATATAAAAGAACTATATTGCTTCAACACTTATTTATTAGCTCGACGAATCGTTTCGACCAGAACGGTATTAGATTAAAAGAACATGTAAATTATATTAATAAAACACTTTGTATAACAGGTTTATCAGAACATTGTGTAAGTGAAAAACATGAAAGAGACTCAGATAATCTAAAAATACTTCATATTCAACCTAAAAGCAAAAAACTAAATTTATTATAAAATTTAGAAATCAAAAAAGCATTGTTTTTAAAACTCAATCTAATGAACAATCAAATTGAATTAACAACACTCCTTTGCTATTAAGTAATTTATAATTTCATGTTTTCCACCCCTTCCCTTCTTTGAGGATTCATGTCGTAAAGTATAAATATCCACAAAATGTTTCCTATTATGAGTATCTTATGTATTCTTGAAAATGACCGTTCTGGTCGAAACGATTCGTCGAGCTAATAAATAAGTGTTGAAACAATCTTATTTCTTTTATTTTATGGTAAAATGTTCATCTACCGATCACCACCAACAATATTCATAGTATTCGAAATTATTTTTAAAATTGTAACAATTTTATTTACAAGGAGAAAAATATGTAAAGAGAAATATTTTACGTGGGGGTTGCGTTCCACTATTTCCTTCAACTGAATTAACTTTTTCGTATTGTTGTACATGTAGAATTATTAATTTAACTCATTTTAATATACCTACAAATACAATAACATTAAAAATCAATTAAGTGCAACAAACAACAACTTGTTCTCTTTTTTTTAATATTTAATACAGCATGAACGACATATAAACTTTTATAATGATGTAAATATATTTTAACTTGTGAATTTTCTCTTTCACAGGTATTTTGTTATATTGTATTCGAATATAAATATTATTATTATATTATTGAGCTTGTAAAAGTATGTAAGTAAATATTACACTGTACGTAATTTTGTTTCGATTGTAGTAAAATAATATTAAAATGTATTGTATTTATAGTTTATTAATTGTTGTTCTACAGATCTTGGTTGTTAAATAATGTAAAATCCTATTGGACTATCAATAAACTTAGAAACGTAAAAAACTTTTTCATTTATTCCACATATAAAGAAAATAATGTTAAGGCGATTCGATGATGTATTATTTAATAAATATTAATATTATTTGGCGGTAAGTCTATATGAAAGGTCTGATTCAATTTATGTTCTTCTAATACAAAAATTGAAAATTGCTCAAAAGTAGAATTTTGGTTGTCCAATTCTTTATTGTTCAGCCCTCGTATAGGCAACAAAATTTAAAATTTGCTTAAATTTTGACCATTTGTATCAGGAGAGCATAAGTCGCAGGAGGTATTTTCGAAACTTATTGATCACCCCTCGTATAAACCCAAAAATTAAAATTTTGCTTAAATTTGGACCATTTGTATCAGGAGAGCATAAGTCGCAGGAGGTATTTTCGAAACTTATTGATCACCCCTCGTATAAACCAAAAAATTAAAATTTTGCTTAAATTTTGACCATTTGTATCAGGAGAGCATAAGTCGCAGGAGGTATTTTCGAAACTTATTGATCACCCCTCGTATAAACCCAAAAATTAAAATTTTGCTTAAATTTTGACCATTTGTATCAGTAAAGCATAAGTTGCAGAAAATATTTTCAGAAAAATACAATTTTTGAAGAAATTTCAACATTTGTATCAGGAGAACATAAACGGGATAGGTCTTTTTTTTTAGGTTTAATGGTTTCGAAGAATCTATTACTCATGAAATGCCTATTACAGTTTTTGATATAATTAACGAATACAGGTATGTGATTTTAATTGCTTTATTAATTAACCCAGTTATTTACATTTTATTACAGGAATATATTGTATTTATAATCTTTATATAATTACACATATAATACATTAAACTTTAGGTTCATATAATACATACATAAAATAACGTAAAAGTAATAACAATAGAAAATGTACAAACTAAATTACGATTATTATATTAATACATCAGTACAAAACAAAATACCTGAAAGACAAAATACACAAGTTAAAATTTAATTACATCATTATAAAAGTTGGATATGTCGTTCATGCTGTATTAAATATTTAAAAAAAGAGAACAAGTTGTTGTTGTTTGTGGCTCTTAATTGATTTTCTAATGTTATTGTATTTGTAGGTATATTAAAATGAGTTAAATTAATAATTTTACATGTACAATACGAAAAAGTTAAATCAGTACTACCAATAACTTCCGCTCTTTTCTATTATTTACGACAACACGAAAAACTTAAGACTTTTATATTAACATTTAAATGTTATATTTGGACTAAAAAAAACCCCTCTTATACTCCGTGGCCTCCACAATCACCCCTTATAGCCAACCCTTATCCGCCAATATATGTCTAATGATTAAAATTTAGTTTAGTTTTAATAATTTTACCAAAAAGGCAATTTAGAAAAGTTTTGAGTATCAGAGGGACTTTTTTTGTTACAAATAAATCATTTAAATATTAACATAATAGTTTATAAATACAAATAAATGTCTGTAAGAGAAAAATACAAGAAAACAAATGAAAAAGAATAAAGTATGATGTCTTCAGTCTTCGATCGATGTCCTTTACCTGTAAGCGAATAGTGCAGTGTATTAACCAACTAAACTACAAAGGACTAACGGCAAAAACTAACAGAATTTTGGTAGAAAAGATTGGACAGATGTCGTCTGAGAGAGCTGGGCAGTCGCCTATTGCTTCTATTCCAGATAACCCACACCAATCAGTCTGAAATGAAGTGACGTTAGAAATAAGACCGCGTGAAGTGTATAAGACACTTCAAAGAACAACTAAAAAGCTAAGTCTATGGCAAGTCGCTCGGGGAGGCCTCCGCTTCGAACCATAGATGAGAAGGAACAAGCAAGATAACGAAACGTTGAATCCTGCGGATCGTGTAGGGTAAATGCGAAGCGTGATAGTAAGAATTGCAGTAAGCAAAGCGAAGAGGTAAGCAAGAGAACATGCAAAATAAAATAATAGTTCAAATAAACAGCATGCAAAATAAAAGTTATTCAAATAAATAGTCTAACTACGGAATGGATCTTCTTTTTCTTCTCCAACGGCGATCTGAAACAAATACGGTAGCAACAGATTAATAACGAGTAGTTATTCATTGAGTTTAATTTAATCTCACCTTAATTATGTGTTCGTCATATTTCAAACTGAACATGCGAATGCAGCAAATCAAATCCAAGAAAAAGATACCATGGCGAATAAATAGTTGTTATGGTAGAATATACTCTTCAGAATGCTCCCACGATGAGTAACGCTGTTGGGAATCGTGCGGATAATGTTGACGGGAACACGTCAATAGCACACCAGGATAAGTAGTCACACATCAGTGTTCTTCACTAGATAAGAAAAAAGAAATAACAGTTACAAATCGTAATGATAGAAGTTCAAGGAAATAGTGGAACGCAATCCCTACGTAAAATATGGTACTTTATCTATTTTGTTCCCCTTCTCTGTAAACAAAATTATTAAAATCTTAAACACGATTTCAAAAACTGAATGAATTATAACATCTCTAATCTCACAATTTGAAAATGCAAGTATCAAGAGCAAAAATGGGGTTGCCTACGCCCCCACGAACACCTGACTAAATATTTTGTTCCCCTTCCTCGTAAATAAAATTATTAAAATCTGACATATAAATTTCAAAAACTATACAAGATATAACACCCTTAATTTCATTAATAAAAATTGAAAAGTTTTATGTCTTCAAAAGGGTACTGGCGCACCCCCACGTCAAATCTGAAAAATAAATTTCGGACTACAAGACATGACTCCCTCATTTTTTTTTCTGTTGAAAATTGTAATGTTTTATGTCCAAAATATAGGATGGCGCGCAGCCCTACGTTAAATCTGACTACACATTTTGTTTCCCTTTCCTGTAAACAAAATAATCAAAATCTGAAATATAATTTCGAAAACTGAACGAATTATAACATCCCTAACTTTACAACTTCAAACTGTGAAGTAACAAGAGCAAAAACGGGGTTGCGTACGCCCCCACGAAAATCTGACTTTAAATATATTGTTCCCCTTCGCCGTAAATAAAATTATTAAAATCTGACAAATAAATTTCCCAAACTGTACAAGAAATAACACCCTTAATTTTATTAATAGAAAATGCAAAGTTTTATGTTCTCAAAAGGGTACGTGCGCACCCCCATGTCGAATCTGACTTTACATATTTTGTTCCCCTTCCCTAGGCACAAAATTATAAAAATCTGAAACATAAATTTCGGAAACTGTACAAGATATGACGCCCTAATTTTTTTCTGTTAAAAATTGTCATGTTTCAAGTCCAAAGATAAGGTAGTGCAGCCCCACGTTAAATCTGACTTTACCATGTTGTTTCCCATTCCTCTAAACAAAATTATCAAAACCTGAAATGCAATTTTGAAAACTGTATCAATTATATCTTTAATTTTACAATTTCAAATTGCGGTTTCAGATTCAACACATAAACTATTTACGAAAATATAATTACTCACCAATTTAATGTCCACAAGTCATTCTGTTTTCAAAAACTCTCTACCGCTATTTTAATTTGGAAAAGTGGTACTATGTTTCACTTAGATACAGTGGTTTTCTCGAGAAATGATTGAAGGAACCAATATTCAGCATCACGTGACATCCTGACGTTCTAAGTTCCTGTAAAACTTACAAAAAAAAATTGATTTTATGTTATTATACTGTCTTTTCTATGTTTTAAATTAATTTTACCTACGTTAATACAATGTAGAAATTAATATATCAACATTTTCAAATTTACGAAACTATTCTATTTGTCATCAGAATCTACCTACCTCTTTATTTATCTTCAAATATTTTATGTTGTCTAATTAATCTCTTCATAATTAATAAGATCCTTTAGTCATAGACAGGAAATTAAGATCTGGCATCAGGTCGAATTGTTGTTTGGCAAAGGGCAGGTAACCTAATATTTTCTGAAGTGTACCTCTAAAACAGAAAATGATATAATAAATTAAGATTGAGTGTAACTTATTCGAATTATTTGGATTAATCATTTAAATTCACACACATTGCATCGAAGGAGTTAAAGTATTGTATAATTTATGAGTTTTGTTAAACTATTAATAAAGCTGCTAATTAAAATGTAATTACTTACTAATCTTATTTGCACAAATCATTCTGTTCCCAATAATAATCTGCTTCTGTCTTAACTGGAGAATGTTGTGTTGTACTGTTTTTCTTTCAGATATAGCTGCTTTGAAAAAGAAATGATAAAAGCCAATATTTAGCAACACGGCATCCAAAATGATTAAGTATGTTCCTGTAAAATTAATTACAATTATGGACTCATTAGGAGCAATGGTATTTACGATTTTTTGTTAAACAATTACTAAACATGCTTTTGGTAACTTGTTTACAACTAACTTTCTAATAAAATTACTTTATAAAACAAAAATTAAACTTGTTCACACATTTTAAACAAACTATTTTTATAGGAAGTCCCGGTGTTTAAGGTTTTATCCCTTATTTTCTAGGAAGAAAAACGTACTTTTACAATTCTTCTTTAAAACTAATTTACATTGCAATGGAATTTTCACATTTGTACAAAAGCAGTGATTATTAGATATTATAAAAATAAAATATAAATAACATAAGTGAATGTGAGACAATGCTCAATTTTTTTTTTCAAATTTTTAAAACCTATATACTTAATCATCAGAAATGAATTAGATCACCTACCTATGGATTTATTTTTGAACATATCCAGTTATCTTTTATCTCCATAATTAAATGATGTTTGAAGACGTAGGGAGGAAATACACCTTCTGCATAGGTTGATCTTGTTTGGCAAGACAGGAAAACAGAATTCTGAAGAAATGCACCTAAAAAAGAACACATGAAATTGAAATTAAGCAGAAGCAGAGTTTAATACCAATTATTTGAATTAATCATATAGTTTCACATACATTACACCAAAACAGTTAAAGTTACGTTTTGTCAAGTTGCAGAAAACTAATTTGTAGAACAAAAATGACTAATGAAGGAAAATGGAAGTTATTTTATTACGATTAAATTAATTATAAAATAATTAACTATTTCCCAAATAATCAATTATGGCCGACATTGACCTTTGTTCTGTCCATTTACTTATTTAATGTAAATCATATAAAAAAAAGTAATAGTAAAAAATACATACCACACATAAAACTTAAATTTAAGTTTCGATTGTGATAAATTTTGTCTGTACCGTTTTTTTTTTCCAAAATTATTTTGCCAAAAACACAGACGAATATTAAAGCAGCAACAAAACGTACTTTACGCTTCAATACAACAGTAAACTGAAAAGCAGTTTAGATAACAAATAGACAGCGAGCAAGAAGGAACTACGTCATTACCAACATTAAAATATGTAAACGTTTATCACATTCTTTTGCTAAATTGTTATTAATT